>OW026520.1:158470700-159875700 GCA_932274085.1 Protocalliphora azurea
AATGTTTATTCTAATACTGCTTGGTGGGCTACTGCTTTAAGTCGTGGTCGGCTAGATGGACGGATGGATGGATGGATGGATGGAATATCTATGACACAAACTCTTGTGTAGTCTTTTTAGTTCATCTACATATATGCTCAAGTCTTTGCTTATAAAAATAGTAGTAGTAGTAGTAGGAATGACTACAAGCATAAGATGGACCCGTTGACTTGAGTTTGAGTTAAGTTGACCACATATCATGTTACTTTTGACGCATCACTACTATTCTGTGTTAGTTTTTATTATTATTTTCCTACTTATTTAATAACAGATCGTGTGTGTGCTTGTTGTTTTTTTGCTAAAGCGGTTTGTGTTTTAAGCTGTTTAGTTATTTAATTCGCAAAATCTTTGATCATCTTAATTTTACCGCTTTGCCAGCTGAGAGTATTAATATATTTTTTATTTGTTTTACACAATGTTGTTAGAAAAAAAAAAAGAAAGAAATAAGAAAAGAAGATATTAAAATCACTTTATAACAGTGAAGATTTTAAATAATTATTTTTTTAAGATCATATTAAATAGCATATTAATTTATTTAATATTTGGAAGCTTGATCAAATTATTTCACACAGAAAAATTGTTAACTCTATAAAAAAAGTCACTAATTTTAGATCCTAAACGATCTATATTTGTAGTTTTAATTTAAACAATTAAGTGTTAGCTTTTTATTTGTTAGTTAAATTTGGTTTAACTTGTTACTAAGTTAATCCACAAACAAATTTAAAGGAACTTTAACTAATAATCTGGTTTTTCCGTGCCAGACTGAAGCTGTCAAACGTGCTAGCATTGCCATGCTGAATTTTGAAAACAGCGGTGATTTTTTTCTTAAATTTATGGCAATGCTTTAAATTTAATAAAAACTTTAAATTAGCGTAATTTCGTTTCCGTAAAAGATATTGATTTCGATCTTTTTATATATAATGAAGAATAATGTCAGCTAAGCAACATAATTAGATTTATAGATTTTTAGAATTAAAATAAAAAAATTAATTTACTTTTTTTTTATTATATTAAATAAAATATAAGTTCTTTCGTTATATCCCAGCAAAAAATTACATTACAAGGAAGGAGCTGAATCAGGGGTTCAAGTGATGATGATCTAGTTCAATTTAGGTGAGACATGCATGATTTTAATATTTGCCTGTTATTGTAATTCATGTGTTAATGCGAAAATTCAATGAGACAGCTTTACATACGAATGATTGTTATAAACACATGAATGTTTAATAATTTGAGAGCGATTTTTCATTGGTGAAAGAAATAAAATTTTTTGAGAGCTCATTTAAATATTTTCCAGATATAAATAAAAATTTGTTTAATTTTCAAAAGCAATATTTTCATGGGACCAAAAAATCAATTCATTATTTAAATAAAAATTTATTATTCCATAAATAAGCATTCCCGTACTAAGAATTTATGGGTATTTTGTTCTTTTTCTGACAATTTTTGACAAATTCTGATTAAAACCTATAAACTTAACAACTACTGAAACATAACATTATTATTATTATTATTATTTATTTATTTTTTTTATAAAATTAAGAGTAAGTCAAAATTATGTTAATTATGAAAGACAAATAAGGAAATTGAAAAATAAGTACAACCTCATTTTAGAGACTTGAACAATAAGTTCAATATTTTAATATCAGTTGGATTTTTTATTATATTTTAAATCAATTTAGACGTTTTTTATGAAGTGTTATTTTATTCTACAAAAAGAAACTTCTTAATAAAAAGTTTTAATAAATTGTTAAACGATTGTGAGTATTGGACATATAGCAATAGAAACCTTTAAACTCAAAAATGTAATTTTTTTTATTTTAGAAAAGTCTACGTTTTAAAAATGGAAAAGAAATGTAAAGAGTTATTAGATTTGACGGTTATGTCTGATATTAACTTTTCCTCGGATGGTGACGATGAATATCAGCAGTAATTCGGTTGTTTTGGTCATAGGTCTATTGATACCTCTTCCGATGATGAGAAACAAGTATTACTGATTCTTTCATCAATAAATTTGCAAGTACAAGCAAAGGGAATTTAATAATTTATTATATTTATGGTTTATTTTAAAAAAATGCGAAAAAGTGAATATAATAACTTTTAGATTACAGTTAAATAATATTTTGGAATGTTCATTTTAATCACTTTCATAATGACAAATAATTTCGAATTTAAAGAGGCATTAAAAATGACAACCGCTTTGAACCACTTAAATTTATGTTTGCTGGGATGTTGATATTTGTTTTTTTTTTATTGAGCTGTGTATATTATGACATTACTAACTTGGATTTAATTGGCGAATGTAGCTGAGTTTAACATAGATTATATGCCAGGTAATCTATTATTGAGAAACATCATTAATGGCTTAGGTTTTACCTATATTTGTATATAATAGGCCTCCTATAAATTAGCCCTAACTTATTCAAAATAGCTTTTAAACCTGAACGAATAAAATATTCTATTTGATTTGATCTGGGCTAAATTTATATAACTTGACTTTTGCTCATCACTGTGTAACCATTTGAAAAGAGTTTTTTTTCACAAATTCAATTTGTTTATATAGTTTTCTTTATTAACCATTATGTTGTTTTACACACTTTCAAACATCTTGAAAACAAATCTTTCAGCAGGCAAAATCTCTTTGTAATCTGTATCTTAATAAAGGTTTCAAATTACTCAAATAAAGCTCTGAAGCGTGCCTCATCATTATATAAATTCTACTTTTCAGCTTAAAATTTCTCTCTAATGCAAAGAAAGCAAAAAAGAAAAAAATCAGTGAGAAAATTAAACTGTTGCCGGTGATACTGTTAATCGTGTAATTTCTAATTGGGAAATGTGACTACGACAAACTACAATACACAATAGAAATTAACTTGAAAGTATCTCGTTTACTTTAAATACATTACTTTAGTGGCCCAAAGACATACATACTTTTTTTTACATTCGCCGCTTAAATCCCTTGATATTTCACACCTAAATAAATTAAAATCCCCTGAAAGCCTGGAAAAATTTTTTTCCCAGCCTTAAGCAATTATTGTTTAAGGGTTCCCAGAACATTAACTAGTACAAGCCAAAATAGCTACTTATTTTAAATTGAACATTGAAAAGAAATCATCATGGACAATATTTGGAAAATCAACAATTTTTTATTTGACAACATTTCAAAGGCTATAATGAAGAACAACAACGACGCACAGTGCTTTGTCCCACACATAAAAATCAAAATAAAAACATTTTTCAAATTGTGTTGAAATATAATTATTAGAAAGATAATAATATATCGCATATAATTTTAAAATAATTTTTTTGAAATAATTATTTTTGAGGCTACGAGAGGGCGCTAAATGGGTCAAAGTGGGATTTTTTAAAATTTTACCTTTGGGTCCAAATAAGGAACATCAGAATTCATTTTAGAGATATGGTTCCTTGGGCAAAGTTTCTTATTTTGATCTCTGGAATAAGATTTTTCTAGTCACTTGGGCGATTTTTTTTTAAATCGACCCGCCCTAATATATATATATATATATATATATATATATATATATATATATATATATATATTTGTTGATCAAATTTAAACATATTTTTTACTTAAAACCTAAAAATTACTTAAATTTGATGAAGAATATAAAAAAATTATACAATTTTTTTTTACTATTTAAGTTGTGCCTATTTTTTGCCACAGCTTAAAAAAAAGTTAAATTGAAAAATTGTCTGATCTCCTGTTTTGACTTCAATTTAAAAAAATATCTTTAAGAATTTTATTAAATATATAGAATTTATTTAAATATATAGAAACAAAAAAATAATTAAAATTATTTCGTAATTTAAAAAACTGCTAAGAAAAGGCAAATATAATTTTTGAGCTCAATATAGTACACTGAAAATCCACAAGATGACGTTAATTTTTATCCAAAAATTACAATAAAGTATTAAGAAAATATAAAAATTATAAAATTTTTTTTTAGTAATTTTGTAAGTTAATATTGTTTTTTAATAAAAAAGAAGAATTACTTCCTATTTTTAGGGGAGTCCGATTCAAATAAAAGTTGGAATACTCATAAAAAAATCTGTTTTTAACTGCAATTACAAAGTTTTGTAAAATTCTGACCCATATTTTAATTTCGGGATATATGGGAGGTAGGCGTGTCTTTGCTCGGATTAAGAAATAAATTAACAGACTCATAAACAATCTATTTTTAAAGACTACTAAAAATTTTGGTAAAGTTCTGACTAGAAATTTGGTTATTTTTATTTCAGAATATATCGGAGGTAAGCGTATGGGCCGATTTTTTCAAAACTTCGTATTTATTAATTTTAAGTCCAAAAGTAATATGCGTACCAAGTTTTAATTTTCTATGAGAATTCCTTCTATTTTTGTCCCATCGTTATATGGGAACAAAGCACTGTGCGACGCACGGTAGCTCAGGAATCAATTTCATTGGTCAAAAGTGCAAAATATTAATATTAATGCCATCCAATAGTAAATATACTGAAACTAAGGTGGCCAAAATATTAGATCAAAGTTATTGGTAATTGTGGGCGTGGCATGCTGTTAAAGATAACTATATTATGTTATTTTATAAGAAATGTAAATTTTTCAAATTTTGTCAGAATTATCATTACTCGCACACTATTATCGACAGTTGACTGCATTTGTTTTTTTTTTTTATTGGTAGTCTTTAAGAAATTGTACGATGTGTCACTGTACCTTTTATATCTACTGTGTTATTAAATGTTGTCTAAGGTACTATATATTAGTCAAATTTGAAATTCGTGTAATAGAACTTTTGAGGGTCAAAAGGGTTAAACAAATTTTACTACCAGAAGAAAGGCGAAAGTGCTCTCTTTAAACCCATGTATATTTTTGTACTTGTCTGGACCCGTCCTATAAGTTGTGATAGGTATCTTAAGTATATTACATAATTATTATTTTATTACTAAATCTTTTTTAGCGTAATTTATCTATTTTTAGCCCTTTTTAGTTTTTTTAGCACTTTTTTATTATACTTATTTATGCTAACTAGGAACATAGACCAACGTAATGTAAGAAAAGGATAAAAGCCAGTGGAGTATTCGAATATAAACGCAGTTACTATAATATGTCTAAGCAATAACAATCAAATTTTAAAATCTTTATAAAACATGGAGAGCTTCAGCTATAAAGAATTATCCAAAGATTATTTTTAAAACGAAAAAGGATTAGATGTTCTTAGTTGCGTTCAAAGAAAAGTAAACGTATATTCATGCAACACACATCCAATTATATGGACTCGGAAAACAAAATAATTAATTTCGTCAAAAACTTAACAAAGCGCTACCAAAAAAGTTGAATGGTACAACAAAGATTTCATACCAGTTTCCAGGTATCTTTAGAAAATAGATTATGCGAAGGAAACTGCACGAATATATACAACCAAATATCCATGGAGAAATATGTCTGCAACAGTTCACAAAATCCTTTATCATGGACATCTTCATTAAGAAGCATTTAGTACCACTTTGAGATCTATCGAAGAACCCCAGGAAAGAAAGAATAAAGATTACAGACTCTATAGAGAGCAGAATACCAGAAAAATATTACGAAATTCTACAAATGAAGATCTATTTAATATATTACTAGCAACGTCAAATCCACTCATCTCTAGCATTCGAAGACAATGGAAAGTAGAAGAACGAGGCTTAAATGAAGAAAGAAAAGGGCTGCTAGAGAACAGAAATAATATATAAATAATATAGGATATTTGCTAATGAATAATGAATAAAAATTATAATTTTCTTTATAATTTTCTTAATAAACATTAAAAAAAAGATTTTTGTCCTTAATGTTATTTAAATAAAAACAAAATAAACATTAAAAAAATCGTATATTTTTAGCCAAAAACAACCGATTATAATGCAACCAGTTCTTTGAGAACCTGTTCTAGAATTGATAAACTGGTAACCTGTTCACAAAGTTATCCTGGGTTTTTTTCTATCTGCTTGTAACTTTTTTATAAGTAAAGCTGATGCGAAAAACAAAAATACCGCATTTTGATACTAAATGCCATAAAAGAATTAAAAGTTCAACTTTAGCCTTAAATTTGTCAACAACTATTGAACCGATTTTAATGAAATTAAAACTGTGAGAAAAATTTAAGAAAATATCTCTCCATCAAAAAAAATCCAAAATATCTCTATCGGTTCAAAAATTAAAGAGTTTTGGTCAATAAAAAACGATCCTGAACCACTGTGCGGCGTCGACAACGGCAATAATCATCATCAGCAACTACTAAAACAATTTATAATGCCCGTGTGCTTTTCTTCCATGGTAATCAATACTGGCCAGATCGGATTTGTATGAATGTATGTGTGTGTGTGTGTGTGTGTGTGTATAAAATATGTTCATTCGTTCCGTCTTTTTGGTTTGACTTTGCAAATCTTACTCTTGCATTAAAGACGAAATATTGTGCTACAATCGATCGTTTATCGATTGACATGATCACTTGATACAAGTCAACATTCGTAAATTCGCTGGTAATGTATGTATTGCATAAAATAGCACAATAACAAAAACAATGTCAGGGTTCTTAAATAATTATATTAAATTATTATATTAAATTTTGTTTGGTAAATAAAACAATAAAAAATAAAAAAAACTTAGAGGTTGAGGTTAACAATCAAATATTACCAATAAAGAACAATTATTTTTTCTCAAAATTTTATCAACAAATAAAGTGAAAGATATTCGATATTATGCTGATAGTTTTCCATTCACATTAATTCACATCTCCCTTTCCTCTATATATATTTTTCATATTAAAAGATATTTTCCGATCCCTGCTTATTTTCATATTGAAAGCTATCGATATATAAATAAATTTGTGTATTTTTACCAACTTCAGTAGCTCGTTACACATGCAAAATAATAAATGAAGTTGACTTTTTATTTTGACATTTTTAAATTCTCTTACATTTAACATACATTTGTGCATTTTATAAAGGCTGCAAAGCAAAACATAGCATCTAAATAAAATACCTAAATGTGTGGTCTCTGTGGTCAAGTTGAACATATAGAACAGAATTTTATTGATGCGATTAGATAGAAAAATTAATAGACATTTTGACATGTTTTTTTATTATTTTTAGCTCATGTGATTTTAGAACAGAATATGGAATTGGAGGTGAAATAGATAGAAACAAAAGGCTAATAGGAAATGGATATAATTTTGTAAATTGATTTTAATAAAAGTTTCTAGGTAGCTCTCTAAAGATATATTTGTAAATCTCAGATATACAGCATTTATGATGTATGAACGTATTCACTGAAACTATGCTATAAATTGAACATTTCATTACATGTTCCACTCCTTACTTCTTACTTAGGACAAAAACAATTCTATTGATCAGAAAATAGTTTTAATCATTGTTCTTATTTGAATAGATTGTTGTTAGATTGTTGGTATTTTAGCCAAATTAAAGTGAATATATCCTTGACTCCAATTGTCAGTGTTTTTCTTTTAATTGATTTTCTGATTATTAACATGATATTATTTAAAATATTAATTAATCACTAAAGTCAAACTTTTTATGAAAATTATCGACACGTCGCACAGTGGGGTGAAATTGAGAAAAATGGTAATTAATTGAAAATTATTATTTTGAGAATGTAATTTATTCTAGGTAAAAATATATAAAATTAAGCATTATATATTAAAAAAAAACCTATAATTTTTTTAATCTCCGTGTAGTGCAATTTTTAATCACAATTGTAAAAACTGAAAATCTAAATTTTTGAACTTTATATTTTTATGTTTTATTTCATAAAAAGTAGTTTCTTTACAATGGAGTTTCTAATCATAGGTATTTAGAGACATACATATTTACTTATTTTGTTGTTTGGGTGCCACACGAACTAAATACAAGGTAATGCTCAGTATTTGGTGGAATCAGAAGGGTGTCATATATAAAGTGCTGTTAAAAACGCAGCGAGTGAATCGATTTTGAGATTCGTTTGAAGAGAACATTAAACGAAAAGAACCACGAATGTGTTACCAGATACGAGTCCAAAATATTCCATCACGTAGTACTCGGCATTATGTTGTGCGACCAGTTAAAAACCAACTTGCCCAACCCGCCATATAGCCTTCTAATAACATTTTTTTTTTTTTTCGATTCGGAATAGCTTCAAAAGAAGGCAAATTGATGTGTGAGAGAACCAAAACTTCCGATGGACAATACTTTTGGAGAATAACATTAATTAAAAAAAAAAAAAAAAACTTTAGGAAGTAATATATACACCCAATAAGTCTGGAACACTAAAAAGGGACATTTGGAATGCCGAAGATCGTCCACTGTAAAATAAAGGTTTAATGACAGTGGCCGCACATTTCAGATCTAGTACAAGTTCTTTGTAAAAGAAAACTAGTCATTTTATTAGTCTATATAATTATGCTTCAATATAGTTCTGCATTACTTTCAAACATAAGTGACTTATGAAATCCTAAAAAGAATTTCTTTAAATGAAATCTGTGTTATAATCCCAGATCATTATATAAACCTAGTTAAGCTTTAACTAAAAGTATTTTAATGCTAAATTAGGTTTAATTATGATCCTTATATAATCCAAAATTAAACTAAGGTTCCAATATTGTCCTACATTGGATTTAATTAAATGTTGTTAGGAAAACTTTGACTTTAAGAAAGTTTTGATATTATTCTTAATCGAAGGTTCTGATTGACTTCAAAAGTGGATCTTTAGCTCTAACGGAATCGATCTATTATCTGATTTAAAATCAATTATTTGCTTTAAATTAAAAATGTTTAATTCTTTATGTTTTTTCTTCTTATTATGCGAAGGTATTCTTTAAGAAATGAAAAGTTGTAGCCTATTTCTAAAAGACTTTATTATTTGAAGCGAACAAATTCTGCCCTCAACATGAAACGATAAAGTCCGTATTAATAATCCTATAGTTTCAGTTCTTCCTATTATCTCTTAAATTAATTTGACTTTTAACACACTTCCTTATTTCTTTTTAAAATTCTTTATTTTTATAAAATATATTCCAAAAAAAAATAATAATAAATGACACAATACTGGATTATATCCACCTATAAAAACATCATCATTATAATTTTCTGAAACAAAAAACAAAAAAAAAAACACTGAATGACGTTGTCATCTGTCAAAAATGACTCTTTTTAAAAACGTTGTTAATGGATCTAAACCAAAAGAATTATAATTTATTTCACTCAAAATTTAATGAAGCTTTACAATAATTCTCAATTAATTGATTGACAATGGAAATAAGTTGTCAATATATATCGTTCATTCCATGAAAGAACGCCCAAAAATTTTCCTTAGTTCTTCGAATTTTGTTAATATTCGGCTTACACATATCCTATAGAGCAATTTTATATCTTCATTTTTCGCGAATTTATTCACGATTTTAATTATTTGAAAAAAAAAAAAAAAAAAAAATCAAAAAAATGTGTAACCTTAAACTCCAATATCTCTATAAGTTGCAAAGAGATTTAATAATTTAAATTACATATACAAGATGAATATGTCCTCTTTAAATAATCTTATTTAAAAATAATATTATCAATTAACAATGCATCTTCAAATTGCATTTGCATTATGAAAATGCAATTTTAAGATGCATTTTTGTCTACCTCTGATATTATATAAATTATAATATTTACTAAAAATTTGACCAAATGGTCCACTACTTAAAAAATTTTAAAATGTTTCTTCAGATTTTTTTATACAAATATACATTTTTTTATTTTATTATTTTTTTATTTATTTCTTCTTTTTTAGTTTATTTTAACACTAATTTTAGTCATAGCATTTCATAATTTTTTATTTGTAGTATAACTTTTTGTCCCAGAATAATCGCTAATGCACTGTGTACTAAACATATTTGCCTTCACTATTAATCAAAAATTGATTTATAATAAAACGGGTAGAAATTTCTTAAAAATGCATCTAAAAATTGCATTTTTGTTGTGAGTGCATCTTTAGCAAAACGTTATTTTCGAATTATACAATATCATTTACAATATTTATTTTAATAATCTTTATACTGGTTTTTAAATCAATAAAATCCAACTTATAGTTAGAGTTATGAACAATTAAAGTTACTTATTACTGAATGAAAATAACCACAGAATAAATAAAAATAAAAAATAAGAAATTATGAAAAAAATTAATTTTTGCATAAAAAAAAATATATTAAAAATAATAGAGCACTTTGTCCCAGAGCAATTATTATTGCATTGTGTAGTAAGACATTGCTTTTAAATATATTAAAAGAAAATTAAAATTGAAAGGGTAGATATTTGTCAAAAGTGCATTGCAAAATTGCAATTGCATTACGAATGCATTTTAAAATAAAAAATTTACCTTTAAATTATTGCCTTTAAAGAGATTTCAGTTGGCCTTCATTAGAGCCCTGAATCATTAAAAACCATCTTTATCGTAAAGAGATACAGTACAAGCTCGATTTTCGCGACTAATTAAAAACCAGACCTGTAGCGAAAACTGAATTTTTGCGATAACAAAACCCAAAATTTTATTGAAAAATTTTATTTAGATTTTTAAATTAGAATTGTTTTTATTGATATATTTACATTTTAAAACTTTTTAAAGAAATTGGAGATTTTGAGTTGCTTTTTTTGGAAAATTATTTTCTAATATAACATTTGAATCACGTAGTTCATATAGTGCTGTTGTCGGCTTAACATTTTCCAAAACCCATTGTATGCATATGTTTATCGATGTTATATAATCGTCCACTTTAATTTTGTTTTCTTCATTAACACTATCGTATAAATCCTCCGATTCCGTATCTGATAATTCCATTTGTTCCTCATTACTTTATTCATGAAATTCTTCTTGAATTCAGTTGTTTATGTCAGCATTCGTGAAAAGATGTTTCGTACCAATTTGAGCTACTATTGTACCAATAATTGAAAGGTCTTCATTTTCTTGCTTTATAATGCGGTAAACCGAAGACTTATGCAACTTGTAATTCACGCAAATTGTATTTATGGAATCACCACTTTAACATTTTCTCTAATTTTTGAGAAATCGTTGGCATTAAAATATGTTGAACTTTCCCAATATTAAGACATATATTTACACAACAGTTGACACGAATAAACTGACAAAATTGAAGATCAAAATCATCCAAAAAGTTTAATATACCAAAAGACGGGGATTTCCCTTTTTTGGTTATAGACATTGTAATCAAATTTAAAAAGAAAAACAGATAAAAGTCGCGAAAAAAGAACCCGTTTTTCGTAAACTGTCGCGATTAAGCTGACGCGAATACCGAGCTTGCACTGTATTAACATTTAAAGTTATGTTCTTTTCGATTTTTTTAACTTAAATTCCCGATTTTGTTTTTCTTTTAATTTAAAAAAATAATGAGAAAGAGTAAATGGCTCCATAGGTTATATGAAAAATGTGAACAATGATGAGGTTCTTTTTTAAAAATAATAGACATTTTTTATAAATCTCTCGTGGAATGAACGATATATTATTTTTCATACAAACAAAATCTTTAAAAAACAGAATATTGTTTTAAATGTATCGTCTGTTAATACCTTCAAAAAGTCATTAATCAACAAATACCGTTAGGTTTAAATGAGATACGTATGAATTTCTTTGGTTGTTTTCCTTTTTTTTTAAGATGAATTGCCTCAATATTAAATAGGATTTAACTTTTACTCTTTCATCGTGTGTCTAAACAATAATTTAAAATACATTTGATCTGATAAAATGTTCAACAATAAGTAAAAATCTTTTTAAAAAATATATAACCAACCAATTTAACAGAAAAAAACCTTTTCATCTTGGTATCCTTACAATTTATCGTAAATTTAATAAAGAAAACGAGTAGATGAAAAAAAGAAACTAACTACTACTATCAACATTTGTATTTGTAGTTAGTCGCTTGTTGTATAGTAGACTATTTCGGGTTTTACCAAAAAAGAAAAAATAAAGTAATTTCCATATTTTCCCAAATGTATCTGAAGAAAAAGAATACAACAATGCTGACCATAAATCTTGAGTCGTTTGCATTCTGAGCAACTAACTTCCCAATAACTTCAATACCAATATGGAAATCTGATGTCAACTGGGGACCAACAAAACAACAACAACAACAGCAAAAACAACACAAAAATATACAAATAAATAAATACAAAAAAAAAAGTAACAAAATGTGAACGTTTGTAGACGACGTTGAAGTAACGAGTTAAAGTACTGACAGAAACAATGAGAAAGACAGACTTAAGGACAGACAGACATAACTTTAAATCTAGTTGACGACTGCTAACTTAATGACAGGTCAACTATTTTGCATATCTGTTGCTGATGTTGCACAAACATCCTTCTTTATCGAGGCAGCTTTCTTTGGAATACCTTAACCAACCAACCAACCAACCAAACATAAAACCAAACAATCAAGGAAATGAAGAAGATAAAAAAATCCAAGAGCTGGAGCAGAGAAACCCATAAACAATGTATTATTGTCAATCAATAGTTAAATAAAGTGTATTTTAGAGATGGCATTTGTGATCATGAATCAACAAGGATCTCTATCTCCCAACAGAAAATCAACCTCAAATAAACCATGACAACGGAAACCAAGACAACCAAAACGACCATCATCATCATCATCATGTTGATGTTGATGACGATTGGATAAGGAATGTCGCAAACAATAACGTATCAAACAAAACTTATGTAACTTACAATGCAATTACGCTTGGCAAGCAAACGAAAAAAGAATTCAAACTCAGTCTTAAGGGTCAGAACCAATAATTTATGAGCCTCCAAACAAAGACTCAATGAAATATTTGTTTCATGTTTTTTTTTTTTCTTTTTTCGAATTCAACAGAATGACGTCTGACTGTTTGAGTTGACCAGCTACTACTTTATTGGAATGCAAATGACATTTGGTTGGTATATTGTTCCAAAAAAGAAATAAACAGCAGCAGTAACACTAACTTAAACAACAATAACAACAACGAAAATGATCAATGATAAACGAAAGTGATTTGCAAATGTCACATTGTAGTGATTTAAAGTTGAAATTGAAGACTGACAACAATGACGAGAGTGTCACAAATGAATTGTATATTGAAATAAGATTGATTATTAAGCTTGACATATTTAAGCTCAAACTTAAGACACACGTCTGATCATCAGGAGTAACAATTGTCAAGACCTGTATTGTTTTACTTGTCAACATTAAATACTTACGAGTGTATTAAGTTTGATGATGGATTTGTCCAAGATGTTGATGTTGGTGTATGTTAAAACAATCAATCGACTATTTTGTCAAACCTTTCGAACACTTTAAGAAATGATTTGAGAGTTTTTCAAAAATACACTTGAGATAATTAATTTGAGAAAAATTGGGAAATCATGGTTGGTTGGTACATTGATAGAATTGATTGATAGAACACCTAAAATTTTCACTTTGAAGTCAGTTGAATTTAAACACTATTTTGTACCTAGAGTAATTGAAGAAAAAAATAATGATTAAAAAGACAGGATTTATATTACTATTCGTTTAAAATTTTATGAATTCTTCAGAACAGTCCTTCGTTTCCAATAGGACTTGATAGTTTTCTTTAAACTTTCATATTTTAAAGATTTTAAGGCAAATATTAGATCAAACAGAGGTGATTTTTACTTCATCACGTTTTGAATTATATGACGAACTTTTACGATAAAACCATTTATTCAAAACAACTGATCATTACATGAATATCCGAATTATTTTATTTATATATTTATTTAATAGCCAATGAAATTGCAGGCTAGCATACAAATTATTATTAAAGCTATTTCCAATAAAATGTTTTTCATAATTATTCAATAATAAAGTCTTATTATTTAACCAAGTTCAAAATACTCCTCTTAATGCGGATTGGATTTACTGAGAAATCAATATATGGGATAAGAACTGTTGAATTTATTACTTATACGTCTCATGAGATCAAAGTTGGCATAATTGATTCGAAAATATTTGATTTTTGAAGAAGTATAATTCCTATTTGGACAATTTGGGATTACGAATTCGATCTTACGAAAAAGAAACTCGGAGTTAATTGAACCGTTTACTAAATTAATAACAAATAAAATATTCATATATTTTCTCCTATTTTCAAGAGTAGAAAAATCAATAACCTGTAATCGACTTTCATATGATGGTAAATTAGTATTAAGATTTCAAGGAGGATTACGAAGACAAAATAAGAGAAATTGTTTCTGAACTAATTCAATTGTCTTTATATGAACTTCTTATTGAGGATTTCAGACCACGGAAGCATATTCCAGAATTAGTCTTACGACAGATGTGAATAATTGCTTTGAAATATAAGGAAATATTAAAATCCCTTCCCCAACGCTTGAGAAAACCTAGAACTCCTTTTGACTTATTAACCATTTGTGAAACGTGGGCATTAAAGGATACAATCAAGCAATACACCCAGATCAAGAAATTTGTCTACTAGGTCAAGTGGATATTTTTGTATCTACAGAGTGGATTTATTGTGCATCTACAGAGTACTGAACTTCCTCTGTAGAACATCATGATCAGATCCATTAGATTCATCATACACCAATCATAAAGATTGTCAAGATCTGGTTGGAGTAAGGAACATTGATAGGAATAGTTAAAGCTATAGAACAGTTTTACATCATCAGCATACAATATATGTATATATGCACTTTATATATTCTAGAATACTTAATAAAAGTTGGTAAAAATCATTTATAAATATTAGGAATAATAAGAGGCCTAGATGAAACACCGGACAAAACAGGAAGGGTTTTCGATGTACATTCTCTAAATAATACACATTGTTATCTATTTTTAAGATATGAAAAAAGCTATTTAAGAAAAACAGGAGAAAATACCAGTTTATCCAATTTGAATAATAGGAGATCGTGATTTACTTTATCGAAAAACCGGAATCAAATGAAGTTATAACTGATGTTGTGAACTCCAAAAGGTTAGTAGTAGTGGAATATCCTTTTCTAAATCCACACTGGAATGGAGCAAGATAACAAACAATTTGATGCGAAAGAATTTCATTAATTATCTTTTCGAAAAGTTTTGGAATAACACTTAATTTAGCAATACCTCTATAATTGGAAATGCTGGATCTGCTTCCGGATTTAAACAAAGGTATTTTTTTAAACTTCAGAAAAATAACTACTAGGTTATTGAATTATTGTAGATATAAGAGAATGTAAACATTTTATAAGAACACAGTTGGGAACATCCTCAGGTCCACATTTATCGAAAAATTTTAGATTCTGTACAGCTGTTATTACCAAACCAATTATGTGAAAGGTGTTATTTGAATTTGAATTGATAATGGCAGACAGCTGGAATTGTACTATTCGCATCAAGTTAATTTGTATTCGAGTTAAAAGATCAAGTTGATTTGTGATTTATAATTCATCTTTATCAGGGCAACCAAAAATGTGCAAAATTATATTTTTCTTGGGCTTAAAATGAACCAAACTGTTAGTTAATTATCAGTTTTAGACAATTTTTAAAATTTTGGCATCAATTTGTTATAGCACATTATTGCATTTTTTGGTCATAACATCATATTTTTTGCATATTTTGGGCTTAGCGGTTTATTTTCATAGAAAATTCTAATTTTAGAGCATATTTTTGCATATTTTAGAATTTTTAACATATATTAGAATATTTTTGCATATTTTATACTTGAGAGCGTAATTTTCCATATTTTAGAACTTTTCGCAAAATTTGTCATTAGTGCAATTTTTATTATTAACTGTCACATACTTTTTTCAAATACAATTCCATAATAATTTTCATTTTATAAATTGATAGAAATTTTGTAAATTTCAGATACAATATATCAGCTTTGAGTGTTTTTAAGTGCAATAATTTTAGTACGAACTTAAAATTCTCTGTGTGACCTTTCAGGGTCCCTGACTTGTCTAGATAGATCCGTGAAAGAAGTCTGAAACGTCAAGTCTTGCCGACTCTATTAAATTATCAAAACAAATCGTTAGGCGAATCAAATACTTAAAAACAATCCATTATCGTCGATCGCTATAAGCAGAAGCACCGCCCTGTTTAAACCACATGTACCATTTCATTAATGATATATCATGGTTCTTCATCGCTCACTAGTTACACTATCTCCTTGTAATTTGTGAATTTTAATTTCATTGTACATATGTACAATGTACATTTTCATTATTTACTTATAAAAATCGTCCATCGCGCCAGTGATCGTAAATATAGTCAATTGCGATTAATGGTCTATTTGCAACAGCTGTTTGACTATGTTTGTAATGAATTATTCTCAAGTACTTCACCAAAATGCGTTGCAAAGGCTAACGTATAATAGCCAATTCCGAGAAACGTAGCATAAATTAACAACAGATCCAAAATATCTACAGCGGTAAAATTCCCTCTAGAACGAGTATTATGAGATTTTTCAGGCTCTCATCTATTTTGTGTTTTTTCAATATCTCGGAAGAGTTTAACTAAACGCCTTAGTGTTCAAAAATTTAGCATAGAACAAGAGAGAAATTATCGGCGAAATTCGCTAAAGAAAGTAGCGGCTTTCGGTAGATAAAGGAAATTCTCTGTTTCCTTTTTTTTTTTTTGTCTTCAAATAATCTCTTTCCTGTAGATCTCTATAACCAGACCATAGATTTCACAAGTGTACACAGTTTTGGACTTAAGCAACCAAAAGTAATTTCTAATATTATGTAAGGTGCTGAGTTCAAATCTTCACTTTCTTTTTTCCAAAATTGATTTTAGTTTTCGAGATATCAAAAAAATGTTTTTTTTTACTATATTTTAGATCTAGTGACGAATTCATTCAATGAAAAGTGATAAACCGGAACTGAGGAACTGTCAAATTGAATCGTATGTATTGTTTGTGATTTGCTTCACGCATTAGACTAGAAGTGTGGCATACTCTTGACCAAAAATCCTTGGTATTTGTTTTAGATTTTCTCCAAATTGTACCACCAAAGTTTTAAGTGAAAAATCGAAACGATAATAAAGAAATTAGGTTTTAAAGTTATTCGAGCTCCAATGTTGTGGTAGTTTTGCTACAAACTCTCCATTATTTGATCAAAATCTGGGGATTGGCAATTACCGAGAGTGTTGTAACAAAAAACTTTCGAATTGGACGTAAACATTTTTTTAAGATTCCTTCTGCCATTTTTCACAACGGGAACAAATTTGACCCAAGTGAGCTGTCTCTTACTGACAGCTGCCCTAAGAATCTAACCTTCGGCCATTGGTTTTCGAAAATTAGATTTGATAAATATTTCTTCTGAGATTTTTGTCCTTCGTGGTAAGTGATAAGATAAAGTTGTATGTGAAAAGGTGACTTGAAGATATTCTGAGCTTAGAATTGTTAAAAAGGAGAAGTTTTGTTTTCCGCCACAAATGGTATCGAATAGTATATTCATGAAATCAAATAAATCGTTGATTTCACTACTGACGTATAAGTTATGTTCCTTTTGAGAATAAGGAATTTTGTTCCGTTTACATTGAAGTTTATTAGAGTGTCGAATAATTGTTTCACTAAATAAGAACTGCGCACGAAAAAATTCATGCATACTTTTAGGCTTATAATGTTTATTGTGCATGAAAAAAACTTAGTATCGTTAACTTGTTTGCATTTGTTGCTATTCTCAGTAACTATAGGCTAAATTTTAAAAATATAATAACATAATTAGTTTTAATTATAACGAAGATTTAAGGAAAATTCATGCAAACGCATAATTCAAATTTATAATCAAAACAAATGTCGACCATATAAAAAAATTGCTAGGAGGGCAGGTGAATCAGGAAATTCATTTTTTTTTTTTTTTTTTTGAGTCATAATAAAATTTTTATTCGGTTATTAGGGTTCCTTTCGATGATAATGAACTTTATTTGTTTATTAAAGTTCGAAAGGAACCCTGATAACCGTATAAAAATTTTATTAACAGACTGTAGGATAGCAAACAAAATATATATCTCTGGATGGAATGTGACTCATTCTTTAAATTCCTCTGTATATTTTATATTTTACCAGAAAAGTTAAAAAAAAGCTGGCATGAAGACCTACAAAGTAAAAAAAGACAAAAAAAATGTGAAGGCAAAAGAGAGGACAGAAATTACTGAGAAATTTTTTACAAAAATATGAATGCTGCCCAAAGGGTGTTAAAAAGTACGAACTGTTGAACTTTTTATAACATCCCGGTCATGAATTTCATATCACAGATGTTATAAGAAATGTATCAGATAAATATTGTGTAAAAAAAAATCGAAATTGTCGAATAAAATTTTGGTCTGTCCAGATATTTGTACATGTAGGGAAAAAAGCATCTCCTTCATAACAAATGATACTTTTAACAGAGAAATGTACGCAAACAAGTGCCATCGGAAAAGATTTCTTTCTATCATTAGAAAACGCATTGAATTATTATTTGTTATTCTCGTCTTTTCGTTACTAAAACAAAGAGTAACAGAGTGGTATCAAAAAATTGTGCTGCTATGTGCCAAAGGAGGTCTATCCACTCAACTATCCAAAACTCAGTTCATTTGAAATGTATTTGGTTTCAGTAAAAAAAAAAATATTTAAAGAACACTGAGTAAAAAAAACAAAATAGAGTTTAAAAAGCAGTGAAGCCATTGCAATGAAAAGTAACCAAAAACACAATAAGGCCTTTATTTAGGGTGTTACCGAAAATATTAAATATTTTTTGAAAACGAATAAAAAATAAATTTTTCTTTTAAATTTGAAAGTACAATATAACAGTTTTTAATCAAGCAAAATTTCAAAAAAATTAAACCATTAGTTTAATTTTTATAAGCTCGATTCTATGCTCTCATTTTTTCGTGCGCAGTCATTACTTACCTCTGAACATTTGACATCAATTTTTGTATTTTACCCGTAAGCATAATGCTGTAATCCAATCTTTAGAATTTTATTAAAATTAACTCTTTAGTGACGCCAACATCTGGAAGTCGTTATGGCAGCGTATTGTGTATTAAAAAAATTAATGCTCTAACGAATTAATTGAGTTGAATAATTTTCTGTACAAAAATCGTTATCGCCCCACCTGTATGCGTTCAAGAAGTACTAAAATATACTTTAATATTTCCATTTTTAATTGGATATGAATGATATATAAAGTATGAAGATCAAATGCAGTAAAGTTATTTTGTACACCGTTTAGACAGTTGAGTGATTCCATATCAAAACAGGCAACTTCGGATGTTATATCTCCGATTTATATATTACCCATTTCAAGTGTTGTTCAAATCAAAAACTTTTAAACAAAAGACGTTTTCCGGTCCAGAAATATGATGTTTGAAATATGAAAAAACTGTCGAATTTTTTTCAAAAGTTTCTTGCTCATAACTTCTAAACTAAACATTGTAGAATTAAAATTTTTATTTCATTTAATAGAAAAATATATTGATATTAAAATGACATGTATAGAATTTATTTACTTCGAAATTTCATATGTCAAAATCGATAATTAAAGCCGTATATCTCAAAAAAGATATTTTAAATTTCTTAAAAAGAAATCATATATTGATAATTTAATTCTATTCTATAATTATGCCAAAATTCCAGTTGGTTTAGGAATTAAGAAGCAAAATATGGTAAAAATCAAAATTTGTCTATGTAATGTTTAAAATATTTACAAAAATTAATTTCAAAGTATGTTTTGAAATAAATGAAATTTTATATACAAAATTTAACTTTAGTTTATATTTTGTTACACAACTTCTAAACTAACATAGTGTCTACATTAAACAATTTTATATCAAGACAAACGTCAAACTTAACACGAATTTGTGGAAGGTGGCAGCAGCTGCACAAAAACAACAATATGGCGTATTCATTCTTGTTTTTTATATATGCAGTTTGACAACTGTAATAACCAAAATAATAATCAGCTGTTTAACTAAGGTTATCATATATATATTCGCACTGATTTCGACATTTGTTTTGGTAAAACTTTGCCTAATGTAGACACTAGGTAAAGGAGTGTCCAACATGAAATTTTGGACGAGCATAGAGAAGAGTTATGTTAACATTATCGTTTTTTTAGATATAATGGTTTCATTTTTTTTAGGTATAATTTGAACTTTGGAATTAAATTAGCTTACTATATATCATTTTTAAGACAATATCTTTGCCTTTAAAATTATACTAAAATTAAAATTTTATTTTTATTTTTATTTTGGTCCACAACTTCTAAATTAAATGAGAGTCCATTTTGAAATTTTACTAGGGAGAAGAGTTAAATCAGCATTAGTTTTTTGAAATATAATGGTTTGATTTTTATATGTCCACCTTTGACCTTTGAACCTTTGATGCAAAAACACTTTATACATATCGTTATAAAAGTAATATCTTTGCCTTTAATATAAAACTAGAGATCTACCATGTATAGTTTAGAAGTTATAAGCAATTAAACAAATATACCTTTGTAAAGTTTTTAAATTTTTTCGTTTTCTAAACTGTCATATTTTTGAACCGGAAATAGACATGAGTCTAAAATTTTTCCTATAGCTAATGTCTGTAGTGAATTTCATTGACATCGGAGATGTCAAATTCGATTGCTGTCCGTTTTGACTTGGAATCACTCAATTGAAAAATGCTTATAGTCCAACGGGCATCACACTGTATTCTCATGTCTATCATATCTGGAACTTCTGATTCATTGCTATTTGTACCGCCCATAATTACAAAAGAATTAACATGATGCGTCTTAAGTTTAAATTTCACGAGTCCTGCAGTGAAACTGAATTAATCTTGTACTCGTTTAATGAGACTAAGTCATATAGTGTGATCTCTAAAAATATCCGTTATATTGCCAAGGACCCTTCAATTTATTTCGCATCTAAAGCAGAGCAATCGGAAAGTACATTAAGAATTAATATGTCTTATATTTAAAACTGAATTAAGAAAGAAATATCTCATGTACTATGGAACAGTACTATTAGAATATGTGGTTCATCAGCAAGTATAAATTAACATCAATTTTCCTACTATGAACTATTGTCATTGGCAGCATTTACGGCTCAATATCATGACTGTCATTCAGTATGTGCATCCAAAAAAAAAAACCAAATAATTTGGATTCCGTCTGAATAATGTTAAAACACAAGATGTCTTATAAAAACAATCGATACCCAGATATCGGTTACATTGGACTAATGACTCTATTTTAAAAATCAATGAGGGCTTGTCTCGTTATGATGACAGGGATTTAATTTATTGCTCTATAAAATATTAACGATCTTTCACTCATATTCCATATCCTAATTCTATTAAATACTTAAAATTTTTCTTCAAGTGTATGACCGAAAAAAAAAACAAAAAACAACAAATTTGATTTGATCTTGTGATTTAACAACAGAGTATTTTTTAAATATCGTTCACTCTCCATATGTTTTGATCATCAGTCTACAAAGAAAGGATTGTCCACTAACTGATGATGTAAGATGTCCAAATTTACATACATACATATGAATAGCTATTTTCTGAGTATGTAGCAGCAAGTAGAAAGATGTACAGTAGATGTGATTTCAAGTGTAATGTCAGCAATACAAGTGAGTTACATAGTTCGTTTTGGAGTAAATGTGGGGAGAAGATTGACAACTGATGTATGTTGATTTGACAATGATATGTTGATGATGTTATGCAAATAATATATAAAAACATTGACAAAGAACAGCAGTAACTAAGTATACATCAATGTTTGTTGTTGTTGTTGTTGTTGGTTTATTGATTGTCATCACATGACAATTGACATGTTGTTAAACAATCAATCGGTTGCTCAATTTAGAGGCATTGGAGGCATCATCATCATCAACATAATCACACACACAAATATTTTATATATGGTGATGTAGTATTGTTGTTAATGGTGCGAATGCTGGCGTTGAAATTGATGGTTGTTGTTGGTGGTGGTAAAAATATCTTAATTCATTTGAATTATATTGCTGCTGTTGTTCTTGTTGTTGTAGCAGTGTAAACCTTGCGCCATTTTATTTATATGTTTTTTTTTTTTAATTTTGTCGATTTTTTTATATATTAAAGTGATTGACAACAGATGTGATGTGATTGGTTGCTTGTAGCCTGTGTTTTTTTACTTTGGTTTGTTTGTTTGACTGACTCTGACTCTGTTTGTTGCTTTTATATATACATACATATGTATGAGTGTGTCTTGAATTTGAATTTTATTGAATTTAAATAAATGTCATTGCTTTATACGACATACAGACATCGAATATTTTTGCATTTTAACTTGACATTTGAGCTACTGTCAAATTGTATTCACATTAAATATGTGCGAATTTTGTCAAATTACTTTTGATTGTTGACCATGTGAGGAATTAGTTTAGTAACATTATGATTTTTTTTTTCAGATTTTTTTTTATTTTTGGAAAACATTTAAAAGCCTAGCCCATTTCAAATACAAACAAGGAATTATATGCCATTTATCTATTCCAATAGACAATGAATTTTGAATTTTATTTGAAAATTATGTAGATTGAATAGAAAATATCAATGGAATATTTATCAATAATATATTTGCATATCAAATAATGTTTCTTATTTCATAATAACAATTATGAAATAAATAAATAAATAAATAAAGGCAATGAAGTGATTGCTATTTAAAAGGTAAATTAGAAACCTGATAAGGTCTATTAATATAAGGACTGCGCACGAAAAGTTTAGTGCATACAATTCAGCTTATAAAAATGAAAGCAATTTTCAAATTTTAATCTTGTTAAAGTCTGTTATATTCAAATTTTTAATTTAAAAGAAAATTTTTTTATTGCTTTTTAATAAAATATTTAATATTTTCTGGAATACGTTCTTTTTTGTTTGGAATAGATCCACTTCTTTTTAAACTCTATTTTATTTTTTACTCAGCTTTAAGTAATCTTTAAATATATATATATATATATATATATTCTATGACACAGAGTTGTAGACAGTTAAGTGGACTGACCTCCTTTGGTTCATAGCATCACCGTATATTTTAATACCAAACATATGTTGCAAAAACATTGTAAAATTAATTATTAAAACAATAACAGATGGAGCCACTGCATTCACTACTTTTTGCATTGAATTTCAATGAAAATTTAAAAATTTCGGCTGCTGATTTTAACCCGCTGTGAGCCGACCAAATCGGCGGCGTCTGATGGAGCAGAAAATTGATTTAAATTCGAATTCGTTGTTTTTTCTAATAATAGGAAGGAAATTTTTCGGATGATACTCATTTACATACACATCTCTGTTAAAAGTGTTATTTGTTATGAATGAAGTGCTGTTTTTTCTCACATGTACAAATTTCTTGCCAGACCAAAAGTTTATTTGACAATTTGGATTTTTTTCTTTTTGACATGATATTTATCTCATAAATTTCTTATAACATCTGTTATATGAAAGTCATGACCAGGATGTTGTAAAAAGTCTTTTGAGAAAAGATTAGTCTCAATAATTTTCATCCTCCCTTTTGCCTTAACATTTTTTCTAGAGTTCCTATTAAGAACTTGTTTTTACTTTGTGGGTCTTCAAGCTAGCTTTTTAACTTTTGTGATAAAAGATACAGAGCAATTTAAAGAATGAGTCACATTCCATCCAGTGAGGAAAAGATTTTATCTTAAAATTCATATTATCTTGTCTGCGATCCTAAAGTCTGTAAATAAAACTTTTTCTTCGATTATCAGGGTTCCTTTCGGTGATTTTGTATTGTGATCTCTTTGACTTGAAAAACTAAATTTCCCAAGTGACCTACACTCCAAAAGCAAATGCTTTTTTATATGGTTGATTATAAATTTGAATTATGGGTTTCTATAAATTTTTGTTAAATTTCTATTTTAAGAAAAACTAATTATGCTACTGAGAATAATAACAAATGTAAGCTAGATAATGGTACTATTTTTTATACCCAACATGAAAAAATGAGGATATATTGGATTTGTCATTCCGTATTTAATATGTAGAAGTAATCATCTAAGACCCCATAAAGTATGTGTATTCGGAATCCTCATGAAAATCTAAGACTATCTAACGATCTCTCTGTCTGTTTAAAGCAGGATAAGGCTCGTAGCAGACATCCTGGTGCAAATTTTGCTCAAATATTTGTCTTATATAAGGTTTGTTTGATGTTAAAAATTAGCAAAATCGGTTCATAAACAAACGAGAAAGAAAGATATAGTCGATCAAGAACGACTATATGATATTCTGCACCATTATGTGCGAGCATAAAAATTTGGGAAGGGGACTTATATTACACCTGTGGCCAATTCTACTAAACGTAAAATAAAATTTACAAATACAGAGTAATACGTTGATACTAATATCTTGATGATTTTATGCACTTTAGAGCGATTCCTGGAAGTGGGTTTATATAGGAGCTATGAAAAATTATGGACCGATTCTCATAAAATTTGGCAATGTTTTCTCTACTTACACAAAACTTATTTTGTGTCGAATATTAACTTGATACTAACATTCGTATGGGATTTATGCACGTTAAAGTGATTTTCGCAAGAGTGGTTTATATGGGAGCTATGGTCAATTGTGGACCGATCTTTATAAAATAGATGAATGGACATCGTTAGATAGATTTAAAAAGTTATTCTGAGTCGATTGGTATACTTTAAGGTGGGTGTTGGATAACTTTTTCTATGTGTTACAAACATCAGCACAAACGCATAAGACCCCAACAATCTATGGTGGTGTAGGGTATAAAAAGTTATGGATCAAATACTAGAAAAACAGGATGTCATTGGAACTCCAGTTTACACTTTTCGGCCGTTATCTGTTACAAAAAAGCATGCACATTAACGAAATTTTGCATAAATAATCCAAAAACAAAAAATGGGCGTGGTTCTCCCACTTTACCGTCCACCTTCCATATAAGGTGAAACTTTAAAAAGTTCCAAATGATAGGCATTTATATTCAGCCAAGTCGAATATAACATTTTTACTTGTTTCACGTATAATAAAAGTTATAAGCCTCAAAGTGTGCACGGATTCTTTTCGTGCTCAGTTCTTATAAAGATGAATTACGGAAATATATGAAATTATTTAGTACCAAATTTAATACTAAAAATTCTCACACTCTTTATATCTTATTAAAACAAAAACTCCCCAAAAAATATTTTTCTCCAACGAAAAAATCCAATTAAATTTAACTAACAAAATTTAAAGAGCATGATTTTTTAACCATAATATTCAGCAAATAATACGACATTTAAAAAACACTCTGGAGACAAAATGTGTCAGCAACATGTCAAACTGCTTTACAATGGCATTCCACACAGAATCCAATAACAGCAATAATATCTCTACTTCAATGACTTTAACTCCTTTTTTTTTTTTTTTTTTTTGCTCCAACAATAATCATCAACAACATTAAATTGTTGAGAAGAAATATAGAAGAATCTTGTAAACCACAAAACAATGCATTCAAAACATTCAAAAATGGCGGACATGACGAGGATATTGATGTTCATGATTACAAATGCAATGACATAACATGAACCAAAACTAAGTAAAGGAAAAAGTAGATTTTTTTTTCAAACTCAAATACTCGTACAAAAATGTAATTTATTTGCATGTGTTGTATAAATTATATTGTTACCAAATCTCTTCATTCGAATTCAATTTTAAACCAAAAAGACAAAAAAAAAAAAAAAGAAAGAAAATGCTATGAGAAGTTGACGGATGAAATAAACGATGAAAATGATTTTAAAACGATACAAAAGTATGCAGAAATGTTTTTGTCAAGAGTAAATCAGGAATGATTAAAAACGCAATGCTATACAAATATTCTTATTCTTATTAGGATTGCAGCAGTGGTGGTGACAGTGATAGCACTATATGTAAAAGAATTTTGTGTTACACACATAAATAGGGTTGTAGCAAGGGTTCCTCTTGTATGGCGCTAATTATATGTAGAAAAATCTAAATATTTTAAGATTTTTAGTTCAAAAGATTTTTCTTATCAGATATAGAAAGTCAACGGTCTTGGATTATCTAACACTGAAAGTAAGAAACTTTCAATTCCAAAGTCAGGTTATGATTACCGCTGATTTTACCAATACCATCGATACAATCCAGATAAGTATACAAATTTTCATAATTGAGTTTCAAGAACATCTTTCGTTGATAACGAATTCGTCCATAAGTAAAGAATTATTAATTGAAATTTACAAATTTCAGCGATCTGTCAAAGAATGAAGTCCGTAGCTTATAAAGGGGTTTAAAAAACTCAAAAATACATTTTTTTGTCTATGCGGTCGCCATTCCGATTTCCAGTAGCAAAAATCAATAAACTTAGTTTATATTTTTATTGAAATTTTGGAAAATGGTACTTTTTCAAAAATTAGTAGTTTTTGAAAATTGGTGCTTTGTTAAAAGCAAAAAGTCTGAGAGTTTTTTATATTATTTACTGATACTTTTTTAATTGGTACTTTCTGGAAGCATTAGTAATTTTTATAAATTTTGATTTTCTTGTAAAATTAATACTTTTTCGAAAATTGGTACCATTTTCCAAATTTGTCTTTTTTTTATTTGTAAAATTGCTAAAAATTGGTAAAATTGATTTTATTCTCTCAGTTTGATACTTTTTGTCGAAAATGTAAATTTTTTGGAAAATTAGTACTTTTTGAAAATTGGTGCTTTTTTTTGAACATTTTTACTTTAACCTGAAATTTCTCACTTTTTGCGAAAATTGGTGATTTTTTAGGAAATTACTGTTTTTTGGTTAAAATTTACCAAAAAAAACTTTCAAAAATAACCCTTTTAAAAATTATGCTTTTTTGAAAATGGTTTTTATTTCCCAAATTTGGTACTTTTTGTTATAATTGGAAATTTTTTGGCATATTACTACTATTTTTTTTTCCATTGGTACTTTTGGAAAATTTTACCCTTAATCTGACATTTTGCAATTTTTATTAGAACGGGTAATTAAAAAAAAAAGAAATTAGTACTTTTTTGAAAATTGGCAACATTTTTTAAATTTGAGATTTTTTCTATAATTAGTGCTTTAAAAAATGTTACTTTCTTGAAAATTGCTTTAATATTCCAAATTTGGTACTTTTATGTCGAAAATTGGATTTTTTTTGTTTGGCAATTAGTACTTAAAAAGAAATTAGTGCTTTTTAAAAATTTTGCAGGTACCAACTTTTTTGGAACATTTTTATTTTAATCTTAAATTTTGCACTTTTTTCGAAATTGGGTAATTTTTTAGGAAAGTAGTACATTTTATAAAATTGGTAACATTTTTTAAATTTGAGACTTTTATCTAAAATTGTTACTTTTTTGGGAATTTAGTATTAAAAAAAAAGAAAACATAATATTTTTTTTTTTTTTAATTGTTACTTTATTTTGAAATTTGTAACTTTTTCTTTTTTTTTTTTTTTTTTTTGGACGACTAGGACTTTTTTCCAAATTTTTTTGTTCTTTGAAAAATAGTATTTTTATACCCAACATCCAAAAAAAATGGTGGGTATATTGAGTTTGTCATTCTGTTAGTAGTAGTAAAGCATATATATTCTATGTCCTCGTAAAATTCTAAGACGATTTAGATGTGTCCGTCCATCCGTCTGTTTAAAGTAGAATAGGGTTCAGGGTGGACCACCTAGGGGAAAATTGGTTCACAAACAAAAAAATTATGGGCCAGTTCATACACTTTCGCCGATATCTCTTAAGCAAAAGCATGTAAGCCAGCGAATTTTTACACAAATAGTTCAAGGACCGATGTAAAATGGAAATCAAAAATGAGCGGTATCCGCCCACCTCCAATATATGGTAAAATTTTAAATTAAAGTGGCACAAAAAGTCGAATATAAAATTCTTTACTGTTTCTTTTTAAATATTATTTTTTTTTTTAAATTGCTGTCAAATGTTCATGTTTTTTTTAGTTCTTTTAAAATTAAGAATCACTTTTTAGTTTTTACGCTTTTCTGAAATTTTGTACTTTTTCGAAAATTAATACGTATTTGGAAAATTCTTTAAAAAAAATGTGTACAATTGATTAAAAATTTTATAGTTTTTTCCAAATGTTATTTTTTGGGAATTTTGATTTTATTGAAATTTGGACGTTTTGGGAAAATTGATACTTTTTGCGAAAATAATAAAATTGGTACTTTTTTATTTTTTTACTTTTTTTATTTTTTAATAATTTTTATTACTTTTCGATTTTTTTTTTTTTTTTTTAAATTTTAACTTTTTTCTGGAATTTTATTTTTTTTATTCTGAAATTTGGATCTTACTTGGAAAAATGTATAATTTTTTGGGAAACTGATATATTTTTAAAAAATGCTACTTTAAAGGAAAAAAATAAAAACTTTTTGCTAAAAAAAATTTCGTTTTTGAAATTCTAATTTTTTGTTTTTTGGTTATTTTTCGAAAATTTATTATTATTTTTTTCCAGAATTAGTTTTTTTTTTTTTTGTGAACTAGTACTTTATTTAAAAATGGATTTTATAAAAAAAAAAATAGTTTTTTTAAACTTTATTATGGTATTAGGAACTTTATTCTGAAATTTGGAAGTTTTTCTGGAAAATTGATACTTTTTCGCGAAACTGACCCCTTTTTTTAAAATAATTTTTTTTATTAGTATTTTTTTCGAAAATTTTAACTATTTTATAGAATTGGTACCTTATTCGGAAATTAGGATCTTTTTTTTAATTAGTTTATATTTTTAAACTTAGTTTATATTTTTATTGAAATGGTATTATTTTGGAAAATGGTACTTTCTCAAAAATTGGTAGATTTTGAAAATTGGTGCTTTTGTAAAACAAAAAAAAAAAAAAAAAAAAATAGAAAGTTCTTAAAAATGATAAATATAATTTTTGAAAAATTTCACTTTTTTAAATATTTTTTTTTTTTAATTTTAGAACCTTCACTTAAAAATTGTTTTTAAATTGGTACACTTTTTTGAAAATTGTATAAAAATTTATAATTTTTTTCTCTTTTTTTAAAAATTATAACCTTCAGAAATTAGTAATTTTTCTAAAATTTAGTCCTTTTTCATATTGTTTTTAAAAAAGTAGAAAAATTGGTACTGTTTTTGGAAAAATGTAACTTCTTTAAAAAATTGATACTTATATCAATTATATCAATGATATCTTTTTTTAAATTTCTTTTTCGTTGTTCTAACAATTTTTAATTTTTTCAAAATTCATACTTTTTTTTTGGAAAATTAGCACTTTAACGAATGAAAATTTGTAATTTTTCAAATTATTAAACTTTTGAAAATTTGAAAAACTTTTCAGAAAAATCCAAAGCAGATCAAAAAAAAAATATTATAAGGAACTCTAAGTGACTTTAAGTGACATTTATTGTAAACTTTACGTAACACCTTGGAAAACAGAGCTCTATTCTAAGAATAGGAACTGGTTAAAGAACTGTGATAAAGCTAAGTAATAAAAATGTAAATATCCAGGTTTAAATTAGTAAGGTTCTTATACTTAACGACTTATATAATAAAAGGAGAAATTTTAAGAACATTTTCAAATTGATTGCGATTCTAATAAACATTAAATAATTACATAATGAAGAAGTTTCCAGTGTTAGGAATTAATATTTAGACACGGATGACAAATTCGAATTTTGCTACCGAGACTATTCTTCAATAAAATATTTACTACATTTGTTGCCTATATGAATTATGACAGTTTTTACTAATAACTTAAGCTGAAAGTTTTCACTATAAATAGATTTTCGTTCCAAAATGATTGATAGCAGCAGTCCTGTTTAACTACGAACAAATTACCAAATTAGCTCAGATATTATTTGATATCTGCTGATATTTAAGTTTAAATCGAAAATAGAAGTCGATCAAATTTTCGGCCGAATCTTAGTAACTACTTCCAAAGTGTTAGGATTTCACCATTTTAAAAATTGTACCAGAAAATTGTCGATTTTAAATTGACTGTAATGCTACTTCTCTTATGATAATTTACCTAGTTATACTTTTAAATACAACAAAATATTTCAAATCAACTTTAAGGCCCTTCGCAAAATGTCCCCCACTGTTACAACCCTCAGTACATTTAAAAGAAAGAAAAATATTTCAACAAGTAGTAAATACGAGTTAAAGTTCTACTAAAACCGAAAATAAAACAAGCAGACAAACAAAAAAAAACAAAAACAGCTTAAGATATGCTAAACGCTATTTAACCGCTCTCATGCTAACGAATACAACGGACGAAGACGACAACGACGATTTTAAGATGTTTTCTTGATACGAGTATCTCAAAAGATAGAAGTTGTCTTTTTGAAAAATATCTTTCCAAGCGATTTAAATGACAGATGAACGATTTAAATGGAAATACAACTTCTTTTTTTCATTTTTTTTTTATTTCCTCTCTTTCACACACATACAAACACACACATTTAAAAACCAAGATATGAAAATAATTACAAGTATTTGTTCTAGCTTTAAAACACTTAAGGATTGAAATTTTGCATCTTTGGTAAAACTAAATATTTCGCTAAGTTTGAAATTGTTATTTGAGATAGTTGGTTGGTTAGCTGGCTGGGATATGTTTGTATTTTTTCCAAAGACAGTTAACTGAGCATTTTTTTAATTAGTCTTGTACGAGAAAAATGTAGACAAATTCTTGAGATAATCTTAGTTTAGTATTGCCACAATATGTACAAAAAAAAAAGCTACTCTAGCACTTTAGAGAGATTCATCACATTTTTTTATGCACTAAGACGAGTGAGGATTCTCTACAAATGGACCGAATAACTGACTGACTGACTGAATGTGTCTGTGTATGTGTGTGTATGATATTATGGGGAGCAGATTTAAAGATGGGAAATTATTTTATTTTAGTGCTAAAATCTTTTAAGGCTTTTAAATGTCCTTGTAGTGATTTTATTTTATTTTATTTGTTTGTTTATATTCTGTTTTCTTTCAATCCGATATTGACAATGCGTAACAAAGCAAAACTAAAATGCCAATCATTTACGTACTATTTTTGTGTACGTACTCGTACACCTTACAAAGTACTCCAAAAGAAGTCACATACAAGAAAAGTGAACCAAAAAAAAATAAATAAAAAATAATAAAAATAAAAAGAAGTAAACGTTCCACCAACCAAGCGGCCACACGTTAAACCTCCTGAACGGCATGTCACACTTACTGAAATGTGTCTTTTGACACTGTTTTTTCATGTGCAGGAATTATGTTTGTTTTATTTTATTTTTTTTTTGTTGTTTTTGTTGCTGGTTGATCTTCATACATGTAAAAAGAAAAATAGTGCCGCAAATATGCTGTGAAACAAATCCCATGGGAAACGTTAAGGTTGGCATCAGGAGATTAGTATAAAAGCGTAAGTTTACTGCATGTTTTTTTTTTTTCTTTCTACAAACGAATGCTACTTTGCTCAACTTCTTACTTGCCTTTCATTAAATATGCAGTGCAAATAAAAGTAGAAGGGCATTCTTAACATTTTCAGGAAGGTCATTTTCCTTTTAGTTTTTTTTTTCTTGTTGTTTTTATTTCCTTTTCACACTAGGTATACAATAAGCGTCATCAGAGTAAGGGGCAAGAAATTTCTAAAAGGTTTTTAATGAACGCAAATACTTTTGAAATAAAGATTCATCGAAAAAATTAAGTTACATTATTTCGTAATATGTAGTCATTACCATCTACATTATTTTCAATCATTCGAATTTTTTCCTTTCTTTTTAGGCTATCGCGAAAGTGCTTTTGCATTTGCCATTTCAGCTGCTGGAGTTGCCCACAGTGTGGCTCGCGCCTGTAGTCAGGGACGTTTAATGTCATGTGGTTGTGATCCTTCGGTGAATCGCAAAACCTTGAACAAGAATCTAAGACAAAGTCTGGATAAAGAAAAAAAGCAATTTCTACAATATCTGGAAACGAATCAAATCTTAACAGCAGAAGATGAAAAGAAATATGAACGTTCGAAAATTGCCAGCCGATGGAAATGGGGTGGCTGTTCCCATAATATGGATTTTGGTGTTGAATTTTCCAAGCTTTTCTTGGATTGCCGGGAGAAGGCTGGCGACATACAATCAAAAATAAATCTTCATAATAATCATGCTGGGAGAATAGTAAGTAAATTTGAGAGGAACCAAAATTTTGAAACAATTTTCTTGTTTTCTAGTGATAATTTTTAGTAATAGTACTAAACTAAAATTTTAGTATTAAACTATAGTTTTAATAATAAACTTTAGTAACTAAAATTTTAGTACTAATGTATAAATTTTGTTCTAAACATTGATTTTAGTACCTAATTATAATTCTAGTACTTAGTATACTTTATGTTTAATTTTCATACATTAGTATAAAAATTAAATTTTGCAATTTTAGTACCAAATTGTAATATTAGTACTGAACTCTAACTTCAGTACTTAACAGTAAACTTTGTATTGAAGTAAAATTTAGTACTGAACTGTGATTTTTTTATTAAACTCTAACTATCTGTTATTTCAATACTAAAAAGTAAATTTAGTGCCTAATCATATGTTAGCACCAAAGTTTAATTTTAATAGTAAGTTGAATTTTAGTACTAAACTTTAGCTTTAATACTACATTCTGATTTTAGTACTAAAAGCTTATTTAATACCAATAATAATCTTGGACTAAACTTCAATTCGAATTTTGGCACCAAAAGTTACTTTTAGTATTATACTTTAAATTTAGTACTATACTTAAATTTTAGTACTAAATTAAAATTTTTGTACTCAACACAAATTTTTATACTAAACTAAAATTTTAGTACTAAATGAAAAAAAATTAATTTTAGTTATAAACTCGAACTTTAACAATAAATTAAGATTTTAGTACTAACTCGAATTTTGCTCTTTAAAACACGAATTTTAGTACTAAACTATAGTTTTAGTACTAAACTTAAATTTTAGTACAAAACAAATTTTACTTCTAAATTCGAATTTTATTACTTAACTTAAAATCAAATTTAAGTATATATTTAAGCTCTAAACTCGAAATTTGTACTTGACTAAAATTATTAAAACAAAATTAACTTTTAGTATCAAACTCAAATTTCGGTACTAAACTAGAATTTTTCTAACACCTAAAATTTTTGTACTAAACTTGAGTTTTAAAACTAAACCCGATTTTTTTATTTCTAATTTTAGTACTAAAATTGAACTTTAGTATCAACTCAACTTGAATTTTAGTACTAAACCAGAATTTAAGTACTAATCTGAAATTTAAGCACTAAATTCGAATTTTTGTACTAAACTTTAATTTTAATGTAACATTAATAATAAACTTTAATTTTAGTATTGAACGGTTGATTTGTTTATAAACTCTCGTTTTAGTACTAAAGTTTATACCCTGTAGTTTCAGTAGCAGTCGCTAGCTTTTCTACTGTGGGAAATTATGTTAACTTTTAAATCATTGAAAATCGTCGAACGTTTTAAAATATTTTGAAAAAATTATTTTTTTAACTTCTTCTTTAGGCCGTTTCCAACAACATGGAATTTCGCTGTAAATGTCATGGCATGTCTGGTAGCTGCCAGTTAAAAACCTGTTGGAAATCTGCTCCAGACTTTCATGTCGTAGGCAAAGTATTAAAACATCAATTTCGAAGAGCTCTTTTAGTTGATCAATCAAATTTGGGCAATGGAGAACCCATAGTGGTACTAAAAAGATCACGCAATAAAAAATCCAATAACGGTATAACAAATACCGAAAGAACCAATGAGCGGCACGAAAGACCCTCAAATGCTAAAGTGAATTCGGAAAAGAATGCTCAAAGATCGGCCAGAAAACTAGAAACATCTCTTTTCTACTATCAAAGATCACCAAATTTTTGTGAAAAAGATCCTTCAGCAGATATTTTGGGTGAGTTTTCTTTTTTTTATTTTTTTTATTGTAATCAGAATAAATATTAAATCAACAAATTTATATGTATATGTCACAACACCTCTTAATTAATAAATGATTAATTGAAAATGCTGTTATTATTTTTACTGCTGCTGATAACAAATTACTGAAGAGAAATACATTTAATTTAAACGTGCAATATCATGCTAATAAACACTTCAATTGACAGGCTTATTAATGAAATATGCAAAACACTTTTTTTTACTTCTCTGCTACTACTTCTGCTACCCTCCCCACTCCTGTCTGTCCGGTTGTCGTTCTCTTCATTTCGTATTCGCAGTAATAAAATGCAAAAACAAAATGAATGTGTGGTGCAGAAAAAGAAAAAAAATACAACAAAATTAATAAACACCTCTTAAAGTGGTGGCTGAAGAAAAAAAGATATAAAAATAATAAATGAAAAAAACACAACAACAACAAATTAAACTTTCAACACCGATTTAACATTAATTTTTTTGTAATATTTATTTATTTTTTTTTTTTTTTTCGTTATTTTGTTTTACACGACCCACCACTCTGTAAATGCTCACTTACAGTCATACACACCTCATAAATGGCGTTCGTTATAAATAGAGATAAAAAAATTTTAGCACAAAAAATTGTTCATTGAAAAAATAATGTGCACTTAGAGAAATTATAAGGAAAATACTAATCTAAGCTTCATATAAAACAGAATTACTTTACTAATTAAGAGGAAATTGTTATATCATCAATGAAATTGAACACAAAGTCCAGAGTGAATGATTACTAGTTATTGTACACAGAAAGCTTTTGAAGCTAAATGTTGAACTAAAATTTTTGTTTAGTTGCAATTAAAATTGAGGATGAGTATAAACGTAAAATACATTAAAATCATAACAGGAATTATGGACAATAAATATCTGGAAAGATAATTTAATATTGTGTTATTATTCAAAAAGAAAATTTTTTTCTAATACAATTTTTCCCTGTGTACACAAAAACAGTACTTCTCAATATCAACTTAGAAAAGAAAATTAAAAAAAAAAAAATAAAATATTTATAATAAAACTCGTAACTCATGCTGTTACTGTAGCAAATTGACAAGATTGCAGTAAAAAAGTGTTAATTATTTAATAATAAATTGTATTTTTTATTTCATTCAAGTATTTATTAATAAAAATTAAGTGGAATTGTTGCTGTATTTTTTTACTTTTTTCCATTTGCGTTTAATTTAATAATAATAAATAAACGCTATTTAAATTTAATATGCAAAATAAACAAATAAGCAGTTAATTAATTAGTCAATATTCTTTGTAGTTAATAAATTGTGTTTTTAAGTAGCAAAATTTTTGCTAAATTAATAAATGTTAGAATAAGTAATTGTTGAAATAAGATGGGCGAAATTAAGACATTTGGAAGCAAGGCAGATTTAACAAGGTAACGGGACTTCAGAGGGGATTAATTACATAATTTTTTTATATAAGAAGTTTTGACGTTCAAACAAATTACTGAGAGAGCGAGATTTATCATTTTACATGGACTTTTACAGTTAACCAATCAAAACAAATAATCAGCTGGGCTAATGATGTTACCTTTTTAGATCTGCCTTATTTAAAAAAATATTTTTCAAAGAAATATAATATTTGATAATTTAAAAACAATAAAAATTAATTAATAAATAAATGGTAGTAATAAATAAAGTAATAAATAAAAGTTAAAATTTTAGGTAAATTAGAAATTCACGTTGGAAGTTTTGACAAAAATTATTATTTAAAAAAAAGTACATATATTCTTGATAGAATACGATTTTTCATTTTTTTTTTTTTTTTTTTTTTTTTTTTGCCTTATCGCTCTCCAATTTAATGTCCGCTTGAAATGTATTCCATGGATAAGTTTTTAATATCATCTTTCCTTTAAAATTTTTTAAAAAATGCAAAGTTTTTGATAAAAAAGGTATCCCGCCACAACCGAGTTTTTTATTCAACACTTACATTTTTATTACAATTATCATTTTGTATCACTTAAAACGATATACTTTTTCAATACATTAATCTTTAAAAACAATCTGAATTTATTTATCAAGTCGAAAGATTTTTAATGAATTTTTTAAGAAAAATATTTCGAATTTTCTTTGTGTTATTTACTGATACTCTTACAAAAAAAAAAAAAAAAAAACAAAAAAAAATAGGATTGAGAGATGAAAAAGTGATGCCACTCTGATTTATTTGTTCGCGTATGTTTTAATTCGATGGGTATTTACGGTATAACAGTGTTGAATATGAAAGCAGTAAAAGTTGTTGTCTGGACTAATTTGAGGTGTATAACACATGATATTTATGTTATAAAAATGGGGAAATTATAGAAAGTTAAGGATAACCCAAAGATAGATTAATAAGGTAGCGTCACTTAAATATCTGAATTTTTTTCTTTTTGGCAGTAATATGGCGCTTGTATTCTAAAATCTCTAGTGTCAAATTGGTGTTCATATTTACAATCTTTGTTTACATTTTTTGTTTACTTTTGTGTTATTAAGTCTTATTACCTTTCTTTATTACGTGAAATGTCAAATGTGTTTTTGTTTTTTGTAAACAAAAATGTGAAATGTCAAAATTAAACTTGACATAAGAGATGTCAATGCAAAAACAAAATACATGAGGTTTTTTTGGTGTTGAAGTTGTTGTAGAGTTGTCGTTACATTACTTTTTGTACCATGGATAAACCTATAAAAGGACTAATATTTATAAAAGTGTAATATTTGTATGTGAAAATATATTATTATTTTAATAACTTCAAATAATATTATCCAATTTTGTTCATAATTGTTTCAAATTTTCGTATTGCAAAAATTAATTATTTTATAAATTTGTAAAATATTTATCTGGAAACTTAATATGTAGTAGGAACCTCGAATTAATTATGGCCGATGGACTCCAAAGTACGCTGCTAACTAGTGGAATGTTTTGTAGATTATGTAGATAAAATACAATAAATACAAGTACATTGAAAAAAATACACAAAAAAGGAACAATTTTCAAAATAAAACATTTTAAACAAATAGAAGCAATTTACATTAAAGAGTAAAAATGTTCCACAAAAATTTTAAAATAGGACAAATTAAAAAACAACTTAGAGCGCTATATTCTGCTGTGCCGAATCTTCACCACTTTACCAAGAAATAAAAAGAAATAGTAACTTTCATATTTATACTCGGCACACGGCGACGAGCGGCAATCAGCTGATCCTGTTTTCTTACGCGCACAAGCGGCCTATATAAAAAAAGTTTCAAAGTTTCAAAAAAATATTGCAAATTAAAAAAGAAAAAGTAAAAATAACCAAATTCAGAAAATATAAGATTTTTAGAAACAAAATACCATTTATAAAAAATAAGAATTAAGGTATTATTTTTCAAAAAATATTAATTTTCAATAACATTTAAAAATAATAACAAATTTTGTCAAAAGTAACATATTTTGTCAAAAAGGAGCAATATCTTTAAAACTGAGTACTGAATTGATCTTTCAAGTCAAATGCAAAAAAAAAAAAGTTATTCGAAAACGTGATAAAAACTATTCGCGAACGAAAAAAAATATTTACGAACGAAGCGATTCAAAACAAATGGCAGATAAAATATTTAAATTAACTGTCTCCTTAAGGTCAACATTATTTCGCTTTGTCTCCTTTGCCTCATAAAACAAATATTTGCTTTGTTCCAGTACAATTCAAATTTATAGGTATTTGTCAGAATTTACAATAAAGCTCAGAATTTCTTTCTACAATTTCTGACTAAGACAGAACTATTAAACAAATTTTAGCATTCTTATATTTCTTGACATTTAAACATTTACCTTTTTAGGACTACTTTTAAATATTAATTACATAAATTGCAATGACAGATTAACAATTTTACAATTTTAATAACACATATTTATTCACAAGAAACCTGTTTAATTAATTTGTTTACTAAAACACTACCTTATTTGACGCAAAACATTTTTGAGGTGTCAGATTAGGTAAAAAGATAATCAAAATTTTTTATTATTGAAATGTATTTAATTTTAAAATAAAATACAACGTGATTTTTTCCATAATTTATATAAATAAATTAATTATGTTAACAACTAACTAAAAGGGGGGAAATAGACAAATCTAGCTAATGTCTCTGTTATAAAAAAATTTTTAAATATTTACAAAATAGAGGTGCCCAACTAAGCTAAAAATAAAACAAGGGAAATAAAGCTGCCATACAATTGATGTTGTTAAAACTGAGAAAATAGTGATGCCAAAAAAAAAGCTACCAATAATATAAAGGAAACAGAGATACCATACTGTGTTTCTTTTATAATGCTGTTGTCTGGGCTACAATTATACAAAAAAAGCAAATACTCTTAAAAATTAAAACCGTTATAATAGTCGCTTTTAAATTTGTTTTAAATGATTTTGAAAATTTGCAAATCGATATAAATTAATGAAATTATTTTTTATATAAACTTACCTTATTTTCTCTAATTATTTTCAGGTACTGTGGGCCGTAAATGCAATCGTAATAGCACTTTAAGTGATGGTTGTACATCTTTATGCTGTGGCCGTGGTTACAGTTTAGTTAAAGAACGTCGAGCCGAACGTTGTCATTGTAAATTTCAATGGTGCTGCAATGTAGAATGTGATGAATGTCATGTCGAAGAATGGATTAGTGTGTGCAATTAAAAATAAAACAAAATGAAAACAAAAACAAAAAACCAAACACAATCAACTTAAATTCTACAATATATACAAAGACTTTTTTACATAAATTAAAAAAAAATATAATAAAAAAATCTATAAAAAATAATAAACACTTAATAATATTAAATATTATTTATAATTAATTAATAAATTTATGCTTCTAATAAAATGTTCAATTGCAATAATGGCAATAAGGGAGAGAAAAAAGAAAATGTCCTTGTACGTATTATGTAGGTGTCTGTTGTAAAATATAGTTTAGATAAAATTTACTTTTCTTTTTTTTTTTAATATATAATTTAACAATATTAAACTTTTTTCCTTTCTCTCTTAAATATAAAATCAATACACAAATAAATTAATAAAAAAAATCCCCCACAAATATGTAAGAAAATAAAATCAAATAGATCTAAATTTTTTTAGTTGTAAATATTATATCGAAAAAAAAATCAAATACTAAAAACAAAATAAATTTAATAGAAATATGCTCATTATAAAACAAACAAAAAAATAAATTTAATAAAATTGCATTTTTAATTTCAATAATATTATGGATTTTATGACAATTTTTATTAAATACCAGACATGTGTCAAATCTTATTCTTCAATGTTCCTTTTCTATTTTAAAAAGAATTTTAATTCAATTAACCTTTTAATGGGCGCCTAGCGTACAATGCACCACAATTTTACTTCACACTGAGACATTGAATCGTGGCCACGTTTCTATTTTACTTCGTTTGCCAATTTTACCATGACAAAAAGTTTTTTTTGAATACAAGTAAAATACTATCTAAGGCTTCATTTTAAATGGTATTACAAATGCTTAAACCTTTTCGTGCTGTATTAGCAGTTTCAGTTGGCTTTTGGCAGCTTGTTAGGCTGCACGTTCGGTCGGTTTGGAAAAAAAATAGTTTAAACAGATAAATAACAAACAAAGTGTGTTGAATAAACATTTTTAAAATAAAATAGTAAAAGGTGAACAAACAGGATAATGCTATAGAATGTTTGCAATAATTATAGAGTGAAGAATAAAATTAGTTTGTAGTTTGAGGATTTGAAAACTGCCACACAAAATAAAAACCAGAATTAAAGCTTTAATATTAAATTAAAAAGGATATGAATTTATTAAAAAGTTATAATTGAGAAATAAAAGAAAAATAATTACAAAAATGTAAATAAGGATAAAGACAATAAATTAAAGAATAAAAAAACTAATTTCAACTAAAATTATTTTTCCATGATAAAAGTGAAAAAGAACTTTTATTTCGCATTTAAAAAAAATTTCAATGCTTTTCCTAATGCCACACATTCTCTGTCCCTTCAATATGCAATGATTTTTTAAAGTATTTTTTATTTTTTTTTTTATTGTGAATTGTGATTGTGAACAAATGTGAGACCGTTCTTGCCCATAATTTTATTACCTATAGAGGGAATGTAGAATTTCCAAGCAATAAATGAGAATTCTCTCGACAATTTCACATTAACAAAATAAAAAAAAAGGAAATTGTCAATTTTCTTTTGCCTTTTTCGACCACAATAAAATATACTATGTCCTTTTTGGGAAAATATCAATGTTAAAATTAAATGCACCATGGACACTGAATCCTTACTACAAAAAAAAAAAAAAATATATATATATATATATATATATATATATATTAAAACATTCGCCAAATCATTCCGTTTGTAATTTACACAATTTTCGTCGGAGAGCAAAAAATGTTTATATTTTCTGTATCTTTATAAGAAATGATGTCGATGAGACGATGTCCGTTCGTCCCACCACCACCGATAAGTGCCTTACGAGAATTTTGCTATTGAAATTCAGCAAGATAGATTAATAAATGACGGATATATGTTAAGAGTAAAAACCGGTTTTTTAACCTTTTTCGATTTTCTAAAGCCTCTGTATAAACTAGGGCTTTTCATTTTTAACTTTTTGAAGACCTTGTTAAAGCTACGGATTTCGTTTTCATATAGATCGGTCATAAATATTTTTACAAAATTTCGGTTTTTTGAATCAATCTAATTGGTCCATAAACAACCGAGTTGTGTGCTAAAAACTGAAAAAATCCGTTAATAATATACACTCACAAACATTTATATTAAGTATTGCAATGACTATTAGTGTTGTTGTTTTTTGTATAAGCAAGCAGTTTAGTTGACAACACCAATATTATAATAATTATTGCTATTGTTTTTGTACTTGTTTGTATATACATTCGTACAAATATATGTAAATACATCAGTTCGTAACTTTTGATCCCTTCAGTAAAATTAAGTAATATGTATAAAAATTATGTCATTGACGTACATAAATCATGCATACATATATTTACAATAAGTATTTTTCAAAAATTCTCAAAAATTACATATTAACGCATCACTTCTGTTGAAGAGAATAAATTTTGAAAAAGGCTTTTTTTTCTTGCACGTGGCAATTTTCCGAGTTTCGTGGCAGATGAAATTATTTTGATTTTTAAATACATTTTCGGTCTACAAAATTGCACAAAAAGTAACTTCAGCTTATATGACGATTTTTTGTATTGCGATAAATTTAGTTTTTAACCAATTCAAGTATTCAACTTTTCTATAATCTGCCACAAAAAGATGAACAATACGTTTGTACAATTTTGTTCTCGATTGTAATATTGTTTTCTTTTTTTTATGAAAACATCGCTAACTGAAAATATATTGTCAAAAAACAGAATAATTTCATTCGAGAATATTCAAATTTTAAAATTTTGTTTTCTTCAAAAAATTGTTGTTCTGGGACCTAAAAATTGACTTCTTCTAGATATAATTTTTACACATAGTATTTAATTTTATTGAATCAAAAGTTACGAAAATAATTTTAAACACAAAAAAAATTACGTGGAACGTTAAAAAGTTATGAAAAATGTAAAAAACATAACCAAACGGTAACACTGCTGAAAAGGTGTTGATCACACAGAATAATTTCATTCGAGAATATTCAAATTTTAAAATTTTGTTTTCTTCAAAAAATTGTTGTTCTGGGACCTAAAAATTGACTTCTTCTAGATATAATTTTTACACATAGTATTTAATTTTATTGAATCAAAAGTTACGAAAATAATTTTAAACACAAAAAAAATTACGTGGAACGTTAAAAAGTTATGAAAAATGTAAAAAACATAACCAAACGGTAACACTGCTGAAAAGGTGTTGATCACACAAATAAAAGTTTAGATTTTTTTTTTTTTTGGTCAAACGACGGTTATTTAAAGGAATGTATTTTTTTCTTTTTTAATATTTCTGTAAACTTTCTAATAAAATTAAATTACTAAAAAGGCATATTTAATATTTAGCATTAATTGAGGTTTTATTATATGTAATTAAGAAAAAAATAAAATTTAAGTATAATATTGAAGTCAAACTAAAAAACATATTTGTATATTTTTATTAAAATTACTAAAAAAAATTCCCAATATTTTTCACAATTTATGGTCTGAATAATTAAAAAAAAAAAATATATTATATAGTCAGTTTTTGCTGTTAGCGTATTTTTAAATAATTTTTAGCTCCATTTAAACAGAAATAATTTGCAGAAAAATAATGAAATGGGGCAAAAATATTTTCAAATTTTAATTTTAATATAATGGTCTGCAAAAGAATTTCCTCCTTTAAATAAAATAGAACGAATATAAAAAATTAAACGTGCTTAATAAGGACCTGTTTTTAGTTTTTTTATTATCACATCTTGTATCATTATTAATCATACGTTCACCCGCCAAAGCGTTTTCCATTATCTCAATGGCTTTCAAAACAAAGAATACAAAGAATGGAAAGAAGGCAATATTGCCGGAGTCAATAATTCGTGTTACACAATCAAAGCTTTCAAATTATCCAAAATTTAAAAAAAATTACACAAAAATGTTAATTTTTTTAAAATTAATTTTAATAAAAAAAATATATATGGAAAATTTAGATTTATTTTTTAAGCTCTATGATCTCTAAAATATAAATATCCCACCAAAAAAGTACTGAAGAAGAGCTGTAAAAACAATGCAGTGTTTTCAATCCATGTTCATTGCTTCTACTAAAACGAATGTTTATAACATTATTTAATAAAAATGTTGTTTTAGGTTTGTTAAAAGATAAAAAAATGTGGAAGTTTTTTAGAAATGAACCTTTTCCCTGCTAAAAATACATTTATATTCACTTTTTTGGAAGTAAATATTAATAACTTTCCAAAAAAGTCCAAGGTATGCTCCTAGTTTTAACTTTGGAATGGTTAAAGTTATCTTTTGGGAACACTTTCTGGAAATCATTTTTTATTTGTGCTCCTGTTGCAATCTTGTATAGGATATCACTGTATTTTTTTTTTTTGAGCCTTACTTTTTTGAAATTCAGTTTTTTTTTAAATACTTAAATCTAAAGCAATTTTGTACAAAATTTTGACATTTTGTGGACAGTTAATTTATTAATTTATGAAATGAAGTTCCATTAAAATTACACAGAAATTTCATTATCCAAAAATTATCCAAGAAATTTAAAATTGTTCCATTTTTAGATAATTACACAGAAATCGGCAACACTGAAAGAAGGTCTCACATATAAGTTCTGTGTGAATTCAACACACTTGTGAGAGAGAAAAATAAAATAAACAATTTTCTTTAAATTTTAAAGAAATTATGAAATTTATGAAAATCTGCGAATGTAACAACTATGTAGGCTTATGATGTGTGGTGAAAATGTTTCAGCACTAATACATATAAACAAAATTTGACTAACGCAATCCTAAGCACCTCATAGACACATACTGCATCAGGGTTGTCAGATGTTACGATTTCTTGCCAAACGTGGAGCTTTTTAATTGCTTTTGGCGAATAAATTTTCCGTTTGGTGACATGGCGAATTTTTTGGCGATTTATAGAGTGGTGGTGATTTATTTGACTAATTTTAAAAATATTATAAAATAAGTATTTGTGGAGAAATACATATACGTATTCTTACTAGCAATCGACTATTTTTAGTATTTGCCTATCTAACAAAATGAAGGGCCTAATTTGTAAATTAAGAAATGTCAGGATTCCGCTCGAAAATTCGACATGCAAAAACAAGTCAAGACAGTGGACACACTTTTAGGTGTTTTGCTCAAAACTGATTGTTTTCAATTTAGTGGAAACACAGTATAAGAGAACAAATATTGTAATACAATGTTAAAACTATTTATTTATTTTTAATAAATATCAATAAATTTTTAAATTTGTTACTCTATAGTCATAGTGATATATATTTAAACTTTTTTAAATTTTTTGAAAATTTGGAAAAGAAGTCAAATATTTTTGTATTGTTATAAAATATTTTGAAATAATTATTTTGTTATTGTAAAGCCTGAAATGTGTAGAGTAAATAGTGGTAATTTCTGAAAAAGTTGCGGTATTTATTTCTTATATTAAAAGAAAAATTCGTATGCATTTTTCCATTTCAAAAGTATTTACACACATTTTTTATACATCAAAATTATTTGCACAGCTTCAAAAAATCCATTATTTATACTTAATAGGGCACGTACTTCCGTGATTTCGGCCGAAATCAAGTTGAAATTACGTAATTTCCCACACATTTTGACACTTGCGAAATTACATAATTTTGTGTAATTTCGACGAAATTACATTGAAATTACGATGCCCATTTCCGTGCAACTATGTACATGGTTGGAAAAATACTTTTTTTCAACTATGTACTGCATGTTTCAACCGTGAGAAGAAAAAAATACAATTCACAGCTGATCTTAAATTTAAATACAAATCTTAAAATTAATTATTAAAGTGATTTTGCAAAATGAAACCTATCCTTTTTACATTTTTAATTGTTTCAAATTAATAATTTCCAATTTAATAAGTAATTGTTTCTTATTTGTTTCCATTTCAAAATACTTTATTTACCCCTATAACAATTTAAAATGCTGTTCAAATGCAGCTGTTCACGAAATTACATCAAATGTCATCTGGCTAGATACTGGCTAGTATAAACACTCTAGATTTCATTCGCAATTTCGGCATGAAATTTCGTAATTTCGCGCCGGTCTGAACAAGGCTTAACATTACCAATGATCTTTCAAAATCTTTTCTAAGACAGTGTAAAATCTTAAGAATCAAACACAACTTTAATAGGTCGCAAAAATACATTTAAAAAAATATCGCGAATATGATGAAAAAACCTATCAGAACCAAGTTGAGATTTAAATTAATGTTTAAAAAGGGACATCTTTATTATGGTTTGGAAAAAGTAATGAGATTAATTAAAGGATAATCCTTAGTTGAAAGTATCATTACATGAAAATAAAAATAACGTCATAAAAATTTAACATCGCTTAGAATATTTTCAAAATTTTCTGCAGTCGTTGGTATGTTTGGCGAGAATGTATAATTTTTAGAAAGGTTATGATGTTCGCATTATAGAAAGTGTTATTCAATATTTCCATAATCGTTTTTCTGTAATATAATATGCGATTTCTAAATATTACCAGACTATATTATTATTTACTTTACTTTTGTATTGAATTTAAATAAATCAAATTTTTGTACTTAAAATTTTTTGTAAAATCACGAGTTTTGCTACAAAAAAAAATACACTTCTTATAATACGAACACCACAACCTTTATAAATATGTATCATACTTTCCCGCTGAACAAATATATGACTACTGAGAATTTTGCAAATATTTTAAACGATGTTAAATTTTTATGACAGTTTTTTTTTTTTTTTTTTTTTGCTAAATTCTCTTTTAAATGTTTATATTTTCATATGAGGGACTCTTTTTATTAAAGGTTACAAGATTTTTTAATCCTATGCAAATTCTTTTACAAATGTTAAAGATGATGTACCATTTTAAATCTTCATTTAAATCTCGCATTGACTCTAAAACTATTTTTTCAATATTTTTTCTAATATTTTTAAATTTTTGCAACTTATTAAAATTTAGTGTGTATCATAAGATCTTACACTATCTTATAGTCAAGATTTAGGACCATCTTTACCAAAGCTACGTGTAAATAAGTATCTTTTGAAGTATAAAAATATATAGTTTTGAAGTATAAAAAATGTGTGTAAATAATTTTGAAACGAAAAATGCATACGAATTTTTCTTTTAATGTCAGAAATATATAGCGCGACATTTTCAGAAATCACTACACTCTACTCTACACATTTCAGGCTTTACAATAAAACAATTATTTCAAAATATTTTATAACAATACAAATGTTTGACTTCTCTTCAAAAAATTTAAAAAAGTGTAATAGATATGACTATAACTGTATGTAAGTAAGTATATATATATATATATACATATATATATATATATATATATATATATATATATATATATATATATATATATATATATATCAAAATCGTTATGATTTCGAAATGAAATATTTTGAATAAAGTTTTGAACTTTTACTCATTTATATATTTAGTCTATGGGATACAAATCCTTTCAGACTTGCAACTTAAATCTAATTACAAAATTATAATAATTTATTTAACTGGTTTTTTAATATATTTTTTGAATGATTAATATCTAGATATTTATAAAGATTATTAAATAAACTTATCGATTGAGTGATTGGTTCATTTCTACCATAATCAGTCTTATGTGATTCAATATAAAAGAGATTGAATTTCCTTTATTGTCCCTGAGGAACAGATATTTGAATACAATTGAGAAGGATTGGACAACCAATATTGCCTGAAATAATTCCATGAAGAAATAATAATGAAGAAATTTTTCTTCGAAGTTCTAATGATTTAATTGTTATCCAGATACATTTACTTTCATAAGATGTACAAAGTATTGAAAATTTTAAAAAAGAAATTTAATTTGGACTTTTTGCAAACGAATGATATGAGTCTTAAAATTAGAACTCCGAATACTCATATGTACAATGCATATTCTAATATAAATCGGATAAAAGTAGAAAATAATATTTTCTTAGTGTAATAATCAAAATTGGTGGAATCGGGAAATAATATAATTTAAATAATTTACAATAGTAAGCTTATGATCAAATTTTTACACCAAGGTTTAATATATCATCTACTAATCTAAAAATCTAAAAATTTGATTTTTCATTATATATTGGGTAATTAAAATGGGTCGACATTAAAAGGAAAGCCATTACTGTCTGACCACATAACAACTCTATTAATATCCTCTTGAAAATCATTTAAATTAGCCTTAGTATGAATTGGTTTAAATACTTCAAAATCATCAGCATACAGTAAATAATTCAAATATTTAAAACAATGATACGAGTATATATTTTCAACAATTATATGTATTAATAAAGATAATAAAAAGTAATGGGCCCAAGAATGGGAATGAATATATTGGAATGTAATCCATCAATGGAAACAGTACAAAATCTATTGGTTATATAATGACGAAACCAACTCAGCTAGAGTGCTATCCAATTTTTGATAATTTTAGTAAAAGTAATTCATGTGGAACACGATCAAAAGCTTCAGCAAAATCAGTGTAAACGACATCAACTTGAACACCCATTTCAAAGTGAGAGCCACAGCTAAGTTTGTGTTAGTAGATCTACCATGATGCGATTAAAAATTATTTTCAATGGTAACATGATCGTCTTTTTTATCTTTTATGAAAATTTAGGTTTGACTTTTTTCTATCATTTATGAAATATTTTAAAATAAAAAATATAAAAATATTAAAAAATTTTTTATATTTAATAAATTTTTTCAATCAAGTCAAGAACCCTCCTATACTTGTGTTAGTATAGAAGGGTTCATTGGTAGTACCTTTCTGCAGTATGTATCTATGGGTATGCCGATGAACCCTCCTGTATGTGTGTGATTGACGAATTTGATATACATTCATCAATCAAAATTATTAAAAACAAAAAAGTTTTTTGCGCTTTTGATCCATTAGGTTGGAAAATGTTGTATTATATTGAATTCTACTATAGTTAACACACTAAAACTTTCAGTTTAAAATCAATAAATTTCTTATAAATAAAATTCTAGATGAAAAGATTTTAAATGTTTCCAAGACTAATTAATTTTATAATGTTTTTGTAAATCTTAAGGCTATCGCCTTTAACGATTTTCTATTTATTGCATATTCATGTTAAAATTGACAATATTTTATTTGGCCAAATTGTTGATAAGTGTAGTAAAAGAAAAAGAATAAAACCAGGGTCAAATGGTTCTTTTCTAGGGCTTCATTTGCATACAAAAGAAACATATGTATTTCGTATCTAATGAGATTTACATTGATTGTAGTTCCACCTTTAACCCCCCCCCCCCCCCCTCTAAAGCAAATGAATGTGCAATTAAACATTTGACCCACCTTTTTCTCGAAGGTGTTTTGCAATTATCTGAGTATGTTGCAGAACACTTGACCAAAAAGTGTGTAACTGAAAAGACGTGCTTTTCTTATTCTAATTTCTAATTTGTATTGAGGACAGCTGCTAAACTTATTACAGTGAATTAAATTGAAATAAGCAAAGAACAAAAATGTATTTGCCTTATACCCAACTACCGGATCCTACGGATAAATTTGAGATTTATGAAGAAATTGCTCAAGGTGTTAATGCCAAAGTATTTCGGGCTAAAGAACTGGATAATGATCGTATAGTGGCTTTAAAAATCCAACATTACGATGAAGAACATCAAGTGTCCATAGAGGAAGAGTATCATACTCTAAGGGATTATTGTAATAGTCCTAATTTGCCCGAGTTTTATGGGGTTTATAAGTTAGAAAAGGAAAATGGTCCCGATGAGATATGGTTTGCTTTGGAGGTAAGTTTTGGTTTCTTTAAAAAAAAAAAGTTAAGGCTTCTTTATATAATTTTTTATTATATAATTTTAAAGTATTGTGGCGGTGGCACGGCTGCAGATTTGGTGAATAAATTACTTAAAATGGATCGTCGTATGCGTGAGGAGCACATTGCCTATATTATAAGGGAAACTTGCCGTGGGGCTATAGAACTTAATCGTAATCATGTTTTACATCGTGATATTCGTGGCGATAATATTTTGCTAACCCGGGATGGCCGCGTTAAACTGTGTGATTTTGGTTTGTCTCGTCAAGTGGATTCGACTTTTGGTAAACGTAGCACTTGTATTGGTTCTCCTTGTTGGATGGCACCCGAAACGGTACAAGCCATGCAGGCCAGTGAGTATTTTTTTTTTTTTTTTTTTTTTTGATAGATTACTTTATTTTTCTTTTTCCAATTTTAGGAGAACCGGAAGTTACTACCCGTGTAGATGTTTGGGCTTTGGGTATTACCACCATTGAATTGGCCGATGGCAAACCTCCCTTTGCCGATATGCATCCTACAAGAGCCTTATTTCAAATAGTACGCAATCCACCACCAACTCTGTTTAAACCCTCGAGTTGGTCTCAACAAATCAACGATTTCATAGCCGAATGTTTGGAAAAGAATCAGGAGAATAGACCCATGATGGTGGAAATGGTAGAACATCCCTTCTTAACGGAACTCTTCGATAATGATCAGGAGGTAAATTTTTATTAAAAACATTGGAATATTTTCAAATTAAAAATACTTTAAAATGGAAAGATATTTTTTAAATTTCCGAATTATTTTATTATTTCCCTTTTCCAGATGCAAAATGATATTCGAGAACTTATTGAACTCTCTCGCGATGCTGGCAACTTGTATAAGGAACCGGAAATATTTGTCGATAGCGGCTACATTAGACGTTTCGAAGGCAAACCGGAACGTATGTATCAAGAAGATCTAGCTGCCATTGAAAATCCCGTAGAGGAAAATATTTTAGAAAATTTACGTATACGTTTAGAAATGGGTCACACTTATTCATTTATTGGTGACATTTTACTAGCCATTAACTCAAATGATTTGGAAAATGAATTTCCTATAGAATTTCATCAAAAATATAAATGCAAATCAAGATCAGAAAATTTGCCACACATTTTCGCTGTAGCCGATGTAGCCTATCAAGATATGTTGCATCATAAGGAGCCACAACATGTGGTATTTTCGGGTGAAAGTTATTCGGGTAAATCAACCAATGTTCAACTAATGATTAAGCATTTGTGCTATTTGGGAGACGGTAATAGAGGAGCCACTGATAGGGTCGAGAATTCCATAAAAGCCATTAAGATGTTAGTTAATGCTGGCACCCCGATTAATAACAATTCCACACGCTGTGTGTTGCAATATTTTTTGACATTTGGTAAAACGGGCAAGATGTCGGGCGCAGTATTCAATATGTATATGTTGGAAAAACTAAGAGTTTCTACCATGGATGGGTGAGTTGTTTTAAGGACCAAAAAATAAATAAATAAATAAATAAGTAAATTATTAATTTTGGTTATGTTCTTTCAGAAACCAACATAATTTCCATATATTCTATTTCTTTTATGACTACATGAATTCGGAGGGTTTGTTGAAAGAGTATAGTCTTAAAGCTGAACGTGGTTATCGCTATTTGCGCATACCACCCGATGTTCCACCCACCAAACTCAAATATCATCGTGATGATCCTCAGGGTAATATAGAACATTACCGTCAATTTGAGTCTATACTTAAGGATCTTGATTTTAATCACAAACAAATGGAAACGATACGAAAAATATTGGCTGCCATTTTGAATATTGGCAATATAAGATTCCGTCCATCGGGCAAATATGCTGAGGTAGATAATACCGAAAATGTAACACGTATTGCTGAATTGTTGAGAGTAGATGAAAAGAAATTTATGTGGTCTTTGACAAATTTCATTATGGTCAAGGGAGGCATAGCAGAAAGACGCCAATATACCACAGAAGAAGCAAGAGATGCCCGTGATGCCGTAGCTTCGACTATATATTCAAGATTAGTAGATTGGATTATCAATAAGATCAATATGGCAATGTCATTTCCAAGAGCTGTTTTGTAAGTGATTGAGGTCCATTAATGTGTTTGAAATAAAACATTTCTTTACTGTTTCTTTAACTTTTAATTTGAATTAGTGGGGACTTATACACCATAGTCGTACACGATATGTTTGGCTTTGAATGTTTCAATCGCAATGGTTTGGAACAATTAATGATCAATACTTTGAATGAACAACTTCAATATCATTATAATCAACGTATATTTGTTAATGAAATGCTGGAAATGGTAGGAATGTACAAAAAATCCATTCCTAAATTTATATTTTTAAAATGTTTATTTATTTTGGATCTTCAAAGGAAGCCGATGATATACCCACGGTTAATTTAAATTTCTATGATAACAAAGTGGCTTTGGATAATCTTTTAACAAAACCTGATGGTCTTTTCTACATCATAGATGATGCTTCACGTATAAGTCAAGATCAAGATTTAATAATGGGTAATTTTGAAATTTTTTTTCAAAGCTTTCGTAATATTTAATTCTATATTTTTTATGATCTAGATCGCGTTGTAGAAAAACATAGTCAATTTATTAAGAAACATACAGCTACTGAAATTTCAGTGGCTCATTATACAGGTCGTATTATTTACGATACTCGTGCTTTTACTGATATTAATCGCGATTTTGTACCACCCGAAATGATTGAAGCTTTCAGATCGTCGTGTGATGATAATATTATGATCATGTTTACAAATCAATTGACTAAAGCTGGTAATTTAACCATGAATTTCGAAGTCCAACACAAGGCTGAGGATAATAAAAAACCAGCTTATGTAAGTAAAGATATTAAAACAATTATAAATAATTTTTAAAAAATTATATTTTGAAAAAAAAGAGAGATTTTAAGAGTAGATTTTAATTGTATATTTTTTAATAATATTAGCGTTCCATTACTAGTCAGATTAGTATTGCATAATTTATATTCCATTCATACTTAAACCTTAAAATCTGACAAGAACTGGAACACAGCGAATATTGGTACATAAAAAAGTATTCGCGGTTTTTGGTAAATTTTTGAACTACAATTTTCTTTATTGACTTTTTGTCATTTTTCGGGTAGATTCATAATTCTATCGCTGCAGAACTTCTGTGGAATATCAGCGAAAAATTTGACCAAGTATTTCCAGCGGCTCTTCGGTTGGCCAATTTTTTGCCATCAAGATAATTTTGCAGAGACCTAAACAAATCGTAGTCAGACAGTGCAAGGTCCGGCCTGAGCACTTCCTAGCCAAGAGCTGTAAATTTTTTGCGGGTCATCAAAGATGTATGTGGAATGGTACACAAAAACACCTTTTTTGTTGTCCAATTCTGGTCGCTCTTTCTGGATTGTTTCGTTTAAACGATCGAGTTATGAACAGTTGAGATCATATCGATCGTTTCACCACGTTGTAACAGCTCATAAATAATAAACTTGTTTGCTATCAAGCCAGGATTTCAAGTCATTTGAAGGTTTTTGGCCATTATTTTTTTAGTTTAATATTTTCGTATTTAACCGATTTTTAATCGCCCATAATGATCCGCCTAAAAATTAGTTCGACTTCGTTGTATTTGAGCAACGTTTTAATGATGATAATTCGGCCAATCAAATTTCTTTGCTTTAGTTAATGTAGTCCCCAAACATTGAGCTTCATTGCGTAGCTACTCGTATCTTCTGATAGCTTTCGGACCGGTCTTTTCCCATCAGTTGCAAAATTTCGTCCATTTTTTCAGTGACTAGCCGACCAGAGTAAGGTGCTTCTTTGACATCGAAATTTCAGGAACAAATTTACGGTATGTTTTGCAGCATCTTTTTTTTCTTTTCTATAGTAAAAAGGTAGTACATAGGGTATTTCTTCAGATATTTCAATCATTTTCAAATCAATTTATTTTTTTAAAGGACTGTCTTTACCAAAAATTTAATCTTAATTGTCTCATTTCAAACACGTGACAAATAACCGCGTATACCTTATATTAATTACTTTTAAATTACTCTAAAATAAATATTTCCATTCTAATCCCCCTAGATACTCAACCACTTAACGAACGGTGTTATATCACAAGTTAATAATCTACGTACTTTGGCTGCCAATTTCCGTTACACTTGCTTGACCATGCTCAAAATTCTTAGCCAAAGCGGCAATGTGGGTGTTCACTTTGTACGGTGTATACGTGCTGACTTGGAATACAAACCGAGAAATTTCCATTCAGATATGGTACAACAACAAATGAAAGCATTAGGTGTCTTGGATACGGTTATAGGACGACAACAGGGCTATTCGTGTCGTTTGACATTTGAGGAATTTCTTAAAAGGTAATTTGTTTTTTAAGTTGTGAAAAATTAGTAATAAAACAAATGGGTTTTTATTTTGCTTTAAAAAGATATCAATTTTTGGCTTTTGATTTTGATGAAACTGTCGATATAACTTCGGATAATTGTCGTTTATTATTGATACGCTTGAAAATGGAAGGATGGGCTATTGGAAAATCGAAGGTGTTCTTACGTTACTACAATGATGAATTTTTGGCCAGGTAATTATGGGGTACATATTTTTGTTAAAGGAAAATTGTAATGACAAGAAATTAATTGCAATTGAAACTATTGCAACTATTGCAAAAGTTTTAGATCTTTGTTTCCAACATAAAAATATTTCTTTAATAAATGCAATAATTTAGTGGGTATAACACTATCAAAAAATATAGGTTGATCGAAATATTCGTCTAGGAGTCCATAGAGTATATATATTTTCTGGGTTCTCGTAAGATTCTGAAAAAATCCAGCTATGCCCGTCCGACTGTTGAAAGCAGGATGGGGTTCGGGGCGAATCACTTAGGGTACGAAATTTTGCTCAAACATTTTCCTTGTATAAGGTTTGGTATTGAAAATGGGCAAAATCAGTTAATAAACAAAAAAAGTTAAGTATCCGCCGTAAATCTAGTTTATACTTTTCCGCCGATATCTCTTAAACAAAAACATGTACGACAACGAAATTTGTATACAAACAGTTCAAGGGTGAATAGAATACTAATAATATTTGTTTACTATTCTTCTAAAGAACTTTATTTGTTGTTATTACATCAGCTATGTGCTTTTTTGCTATTAATTTGCCTTTAAAAAGGCTTAAAGTGAGAAAATCTATAAATAAGAATAAAACCCTTCAAATTATATCAAGATCTTATTTATGAATAATCATGATAAATTATGATCTGTTGTGCACCAGAGACTTGAAATCTTTATCAAACATGACAATATGTGCTATCCTTTCGTTTTTTGCATAATGAATAAATTTTCAGTACATTTTTCTTTCGTTTCTGTAAAAAGTTCATAGTATAACTGTAATCTCGGCAGCTCATAATTTTCTTTCAATTATTACATTAATTTCATTGAATAGTTAGAACTGACTACTACATCTACCAAATATTTAGTAACTTTTTTTGTACTTGCATTCAGAACATGCAAATGTCAAAAAAATTATTATTTTATTTTTAATATATGTTTAAAAGCACTTGAAGATATAACTTAGGGAATTTCATATCGTTTGGTTTCCACGTACGAGAATAATAAGGATTTAAAAAAATGGTTACGTAAAATTTACGTACGCTAGTATTCTAGGGTTAATGTATCATTGGTTGCCAATTTAGGACCATGCTCCAAAAATGTACAATTTATCGTATATCTTCAAAAACTTGATGCCAACAATTTGTATTACATTAGTCTTCCCTTAAGGCCGCTGTTTTCCTTCCTAAAGTGAAAGATTAATATTAATAATTTTCAGGGTTTTAAATGAACTTCAAATAATTTAACTTGTAAAGAGCGGTGGCCAAAATTGAAATATCGATTTAATATATTTTTTGATGCCAAGTCGGTGGAAGCACAGTTTTTCATACCCTTCAGTTGTAAAGGTTTTTAATTTCCACAATTTTCGTCTGAGAACAAAAAAGTTTATATTTTCTGGATCCTTATAAATCGAAATAACGATGTCCGTCTGCCCGCCCTCCCTCCTTTTCTCCGACCCTGTGTCGGTTACTATGCCGTTAATGAAGCCCCATATATCTTAGATATATGATATATATAAAGCTCCCTAGATTTTTCTATTGCAATTCAGGAAAATCGGTATATAAGCTAGAAACTTGTTTCATTCGCAGAAAATTCGTAAACATTTTTATGATTTTTTTTTTTTTTTTTTGCCTATAAGCAAGCCCCTATATGAGGTACGAACTTCGTTCTTGTACAGATCTATCACAAATATTTTCTTCCGAATTTTTAAGTCAATCAATCAATCAAATCGGTTCGTAAATTTTCTTTATTTTGTGTTGTTTTTTTTTATTAAATCTAAAATATATTAAATTTTCATTTAACATCTCAACCATAATATAAAAATAATAAGGTAGCGCCGCTCTTTTATCATGGCGACGTTTAATCCAACACTAATATTATTCTCCCAAATAGTGTTTGAAAGATCCGAGGTTTTTGTTTACTTTTTTTACAATCATGTACATTTTTAGAAAATTGTATGCATATGTCTGATGAGAAATTTTATTACTTTTCTAAGATTAGTAATATATAATTTTTTGCTAAGCAACTTTTAGTTTAAGATATATACCTATTACACAGAAAAAAATATGGTCTATTAAATTATTTATCAAACATAAAAACTATTCCAAATACTTTTTAATTGTATATTTATTACTAAAGTGATCAAAATTCAAACTTTCTAATATTTTTTACTATCAATTAATAAATTAATCAAATATAAATAAAAATAAGTGATAATTTGAATAATTGAACATATAATTTTTGTAATAGGTTGAATTTCAATTAATAATTGAACATGTATTATTCGTAATTCAAACTGGATTTAAAATTTTTCTATGTAAAATTTGAATTTAATTTAATTTGTTAGAACACTTCGATTTTGAGTAATTTATTTAATTAAAAAAAATATTTGAAATCATTTTAAAATTCTGATTAATAATTTAATTAAAATTTTTTCCAAAACATTTTTTTTCTGTGTATTTGTAAACCGATCGGAATAAGACGCATATCATTTGAGCGTACTTTCAAATATCTATTAAATTATATTTGGAACAAACCAATTTGTTAATCCGTTAAATGACAATATCTAATACTTTGTTATTATACCCTACACCACCATAGGCGGTTGAGGTATTATGCGTTTGTGCTGGTGTTTGTAACGCATAGGAAAAGTTATCCAACAACTACCTTAGTGTATACTAATCGACTCAGAAACACTTTTTAAATCGATCTAACGATGTCCGTCCGTCCGTCTGGCTGACTGTCCATGTAAACCTTGTGCACAAAGTAAGCAATTTTAAAGATAACAAGGACAAATCCAATTGTAATCGGTCCATTATTTCACCTAGCCCCCATACAAATGTCCCCCGTAATAGAGTTTAAACACTCAAAAGGCATTTTTAAGAATATTTTAATGAAGATCGGTACGAAGAAGTTCTGTACAAGTATCAATCGTTGTACCAAATTTTATGAAAATCGGTCCACAATTGACCATAGCTCCCATACAAACGCCTTTTCCGAAAATCACTTTAAAGTGCATAAATTCCATACGAATGTTAGTATAAAGTTAATATTCGACACAAAATAAGTTTTGTGTAAGTAGAAAAAACATTGTCAAATTTTATGAGAATCGTTCCATAATTTACCATAGCTCCCATATAAACCCACTTCCAGGAATCGCCCTAAAGTGCATAAAATCATCAATTATTATTCTGTGTTTGTATATTTTATTTTACATTTAGTACAATTGGCCACAGGTGTAATATAAGTCCCTTTCGCGAATTTTGTATGTAGGATATCATATAGTTGGTCTTGACCAACTATATCTTTCTCGTTTTTTTCAGAGTTGTTTATAAAATTACGGAAGAATATCGATATAACGGTAACATTCAAATTATAAAACTTTATAGAGAAGGTTTCATGCTTTCATTTAATGCAAATAGTATATTTTTAAACGAATAGGTACTTCAGCAAAAACGAAGATGTGCGTTTTTTGCAAGTTCCAACAATACCGACAAAAGTGCTTATTTGCAATACGTAAATTACACATAATAAAAAATATTCCTAAAATAGTTTTCCCTTTTTATTTTTGTGGTAACGCTTATTTATTTATTTAGAAAAAGGCAAATATGAAATAATTGACTTAAAAGTAAAAAAAAATTAAAAAATATGTCATGACCTTAATACTAGTGAAGGGTATATAAGATTCGGCAAAGCCAAAAACAGCACTCTAACTTGTTTTTAATAAAATTGCTTTTGTTTTATAAAATCTTAATTTTTAAATACATATAAATTTTGATTTAAATCTAAATATTTATGTAAAATCCCAAGTTTTTGGTAAAATATCGATTTTTTACAAAAATCATCAGTTTTTGGTGAAATTTAGGTTTTTAATAAAAAAATTTATTGTACAATGAAATATTGTTTTTTTTTTTTTTTTTTTTTTTGTGATAAATCAAGTTTTTAGTTAAAATAGTTTTTTTCACTCAAAGCAAGTTAGAATCAAAATATTCAGGTAAAATGACAAGTTTTTGGTGAAATGTCTTTTTTTTTAAGTATATTTTTTACAAAAAAAATAAAAAAATCGGGTGCTTAATAAAAAGAAAATCAATTGTTTGATAAAATCTTGAATTTTTTGCGTTTTTTTTAAATAAATTAATTTAATTTTTTAGCGAAATTTAAAAATTTTTTGGAGAAAGAGAAATCTTAAATATTTGTAAACAAATTTCTTTGAAAATAATTTTTTAAGTTACAAATTTTGTTTGTGGAGAAAAGAGTTTTTTAGTTGAACTAACGATTTATGTGAAAAATTGTTTTTTTAATCTAGATTTTTCAAGAATCTTTTAAAAACCAAAAAACTGCTAATTAAATCAAGAAAAAAATCTTGTTTTGAAAATTTTTTAAAACTTAACGTAACTATATTTTAGACGAAAAGCATTTTAGTAAAAAAATTTTCAAGAACATGATTTTGGACTGTGGTTTTGGACAGTTTTAAAAACGAAATTTTATTTTTTAATGGTATTTTATTCGAGATTTTCCTAGAATTATTTGAAAAATAAAAAGTAATTAGTGGTTTTTCAAGAAACGGCGGTATTTTTCACATTTATTATGTTTTGTTTTAATCCTTTTTTAAAGGTCTAATATCCCTAAGGTAAAAGTTATTCTACTAATTTATATAAAAAACATCAAATTAAAAAAAAATATATGATTACTTTCTTCTCTACTTTAAATTTTTATTGAAACGTCATTTTGATAATCAATTTCATTTTCAGATTATACGAAATCCAAGTAAAGAAAATCATTAAAGTTCAATCTATGATGAGAGCTCTATTGGCTCGCAAACGTATGAAGGGTGGTAGCAGCGGCACTTCCAAAGGTAAATATATACAACAAATAAATTTAAAAGCTTTTTATATAAACCTTAAAACAAAATTCCCTTAACTTTTCTACTTCTTTCATTTTATTTTTAGCCAAAACTATGGGTCACAAGGATGTCGCAGCATCTAAAATACAAAAAGGTAATAATGAAAATGAGGGTGATCCAGATTTGCTTAATGTCCCCGAAGTAGATTATTTAGATATAAGTGAAACAAATTCTGAAGCCGAAGATTTATTCGAAGATGATCGCAAAGAAGAGGCATTAGCAGCGGCTCGAGTGGCTGAACGAGAAAATGCCCTACTCGATGAGCATGATGAATAAATGGAAAAAAAGAAAGCAAAGAATTGAAAACCCTTAAAGCGTAAACGGACGTATTATAAACGTCTTTATATACAGAAAACAATCATTAATTACATAAATATATTTATAACAATATCTAGTAGTTATAGTTATCATATATATAAACGATATTAGAAATACAAACATGATATTAAAAAGCAAATAAAGTGCAATAAATTTCGAATATAAAAATTCTTAAAACAAAATAAAAGTTTTCTTGGTTTCTGGCCAAAATGTTGTTTTCCAGCTAAATAAGAATTTTATTATTTAAATGGAAAAACAATTTAAATAGAAATAAAAAAAGACTAAATGCAAAATGTATGCTATAGTGTCAAGAGATTAAAAAGGAAAAGCTGTTTGTTTACGGCCTTCTCTGTTAAAATTTTTATTTAAATTTATTTATAACAGCAATCGATCGATTGAATAAACAAATGTAAGAAACCTCTTATAGGCGGCCTAACAACAAAACATGTAAAAAAAATAATATTGAAAATAAATGAAAAATTAATTAAATTAACGCTATACAACAAAAGACATATATCAACCACGCAATAGCCTTGACCCATGTAACAAATAAACAAATGTTCAGTTGTTAACAAGACAACTTAAATGTATCATCACTATTTAACACCGTTTTCTGTTCCTTTTTCTTTTTTATTTTCTAGCGAAAATCTAAAATTTTATTTATTATTATTTATTTTAATTAGTTTGCATTATTTTATAAACATTTTAATATTCTTGTATTTCTACTTTTTTCTTTTTAATTCTTTCTAATTTTATTTTGTCTTGCTTTTTTTTCGTGTTTTTTTTTTATAGCTTACCGTGGTTTCCGTGAACGTCAACGTTATGCTCCCTTGGTGAATGCAAAGACTGGCCAAATTAATCAAGAGACAGCAGAATTTATACGTCATTATGTGCGTAAATGGCGTGAAAAATCTTTATTCCAAGTTCTTTTACATTATCGAGCTGTAAAATTTCAAGATTTTGTTAATTTATGTCAACAAGTGAGTTTCATATTGCTTTTTATTTTTAAAAGAGAAAATTTAAATTAAAAACTAAATTAAATTAAAAAGAAGTCACAAAAGATCTTAGAACTTTATAAAACTTAACAAAAGTATATCTTTTAAATTAAACAAGATTTTAGTGATTTCTTATAAATCACTTACATTAAAACTTAACAAACTTAACGAAAATTAATATTCTTAACTTGAAAATTTAATATTAATGCTTTTTTAATTCCATAAATCAAAATTTTCTTAATTGGAAATTTATTTTTTAACAAAACTTAATGAAATTTTGTAATGTAAACGAAAATAATAATTATATATATATATATATATATATATATATATATAATATATATATAATATATATATATATATTTAAATATATGTATTACATGGTAGTTAGGTGACCTTCATAAACGCCATTTCAATCGACAAACGTACGAGCAGACGGACATCGTCCTATCGACATCATGAAAATTGTGCAAATTACAAACGAATTGACAAACTTATATTTACCCTTTACACCTATGGTAAAGAGTATAAATATATATATATATATATATATATATATATATATTTATAAAAAATTTATAAAAACGACGAAAACGACTGAAAGCTTCTGCAAAGAGCTTTAGCTATATATTTTTATCATAGACAAATTTCTTCCCAAATCGTGAACATTTTCGAGTTTTTGACAATTTTTAAACTTACTTAACTGTTTTTAAAACTAACAAAAATTTAAGAAGCTTTAGTTAACTTATGTTTCTTGTCATTCGTAAGCGATTTTTTTAGAACTTAACGAAAATTTGAATCAAATAATTTTAGGCGAGTTTTTCGTTACATCCGCTCAACTTACTACTTAAATCGAGAAAAATATCTTATTTTGGACAATTTTAAAAACTCAACGAAAATTTAATTTTTTAAGGAAAATAATTTTACCAAGAGATTCACTTAAAATACTCAAGCTAATATTATAATAGACTAAATTTGTTTTTTTTTTTTTTTTTTTTGGAAAATTTATAAAACTTGACGAAACTTTATTTTTTTGGACTTAAAGCTTTTCCGAAAAGCTTTAGTTAACATTGATAAATTTATTTTCAAATCGTAAAAATTCTTATTTTTGACAATTTTGAAAACTTAACGAAACTTTATTTTCTTAACTGAAAAAGTTTTCGCGGAATTTGTTGCCATATTCGTATAATAGGGATAATCTACGATTCAAATCAAGAATAATATCTAGTTTTGGAAAATTTATAAAACTTAACGAAACTCTATTTGTTGGACTGAAAGCTTTACTGAAGAGCAAAAAGCATTTTAATAAAAAATTTCAAAAATCGTTTAAAATACAAATCTGTTTAGAACAACTTCAAAAACTTAACGAAACTATATTTTTTAAACGAAAGGCATTTCAATATAATTTATTTTTATAATAGTTTAAAATATAAGGTGCGCGGCAAACCTGTACAAAAAAGTTCAATTGGTATTTGATGATACTGCTAGCTAAAATACTTATTACTAAAAGGTGTTCTTTACCATTGTTATTTCTTGACCATTTTTATTCATTGATTAATAGAAGTATTTATTAGGAAGTGGATTATTTTAAGTATTCCTAGAAATTCATCCCATCCAGCTAAAAAAAAAAAATTTAACTTTTACCTATCCCACTGAATTACGATCGTTTTCCAGGATAATGGTTTACAATTTGTATTCACTTCTATAACTAAATAAATAAAAATATTCAAGGAATAAATTGCCGAAATATGATTTTAGTGAAAAAAGGTGGACTGACCTATAATTTTGACTCATTGGAAAGTGTAGATTTTCAACGTTTTTGTCTATAAAAAGATCGAATGTCAAATGAATGATACCATACGGTGCATATAAGAACACCTTTTAGTAATAAGTATTTTAAGTAACAGTACCATCAAATACCACTTGAATTTTTTAATACACGGAGCAAATAAAAATGATCTTATAGGTTTGCCGCACACCTTATAGCTCAGAAATTAAATTAAATTAAACAATCTATACAAATTAACGAAACTTTTCATTTGAATAAATTCTTTATTTTAACCCATTAAAAAGAACTTAATGAAACTTTAATTTCTAAACTAAGAAAAACACATAAATTATTAATTACTCGTTGAAGAAATCCAAACTAAATTCTTTTCATTATTATTTTCCAAGGAAATCGCATAAAATTAACTCATGTTTTCCTATTCCAGGTTCATATTTACAATCAACGTGTTGTGGCTGGTCTGAATAAATGTACACGTACAGTACCATTTGATCGCATTAATACCCGAGAAGTCAATTCCTCACAATTGGGGCCCATGCCTGTAAGTTTACCACTAATTCTAAGGAAAAAAATCAAAATTACTGTTAATTAATCTGTTTTCACCAAGGTGGCTGTACGTAAATTACCAATGCGTTTAGATCAAATACCATTCTATGATACACAGTACATGGTAGATCCAGCCAATTCATTGGCAAGACAAACTTATACATCAAATGTAACAACTAATGTGGATGATGATGAACCCTGGGATAGTCCTTTGCAAAGGAATCCCTCAATGACTTCACATCTAATGACCTATAATGCCTACAAAAAAGAACAGGCCTGTCAAACTAATTGGGATCGTATGGGCGAGAGTGATGTTATATATAATCAAAATTTCTATCGTGATCCTAATTTAATGAGAAGGTCAGTAAGCTATTCAAACAATTTTAAAAACGTTTTTAAATTATTAAAAAAATAAAATAAAAATAATTTAATTATTCTTAGAAATCAAATGCAGATGCAAATGAATGCCTATAATAGCTATAGTAACTATAACAATGCATTTTCATCCTGGCAAATTAATCGTCCTGGCTCTAGACGAAATAGTTTAAAAAATTATCCAGCTCCACCACCACCTCCGATGCCACCCACGATGCAACAGAATATGTATAATAGACAAATGATGCAGCAACAACAGAATATGCGTAATTCATATCCACCGGCTCAAAACCCTGTTAATGAGCTACAAAATTTAATAGGTCGTCGTAATAATGAGGATGTAGGTTGTGTTTTGTAGTTATTTAAGTGGGGTAACAACCTTATATTTTTTATATTAATCCTCTTTATAGGATTCTGAGGAACCACCTTTTAATTTCAAGGCCATGTTACGCAAAACTAACTACAATAGACCTGGGGACAATTCAACTACTTATGAATTCAACCAAAACAATCAATCATTTCAACCGCCAAAATTACGATCCACCGGTAGACGTTTCGAAGATAATTCTTCACCACAATTTGGAGCTACTAATAAATTTGGTCAACGAAATGTTTCAAATCAACAGACAAGTAATTACTCAGACAGTTATTCCACAAATAATAGATCAACTGAAGATGCGGGTGTGGGCAATAACGATGAAGAGGAATATGAAATATAAAATTTCTGTTTTTTGGCAGAAATCCTAAAATTTTTTATATATATTTTTTTAATGATGCTTCTTCGTTTGGAATTCTCCTGGCAAAAAAATTAATGAATAAATAAAACATAAAATTAAATTAAAGTCTTTTAAATTTGTTTTTTCTTTTTTGTTTCTTAAATTTAAAGAAAGATTATTTTAATTTAAAATTTTGAAAAATTTTCAAAAGGAATGAGCATTTTTTATACTAAAACCGTTTCAAGCTCATTTAAAGAACGATATTTTTAAATATTGTTCACAAAATTAACACATTATTGTCTTTGGCTAAAACTAAACTATGAAGAAGCTGCAGAAAACATCTTATAGAAAATAATGCTTTAGAAACTTACGTTAATACTAGACTAATTGCTAAAGAAGATTGTTAAAATTCTGAAAATTTATAAATCCAGTTCGGGTTCTCTTAAGCCTTCTGAGTGCATTTTGCGACCAGATAATTCTAACATAACGCGATCTTCCAAATTTTGATCCAATATGGAACGTTTGTTAGTGCCCTGTAAGCAAATGAAAAAAAAAGATTTAGGACGATTTTTTTATTATTACAATTACTGTTAATACTTACATCGTCTTCATCATCATTGTCATCACCCTGTTTGGGTTCATCGCCTATACCCCAAACTTCTAGATTCCGTATACGAAAGTCTTTACGTTTACTTAACTGAACATAATCCTTAAATGTGGTACACGACTCGGAGCTATGACCCAGACCATATTCACAGTCTAGCCATAGACCCCAATAGTTATATTGGCCACCCATTCCCTGTTTAAATTAAATTAAAATTATTATTTTATTAATTAATTTTATTAAAAGAAAAATTTTTTACATTTTTTTTTTTTTTTTTTTTTTTTTGAAAAGTTTGTTTTTAGTAAAATTTAATTTTAGTACTAAAGCATATTTTTAATACTAAAATCACCATCCTCTTTTAAAACAAATTTTTAGATTAAAATTTATTTAAGTACTATAACTTTTAGTAGTAAATTACATTTTTAGTACTAAAACCTAATTTTTAGTAATAGAAGCTAATTTTAATAATAAAAACTTTATTTTAGTACGAAAACATATTTGTAGTAAAAAAAAATAAATTTTAGTAATATGAACTCAATTTTAGTACTAAAACTCATTTTTTATACTGAAAGTCGTTTTTAAAACAAAATTGTTGCACAAAAACTAATTTTTAGTAAAACTCATATTTAGTAATTAATTTTTTGTACTAAAAAACATTTTTATTACTAAAACAAATTTTTAGTACTATAACTAATTTTTAGTACTAAAACTAAATTTTAATAACTAAATCTAATTTTAGTACTAAAACCCAATTTTAGTAATAAAAACTTAATTACTAAATCTCATTTTTAGTACTAAAACCAATTTTTTGTATTAAATCAATTTAATTTTTTTGTAATAAAATCTAATTTTGGTAATAAAAACTTAATTTTAGTACTAAATCTCATTTTTAATAGTAAATCTAATTTTTAGTGCTAAAACTAATTTTTAGGTCAAAAAATTCATTTTTCGTACTAAAACGCATTTTTAATACCAAAACACATTTTTAGTACTAAAACTCAATTTTAGTACTATAACGCAATAAAAAAAGTAAAAGACTCATTTTTAATACTAGGACAAATTTTTAGTACTAAAACAAATTTTTAGTACAAACAAACAAATTGTTATTGTTAGCTTCATTTTAATTAAATTGGATAAAACTAAAATTAAAATTAAATATTTTAGCTGTAGCATAAAAATTCAGTCTTTCACTAGACCGAAGCGGTGACTTAAAAGAGAATTAATAATAGCATGCTTGCTTTTTCTAGTTTATTTTTATTTCTTTAGACCCACTTAAGCCGCAACAATAATATCTTGTATTTTTTTTTTTTTTTATTTAGAATAATGATTTCATTTCCTATCAAATCAAAAGAAGTCTTTAGTATTAAAGCTCTATTGTTGGTTGCTTGCTTGTTTTTGTAGAGTTTTATAAGAGCTCTAAGCTAAACTTAAATGCTTTTAAGTTTTATTTATTACTATTATTAATTCTTTTTTTTTCTAAAAGCTTCAGATATTTCACATTGAAAAGGTGAATAAAAAAATAATAATAAAAATAATAAATTATACTTACCAAACCATTTGGCATAGTATGTTGATTTAAATTTAAATACTGATAATGATTGTTATAGCCTGTGGTATTAAAACAGCGCATGGCTGGGCTTAAAGTAAACAGCATAGCGCTATCATCACCTTAAAATTAGAATATTAAAAATTATATCAAACGAAATTCGGTTTTAATACCTAAAAAGTTGGGACCTAAAGTCCAGGATTCGGGTGCATAACCCGCAAAAATATAATGATCTTCATCCTCCACAACCAAAAGAGTAGGTCCACGTTTAAGAAGTTTACCCAACATAGTGGAAAAACTTTCACCCATAATTTTAGAAGAAAACAAAAACCGCCATTTGTTTCTTAAATCTGTGGGCATATTGCTATTAATAAAAATCACATGAGGTATATCCAATATGGGAGAATAATTTGTGCCAGTAGGTAAACCTAAAAACAAAAAAATCAATTATATTTTTATAAGGATTTTAAAATATTAAAATAAATTAAGTAATATACCTTGTTGTATGGGTAAAATTTGCTGACTTATATGATTGGAACCTCCTAATTTGCCATTTTTGCCATTACCATGACCATAAAGATAGCAGAAAACATGACGCCATATTATTAAAAATGTAGGATTTATTTGCAACCATTTCTCTAAAGCATACAGAGAAGCTGTAGAATCTGTTTCCGATTCTTTACCCAACAAACGTATTAAACCTTTGGCAAAACATTGTGCTGAACGATCATTACAATGATAACCAAATTTAATCCATGATTCATATTCGAGAGAATTCTTATCTCTAAGTATATGCAAATAACTTAATAAAACTGAAGTTATATACTGAAAAAATAATATTTTTATAAATGAAAAAAATAAATAATTAAGATAAAAACAAAATTAGAAAATTTATAGTTCACCATTTCCAATTGCTTTAAATCAATTTCATCCGACGATTTCCCTCCAAGCGATAAGTGTATAAAATTAATTTGTTCGTCTATGGAACCGCGTTCGACTATATAATAAGGTTCAGCATATTTTCTGAATGTTATTGTACCAACTCTTTGGGACGGCCGTTGCTGTTGTTTTTGTAGTGGAGTTTGTTTAACTGTGTAAAGGAAATTTGCTACAAATTGTGCTAAATTTTTGTCGACAATTGTGGACCATGTTTCCTGAAATAAAAATAAATGTTGAATTTTTCAGTCGAAAGTAAAAAAAAAAATAATAATTAGAAGAAATTGAGATCACCGGCCCAGTTAAAATAAAACTATTTTCTTTTTGACGTTAACAAAAGATTTACCGTGTAGCCAGGGCTCGGGAAGAAACTCCATGTAAGAAAATAAAAAAAAATTTTAAGGTCCGATATATCAATAAAATATGCAATTTTTTATCTCAAGGATTTTAATATTGTATATCATTAGAAAGGCATTTAACGGTATACATATAATTAACATCGCATTTGTATTAATATATTCAGAGAAATATACTAAAACTTTAGAGGTCCACAACTCGTAAACTAAGAGCGAGCGGCAAAATTTTTTACACTACTTTAAGTACTACTGAATCATTATAAAAATTGTTTAAAAATCAAGTGGACAGTTGATCTTAATTTAAGCCAAATAATTTTCTTAGTGAAAAGTTTTAGATTAAAATCTTTTTTCGATGAAAAACTATTTTCTATTAATTTTTTAAAATAAATGGTTTTATAGTGTATGCCAAACGGTAGCAAAGTATGTTGTAAAGTAAATTTTTGACAGTTATGTGGTAAATAAAATTTCATTAGGCCATAAGGCTACGTAAATTATTGTAAACAAATGAATAGAAAATTCTGACAATTATAAAATAAATAATAAAATAGAATATTTTAGAATCGTTGGCTCAATTTATTGTTTTTTTTATATATATATATATATAAAAATGTTATATTTTATAAAAACAAATAATTATTAAAAATATATTAAATATGTATTTTAAAAATTTGTGAAGTTTTATTAAAAAGATATCTCAAAGTTTTCATTTGCTTAACCTTGTGTCTACACTAGACAAATTTTTATCAAGACAAACGTCAAACCACTGCGATTCTATACAAAGTAACCTCAGTTAAATAGTGGATTATTATTTTTGGTCGTTACAATTGTCAAACTGCATATATAAAAAAAAAAACATTTAGGAATTCTCCTAAGAATGTGTTAGTAAAATTTTATTTATATGAGTGTGTACCAAACGGTATAAGAGTTTGTAAAAAAATAAAATTTTGATAATTATGAGGTGAATAAAATTTCAGTAGCTCATAGGGTTACATAAATTTTTGACAAACGATTAGAAAATTTTGACAATAAAAAATAAATAATAAAATAAAAACTTGTAAAATATGTCAACATTAATTTAATGTTTAATTTATTTAAATTTTGTTTTTATAAATATATAAGTGATTAAAACAGTAAAATATTTACTAAAATTGTTTATGGATTTGTCAAAGTTATTCATACCAAAAAGTTTTCATTTGCCACACCGAAAATGTAAAATTTTTTCACCACAGAAAAATTTTAATTTTAAGCTCAGCTGATTATTTTTGGCTTAATTTTTTAGTGTAAGACTAAAATTTCAATATTTTTTTACGTTTGCATGTGTTGGTTTACAAACAAAAGGAAATTTTTCGGTGGTGAAATTTGTATTTTTAATAAAGAAAATGTGTTGTATAGAAATATTTAAATTATTTTAGATTAAAATATTTCAATTTGTAAAAACATTAAAAACAAATTACTCACAATTTGTTCTTATTATTTTTAAATTTCAACTATCATTGTTTACAATTTGCACGTGTATTTTTCTTTTGTTTGACGCAAGGTTGGCTATCGTTATGGCTAAAATACCCTTACCACAAAAAAATTCATTCAACTTAACTACCGTTACCGAAATAACTAGAAATACCGTTACCGTTAAAATGCCTTTACCGAAATAGCTCAAAATACCGATAATGCTAAAATACCGATACCGAAATAATCCGAAGTACGGATAACGCTAAAATACCATTACCAAAATAGCTCGAAATACCGATAAAGCCAAAATACCGAAATAACTAAAAATACCGTTACCACGAAAATACCCTTACTGAACTAATTCAAAATACCATTACCATTTTGAATCGGTTGCCATCATTGGTTTGACGTTTGAGCCATATTTCAGACAAAAAAATTGCTGCTATTATTGCATTGTTGTACTTGTTGCCTTTATGCATATACCTTGTTAAATTGTTGTACCATGTTTGGAAGAATAATTTTGGTAATTTTTTGTTTTGTTTAAATCTCTCACAAGTGTGTTTAACCCCAGGTCAACAACTGAGATTAACGCTGATATAATATGTGAGATAACGCCGGCAGAGGAGATAATCATTTTGTTTATATTATGTTAAATCTTAAATAAGGGGTACACGTATTTTAATACATCGTATAAGATATCATTATTTTCAATCAGTCACAGAATAAACATGTCCTTTTTATTTAAGCAATTCGCACTTTTTTAGCACAATGTCTTTTAACATGTAAAACAAACACTAAAACAATTTTACAAAAAAACATTGTTTTCAGTAATTTCCTTATAAAAATTTACATATACTTTCGTATATGTAAATTTTTTTGACAATTCATTTTATAAGATGGTTGTATAGAGAAATCTTATCACAACAGTCTCATAACACATCTTGAGATTAGGTTTGCTCGTTTGAAATTCTAGTAAAACTTTTACTTGAAGAAGAAAACGGAAAATTGTAAAATAAATTTTAGTGTCAATAGCAGTTACTGAAAAAATAAATATTAACTGTTTTTTACATTGCTGAATGTCATCAATAGTTCAGTTTCTTGATCTGCTTGTAAATCCTCACAACTGGGTGCTGCACTTGAATCGAGCAGTGTAATTTATACCCTACTGTTGCTGACAAAAACTAGGACAAAAACTACCAATCGGCTTGAATCACCAGCTAAATCGATTTAGTTTTGCAGGTAGATTTGGAAGATAATTTAACACAATTCGGTACATAAAACCTGTATAATCGGGTCAAAGGCTATTATTTAAAGTCCATTATTTCACCTAGCTTCCAATTTTTTTAGTATTGGTCTATAATTGACCATAAGCCTCATACGAGGACCTTCCCTAAATTACTTGGACGTGCATTCATCAGATAAAAATCTTAATTAAATACAAATCAATTTACCAAATTTCAAAAGGACCAGCCCATAATTGACCACGGCTTTCATAAAAAGGCCCTTTCCGAAAATCACTTAAAGGTGCATTTATCACAATACTGTTGTACACTTAGGTTTTATAAAGGCATAAATCATAATTCCAAAATTTGCAAAGCTTAAATCAAAAATGAACACAATTTCCAACAAAAAAAATTTGAACAAAATTATACACATTTTCTAATTATTCTTTTTTCAAAACAAAATTCGTTAGGAATTTGAAAATAAAACTTTTTTACTAGTTTTGCTCGTAAAAAATATTCAAGTAAAATATAGCAAGAGAAAAATATTTTCTCTTGAATGTTTACTAGTTTTATGTGCTCAGATACATTTTTTGAGTAAAACACCTGCAAAAGTAGTAAAACTTTTAAAAATATCATGGAAGCGAAGAGACCTATTGTTTCACAGTGTTGATCTCGAGTCTTTACGGAGTGTAGATGCAATTGACGTGGGAACGCATTTAAGAAAGTAGTTCTACTTCTTTCTCACAAGAAGTTTTTTAATTTTTATGCCAATTATTTCATATTCGTTCTTTTGTAAATAAACAAAAAACATTGTCACAAAAATAAAAAGGGAAAACAAGTTTAGGAATATTTTTTATTATGTGTAATTTATGTACTGCAAATAACCACTTTTGTCGCATCATCATTGTATTATTGGCACTTGAAAAAACGTACATATGCGTTTATGCCGAAGAACCTAGCGTTACAAAAGTCATTAAATATTAAAAAATATCCATTTAATAAATAATTATCAATTAATAATAACATTTTTATTTTATTATTTTTTTATTATATATATATATATATATATATATATAGGAAACAGTCATATATATATATATATATATATATATATATATATATATATATATATATATATATATATATATATATATATATGTTGAAATTAATATATATGTGAACATAGTACAAATCATTTTATAAATTTGTTTAAATACTTCTTACATAATTGTAAAGAAAAAAATCGTACAATGAATATCAAATTTTAATAATTTATATTTTTTTAATATAATTTTATTCTTTTATAAAAAATCGAAAACTATCTGAATTTTAAAGTTTAAAAAAATCGTATTTATGCATATTTTTATAAGAAAACACATGAATTTGTCTTTTTTTTGTCTTTGCATATTTCTTTGCATATTAAGATTTAAGAGTATAACAGTTTGTTTTTTTTAACAAACTCAAAGTTTGCTATTGTGATTATAACTGCAAATATATATATGAATATACTGATATATAGTTGGCAAACAAGCGTGAGTATTATATTTAAATAAAAATATTGTCAATTAGAGGGACAAATGAACATTGTTTGATTTCTTTTGTGTACTTGTTATATGTAGTTATCTAGTCAACGCCGTCTTCGCGTACGGTGTTTGTTTGATGAATTTGTTGTTGTCCGCTTCATTTAGGAAACAGTCATTTAACTGTAAGTTGTATAACGTTTAGTTTTCATTATCAATTTCTTTAGACGCTTCACATAAACAAACAATTGCCATTAACTCTAGCTAGCATTGTCAGTCATCGGTATGATTTGCTTAATTTTTTTTTTAATTTGCCATTTTAATTTTTTTGGTTTGAATTACTTTAATGCTTTCGTCATCTTGATCGCTTTACATTTTATCAATTAAAAAAAAAAACTTTTTAGTGTGATGTCGCGTTTATAAACATATGCACATGTAGTAGGGTATCCAAATTGTTCGATTTTTTCATTGTTCGAATAATTGGAAAAATGCATTTTGGTTTTTTTCGAATTATTCCATCATGCATTAAATTGTTTGAATAATTCAAAATATAAAATAAAAATGATAAATTTTGGTAAGTTTGAAAAATTTTATTGTAAAAGGAAAACAAAAACAACTTAAAAGTTAATAATTCTTTGTAAATATATTTTGTGTGTGCCAAACACAAAAATAATATTAAATTAACAATTCTTTTAATATAATAAAAAAATCGACTTGTTAAAAAAAAAAAATACATATTCAATGAAATGACTTAAAATAATATTAACAGCATTTATATGCCGATTTCACTCTTTAGTTTTTATAAATTTGATTTTGAAAAGGCTCTTTCACTGATTGTTGAAGTTAGTAAAATTGTTAAAAGTGCATTGAAGAAGAATTCGAACTTATCCGTTCTCTTTCACGTTCTGTATATATATATATATAAAAAATCTTCCATAATAGTATCATATTTTTCTTGAACTTTTTAGATTTTGTACACTTTTAATTGTTGCATTGAGTTCCGATAGCAAATCAGCATTAGATGCTTAAAAAAATTCCTCCATCTACATAAGATTAATTTCTCAGTTTCTCTTTCGAATAATCTTCCAAATATCTCATTTTTAAACTATGTTGTTTTTGTTTTGAAGCTATACCACACGTTATTTTAAATGTGTGATAAATTCTTTAGGAAAAGTATTGTTTAAATTTTCTATTTTTTTATTAAAAATATTATAGGGTATGTGATGGAAATCGATTTCGAAAACGACACGAATTAAAACCGAAAAAATGTGTGATATATTTATTTTTTCATTTTCTTTATTGATGAAAATTACAGTAAACGCACTTTTTATCAAAATTTATAATAAAATTTTTAGCGTTTCACGAAAATTATTTCCTTGGTTTTCAATAGTGCTGTATCTTGTAATGAAAAAATAAAGCATTGTTCCAAAAATTATTCTTAAAATCGATCGAAATTCATCACAACTTACCAAACCGTTCGATTTGAAAACGATCGATTTCCATCGCATGCCTGTATACTTCCAAACTTAATTAATGTTACCGAATCTTTACTCAATTTTTTAATGGCCACATCAAGTGGTTTCAAGGTGTTACATAAGTCGCTTAAAAGTCGTATATCACTATCCGAGAGTATGGGCAATTTGTAATCAGATAATACATGATTGACGCATTTATAAATTTTCAGAAATTATGACTTCATGTTAGATCAAGATGTCCATCGACGTTTAACATCATGTGTTAGTCTTTCTTGATGCAGAACATAATCAATAACATCACTTACAGGATAATTTCAGTTTCTATGTTGATTCCAAAATCATCGAGTCTTTTTCTGTCTAAATAACAAGTGTTAGAAGAAGTTCTTTTATTTTTAATTGTTTAAGTCCGAAATTAAAAAGTTTTTAGAGTTATAACTTTTTACTATAACGTTTATGTATTTATAAGAATAGTAATCTGTTATTGAATTGCGACCTTTATTTTCAATAATTTGGCGTATTTTCGAAATAATAATTTTACTTTTCTTTAAAAAAAAAAATTGTCAATAGAATTTCATATTTCAGTTGTACAAATAACAAGCAAATATTAAATGAAAAAAAAATGTTGCAAAATATTATATGTTTACACAAATAGTTAAAAGTAATAAAAAAAAGAAGTATAATATTTAAAAAAAAATCATTTTGTTTCATATTCGACATCAAGATATTCGAATTATTCGTTATTCGAAAAGTCGCACTTTTAAATTCTTGGAGCAATTGTTTGAATTATTCGAAAGGCCATAATTCGTATGAATACCCTAACATGGAGGTAGGGTATATACTTTTGCTTTTTTTTTTTTTTTTTTTTTTTTTTTTGTTATCCATCAAGCTGTTGTTAAACTGATTTTGATGTCTTATGACTTTTTATTTAAATAAAATTCCACATTCACTGAATATGTAATAATTCCATGTATACAATTTTTTTTATTTGCCTTACTGGTGGACACTTAAGAACAATAAACAAATTTTATAGGAAATAAATTCACTGACCTTGCATTTATTTTTTGTATCAAGATTTGTAATTTGTTTATGTCAGAGATCTTGTTACTTTTGAAATTCTATTGCGTATTGTATAGACAGGAGTAAGTAGTGTGTATGATATAGAATGTTACAAATACCGGTTTCGTGGGTTTGTTATTGATACTTACCAATAATTTGTTTTCCGTAATTTTTTCTGTATGTCCACCCGATGTATGGCGAAATGAATGTTCTAAAACTTTTAGTTCATCAGCTGTAAATGGTAGCTGTTCGCCTTTCTTGGCCTGTTGATTACCCATTTTTAAAGTTTGTTAACAAAACGTTAGAGTTTCAATATTATCGAAAACGTATGAAAACAAAACTAAAAGTAAACGTTTCTTTTCACTATCGAAGAGTACTTCTTCTTTTGATGGTATTATGATTTAGAATGAAAGAGGAAAGAAAGAACTCAAAACAAACGACCAGAAACGACCAGAAACCTGCGCCACCAACTTTACAGCTGGCTTAGTCAAGCCGCCGATTGTTTTTAAAAGTCTCCGCCGCCATTAAAAATTTAGGCTTATCATGACTAAAATATAGCCGCCGATTTTCATTAAACTTTTAGTCAATTTAATGTAAATTCATAAAATTCCTTAAATTTAAACCATTAACAGTGTTTTTTTTAAATTTTTCAAAATTTTCCTTATGATGGCGGCGACATTTTTAGTAGGGATGCCGTTTCATGAATTTCCGCTGCAAGAATTTGCCCTGCATTGCTATGAGATATGCTACAACTGACAGATGATGCAGCTCTGGACTGATGTATGGAGCGACGAATACCTAGTGGTAAAAAGAAGAAGTAGGGAACCCTTTTAGAAGGCCTCCTTTATAGCCAGAAGTGCTTCTGATTGCATTCCATGTTCATGTATTTTTTACACGCGATGTCATTGAGAACAAGGCTTACGCATTCTCCACCCGATGCGGCCCTTCTAATGCTGTGTTCACATATAGAGGTTTTTTTGAAATACGAGTCATTTTCTCAAAAAACACAAACAAATTGATTTGTTTTTTCACATATTTCAAAGCCAAAACACATCTCGATTCGAGTTGTTTAATTATTTAACGCAAAAAACATACTAAATTTCCATACAGGAAGAAATTTTTAGTACATAGAAATTTATTGAAAACAGTTTAACAACAAAAAATTAAAAATTGTGAATGAAATTTATATTTGTTCATAAATTTTATATGTTTAAAAATTGTATTTTTGAAATAAAAAGTATTTGTGTGTGAAATTTTTATTTAAATCAAGAATTTGTGAAAATATTTTGGCAAACGAAAAACAGGTCAAAAAAAACAAGTTAAAAACTAATGTATGTGAACATAATATAAAAGACCTCTTGAATAAAAACTACCATTAGCTTTTCAGAAAAAGTGCTACCAGCAGGCCTTCTGAGAAAAGCAGGTGTTCTATACTATTTAATAAAATATTTTTCTATTTATATAAAATATTTTTTTTTTTTTTGATTTTAAATTATTGTAAAAAAAAATTAGTAATGAAAACATATCTGAACTTTTGACGAAACGTTTTAATTCGAGACATCCAAAAATTTACATTTTCATAGAAATTGCTGATTTTTTAAAAATGTTTAACTCAACTGAAAAAAAATTAAGTTTTTTTTAATTTATTTTGTCAAAAGTACGCAGATATAATATAAACAATTTAGGTTTTAATAAAATATATACAATAAAATTTATAAATAAAAAATAAAATTTACTTAAAAAACTACAACCTTTGAATTTTGATTTTGTTTTTGTATCGGATTCTGAATGACTTGTTGTTTCCTAAATCAAAAAAATATTGTAATAATTGGTGTCTGTTCTTGAAAACGAGACGAAGAAGTGAAATTTTTCATTAAAACAAAACCAAAGTTTAAAAAATTGTTTTTGTTTACCGTACATTTCTAAAATGGATTTTACCATTTTTTTAAAGAGAGAAAAAACGCGTTAAAATTATCACATTTATTACATTTTAAAAATATTTTGTAAAAAAAAAACAATTTTTTAAACTTTGTTTCTGTTTTAATGGAAAATTTCACTTCTTCGATGCATTATCAAGAATAGACACCATTATCTCCTTCAGAGAAGGAAATTAAGACGCTGTATTATATATATATATATACATTTGTTGTTGCTTGAAACGAAATATATTAAAAAATACTACTTCTTAGAGAAGGAAAGTTGGAAGTCCTATCGGATATTTTAGAAGGCAAGGATGAGGCATTCTTTAAGGCCTTACTATAAAGAGGAGTAAATAGACCTTCTAGTAGTCTAATCAGAATGTAAGCCCAGCTGATTTATAATATACAAATACCGCGCGAAACTGTCAAATTGTTTTTGTATTTGTGTGTAATATTTTTTGCCGCGTTTGTTTACTTTTCTTATTCATTTTCTCATTTTATGATTATTTGTTCATAGTATTTTGACATTATGTGCAGGGGTTTACGCTAACAAAATACAAACAATTGTTGTTTTTGTAGATGTGTGGTCACTTTACATTACCTCAGGTCTACAACTGAAGATATACTTATTCCAATAAATCGTATATCATTATTTTCAATCAATCACAGAGTAATAAATTCACACTTTTTTTAGCACAATTTTTATAAAAATGTACACACACAAACTTTCGTATATGTGAACTTTTTTGACAGTTCATTTTATAAGATGGTTGTGTTGAGAAATCTCATCACAACAGTCTCATAATACATCTCATAATACTAATATTTGAATCTACATGTGAGATAATTCTCTCGGGAGGTGAATTTGACACTCTCTGACGTACGACCATACTAGATAACACGGGCGCAGCATTGCCAGATATGATGATTTTAACATATTTTTGATGACTTTTTTAACTATAATATGATTTGATGATTTTTTTCCTTCAAAATATGATTTTTTGAATAAAAAATCGAAAATTTTCTTAAAGTGTCCCAAAGATTTATTACAAGATTTTATTTAAAAATTGCAATATTTGAATATAGATGATGTGAAATTTTATTAAAATTCAAGTTAAATTTTTATGTAAATATTATTGAAGAATACATTGTATACTGTTAGACACTACCAAGGTAAAATGTATTTTTTGGACTAGTAGCGGCATTCTTAACAACACGTTAATTTTATATGCCAGGACTATATCGACCAATATCTTCATATACTTAGGATGCATAGAAATCATTCTTTTATTTAAAATAATTTGTCTGAGGAATGATGCGTTAGCAGCAGCAATACATTCTCGGAAAATCGTCATAGGAAAATATTTCAATTCCCGTAAAGAGTACTATAAAGATATCAAATTTTGATAAATGGTACAATCATAATTGCCCTAATCCTTTTTTAGATTCTTGTAATAATTAACAATATGAGTTTAATATTCAACCTATGCTAAACAATGAATAGTGATAGTTTTTTATGATTTTTTTTTTTTTTATTCCATTTAGAAGTCTTCGAACATGATTAATTTGAACTTCTTTGAAATCAATAAAATATAACCAAAGTTAAGATGAAAGCAAAACTAATATTATATTCCATAAAGAAAATTCTTGATAGTAAGACGTTGACTAAGTCAGAACTAGATATAAAGTTAAAATTAAGAACAAATTATAATTTTGATGATTTTTACAACTAATTTAGTTCCGTTCCAGCTGTCAGCTGTAGTTGAAGCAAAAATATTTTTTTTTAATAATCGATTTTTTTATTTTTTAAATAGTTTATTTTTTTAATTTTTTCAATTTTAATAGTCGACTATTATCGACTTTTTCCGACTATTATCGAAATTTTTTAACTACTTTTTATTATTTGTCTTATAAAAACTTGGAAAATATAATATATACAATGTAATCAAATATATTGATAAATTAATAGACAATCTATACAAGAAAAGTGCTAATTACTCACTGAAATATGTTTTATGATACTATTTCCAATAAAAACAGCTTCTAAGAAACTCTTCACTGTAAAGTTTATTTCTACTTCGACTTTTCTCAACAAAAAGTCGGTTGTACGGGTTGATGTAATGTTTCTTTTTTTTAATCAAAGATCTATTTTTGAAAAACAAGATAAAAAAATAAATAAAAATTACGGGTATTAATTAAAACTACTTGAGATATATAATTGTATTTATCTGTCTCAAAAACTAAACAAACTGAACAAATTAAATATAATTTAAAAGCATCTCGGAAAAAACTTTCGATAGATATATGTGAAGTTCTGAATCATTAACCCATTGCGAGCTAAAAATTATTATTTGTTTTGGCTTTTTTATAAAAGCAATATTATTTCAAAAATAGTCAATAAAACGTCACTTTTGATCATAATTCATGGTCCAGATACGCCATTGATTTGAATTATGATTTGTTAAAGAAAATTGTATGTGTTGCTCTTCCGACATTTTGTTCATGCGCGAAAAATAACGACTACTGAGAAACGAACGTAACAAATATTCTAGAGATCACTTCAATCTTTTTATACAATGTCAGTACGTCTATCCGTTTGTGTGTCTGTTGAAATAAGAATAGGGCTTAGGGCGGACTACCTAGGGAAACGAAATTTGACTCAAATCTTTGTAAGATTTGTTTGGTTATAGGCCAAATACTAGAAAAAGTTGGTGTCCGTCATAACTCCTGTTCATACTTTTTAGTCGATATCTCTTAAGCAAAAGTATGTACGCCAACGAAATTTTGTACAAATAATTCAAGGATCGATATAAACTCGGAACCATTGTAGGTCGTAAATATCGAACTACAAAAATTAATATTTAAAAAAGATATTGAATTTTAAACTTTATATTTAATGAATTTTTTATTTATGATTTTAGATAGAAAATATGGGTAAAAAAAATGTATATACTACGTATACTTAATGTTATGTGTATTATATAAATATTACTTATACGTGCATAGTTCGCATTGAAACTTTTCCTAAATATGGCTTCAGTAAATTTTCATTTAAATTTTATTAAATATTTTAATCGAACTATATCTAGTTTTATGACAAAACATAAAAATCGGTCTTTTTAACTTTTTATTAACTTCTAAGGAACAAAACGATTTTTGTAATGATTCAGAAATACTCTAGCTTATGATTAAAGTAATGTAAAAAATTTTGCCGCTTGCTCTTAGTTTATGAGTTATGGACCTCTAAAGTTTTAATATTTTTTTTCTGAATGCCTTTATTAGTACACATGCTATTTAAATTATATAAATACCGTTTAAAAGTACGTTCAAATACCTCTCTAATGATATATAAATTAGCCACACTCAATTATTTTTATTTCAACTGGACCGATGATCTTAATTTGTTCCTCAAAATGTTACTACTTAAAAAAATACACACTTTATTTGATATGTCCCCTTTTTTTTAAAGAACAATTCAGTTCATTTTTAAAATTATCAATTTACCACTTATTATTGAATTAAAACATAAATTGAACGATGACTTTTTCACAATTGGTACTCATTGGGCCCCTAACCCACTTAACATAGTAAATATCTCCTGTAGTTTTTATCCTATTGCAAACAATTATTTATCAATTAAAAGCTCTTGAATGCGCATTTATAAAAATTCATTTACTCATTTTGTGATCATATATGTGCAGTTATGATTCAAATAAAGCCTTACATTTAATTTTAAATCAATCAAAAAGTTATCATCATTGCTACCCCTACTGCCCACTACCCGCTGCTCTAATCTGAATAAATACATCTGGCATCTTACACTAATAGTTCGCTAGTAAGATTTGGTAACTCTGCTTTAAAATATTTTTGACATTTCATCTTAACAATAAGAGAGAAAAAGAAAAACATAAATGAAAGAAATTTGCTGCAAATTTTTATTATTTAGCAGAAAACGAAAAAAGTGTTAAATAAATTCTATAATATATGATTAATTATGTCTAATTCAATGTTAATACGATATAATTTGTAAATATTTCTTAAAAAACAACATGAATATAAGACCCAGATGTCGTGAATGGCTGCCCTTAAGTACGCAGCAATTAAGATTAAGGAATCTTCAAGCAATACAAGGCGTTAATATTGAAATAAAAGGCAATTCCAAATCATCTATAGAGACTTTGCTGTACTACACATTACACGATCATCCAGAAAATGAACCATTTTATCAAAGTGAAAAGATGGCCTTGAGAAAGCATTTACATGTTAAATGGGCGGAAATACATTGTCCAGAAATACTAAAGTCCAATGCTAATTGTGTTTGTATTAAAATTTGGGCCTGCATAAAGAAGACTGAAATTAAAGAAAACATAAAAAATAACGAGCCCACAGAGGGAATTCAACAAAACGCCGGGGAAGACAACAATACATTGCTGAGAACAAAGAAAATTAAGGAACCCATGAGGTGTGTTATTACTTAATCTTATTAATGACTAATTTTGTTAATTTTTCTTCATATTTTAGTGCCTTAACGATGGAATTTGTTAAATTCCAAAAATTACCCCGACCCTCAGACACTCTACTATTTTGTTGGGCTGTTTATTTTTCTGGTTTAATACCTCTGTCACAAAATACTGAGGTCAAGTGTTCGGCAAACTCTTTAATATTTCAAATGAATGATGAGTATTTTGCTTCACCGGAACTCTTTAGTACGGAAAGTTTACGAGGACAATTGTCCTTTAACTATGAACGTTATTCGGCCAGTGTGCCAAAATGTAGCATACCCACACCCGATGAATACACCATTAACTCACCACAAGTTTCGCGTAGTTCTAGCCCGGTTGCTGTTGATTGGCAGAAGGATTTATTACGTATGTCAAAGACCCGCTACGTCCAGTTGAACTGTGTACGTTCCGAGGTACGGAACAGTTATGATCTAATGAAATTATTAAGATTGCAGCAATTACAGAGACAACGTCTGCAAACGCAACGCGAAAGTGTGGAAATTACGGCCGACATTAAACGTTTAAGCTTAAGATGTATTACCAAAGAACAGCTATTAAGAAAACCACGAGCAACATCGATTAATTCATCATCAAACTCATCGTCATCATCAACTGCCTCTCACTATCATTCCATGGGTCGTACTCTTAGTTTACTGTTGGCCGAGCAACAGTACATTGATCCCCATCAATTATTAAGAGCCCAACAGTTGCAACAGCAACTGGAGTCATTGAAAAGTAAACACAGATTACTGCTAAGTGCTAAGGAAACTTTTTGTAAACGTATCACCCATCTAAGGCAACAGCTAAATGCTGCAACAACGTCTCGGCAGCAATTAAAAACTTGGTTGTCCAGTCGTCTTCGTAAATTACATGACGATAAGTTAGAACTAGAAAATTCGATTGAACACCAATCCGAGCTTCGTCATCGCCGCCATTCAGTTACCCAACAAGTAGAGCATATAATGTCCTCATTGTGTTTGGAACTTAGGGACATATATCCAATTGCTCGTTCACGTACTGGCCTCTATACAATTTGTGGTGTACCCCTTCCTACAATGGATGGCTATGTTTTGGATTCGATTAGTGTCCAAAGTGTACATATATCAGAAAATATTACACCTATGGCTTTGAGTGCGTCACTGGGTTATCTTGCCCATTTAGTCGAGATGATTTCTGTAGTTCTAAATCGTCCTTTAAGGTTAATTAAATTTTTTATTCAAAACAGTTAATTAAAATCTCAATATCTTATAAATTTCTTCTAGAAATCCTATTATTCATGAAGGTTCAAGAACACGTATTATGGATGTTATCAAAGATATACCCTCGTATAACTCAAGAGAGTATGTATAACAAAATTGTAGCTGTACACAAATTTCTTATCAAAAATGTTAATTAATTTTGTTTTTAATATTCAATTGTTTGTTTACAGATTTCCCCTCTACAGTCGATCTTCTATTCCTACGAAACCAGTCAAGTATGCGGTTAATTTACTAAATCAAAATATTGCTCAATTGTGTTTTGGTATCACCGGTATACGTTGTGATATGCGCGCCACTATTGACAATATATTAAATATATTTGCAACATTTGTGCAAATTGAACAAAACAAACATGAAAAACTTTCATATAGACGAACTTTGCCAGAAAAACGTTTAACTACAGTTGAATTAAATAATTCCAATGAAGTTGATGGTTCGCATCAACATCATGTTCAGGTACATCACAATCATCATAATCATCATCAGCAGGACCATAATGATCAACATTTACGCAGTCAAATGACAATTAAGAATGGTAATGAACAGGATTATTCCCTATCAAAGTCGCATTCATCGGTTGATATGAATCATATGATGCCCCCAACAACATTAATGATGCATCATCGTCATAATGTGCCTGTATTTTCTTTAACAACTGATAAGCTATTACATGCATCACGTATTAGTTCACAGCCAATAAACATACAAGATCGATCGTCAGTACTTATAACAACAAATCAACAACGGTAATTGTTTAATTTTATTGTAGTGTAAATAAAACTCTTGTTTATTATTATTATTATTATTATTATTATTATTATTATTATTATTATAATTATAATTATAATTATTATTATTATTATTATTATTATAATTATAATTATAATTATTATTATTATTATTATTATTATTATTACTATTATTATTATATTATTGTTATTTATTATTTTCTTTTTTTTAGAAATTGTCGTTCTGTTGGCTCTTATACGGATAGCGAAGAAGATGTTTGTTATTCGACACCGATTCACAGTTTTTCTAATTCAGACTCTAACTTGTCATCATTACAACAAAGTGTTGGTCATCATCATCATGTTTAAAGATTTCTTAATGTGATATTGTATTGTATTTTAATTCTTTTTTAAGTTTATTTTTTCTTTTTATTTAGCTTCTCTTTTTTTAAATACGAAAAAGAACAAAAAGCTTCATACATTTTATGTTATTTAAAAAATTCAGTAACATTGCAACAAAAAGTACATTTGTAATATAATGATATATATTTATATATTGTGTATTTTAATCAAAAATAACTAATATACGAAAATACTTGTTTGTGTTTATAGCCAATTTAATAAAAACAACTATAAAAATTTAATACAACATGGGGAAAACTAATGGATTTGTTCTTATTTAGTAATTCTTTCTAGTTCAATATTTAAAGAATTAAAAGCAAAAAAATTCTACAGGAGAGACACAAAACTTAAAAAGTTGAAAGCTTTTGTGACTCTAAACCTATTTTGTTACACCGAAACACAAAAAATCACATTTATAATAACTTAAAAGTCACTTTCAAATTTTCTCATATTGACACAAAAAAATCGCTTACAGATGTTTCCTTCTACTGAAAAATACAATACTACAATACTAACAACACCAAAAAACGGAAAAAATTGCCAAAATTAAAAAAAATCCCAAAATAAGACAAATACGGAAAAAATTGCAAAACGAAAAGACACAAATATATAAAAAATTTTCAAAACAGGAAAAATGTTTTTATTATACAATAGAAATGACAAAATATGTTAAAAAATAGATTAAAGGAACTTTTATAAAACAATTATTTTTTATAAATGCCCATTTGAATATTTGTTATATTAGCGCTTTTTTAATCCGATTTATTCGAGAGCTGGTCACCTTAACAATTTTAAAAAATATGGCAACTCTTTAAAATAAAAAACTCAAACAACAAAGCGAAACAAAAATAAAAACAAAAAAAATTTAAAAATTTCTATAAATTGTATAAGATATCAAAAAAACCCCTTCAAAAGGATGCAAGTGAAATCTTTAGCGAGGCCTTTAGGCCGTTTTAATTACTTCATTACCCAAAGATTTGGAACTCAAAGTCACACTCCCCAAAAGGGAGCAAATTCTGGTCAAATTCCATCAAATTCCCTCAAAAGAGGAGAAAAGGAAGAAAATAAATCAAAACTAAAAATGCATGGATGGCAAATACACAGTTATGGAGGTATAGATGAGTTACAATTTACCGATAAATTAAAAGTGCCTCAATTGAAACAGGCCAACGAATGCCTGGTCAGAGTAACGACCACCACAGTCAATCCTATAGATGTGGCCATGTTAAGTAATAATTTAAAATCTTGAAAAAACAAGACTAAAATTTTATTTTTAGGTGGTTATGGAGCTACTGTATTGAATACCATCCGTTGTCAGGGCAATACCATAGAATTTCCTTTAACTTTGGGTCGTGAATTTTGTGGTATATTAGTGCAAAAAGGCATGAACGTTAATATACCCTTAGGTCAAAGGGTATGGGGTGTGGTACCGGTACAAAATACAAATGGAGCTCATGCTGAGTATGTAGCAGTTAACAATCATTGTGTAGGTTTTAAAAATTCTTAAACGAACCGTGTTTATGTGTTATAACTTGTTTTCAATAGCTTTCTTTAGCTCCTAAAAACCTTAGCGATGAAGAGACAGCCTCTGTGTTATATGCCGGTCTAACAGCTTGGTCTGGTCTCTATGTTACTGCCAATATAGGCGGTATATGTGGAGCTCTTACGAGCGATGGAGGTGGCAGACAAAAACGAATTTTAATTTTAGGAGGATCGGGTGCAGTTGGTTCTCTGGCCATACAAATGCTTAAAGCTCATGGTACTCAAGTTCTAGCTACCTGCAGTGAAAATGCCAAGGAATTGGTTAAATCTCTGGGCACTGATATTGTTATTGACTACAATAATCCCAACGAAATGGATAAATTACGTTCATTTGCTCCCTATGATGTGGTACTAGATTGCAGTGGTCAGGGTCCTCAAGGTGCTGACCATTTAAATTTTAACTACAGACAATATGTAACATTTTCATCACCTCTTTTAAAAAATATCGATAATTCTGGTTTGGGTTTGGGTCTATTGAAAAATGTTGGCAATATTTTGGAAACAAACTTGAAATCGGTAACTAAACAAAATGGTTTGGTAAAATGGGGTTTCTTTTCACCGGCTCCTCAGGGCATTGAATTGTTAAAGAAATTGGCAGAACATGAGAAGGTAAAATTTGAAATTAAAGGATAATTTTATTTAAATTGAAAATTTTGTTTTTTTTTTATTCTATTATTTTTAGCTAATACCTTTAATAGATAGCAGCTTTGAATTTGAACAGTTACCGGAAGCATTTGAAAAAGTTCGTAGTGGACATTTACGGGGAAAAGTTGTTGTTAATATTGATTAATTGAATGGGTTTTATTAGATTTATATTTATTGAATAAATTAATACAAAAACAGAGTTTGTGATAGAAAAATTTGATGAAGTTATAAAACAAGGAGTTGTTTAGGTAAAAATTTATGTTTTTTATACTCGAGGTAGTTTTATATTGGTGAGCTCTATGCTTCTTAAAAATAATTTACAGTGCTTTATTTGACTGTTCCGAAACCTGCATCTTAGACTTTTATTATTTTATTATTCATTTATTTTAAGGAGCTTAAATCTAAGGCTAAATTACATTTATACAACACAAGCAGTTCTTACCACCAGTTCTTATATTTTTTAAAAAATTTATTAAAATTGGTACTTTTAGAAAATTTGTACTTTGGTACTATTTTTAAATCGGTACTTTCTTAACAAAAGGTATTATAATTTTTTAAATAGACACTTTTTTCAATATATACTTTTCTTAAATATATACTTAGTAATTTTCTTAAAATTGTTACTTAAAAAAAGATTTCTTTTTAAAAATTTGTACTTTTCAAAATGTTTTATTGAAAATTTATATATATCATATATATATATATATATATGTATATATATTTATTTATTTATAAATTCATTTTTAAAAATTGAATTTTACCTTTTCTGCAAAATTGTTTTTTAAGTACTTTTTTAAAAGTTTTAATTTTTTTGGGACTTTGTAATTGTTTGTTTTATTGTATTTTTTTGATAATTTTTTGAAATTATAATTTTTTACCTTTATTTTCGATTTTTTTGAAATTTAGAATTTATTTTGTTTACCTTTTTGGAATTTTTTAATTACTTTTTAAAATCGAAATTTTTACCTTTTCCTGGAAAAAATATTCTTTAAGTACTTTTTAAAAATTTATTTATTTCATTTTATTTTTTTTGGAAAATAGGTAATTTTGTTTTCTAAAATTGCCACATTTTTTAAATATTGATAACTTTTTGAAATTCGTACTTTTATTGGAAATTTGTATTCTTTTTTTTTAATTTTCATTTTTTTGAAAATTGATATTCATTTAAAAAATTGTAATTTCTTTACCTTTGTTTGGAAAATTTATATTATTATTTTTTTAAGTCCTTTTTTTTGGAATTTATGCTTTTTAAATTTTGGATTTTTTTTTTTTTTTTTAAGTTGTTTCTTTTTATTGGTACTATTTCTAAAGTTTAATTATATGTATTTCGGAAAGCGGCACCTTTTTCTTGAAATTAAAATTTTTAGAAAATTGTTTTTTTTTATTGATACATTTTTTAATTCTTTTTTAAGCAAACGGTATTTATTTTTCAGATAATACCTTTTTTGAAAATTTGTAATTTTTTGGGGCAGAATCAAACATTTTAGGGTACATCTTACATTTTTAACAGCTTGCCAAAAAAAAATTTTCTTATTCGATTTCAAAGATTTTTGTATTTTTTGAAAGGCCTAAATTTTAAAGTAGCGTTATTCTCTTTGTATATAATTAAGTATTACGTCAGCTAGACAAGGGAATTTTTTAAATTTGTGGAATTAAAGTAAAATTTTACTAAAAACTTGATTCTTGAAGAAACTTTAAAAATTGCATCTGTTGAGATGTCCTAATGAAATTTTCGGTGATTGTAAACTTTATCATTTGGAATTATAAAGTGTAAAAAAAAACAAATTAGGATTTTGATAATAGTAGTCGCACAATTCCCAAAAAAAAAACGCTATGAAAATTCCCAAAAAATTGCATTTTACACAATTTTGCCCATAAAATTCTCATTTATGGGTTCGAAAAAAGCACTCCTGCAAACTTTGAAGAACACTTCAAGGTTTATAGAAGATAAAGACTAGTCAATATTTTGATTAAAAAAAAAATTAGCAAAATTCGGAAGGGTCTGTATTTAGCCTTATTGAGTGATTGGGCTCGCTTTCCATTTTAGAATCATCTCCGGAAGATACCTTACCAGAAAAATATAAAATTATTATATATTCTTAAGAAACATTTTATTTTAGAGAGAAAATCAAAATCGTTTATTTCTAGACTTGGTAAAGATATCTGCTTCTGTTGTTTAACTAATTTAAAAAAATCTAACAAATTCGGTTGAAAATGTGATACTATATATGGAAATACCTAGATCAAGATATTGCAAAAATTCAAATGCAAATTACTCGAAAACTATAAGAAATAAATATCACATTGAAGCATCATTTTCGTAAACCTTATCGAGAGCTTTAAGAATATATAAAAATTTTTGAAATCAAGAGGGCTCAAAGTATGTTAAAAATTCCTAGGAGATCTATAAACAAAGTCCATGGCTTATACGAGTCGAAAAATAGACAATTTACAGGTTTTTAGTTATATCTACGTTATTCAACGTACTGATTTTTGATAACTTTCAATAGCTTAGGAAAAAACTCTAGTTAAACTTTCGATCAGTCTTCTAAGCTGTATCTTATCCTCTAATGAAAGCTCAAATATTAAATCTACATACAAAGTTTAATGACATCTAAACTATACTGCCAATGAAGCACTTTATCAGTTTAGGATTAAGTGCAACTGGCAATTAGAAATTAATCTTAAAAGTGCTTTTGCGGCGCATTTGAAAATAAAACAAGAAGCTATATTCGGCTGTGCGGAATCTTTTATACCTTTCACCACCTTAGCGACAAAAATATAAAATTTGCGCCTTAAAGTATGCTTTCATATTTTCACATTTATAATTACAAAAATAATATATTTTTTTAAACTACAAAAATGTAAACACAAAATTAAGCTATCATAGCATGTGTTGCTTCTTAAAAAAAAAACAACAACACTGATTGTTTCTGATGACTACTAAATGTATATACATATGTTTGTATGTAGATACATGTTTATTCAAAAAACAACACTGCAATGCTTCCAAACATCCATCCAAACATAAATAAAAACATCCAATATAACATCCAAACATAAATAAAAAATGATTGTGTGAATGTGTGTATATACAATACAACTACTGCTTGCTTATACAAAAAACAACACTGAAAGTTATTGCAATGTTTTTATATACAGTGTGCAGCAATGAGTACCCCTAACTCATTACTATATTACCTAGGTTATTTAAATATATTTTTTAACTAAATTATGAAATTTATTTTTATTTCACATATTTGTTCCTAAAGTACAAAAAAATTAAATAAGTAAATAAATAAAATTAACAAAAAATTGCGTATATCCAACAAAACAAAATTTTTTTACGCATTTTTGTGACAAATCTATAATTATGCACGGCAAAAGTCTTGATGGCCCTGCAAAATGGTTTGCAAAAATTATGGTAATTCAAAATTGTTTGTATTAATTCACTACAGGAAAAGGATAACAGGGCATTTGAAATGACTATTCGAGACCGAAATATAATAATAAATTCCCACAAAAATGAAAAAATGTTCAATGAAAATAGCATATTGGTTGAATCGGTTCATTATTTTACCTACCTCCCTTGCAAATGTTTAAGTGATCAGAATTGCCTTGAAGTTAATCTAGTATACAAAAAGTTATAAATATTAGAATTAGGAAGCTCTCCATAACTGACTGCAAGAGAGGAGGGAAAAAAATAGAAGAAAATTTAAGGAATGGTCTATGTAAAATTGCGTCCAAGATAGCTATTGAGTTAATGGAATGATTTTTAACAGATATTATACATAGATCCATAAAAAGAGCTAGGTATAATGCACATATGGTACGAGAGAAACCATTTGTCAAGGATCTATATAATTGCTACATATCGAAACGAAATGTGTTCTGAAATAATTATTTTTTTCGGGCGAATCTAAATTTAAGATTTTATGACCAGAAGTTAACTATTACTTATTCATAAAATAATGGATAAATTTGTGTACTTGAATAGTTTCAAAGAAAATCTTAATAAAAGTGAGGAACATTTTAAAATTCGGGGAGACTATTTCAATCAAGAGGACAATAAACCTAAACAATAAACTGATGGGAAAACGAGGAATGTATTTAACACACCTTATATGCGACAAACATTCCCAGATGTTAAAATCTTAAATCTTGTAGGATTATTTAGGAAAGTAATTGTAAAATCATTAATTTTCAGTAAAAATCGCCTAAGAAATTACTGGAGATGGAATTGGAGAAAAAAAAAATGAGCACTTTATGGTGAATCATTTATAAGAAATAAAAACGTCCTACAAAATCATAAATAACACCTAAAAGCTAAATAATTCGTTAAATTCTTTTATAGTATTTAAGCCTTCAGCGAGGTGCCAATACTTTTGCTGCACAACTTTATTAAGTTTTTATAAAAGTTGGGCTAAATAAACATATATATATTATTTGGTAGATAGGTTGCCTTCATAAACGCCATTTCAATCGACAAACGTACGGACGGACGGACATCGTCTTATCGACTTTACAATTACAAACGAAATGACAAACTTAAATATACCCCTTACACCTATGGTGAAGAGTACAAAAATAGATTAATTTTATAAACGTAATTGCATTTTCAAGTGCATCTGCAAGTTAAACTTTGATGACGTAAGTTCAGATTAATCATAAAATATTTTAATAAAGAATAGCTGACATGTTATACAAAACCATAGATTAGTATAGATATGAAACTGAAAAAAAAAAAACAATTGAAAAAACTCAAGTTTCGTATAGTTATTATCAGTTTCTCAATTTTAAAAGAAAAGTGCTTTAAAATACTTTCAGAATTTACAACCATAATAGAAAATATATTAAAGAAATAATACACCGTTCAACAGCATTTTATGATAGGACTGCGTACACGGTTTTTCATTTCGTGTTCGAATATCCTTTTAAAAGGACTTTGAAGTTTCAAAATTAATAATTTTTTTATGAATTATTTTAAAATCTTATCAAATGATAGAATATGATTTAGAAATTCTAGGAAATTGTTTTAACGCTTCGGGTATTTATAATGTCAAAAATGTCCTTCAAATGTTTTATTCTTAAATATCCTTGGGGTTTTGTAACAAATTGTGAAATTATACTAATTTTAAAAACATCATAATTAATTTCTGAATCCCACATTTAGTCCCTTTAGCTTCAACTAGTGTATTCAAAAACCGAAACTGGAAACCAGTTTTTACTTTTAAAAAACCGACCGGTTTCGAAATAATTCAACAGGCCGTTTTTTTTTGCCGATTAACCGGTTTTTATTTATAAAAGGCTCCTTTATTTTTGTTTACTAAATTAACTTATACCTCTCATTTTTTATATTTGCAAATTGAAGCTTATTTCTGGCCTTATGCATTAAAAGTATTAAATTGTTTAAAAATAAAATTTGTATGAAAATTCAAAATCTTTTGAGTAGTTTACATACAAATTTCGATTCGCTTGTTGTACTGAATCAGGTCCTTAATTATTTTAAAGAATTTTTCATCTTCATTATGAACTAATAAAGCTTTAATGCTAGTTTTTTTTTTTCTTTTATTCTCAATTTGAGATTTGAGTAGCACCAGACGTACTAAGAACTGAGATTTGTATATTTTTAATAGATTTAAACTAAGGTAAGAAGTAAATTTTAGTTTTATCGTTTGTCACAATAATAAGGTGAATTTCAACAAATAGGTACATAGATAGAGTTGGATCAGAAGAAGCATTATCAGAATTCAATTCAAAATATACAAAATTTGAGCATTATCCTTTTGCTGCAGAAGAGCGATAGGACTTTTTATTTATATATTATTTGTCATTACAAATGATATGTATTATAAGTGTACTTTCTTTAGCAAAAATAATAATTTTTTAAATATTTGTATTTTTAATAAAAACTGGTTAATAGGTTTTTTACGTAAAATCGTATTCTTAATCAGTTTTTTAATACACAGTTTTTTAATACACTAGATTCAACAGTTCAAATTTTAAAAAATTTTAAAAATGTCCTGTCGGTGTTTATGTAAATTTTGTTTTCGAAATATATACTATAAGTTTAAATATTATTTATTTGATAATTGGCACAGTAGTTTTTCTTTAGACTTAAAGACGCTGCATATAGGTTAGGTTAGGTTAGGTTGGAAAGGGCGGCGCATTCACGCCTACACCCAGAGGCCAAACGGCCCATTGTGATCCCTTTATGAAAAGAAGAAAAAGAAAAAGAGAAAAGTGGAACCTATACCCAATCAATCAGTTATGATTGTTCCTAAGCCATTTTATCCCCATAACAAACCCTATGAGGTTGACAAGTCCTTTGCCATTAACCTCACCTAGTTCATGTAGTGTATGGCTTCCAAACCACTTCAACCTATTACGCTGAAGCCCTACGCAGTGACAGAGTATGTGCTCCACTGTCTCTAGCTCCTCAACATCATCGCACCTTCTACAGAAGTCTGATGTGCCAATGTCCCACTTACTCATCATATTCCCTATTGAGAAATGACCCGTGACCATACCTACTATGACTCTAAGACTACCACGACTCATACCTAGAAGATGCTTGGAATCTGCCAGTTTTAAGCTAGGCCATAATGCCCTAGAAACATTGCAGTCCGATCTGTCATTCCAGGCTCGATTCGTGTTGTCCAGAGTCCACTCCCCTATGGCCCTAAAAAAGGACCCAATTGGAATCTTAACAGATGACTCTATGAAAGACCTATCTAGCTCCGAGCCACTGCGAGCTAGCTCATCGGCTATTTCGTTGCCAAGAATGTCACAATGACCAGGAACCCAACATAGTCTTATCATATAGGAACCCATTAACCTTCTCAATTCCCTTCTGCACTCAAGTACCAATCTGGACCTAACAAAATGACTAGTCAGAGCCAATAACGCCGCCTGACTATCAACATAGATAGTAATCTCAGACCCCCGTTCAACATTCCCTTCAATCAAGCCGAGAGACTTATAAATGCCAAGAATCTCTGCTTGAAAGACACTACAACTGTCAGACAATTTGTAGGATCGTCTGATATCAGTTCCCATAAAGTATACACCCGCACCAGTGCCAACTTCCATTTTCGAACCGTCCGTGAAGACCGCGCACCCCTCATAGAGTTTTTCTACTCCATCCCAAAGATTCCTACTAGGTAACACCAAAGCGGGAGTAGCCCCGAAGTCAATCGTGGTCCCGACATAATCCGTAGGCTCAGCCAAGGATAGTGTCCGACCGTTGAATTTGACTTCATCTAGTATGCTGACATGCCCCGCTCTAGAGGAACCTAATAAACCCAGTTCCTTCAATCTAAATAGGCCACGGACAGCCATACCCCTCACGAATTCCTCAATTGGAAGAAGGTGGAGGATTATGTCCAGCGCCGCCTGAGGTGTACTTCTCCTAGCACCTGAGATGCCAATTGACGCACACCTCTGAACTTTAGAGAGAAGTTTCCTGTACGTTTCCCTACTCAATACCTTCCACCAGACTGTACAGCCATAAGTAAGAATAGGTCTAACAACCGAAGTGTAAATCCAGTATACAACTTGCGGCTTAAGACCCCAATTCTTGCCTATAGAGTTCCTGCAGGTGTAATAGGCATTGAGTCCCCTCTTGACCCTCTCCTGAGTGTTTCTCCTCCAAGACAATTTACTGTCCAAGTACACAGCCAGGTATTTGGCCTCACTTGACAATACAAGCTCAATCCCGTTCAATACTGGCAAGCTAAAATGCTCAACCTTGTATTTCCTAGTAAACAAAACTAGCTCCGTTTTCTCGGGGTTTACCCCTAATCCCTTACTGTTGGCCCAAAGGGACAGATCACGTAAACCTGTCTGCATGACCTCACTGATCGTAGATAAAAACTTACCAGAGACCAGTAAAACAACGTCATCGGCGTAGGCCACAATCTTCCGTCCCTTAGCATCAAACTGTCTTAAAATGACGTTCACGGCCAAGAGCCACAGTAATGGAGAAAGGACCCCCCCTTGCGGTGTGCCCCTAGTCACGAGTTTCCTCATATAAGTGCCTCCCATGTTTGAGTTGATAACTCTGCTGCTAAGCATCAGAATTATCCACTCAACAAGGAGCTTACTTATATTCAGCGAAACAAGTGATTCCTCGATAGCCTCTATCGTGATATTATTAAAGGCCCCCTCTATATCGAGAAAAGCCGCCATGGTATATTCCCTCTGCAGCAGACCTCGCTCAATGTAACTCACAACGTCATGCAGAGCACTCTCAACGGACTTACCCTTGAGATAAGCATGTTGAGACTCGCTAATGACCTGAGTTCCCATACTAGTCCTAAGATAAAGATCGATCAGTCTTTCTATTGTCTTCAATAGAAAAGACGATAGGCTGATCGGTCTGTAATCCCTGGGCTTCGAGTGAGTCGTCTTACCCGCTTTGGGTATGAAAATGACCCTTACCTCTCTCCACCCCCTGGGAATGTATTTCATTCTAAGACATTCCCTAAAAACCTCCGTCAATAGAGAGATGGCTCTTTCATCGACATTCTGTAGCATGGCCGGAAATATTCCATCCGGGCCAGGAGATTTGTATGGCTCGAATGAATTTACCGCCCATAATACTTTGTCTCTAGTGATCATCTCCCTTATCACATCGGTATCCCCAGCATCTGATTCGGGTTGTAGGTTATCACTGACGCTACCTGTCCCTCCAACAGATTCTATATCCCTACAGCCTGGAAAATGAGTCTCCATAAGTAAACTGAGGGACTCTGAGCTAGACTCTGTCCACGAGTTATCCTCACGTTGTATGTATCCAGGTGCCACTGGGTCCTTGGATAATACTCGCCTAAACCTAGACAACTCGTTAACAGAGTCCACCGATTCACAGAAATTTACCCATGAAGTTCGTTTCGCTCGTCTAATGTCCTTCTTATACTTAGAGAAACTATCCCTATAGCTATTCCAATCCTCATCACTCCTCGTTAGTTTGGCTCTATTAAACAGCTTCCTGACTGTAGACCGCTGGTCCCTAAGTTCCCTAGTCCACCATTTCGGCTGTTTCCTTTTCCCAGGATAAATCACTGGACAATTGAGCGCAAAACTATTCCTAATAACATTCGTGAAATTATTCACCGCCAACTCGATACCCTCAACTGAATCTCTCCAGCCCTCAGTATCCCTAAGGTCCCTACAGACTGACCTCCTGAAGGATTTCCAATCTGTCCTTCTCGAGTTCCTATAGGGCTGTTCCCTCGCCTTCTCAAAGTCGAGACCAAAAGATATCATGCTAGACGCTGCATATAGAAAATGGTTGAAATCGGTCCATTATTTTACATACCTCCCTTACCAATGTTTACCGGAAATATATTTAAGTGATCAGAATTGTCTTGAATAGGCAAATATTCATATGAAATTCGAGGTAAATATAATTCTTATCAGCATTAGACATACTATCCAATTTCAATAGTTTGGTTGCAAAATTTCCATAGGAAACCCCTTCCCGAAAATTATTTAAGTGTATAAATACCACAAAAATTTTAGTATCGAAATAAAATTTGGCATGATTATTTTGTATTTGAGTATAAATTCTAGAGAATGCAACTAGAAGTTTATGTGAGAGACAGTTCAAACTAAATTTTCAAAAAAATTTACTTTTTTTTTTTTTTTCAAAACATAAAAACAAAATATATGTAATTACATGTAATCTGTTGTCCGCATAATTTAGGATTTTGATAACTGAATTAGGTTTTTGTCTCTCACATAAACTTCTAGTTGTATTCTATGCCAGAGAGTATACACATAGAGCCGAAACATTAAGTTGACGGTTGAAAAAAATATGTTTTTTTTTTTTTTTGAGGTATTCTTTTTTTATTTTTTTCAGCAACAACAAAATACATTTGATTACTTATATTTTGTTGTTGCATAAGTTAGCTTTTTGACAATTATTTTCGTCTTTTAGTAATCTCTGGTTTAAACTTTTAAATGTATTTTAAAGCAACGGTTCTAAAATTGGGTCCGCGACTCACAAGGAATCTGTATTAACATTTTATGGGAGTCGCGAATACCATTTACTTAGACACAAAATTTAAAGCAATTTATTTAAGATCGAATAATTCAAATTTACTTAATAAAATTGTGTTGAAATTTAGTAAATATTTCATAAAATTGATTAATTCATATATAGGGGTCGAAAGTAAACAAAATTATAATTATATTCGTGTGAGTGACTAAATCAACATATTCTTAATTCCAAATGGAATACAGGGCAATTTTTGTATTCTATATATTTTTTAATACGAAAGTATAATCTCAAATTGATGATGATACAAAAATTAAACATTTCCTCAAATTTCAAATAATAACTTCATCAACAAAAGTAGGAATTCATAAATTTGGAATTGTATCAGTTATCAACTGATTAATTTATAAATATAATATAAATGTGGTTGTAAAATTAAAAAAAGATAAATTATCTATTCTATTCCATAACAAGTTAGATTCATAGGTTTTAGTCAGCATTAATCAAAAATTGCGAAAAATATATATATAAATTTTTCTATGTGTAGTATCAACAACAAATTGTTCCCTTTTATTTTATTTATTAATAAGACCTCAACAAATTTTATACCTAATAAATTTAATATTTTCAAAATTCTAACTTAAGCTTAAGAATAATTTATGAATAATATGAGATTCAATTACCAAATATTGTTTTTTAGGTTTGAGCATCATATGAAAATTTTTGATATCAAATTGAGAAATCACTGTTTTTTTTTTACATATTCACTTGCATAAAAATATATTAAAGAATAGTGCTTTCTTAATTGAATATCAAAAAGTTTAAGGTTATTCTTAAACCTAAAAATAACATAATTTTCAAAAGAAAATAGTTGGTAATTGAATCTCAAATTATTCTTAAGCTTAAGTCAGAATTTTCAAATTTAGGAAAATATTAAATTTATTAGGTTTAAATTTTGTTGAGCCCTTATTAATAAATAATAAAAATGTAAAGACTTTTTTCAATCTAAATTATAAATGAAAAAAATTAAACCTTTGGTATATGTTTGAACAAAACTTGTTTGATATCAAACGTTGCAAACCACTTTACACAAAAATGTTGGTGGGTCGTTCTCCAGTTGCAATGTCTAAAGGAGGTCGTGAAGCTGTTGCTTGTGACAGCCCCTGTTTTAAAGTCTTCCAAATAATGTTGTCATACTACACTTAAAGTAAGAATTATTTAAAATTTAAATACAATTGCTTCAAAAATGGCTACATTGGTTTTGCTTGCTCGAAGTCTCAATAAACTGAAAAATAAATTTCTACTTTTGTTCTTAGGAATAATTTTCAAATCGTTGTATGTATTAAAATAATAAAATTAAAACCATAAAACTTTGGTATTTGAAACTTTAACATATATTATTTTGGAAATTATTTGTTGGAAATTTTCAAGGATATTAAAGAATCAAATATTCGAAGAACATTTTTTGTAACATTTATTTGGATTATTTTAACAGAAAGTGATACAATATATTGCCAAAATTCTTCTCTTTCATTTGATACCCATATCGCCCTATAATAGCAATTGGAATGTAGCATAATAAAAAATTAATCTCACTCATCCTTCAAAACTTTAAAGTCCTTTAAAAAGAAAAACGAACACGAAATAAAAAACTGAAAACACAGTTACGCTATATTATGCCTATACGAGTATTTTAATTAATATATATGTGGATTTTATCATATGTGACAAAAATTTTTCATTTTTGTTGACATGAAAAAAAAAAGAATATTCTCATTATCAGCGAAACTTGCATGGGGATTCTTTCCTCATTAATAACAAAATTAATTAGTTTATTAATTAATAAATTAAGTACCTATTTATTATGAATAAGTATTTTTGTAAATGATGAACGTCAACTGATTTTAATATAATTCACCTCTATTTAACCCAATTATTTATTATTATATATGAATGAACATACCATTTGCTTGCATAACCTGCAATATAAGGTGATAATATGTACGTTGCATATTTATTATATTAAATTAATAAATATTAATTATTGTGTAAATATATTTTAAAAATTACTTTTATATGTTTAGTATTGTCCACACCAAAGAAATTTTGTATACCAATGAGAGAAAAAAAAAATAAGAGAACTATAAAACAAATTAAATATTTCAAAAAATAACAAAATTTTATATTTTTATTCTATATAAAAGCTGTATGTTGCGAAATCATTTTAACAGGATGTTTCATAAATAGTTATTTATCAGTAGTTTTTATTTGATTTTTCAGAAAAACAAGTTGAAAATGGTTTTTCATTTGTATGGAAAAACTAAAGAAATTTATGTAGTTTTTTAATAAAAAACAGAATGAGAACAAAAACTACTAGTTAACGTTTGGTAGAAATATTAGATTACAAATAAAATATACATACATTTATATCTGTATTCACAAACAAATTATAAATTCAAAATACATTCAAGAGAAAAAATTTGTATGAAAAATTTATTTTCAAGGGCATGGGTGTCAATATTTTCAAAATGCTTATTTGGAAATTCATTGTTATATTAAAAATATATTCATACCTACATACATATATTTTTAAAAAACTAAAAATGTTTTACCATTTAAGTATCTGGTTATTCATCATCGACATTAAAATCTAAAAGAAAGAATCCTGGATATCATTCGTCACAGCCTTAGAAATTTTTTAAGAAACCATAAATAAGCATTTCTTCCAGAATATTTTTTTGAAATCTCATTTTTGGAAAAATCGATCGGGGTCTAAGATCGATTTTTCCAAAAATAAAAATAATAATTTTTTTTAGTCTTAAATATAGAAAATTAATGTGTAAAAATCTTGCAAAACTGTGTCATGCATTCATCTAAAATTGGTAGTTTTTATTTCCCGGGATTCCCAACAAAAAATCCATGTAATCGGGATGTGAAAAATTGGCTAAATTCCCGGGATAAAAACCCTAATCAGCACAAAAACTAACGAAAAATTATATGTACATTTTTTAACAAATTTGCAAATTTTCAGAAAAAAATCTTAATAAAAGAACTACCCATTTTGAAAAAAAAAATTAATTAATAAAAAGCGAATTTAGTTTGTAATTTTTGTTGAATTTTTTATAGATTTTTTTTAGAATTTTTTACATTTGTGCTCAAGTTTATTGAATAAATGTAGAAGAATGCAATGATGAACTTGACCCCAAATGCAAAAATTCTAAAAAAATTACAAACTAATTAATCTTCACACTGGGCACGGTGTAAATTTGTTACTTGACTCCTCTGCTAGGTTTTCTAGCAATAGAAACAGACAGAAGGGACAAAACAAATAACAACAACATTGTTTCATTACTATTTAATAAATGGCTAAACAATAACAATTATACTTTGCTTCATTTGCTACCTAACTGTTAGCTTTAAGCATATAAACAATAACAATTTAAAAAGGAGAATACAAAATAATTGTAATAAGACTTATCGTAAACCATTCATCAAACTTAATAACATATAGGGAAAAGAAGTCACAAATTCCATTTCCAGAAAAGTTGTGAGTTAAATAGATGATGTTTACGCAGAACACCACGGTGGGACGCTGAAGTCTGCTGCCGAGTGTTCAATAAAACTTTTACAATGTATCCTTCTACAATTATTCAATGAACTTTGAAAAACCGGAAAAAACATTTAAAAAATAATAATTTTCAGGGACAGAATAAAAGTTTTGTTTCTAAAAAATTAGTGAATGGTATGAAAAGTTAATAATCGATTTTTTGATCAACTATTTTGATTTTTATAGTCGATTAATCGGGCCCCATAATCGATTTTTTAATTGATTATTTGTAAAATTAGTAAAAAGTTAATTAAAATTAAATTAGAGATTATGTTTTAAAGGACCCTTAGACGTTTAAATATGTATATATCGTATGTCGATATGTTTAATAACTAAACCAGAGTGTGTATACTCTTTGAACCAAATATTTTGAGAGTGTAATGCATTGAATACAATAGTCGAAGAATATCAAAAGATAATAAAAAGAATTGATATATATATACATATATATATTATTGATCTACTTCCGCAGATCACTCTAATAACGTAACTAAATGTCTTAATTTAGAACCATAGAATTCAAATACATGTATTTTTCAAAAAAATAAGAAGTAAGTTACATATAGAACCCATACACTGAAACCAAGTGTGGAATATTTTTTTGCACTTCTTTCGGAAGATATAGGCTATCGATCGACTTTAATTTAAATGGTAATACCGCAATAAGGTAAGGTCGTAATGTCTACTCAATTGCAATCAATCACTATCTGCACTCTCAACCTAGTCTTGGTAACAGGGTATTCGTGAGATTCGGCGAATGAATGCTAAAGAAATTGGTCGACTACAGATATAACAGAAACACAGACGGATAATCATATTCCTCTGATCGAATTGCTAAATAGTGGCTTGTTTTATTGAGGATTAGGAACATTATTTATGTGAATGTAGATTTTATATAACTTGTACTCAAATTGCTTCAATTATAATTAACAATTATTTCTTGAATTTTATTTTTAGTGATTTATTTTATCTTTAAAAGAAAACAAAATTAAATTTTGCTTTGCAATTCATACAATTTATGTTTGCAAAAAAGTTCTTCACTGTGCAGGGTTGATTTTTCGATTAATTGAAGCCTAAAAGTTGATTTCAGTATAAAGTTGGCTAGTAATAATCGACTACAAAAAAATCGTTTTTTGACAAAGAGAATCGATTTTCGAAGTCGATTTACCAGTCACTATAATAAATACTATATAAATTTTTAATTTTCAAAATAATATAAATTTTTTATAAAAAAGTATAATTTGGAAAAAAATACTGATTATTGAAATGAGTACCAAGTTTTTAAATAAAAGAGTACAAAAAAATACACAGATTTCAAAATAATTTTTAAATTAAAAAAAATAATATTCAGTACACATGTCCTAAAAGGAACAAAATTTGAAAAGGTGGCACAGTGGGGCCGATTGCAAAAATATTAATAACAAATCTGTAGAATTGAAATATTGTCTATATACAAATGTATCCAATTATTCGGGTTTTTATATTAATCGGCTAATTCGACAAATAATTATTCGAGGTTAAAATTTGATCAGCTAATAACCAAATTCTTCGCTTAATTTAGTAATGCATGTAAAGCATATAAATAACAATATTTATAGTATTTAATCTATTGAACATAATGTTGACCAATTTCTTTCACAAAGGGTTAATTTATTGAGATATTCCCTTTTTTGAAACCTATTATCATATTTTTGTAAATGATGGACGTCAACTGATTTTAATATAATTCACCTCTGTTTAACCCAATTATTTATTACTATACATGAATGAACACTTTTTTGTCTGCTTAACCTGCAATATAAGGTGATAATATGTACGTTGCACATGTATTATATTAAATTAATAAATATTAATTATTGTGTAAATATATTTTAAAACATTCTTTTATGTGTATAGAACTACTCACTTCCGCGATGAAAAAAAAAATTGTTTAACATTGTCCACACCAAAGAAATTTTGTATACCGATAGGAGAGTCAAAAAAAAAAACTAAGAAAACTAGAGTGAGTCAAACTCTATACAGATTCCATATAAGGACACTTCCGAAAGTGATTTTTGTGATAAATTATAAAACATGTTTGTATCAAATTTGTGTGTTAAAATATTTTTCTGTGCGATACATAGATCATCACAAAAAATCCAGTTAAAAATTATATGTAAATTAAAAGAAAGAAAAAAAAAATACAAATTTTCAGAAAAAATCCCATAATAAAAATGTACCTATTTTGAAAAAAAAGTTATTAAATAAAAAAAGAACCATTAAAAAAGACTCAAAATCCTCGCAAACTTTGCAATGTGTGCAAGTTTTCTCATTGCAAATGAACAACCCTTATAAGTTTGGCGGACTATTAAGTCTCGCAAACTTGCGCTGTTTAATTGTGCATTTATAAATCAGCTGCTTTTTGTTTATATTTAAAAATTATTAATAATTGCAATATAAAAAATTAGTTACGTTAATTATAATAAAATCGTTGCATGTATTTTTAATTTTAACAAAATTTTTTGAATTATTTACAATGATTTCTTATTTTCTTATCCTTAATATTCCACAACTTTTCAAAAATTACACAATAAATCTCTATCTCCTAACCTAGTGTCTACATTAGGCAAATTTTTATCAAAACAGACGAGTATAAATCAGTGCGAGTATAAACAAGGTAATCTTAATTGAACAACTGATTATTATTTTGGTTATTACAGTTGCCAAACTGCATATATAAAAAACAATCATCAATCAATACGCCATATTGTTTGTTTGTCTTGATAAAAAATTCTCTAATATAGACACTATGTAAACTTCTGGACGGATAATATTGAAATATTGTCTATATACTAGGGTATCCAATTATTTGGGTTTTTATATCAATCGGTTATTCGACAAATAATTATTCGAGGTAAAAAATTGATCCGTTAATAACCGATTATTGGCAAATTATTCGATTAACCGAATAGTCTTAGTAACACATGGAAAACATATAAATAACGCTATTTATAGTATTTAATCTATTGAAATTGTTATTTAGAAACGTAATGTTGATCAAATTCTTTCACAAATAATGATTTTTTTTTTTACCTTGTACTACAAAATATTCTCCTAATTCGGTTATTTTTTTATGAAACTCTCTTTATTTTCTGTTTGAGAATGATTTTTTGCCATAAAAGTAAAAATTAATATTAGCATTTTTTAGTAAATTTTGTTGATGAAAATTAAAATGTTTATAACTTACATATGTAACTTCTAATTTACTTTACTCAAATCTACTTTTTCAAAATTTCTATTGTCACAAGAAAAAAAAATACCCAAAGAAGTCAATAAGATCTGGAACTTGTGATCTATAAGTAGTGCAAATTCGGATCATTTCCAATGAATATACCACAGGCTTGTCAATGGAAGATGTTCCCTTTTGTGATACCTAGTCACTAAAAGGCAAGTCATGTTCAAGTATTCATGCAAAATTACAATAAAAATCCAAATTCTTTTTATCTGCGCAAGAAAATTAGTTTTAACTTTATTAAACCTACACATTTTTTATAACAAAAATTATTCATAACTTTATTTTCCATTTGTTTAAAACAGTTCCTTTTAGTTACTAGTTTGCAAAAATAACAACCGAATCTCAACGTTTTATAGATCATTTAGATTTCTTTTTAATATCTTTGAATGCAAGAAAACGTATACCTATTAATATTTTGGAAGAAATGAAAAAGTGCTTTCCTAAAAATTACTTTTATTTATTTTTGCTGGGATATAACAGAAATTAAAAAGAAAGATGTAGTTGACATAGATTTATCATAAAAATAATAAATTATCTAATTTGTAACTTCAGAAAACAAAATTTCGATTTATCGGTTATTCGACACAAATTATGCGGTTTATTCGTTATTCGAAAAAGATAATTTTAAATTATTTTTAAATTTGCTCACAGTTAATCGACAAAAATTAATTCAATAACCAAATGGCGGTTAATCGATTGAAGACCCTATAATATACCTTTCCAAATAAAGCAAATATAACTATCTCAATCCAGATATATCGGAAAAAATTGCTAAAAATGCACTATTTTCTTGTATATGCACATGCATAAATGCACACATTTATAGGTACTCTTTACTGAACCTAATTCTTTGTGACGTATACACATAGATGTAGATCCATGAAAATATTTAATTTTTTTTTTTTTAGAAATTTGCCGAGGTATCTGGATTGAGATCGTTATATTTGCTTCATTTGGAATGGTATGTAGATAATATGTATATCAGTGGAAAGGTGAATTTGTCTACTTTTTACGATGTTTATATTTTTTACATACTTAAAAATTGGAAGAAGGTTTACTTAAAAAAATTTTAAATTTTATTATTTATAATTTTTCAGACAAATTTTTTAGATTTGAAAATTTATAAAAAATTATAGGCTAAAGTTATCAAAATTATTTTGGCACACGAAAAAACCGTTATCTTTCTAATACATTACATTAAAAACAAATTTAAAGAAATTAATACCATTATGTTTTTTGTGCACTTAATAAATATAATTCCAAAAATTTCACTATTTTTATAAAATATGCTCTACTGTCTACATTTCTGAGGGGGCGGAAACTGGTTTAATATCAAATCAATTTATATATATATATATATATATATATATATGTATGTAATTATTAAAACTTTTTTTAAATATGAAAAATCTCGAGTGATTTTTTTTCTATCCCGATAAACTTAAAAGTATGGGCCACGTTTCGGTCCATATTTGACTCTCTCACTACAACGTGGATAGATCCGATATAAATATTAGTATTAAGATTATATTTTATACAAACAAGTAGAAAGTAAAAATTCAATTTTCATGAGGATCGATCCTCAACAACTTTCCCATACATATCTATTTGATCCGGACAGTAGTTTAGAAGATTCATATTCTATAAGATTTTTTTCTTCTGATAGGCCCCACTGTGTTCCGGAAGGACATTTGTATGGGGACTAGATGAAATAATAAACCCGATCATAACCAATTTCAGTAGGATTAATCCTTGTACCAAAAAAAAATTATTTGTGCCAAATTTAATTAAGAAATCTTCTAAATTGCAACCTGTATTTTGCGCACAAATTTTGCATTGAAATTATTAAATAAATTATATTACACCAAAAGAAATGCGTAATTAAAAAATAATTAATAATTTATTTTCAATTTCTACATGAAAGAAAAAATTATTTTCTATTTAAAACAAAAAAAGTCAAAGACAAAAACTAAAAAAGAAATGAAATCGATTATTTCAACTAATGCGAAAACTAATTTATAATTTGTAGCAATTTAAAATAATCAAATCTATTATTATTATTTTCTACATGAATACAACGTACATACCACAAACACACATGTCGAATATGTGTTATCAATTTTTTTAATAATATTATTTGCTACCTTGTCGCGTGATCATACCTATTAATCTATACAAAAATAAAGCAAAAAAAAAAAAAAAGAAATAAAAAGAAAATAATAACAATAAACAATTTATTATAAGCATGTTCATCATCTCATCATCGCACCACACTTATCGAATATATAGACAAACATATATATGCACATATATAATGCACACTCGTGGGTACTTACATATGTATGAAGATATGTATATATGTCGTATTCGGGTACTTAAATATTATGAAATGTTCACTCATTCCACGTGTGTTCTCTAAGAGAAATATGTACTAGCAATTCGCATAGATACATATTTGTATGTTTTTATTCATAGTGTAATAAGAAAGTGACCTCGTAAGCCCAGCTAATCTTACATACCGCGCGAAACTGTCAAATTGCTTTTATATTCTTATTTAATATTTTTACCGAGTTTATTTACTCTTCTTCTTCTCCATTATCTCATTTTTGTTCATAGCATTTCGACATTATATGCAGTGGTTTTACACTAACAAAATACAAGCAATTAGTGTTTTTGTAGATATTCGGTCACTTTATAATTACATTATGGTTTTGATTTAAGTTTGGCCAGAGCTACCAGATTAGGGGTTTTAACCCCAAATTTGGGGAATTTGTGTTGAGGAAAAAGATGAACATTTTGGTTTGGGGATATTCAAAATATTTTTTTGGGATATTTTTCGGGGAAATTATGTAATAATTTCATCTTTTGTTTAGTTAATAATATTGGAATTTTAGACAAAAATATATAATTTTTAAGATACTGCAGATATATACATGTATAAAGAATTTGTTTAACAACACATGTATAAAATGCGCATTTTCGGTTATGAGTTTAACAAAAACAAACTTTGAGATGGCATGCAGCATGAAAGCATCCTAACTTATTAATATTGACTGTTCCCGATTGAATACAGCTGAATTATGGGCTGATAATTTTGAAGTTCAGAAGAGTTGCAGTTTTTTCTTTCTTATTTAAGTAAATGTCAAAAAGCAATTTAAAAGTTATAATAAATTTGGGAGATATATTTTGATGATAAATATCACAAAGTAGATTGTAGATTGTGGAAATTCTTTCTTTCAAGAGCAAAACATGTCTTTGGCAATTTCTTAATGTTATGTTTTTTTCAATGTTCGTTTCTAATTTGACTATTTTGGTAGTTGATTCTTCTTATTTTTGTAAAAAAAAATCGTATCTTGGCCAATACTATGTTCATATAAATAAACATACATACTTAAGTATGTAGTTATGTAAAAATATACATAAAAAAATATATATTTATATATATATATATAAATAGAGAGCACAAATACTTATTAAAAACATGAAAAAATAATAATTATTTTGAATGATTAAACGTTTTTTTTTTCGAGTGGGGATTTTGTTTTAATTTTGGGGTTGGCTTAAAAAAGTATCTGACAGCCCTGAGTTTGACTTCTCCTGACGACCGTCTGTTATATTTAATTATTAGATCAAAAGTTCAATAGCTCATGCTTTTGTTGTTGTATTTAATTTAATTTTTAAGTTTTATTATTATTTTTACTTCTTTTTTTGAATTTACTTTTTTCCAGTTGATATGCAAATAAACAAAGCAAAAAAATCATTATCGTCGAAAGGAAAATTTTTATAGATCCACTCACTCACTACATACATACACCAATTTGCTAAATGTTTTCGTATAATTGTATGTATCAATGTCTTGAATTTAAATTTTATTTTAAGTGTTTCCTAGGCTAATTTTAGTTGAGATATTGCATCGGATTTTTTTTTTTTCATAGGAAAATTCGATTTTTTTTTTTTCATAGGAAAATTCGATTTTTTTTGGCTATAAATATTAATGAATCAGTAAGTGTGTTTTGATGTTAATTATCTGTTACCAATTCCGATAATTTTAAAAGATTTTCGAAATAGAAAAATGAACAAGAAATTGTTGTTGCTATGGCTTAAAATAAAAGTATATTTTTAGAAATTTGCATTTTTAAAATTTCATAATATTGCAAGAAAAAATTTTAAACAGTTAAAAAATATTTTTTCTTTTATATTTAAAGGAATATTGATTGTATTATACTGGATAAAGTTTTTACTTAAGGTTCTGATTTAATAGAACAAATGGAATGTTGACATGCCATTTTCCATAAGTTATGTTTAAAAGTTCCCTTAACTATTCTATATTTGACGAAATGCTTGATCACAAAAAATCGCTTTAAAATAGACAATCAGATAAGTTCGATTTTGATCTTAAGAAACAAAAGGTAGAAAGAATAATTCGTGTTGAAATCCTTACTTAGCTAATATATACACATAAGTCTTAAAATTGCTTATGTTGGATATTTCTATTCGTTCAAAATGTTTCAATTTAATCGCTTCGAGCCATTATTCTAATAGTCTTTTCTTTTGATTTGTCATAATGAAATTATAAAGTTGCCGCTCACCTACAAACACAACAATTACTGGTATTTTGTTAATGTAAAACCCACTGCACATAATGTCAAAATGCTATGAACAAAAAATGAGGAAATTAAGAAGAAATAAACGCTGTAATGTACATGAAAAAATTGTAAATCATTTGGGCTTACGAGGTCACTTTCTTATTACTCTACAAACTTACTGATATATTACTCACATTTTTATTTTAAAGCTCTTAACCCTCTACCTCATGGAATGTTTTTAACTTCTTTTCTAAATTATACAAACAGTTCTCGAGTTATACAAGTGTAACGGCCTAAAAAAAGGATCATATTAGTCATGCCCATAAAAAAAAAAATCAATACGTGATATATAAAAAAAAAGAGATTTTTGTTTGCCACGTCAAATTATATCTAATCCACCTATTATTGTTTAAAGAAGAAAAAGTATTTTTTTACCCACCAGTCCACTTAATAGTAGATATACATTCATAGTATTACCATCTTTATGATAAAGGATTAAAAATTACACAGTTTTTTCGGTTTCATTTCAAGAAATTTTCAGTAAAAAGTTCTTCAAATTTGCATGGAAAATTGAATTCTGAATAATATCGAAATTGTTGGGCAGACAAAAAAAAAAAAATAATGTTAAGGTAACTTAAAAATTTTTTTCTTTGCCAACCAGTTTTCAAATTTTCTTAAAAATTTCAACTTTTTGGAAACTTTTTCAAAATTATTAATTTTTTTTCAAAAATTGAAAGTATTTTTCCTTTTATACCCTTCATATATATATATATATATATATATATATATATATATATACAAAAACTAACATTGAAAGAAATTGTCAAATACATTTTTAATTACTTAAAAATGTTTCCTTGAAATTTATTAAATAAAAATTACATTTCTATTCGCCATAATTCGAACCCATACGAACACTTTAAAATACCTAGCTTTGAATTCTTATCCTATAAGCCACATGGCATTTTGAAATTCCGAATTCAAAAAATAGTTTTATTTTAATTTGTGAACAAAATAATAATAATAATAATTTTTCAACATTGTTGAATTTTAGATACATATACTCAACATATAGTTTTGTGAATTGATTTTTATATTGTTCACATATATGAGGAGTACATTTGAATGTTTTTAACAAAATTTCTATGGGTATATATACTCTAGTGGAAGTATTTCAGATTATAAATTTTCAAGCCTAAAGTGTAGATAATAAGATGATGGCATATTATGTTTGGTGGATTTTTGTTTTAGAGCCCCAAAGTTAAAAATTTCTGAAAATCTCAAAATGGCTAATTCAAGTTTAAAATATATAATTATAAGGTAGTATCTTTTTCGAAAAAAAAAAATGTTGGTTGAAAACTGAAAAGAAATGTAGAATTTTGCATATCTCTTTTTTATTCAGCTCTTCAACACAGATGGTTTGAACTCTTTATGCTATAAATTTCCGATGTCATGGTTAACACCAGTTTACAAATATTAAGTATATTTCCAGATTAAAGCAAAAATTTTGATAGGAGATTATTCGAATATGTTTATATATTTATGAAATATAGATTTTATGAACTGCAAAAAAGACTCGACTCAGCCAAATATAAGACTTTCACTTGCTTTTTAATGCTTTTTTTAGACTTTTTTAAAAATTGGTACTTTTATTTGAAAATTTGTACTTTTTCGAGAATTGATAATTTTTTTGCCAAATTGTTAATTTTGTTAAAAATTGGTACGTTTCATATAATATTTACTTTTTTTTCTTTTTTTAGACTTGTATTTTATCTTATTTTATTTTAATTAATTTTTTATTTTTTTGAGAAAGTGGATTTTTTTCTTAAAAAACTATTAAAAATTGATACTTTTTTGAGAATTAATAATTTTTTAGCAAATTGTTAAATTTATAAATAATTGGTATATGTATGTAAATTGGAAATTTTATTAAAAAGTGGTACCTTTCAGAAAATTTCTACTTTTATGTGATTTTTTCTTTTACAACTCGCTGCAACCTTGCGTGCCCTTTGAAATTCGTTTCTTTTATTTTACCAAGAAAAATTGATATGTATAAACTCAGAGAAATTGTCCTCTTGTCCTCCCAGCAAAAACTTTGCTTTCCTGGTAAGCTAGGAGGTATAATTGGAAACAAAAATAAACTACTTATTTTTTGCCTGAATAACTAGTTATTTTTGTTCGAGTTGTCCACAAATTCATGTAGTTATATTTTGACTCTAGGGGTACTCAAAAATATGTATCTAAACGAAAACAAAAAAAAAAAAAAAAAAAACAAAAAAATGTTGCCGTCAGTGAGACTCAAACTTGGACACAAACTAACCATTCGTTTTTACTGACTAACGTCTTACTCAGTACACCATCTCGCACATAGCAGCCTAAGCGACAAAAACTCTATTTAGTGTAAAATATCTTTTTATACATTTTGTTATAAATAACTAACAGCTTCAGAATGGGGTTGAACCAACAACCTTCTGGTTGTTAATCCGGCGCTCTAGCCAACTTATCCACGTTATTGCATTATTACTGCGCTATTATACTATTGAGTACTTATTAATGTAATACAGAGTATTACATTAATAAGTAATAATAAGTAATAATGACGCCTCATTACCAAGAAACTACTTTAATAAGTAGTTGTTATTACCGAAAACCAAAAAGTTTTTGCTGGGCTGTTAAAGTTATTGCAAATTGGTGTATTTTTCTGAGAAATCGTATTGTACTTTTTTGGAAGATCAATTTTATTATCAATATTATTTTATTATCAATATTATTATTTATTTATTTATTTATTTATTTATTATTATTATTATTATTATTATTATTATATATTTTTTTTTTTTTTTTTTTTTTTTGAAAATTGTTACTTTTTATTAATTTTTTTAACTTTTTTGTACGTTCACACAAGCCAATTTTTTTTATGAAATTCTGATTTCATGTGAGAGAGATCAAGAGGAAATATAAAGGTGTACAAACTTGCGTGTATTTCGAAATTCGTTTTATTTTATACTTAAAATAAAAACAAATTAATAAAATTAAAGAAAGAATTGCCAAAATAAAATTTTTTTATATGAACGTAAATGCAAGTTCAAAAGACAAAAAGGAAATTTTCAAAAAAGAAAAATTGTTGTATATACTCAGACATGCTGAAGTAAAATTTTTGTATGCGAACGTAAATGCAAGCTCAAAAGAAAAAAATCGGAAATGAAAATTGCTTTGTATTAACTCAGTCTTAGAAAGTGAAAGCGTTATTTCATTTTCGTTTTTTAAGAAACTATTTTTTTTTAGAATTGTTTTTTTTTACAGTTAATCCTTAAAAATTGGTTAACTTTCTAAATAACTGCACTTTTTTGGAAAATTTTTGCCTTTGTGAAACCTAAAAATACATTATGAAATGGATTTTTAAATAGCATTTGGATTTTGTTAACTAGTTCTTTTATGAAAATGAGTATTTTTTGAAAATTATTACTTTTTTGAAAATTAATACTTTTTGGAAAAATTTTGCAAATAGTAATTTCGATTGACGGGCAGTGGATTCATTTTATATGGAAGAAATAAAAATTAAGTGCTGCAAGACAGCGCGAGAATAATCATATATTGAAAGAAAGTTCAAAAATAGACTATCTTAAGGTCCATTAAAAAAAAAAGAAAAATAAACTCTCCAGGATTAAGATACAGGATTTTTTGCTAATTTTTTTTTTAAATAGTCAAACGTTGAGTTAAAAAAGTAGAACATTTTTTTATTTTTATTTTCTTTATTATACTAATTAATTTAAACTGTTAAATAATCAAATGTTTACCCAGAGTTAAAGTCTAATACTTGAAAAAATGACATTGTTTTCTTCGGGTACAAATTTGATGTGTTAATAGCACTTAGAAACAAAAATTTATAGAAATGGAGAAATTTTTCGTTCTTTATTGAAAAAAAAAAAAAAAATTTAACACTGCTTGTAAGCGTATGAGTAATATAAATGAATGTACAAAAAAGCTTTCAATACCTCTGTCTGAAAAGCAGCGCCACTAATCTAATATTTTATTATTTTAAAGATCAAGGTTTTAGCTTGACGAATGTTTTATGAACTATTACAAAACCTATCAAGATTTTATAATTATTTCATTTACTTTATCAATTATATGCTGTTATTTGTCTTTATACGAATTATTTGTAAATAAATTGGATGGCAACTAATGAATATTAACTATTATAATCTATTATAATCTTTTTAAGTTAAACATGCGATCTATATACATATATATTACAGATACAAAAATTTTATTGAAATAAACAAAACACTCTACCGACATATTTTTTTATTTATTTTTTTCTTTTCTTTTTTTTCAACAAATTGAACAACAAATAATCCACTACTATGCTATTGTTTAGGTTTTATAAACCCAGTTACCGTAGAATACAACTAGAAGTTTATGTGAGAGGCAGTTTAAACTAAATTTTCAAAAATTTATTAATTTTTTTCAAAAGAAAAAAACAAAATATATGTGAGACCACTTATTAATCTATGCCAGTTGCATATATTTAAAAAAAATCCCTATACACAAAAAACAAACACATTTGTCTGAAAGTACTGACTCTATGTCTGGACGATGTGCTAGCAAAAGGGTCTACATAGTTATGTATAAATTTTTCGAATTGAAATACATTACTCATTGTCTTGAAAGCTTTACTGATTCTTTACTTTTGTTTACCAATTCTTCTACTAATGCTTCTGACGATTAAAAAAAATATATAATTAGTTTCTTTTAATTTAATTAAAAAGCAGCTCGACGATATGTATTATCCCAATAAACATCAATTCAAACCTAGGAAAATTTTTATAAAATTTCCTTTAATAAATAGCATAATTCTCAAATTGTGTTCGAAGATACGAAATATACGTTATGAAATAAACAAGAAAATTTAAAAAATTTCCTATAAACCCAATAACACAACAATATTACTGTGGTATCGAAACATATCATTTAGGTGATAAAAATTATCACTAGTGATAGTCGTTTTCGAATCTAAAACGATAGCTTTTACAGACTAAAGTGTACCTTTACTTATGCTATCGTTTTTCTATAAAATTATGATATCGTTTTCGGTATCGTAATTTCCGAAAATAACGATAGTAAAATCGTCATGGTCCATATTTTGTTCTGAATGATATTTAATACCAAAAAATATTTTTTTACATTTAAATATTAAATATAATAAAGAACTATAATCAGCTAAAGTAAGAAAAAAATACTAAATATATATAAAATATTTTTATGCAAATATTATCAATAATAATAATATTTGCAAGCATGATTTTCCCGGATACGGATATGTTTTTGCAATTACATACCTAAAAAGTTTGGTTTTAGTATTAAAAAGCTGTTTATAAGAATTTTTTTCAGCTTGTTTTTGTTTATTGAAAATTTTTTAGTTTTTATTTTGAAAATTTTTTCAAATGTTTATGTTTTTTATTTTATTGGAAACAATTATTTCGAAATTTAGATATCATAATAATATCGTTTTATAAAAAAGTTTAAAACTTAGCCATGTTTGTTCAAAAAATAAAATATTATACATACATTATATTATAGAAAATATTTGAATCCAATTGCTCCGCAATAAAATTAACAACAACAATTGTTATTATGGTTCATGAAATATGATTAACAATATGCTAAAAATGATGATTGCAAAATTTCAGTATTAAAAAAAAAAAAAATAGAAACAAATATTTTAAAATATTTAAAAAACGTTTTGAAAATATTTAAGAAACATTTGTTTGTTAAAGAAATATCCAGCCCAGTTTTAAATCATGAAAGCATTTGAAAAATACAATTGTTATATTAGAACCTTTTTGCTGGAAAAAGGCATAGTTTTAAATTTGAAAGTAAAGGAAATTCAAGCCTATTCTCTCAGCTTGTACTTGAAATTTTAAATTCTTTTTAAATGCATAAATATTAAATATTAAGGGTTTTGCTTATTGGGATGGAAGTATTTACATACCTAGCATGAAGATAATATATGTGATTTTCATTTTGCTTAATTTATTTCGAAAGTCAGTCATGATTGAATTTTAATCAATTTTAAAATAGATTAGGTAAAAATCGTATAAAATACATAAATTTAGTAAAAGGAAATCCATTGACTGCTTAATTATTCTTTTAATTCTCAAAATTGTATAATGAAAGTGAAAGTGAGAATTGACTTTTAGAATAACATTTGGATGGTTATTTAATATCGGATTACATTTTTAATTTACCCATTTCAAATCGAGTGCAATAACCCTAAAATTTTGTTTATTGATAATAACTGATAATTTCTGATTTTTTTGCAAAAATATTTATTTTAAAGCAAACAATTATATAAAGAAAAAGATTTATATTCTTTTGTATGGAACACTTCTTTTGAAAAACAACTAATTTATTTAATTAAAAATATTTAAAACTAATTTTATATGACAAAATATTGATAAAAAAATATGTAAACAATTTTTCACTAACGATGTCTTGAAATTTTTCTCCTCTTTGACCTTTTACCTTTTTTGGCTGGAGCCACTTTATGAGGACCTTTAACTAAATTAAATGTCGTACGTATTAGATCATCGGTTAATGTTATAATGTCCAAAGTTTTGACCAGCATCTAAAGCATTTTGTAAGGCTTTTTTAACATTACCAGAACGTCCTTCATAACATATTCAATTTCTTCACAATGATTTTCATAGGTATCACCTGAATATTAATATAAAAAAAATATTAAAAATTAATAATAACTTGACAAAAAAAATCTTCAAACTTTATAAAAACTTACACATCTTTAGCTTTTGACTGAGAACTGCTAATATATGCGGTAATAACAGGGAATTTTTTAAATTTAAAAACCTCATTTTGTAAATCGAAATGATTTAAAACGTTTGAAATTTGTATGAAGAATACTGGAAAATTTTTTAAAATCAGACTTTTTTTCATATAAATTTCTGCCGTTCGAAACGTTTCGATTTACAAAATGAGGTCTTTAGTCTTCAATAATCTTGTTGTCAAACGTTTCACAATAATTTATTTAATACTAGCTGAATGTCCCTGCGTTGCATGGAATCTAAAAGGTTAATAATAAAATATCTATGTTTCCCGTAATGCTTCTTCTATTAAAACTTCCAGTTTTATCCAAAAATTAATAAAAGTTTGAAGTGCATATCCTATAGTGGTTGTCGTTTTTATATACACACAAACATTTATATGAGACATTGCAATGATTATCAGTATTTTTATTTTTATTATTATTATTATTTTATTTTTTTTTTTTTTTTTTTTGTATAAACAAGCAGTTTAGTTGACAGCAGCAGTATTATTGGTATTGTTGTTATTGTTTTACTCCCAATTTAAAGTCCTGTAAAAATTCGTTTTTAATCCTCATATATGAGAATACTTTTGGTATAAGTGAAAAATATTTATTCTATATGTATGTACGTTCTTTTTATCTTTTAATAAAATTTACAATAAAAAATATATTTTAATAATTATTCACAATAGGGCCTTTTAATATATATCAATAAATATATGGATATATGTACATGATCATATATTTCCATATACCCTCAATTTTCGGATCCAAATATATATGGAACATAATATATGTTGTATATATGATCCGTACATATTTTTTTCAACTGGAGTGATATAAAAAATATCACAAAAAATTTCAGAAACTGTAACCTCTCAAAATAAAAAGATTTGAAAGAACTAATAAGATCAAAGTCGGTCATATATTTATATAATCAAGCCTGTTCCAAATACCGTCTGATTTCAACCCCATACCGTTTTAAAATCACGTGGGTGAATTACTCCTATTTTGTCACGTTTTTTTTTTAATTTTTCGTCGTGATTTTAATTTTTCGAAATCACTTACAATTTATTTTAAACTAAGGAAGGACAATATTAAGATACATATTTCTACCATTTGTAAGCTTGTATATCATTACATTTACATAAATAATTACATAATTATTAACAATTTTCAATTTGATGTAATAATACAATTATATTTTGCATAAATTATTGTTTTAATTAAATAAATTAATGAAAAATATACATAACAACTTTTTTCTGGCTCACAGATGCAGTTTTGAAAAAGTACCTTTGAAAAAATGTAAAATTTTAAGTTTTCATTTCCTCAACAAAACCAATAAATTGGGTATATGTGATCGATCTATGTTTATGAAATCCAATAATTGGATTCGAAAATTTTAATACGAGTATTGTCGTCCACAGTTTATAAGAATTTCAAAACAACGCTTTAAATCATTTATTTAAGAACAAAAAAAATTTATTTTAGAGCGTAAAAATTAATAAACCCATTTCAATTCCGTTGAAGAAATCATAAACAGGCTGTATATTCTCATGAAAAACAACTAATTTATTTAATTTAAAAATATTTAAAACTAATTTTATAACGCAATTTTTATATGACAAAATACTGATAAAAAATATACATAAACAATTTTACACTAACGACGTCTGGATCTAGAACGACGACGTCCACCACGACGAGAACGACGTCTTGAAATCCTTCTCCTCCTTGACCGACCATGGGGTATAAGATTTGGTTGTACAGTACGTGTTCGTCTGGGTTGCATGGTAAAATATTCCGTATCTTCAAGATTCTTTCTCTGCCCTGGAGCCACTTTATTAGGAGCTTTAGCCATATTAAATGGCATACGTATTAGATCATCGGTTAATGTTATAATGCCCAAATTTTTACCAACATCCAAAGATTTTTGTAGGTCCTTTTTAAAATTATCAAAATTTTTCAAATTTTCTGATGAAAAAACATATTTAATTTCTTCACAAAGATTTTCATAAGTATCACCTAAGTAATAATATAAAAAAGATTATTAATAAAAAAAAATGACTGAAAAAAATCTTGAAAAAAAACTTACACAATTCTGGCTTTTGACTGAGAGTTTCTAATATATGCGGTAATAATACAATTTTGCCATTCATTTTTTTAAATGATGTAATTTAATTGACAATAATTTAATTTATTTAATATTTAATAATTTAATAATTTTTTATTTATTCAAAGCACAATTAGAAATTTTTGAGTCCGATGAAAAGAAAAAATTGGGTATAATAGATTAAAACAAAAAATTCAAAACTGTATTGATAAAAACGTATATATTTCCTTTTCAAACTGTTCACAAAGTAGATTTTTTGTAAGTAGATAATCAAGTGCAAGCTTCCAGTATATGAAAACATCTAAAGTATTGATTTCGAACAAAATCCAAATCTTGTCTAGACTTCAAAATTAATAAGTCATTCATGCATGCATTTGGAAATAATTGTATATAATGGTACTAAAACTATACATAATGTTTAGAACTAGGAAAATTTATTTAACAATCTCTGAATGCTGGTGGAATGGAAAATGGTCCTTCTGAAATCCTTTGAAAATTTGTATGAAACCCTAAATCATTTCACAAACATAGCTTCTTCAAATTTCTAAATACATTTTAAGGTTTTCAATTTTAAATTTTTAAGAAAAAACGATCACTTTGCCGAAAATAGTAATTGAAAAATGGTAAATAAAAAAAAAAACAAAAATTGCCAAATTCCCAAAATTTCATTAAAAAAGCTTACATTTAACATGTTAGAATGTTATATTCGGCTTAGCCGAATCTATATACTCACCATATGCAACTTTTTAAATTTTCACCTTATATGGGAGGTTTGTGGTAGAGTGGCCAAACCATGCACATTTTTTTGTTTCTGAGTTTACATTGGTTCTTGAACTATTTCGTCCTCTTAGGATGCCCACCCCGAGCCATATCCTGCTTTCAACATACAGACGGACGGACATCGCTAGATCGTCTTAGATTTTCACGAAGATCATTTTTTGATGGTGCGTATAAAAAGTGTATAATTTTGTAAAATATAACTTTCCCAAAAGGAACTGCTAATTTCAATAAAAGTATTAACCAAATAAATCAAATCATGTAATATATTAAAAATTAAGTAATAATTGATAATATACCAATAAATAACAAGGTTTTGTTAACAACATTTAAGGATTAAATACAACATAAATTTAGCATAAAAGCAAATCATAGACATAAAACACTTTTGACACTTTATTTCAATTAAAACAAATGTTTATAGAATTTTACACTAAAAGTAAATATAAAAATTCAATTTAAAAAATCAAAGACAAAACGCAGACATGGTTTTTAATTGAATTTAAAATTTTTGCTGTAAATAAAACATGTACTTCAAAAAACAAAACACACTAATTAACAAAAGAGAATGTTATATTCGGCTTGGCCGAATCTATATACCCACCATCTATAACTTTTTAAAATTTCACCTTATCTAGGAGGTGGGCGGTAAAGTGGGCGGACTACGTACATTTTTTTCCGAGTTTACATTGGTCTTTAGACTATTTGTGCAAAATTATATATACTTTATGGGGTCTTACATATTTATTTCTACACGTTACACACGGAATGATAAACCCAATATACCCACGATCATTTTCTGATGGTAGGTATAAAAAATTTCTAAAAAATTGTACTTTATTTAAATAAGACGTCATAACAATATTAAATTAGTTAAAAAAAGAAGAATTACAATTGAGTATTTTTAATTAATTTTAAGCTGACTTATTTATTATTAACTAATTGGAAGACAGACTGATGTTTAGTATAAAATATGCAGACAGTTGGTATTCATATTTTATTTATTTTTATTTTGCCGCACTATTTAGTTTTATTAAAGTTAGTTCTATGCGTTGTTTTTTAAGAATTAGGACAATAACTATGTGCGTTAGGAATTCTGATGTTTGCATTTATAGGGCGACTATGTTTGTTTCGAAGTAAGACACCTTGGATTTTTTTTCTTTTTTTAATTAATTAATTAATTAATTAACATTAAACATTATTATTTTTGGTTTAAAAACAGATATCAGTTTAAAATAAAATAGAGAAAAGAAAGTTACAAAAATAGTTGAAGGAAGATTTAAGAATATTTCACGATGCGCAATGGTTCCAAAACGAATTTATTGGAATTAATTCTGTAACTTGTGATCCGTTAAGGATATCTGAATAAATTTTGGAGGAGCACAGAACCCTAGCAGGTCAGGGGGTAGCGGGTGTACCACCAAAGTTGGCCACTTCGGTTATGTAATTTTTTTTTTAAATCGTCAAAAATTTTTTTATGATTTTATTTAAAAAAAGTTTAAACACAAGTACATAATCCTCGTAAGCCTCCACAAAAAATACCTTACAGGATTATTCCTTTTAGTTTAAGAGATATTTAGATCGAAACAAACTTTTCTCTCATTTTTGGCCTCATTCAAACTGTAAATTTTCAAGATTTTTTTTATTTATTTATTTGTAAAAATCTCAAACAGCAATAAAATAATTTATTATTCATATAGCCCCATATGTTGGTTAAACACACACAAACACATAAAAAGTATTTTCTAAGGGACGGCTTTTATAATGATGTTTGACAATTTCAATGAAAAGCATTAATTTTTTAAACAATTTTTGAAAACTTTTCCAGATTAAGATTTTGGGGATTGTGCACGAAAAGTTAGAAGTGAAGTAGAAGTAAAATATAACTGGTTCTTAAGCACAAGTTCTCTTATATTTTAAGATAAAGTATATTATTTTGTTTATTTAAAGCATACTTACTAGGGCAAACATGAACAATTGAAAAATCAGGAAACCCGTTACAGAATTATGGAAAACAATTTTTAGAGCATATCTCAACATCTTTAAGACTAATTTATAATATCCTTAAAGAGGCTTATACCAGGGCAATCAATAATATGCAAACTCATATTTTTTCCTGGGATTCAAATAAACCATCAGTTTCAGACAATTTAAAGAATTTTAAAATCGATTTGTTTCATAGAAAGTGTTTAGTTTAGAGCACATTTTAGCAATTTACATGGCATATTTTTGCATATTGTATACTTAAGAGCATGATTTTGCATATAAAACACTAAAGCATAGTTTTGCATATGAGAAACATTTTGCTTATTTTGCACCCAAAAGACTTTTTAAATAACTTGCCATTAGTAAAACGTTCTTTTCGCTATCACATACGTTTTTCAAATCCAATTTTCTAATAATTTTCATCTTATAAATTGATAGAAATTTTGTAATCTCCTGATAGAACGTGTTAGCTTTAAATGTTTTTTTATGTTCAAAAAAGAGCATATTTAATTTTAAGGGCATATATTCCGATTTTAATAGCATTTTTTATGCAAATAAAATACTTTTTTTAAAGCATATTTACATACACTACGTTTTTTGAGTATCATTTCACAATAAATGATAAAAAAATAATAAAATTCTGATTTCGTGTGAGAGAGAGCGAGATGGGATATGAAAGGGAACAAACTTGCTATACTTAGAATTTCGAAGATCGAAATTCGTTTTATTTTTCATGTTTACTTTGTAAACAGATCAAAACAAAAACAAATCAAGGCAATTGCTGAAGTAAAATTTTGTATGTAAATGCAAGTTTAAAAGAAAAATTTCAGAAAGAAAAATTGCGGTGTGCGAACTCAGACTAAGTGTGTTATTTTCAAATAGATTATAATTAAAACAATATAATTATAATATAAAAAATTAATATTCTAATTTTCGAAAAAAGTAGAAAATTGTTATTATTTTATTTTTTATCATTTTCTAAAAATGCTTTTAATGAAAATTTTTGAAGATAATCTCATTTTTGTTTTTTATTATTTATATATTGCAACACTCATCTTAAAGTATACCAATCGACTCAGAATCACTTTCTGAGTCGATTTAACGATTTTTCAATAAATATTTCAATAAAATTTGGTACAAATAAGTTTTATATAAGAGTAAATAAGAATACGAAATATCATAGGTCCATAATTAAGCATAGCTCCCTTATAAGACCCGAAAATCATTTTATAAATACCAAATAAATGACAGTAACAAGATAGTATTTAAGACAAATAAAATTTATATGATTAGAAATCGGTCCATAAATGGTCATAAAACACATAAGGTCATTTCTGTCGGACTTAACCGAATATAACTTTCTTTACTTGTTTTTATTAATAAATCGATTTTTTTAAATCCTATTCTATATTTCTGGTGAAAATTCGAATTTCTAATGAATCATTGCATTTTTAATGAAAAATCAAATTTCTTATGAAACTTCGAAAAGTTAGTGAAAAATCGAATTTTTAGTGAAAATTCGAATTTCTAGTGAAAAATTGCATTTTTAGTGAACAATCGGATTTTCGTAAAAATCCGAGAATTACAAAAAAAAATTTTGTAATTCAACGCACAATGTGCTATCCAAAAAAATGAAATGGAAATAATTATTCAGTTTCGGAATGACTAGTCCGATTAAAATGAAAGTAGAGTTTTAAAAATGGTCCAGGTTTACGTAAATTTAAACATTCAGATGTAATATTTTGAAAATTAAGAACATATAAGAACAGACCAATCTTCAATTCTAGAGGCTCTTCAATGTACATATGTATATTAAATATTGTGTTATTTCTAATAAAAAAAATATAATAATTTTGTTAAATAAACTACAAGACATCCAGTATCTAACTTGAAATTCAAATTCTATTCTAATGCACCCCATAGCCACATACTGCATAAGCTAAAGAAATTAGTAAAATTGAGAGAGCTTTTGAATGTGTGCGTCACACCGACAACACAGTATGAAAAATCAAAACCGTTTTGATTTTAAAATGAACTCATACTGTAGACAATTTTTTCGAATGAATTTGTTTATTTATTTTTTATTAGTATTATTATTATTATTATTATTATTATTATTATTATTATTATTATTATTATTTTTATTATTATTATTATTATTATTATTATTATTATTATTATTATTATTATTATTACTATTATTACCTATCATTTATAAATGGGAACGATATGATAAAGAAAACGATATCAACTTAGGTGCTAATTATGATATTATATCGTATTGGTGAAAACGATATTGTCATAGTATTACAATTTCAAACAATTTCTTTCCAAAAAAATAAAAATACTAGCATTTAGAAAAAAACTTTAAAACAAAAATATTTAAATTAAATTTTTTCATCAAACAGAGGTAAATTTATAATTAAATACATACAAATACAAATAAAACAAGAATTGTCCAATCAATTTTATATGTAAGTGCATAATGGAAAAAATATATGTTTAATGAAGAAATATGCATGCAAACAAAATATTTGCATAAAAATATGAGATGAATGTGAATATGAAATGTAGTTTCATGTTTTCTACTTAATTTGGATTTTATCTTTTTTCAGCTAATTATTTTCACATCCTTTCAATATTTAACTGCTAAAAGCATATCTTTGGTATTTACAGCATTCGGAATAAAATCTAGATTACTCCGATTTTACTACCACAATTTTTGAAAATTACGATACCGAAACGATATCATAATTTCATGGAAAAACGATATTATAAGGAAAGGTAATCTTTAATCCGTAAAAGCTATTGTTTTAGATTCGAAAACGATTATCACCTTTGATACTTTTTATCACCTATATGACACCGTTTCAATATCGTTATAATATCGTTTGAGCTATATTAATTTTTTATGTTTTTTGTTGTTGGTTTTATAACTAGGATAAGAATTATTGTGATTTTGTGTAAATAAAGGACGCAAAAAAATACAAGAAACTTTAGTTGAAGCCAAAAATTTCATAACTAATCATTTTAACAAGGAAAATCGGAAAATTAAATTGTATAAAAGCGATAAAAACTAAGAAAAATATCTTACTATATTATGAAAACTAAAAAACTAAAATTCACTGAAAAATAAATCTGAATCATCAGGCCATCAAGGTTTACAAAAACTGCTTGAACGTGAAATTTTACGTAAAGTGAAAGAAAATTACAAACTAAATTCATCGAACATGGCCAAAGATAGCGGAAAATTCTTGGTAATACACGTTGCATTCTATAAATTTAGACATATTAAAAAATATATAAATTTTAGTCTGGTATAAAGAAGCCCTCACTTTTCAAAAAGGATATAAAATTGAGGTTAGAATTTATAAGAGGATATGGCAAGAAGTCGAAAAAATTCTGGAAGGATGAAATTTTTGCAACTGGGATTAATCTAAATAATTTTGTATGCAATATGAATGTCCTAGGTCTATTGAAAGCCATATACGTAGCTAGAAGAGATAAATTAGGTAGCTACCACAAAGTAGGGTGGTAGAAGTGTGCTGAGAAATTAAGAATTTCCGACAAATTTATGTTTACCAGGATAATAACCCAAGCATTTTGCCACAAATATAAAGCTTAGCTGAATTGTATTGTCATTACATAAATGTCTTTTTAAATTAACTTTTATTTGTATTAACTTTAAAATTTATGCAGAATTGAAATCCTTATATTCTAATAAATTTTTAAACCACTTTTTATTTAAAAATTCTGAGCAATTGTATTATTTAAAAAAATTAAATTAGCATCGCCTATGTCGAATAGTTTTTTTGACCACTGTAAAAATCTTTAAAAATTTGTTGTTTTTAACCGATCACTCATATGCATACATGCAGTATGGGCGCCTTTAGAGGGGATATAAATTACATTATTCATTTACTAAATTTCACTTTAATTCTTCTAAAAAAAACAGCATAAAATTTTAACCTCTCTATTTGGTTATTTTATTATTTTTTTTTTAAATACATACATATATATTTGTTTATGGAATACAAAAAATTCCATTTCTATATTATTTTATTTTTTTCTATATTAAACCATTAACTATGCTATACTTACACTACACGTATGTACATGTACTCCAATTTATGTTTGTATATTTGAATTTAAAAAGTTAATAATTTATCCCTTTGAATTGATAATTGTTTACTAAAATTTTCAATTTATGAATATTTCCTTTAGTTTCTAAAAACTAGAGCTGCCATATTTCAGGTTTTACCCCCAAATTTGGTGAATTTTTGTTGCAGAAAAGGATGAAAATCTTGGTTTGGGGTTCGGAAATTTGTTGGAAAAATTATGTAATAATTGTATCCTTTCTTTTTTAGTCAACTTTTCCTTAATACTGTGATATTAATAGTTTCCTTATTTAATTATTTAGATGTTAATTGCTGTAATAATTTTAAGTAAATTCTCATAACATTGTAATTAATTGTTTATAAGCTTCAATAAAGTCAAATTCATTATAAAAAACATCATATATTTTACAAATAAGGCATCATATTACTAAAAAGTGTCATTTAAAAAGAGAATATCGATTTTATTTTTGTGTAAAACGTATTTCACTGGGTAACTGCTGACTCAGTTGTTATGCCTTACCCCAGGTCTACAACTCAGATTAACGCTGATATAATATGTGAGATAACGCCGACAGAGGAACAATTTTTTCTAATAAATCCTATAAGATATCATTATTGTCAATCAGTTACAGAGTAAACATGTCCTTTTTATTTAAGCAATTCCCACTTTTTTAGCACAATTTTTATAATTTTTTTTTTACATGTAAAACAAACACTAAAAGGAGACAATTTTACCAAAAAAAAACATTGGTTTTCAATAATTTCCAAAATAATTTCCAAAATACAAACAAACTTTCGTATATGTGTATTTTTTGACAGTTCATCTTATAGGATTGTTGTGTAGAGAAATCTCATCACAACAGTCTCGTAATACATCTTATAATACTAATATTTGAATCTACACGTGAAATAATTCTCTCAGAGAGCGAATTTGACACTCCCTGACACAAAAATCTTACATATTATGTTACGTCTAGACGGTCTGTTACCTAGCGTCTACATTAGGCAAATTTTTTTCAAAACAAACGTCAAAATCAGTGCGAATATATACAAGGTAATCTTAGTTAAACAGCTGTTAAACTTAAACAGTTGGCAAACTGCATATATAAAAAACAATAATGAATACCTTCTTCAAATTCGCGTTAAGTTTTACGTTTGTGTTGATAAAAAATTGTGTAATGTAGACACTATGTAAGGAATTTTAATGCATAACATGAAAATTGTGTCTAGCAATTGAATTATATAACATGTTGAACATCATACCCAAAATTCGTAGCTTGTCGTACTTATTTTGACATCTTTGCAAAGCATCGACAGCATCGAAATATTACCCTTTCATTTGAAATATCATCATTATTATTCCTTTGATAGTTTTTGTTTTTAGCTACCTCAGAACAAAAAATACCATTAGCGCGAGAATTGCATGCATTACTTTATGGTTCTTGTCTTGGCAAATCAGGAAAATCATGATCATCTTGTTTAAAATAAGAAAAAAATCTTCTGTTAGTTGACTTAGATCTAAATGCCACTCTATGACGGATTTCTAAGTATTCTTGACGACTTGTGCACTTTGGGTCGTCAGCTCTATGGTTAACGTTTTTTAAGTTCTTCTTTATGCAGTTGTAGCACTTATAAATAATACTACCATCACTATTACCTTTGTCTAGTGAACAAACTGTAGAATCGTGATTTCCGGCGCAGGCAGAACACATTACGATACGGTTACAATTTTTAGCACCATGTCCATGCGTAGTAAGTACACTTAGTATATTGTGTGGGACCTTTGGTGCCTTTTAAAGGTTTTCTCCAGAAATATTACAAAAATATCTTATTTTCATAACCTCCCAATTAAATATACCCTCCCCTAATAGATATTTTCAAGAATTTTTTATTTTTATACATCAAATATTAACAATAGTAAAACAAAGGTTTTGCACAATTACCTTGGATATTAATAAGTTAATAATAAAATCTGTTGGCAAGATTTTAATCCGAAAGTTATGTATAGTACCAACTCTCTGGATTTACAGGATGTTTAATCTGAAGTATAATTCTTATGTGTTTAATGTACTTATTTTTGAAATACATATATAGTTATATAATAATATTCATCCAAAAATTAACTCCGTAACAGAAACCACAATTACTTGCTAAAAGCAAAAAAAATAATAAGAATAATAATTATTATTATTTTAATGATAAAACACCTTTTATGTTTAGTGGGGCTTTATGGGGAAATTTTCTAAAAATTTTGGGGTTAACTAAAGAATTATCCGGCAGCTCTGCTAATAATAATTTGTAAGGGCAACAAATTATTTTCTTTCTCTTGATTTTTTGCAAATGTTTCATTTTCTCTATGCTTTCATATTTTCCCCATATATTTTCTCAGAGAGTCAGATTGTTTTTAGTTTATGTTTCGTTTTCACTTGTAGCACAAACTACTACAATAACAACAGCAACAACCAAACTCTAAAAGTTTAATAAAGTACACACTCACCATTTACACATACAATAAACTTTCATGTCGCCTGATGTGTGTTTTTATATCGGGGCGGTTTTTGTTATTGTTGTTATTCCTTTTCATTTAACATCATCACATCATCTGTTGTTGCAGTTTTTTCCTGTATTATTTTTTGTTCGTGTGGCTTTTTCTTTTGATTTTACTTGAGTTTGTAGCTTCTTCTTGCTGTTCGGCGTAGTGACACGACATCGTCGTTCTGTTCCAAATAGTGTGTTAAATGTGCGCTAACATTAGCAATTTTATTTTAGTCTTCATTGACAGTTCAAAACGAATAGACGTAATAAATTTGGGAATCCGAAAGTTTGCTTCCTAAAATTGAACATTGCTATTCATATTTTGAAGCTGAAGTTCTTGAGGACTAACTACATATAAATTTAAGAAATTTTAAATAATTCCAATAAAAACGGATTATAACATAAAACAGTTAAAACATATATTTAAACACAAACAACAAGTAAATAAAAAGTAACGGAATTTTTTTTCTTTGAAAGAAACCGCTACCAGAGAAACAAACAAAAATAAGTGAAAAAGTTTAAAATAAAACTAAACAAAATAAAATAAAACTGAAGAAAATAAAACAAAACAAATGAAAAATTAAATTGAACTAAATTACAACAGAAAATTTTAAAATAAATAAATTTTTGAAATTTTTTTTATCATAATAAATTGAAGGGAATATTTCTGCTAAAATTTAATTTTGTGTTAAATTAACTAAACCTTGTGCTTTACTTTACTGGACCTACGGTATAGCACTCTTTAGTTATTTGTCCTGCTGCTTTAATACAACAAATAATCATAAACTACTAAAAAAAACCTAAAAGGACTTTGCCAACAAAAAACAGTCAGAAAAGAAAAAGTACTTCAATTTTATTTTATAAAAGTCGCCTGATTTTAAGGTATGTATTCCTTTTTTGTAATACTCACACACACTTGGCTTAACTAACTGTGTGTTATATATAGATTTTTGAGGTAGTATGTGTGTGTGCTTAATATGAATTTGTGTAAGGTCCTTTGAGAAAAACATATGATATGACATTTAGGTGTGTCCTTGCAAAATTTATTTGTGTGTACCTTACAATATAATTATCTAAAATGTGTGCAAAACCGGTAAATATAAATATTTGATTAGGATCCTTTTTAAATGTTGCTGTGCTAAAGGTTCCAATTATTTCTTACTTTCATATTGTTTGTTTTGTAATATTAAATATTGTAATATTGACAACATCTATTTTTGCTGTAACTTGTGGAAATTTTGTTTTCCAATTTGTTTGTCAATTTGCTCTTGTAATCAATATAATTATAAACAAATGGTGGTATTGAAAAATTTATTTGTTTAACAAAATATAGTTGTATTAAAAAAAAAAAATCAATGAAATTAATGCGCATGGTTTAAGGAAAAGATAATTTACCAATTTGATCTTTATTCTGATCATGTAGTTAGGGGAATTACAATTTTTATATGTTTTGTAGACTTACATGTGCAACTGCTTAAAGCTTTATTACTTTCAGTCCTATCAAGTCAGTAAGTCTGACATTTGTCGAACCCGAAAACCCATTTGTAGGCTTTAGAGTTTTATATATTCAGTTTCAATGCCTTATAGTTAGTTCAGTTAACATTTAATTTAAGTTTTGATATTTCATTAGATTTAACTGCATTCCCTTCTTTCAGTTAATTGGGATAAAATTTTAACAAAAATTTTAGCAGATCTTGGAACTAAAATTCTAATAAATTATTTCAGATTCTTAAAATGTTCAGCAAATCAAAAAGCTTTCTAAGAAGAACACAAAAAGGCCTGAGGTGTCATTAAAGTCTTAATAAGTTCTAGAATTTTTACTAAAAACCTTTTGACTAGAATTTTGGATACCCTATTGAAGTAAAATATAATTTAAACTTAAACTTAGCTCAACTTAAAACATAGCAAAAATATTATTCAAATCGCAGGAAAACATTTATTAGTTCTACAAGTAGTTTCAGAATGCATGAAAATAAAATGTACCTGTTTGTTTTTTGTTTGAAATTGTCAGACTCAGAACTAGTTCTGTGGAAGTGTTATTTAATCATTTGAACAGTTCTAGGAAATTATTTGGGGGCTAGCAAATTATTCAGAGAATTAATATAGAAATGCGGAACTAGTTCTTAACCTCTAGTTCTAAAAACTAATCTTTAAAACCAATTTAGAAACCCAATATGGTTGCACTTCATTAGTACTAAATTTTTTTGCTATTAAAGTGTCTAAAGTGGTTCTGTTGCAATAATTTTTAAATGTTTCTTGGGAATAAAAAAATTTAGTTGTTAAATTATATTTTAGTTTTCAAGTTAAATATTTCCTTCTGGACAAAGCTCTTGAAATAAACTTGACATTGGATTCAAGGCTGGAATAGCAATTACTTTTAATGTGAATTTCGGATATAATTTACATAAGAATTTGATTTAGGGATTCCTTCAGCGCAACAATATAATTGTTTGAAAATAAAATTTGTATGAAAATTAATAATTTTTTAAACACATTTTGAGTAGTTTTCATACAAATTTTATTTTTTAAACAATCCGCTTGTTGCACTGAATCAGGCTCTAATAGCCAAAACTACTTGTGAAATAATTAAACTTTCTATTTAGGAATTTCACCTATAATAAAACATCTACTTTCTTAATTAGCATATTTTATTAAATAGGTAATAGTAAAAATTTATTATTATAAGAAAAATATAAAAAAAAAATCGTGTGCTGAAATACCCCCAACAAATTTATATAATTTTCTTTCAAATAAAAATATTAAATAACCATAAAAAACGTAAAATATTAACACCTTAAAGATAATGTTTTTTAATTAAGACAAATATTTAAAAATTTTTCGTGTTATCTTTTATATTAAAAATATCATTTTGAATTCTTATAATTTAAATTTTAATGTTATTTTCTTTTATATTAACTTATTAATTTTTTAAGTTTGAATCTTTCCAATTTCTATATATAATTTTAATTAAACTGTTATCCCAGTAGTAGGAGTTTTTGAGATTTTTTTAATATTATAAAGCGGCTAATATTTTATAAAAAATTTAATAAACATAACACGTTTTCTTAAAAAAAAAAAAATTAAATTAGAATAATAAAAAAGTAAGAACAATTAAGTATAAATCAAGTCAACTAAACTGAAAATGTTGCTGATGAATTCTTATCATCATTTTTAAAAAAATATAAAATATTTTTAATGGAATTTAACCAAAATATTTACAGTGGAAAAATATGAACAATTTGCAAAACAATTTTTATACAAAAAGAGTTTTACAACAGTAAAACATTTTCTCTGTAATCCTTTTTGCTTTGTAACTAATTATTTATATTGTTGTTTTTACTTTATTGTCTTAGAATCTATTAATTTTTAAGGTTTCTTTTTATAATAGATTTGTTTTTTAATTATAAGACTTCTTTACTAACAAACTAACTGATAAAACATAACACAAAAGGATACCAAAAAAAAAAAAAAAAAAAAAAAAAAAAAAAAAGAAATCAATAATTAATTTATTTTTATTTAGTAATTAATTTGTTCATTATGGCTTTTTTTTCTGTTAAATTGTTCTATTAATTTCTATTAGTTTTTTTTTTAATTTAATCTGTTAGTACATAATTAGTTTCTTATCAATTGCTGGCTACTATTATTCGATTACTTGCAAATCAATATTCAAAACCTGATCGTCACTATCTATTAATTGAAAGATGGCGTGATTTAAAATGATGATGCTTAAAGAGAAATTGAAGAAAGAAAAAATAAAAAAAAAAAAAATATATATTTCAAAATATTTCAAAATATTTTACTTTTAATTTAAATTTACTTGAAAATTAAACAAAAACATTAAGCTTAAAATAAGCTAATGAACTTTTGTTATATTTTGTTTTTTTCTTTTGTTTTTGCCATATATATATTTTTCTTTTTTTTTTTCTTTTTTTCTTTTTTTTTTTTTTGCAGCCAACAAGTTTGCCAAAATGGTAGAGTAAAAGTTAAAGAAATTTTTAGATGGAAAAAATAAAATAAAAACGAATATAAAAAAATAATAAACAATAAAAAAATAAAAATAAAAAAATTTACAGCGTTTTTTTTTTTTTTTAATGAAAACTAAAAACAAGCGCAGAGAAAATTATTTAAAGTTCATTTAGATTATTAATCAGAAATTCAAAATGTTCTAAATTATTTTTATGATTGAATAATTTGTTCAAAAACGATGTTTTGTAATATATTAAATTCAAATTAATACATTTTATATTTCAATTTCGAAAAATTCATATTCAGTTATTTTATTAATTGAAGTCCAACCTATATTACGAAAATTTTATATTATTAAAATTATCGCTTATTTTTTATTTATATATATTTGATTACTTTATTGATTAATACAATGTAGTCGATAATTTATTTTGTTTTTAGTAAAAATATTAGAGAATTTAAATTTTGATCACTTGAATAATTGATGCAATTAAAAAAGTAATTGAAATGATTTCTATCTACGATAAATCGTTTAATTGAACATATTTTTCCTGTGAGGAGAAAATAGAAAATTTTATTTATTCCTTCTATGTAATTAAAAATTTAATTGATTTTAATTTATTAAATGTTATCAAACGTTTTTTTTCTCTCTCTTAAGAAAATTTAATAAAAATGATCTCAAGCTTTTTATTATTATCATCATTATTTTTTAACACGTGGTTTCCTATTTTTTTTTTAAATTTCTGTCTCTCGCCTACATTATTTATATGTCTAACAATTTTTTACAATCACCTCATAATCAAATTTTTAGATAACTTTTTTGTTTTTGTATTTCAAAATCATACGATTTTTTCGCAAAATTTACACAAAAAATCATTTATTACTAAGAGTTAAATAAAATTGCTCTCTGTTTTTATCTCTTTTTATTTATTTTTTTTTTTAATAAACTCTCTAATATAAACAAATCTTTTTTCCCATAATGTGGCTACTGTTAGCAAAAATAATAATAATAAAAAAAAAACAATAATAAATAAACCGCAAACAAAAGTTTTGCATACGCTTACTTTATTTAGAGAGATCGTACGATTTGTGTCAATCACGTTGCTAATAAATGCGCATACAAACAAACATAATTTTTTTTTTCTTAATTCTTTAACGAAGAATTATATATTTTACTTTTTTTAATATAAGCAAAACACAAAACATGAGTTATAATTTTTTGCTTCTTAATTAATTTACTTTCTATTTTGTTAGCTTTTTATTTTTTTTTTTTTGTACTCTACAAATGTTAAAGTTTAATTATTTATACAAATTATTATTTATAAAAATGCAGACAAGACATTCACGCCTTTGTGTTTGTTTGGTATTTTTATTTTTGTTAATTAAAATATTTCATTAATTCTTAATTTGGATTTTAAACCATTACCCCTTTTGATTTCCAAATTAAATTGTTACGTGTCATTTTTATTTAAAAAAAACTAAATACAATTTATAACGGAATATTTTTCCACTTTTTATGTGTAGATATCAATACAAGTCTTTACTGCCGGTTGGTAATTCCTTATATTCATACATTTCATATTGTATTTAAAATATGAAAGATATTTCTTTATTATAAATTTTTTTTATTTTATTTTTTGCTTTCCATGACGTAATAATAATATATCACCTGATATGCCGGCAAAGAAATGAATAACGAGAAAAAAATCGAAACGTGTTTCCCCTGGTAATTTGATAAAAATATGAAAATATAAACAATTCTATACATACAAACCAGAGATGTAAAATTAACAAGCTGTTAAATTAATAATTAGAGAAAATTTTGTGCTCTAACAACATTTTCTTATTTAAATAAGTAATTTGCATTTATAGTCTTGCTTTGAGGTTTAATATTAATTAAAATTATAAATTTATACAGCCCTGTTTAAAATAAATTCTTTAAATTTGGATTTCTGAATAAAATCTTAATCTTTCTTTTTTTTTTAATTAAAATTACAAAGAAAAATGGTTTAAAATACTTCCACAATATTGCTTTATTTGCAAAACAGTTACTCTTAACCAGTGTTGCCAGGGGTAGCTTTTTTTTGTCAAAAAAGTTACAATTTCTCCTAAAAAGTTTCATTTTCAGTATTTCAAAAAATAAATGGCCAATACGTATTTATTTTTTATTATTATTATTGACTTTATTGAAATCTATAAAATAATCACATTGTTATGAGAATTTACTTAGAAGTATTACAACAATTAACATCTAAATAATTAAATAAGGAAACTACTAAATATCACAGTGTTAAGGAAAAGTTGTCAAAAACAAAAAAAAAAAAAAAAAAAAAAACAAAAAAAACTTGTACATACTTAAACGTTATAAAAAATTCAACTATTCAAAATTTGGAAGAAAATAATAAAAAAAAAAATTGAGTATAAATCAATATCACCAGCATAATAGATTTTTCATTAATTTTGGTAATGATTCAGTAGTGCTCTTACTTGTGCTTAAAGTAATGTAAAAATGTTTGCCCACTCGAATATAGTTTATGATTTATGAGAATCTAAAGTTTTGATACATTTTTATGAATATCTTTGTTATTATACATGCGATTTAAATTATACTAAAAATTTAAGAGTACGTAAAAATACCTTTCTATAACCTGACCATATACAATAAATCTTTAAGACGAAAAATGGCATTTTTATTGATATAAAAATTTTTGTTTTCCAAAAAAGTTTATTCAGCGAACCCGTTGTTCGAAATATATATAGAGGAAAAGTTCTTGGAGCGTTGAAAGGTTACGAAAAATGTTACAAATGTAACCAAACTGGAACACTGCTCCTGACTTTCATACTCTCTTTTACTTTTACCCCAGGTCTACAACTGAGATTAACGCTGATATAATATGTGAGATAACGCCGACAGAGGAGAGTAACCATTTTGTTTATATTATGTTAAATCTTACCTAGAGTCTACATTAGGCAAATTTTTATCAAAACAAACGTCCAAATCAGTGCGAATATATAAAAGGTAGCCTTAGTTAAACAGCTGATTATTATTTAGGTTGTCACAGTTGTACAGCACAATTTTTATAAAAATGTTTTTAATATGTAAAACAAACACTAAAAGGAAAAGCAATGTTTTTCAGTAATTTCAAAAATACACATGCACACACCCAAATAAACTTTCGTATATGTGTATTTTTTTTCTGTCAGTTCATCTTATCCTAGTGTCTACATTAGGCAAATTTATATCAAAACAAACGTCAAAATCAGTGCGAATACATACAAGGTAACCTTAGTTAAACAGTTGATTATTATTTTGGTTGTTACAGCTGTCAAACTGCATATATAAAAAACAATAATGAATTCGCCATATTGTTGTTTTTGTGCAACTGTCAACCTTCCACAAATTCACGTTAATTTTGACGTCTGTCTTGATAAAAAAAATCTCTAATGTAGACACTATCTTATGGTTTACATTAAATACTTAAAACCAGGGTTGCCAGATCTGGGTTTTGACCCCAAATTTGAGGAATTATTGTTCCAGAAAAGGATTCAAATTTCGAATTGGGGAATTTGTTGAGGATATTAAAAATATTTTGGGAATTTCTTTTTTGGGAAATTATGTAATAATTACATATTGTTTATTTAATAAAATTGGAATTTTGCATAAAAAAATATTTTAATGATGTTGCAGATACATATCAAAAATCAAACTTGGAGTTCTTTCCTTTATTATTTAAATAACAGCGATTAAAAAATAAAAAAATGAGGGATATATTAATGAAGATATTATAACGTTGATTGCAAATTTTCCGGCAAACCAATACAAAAAGATAAAAAGGTAACGGCAATGGTATTTTGAATTATTTCGGTATTTTAGCGTTATAGGTATTTTGAACTATTTCGGTAACGGCATAGTGGAATGGATTTTTTGAGGTTAAGGTATTTTAGCGGTAACGGTAGAAAACCTTGAAACTTTCTTTCCATTTTAAAAACGTGGCAAAAAAGTGGGCAGGTGCTTGAAAAAGGGGCATTTGGAGACTAAAGACGCTCAACGGAAACGCTGGTTATGGTATTTTGGGTTATTTCGGTACCGGTATTCTAGCGGTGTCGGTATTTTTTTTAGAGGTAAGGTTATTTTAGCAGCAACGGTAGACAACTTTGCAATTTTTACTCTTTCAGAAAAAGAACAGAACATGTATATCATATGGCAATTTCTTAAGGATTAGTTTCGCTATGTTGTCTTTTTCGGTAATATGATGATTTTTTCTAAACTATCTGATAATAGACTATATAATACTATACTATATAGTATTATATAGTCTATATATATATATATATATATATATATATATATATATATATACATATATTAAGAACGAATAACTGATAAAAAAAGAGGAATTATTTTGATAAAATGTCTTTGTTAAGTGGGTATTTTTTTAAATTTTGGGGTTAGCCAAAAAAAGTATCTGGCAGCCCTGCTTACAACCATGATATAACTAAACCAGGGTTAGGGATAGTTGGCACTTTAAAGGTCTTGTTAAGTCAATCAATTCATAAATTAGAAATGAAAAAATAGAAATACAAATAAAAAATATAGTGTTTTGTTTATATTTGCAATGTTCAACGTTCTTGAAAATAAATAGTTCGTTCTTTTAACATTTTGAGAGAACATTTAAGTACACAATATATTTCATATACAATTGGTTTTTAACACAAAATTCAAGAAAATTCAATTAGAACATTATTCACAAAGAATTTTAGTGTCAATTTGAAAATATTTTTTTTCTTTTTTGAAGTTTTTCTTTTATTTATTATTATTATTATTATTATTATTATTATTATTTGTTTTTAATTTTCTTTGGTTTATTATTATTTTTGACTGACTTCATGGAAAATAAATCTTAGAATGTTCTCTCTAATAATTGTACATTGTTATTCTGCCACATAAATCATTATCTGACTAAGAATTTGCATTATTTTAAAGCAACCTAAGTATAATTTATTTATTTTTTTATATATGTACTTGTTTTTCGTATACTAATCATACCAGGCTTCCCTTCTTTTTTCGAGCCTTATTGCCAAATAGGCAAATTTCATACCAAAAATTCCCAAATTCCTCAAAAATCTCCATTAAAATAATACCTTTATTTTTTTACTTTTTATTCGTATTGCAATCGATATTCTTTTTAGATATACAGGTTTGGGTAATCCTCTAGTCAATATTGAAAAAGAAAGGTTTCAAAAAAAAAAAAAAAAAAGATATATGGAAATAGTTTTAACATTTGTATCAATAAACTTATTAGGTAAATAATTCAAATACCGAAGATTATATTTTTCTACAAAGATATGAAAGCATTATAAATTAAGTTCCATTGATTCAATTATTTTTGATATATTTAAAAATCCCCAAAAACTTAAATTCATCCGCAACAAATCCCCTAATCCCCAAACTAAATTTTTCATCCGCATTTCCCAAAATAAATCCCCAATTTTGGGACAAATCTTCTAATCTGGCAACACTGAATCATACGGGGAGTTTCTTCTTTTCTAGTTCTCACATTGAACTTGAAAAATATTTAATCACGCCACCTTATCTCTCACTATTTTGAATTTGTTTGCTTTTCAAGAGAAAATTTTGCAAAATCAGCAGCTACAACAAAAAATAAATAGCATTATAAATATAGAATCATAACTTCGAGTCTATACACGAGAAACTTTTATCAAGAAAAACGTAAAATTTTCGTTTGAATTGCTGATAATTTTTTATCTCTATTAAAAATAGCGTCTTTTGCCAAGCAACATCAAAACAAAGTTGTCAGAGTACGAGCGCTGACAATTTTATTTTTACGCTGCAGTAATACTGACAAATTCAGTCTACATTAGACAAATTTTTATCCTGATAAAAACTTGACATTTATCTTGATAAAAATTTGTCAAATATAGACTCGACGTAAGATTGCGTTTTATTTATCTTTGGGTGATCCTCTGGTTAATTATATGAGCAATTGGTAACACGCAAATATTAATGCATACAAATTTATATTTTTTAATATTTTGAATTAGAAATTCGTATGTATAGAAATATTTTATTTTCAGTGTTTAACCTCAGGTCTACAACTGAGATTAACGCTGATATAATATGTGAGATAACGCCGGCAGAGGAGAGTAAACATTTTGTTTATATTATGTTAAATCTTAAATAAGGGGTACACGTATTCTAATAAATCCTATAAGATATTATTATTTTCAATCAGTTACAGAGTAAACATGTCCTTTTTATTTAAGCAATTCGCACTTTTTTAACACAATTTTTATAAAAATGATTTTTAACATTTAAAACAAACACTAAAAGGAAACAATTTTACAAAATAACATTGTTTTTCAGTAATTTCCAAAATACACATGCACACACACAAGCAAACTTTCGTGTATGTGTAATTTTTTGACAGTTCATCTTATAAGATGGTTGTGTAGAGAAATCTCATCACAACAGTCTCATAATACATCTTATAATACTAATATTTTAATCTACACGTGAAATAATTCTCTCAGAGAGCGAATTTGACACTCTGACACTAAAATCTTACATATTATGTTACGTCTAGACGGGCTGTAAGTTGTTTATAAAATGAAAAATAATACGTTTTTTTTTTTTTTTTTTTTTTTTTTTGTGATAATTATTACTTTTTTTAATTTGTCAGTTCACTCAAACTTTTTTGAACAATTTATGTTGCGCAGGAAAAATTTTAAAACTTGTTCAAAATCATTTGTTCTAGAACTGGTGTAATCGGAACCACAGCAGATTCTTTAATAACATCCTTATAACTAATGGTGTCGCAATCAATTCTGGTATTCATGGTTTATAGTTTTATTGTAATTCTAAATTGGTTTTAAGGAATGTATTCAGAACTAGTGTTTAAAAACTAATTCTCTATAACTTCTACATCACTTCTCTAAACAAATTAATGGTTCCCAAATGACTACCTAGAGCTGTTTTAAAAACTTGAACATAAAATAAAAAAAAAGACTAAGAAAATTAAATTGATTTAAAAAGTAATTTTGAATGAACCGTTTCATATAATGGGCACTGGTTAGGTAATAGAACTAGTTCTGGAGGTGGCAATTTTAAACAAAAATCATCGGATGTAGCACCAAAGAAGTTGTAGAACAAATATATTTTCTCCCAGGTACGTGCTTTTTTATAAAAATTTGTTAAAATTTGACAAATTGTTACTTTACAAAAAAAAAAAAAAAAAAAAAAATTATTTAAAAATTGAGTATTAAACAGAAAAAATATTCTTAACTACTTTTTTAATTGAATAGTTTGCTCTAAAACAAAGTTTTTAATATATTAAATTCTATTTCAATTACCAAAAATTCATATTCAATTATTGAACTCTCATCACTTACTTTTTATTTACATATATTTGAACCTTTATTAATAGGGCAAACTAAAATACGCTCTAAAAAAAGTATTTTATGTGCATAAAAACTGTTATTAAAATTGCAAAATATGCCATTAAAATTGAAAAATATGCTTTTATTTTTTCTTTATAAATATTATATTGTCCAGTATTAAACCTAAAAATAACTTAATTGAATTTTTTTTTTTTTTTTGCATTTAATATTTAAAGCTGGAACGATGTATCATTAAATTGCAAATGCTACTGACAGGGATCTCTATAGCATACTATATATAATTGAATTTATACTTTACATAAATTATTTTTTTTATGCGTTATTAAAGCCAATTACAAATACATTACTAATTTGTTTTAATGTTATTATTTTTTTTTTTTACAACTAATTATTTTTTTAACTAATTATTAATTACTCGGGATTTTATTACTAAGTAATATATATTTATATTTTGGCCATGAAAAGGCTTTGTATTACTATATTTGAATAAATAAATAAATAAAAAGTAAATCAAATTTCTATCAATTTATAACATGAAAATTATTAAGAAATCAGATTAGAAAAACAGTAAAAAGAAAATTTCACTAATGACAATTATTTAAAAAATTCTATTGGGTGCACAATATGTGAAATTATTCCCTTAGTGTAATATATGCAAAATTATTGCTAAAATATGCTGTATGAAAATATGTAATGTTATGAAAATATGCTGTTATAGAAAAAATGTTGTAATAAATCAATGTTAAAATCTTTAAAATTGTTTGGTTCATTTGAAGCCCAAGAAAAATATGATTTTTCATATTTTTAGTTGCCCTGTTTATTAATTAATACAATAAGAAAATTAATTGGAGGCCAATAATTTATTTTACTTTAGTAAAGAATATTAGAATTTTGAGCACTTGAATAATTGATACAATTAAAAAAAAAAAAAAAATAATTCTAATAATTTTTATTTTTGATAAATCGTTTCATATAAGCAAAATTATACATTAAAAAAGTTACTCTTTTGAATATGGTACTTTTTGTCGAAAATTTAGTTTTTTTCAAACCCTAAAAAATACATACTTTTATTTTGATTATATTATTGGACATTGATTAATCAAGTAGATATTTATGTGAGGAAAAAACCTGATTCAATTGTCAAAAACCTAATTCATGCAAAAACAAAATACAAAAAGTCAGTCACATATATTTTTTTTTTGTGTTTTGAAAAAAATTAGTAATTTAATTCGAATTGCCTCTCACATAAACTTCTAGTTGTATTCTATGTTATAGGGTATCTATAAAGTCGTCTTACATACAAAAGACAATCTTTTAATTATTTCCTGCACATATAAATTCTTTGCAAACTAATGTGTAGGCAAACAATACAAACAAACCAAAAAAATATAAACCGGCATTTCGCATTTACAAACTAAAAGTCATGCCATACTACTTTACCTCTACTCTCTTTATGATAAAAACCTACAACAATAGCGATTACAAGTACAACAAAATATACATACTTTTACATATAAATTTACGTACATTTTACCCTATTATGTACACAAAAAATTAAAGGCAGTCATAACAGAAGTTAGCCCAAAAATCACCTGATTTTCACAATGTATACTAACGTTTCAATTCCAACTACTTCATAACGAAAACAAAACGCAAAAAAGAAAAATACAAAAAAGGAAATAAACAAAAAGAAGACACAACAAACGTGGCGGTTAATGGTATAAAAACAAATAGGAAACAAACAAACTAAACCAAGGGAGATTTAACAATTATATTATTTGTTTTGATTTGTTAAATTCTCAAACTCCATATAAAATGATAATTTCTCTCTCTCAGTAATTTGTTTGAACGTTAAAAGTCTATATAAGAAACTGTAAAAAATCTCTCCGAACTGCTGTTACCTTTTTGAATCTGCCTTCAACTAATAATGTAATATGAAGGTGACCTCGTAAGCCCAGTCGATTTACAATTTTTTCATGTACATACGCGTGAAACTGTCAAATTGTTTTTATATTCATATGTAATATATTTTTGCCGCGTTTTTTTATTCTTCTTCATTACTCATTTTTTTTGTTAATAGCAATTTGGCATTACGTAGTGTCTATATTAGACAAATTTTTATCAACAGAAACGCCAAAATCAACGCGAATTTATTATAGGTGGCAACAGTTGTAAAAAAACAACAATAAGGCTAATTCATTAATGTTTTTGTAGATCCGCGGTCACTTTGTAACTACATTAGGCTTTGTGAAAAAAAAACTTAAAATTTGTTTTAAAATTACGAGCAAAAAATTAAACAGCAGATTGTATCCAGTGTTGTCGTTTTGATTATTTTTTAACCAAAAGTTAGTTTTTATGAACTATTCGAAAGTACTATTTAGATTACTCTGCAAATCTCGTATATATTTGCAAAGAATAAAATAAACTTTAAACCAATTTGTGATAAAATGTCGATAAAAACGAAGAAAACACAATTTTAAAGATATCAAAAATGCTAATGAATGAATAATGAATTGTCTAATTTCACATCACAAACTCAGTTTTATTTCGACGAACAGACAATTATTAGGTCAATTTCGTAATGCAACTTGTTTAACACAAGTTTGGTTTGATACATGAACGATATCTATTGCAGATATAATATTAAAAAAAACCAAACTAAATATCTTTAACTTTGTCTTTTTCACAAAAAGAAGAAGTGCTTCAAAGAAAAAAAGCATTTTTACCATTTAAAAGTAGAACTACTTCCATAATTTGTACTTTACTTCATGAATTTCATAACTCAAAAAACTAGATTTTTAAGTTAATTTTTCTATTAAGCTAAATGGCAATTGAAAACTTTGAATGCTATTTCTAAAAACTACTTTTTTTGAGTTATGACTTTATTTAAGTAAAAAAAAGTTAACAATTTCTTAGAAAATTAAAATTTCACAAATTTAAAGGTGATTTATATAATATTTTAAGAAAGCTAGAATAATATTTGTTTTAAGAGAAGAATTTCAAAAGCAATGAATATGAATTATAAACATTATGCACCCATGGTAACCGTAACCATGGCTTAAAGAAAGAACTTCTGCAGCTCTTTTTCAGCACTAAATACTTACTTTCACTTACTACGACACAATGAAAATCAGGACTTTTTCATTTCTTTTTTTTTTTCCTGGGAACCGTTGTTCTAAACTGTTAAATTTTAAATATTTTTCTCTTTTGAGCATTTTCGACACATTTTAAAGAAAGTTAAGATTAATTCGACTATATAATCGATGTTAAAAACATATTTTAAAACTGAATATAAAAATTATATCAACTTTTAATAAAAAAAAACTTCAACATTTTTAATTTTGGTTATTTTATTTCTAATTTGGATACTTTTTTAAAAATTTTGGTTACAAAAGATGTTTTGCCGTGGCAACACTGATTGTATCTCAGATTAAGAGCAAAAATTTGAAAAGGCCCTATTTATCTTTTAGAATTTACTAAGAAAAAATAGAAAAAAAGAAAAAATATAGTAACAAGGTGTGGAAAATTAAAAAAAAAAACGTTAACAAAAAATAATAATAAATAAAATAAAAATTAAAAACTCAAACTTTTTCAAAATCTTAAATTTTAATATTATTAATACTTTTTTTTTGCAGATCTTTTTCAAACTGTTGAAATCCGAGAATAAGATTCATTCTTTACAAACTGCTCACCAAACGCAACAACATTCAGTCAATAATCAAAATAACGTCAACTCATCATCATCGCCTTCATTGCAAAAATCTGGTAACAAAGGCAAATCTGCAAACCGTCGTAAGAAGAGACGCAATAAACAGCAACGAAATTCTACGCTTACGCAACAGGATCTCCAAGAACCTCAACAAAACCTCGAAACTGATCAGATAGTAGTGGTAGTTAAAGAGACAGCAAAATCTTCATCTCTTTCATCCTCGACTACAGCAACATTTAACGCTACAAATTCAAATTCTATTACTTCTAACGGCGATACTACTTCTGGAAATTATCAAAACAGCAACAACATGCCAGCTCGTTTTGCCGATGGTGTTATAAATGAAAATGCCGATGTCCCTCTTGAGAGACAGGGACGTTTCGGCACACATTCAAGTGGCCCCATGACTAACAGTGATATTGCTATTACTGGTTTCTCTGGCCGTTTGCCTGAAAGTTCCAACATTGAAGAGTTCAAAAAAAATCTCTTGGAAGGTGTTGATATGGTAAATGATGATCCCAGAAGATGGGAAAAGGGATTGTATGGTTTGCCCGAACGTTTGGGTAAAATTAAAGATGAAGATTTAGAACATTTCGATCAACAATTCTTTAGTGTACATCAAAAACAAGCCGAATGTATGGATCCTCAAATGAGAATGTTATTGGAATGTACTTATGAGGCTATTATTGATTCTGGTGTAAACCCTTCGGAAATTAGAGGCTCACGTACTGGTGTGTATATTGGTGTTTCGACTTCGGAAACCGAACAATATTGGACCGCTGATCAAGATCGTGTAACTGGTTATGGTTTGACCGGTTGTGCCAGAGCTATGTTTGCCAACCGTGTTTCCTTTACTTTTGATTTTAAGGGTCCCAGTTACTGTGTTGATACCGCTTGCTCCAGTTCTTTGTACGCCTTGGAACAGGCCTTCTCCGATATGCGAGATGGCAAATGTGATTCTGCTGTCGTAGCTGGTTTGGGAGTTATTTTGAAGCCCAACATGTCTTTGCAATTCAAGCGTCTTAACATGTTGAGTCCCGATGGCATGTGCAAAGCTTTCGATGAGTCTGGTAATGGCTATGTAAGATCCGACGGTTGTGTAGTCATATTTTTGCAAAAGACCAGCAATGCCAAGCGTGTTTATGCCACCGTTTTAAATGTACGCACCAACACTGATGGCCATAAAGAACAGGGTATTACTTATCCCGATGGTAAAATGCAAAACCGTTTGATTAAAGAAACTTATGAAGAAATCAATTTGGACCCTAACGATGTTGTATATGTTGAAGCTCACGGTACTGGTACGAAAGTAGGTGATCCCCAAGAAGTCAACTCTATTACCGATTTCTTCTGCAAGAACCGTACAAATCCTTTGCCCATTGGTTCAGTAAAGTCGAATATGGGTCACTCAGAACCTGCTTCTGGTGTTTGTTCTATTGCCAAGGTTTTGATCGCCATGGAAGAGGGTGTTATTCCAGCCAATTTACATTACAAGAATCCCAATCCTGATCTATATGGTCTATTGGATGGCCGCATAAAGGTGGTAGATAAGAATCTTCCTTGGGAGGGTGGTATTGTTGGTATCAACTCTTTCGGTTTTGGCGGTGCCAATGCCCACGTTATTTTGAAGTCAAACCCTAAACCCAAGGCTCTTACTCCTACTGTAGGACCACCAAAAATGGTAATTTGTTCCGGACGTACCTTTGATGCTGTACAAGAACTTTTGGAGGATGCTACCGCTCACCGTGATGACGATGAATACTTGGCTTTGATCAATGACATTCATTCGAAAAACATTCCTCTCCACTACTACCGTGGTTACTGCGTTATGGACACCAAAGGTTCCTTACAACGCGAGGTTGTCGAGTTCAACGACGAAAACCGTCCCATTTGGTTCATTTACTCTGGTATGGGTAGTCAATGGGCCAGTATGGCTAAGGATCTTATGCAATTTGAAGTTTTTGCCAACTCTGTCCACAGATGCGCTGAGGCTTTGAGACCGGAAGGCATTGATTTAGTCGACGTTTTAACCAAATCTACGGAACAAAGTTTCGAGAACATTTTGAATTCCTTCGTTTCCATTGCCGCCATGCAGGTTGCTTTGACAGATTTGCTAACTTCGCTTAATATCAAACCTGATGGTATTGTCGGACATTCAGTAGGAGAATTGGGTTGTGCTTATGCTGATGGGTGCTTTACACCCGAACAAACAGTTTTGGCTGCCTTCTGGAGAGGCAAGAGTATCCAAGACACCAAATTGCCCCCCGGCAAAATGGCTGCCATTGGTTTAGACTGGGAGGAAGCTCACAAACGTATGCCCGCTGACTGTTTCCCCGTTTGTCACAACAGTGGTGACAACTGTACTATTTCTGGTCCTGAAGCTTCAATCGATACTTTGGTAGCCCAACTCTCCTCAGAAGGTATATTTGCCAAGGCTGTGAAATCTTCCGGTTATGCTTTCCACAGCAAATATATTGCTGATGCCGGACCAAAATTGCGCAAGAGTTTGGAGAAAATTATTCCCAATGCCAAGAACCGTACTAGCAGATGGATTTCCACCAGTATTCCTGAATCTGCCTGGAATACTCCTGTAGCTAAACAATCGTCGGCTGCTTATCATGTTAACAACTTGTTGTCGCCTGTCTTGTTCTACGAGGCTTTACTACATATTCCCAAGAACGCTATCGCTATCGAAATTGCTCCCACTGGTTTATTGCAAGCCATCCTCAAGAGAGCTTTGGGTCCCGATGCCACCAATGTCAGCTTGGTCAAACGTGGTCATGAGAATAACTTTGAATTTTTGTTAATGAACATTGGTAAAATCTATGCTGCTGGTGCCCAACCTCAGGTATTGACTTTGTTCAAACCCATTACATATCCTGTGGGTCGTGGTACCCCTATGTTGAATTCCAAGATTGGGTGGGATCATTCACAAAAATGGATTGTTCCCAAATATGGCAAAGAAACTACCTCCGGTGAAACCGTTATCGAAATCAATTTGGGTAAAGATGAAGACACCTACTTGGCTGGACACACTATTGATGGCAGAATTTTATTCCCTGCTACCGGTTATATGACTTTGGCTTGGATGACCTTTGCCAAGATGAAGGGTATGGAATATCAAAAGTGTCCCGTTGTTATGGAAAATGTTGTATTCCACAGAGCCACCATTCTAAACAAAGAAGGTTTAGTAAAATTTGGTCTCAACTTCTTCGATGGCACTGGCAACTTCGAAATCTGCGAAGGTGGCAGTTTGGCTGTTTCCGGTAAAATCTCCATTCCTGAAGATATTGAAAAGGAAGAATTACCTTTGGACGCTTTGCCCGCCAGTACTTTGGGCAAAGAATTAAATACCAATGATGTCTACAAAGAGTTGAGACTTCGAGGTTATGATTACTCTGGAATTTTCAGAGGTATTGTTAAATCAGACACTGTTGCCAATTCCGGTCAATTGCAATGGGTAGGTAACTGGATCAGCTTCATGGATACCATGCTACAATTCAGTATCTTAAGCAAGAACTTGAGAGAATTGTACTTGCCTACTCGCATTGAAAAGGCCGTCCTTAACCCAGCTAAACATTTGGAACAATTATCCAAATTGTCCGAAGAATTTTTGACACAAAATGGTATACCCGTTTATATGTACGGTGATATTAATGTTATTAAGAGTGGTGGTGTTGAGATGAGGGGTTTGAAAGCCTCACTGGCCTCTAAGAAACCTGGCACCCAAAATCCTCCCACCTTGGAACGTTACACCTTCGTACCCAATTGCAACCATGCTGAATTACATGAGAACTCTGAAAAATCCCGCTTGCAAGCCTTGACCGTTGCTCTTCACACTATAATTGAAAACTCCCAGGGAGCCATTAAAATCAAGGGTGTTGAATTGGCTAATGGTCGCAATCCCGATGTCCTTATGGCTGCTAAATTATTACAAATCATTGAAGGAGAACCAACCATTACCGCTGATGTTGCTGTAGCCACTTACAACAACAATGAGGAGACAATTGTCTCAACTTTGGGAGCCGAATCAGGTGTACGCGTTATTTCCAAAAATATCAATGAAGAACCGGTAGAGCAGAACTGTCATTTCCTATATGCTTTGGATGTTTTGTCCAGACCTGATACCATAATTTTGGAAAATAGCAAGGACACCATAAAAGAAACTGGTTTCCTTATCTTTGAAGAATCTTGCACATCGTATGACAAAACTGGCCGCAACTTATTGAAGAAATCTGGTTTAATCGTTGTGACCGAACAGGTGATTGGAGGTTCCAGAGTTTTGGTTATGGCTCGTAAACCAGTTGATTTGAAACAACGCGAATCTGTTGTTGTTCATGTTACTGAAAATCACTTCAAATGGTTGGATGACCTTAAAGAAGCTTTGGCCAAGGCTGCCGAAATTGAACGTTACGTTTATGTTGTGTGCCAGGGTGAAGAATTATTCGGTGCTGTAGGTTTTATGAATTGCATTAAGAACGAAAATGGTGGCAAATTGGCACGCATGGTATTTATTCAAGACAAGAATGCAGAAAAGTTCTCACTCACCAGTAAATTCTATGCTGAACAATTGTCCAAGGATCTTATTACCAACGTTTTGAAGAATTCTACTTGGGGTACTTTCCGTCACTTGAAGTTGGAAACTGATGTAGCCACTTTGCAAGTTGAGCATGCTTATGTCAATGCTTTGACAAAGGGTGATCTTGCTTCTTTGAAATGGATTGAAGCCCCACAAATGAATACTGGCTTGTTGGATGATAATTCAGAATTGTGTACCGTGTACTATGCTCCCATTAACTTCCGTGATGTTATGTTGTCTTCTGGTAAGCTATCAGCTGATGCTTTGCCCGGTGATTTAGCCCAACAGGATTGTGTATTGGGTTTGGAGTTTGCTGGTCGCGATTCTAGGGGTCGCAGAGTTATGGCCATGGTACCAGCCAAATCCATGGCTACAACTTGTATTGCCTCCAAGAATATGATGTGGGAAATTCCCCACAACTGGTCTATGGAAGAAGCCTCAACTGTACCCTGTGTATATGCTACCGTCTATTACGCTTTGGTTGTGCGCGGTCAAATGAAAAAGGGGGAAAAGATCTTGATTCATGCTGGTTCCGGTGGTGTAGGCCAAGCTGCCATTTCGATTGCTCTACATCAAGGTTTGACTGTCTTTACCACTGTGGGCAGCATGGAAAAAAGAGAATTCTTAAAGAAACGTTTCCCTCAATTGAAGGACAATCATATTGGCAACTCCCGTGACTGCTCATTCGAACAAATGATTATGCGTGAAACCCAAGGCCGTGGTGTAGATTTAGTTTTGAACTCATTAGCTGAAGAAAAACTTCAAGCATCCGTACGTTGTTTGGGTTTGAATGGTCGTTTCTTGGAAATCGGTAAATTCGATTTGAGCAACAATTCGCCTTTGGGCATGTCGGTGTTCCTTAAGAATACATCATTCCATGGTATTCTATTGGACAGTGTTATGGAGGGCGAAGAAGAAATGCAAAACAAAGTTGTTGCCTTGGTAGCTGAAGGTATTAAATCGGGAGCCGTTAGACCTCTGCCTACTTCAGTTTTTAACGAACACCAAGTAGAGTCAGCTTTCCGTTTCATGGCTTCCGGCAAACACATCGGTAAAGTAGTCATCAAGGTCAGAGATGAAGAGGAGGGCCGTAAGACTCTTAAACCCACAGCTCGTTTGGTCAATGCCATACCTCGTACCTACATGCATACCGAAAAGAGTTACATTATTGTTGGTGGTTTGGGAGGTTTTGGTTTAGAACTTACTAATTGGTTGGTTTCCAGAGGAGCTAAATATCTAGTACTCACCTCCAGATCTGGCATCAAGACTGGCTATCAATCCCTAATGGTCAGAAGATGGCAAGAGAGAGGCGTAAAAGTGCTGATAGATACCAGTGATGTTACCAGTGCCAAGGGTTGTCAACAATTGCTTGAAAATGCCAATAAATTGGCTTTAGTTGGTGGTATCTTCAATTTGGCTGCAGTCTTAAGAGATGCTTTATTGGAGGACCAAACCGTTAAAGATTTCCAAACTGTATGTGAATCAAAGGTACAAGGTACCAAATATTTGGATCTATACTCAAGATCCATGTGCTCTGAACTAGATTATTTTGTCTGCTTCTCTAGTGTGTCTTGCGGTCGTGGTAACATTGGCCAAACTAATTACGGTCTGGCCAACTCGGCCATGGAACGTATTTGCGAATTGAGACAAGCCAGTGGTTTCCCTGGTTTGGCCATACAATGGGGTGCCATTGGTGATACTGGTTTGGTTATTGAAAATCTGGGTGATAATGATACAGTTATTGGAGGTACTTTACCACAAAGAATGACTTCATGTCTACAAACTATTGACTTCTTCCTCCAACAACCTCACCCAGTCTTGGCCTCCATGGTGGTAGCTGAAAAACGCAAATCCGATCAATCAGGTGGTGTTAGTTTAATTTCCTGTGTTTCCAACATTTTGGGCTTAAGAGACACCAAGAATGTTCAAGATTCCGCCTCCTTGGCCGATTTGGGTATGGATTCTTTGATGGGTGCTGAAATCAAACAAACCCTTGAGCGGAACTTCGATATTGTCATGTCACCCCAGGAAATTAGACAATTGACATTCGGACAATTGAAACAACTTAGCGGTGGTGAAGGTAATGAAACTACAGCCTCACCTGCCTCTCCTGTACGCAGAACACCCAGCCCCAGTCCATTTGGTGATGGTACCCAGGTGGTATTCTCCACAGAACTCATGCCCACTGAGGCTATTGTACGTTTACAATCTGCGGCTCCTGCCGACTCCAAGAAACGACCACTCTTTGTGGTTTCACCCATTGAAGGTTTTGCTGATGCTCTCAAACAATTGGCCTCCCGATTGGATTGTCCCGTCTATGGTCTACAATGTACTGCTGAAGCCAATCTCGATTCTATTGACTCTTTGGCTGATTTCTACTTGAAACAAATCCGTACTGTCCAACCTAAGGGTCCATATGCTATTGCTGGTTACTCTTTTGGTGCTTTGGTGGCCTTTGTCATTGTTTTGCATTTAGAAAAGGTAAAAGAAAATGCCCATTTGGTTATGTTGGATGGTGCTCCCAAATTTGTCAACTGGTATACTACCAACTTTAAACAACGCTTGAATACATCCGAAGACCAAAATGAAGCTTACGGTTTGGCTTACTTCGGTATGGTGGTGGCCAACGTCGATTACAGTGTTGTAGGCAAAGTCTTGCTGAATATACCAACATGGGAGAATAGGGTAGCGAAATGTGCAGAAATCGTTGCAGCCGAAATTAATCAACCAACAGAATTGGTAAGTTTTACTCTTTTTTTCAAGATTTCTTTATGGAATAATTAACAAAATGTTATTCTATTTATTATAGATTGTACAAGCTGCTACATCTTTCTACAAGAAACTTTTGGCTGCCGATAAATATGTACCCTCCACCAAAGTATCGTGTGATGTTACTCTAGTCAAACCCACTGAAAATTATGCCAAATTAGAAGAAGATTATGGTCTTAATGAGGTAAGTTTCGATTTATTTATTTTATGAGTAGCATACAAAGGTGTTTTGTTTACTGTGGCACAGTAGCGTCGATCGCAAAAATGTTGGTAACAAATCTAAATTTTCTAAACCACTGGACAGATCGAATTAATATGTATGGATTGTAGAGGAAGACCTTAGCTTTCAGAAAAATTATCTTGTAATCACCTTGTAATAATAAGAGATAAGTTACAAGGTGACAAAATTGACCAGCTCGATTATGAAAAAGTTTAAAAAATCCTAAGTTTTACAAATAAAGTTCGATTTCAAAGATTTAAAACACTTTGTAAAGGATTTGCTTGATATCTCATATGGTTAAAGATATATTTGCGCTTGAATTTGGAAATTTAGATTTTTTTGCCTTGCATTTTATTGGTTTTTTTCAAATAATTTCATATAAATATAGGAGTGAAAAATTAGATTTTTATAGAAAATTTTTGATAAATTTTCTCTTATACATTTTTGATAAATTATTTTATAGAAAATTGTCGACGAATTATATAGCTTTATATAGATAAATTTTTAACCCTTAGTTTAGAAGATATTTATTAGCAAAGTTTTTGCCATCGGCCCCACTGTGTGTGAACTGTTGAATTTAAAACTAATTTATTCTTTTCATTTTCCACTTTCCAGGTCTGTCAGAAATCTGTGAATGTTTTGACCGTTGAAGGCAATCACCGTACATTCTTGGTGGAAGATAAATCTTTACAAAAGATAGAAAGCATATTGAATAATATCATCAATTAAAAACCAACACAAAAGACCAACAAATCAAAGAAAATTTCTATTTATGAAATTTTTCTTTAACCTCCTCAACCACTTAACATAAATTTTCATTAAGAAAACCAACAAAACGCACACATTTCATTCATTTATTTCTCGTTTTCATCTAATGCACATCTCTTTTTATAAGGCATAAACCAAATTTTAAAAAAACAATTGCATTCGCACACATAATAACTATGGGTTAATAACAAATTGTTAACAAACAACCATCACATATGTATAATTCTATACAAAAATAAATTTATATTAATATATTGTTAAAGGAATCGTTAGTTTTATCACCTACAATTAGAAACAATGCACATTAAATCTTCATTTTTTTTTAACAAAATTTAACAATTAGAAACAATGCACATTAAATCTTCATTTTTTTTAACAAAATTTTTGCGCTTAAAAAATATTATCTTTAAAACATTTTTGTAATTTGTTATTTACACTGATAAGGACTTGTTTAGGTTGTAGTTTCATGTAGGTCCAATTTTTTACTATAACTTAAATGACACTTTATCGGTTGTAATTTTAGAAAATACTATAATTATGTATGTAAACATTTAACACAAACACATTCCTTAAACAATCTAACCATCAGCAACCAAACAAACAATCTATGTTTAATATTTACCTTGTAAGTTTTTTTTTTATAATCTACCAAATAATTTAAATTTAATATCGTTTGTGATTAATTTTAGTTGATTTTTTTTATATACATACATATATATTTTTTTATAATTTCTCAAGAATCCTTACTAATTTTAAGTTGTTTTTTTTTTTCCTTTTTTTTAATATGTTAAACTTATATTTTCCTCATTCTTTTAATATTTTGTTGTAATATTATATAAAATTTGAAAATTGAAAAAAGAAAATTTCATCATATAATAAATAATTTATATATTAAATGTATATTGAGATATTTCGCACTAAAAAAAAAACATTTTTAAATTGATATTATATATTGTGAAAATTATTCAAATAAGTGGAGATATATACGTTTATGTATGTGAAGAAATAATATTGAAAAAAGAATTTATTACAGAAAAATATTAAATGAAACAAAGAATTAATTATAAATGTGTACTATATATTTATATAGAAATAAAATAAAGGAAATAAAAAAAATATGAATCATGTGTTTTATTTTTTAATTTGAGAGAAGCAATTTTGATATCTTGATAAAATTTCGATTTATTTTATTTTTATTGTAAATAAAGCAAAACCAAACTATGATTTTTTCCTGCCACAATCCCAACCAGTTTTATCATCGATTATGGTAGCCGAAAAACGCTTGTTCGAAAATGGAAAATTTTAAATTATTCGAACAGTAAATGAACTAAAATTAATCGGATAATCGAATGACGGGTAATGGATTAGATACCCTAGTACCATACTTGATTTCTTTTACAGTTGTAACGTTTTAAAATGCTCTTGCTAACCACAAAATTTCGTTTTTTTTTAATTTTTACCAATTTTTTTTTTTACATCTATAATTTTCAATAAACAAAAAGGACTATTTACCATTACTTTGCGAATAATAAAAGATTTATTTTTAAGTGTGATTTGGTAGACGTAATATTAATAAATCGTAGATGACCGAATTGGAAAATGTTGAAAAATGAATGAAGGAAACATTTTTCATTCACTCCTAAACAATTGAGGCTTTGCATATGGTAGTCCTTTTTGAATAGAAAATTTGCTTTCAAAATTGTCAACATTTTTCGTTGAAAAGTTTTCATTTGGCGCAATTTTTTCATTTTGTACAATTTGCTAACCATAGGAAAATTTTTAATTTCTCTAAACTTTCCAATTTGAAATGCTTGGCACACGCTCTTATTCAATAATTTGATTTGGTACTGAAAAGTTAAATTGAAATCCAATTTTTTGACATATTTTTTTTTTTTTTTTGAAGTCGATATTTAACTATTAAATCGAAATTCTACTTTGTACTGAAAGGCATTTTTATTAAAAAAATTTTAAAGATAAAACGTTGAATTTTTATAGAAACATCAAAAATAAAAAAAAACTTTTTTTATTATATATAAAATATATAAAAAATCATACTTAAGTTCTTAAAATTCTTTTATAATTGAAAACTTAAATATTCTTTTTCCATCCCTTTTGTTTTTCCGAAGTATGAAAATTGTTTGACGTCTTAAAAACTATTGAAAATAACCAAATATTAATAAAAATACAAAACCTAATAAAATTATTTTAAATTTTAAAAAGATTAAAAAAAAACGCTCTAAATTTATTATTTTTTTTTTTTTTTGGTTATAAGATTAAGATTTCTTATTATCTTTCAAGTTAAATTGTTAGTTTTTTTTTATTTATTTTTGGTGCTACATTAGGGTGGCATCAAAAATTGTTTTGCCCACAAAAGTAAGCAAATAGTAATCGAAATTAACTTAGTGTCTACATTAGGCAAATTTTTATCAAAACAAACGTCAAAATCAATGTGAATATATACAAGGTAACCTTAGTTAAACAGCTGATTATTATTTTGGTTGTTACAGTTGTCAAAATGCATAAATAAAAAACAATAATGAATACGCCATATTGTTGTTTTTTGCAACTGTTGCCATCTCACACAAATTCACGTTAAATTTGACGTTTGTCATGATAAAGAAATCTGTAATGTAGACACTATGTAAAACATATTCAATAAAAAATTAACATAACTAAGATAAAACATTGGGATAAATAAAATATATTTATGATATTTAGTTAAAGAAATATGTTTGGAAAGTTAGAACCACCCTATTGTAAATAAATAAAAGCTTAAAACTCTTTGTTTATTTTCTTGTCAACTTAAGTTTTAAACTGTAAACGCACATTTCTTACATATGAGCTTTAACTTAGATGTTTCTTAACTAAGTTTGCACTTAAGGAGCAGTATAAGGGAACAGTATAAAACCGGGTACTTACAAATTGTACTAGTTTTTTTTTGCTTGAAAATCCAATACGATCATATGGTTGCTTAACAGCCCGTCTAGACGTAACATAATATGTAATATTTTTGTCTCAGAGAGTGTCAAATTTGCTCTCTAAGTGAATTATTTCACGTGTAGATTCAAATATTAGTATTATACAAATGTATTACTAGTAACCTAGGGATATAGATAATAATATTTTGTATCTTCATCTTATCATAATTTCCGCAATATTAAATAAAAATATAACAGAAAATTATATTTTTTTTGCAATATTTTATTTGTTTATTTTTTAAAAATTTTTGTAAAAAAAAATGTAATCATATTTATTAATTTTGGATTTTTCATTCTCTTGGCTTACAAAAGTGTACACGAAATTCTGAAAGTAAATTAAGTTATGCTTTTTTTTGCATTACAATAAATTGAATTGCATAAATTGAATTTAATTAAATATAATTTAATACTAGTAAAACGTGAAATGTATAACTTAGCTTTTCTTGGGGGTGGTTTCTTCGAAAAATCATTCTTTAGCGATATCTTCCAATTATTTTCTAAACGGTTATCTGTCGATATTGCCGGATTATCATCTAGAAGAATCGTCTTCGTAATGCTTAGAAGTATTGCCGTCGGGACATGTTTTTTTCCCGAAGGAAGTCTCTTCCGCAATACGAATTCCGCAATAATATTTTTCATCCAATCAAGACGTTTGGTGAATCATTTTTCGTATTGACGTATTTGCTGGGTTTGTTTTTGTTTCAAAAAATATTTTCTACTATTTATACCCTACATCACTATAGGTGGTTGGGGTATTATGCGTTTGTGTTGGTGTTTGTAACGCATAGAAAAAGTTATCCAACACCCATCTTAAAGTATACCAATCGACTTAGAATCACTTTTTAAATTGATCTAATGATGTCCGTACGTCTGGCTGGCTGGATGGACGCCTGACTGGCTGGCTGGCTGGCTGGCTGGACGCCTGGTTGGCTGGCTGGACGCCTGGTTGGCTGGCTGGACGCCTGGTTGGCTGGCTGGACGCCTGCTTGGCTGGCTGGACGCATGGCTGGCTGTCTTTGTAAACCTTGTGCACAAGGTACAGATCACAATTTTAATGAAATTCGTTTCAAAGAAGTTTTGTACAAATATCAATATTTGTACCAAATTTTATGATAATCGGTCCATAATTTACCATAGCTCCCATATAAACCCACTTCCAGGAATCGACCTAAAGTACATAAAAATCCTACAGCAAAATTGGCCTCAGGTGTAATATAAGTCCCCTTCCCGAATTTTTGTTGTAAATAATTTTAAATTTTTGAAATAAATATCACAAATGATTTTTATATTTTTTATTTCGTTCAAAATGAAAAAAAAGAATAAATTATTGATGAAATTAAATAAATTATGATGGATTCCTTCGATTGAAAGAAAAATAAACAGTTGTTTTTTTTTTGGTCACTGCCAAAAAGTATGCTTCAAATAAAGAAATAAAATACTTTTAAAAAATATAAATAATTTTTTGTTAAAACTATAGAAAATGTTGAATAACGTTTTGGGTTTTTAACCGATTTTAAAGAAGGATATCTCATTTTATTGTAAACAAAATTGCATTTAAAACTTAATATACAAATATATTTAGTCTTAAAAACAAAAAAAAAGTAAACAAATTAACATCAAAATAAAAATGTAAAAAAAGTTAACGCAATTTTCAAATTCACATGTATAAAAGGTTTTAATATAGTAGATTTTTCAGCTTTCTAAAAAAATTTAAAAATCTAAAATTGACCGCAGACTTAGGGAGCTAATAGAACATTACTGCAGGAACAACCTTAATTTTTTTTTTTTTTTTTTTTTGTAATAATATGGAATTTTTGAAAATTGTTATATGATGTCTTAAAGAAGATCTATGACCCACATTAGGTCATAGATCCTTTTGAAGAAAATAAGAGCTATTTTGTGTATTATTTATTAATTTTGTTGTTTATACTTATTTTCAGATATTTGACTTTAAGGAAATTGTGGCAAAAAAAATACAAAAGTGATAACTTCATACATAACCTAGATAATAACATAAAGAGAACTAATAAGAATTGCCTTAAATTGTTCTAAAAAAAAGGCTCAGACAAACTTATGAAATTAAATTCAATTAAATTTACTCATGTTAAATGCTGATTAAATAAACACGGTATTGGTTTAATTCTTACAAAAAAAAAAAAAAAAATAATAAATATTTTTATTTAAGTCTATATTTACTGATAAGTTATACAAGTAAATAATAAAATAAAGTAAATAAAGTAAAATATTTAAAAATGATTTCATATTTTAATTAAGAAACTGCAATAGCATTTAATAACAAAAGTAAAGTGTAAAATGAAACATTGAAAATATTTGAAAATTTATATGAAAAACAAAAAATATGTAAATCCAAATTTATTTTGTAGTTTTTAATACGAATTGGTGAAAAGTGTTTTTATTTTGTTTAAGACAATTTAATTTTATTAAAAATGCAAATGTAACATGATAAATTATTTGCATAAAACTCATAATGAAATAATTAAAGTATTTTAGCAAAATAAAGCTTAGTGTTAATTATTGAAATAAATTTAAATAATAGCCATAATATTTATAAAAATAAAAAATATATTCTATTTAAAGTATTATATATTTGTCTACAAATAAGGAAATAAATAAAAGTTTAAAATTTAACTCAACATTAAATTTGTTGTATTCGTTTTAACCTTCTTAACTGAATTGCTAACGTAAATATTTTGTTAGTTTTTTTCTTTCTTTTTTGTGTTTTTTAAACATTTTTTTTTTTTATAAATATTAAAGATCTAATTAATTTAAATATGTTATTTATGACCTATTATTCATAGGCCCAAAGTCCATTGTTTTTATTTAAACCATAGAATTGTCATTTTTGCTGATAAACATTAATAAACAAGTAAAAAAGATATAGTCGGTCAAGCTCGACCATTTTATACCCTACTCCATTGCGTATGTGTACCAAAATTCGGGGAGGGGTCTTTTGTTAGACCTGTGGACAATTGTGAACCGATACTTGTATTAAGTGTATAATAAAACATACAAATACAAAATATTATGTTAATACTAACATTTTTGGGTGGCTTTATATGGCTGCTATGGTAAATTGTGTACCGATCTTCATAAAATTTGGCACTATCATTTATACTTATATTAACTTGATATTAACATTTTAATGGGTTTTATGCCTGTTAAAGTGATTTTCTGAAGAGGGCTTTATATTGTAGCTATTTTGAATTATGGACAGATCTTCCTGAAATTCGGCACACAGATTTATATTTGTATAGAACTTATATGTGCCTAATTTCATTAAAATATTGCTATATTTAAAAAATTAAGAGGACATTTGTATGTACAGAAAAATTTGGTCTATTAAACATTTTATCAAAAATAAAAACTATTCCAATTATTTTTTTAATTGTATCAGTTATTCAAGTGCTCAAAATTAAAACTTTCTAATATTTTTTACTTGTATCATTTTGTAATTGTATCATTTAATAAATTTGTCAAATATAAATAGAAATTAGTGATAATTTGCATAATTTAATATATAATTTTTTTTAATTGGTTGAATTTCAATTAATAAAATAATTGAATATGTATTATTCGTTATTGAAATTGGATTTTAGATTTTTCAATGTAAAATTTGAATTTAATTTGTAGAATACTTCGATTTTGAGTAAATTGTTTAATTATAAAAATATTTGAAATCATTTTAAAATTCTAATTAATAATTTTATTGAAATTTTTTAGAAAATTTTTTTTTTCTGTGTGAGGGCTAGGTGAAATAATACACCGATCATAACCAATTTCAATAGGCTTCGTCCATGGACCATAAGAAACCTATATATCAAAATTCATTAATTTATGTACAAAATTGCGGACAGACGGACGGACATCGTAAAATAGACTCAGAAAATGATTTTAAGCCGATTGGTATAAATTAACCCCCATCAGCACAAACTCATAATACCTTCTCCACCTATGGTGGTGTAGCGTATAAAAAGTGAAAATGGTTGAAAAAAAAATATTTGAACAAACTTTAATTAATTAATATTTTTACCGAGTTTTTGTTTTTTCTTTAGATTTCAATGTTAATTCATAATTTTTTTTATTTTATTTTGTTCTCAGCTAATGACAAATGTGGAATTTTAATTACTTATTTAAAATTAATTAATAATTAAAAAATATTTAGATTAATAATACTAGGTAAGCAGTCCAATATGTTAATATGTTTAGTACTGTGAAAAATGACAAAAATATAAACAATTTAAAACAAATTAATATTGTTTTAATCGAGATCAATTAGTCTGAAATTACTTAATAACCCAAATATTTACTTATTCAATACTTGAGATTGAATTTGTGACTTGCTGAAAGAAAAATCTTACAGAATTTAAAATTTATTATTTCTATTATTATTATTATTATTATTATTATTATTATTATTATTATTATTTATAATAGGAAATTTTAAAGAAAATTTTCCATTAAAGGAATTTTTAAGAAAATGTTTCTATAAAAAAGCAAATTATTTAAAATTTCCTACAACAAAACAATTTAACAAAAACTTTCTATAAAAACTATTTATTGAAAATTTCCTATAGAAAGAAAATTAAAAAAAAAAACTATTGAAAATTTCGTTAAAAATGTAAATTCTTCAACAATTTCTCTAAAAAGAAAAATTTTTGACAAATCTCTAAAGAAGAAAGTTTGTCGAGTAAAGAAAATCTTTCATAAAAAAGAAAATTGATTAAAAATTTTCTATACAAAGAAAATTTATTGAAAGTTTTCTACAAAAAGAAAAAAATTTATTGAAAATTTTCTACAAAAAGAAAAAAAATTATTGAAAATTTTCTTAAAAAAGATAATTCATCGAAAATTTCCTATAAAAGATAATTTATCAAAAATTTCCTTAAAAGAGAAAAATTATCAAAAATTATTATTATCGAAAATTTCCTTAAAAAAGAAAATTTATTGAAAATTTCCTTAAAAAAGAAAATTTATTGAAAATTTCCTTAAAAAAGAAAATTTATTGAAAATTTCCTTAAAAAAGAAAATTTATTGAAAATTTCTTTAAAAAAGAAAAATTATCGAAAATTTCCTTAAAAAAGAAAATTTTTCGAAAATTTCTTTAATAACGAAAATTTATCGAAAATTTCTTTAAAAAAAGTAAAATTTTCAACAATTTCCCTAAAAAGAAAAAAATTTAACAAATCCCTAAAAAGGAAGCTTTATCGAAAAAAGAAAATTTTCTATAAAAAGAATATTTATCGAAAATTTCCTATAAAAGCGAAATTTATCGAAAATTTCTTAAAAAAATCGAAATTTATCGAAAATTTCTTACAAAAACGAAATTTATAGAAATTTTTCTATAACAACGAAATTTCTCGAAAATTTCCTATAACAATGAAATTTATGGAAATTTTTCCATAACAATGAAATTTATCGAAAATTTCCTATAACAATGAAATTTATCGAAAATTTCCTATAACAATAAAAATTATCGAAAATTTCCTATAACAGTGAAATTTATCGAAAATTTCCTATAACAACGAAATTTATCGAAAATTTCCTATAACAATGAAATTTATCAAAAATTTCCTATAACAACGAAATTTATGGAAATTTTTCTATAACAATGAAATTTATCGAAAATTTCCTATAACAATGAAATTTGTCGAAAATTTCCTATAACAATGAAATTTATCGAAAATTTCCTACAACAATAAAATTTATCGAAAATTTCCTATAACAGTGAAATTTATCGAAAATTTCCTATAATAGTGAAATTTATCGAAAATTTCCTATAACAGTGAAATTTATCGAAAATTTCCTATAACAGTGAAATTTATCGAAAATTTCCTATAACAGTGAAATTTATCGAAAATTTCCTATAACAGTGAAATTTATCTAAAATTTCCTATAACAGTGAAATTTATCGAAAATTTCCTATAACAGTGAAATTTATCGAAAATTTCCTATTACAGAGAAATTTATCGAAAATTTCCTATAACAACGAAATTTATCGAAAATTTCCTATAGCAATGAAATTTATCGAAAATTTCCTATAACAATGAAATTTATGGAAATTTTTCCATAACAATGAAATTTATCGAAAATTTCCTATAACAATGAAATTTATCGAAAATTTCCTATAACAATAAAAATTATCGAAAATTTCCTATAACAGTGAAATTTATCGAAAATTTCCTATAACAACGAAATTTATCGAAAATTTCCTATAACAATGAAATTTATCAAAAATTTCCTATAACAACGAAATTTATCGAAAATTTCCTTAAAGAAGAAAATTTATCGAAAATTTCCTTAAAGAAGAAAATTTATCGAAAATTTCCTTAAAGAAGAAAATTTATTGAAAATTTTCTTATTTTCTTAATTTATCTAAAATTTCCTATAAAAAATTATCGAAAATTTCCTATAACAGTGAAATTTATCGAAAATTTCCTATAACAGTGAAATTTATCGAAAATTTCCTATTACAGAGAAATTTATCGAAAATTTCCTATAACAACGAAATTTATCGAAAATTTCCTATAGCAATGAAATTTATCGAAAATTTCCTATAACAATGAAATTTATGGAAATTTTTCCATAACAATGAAATTTATCGAAAATTTCCTATAACAATGAAATTTATCGAAAATTTCCTATAACAATAAAAATTATCGAAAATTTCCTATAACAGTGAAATTTATCGAAAATTTCCTATAACAACGAAATTTATCGAAAATTTCCTATAACAATGAAATTTATCAAAAATTTCCTATAACAACGAAATTTATGGAAATTTTTCTATAACAATGAAATTTATCGAAAATTTCCTATAACAATGAAATTTATCGAAAATTTCCTATAACAGTGAAATTTATCGAAAATTTCCTATAACAGTGAAATTTATCGAAAATTTCCTATAACAGTGAAATTTATCGAAAATTTCCTATAACAGTGAAATTTATCGAAAATTTCCTATAACAACGAAATTTATCGAAAATTTCCTATAGCAATGAAATTTATCGAAAATTTCCTATAACAATGAAATTTATTGAAAATTTCCTATAACAATGAAATTTATTGAAAATTTCCTATAACAACGAAATTTATCGAAAATTTCCTATAACAATGAAATTTATCGAAAATTTCCTATAACAATAAAAATTATCGAAAATTTCCTATAACAACGAAATTTATGGAAATTTTTCTATAACAATGAAATTTATCGAAAATTTCCTATAACAATGAAATTTATCGAAAATTTCCTATAACAATGAAATTTATCGAAAATTTCCTACAACAATAAAATTTATCGAAAATTTCCTATAACAGTGAAATTTATCGAAAATTTCCTATAACAGTGAAATTTATCGAAAATTTCCTATAACAGAGAAATTTATCGAAAATTTCCTATAACAACGAAATTTATCGAAAATTTCCTATAGCAATGAAATTTATCGAAAATTTCCTATAACAGTGCAATTTATCGAAAATTTCCTATAGCAATGAAATTTATTGAAAATTTCCTATAACAACGAAATTTATCGAAAATTTCCTTAAAGAAGAAAATTTATTGAAAATTTTCTTAATTTCTTAATTTATCTAAAATTTCCTATAAAAAATTATCGAAAATTTCCCATATAAAGTTATCGAAAATTTCCTAAAACAGAAAATTTATGAAAAATATTCTATAAAAAAAATTAAAATTTAAAGACAGTTTTCTATAACTAAAAATTTTAACAATAATGTGAATATATATAGAAATTTTTAGAAAACGATCTGTTGTTTAAAAAATGCTTAAAAAAGTTTCTCTACAAAAATCATTTATACCCTAAAAGATCCTTATAAACTTAACGGCATAATTTATTTACTTTTTTCAAATTATAAATTTAGCACATTCGAAGTCAAAATAATTAGTAACATCTTACAAACACAATAAAACCCCCGCAAATCCAATAAATGTTTTATTGTTATTTTATTAACTCTTATTTTTTGCTAACGATCCGTAACAAACCATAATAACCATAATACAATTTGAATTCTATTAAATTTCTGTTAAAGTTTATAAAACTAATTTTCATCTAATAAAATGCTTTTATCAAGCAGTTATGAATTTTCAAAAAAAAAAAAAAAAAAAAAATGCAAATAATTTTTTTTTTTTTATATATTTTTGGAATAAATTAATTGAAATTGTTTAGTCAAAAATATGAAATGATTATGGATTTCGATTAAATATTTAAAATACTTGGTTAACACACGCCATTACTATTATTACCTTCATTAGTAGATGGTGCTAATTCATATCAATAACTTGTTATTTGATTAAATTTATTGTTGACTTCTTAAGATAATCAATAAATCAATTCACTTTTTTATTTGATTTTCATTTAACTAAATGAAACTAAATAATAATAATTGATCGGCATAAAGAGTATATGTTAAAATATTAATATATTGGAGATTCATTGCACAATTTTAAATTTTTTTTGTAGGAATTTTAGGCATTTTGCGTAATTTTAATTTATTAATTAAACAACTTCAAAATGTCAATTATTCATATTATATATTATTTTAAAGAGATTTTGTCTGATATATAAAATATTTTATTATATAATAAATTATAGATTTTTTTAAATAAAAAAAAAGGAATAAGCATGTTTACAGAAAAATATTTCATAAATTTGAGTCCGATTATCTATAAAACGGTTGTACAACAAAATAATTTTTACCCACTTTAAGAAGTAATTTATGAATAATTGAAAAACGCAAAGATCGAAAAATACTGAACTCTTTTAAACAAATTTAAGTAATTTTTTGATAAAAATAATAATAATAATAATAATAATAATAAAAATTGCTCCCAATTGAATTGAGATAATTTATAATTTTTTTTTTCTGTAGCATAATTCAGAAAATTCGAAAAGCCTAACTCCTTTTCTACAGATAATCCAAGTTTCATCCAGTTTTATCCAACAAGATTTGGAGTATTACTGTGCTATTATACTATTGAGTACATATTAATGTAATACAGAGTAGGCAAATAATAATGACGCCTCATTACCAAGAAACTACTTCAATAAGTAGTTGTCATTACTGAAAACCAAAAAGTTTTTGCTGGGATGAGACACTTTTGTAATTTTTTTAACATAATACTTTATTAAGCTTTGATATTAAATGCACACACAAATTTGCAATTCTAACAAAACGCTTATCGCTGTCAACGGGTAATTAAGCAGAAAGATATCCGGACGGACATAATAATATTATTATATAGTTTTATAAAGACTTATAATAAATTAGATGCTGTTTGTATGATCCTGTCCGTCACAACTTTTTCTGGATAATGACTTAATTGGTTTCTAAGGTTTTTAAAAAAAACTTCAAATAAAAAATTAAAATATTTTGTATGAAAAATGTGTATATACTAAATCATTTTTATTAATAATTCAGAAACAAATTAAATGATTATGTTGAAAATTTTCTGAGATATAACAGTCATAATAATGAATCAAAATTATTTTTTTTGTGTAATTATAAATCCTTACGATGATATTATTACGTCTGTCCATACTTCCGCTACAAAGATCAATTTATGTCAATGATTTCTTATTTTCTGGGTACATACACAGATATTCGCAGATAAAATATCGTCTAAAAAAGCGGGTAAATAAAGGGAGCACAATTAAAATTTTAATTTTCAGCCAAAATATTTAACATGTAATCTAAATAAGAATTATATATATATATATGCTCTTAAGTATAAAATATGCTTTAAAATAATGATTTTCCATAAACACATATCTAGGCCAACATGCCAACATTCTTAAAATGTTCTAAAAAGTATAAATAACAAATAGTTCGGTTCATTTTAAGCACAGCAAAAAATATGATGGCCAAAGTATAAAAAAAACGCTAATTTTATATACAAAAATACAACAAAAAATTTCCTTGCTTTCAAAAGTTATTTGAAGCTGCGATACAACAAACCAGTCTTATATATGAATTAAAGTTCATAAATCTAAAACATTGTTAATGTTTTCGATATCAATTCTATTTAACCCATTCATGGCTGCCCATAGATTCGCTTGTACGCTTTTGACTAAATTTTTAAAAATATACCTGTGGGTCCATAGAAGTTGTTTGCAGTAAAGAGGAAATTTTACCTCTTCACACACCTGAGATACGAGATGGATATATAAATATCCGATTGGTTTTATTGTTGTATATTTTCTTTAATATTTTGTTTTTTTTTTTTTCTTTTTATTTGAGTATAAATAATAAAATTATATATTTTATACTACTTGAATTACATTGTAAAATTTAAGCTGTTGAAAGGTCTCAGAAAGTTGTTTTCAACTGCGTTACTATTGTGTAACATTGCGCCCTAATCTAAAAATATGAAGAAAAAACCCTCAAATGTCGCGGTTTGATTTCCAAGTAGAAGTATCCGGGGCATAAATGGTACCTAGATATGGCCGTATCGACTACTTAATAGGAAAACTACATACACGCCATCATTGTTCACAGTGTGGTGGCAAAACCGAATACGGATGCTTGAAGTGCAAAGAAAATTTGCTCCCAGCTACATGCTTTCAGCACAACCACAATGGTGTTGCCCCAGATAAATCTAAAATTGCAAAGGCAAATTAACATGTAATTTCCTTAAATAAATTTTAAAATGTAACTTCTCTTTTTATTTTCGCTAAAATAAATTTTTTCGATATGAAAAAATAGTTATGTATGTAACTATGTTTGGATCTCGTTATGGACTGTTGGATATTTAAATACACATTTTCATTATACAACGTGTGTCAGCCGCATTGCTGAGAGGGCACCTATAGCTATTTAGAATGAACAAAATTTTTTTATATTTTACATTGTCCTTTATTTGATAATAAAAAATGCTAAGAAAAAGCATTTTTCGACCTGGAAAAAAACCCTTGATTTTACCTATATGGAAACTAATCTCAAACAGCTAAAAATTTTACTGTTTTAATTTTTTCCATGCTATTCAATCTCCACTTTTAAATAAAAATGTATGTTGTAGTAATTATCTCCGATATAACCGGCGCTAGAATTTTTAAATACCTATTAGGCAGGAATGAGATAAAGCAAGACATTTTCATTTGTATCTCAGCGTTCCGCCACGGCGGCTTGTCTTCTTGGTTTAAATATTTCCTTAATGTATAGCTCATACGTGGTAGAGAAAATCCTGTCATGTTACGCTCTAGGATAGCTTCGGTCTTAGAGAGCGTAACAGTTTGGCAGGTATTAAAAGGTGCACCATTGCCTGGACTTGTCTGTGAGTCTATAATGGAAGAAAAGGACCTTCGGGGCCTGACCAGAGACTTAACACAATCTGGTACCACGGGAGCCAGTAGCCCCTGGTACGGCAACACTGATTTGTCGGCGTTGTCGTACTGGATTAGCTGTTGGAGAGGCTTGTAATCAACTTACAACAGACAGATGAGTATACAGACATCGCTAAAATTACACACTTGCTTATAGAAATCCAAAACATATAGGATGTATAGTACATATAGTGAGCATAATAGCCTATTTGAATTTCAAAAAATGTGTGTACATTTCATAGTTTAATAAGGGTTAAAAATAATTAACGAAGTATTAAAAAATAAATTCAATAAACATATAGTTTATTTATAAGAAAACAAATCTGAGATATTACTTTACTTTAGGCTACACACGCTTCTGCATTAACATAAGCTATTTTCGGTAAATAATAAAATGTCTTAATAAAAATAAAAAAAAAATCCATAAATGCTAAAAAGTTATAAATAGTTTTTTTTTTTTTTTTTTTGATGTCATCTGAACATATAAAAAAACGTTTTAAAATGAATTGCAAAATTTAAAAAAAAAAATAATAATAATAATAAATTAAATCCTTAAAAATACAACCCCGTCTCAAAACTAAGCTAAAAAATACAACTGTGATTTTCGAAATTCCATAATCAATTATGAGAGAGAAATGATAGAGATCAAAATACTTACTATTGCTCACTTGAAGCATAAGTTTAGATTTTTAGTACATTATCATCATTATTACTAAAAAAAAATAATAATAATACAAATTCCCAAAAAAAGATAGGCATTTAGTTGTTTGTACTTTGTTTTAGTATCTGGATTTCAAATAGAAAATATTTGTTCTTTTATTTTTGTGATTAAAGTGATATAAAATACAAGGTTCTAATGAAAATAAACATTTTAATAAAGATAAATATTAAATAATTTAATAACTGCTTAGTGAAAACAGAAAAAAAATAACGATGGAAAAATAAATATAACACAAAAACAACAAAATAAAAAAAAATTAATGATAAAAGCAAAAGTGTGCAATAATAAAATATGAAAATATGATTGTAATAAATTTGATATCACTCATACGCTCCCCTAAGCAGAAAGAACTCAATAAGAAGAGATAGTGTAAAAGGGAGATATAGAGATTGTAAGTGATTATGTGAGAGAATACGAGTGTTTGAGTAATTATAAGAATTAAGAACAGACAGGGGTTATGGATTAATAAAAAAAAAAAAAATTTTAGTAATATTAGAAGAGAGCGTGGTTTGTGTTTTATTTTTAGAATTTTATTTTATGTTTATTTTAATAAAAAATAAAAATAGAGATGCCAACTTTTAAGCCGGGACTTTGTTTGAACTGAAACTATTTTGTTGTTCAAGGGATTCTTGCATAGTAAGACCGATGGCAAAAATATTGTTAATAATTCTGTATCTCTTAAACTCCTGGACAGATCGAAATGAAATGTATGGTAGAGTTATAGGGAAGGACCTTAGCTTTCAGAAAAATCATGTAGTTCTGTAATAATACGAGGTAAGCTAAACGTTGTCAAAGTTTCAAAAAATCATTACCTACAAATCAAGTCCGATTTCAAAAATTAAAAAACCTTTATAAAGAATTTGATGAGTTGAAGACCTATATATCTTTTATGGTTAAAAAATATTTGCGCTTGAATTTGAAAATTTCAATTTTTTTACTTAACTTTTTTTTGCCTTTTTTTAATATAATATATAATAATATAGAAGTGAATTTTTTAATATTATAAGACTGCCAATACATTCCAAAACAATGTGTTGAAAAATTTTTTGAAATACCTCAATTCGGTTAGCCGCACTCTGGGCCACAAGTTTGATTTTTTCAAAAAGTTCAATTCAAGTAGAGGGAGAAAATGTATGCGGATTTTTTAATCTCGAAACTTTAGATTTTATGTCTATGAATTTTTATGTTAATGTAATAGTAAGAAATGCAGAAATTATCTATTTTTTGTAATTGGGTATAGAATTCATAAATATATAAAAAAGGTATTCGGAAATAGTCCCAGATTAAAGAAGTGAAAATAAGTATCTAAATAAAATAAAAAATCGAGACATTCATTGTAAGTCGATTCCATACAAAATAATAATCTTTTTCGTCAAAAACATGATATTTCTTCAAAATCATGAATTTTCAAAGACTAGTGCTAAGCATTTCGTTCATAAATTCGCAAGCTATATCCCTTTAACTAAAAACGGCCAATCAAACCTCATTAATTCTCGTATACTGTAAACAATTATTATAAAAATAATAAATAAAAATAATTGCTATATTATTAATTTTAGAAAAATTATTGCTTTATTATTAATTTTTTGATGACTTTAGATCAAAAAACGGAAAGGTGAAGGCGACAATTTTAAAATGTCAAATACTATTGCGTACATAAAACTATTCATGCGCTTGAATTTGAAAACATTAAATAAAAATCTTAATAGCAAAATATTATAAATTACACTTATTAACTACCACGTTCATTTTTACCTTACCTTATATTCGATATTAAAAACTTCACACAGATATAACTTGATAATAATTAATAATTTTTTTACCACTATTTTGGATTCGCCATTTGAATTTCTTAATTTTTTATAGCAGAAATATTATCAGCGCCCCCAAAAATTCTGTACTTGGTATATATTTTTTATGTACAATAAGTATTCTAACTATGACCAAAATTCAGGGATTGTGAACCACTTTTTTCTCCATATTGCTGCCGCCTTTCCGAATTCGCAAAACCAAAAACCACAAATTTGCTAAATTTGATTATTTAAAATTTTGTCCAATAAAAAAAAAAAAAAAAAAATAGGCTGCCATATTAAATCCGCCATTTTGAATTTATTATTAATTGTTATTACAGAAAAGTAATCGATATTCCCTAATATCTTATATGTGCTATTTATTTTTTACATAAACCAAGTATTTTAATTATGGCCAAAATTTTGGGATCGTGACCCAGTGTGAGCCGTGAAAAATTATCATAGTGAAGACTATTTTATTGGGCTAGAAAAAAAATCAAGTGTGACATATATATATATATATATATATATATATATATATATATATATATATATATATATATATATATAAATTTTGACAGAGGAGCATATTTTGTGAAAATAGTAAAAGTTTAGAATCAATTACACAAAAACATATTAAAATAATTTTTTATTTTATTTTTAATGTAATGTATTAGAAAGATAACGATCTTTTTGTGTAAAAAAAATCAATTTGATAGCTTTAGCGGGTAATTTTTTATAAGTTTTAAAATCTAAACAAGTAATTCTTAAAAATTATAAATAAACATAATATAAAAATAGACAAATTTATCTATCCATTGATATACATATTGTTTACATAGTTTTCCTAATGCAGCAAATATAAGGATCTCAATCCAGATATATAGGCCAAAATTGTTAAAAATATAAAAATATACAAAAAAAAAAAAAAAAAAAAAAAATACAGATTTATTACCAAATGGACCAACTCCTCTTAAAATAAGTTATTTATAATTTAATTTTTTTTTTAAATCATTTGTGATCGATTTTGTGACGAATAGATTTTTTTCTGGGAATTTTTAAATAATTTAAGAAATCTGTTACAAAATTTTTTTTAATTTATTTTTTTAATATTTTGCTAAGTGTATGAAAAAATTAAAATTTTATAATAGCATTAACTGTTTTTAATCTCTGTTAATATTTTATTGATAAACGAGACAATACAAAACATATGCCTGTGATAAGATTGAGTTTTATTCCCTTACGCTGGATGATCAAAATCGTACAAATAAAACAAAACACAATTACAAACACAATCATAATAATAATGTTCATTATCATCATCATCATCATCATCACCATCCAAACACGGTGCCACTGACATGAATTCTAAGTAAAATAACGATTATTTTTATTTCAACTGTTTTATCTTTTCTTTTTTTCATTTTTAGCAGTAATAATTTTAGTCGTATAGATTTATTAGTGTATTACGATTATCGTGCGAGCTCAGACACAAACTTTAAGTCAGTCTGACTATTAAGTATTTAAAATAATGTGAGAGTCGATCGGATGCTTAGATATACTTTTTGGTGCCAGACTAAACAGAACGAACGCATTGTCAATCGAGTTTTTCCTGCAACAGGTTGTGGTGTTGTATTTTCACGTAGCAAAAAAAAAAAAAAAAAAAAATTGTCGTTAAATAAAATTTTATATAAATATAAAATTGAACTCAAAATAAAATTTGAGTTAAAATTTTTAGAGAAATTTAAGGAAAACAAAAAAGTCTACTGTTGATTTTTGTAAAATCAGTTATAAAGTTTTCGAAGAACACAAATGAACGAGTTAGTATATGAATTTTTTATTAAAAAATCATAACGGTTTAATAACTTTATCCTTTTTTAAACTTCCGGTTTATAAATTTTGTTGCTATTTCTTCATGTTTGTGAATTGTTATTTTTTTTTTTTAAGAAAATATATTTACAATTTAAATAAAAAAAAAAATAAAAAAAGACAATTAAACATATCCAATTAAAATTATTAATACCTCACGCATACTTTTTATAAATGCTTTATGTTTTTTTTACAATTAAGTGGCTTTTCTGTGACAATTTTGCAAAAAAAAAAAAAAACAAAAACAAGAAAAGCAAGAGAAAATAATACAAAAATTATAAAAAATAATAAAACAATAACCAAATAAAAAAAAACTGTGTCATATGCTACAACCGCTAAAAACTATCACTGCTACTCATCACTACAACAATCTGTAATTTACTCTCTACTCATTTTCATTCATTCATTTTATTTTTTTTTTAAACCCTTCTTTGATTTTTGTTATTTTTTTCTATATTTATTTGTTACATACGATCATCATTATCATAATGATAATGATATTCGTAATGACATGAATGTATGTGTGTTTTGGCGATTATTTACAATCTCTTAAAATGTGCTAAAAGTGAACAACAAAAGAAAGAAATTTTATTTATTATTTATTATAATAACAATCGTTTTGTTTATTAAACACATGCTGTTCAACTTTCAAGTATATAATCAATCTATTATTATCATTATTATCATCACAAAACCTTATAATCATCAACTTCATCATCATGATCATTATTCGTAACATGGAAATTCTTAAACTTGTCTTTAATGTTTTCTCTGGTAATTAATCTTTTTTTTATTTTTTTTTTTTTTTTTTTAGTTACAGCCTCCTTTATCTTTTTGTTTTCTGTTTTTTTAAAAATTCAATATGAAAAAATTTTAGAATTTATGGACTAACAATAACAAGTGTTAAATATATATAATATATTTGGTGTTATAAAAATGTAGAGCTTAAAAAAAAGTCTATCTAAAGAGTATTTAAATCAATTTAGTGCACAATTTAATTTCAAACGCGATCTTTTTCTTTTGGTGAACAATGAAAATTTACACTTTTATTGTTAAACACTTATTGTGAATTGAAATTTATAACGTGATCAAATAAAGTTTTTCAAAGGAGAATTTAAAAAGGAAACGATATACAACAAATTGAAGCTGTGCTATATTTCCATTAAAATTTGCTTTGGAATTAACGACAAGAAAAGGTAAAATATTTATTTGTTTCTTATATTTAATGCAAAGAGAAAGAAATCTATAAAATTATTGTGTTTTACAACGCTTAAGAGTTATTCTTAGGTGAACAAAAAAAAAAAAAAAAAAAAAAAAGCAAAGATTTATTGATCATATTAACAAAGAAAAATTTTCCACATATTCTGACATTAACTATTGATTTTTTTTCAATTTCACAACATAACTTAAAAAGCCTAAATACCAGGAAACAAAGTAATCGATAACATTCTAATAAGGCGAAATTAAGATCATAGAAATTTTAGCAATTATTACATATTCGTATTTACTGATCTTGCATTCTTTTTTTTACTACTAGTCCTAGGAGATGAGTTTAATAAGTTTAATTTTTGAAGGCGGACCCCATATACTAAGGTCCGCTATTCATACTGAGGTGCCTTATTTTGAGTTTTTTTCAGCGCCGCTCTTACAGAGCATATGAAATTTTCCTTTCAAAATTTAACTCCATACTACTCCAATAAGACTATGTTAAAAATTTTTTGATTTTACTCCACTGAGCTCAACTTTTAGTGATTTTACCAACTTTGGTTGTAGTAAGGAAAAGAAAGGGAAGTCCTTTCTGGTGGGCTCCGTGCCTAACCAAGGAATCATACACAGGTCGAAATTACATTACACAGTGGGGCAGAATCGAAATTTTTTGGTAATAAATCTGTAACTTCTGATCGGCTGGTTGGATTTTTATGAAATTTGGTATAGGCGTAGCGGAGGAAGGGAAGGGGGGCACAACAAACCCCTCAGGGGCGGAGCTAAGGGGGCTCAAAGTTAGGTACCTCTGACATAAAAATTTTTAATCGCTTGCCAAATTTTTGTTTCTCGTCCGATTTCAAATATTTTTATATATTGTTGTAAGCCCTAATAAAGCCTATAAAAGACATGCTAACATGTCCTATTTATCTCTTATAGTTTTCGATTTATTTATGTTTGAATTTTTAACCACCATAATTTTGCATGTTTTTGGTCCAGTTTTTTTCTCATATATCCTAGTATTTCCGACTGATTTTATTAGTTTTTTTCTTAACTAGTTAAAGAACAAAATTATCTATTGAATAACAAATTTTGAAGTCGATATTTTCACCGAGTCAAAAAATAAACGATTTTGAATTTGAAAATTGCAAAAAAGACGACTTTTTGTGTTTTTTTTTTTAGCCGAAAAATTATCTACACTCTTTTTTATCTAAAATAAAATTTTCTTTAGCAACATATAATAATTTTGCACTTTTCTGAAAGGTAACTTCACAGAGATGATTTTAAGATAAAAAACAAGCCCAATAACTCAATTGGTCATGGTACACACCCTCCCGAATTCGACCCATTTTATATGAAAGTTTTGATTTTAGACCATTTTTTCTCAAATACCAAAGCACGAATCGACAAACGGAATATATTTTAAGAATCCTCAATATGTTGTTAAAAGTTTTAGATCAAAATCTACGGGCCTTCGGAAAAATGTGGATTCTATAGCCATAAATGTAAAAAATCCCATTTTTGAGAATTTTGATTAGTTTTTTTGGAAATTCAGGAAAACCCTACCCCTGATTGAAATTTGGTTAACGCGCTTTTATTTACATTAATAAGATCCATATTTCTTGCAAATTTCATTAAGATATCTTTATAAACAAATATGTTATTACAATTAAAAATTTGAAGTTGCGATTTTTAAAACTTTTTCATACTCGAAGTGGTCAATATTGATAACGTGTAGATAATCTCGTATTATTACACAGTTACTACAAGTTAGTTTTTCTGAAAGCTTAAATCCTTCTCTGCAATTGTCCCATACATTTTAATTTGATACGACTAGTAGTTTAGGAGATACAGATTTATTACTCATTTTTTTGCGAATATGGAATTCAATTGTGGACGCTCCACATTACAAGATATCCACATATGGATTTAGTTAATCAACTTTGAAAGTTATTCGAATTTTGTTTATTATAAAAATCAATTTTTTTATAAAAAACTTTTTTAAAGTTACTTTTGGAAACAGAAATAGTCCTCGCATTCTATTTATTATTTTCTATTTCTTTGTTGAGAATTGTTTGCCGAATTGGTGGATCTCGGCCCCTAAGTTCTATATAGACCGGTCGGTCTCTAACTAACGATAGAATTTTTATTTTGGCCAAACTTTAATTTTTATTGACTTAAGAGAGGAATAAATTAATTATATTTGGAATATTTACACCACCCTAGGTGATTAGGGCTTGCGTTTGTGTGTATGTTTGTAGCGCAGAAAAAAATCTTGGACCCTCATCTTAAAGTAAAAATCGACGCAGAAACATTTTCGATTTATCGATGTCCATGTGGCTGACTAGATATTTATTTAAATCTTTGACGATTTGATAAAATTTGGTATACATATATAACTTTTTTGATACCAGAATCAATCCTAATGAAATTTGTTATGATCGGTTCATTATTTCAACTAGCCTCCATACAAATATTCTCTCGGAATAAAATCATAAAATCTTTAAATATAAAAATATTTTAATGAAATTCGGCACCAATAAAATTCGTATAAGAATAATTCTGTGTTCCTAATTTCATGATTATCTGTTCTAATGATAATATGAAAGCAATATTTGACACAAAAAAAGTTTTATATAAGTTGAAACTACAATGCTAAGTTTTAAGAGGATCGGTCCATAATTGACCATGTAAGGCCTACTTCCGCAAATTTCCCTAAAGTGCATTAATTTCGTATAAATTTAGAACATAAAAATTCAAAAATTAAGCTTACCGTGTTGTCTTAATAATTATTTATTAACCAGATCCATGTCTAAAATCGAGACTGAAATACCCAAAATAATAATTCTAAAGACTTAGTGCATTTTTATCTAATATTTCTCTAATATTCGAAAATAATTAAATTTATTGAAATTGTGTATTTCAGAAATTTTAACATTTAACTTTTTTTTATTATTAAACAATATGGTAAATATTTAAATTAAATTGGTTTTAAATATTTTAAACACTTTAAATTAGCGAAATTACTAAACTGAAAAAGATTACTAATCGCATATCTAGGGAACTAGATTAACTGATATCACATGAGTAGGAAAGTTTATAAATTTTTATGTTCCAAATCGAGCCAACTCTAAAGTTTTAATTTTATTTTAAAACTTACTTTGTACTTCAACACGTTAGGTGTAACGAAACAATCCGGGTTTAAGTTTGTTTTACATAAAATTTATTTTTGAGGACAATAAATTTGGACTTATTTACGAAGTCAACAAATTTAATATTCTATATATTGTCACTTTTAATATTATTTCTTTTATATTAGTTCTGATATTAAAAACATATATCACTTTCTTGTCACACTCGTAATATCCCAAAGACCTTGACCTATCGTAATATACTTCAAATAAAATATAAAAAACACAAACACATAAATATTCATAACTAAGATAAAAATTAAAAAAAAAAAAAAGAGAAAGAAAGATATAATCCGTCAAGACCGATTATATGATACCCTACACCATTGTGTACGAGCATAAAAATTCGCGAAGAGGACTTATATTACACCTGTGGCCATTTTTACTAAATGTAAAATAAAACATACAAATACAGAATAATGCGTTGATACTAACATCTAAATGATTTTATGCACTTTGGGGCGATTCCTGGAAGTGGGTTTATATGGTAGCTAAGGTAAAAATTTGGCAATGTTGTTTTTACTTACATAAAACTTATTTGTGTCGAAGATTAACTTGATACTAACATTCGTATGGGATTTATGCACGTTAAAGTGATTTTCGGAAGAGGGGTTTATATGGGACCTGTGGTCAATTATGAACCGATTTTCATAAAATTTAGCACAAAAATTGATACTTATGCAAAACTTCCCAGCAAAAACTTTTTGGTTTTCGGTAATGACAACTACTTATTAAAGTAGTTTCTTGGTAATGAGACGTCATTATTATTTGTCTGCTCTGTATTACATTAATAAGTACTCAATAGTATAACAGCACAGTAATACTGCAATCAGGTGGATGAGTTAGCTAGAGCGCCGGATTAACAACCAGAAGGTTGTTGGTTCAACCCCATTCTGAAGCTGTTAGTTTTTTATAACAAAATGTCTAAAAAGATATTTTAAACTAAATAGAGTTTTTTTCTCTTAGGATGCCATGTGCGAGATGGTGTACTGAGTAAGACGTTAGTCAGTAAAAACGAATGGTTAGTGTGTGTCCAAGTTCGAGTCTCACTTACGGCAAAATTTTTTTTGTTTTTTTTTTATTTTTGTTTTCTTTTAGGTACATATTTTTGAGTACCCCTAGAGTCAAAAAATAACTACATGAATTTGTGGACAAGTCGAACAAAAATAACTAGTTATTCATAGTAGTTTATTTTTGTTTCCAACTATACCTTCTAGCTTACCAGGAAAGCAAAGTTTTTGCTGAGTTCCTTATACCGAATTTCATTAAAATGTTGCTATATTTAAGAGATCGTTAAACCCTTATTCCGGGAGGACATTTGTATGGGGGCTAGGTGAAATATAATATAAGATTTGTCCTTGTATTATTAAAGTCTCACGTGCGAATTTCACTGAATTATCTTTAAAATTGCGACTTGTACTTTGTGCACAAGATTTACATGGACATCATTAGATCGACTCAAAAAGTGATTCTGAGTCGATTGGTATACTTTGAAGTGGATGTTGAGTGATTTTTTTTTTCTTTTTTTTTTTTTTTTTTTGTGTGTTACAAACATCAGCACAAATGCATAATACCCCAACCACCTTTGGTAGTGTAGGGTATAAAAATCACAAAATTAGCCATCGAATTTGTCGCGCTTCTTCATGACACTTCAATGTGTATGACACTTGCTCATTTGAACAAATAAAAAATTCGTTTAAATTCTTTTTTTTTTGCGCTTTCGGAGTGAGATCAATTTAAAACTCGGGAATAATCTTGCTTTGACTTTAGCAAATCTTGCTGGTTTGTTACTAAACTAAATTCACACACAAGATGTAAAATATTTTGAGTTTTGTTTAGTTTTTTTTTTTTTTTTTCAATTTTATTTATGTCGTTTTTAATTTATTTATGTGCTTTTAATTCTCATACTTATTACTGTCCCTTGTTTTTTGGTTTATGTTTTTTTTTTTATGTGGAAATAAACCAACTTTTTTATGTTGGTGATAAAAATAAACGAATACTAACTAAAATGCAAGTAATTGACTCAAATAGACTCGTGACAAAGATTTGCGCTAAAAGTAAGTCTTTAAAGAAGGAAATATTTTAAATTATTCCATAAATATAAAGCTCACACGATATTTATGTTAAATAATTTAGCGCCCTTTCTATCTTTTAATGGAAATAAGTACCTTTTATTTTTATTTTATTATATACGAGGTATAATTGGAGAATCTTTTTATAGAAGTTAAAATGCTTAAGAAATTTATGAAAATTATGCTCCAGGCATGACATTATTTTGATATACGGTTGGATTAAGATTGATAAATTTACACAGGAAATTATACTGAATTGGTAGGTATTATAACAGCATATAAAGTTTTTAAATTAAAACCGAACCTAACACCTTTCTTAAATAATTAAAATCCAATTTTATCTAAAAAAAACTTATAAATCTGTTATTTATATAGTAGATTTGAAAATGCAGGATTTAAAAAAAAAAAAAAAAATAAAGATCTGAATAATGGCACCATCACCATAACGACTGACTGCGCAATTTATTATAAGAGTTAATTATTATTTAACCCACGTATATTCTTTCTAGTAGTTTACTGTTAACACATACTAATTTTAAATTTATATGACATTTCTAAACACGCTTTATATACATAAGTATAACGTTGTTGTAGTGGTATAAGAGTGTGTGATTTGTTGTTGTTTTTAATTAGATCAATGTTAAATTATTACAAATTTAAAATAGAGTGCTAGAAAAAGAAAGGCTAATAAAAAAAAACCTAACAATTACAACTTGTAAAATCAAAACAAAAAGTCCACTAACATTAGCAGCAAAATAAAAAAAAAAAACCTTTTTAATTAATTCAATTTTAATTTACGTTAATTTTCTAGAGGATGTTGATGATTTAAAGCAAGACAAACGTCATATTAGACAATAATTGCAATTGTTATACTATATATACATATTTGATATGTCTTGATGTTTATATCAGAATAATTTCCAATAAACCTTTGATTTTAACAATAAGTTGTTATTGTTATTCCCAGACAAGCTTTAATCGCTGGACTTTACATAGTATTAGATTTATGGCAATGCTGTTCAGAATTTTGATACTTTGTTCGGTAACAAAATTTCTAAATATTTTTTGAAGAAATATCTTTAAAATTCGTTACTAAATTTCTAATAACTTGTTTATCAAAAAAGTACCAAATTTATAAAATTGTTAAAAATTTTGAAAAATAAGAAGTATATTACAAATACCATTTTTAAGTACCAAAAAATAAATCAATATATATATATATATATATATATATATATATATATATAACAGTAAGAAATATCTTTAAAAACGATACTGGCCAACCAAAAATTGTAAAAGAAAATTCGATTGCATTTCATCTCGTCTTTTAAAGAAGAACATTTTTTAGGTGATAGTTTTTTTATGGAACTTATTTAAAATGTCTTTCTTTTTATATTGAATTTGGAAATTTGTTCAAAAAGAGAAATATTTTAAAATAATATTAAAAGAATTATTTGGTTTTCATTAGAAATTCGCTACTTAAAAAAATATAATAGTAGGTACTTTTTCTAAAATATTCAACTTTTTTAAAAAAGGTACTTTTTAGGATTTTTGTTATAAATATTTTTTTGATAAACTGTACTTGAAAGAATTATTTCATTTAAAATTTTTACTCCTTATGATACATGATATTTTAATTTTTGTTTAAATTTTGTTTTTGCTTAAATTGAACTTTTTAATTTTTTTTTTTTTTTTGAAAAATGGTATTTTATTTAAAAAATTTTGTTATTATTGGTATACCATTTTTATTAAATTCTTCATAAAAATGGTATATTTTTGAAAAAATTTTATGCATTTATAATTGGTACTTAAATTTTGAGTGTTCTTTTTTAATGTTTTTAAAGAAAAGTGTTACTTTTTTGTAAAATAAAAAAGAACGTAAACCCTTTAGGAAAAAATATCATTTCACAAAAAAGAAAAAAATTTTTAAAAGAAAGTATAATTTTTTCAATAAAATACCATTACTATAAAGAAGGATCAATTTTCAAAAAAGTAACAAATTTTTTAAAATATAAAGTTAAACTTTTAAAATATATTATTTATTTTAGATAAATACTAATTTAACAAATTAAGAAAATGGAAAAAATTTTTCAAAAAGCACATTTTTTTTAGTAAAATAAAAAAGTAAAATTTAATTATAAAATTTTTTTAAGAAATTGGTCATTTTTCAAGAAAATATTCATTTTGCCAGATAATGTTTTTAAACAAAAGTACCAATTAAAAAAAGGACTATTTAGAAAATAATATTAAATATAATATCAAAAGTAAATTTTTCATAAAAAACAACTTTTCAAAAAGTACCATTTAGCAAAAAAAAAAAAAAAAAAAAACGTACCAAATTAAAAAAAGATGCATGTTTCTATATCAAAAGTACCATTTAGCAAAATAAAAGTACCAATCTATAAAAAATATTAAAAAAAAAAACAGTAAAAAAAAGATAAATCTTTAAAAAAAAGTAACACTTTTCTTTAAAAACATTAAAAAAACACTTTCAAAATTTAAGTACCAGTTATGAATGCATAAAATTTTTCAAAAAGATACCATTTTTATAAAGAATTTAATAAAAATGGTATCCCAATAATAACAAAATTTTTTAAATAAAATACCATTTTTCAAAAAAAAAAAAAAAAAAAAAAAAAAATTAAAAAGTTCAATTTAAGCAAAAACAAAATTTAAACAAAAATTAAAATGTACCATATCATGTATCATAAGGAGTAAAGATTTTAAATGAAATAATTCTTTCAAGTACAGTTTATCAAAAAATATTTATAACAAAAATCCAAAAAAGTACCTTTTTTAAAAAAGTTGAATATTTTAGAAAAAGTACCTACTAATGAAATCCAAATGATTATTTTTTTTTTTTTCTCTTTTTGAACAAATTTCCAAATTCAATATAAAAAGGAAGACATTTTAAATAGGTTCCATAAAAAAACTACCACCTAAAAAAAGTTCTTTTTTAAAAGACGAGATGAAATGCAGTCGAATTTTCTTTTACAATTTTTGGTTGGCCAGGAAGTTGTTATATCGTTTTAAAAGATATTTCTGTTAAATAAAATGATGGTCCCATAGCCACAAATATAAATATCAATCACTTTAAAATAATTTTTAAGAAAACAACTAAGTTTTATAGAAAAAACGATTTTAAAATCAACATTTATTTTTCGTTTTCTTAAACTAATTTCTAACTGTTGTCGAAATTATATATTTATTTAGTTAATTTAAAAATGTTCTAACACTGATAGAAAATTTATAATCTAAATTATATTTTGAAGCTCAAAATTTTATTTCCAGATATTAAAATTATTATTTTATTTTAAATTTAAATACTTTTTAAACTTTTGTTTAAATCAAGTCTCTATTTTATCTATAGCCTTCATACATTTAAAAAATCTCTCTAGTAACTGTCATTTACAACAAAAAACAACCCTGGTCACTTGAACGGAATTAGTATAAAATTAGTTAACCTGCTGCTACTAACCTTTGTACAAACTATTATAAAAAATTATAAAATATAAATGAAAAAAAAAAAATATTTAGAAAAAAAAACTATAAACTCAGCAAGACTTCCTCGAATCTAATGTTATGATTTGTGCTTTTATTTTACATTGGCATTGTGAACTGACAGACAGTTGGTTTGGCGATGCAGCAAGGAACTTATTATACATATTGCTTTAAAATAAGTGCAATGCAATTTTTCATGGAAGTATTTAATTTTTTTTTTTTTAATAATTTTGTTATAACAAATTATTTATGTTTTTTCCAAACTATGAAAGAAGACAAATTATTTCACTTGGCAGCCAGCACTATGCATTAAATAAATATGCATTAATGCTTTTAATATTTGTTTGTTTTATGCATTTTAGGTATTAAATTGTTTTATATTCTGCATGTGTGTTTAACGATCTATATGACGGTCTTTTGTCGTGTATATCATTTAATGTGTGATTTGTCACTGTTAACTGCATTACCGACATTTTGATTTATAGTTTAAATCGACAATCAACAGAACACACATATTCATACATACACCTGCACACAATATTTCTTATTTTTTATACAAAATATTGTTTATTCACTTTATTATATAAAATAAACAAATAAACTGTTTAGAAAATATTTAGCATTATTTAAAAATATATCAACATTTAATTACTTAATATTAAAAAAAAAAAAACATTTATCAATTTTATAATAAACTCAGCACTTTTAAGCACGCTATAATTATCAAGAATTTAATAAAGGTATGATTTCCATGTGTTTTATTATTAGTATATTACTGATTCGAAATTATTAATTAGAAATCAAAACTTAAAAGAAAAATACATTAAAATTAGAAGAGTTTGAACTTAGAAGTATTCGATTTTTTACTTAAAATTCATCTCTGTGGACATACTTTTCAGAAAAATTATTGGTGTCTTATCTTGAAAACGCGACGAAGAAGTGAAATTTTCCATTAAAACAAAAACAAAGTTTGTTTTTGTTTACAAAGTTTGTTTTTGTTTACCATATATTTTTAAAATGTAATAAACGTGAGAACTTTAACGCGTTTCTCTCTCTTTTAAAAACGGTAAATTCCATTTTAGGAATGTTCGGTAAACAAAAACAATTCTTTAAACTTTGTTTTTGTTTTAATTGTTTTTGTTTCACTTCTTCGACGCGTTTTCAAGAATAGACACCATTATTTGGGACTTCAAAAGGAAGGAACTGTGAACAGGTTTATGAAACATTTGCTTAATAAATGTGCATATGTATGTACGTATGTAAATATGTACGTATGTATGTATGTTAATACCTAACACATAGGGGTGAAATTAATAAAAACTGCGATTATTTGAAAATTAACATTTTGAAAAAAAAAATCATTTTGGGTAAAAGTATAAAAAATGATGCATCATTATCTTTTCAAAAATTTTTCCTTAATTTTTCTCATACTCCCGGAAATGCACCGTCAAAGTTACAGGTTTTTTATAACATTTATGTCCTGATTTTGTAAAACGAAAGGAAAATTCACTTCGACAATTTGTATTTTTTTTCTCTCTTTATAGCATCTTGTATCATTACTAGTCATATGGTTTTCGAAGTTACAAAAAGTCCTATGTGTATATTTCCTTAAGAAAAAGAAAACTGTTTTTGTTTTTCACTTCACATAGGACTTTTTTTTAAGAAAAAAAAAAAGACAAAACAAAAATATTAAAAAATAAATTAAAAGTTTCTTATACAAAAAATAATATGAATAGATTTTTTTAATTTCTTTTGCCATTCGAGAACGCCAAAAGATATAGATTTTTTTTTAAAGTATAAAATTTTAAAATATCTTAACGAAAAATATAAAAAAAAAATAAATAATAATAAAACGGTTTTTTGGTCTCTTGAAAAATAATAAAAAAAAAACACATAGGACTTTTCGTCAGCGCACCGACGATTTGCTTTATTTTAAAAGAGATCTATATCGAATTTTACGAACACATGTATTGGAAACGAATAATAAAATTACAATCGAGGAAGTTTTGCCTTATTAAATCAATTAGCGTTGACGTGACAGGACCTTCTATGGAATCTATCGTCAATTTTGAACCGATCTATCTTTATGCAAATATTTATATGTAAATTGTGGCCGTGAAAGTGGTTTTAGGAATGGTTTATTATTTGGGAACAGTAGTCTTTTATAGATTGATTTTCACCATGTTTAAAGGTATAATTTTTTACTTAGAAAAAACTCATTTGTTATAAATTTGTAAGTAAATATAGACATATTATAAGCGTTTGAAACATTTCCGAGAAAATTTGTTCGATTATAACCAATTTTAACATGTTATATAACTGGCCGAAAAAAGTCTTACGTAGCAAATTTCAACACATTATAATTAAAAAGGCGATCTACAGATTAGCTGAAATATTGATTATTAGGCTAAAATTAAAATTTTATAATTGTAAAAAGTGCTTTTTTGTTTTATCTATGAGATAATTATTACAACAAAATTAAATAATAAACCCTATACCCCTTCCCTTAATTAAGCGCAATTTTTGACATTTTTACCTAACTGAGCGTCAGTATCGACCGAAACCTCATCAACAGGGGAACCGCAAATACGCAATTGCATGTTTTTTCTATACGTTGAATGAAGCCATCGTAAAATATTTACTCGCTTCCGAGCTTCCGATTTACGGCATATTTTTTCATATAGTGATTTTTAGAGCATATTTTGTTATTTTGAAGATAATTTTTTTATACCTCATGAGAAGTTTTTAAAATGATGAATAAAAAAATAAGAGATCAAAAATATTTAGTATTTAAAATTAATTTTAACGGATTGTTAAAGATTTTTTAGGAACTTGATTTGTAGTAACAAATCATGAAGTTTTAGAAACAGATAAATTGATTTTTATTAAAGCCGTTTTTGAAATATGATATAGAGGACGTATTTCAACTTGCCTGAATAGCATCAATTAATATTGTTAAAATAATTTTTTTTAATGAAAGTTATGTATGTAAATTTTCATATGAAAATTTTTGATAATACCTGAACTAATTAGATGGGAAAGCAAATAGAAGTTCAATATTTGATAAATTAGAATTAAAAATAAGTTTTACCTTATTTTATAACCTTAAAATATTAATTAAAAAAACGCTTTGTTTCATTAAAAAAAATAATTTTTATATAAAAATTACAAACACTTTTTTGTTTTTCTACTGCATATCTTTCATTTTTTACTGCATATTTCATGCAGAGAGCATATTTGCAATTTCCCTACTCATCAAAATACTACGTTCTGGAAAATAAGTCAAAATAATTATTATGTTTATTATTATTATTATTATTATTATTATTCTTATTATTATTATTATAATTTACCGAAGATCGCCGATAACGCAGGTGTATATGTTATACATAAAAATATAGGGATTGGTCCAAAGAATTTTATTACAACTTTTCACAATTCAAATCAAATTTTGAAATTGAATAATAATTTTTAATCGGATAAAAGTTCTGTCCGAAATAAAAAAACTGGACCAATTATTGTGAAATATATAAATTGTTATAAATTACATTCTTAAGCATTTTTTATTAGATCTTAAAGAAGACTTCATGAAAGTGTATAAAAAGGCATCTAATATGTAAATGGAAAGAGTTTGAAAAATGTTCATGTCCACGATACCCTTTTTGAGATGGGTTTATTATTAATACTTAAATTCGAATACTCCAGACGATTGGAAATTAAAGAATTATTCACAATATTGATATTCTACTAGGGTTGTTAATTATTCGAATTTAATTTGGATCGAATAAAATTTCATAATTTTATTGTTATTCAGATGATCAATTAATTTTAAAAAATTCTTCGATTGCTCGAATTATTCGAATATTTGAAATATATTGCAACAAAATTATAGAAATTAACTTGATTTTAAGAAAAACATTTTTGGTTCCATTAGATTTCATATTTAGATTCCAAATTATGCTTTTATTTGTTATTTGTTTAAAACGTTTATTACATTTTATTTAACGTTGCCAAATTATAACAGATAATTTTTTTGCTTCAACAGTTTTTATTTGTGTATTTGATTATTCTAAAAATATTGAGAGAATAATTTTTTATTCAAAACTGTAAAATTTTGTTCAATCGAATCCGGATAATTTTTATTCCAATGACAATCCTACATTCTATATAACTGTTCGCTGTTTAGATTTTATTTACTCAGGTTTAAATGGTTCTTTTTGGCGCTGGCCATCAAAAATTTACGGTCCAGTTTTTAAGCTTTAAACGTTTGAACAATTTAGATAATCGTTAAGTACAATTAAATTGAAAAAATTCACTAATTTGTTCTAAACTATTTATGAAAATTGTATAAATGATAAATATAACTATGCTGATAAAACTGATCAATAAATAACAATTATAAAATAGCTTAATTACTCGGTGTTACTAATTACACAAGTTATGGATAAAAAAAAAACTTATTTACTTTCCATGTGACTTTCTTTGTCATTTCCTAAACATCATCAAAGTAAAATAAATTAAATTATCTTCACAACAATTGGTTTTAAAAAAGAAAGAACATTTTGTTTGTGGTATGAATACAAAAACTAATTGGTTGTTGTCTGTAATAAAAACAAATCTTATACAATATATATAGATACTAAAAAATGCTTAAAGCAATTAGAAAAGTGAGCAAAAACATTTTTTTATTTTTGCAAATTGAAAACGTTTGTAAGGTTAATAAAGCACAATGGGATAACTTTAAGCCAAATATAATTTAAATATCACGCAGAAAAAAAAACATGGTTATGGCATTGTCACTACAACAATATTATGTTCTCATTGGTAATTTTCTTTAATTTTACTGAAACTGAGTTCATAATAACAATGTTTTTGTTTCAGTTTTATCATTAAAAGTTTTCTTTCATTCAAAATTTTCATATAGTGACTATAAAAATTTTATGTTTTTGAATATTTTTAATAGAAACAAAATTTTATTAAAATAAAAAATATTATTATTTTTATAGCTATTAAATATTACCAGTTTTTTCCAAGTTCTTAAACCATATTATATTTTCAAACCATTCTAATATTATTATTCCCATAAAAATAAAATGTTACAAATAAATGTGCTTTTTACAAATATGATTGAAAAATTCATAACGTGTTTGCTCTTGAATATATTTTGTTTTTAATGTTTGTTTTCCAGCTTCTTTATAATTCTCATTTAGTTTATACATTAATTAATACAAATATACAAGGTTTTGTTATATTTGTTGTGATTCGAGCAATATAAGATAATGGGTGATTCAAGTGGAGATACTTTTTTTCAATAGCCGTTTTTTGGCAGATCATGTGTGAGACGTGTCATGCTGTCATGTTATTTTTGTTTAGTATTGTTTGGTATTTCATAATGGAAAGAACAACGTTTACAAATCTTTCAACTTTATTAAGAAAATTCACGTTCTGTGAGGAATCTGTTTCGTGCACTTCGCTCAACTTATGGTCAACTTAATCGGCCTACTGAGTGTACTATTCGCAACACTATCACCCATTTTGAGACCCAGCATTCATTATTGGATAATATTCAACCGAATAGACCACTTCCAACACGCTGTGAAGAAAATATAGCGGCCGTAGCTGAGAGTGTACTCGAAGACCGTGGAGAGTCGATTCGGCGCCGTTCGCAGCAACTCGGACTGACGTATGGAACGACTTGGCGTATTTTATGTCGAGATCTTAAATTGAAAGCGTACAAAATACAGTTTGTGCAACAACTGCAGCCGATCGACCTTCCCAAGCGACATCGCTTCGCTCTATGGGTTCTTGAAAAGTTCCAAGAAGATCCGACGCCATTTCTGGCTCAATAGATATGTAAACAAATAAAATTGCCGCATTTGGGACGAAGAGCAACCTGAAGAGATTCAAGAACTGCCACTTCATCCAGAAAAACCAACGTTTTGGTGTGGTTTGTGGGCCGGTGGAATCATCGGTCCATATTTCTTTAAAAATGATGCCGGTGCGAACGTAACCGTCAATGGCGACCGTTATCGTGCCACGATAACCGACTATTTGATGCCTGAAATTGAAGCTCGTGATCTCGGCGACATTTGGTTTCAGCAAGACGACGTCACTTCCCACACATCGCATCAATCAATGGATTTATTGAGAGAACACTTCGGTGAGCACATAATTTCACGTTTTGGGCTGGTCGATTGGCCACCAAGATCGTATGATATCACGCCGTTACAAGTCGAAATGCTCGAACGAGTCATCGAATATTGGACTCAACGGATGGACCATCTGCGACATAGCAACGGCCAACATTTGATAGACATAATCTTCAAAAAATAAATGCCAAAGAATGTTCTTTCAAATGATAATAAACATTCCCCATTAAATTTGAATTTTCTGTGTTTTTTTCTTTAAAAAATACTATTAAAGGTTTTAGTTAATAAAAAATATCTTGTATTATCTTGCACAACATATGTTGATACAAATATATAAAATTAATTAATAAATAACTAATAAGTAAATATTTTTTTTATGATTAATAAACACTTTTATCTATTATTTTGAAACAAATGTAATGGACTCAATAAACAATTTATAAAAATAATTTTGAATTAATGTATTTTATTTTAATATATTATAAAATGGAATAATAATATGTTAAGATGGAATAATATGATAAGATGGAATAATAATATAATAAAATGAAATCATAATCTGTTAAAATGGTATAATAACGTTGTAAGATGGTATAATATAAAAAAAATCGAACCATAACATGAAAAAACGAATCATAAAATCGGAAACAATATGATAAAATGGAATCATAGCAATTATTATTTTAATCACATCTATTTTTAGCTGCGACCATATGTTCCAATCACAATATGTTGCTCTTAGATTATGATCACTACAACCATATTTTTTTTTTTTTTTTTTCTTTGCGTGAATGTACATAGGAATGGAAGTATCATGATCGTTTTAAGCTTCACTTTAGGAGTAAATACATTTGGTATAAAAATTATTATTTTATAAATCAACAATTATATAGAACAAACGACCCATTGTGTTTGACATAACATTATTATTATTATGTAAATAATCTAATAAAAAAATATTATATATGTATGACATTTCCATTTGATAAGAAATTTTATACATAATACTAAAATTCGTATAACAACTGGGATTTACATATTCTTGTTATTATGATTATTATTATTGCTCGTATTGTTGTTTAATAGCCTACCATATATAAAATAATTAAAAAAATTTTATTGTTATATACATACATTTTAATGACAATGACTTTTAACTGTCACTTTTAATTGTAACAGTTTTAATAACATTTTGTTTTATAAATCCCTAATTGAGTAATTGATATTAAGAATTAAGACATATAGGGTGCTAATAATATTCGCCTCTTATGGCACCTGTTTTAATTGTTTTAATAATTTTCTAATCAATATGCAACAAGTGTCAACTATTAATTGTAATATGTGTGTGTGTTTTTAAATTGTTTTGCATCTAATTAACAAATAACGTTTATTGCAAATGCAAATAATTATTAAGATTATGCACATAACTTTCAATGGTAAATATTTTACTATTAACTAAGAAATTGCGTTTGTTTTAATATGAAAATAATTTATTTTGTTTATATTAAGATAAACTTTAAAAAATCTCTTATTATTAATTATATTTTTTAAATTTATTTTTATATTATAACTCATTAAATTTTATCAAACTTGATTGGTTGAATTACAATATATTTTTTTTTTTTCAAACGATTTTAAAATTAAAGTTAAGAGGATTGTTTTAATTAATTTATTTTTGTTAGAATGTTTAATTAATATTACGCACAGTTAAAAAATGTAATAAATTTCAATAACAAAATTCATTGAATCAATCAAACAAAAATTTTAATATTACCTACGAAAATTAATTAATTAGAACTGAATAACATTTAAAATGTTATAAAAAAGTTCTAGACACAGAGTTAAAAATAACAAGTTGGAGAACTATATTCGGCTTTGCCGAATCTTATATACCCTTCACCCATGCTGCGATGTGTTATATGAAAATGAAATACCCCATTTACTTTTTGGTTTTCGGTAATAACAACTACTTATTAAAGTAGTTTCTTGGTAATGAGGCGTCATTATTATTTGCCTACTCTGTATTACATTAATAAGTACTCAATAGTATAATAGTTGGTTAGAGCGCCGGATTAACAACCAGAAGGTTGTTGCTTCAACCCCATTCTGAAACTGTTAATTTTTTATAACAAAATGTCTAAAAAGATATTTTAAACTAAATAGAGTTTTTGTCGATTAGGATGCTATGTGCGAGATGGTGTACTGAGTAAGACGTTAGTCAGTAAAAACGAATGGTTAGTGTGTGTCCAAGTTCGAGTCTCACTGACGGTAAAACTTTTTTTGTTTTTTTATTTTTGTTTTCGTTTAGGTACATATTTTTTGAGTACCCCTAGAGTCAAAAAATAACTACATGAATTTGTGGACAAGTCGAACAAAAATAACTAGTTATTCAGGCAAAAAATAAGTAGTTTATTTTTGTTTCCAATTATACCTGCTGGCTTACCAGAAAGCAAAGTTTTTGCTGGGACGTTACTCAAGAACCCTTTTTACGATTTAGATAAATGAAACTTCAAAAGATGCTGTTAAAAGGGGAAATTTCTTTAATAAAGTTTCTTACGAATTGTTAAGATCTCGTGAAAAATTGAGGCTAGACTTTTTCGAAAAGGTATTTTGAGAACTTAGTACAAAAATGAATTATGTCACTCCTTTCAGTTGTTAAAAAAAGTAAAAATTCAGACAAAATTAATATTATCCCATTAAAATAATTTGCCATTTTTGTAAAAAAAGTTAAAAAAGCGCTAAAAAAGCTAAAACAAATTTACTAAAAATGCTTAATTTTCGCGTTCTTTAGTTGCAGGATAAAAAATATTTTTAGAGTTTTGGACTATTAAAAACGGGCTAAATCTAGCCCTAAAAGAGCTAAGTTGGCCCTTTCATGATTTCCTTTACGAAAAGAGTATATCGATATTAGTTCCAACATCAATTTTATTAACTATGTGATTGACATATCGCAGGCATCAAAATTTTCTATATTTTCTATATATTTTCTATATATTTATATATATTGTCTTCTTCGAAACTTTTGTAGGTAACTAGTGAAGTAACGGTGGCCACTAAAAGCTTGAGTCAAGTAGTTATAAAGTTCCCCCTTTTTTCTGCCAAACCAACATTTCTTCTTTATATCGATCGATCTGTCAGAAAGTTACATTTCGAGGTTTCTGATCCTTGTATTTAATAAGAGAACAAGAGTTGTCGCAATAATGGTATAATATCTTAATTTGATTGTTCTAAGCAAATAAACATTCTTGAAAATATAAAGTTTTGATAACCAAAGTATTAAAAAACTTCCTTAGTAAAAATATAATACATTTTATTTATATTTTGTTTATTTGTTTAAGTTTGTCAATAAAAATAAAAACTTTTATTTACAGATAATCAAAAATTCGAATCGCTCGTCAGAAAAACAAACTTTTGAGGAAATTCACAAAAATTCCAAGGAATTGGAAAATTTTTGGAAAAATATGTTTACAAACTATTTAAAATTTTACAAAGCTAATTAAATAATAAAAATTATAATCAGACGAGTAAATAGCACAAACACTACTAATCAAGAGAGATAATAATTAACAAATAAAACTTCATTAATATACAACAACCAATCAAACAAATAAATTTACAACAACAGCAACAACAAAATTAAGGAAAAAACAATTATCACATTATCAACTAATGTATATTTGAGGGAGACAAAAAAAATACAAAAACAAAGGGAAACGGAAACGGAAACCCTTAAACATCATGTTAGATGTTTCAAGGGGGAAAAAGGCACCTTGACACCTTTTTAATCAGAAGGAGCAAAAACAAAAGAGAGAGAGAGAGAGGAAGAGAATTAGCACATCTTAATAAATTTAATAAATGTTTACAATTCTATTACAATGATTGTTTAAACCAATTAAATAATAAAATATCTAAATACATTTATTGTCTAGACGATATACATTAACTAAAGCAAATATTTGCAGATTACAAATTAAAAAAAAAAACAAAAACCTAATAAAGTTTTGTTCTAGAAAATGTATTCTTCTAATAAATAAATAAAAAAAAAAAAAAACTGAAATTATCACTTTATTCTCCAGCAACTGCCTTTTTCTTAAAGTTTAAAAAATACGAAAAAAGAAAATCAAAGAGCCTCAAAGAATATCACTATGATGCTTACTAGTGATACGACACATTCAAATCTATCTACAGCACCATGTCTTACAAGCTGCCACAAATTACAAATTCATCGTCAACAACATCAACAAAATCTACAGAATGCACCTGCCACAAATCACACAACAACCACTTCAAAGAAACCACGAAGTCTACACGATATGCTACTCGAAACACTAGATTGTATTCTATCATGTTTAATTGTAGCACCCTGTGTCATTGCCTATTGGCGTGGCACTTGGGAATTACTTGGTGTCCTAATGTTTCCCAAAAGTGTACCCCTATCAGCACTTTGCTCATTTATTATCGGAGGTTTGGGTCATATGATATTCACTCTGACTCAACGCTTCTTTATAGATAACATACACCCGGATAAACATCGTCTTACGTTTTATGTTTTTTCACGTTGTTACACATTTATCTTTGGCATTGTATGTGTAAACATGTGGAGAGGGTCATGGATATTATGCGATTGGCTGACCAGTGCCGATTCGTTAATTATCATTTGTGTGGTAACATTGGTGGCTTTATTGTTTCTAATTGCTACACGTACCGTACGAAATTTGGGAGCTGCACCCTATTCCGTTGTAATGGATCATAAAAGTGACTATTTTGAGGTGGAAACAATGTTTAAAGTGGGGGTAAGTTTAGAAATTCATATATAGTTTCTTTTTTAAATTTATAAATATTTATTAAATTTATAAATATTTTCAATTCTATTAAATTTGATTTCATGGAATGTCAGTATATTATATTGGATGTATTAATTTAAAAGAAAAACAATTAAAATCTGTGATCACTGATCGAGCTGATCACGAATATCGCAACAGAATATTTTTTATAAAAAGTTAAAAAATTTAAAATGCAGTAGTTTCTTTAATAGTTATTTTAAAAGAATAGTTTTTCTTATAAAATCTATAGTTCCTAAATAATCGTTTAGACAAAAATTACAATCACTTGCATTTTCCCTTTAATTAGAAATTTTTTATGAAATATTTTCTCTCAATAGTGATCTAAATCAATGTTGCCAGATGAGATGATTTTCATAAATTTAGTTTTCATGGAATATTTTTCATAAATTTTCTTTGTATACGAAATTTTCTTTTTCTCTTTTTATAGGAAATTTTCGACAAATTTTCGAATTTTCGCTAAATTTTTATTCTGTTAGAAAATGTTCTTTTTATCAAAAATTTTTGCAAAATTTTCATGTTATAGAAAATTAATAAAATTTCTTTTTATATAAAATTTTCGAAAAATTGTCTTTTTATAGAAAACTTTCACAATTTTTTTATAGGAAATTTTTGTTAATTTTCCATTTTCATTAAATTTCAATTTCTTTTTATAGGAAATTTTCGCAAAATTTTCTTTTTATAAGAAATTTTCGCAAAATTTTCATTTTATAGCTAATTTCCGATTCATTTTTGTATAGCTAATTTTCGCTTAATTTTCTCTTATAAGAAATTTTCTATAAATTGTTCTTTTTATAACAAATTTTTAAGAAATTTTCTTTATAGCAAATTTTCGCTTAATTTTCTTTTATAGGAAATTTTTGATCAATTTTGCTTTTTGTAACAAAATGAAAACTTTTTACAAATTTTATGTTTATATCAAATTTTCTTTTTGTAGCAAATATTCGCTTAATTTTACTTTTACAGGAAATTTTCGATCAACTTTTCTTGGTATAAGAAATTTTTTTTATAGCAAATTTTCAAAAAAATTTCTTTTTATAATTAGTTTTTAAGAAATTTTCTTATTATAGCAAATTTTCAACAAATTTACTTTTTATAACAAATTTTCAAGAAGTCTTTTTATAGCAAATTTTTTAAGAATTTTTTTTTTTTGGCAAATTTTCAATTTTTTTTTTTTTTCAAATTTTATAGAATTTGTAGAAAATTTTCAATAAATTTTACTTTTTTTTATTTTATTTATTTTTTTTTTTTCTTGGACACAAGTGGAGATTTATATTTAAAAATATAAATTTTTCAAGACATCAATGTCATGACACGTAATTCTTTCTAATCGATTTGTTTAATAGAAATTTATTTTTTTTTAATTACAGGGTTTCCATCAGCCCGGCTTATATATAATGGATACCTTATTTTCGATATTTGTTATTGGATCACTTGTGGTCATAGCTTGGAGAGGTCTGTGGGGCATAATGGATCTTACCCTCTTTCCTGGTGACAGAGCGAAATCAGCCTGGGGTTCATTGGCAAGTATTTAAATGAATAAAACATTTAAAAATTTCCAAAACTAAAGTAAACAAATCTTTTATAGATCATGGGTTACATAACGGTATTTTTTACATTTATTTTACATCCTTTAGTACGTTGGATATGTAAACGTATCGATGGTCTAATGAAATTAATATTTTGCGATATTTATTATTTCGCTGAATTTTTTGGAGCTGTTAATACTTGGCGTGGGATATGGATTCTATTAGATGTTTATTTATATCCAGGTGAGTTATATAAATTAATTAAATAAATAATAATAAAATAATTTATGATTCTATTTGTTGAACATATTTGCAGATAATCCAATTTTGAGTTACTGGTTAACACATCTTATACCATTTCTTATATTGGCCGCTTTGAAATGTTCCAATTCCATATTGGTACGTGGTGTTTATATAGATGCCGATGGTCCTGGCGGTGAATGTGTTGATATACCAATTAATTATGTGAAATTGCACTTTGAAAGGGAACGAAATAAAAAGAGTTCTGCCAATCAAATATACTCACAATCTAAACCAAATCTTATCATTAAATCGCCTCATGACAAAGAGGCGCAATGTGTACTAATTGAGAAACCAACGAAAACGGAAATTAAAATACAATCTGGAATGGATGCAACGCAATTGGTTTAAACCCTATCTATCTGGACTGAGTAAACAAAATAATTTAAATGTATTTTACAAATACTTAAAGGCAAAAGAATAATAATTTTTATTATCTATTTTCTTTTACAAGCAAAAGAAAATTCTTAAAATAATTTTGTTTCTTAAATTAATATTAAAATGATTATTAGCAATTAGTAGTTAGATTAGAATAACTAAGAAAAAAATAATAATTATGTAAAATTGTACAAAAAAAAAACATGGGTAAATTTAAACAAATTTAAGTATTAGTTAAGTATTTAAGAATGTTTAATGTTTAAAAGTCGAAAGAATGCAAGAAAACATTCCTTCCTTGTCCGCTCATAAATCAGTGTTCTAAACATGTAACGCCTTCTTTGGGAAGCTAAGCTAAATGTTAATAATCAATTGTTATGAAAAAAAAATTTAATTTTCATTAAGTGTTTAAACTTGAATTAAAAATCATAGTAAATTATTGGGTGAAAAGATATATTTTCCTCCAAGTCTTAATACCAATAACACCTTCGTAATTAAAATTAAAACCTTATAAGGACGTTTTATCTTAAAAGAGATTAATTTCAAGTCTTTGATATAATTCTATTTACATAATTATGAATGCAATCATTAATTAAAGTCCTTATAATTGCAGTAGCACTTTTTAATTGTTTTACTATTTGTTACTCATTGTATTTTATTTTTATTTTTTTAAGTATTTTTTATTATACATTCCTTGTTGTTAGCAAATTTATTATTATTTAGTTAATATTTAAGTATATTTATGTGTATGTATGTATTTTAGTGTATTCTCTCATTATTATGTCTGTAAGTACGATTTTTTTTTTAGCAAAATTTTAACAAATTAACAGAAAGAAAAAAATAACAGAAAATGCAAATCGAAAATAAAACGAAATTTGTCAAAATACGAAAGATCATCGAGCAACTTTTTTGGTTTTTTCATATAAATAGTTATTTATTATTATGATGCCAAATAAAATGTCGCCTTCTCGTTTAATTAAAAATGTGAAAAATGCCTTAACAAATTTTGAACCATTTTTAGAAAATTCTTTAAACAAAAATAGATTTTAAATGTATTTAATATACATATATGTTTTAAAAATTTTACTAAAAAAAATGTTGAGCAGATGCACAGTGGGTTTTGTTGTAAATACGTGATTTTAAAGGAATATAGCGATTTCTTATACACACAAGTCTGAAAATTTAATTAAAACAAAAAATAATAAAAATTAATTTAAAGTGCCAAATTCGTCTATGGAAATTAGTTTCTTTCATATTTTAAACAATTTGTTTTTCTAAAATCGTACTTTAAATAAAGTATTTCATTTTGTATTGAACTGATTTCTTTTAAACATTTATTTTTTGAACGTTTAATTTTTTTATTTTAATAGTAGGTACTCTTTTCTTATTCGACAATAGACATTTTTTTTAATTTATAATGTTTTTATATTATATATTTTTCGTAAAATTTTGGAAAATCGTTTTTGCTTTAAAAAAAGACAACTTTTGAAATAGTTATAATTTTGAGAAATTTTTAAATTTTTTGTACATTAAATTTTGTTAAATTCAATAATTATTGATGATTAGTACTTTTTATGACATTCTTTTAGGAAATTAATACTTTTCAAAAATGAATACTCTACTAAAATTTTTATTTTTATAATTGTTATTTCGTATGAAATTTTATTTTTTAAAATTGATACTGAATTTTTTGTAAATACAGTTTTTGAAAATGTGTCTTTTTTCAAAATGCATTTAAAAAAATGGTAGGTACTTTTTTATTCTTTTTTTTTAAATTGGTACTTCTTTGGGAAATTAGTAGCTTTTGGTATTTTTTAAATTTAGTACATACTTTTTTTTTTTGAAAATTGATGCTTCTATTACAATTTTTTAAAATTTATATTTTTCTTAAATTTTTTTAAATATTTTTGAAAATTAATAATTCTATTAAAATTTTTAGAAAATTAGATTGGTATTTTTAAAAAGAATGGTGCTTTTATTTATTTATTTTTTTTTTTAATTTAGTTCTTTTTGTTTTAAACGTATTTTAAAGTATTTACTTTTTTGGAATTAAAAAAAAAAATCTTGCATTTTTCGCTTTTTTGAAAATTAATAATTCCATTAAATTTTTTCAAAATTAGATTGATATTTTTTAAAAAAGAATGGTACTATTATAATTTTTTTAATTTTTATTTTTTTAATTTGGAGTCTTTTTTGGAATATTAATCCTCCTTTTGAAAATTAGTTGCTTTAAAAAAAATCTGTATTTTTAAAATTTAATACTTTTTTTAAATTGATACTCCTTTAAAAATTTTGAAAATCTTTACTTTTTTGGAATGTTAATCTTATTTTTAATCGGAATTATTTTAAATATTGACTCTTTTGAAAATTGGTATTTCTGTTAAAATTAATTTTATTTTTTTAATTTATACTTTTTGAAAATTATTTTGTTCTAAAAAATTTTATTTTTTCGAAAATAAAAATGTATTAGTTCTAAAACTAGTTTCAGAAGGCATGAAAATAACATTTCTTTGGCGCTGCGACCAATGATTTTTGTTTGAAATTGTCACCTCCAGAACTAGTTCTGTAGAAGTGTTACCTACCCAGTAAGCATTCTATGGAACGGTTCTATAACTAGATCTTTAATCAATGAATTTTTCTTCGAAATTGTCATATTTAGAGTTAGCTCTATAAAAGCTTTATAGAGCGGTTTCAAAACCTGTTTTTTTTTTTTTTTTTTTTTTTTGTTATAATGAGTCGTTTTGAAAAGGCCTCTTTTAAAATCAATTTCATTTCGTTAAACTCCTGTTTTTTTTTTAATTTTTGTAATTTTTTAGGAAGTCATTGGAAACCAGTAATTTGTTCAAAGAACGCAGGCAAAACTTAACTTTCAATTTTAAAAGCAACAGCTTCCTGTATGATTATATTGCAGCCATAATCGCCACACCCAGCATTACCAATTAGTACTTATTTAAGAAGTTTTTAGTAAATATAAAAGGAATTTGTTTTTACGTAGCTCAGTTGTCTAAAATCAGTATTAAAATATAAATAATAATAAAAAAATTTAAAAATAGAAGTTGGTTGTGGTGTAACGAGTAAGGCGGCAGTCAAATAAACATAAACATAGGTTCAAATCTCAACTAGCGAAATATTTTTTCTTGTGCGTAAAAAAATAATCAGCATCCGAAACAACCGATTTTAACCTAAATAAAAACAGGTGAAATTTATCAGTTATAGCACCAGAAGAGGAAGCTGTTTTTCATATTGTATTCGTTTACAAAACACGTTATTTAGTAGACAAAGTTTTTGCTGGGGAAGTGATGTAGAAGTCATACATAATTAGTTCTTAAGCACTAGTTATCAAAAACATTCCTTAAAACCAATTTAGAATCACAAAAGGATTCTACTCCATAAGTGCGAGAATTGGTTACGATACCACTAGTTTTAAGGATGTTATTAAAATATCTGAAGTGGTTCTGATTACACCGGTTCTAGAAGGTTCTAAAGCGTGTTCCAAATTTTTTCCGGGTATCCTTTTTTTAATTTGATTTTTTCTTTTTACAAAAATTCGTTTTTTTTTTTTTGAAAATTAGTAACCTTTTTTTGGTACTTTTAAAATTGATACTTCTTTAAAATTTGTAACTTTTTTTGACACTATTTTGAAAACTGATATTTATGTTGAAAATTTGTTTTTTTTTTTAATCAATACTTTTTGAAAATTATTAATTTTTTAATTTGCCTTTTTCGAAAGTACTTTCAAAACAAATTGTATTTCCTTAAATTTGAACCTTTTTTCCAAAAATTTTAATTTATTAGAAAATTGGTACCTTTTTGAAATTAGTACCTTTTTTAATTAATACTTCTATTAAAATTTTCGAAAATTTATACTTTTTTGGAATATTAATACTTTTTATTATTCATATTTTTAATAATAAAACTATTCTTGAAAATAATTATTATTAAAAAAAAATAGTTTCTTTAAGAAAATTGTCTTTTTCGAAATAAATTTTACATTTTTAAATATATTTTTTTTTTCGTAAACTCTTATTTATTAGAAAATTGGTACCTTTTTGCAATTTATTACCTTTTTAAAGAAATTTTATTTTTTTTTTCTTTTTTCCAATATTCTTGTATATGAAAATTTATACTTTTTTAATATAATTTACAAAAAACAAAAACTTTTTTTTGTCTTTTTTCGAAAATTCCTTAAAAAATAAATTACCTCTTCAAATTACTTTTTTTAAATTCTTATTTAATTGAAAATTATTACCTTTTTGAAGATTAGTACCTTAAAAAATCGTTTTTTATTTTAATTTGATACTTTTTTAAAGTATAACTTCTATTAATTTCTTGGAAAATTTGTACTTTTTTTCAAGTATTTGTTAATTCTTTTTTTTTTTTTTTTTTGAAAAATGGTAGGTACTCTTATTAAATAATATGAGTAAATAAATTTTTATGAACGATTTTAAAAATTGATACTTTTTAAAAATAAATAACAAAAAAATTTTACCTTTTTTAACCTTTCAAGTATATCTTTTTATTTTGAAAATTAATTATTTGATTAGGAAAATGGTACTTCTATTAAAAATTAGTACTTTTTTGAAATAATGAAATAATAATAATTGAAAACTGGTATTTTTTAAAAAATTTTAGCTATCTAATTTTATTGGATTTTTTTTTTATTTATTTTTTTTTTTTTTTCTAATTGGTACTCTTAAAAGAAAATACATAAGACTGCTACTTTCCTTAAAAATTGTTACTTCTTAAATTATTCAAACCGATTTAAAGCTACTGACAATTAATTTTCCTTTTAGAAATAATTTACAAAATTTTTTATAACTCAACCATTTAGGACCAATTTTTAATGGTTTTCAATAGGATTTAAATACTTTCAAAGTTTATATTTGTCAATAATTTTAGATACATTTTTGAATTTAGTTTTCTCTACTTTGGACAGTCGTAACTATTACTTGTTTTATTACTTTAAAAAATCTGTGTTTATCTAAGAGCAAAATAATTTCAGACTAAGCAAATATTTTACGAAAGTTCTCAATATTTAAAAAAATATTTTGGTTTCTTTTAGCAAATATTTACTAAAATCCATAAGCATTTAATAAGATAAATGTTATTAACTTATTTAACATTGTTAACTGTAACAAGTCATAATATATGAAATGAAATTTTACCAAAAAAAATTTTTAAGCTAAATTAGCAAATATTTACTAGGTTTGATAAAAGCAGGCGGCGCGTCGGCGCCGATCTACTTTATCAGCCGCTGCCGAATTTGTCAGCTCACACCGGCTCAAAATAAGCCGACAAATTTTTTAAATACTCATTGAAAATCAACGCAAAAAGTAGTGAATACAATGGCTCCATCTGTTATTGTGTTTAATAATTCATTTAATTTCCGCCGCCGCCGAAAATTTTGCCTCGGATTGTTTCTATGATGTAGATATGTAGACCCATTAATTACAATTTTAAAATATAACAGTTTGAATATTTTTTACTTTTGCTACAAAATTTTTTAACTATTAAGTATCTAATTTTACAAATATAATTAAACTTTCATGCTGCGATAAAAATTGCATCGTAGTGTAAATAATATGCAAATAAATTTTTAAAATATTTTATTTAAATTTTAAGTTAATAAATACTGATTACAATATGATATAGTCGGAAGTGTATTTTATGCCATGAAATGCAAATAATTTTAATAGTTATTGTAACAATGTCACAATGCTTATTATTGAAATTATAAATATGTTTTCTCATTAGTATGTTATTGAAATATTTCATTCAAAATACATTCGTCGTACTTATTTTGTCGCCAAGTTGTTTAAGAAATAAATATTCTAGAATTTGTTTGTACATTCAAATGAAAAACATATTAGATAAATTACTTTTATAATACATTAATATTATTTTGTCTAGAAAATATCATAACATAAAATTAATATGACGTACATAGTACATAAATAATGCACGAAATGTTTAACCCTTTTCGAAAAAAAAGTATACAATATGAAACAAAATGGTACAGAGTAATTTTCAAGAAGGAAAAATAAAATAACATCATTTTAAAATGAGAATAATTAAAAATTTTCTTATATTATAAAAAATATATTTAAATTTAAATATAAACCCCCGTATTCCCAAACCAATTTAAATTAAAAAAATTGCTTTTTACATTCACTTAAATTGAATTTTTTAAATTTAATTATATTGAAATTAAATGTTAATATAGACTCAATAAATAAATAAATTTATTTACATTTTTTCTGTGTATCAGAATTCTATGTAATTTTGTTAAATTAGCTAAAGATAAAAAAACACTTCCAATAACCCCTATAACCCAGCCTAAGGGTTAAACATTTTCGTATGAAAACGTGAAATTAATGAAAAACCAACTGCGCGGATACAAAAGATTATCATCAACTACTAAAAAAAAATAAAATAAATAAAAATCACAAAAAAATAAAGAAAATTTTCAAACTAGCCATGTTTTTATTGTTGGTTGAATTATAATGCAAATCAATCGAGGACAATTTCAATTATATTTTTTTTTTTCAATTTTGAATGAATTTAATTTTCTACACGTTTCAAGAGTTGGCGTAGCAAAAACAAACAAACGAATTTACTTAAGAGAAATCACAATCTAATTGAAATTTTACATTTCAGTTTAAATTTAAAGTGCAAAGTATTTAGAAAAGAAAATTACAATTTCTTTTGCCTTTCATTAGCATTAGTAATTTTGTACAATTACGAAATAGAAAAAATAAAAAAGTCTATATTCGTAACAAAAATAAAAGTTATTACCATTTTAAATATTAACATAAATAAAATATTAATGGAATTAATTTGAGTTTGATAAGTGTTGGCAAAAAAATAAATAAATAAATAAATTTAAGATATTTGTAAATAAATATAATTAATAACATCAAAGTATTTACATAATAAATAGAGGTTAACTGTAACGGATTAAGAGTGCAAATTTTAACTACAATGGGTATTCCAGATATACGACAACTAATAACAGTAGAATTTGAAGTATACGGTCATGTACAGGGTAAGTTCATACATTTATGATATTTTTTTTTTTTTAGCTTGTAGATTTAATTTTAATTAGCAATTAAGAAAATGAAAGAAGTTTATAAAATTTTGTGGGGAAAAATTGATAGAGAAATTTTTAAAAAATGTTGGGAAATTTGTTTTATAAACATGTGAAAAATTTTCGACTATTACTTTAGAATTACTTTAGAAACTTCTTAGTATCCATTACCATAGCTTAAAAGTAATTTTACCTACTTGAGTGTAGTCTTTTAGAACATATACGTAGCTATTGATAAGCTCAGATCAGACGTCAGGTAGAGTAAAGTTTACTTGAAGAATTAATCCATATGCTAAATTTCTTAGTACTTCAATCATTAAATAATTTTTTCAAATAAGGTAGGTTATTTCACAGTTTCAGAATATCTTTCTCATTTAATTTGATAAGAAATAATTAATAAGAAAAAACAATTTATTTATTCAAAATTTTGATAATAAGGACACAAATTACAAAAATATAAGTATTGGAAAATTTTGAAATTAGCTGCTGGAATTCGAAATAAATTTAAATATAAAGATATTTCAAACGTGAAATATAATCGAAAAAAAAATGGAAATTTTCAAGTAATATAAATACGACTTAAATTTAAATTTCACAGAAAAAAAATTATTTTAAAAAATTTCAATTAAATTATTAATCAAAAATTCAAAATGCTTTCAATTATTTTTGTAATTAAGTAATTTATTCAAAAACGAAGTTTTTTAATATATTAAATTAAAATTCTACACAGAAAAATCTATTATCAATTAAATCAATTAATTTATTAATTAAAATTCAACCTATTAAGAAAATTGTAGAATCAATTATTCAAATAGTCGGCTATTTTTATTTATATACAAAAAAGTCAGAAATCATCAAATATATTAGTAAATAATTCATTCAATTAAAAACTTTTTAAATTTGCACCTCTCACCAAAATTATTATATCAATTACTAACAATTTTTTAAATTAAAAAATTGAAATTTAGATGCAAAATGAAACAACTGTGTTAATTGAAAAATATACGGTAATAATTGTTTCTGTGTATTTGCTTACTTTGTAATATAATAATAAGTTATTTTATTTTTAGTAAAAAATATTATTTTAATTTTGAGCACTTGAATAATTGATACAATTAAAAAAGCAATTGGAATAATTTTTATCTTTGATAAATCGTTTAATTGACCATAATTTTTCTGTATTCTTTTTAACTCGGAAATGCTATTGAATTAAAATATAATACAAGTTTAAGTAAATAATTGACACTGGATTCAAGGCTGAAAATACATTAAATACTAGAAGTTTATACCTTTTTTTTTAATTTAATTTAAATTTAATTTTTAGAAAAAAAAATTCAACTATTTTGAAAATTAGTAGTTTTTTGTAAATTATTTTTATTAAATAAATAAATAAATTCTTTTTTGTAAAAAGATTCACATATTTTTTATAAAAATTGTTGCTCCATTTTTTTGAAAATTAGTACTTAAGAAAAAATTTTATTTTTCTGAAATTAGCTGCCTGTTTTTATAACACGAGCGCAAAAACGACTCGTCTAACTTACATTTAAAACAAAAAAATTCAAAATTCGTTTTTGTTTTAAATGTAAGTTAGACGAGTCGTTTTTTCGCTCGTGTTATAAAAACAGGCAGTAGATTTTTTAATAAAACTTTTCTTAAAAATTTGCTTATGTTTTTTATTTATAGGATTTTTTTAATTGTTACTTTTGTTATAACCATTACAAAGATTATAGTCTTTTAATCGGTTTCCAGTTCTTTTACAAACACTGTCGGTTTCGGTTTCAAAGCCGGTATTTTAAAGGCGGTTAACCGGTTTTTTTTTAACAGCATTTTATTTGACTTTTTATGTAATTTTACTCAGAAAGAGTTCAAAAAAGAAAAATTTCATGTAACTTCCTAAATGCAGTAAAATGACAGATTCTCTTTAAATAGTTGAAATAAATCAAACTATTCAAATTTAAACGTTTAAATTTTTGCTGAAAAAGGGCAGCAGAAGTTCTTTTTTAACCCATGGTTGATATGATATTCTTGTTCAATGCATTTGAAGTACTTCTCTTAAAATTATGTTCATAAAATTTTTTAATAAAAACTCTGTTTTAGCTCTATTAAAAAAAATACAAATGCCTCAAAATATGTGAAATTTTAATTTTGTTATAAATTACTTTTAATGATAAAGTATATTTATTTTCACTTGCCTTAGTTATACTTTTGAAGTGGTGAAAATATTCGTTTTTGGAAGCACTCGATGTTTTTTTTTTTTTTTTTGCTGGGTGATCTTGTATATGCCCCATCAACCAATTTGCCTCAAACTCCGATCAGTTAAAATGTATTGAGCCTTATTCAACAAATATTAAAAGATACTAAAAGCTTAGAAGCAGTGTTACAGTTGAGAGTTTTTAAAAAGTGTGAAAAAGCGGGATTTCAGCTAAAAACTAAATTTCGCAAAAAAAAAAAGATTTTCCTTAAAGAACGGTGTCAACTCCTTCTATACCTAAAAACTTCTTAAAATTGGTTTATTTGACAAAAACAAAAGAAAAAAATTGTTGGAAGTTTTAAATAGTTTTTCATAAACTTTATCATTAGCTTTATAACATCACTATATTTCAAAACAATCTCAAATAATTAATGCATTTTTTGAAATGAATATATAATGGGCCGAAATATTTCAAAACATCTTAGTCTTTTATCATTTATCATATAATCTTAAAGAGGCGCCATTTAATACCATTTTAAAAAAGGGGCCAGGCGGTTCAAAAAGGCCTCCTACAGCAAAAAAGTTGCCGCAAACACAGTAAAAGTTTTATATAAAAGCGTACAAGCTTTATTAAAATTAATAAGAAATTATTTAAACTTTAAAACTTTCTTTAGTAAAAAAAAAAAAAACATACCAATAGATGGTTCTAATGGCATAATTTTTATAACTAGAATTTTATGCACTAGTTTTTTCGTGCTCACTTATAAATTTTCCAACCACAAAATATAAGTATGTTATTTTGGAAAGACATATTTTCAAATATCAGGATTAGGATTAAAATATTAAAAAAAAAAACTTTATTAAATAAGATAAATCAAACAAATAAGAACAAGTTCAAATTAAAAAATAATTTCTCTGAAATTATAAATTATGCAAATCAAAATTTATCATTTTTGCAGAGTAAAACATGAATGCACCTACAAATTTAGACTTTTGTTTAAAAAAAAAATACAAAAAATAATATTTTCTTGTTAAAAAAATTAAATGGCTGAAAACAGGTTTTTTCAAGAGCCCAAAATTGTTCGGTTAAAACGAAAAGCGGTTTTCTAAAAAAGTCGGTTTTTTGGATACTCTATTAATGACTCACTAATAGTGCTTGCACTGTAAAATGTTGTAGGTTATGTTGCATCTTGATTGGATACCCACTTTTTTAAGAAAATATAAATATTTCAGTGAAAGTCTTAAAAAAGCTACAGTGAGTCTTACAAAAAAAATTTAAAAGTAATTTTCATTTCGAATTTCGAATGGGGTGAATAGGTCCAGGGGGAGTAGTAGCTCCCATACAAAGTAAATATTTGTTATCGAATCAAATAGGAGACGAAGCGCACCGATAATAGCTTGTAGATATCAAATGTAATACTTTGCAATTTTACGAAAGTTCGCACATATTTAAGGAATATATAATCACTACTATTTTATAAATGTAAAACAATATTAAATTAAACAAGTTAAAGTGCTATATTCGGCTGTGCCGAATCTTTTATACCGTTCACCACTTTACCAACAAATAAAAAGAAATAATATGCCTTAATATTTTCATATTTATACTTTAAAAAAATAATGGATGTACTTGTTCCACAAGCAAAGCTTGCTTAAAAAAAGAACTTATGGGTACAAAATATTTATGTATTTTTGTATGTATATGTAAACAAACTGACTGCTTATACAAAAAACTACAACAGCAATAATCATTATAATACTGCTATTGCTTATACAAAAAACAACAACACTAATAAATGTTTGTGTGTATATACAAACGACAATCACTGCTTGCTTATAAAAAAAAAAATAACTATTAAACTTATATATGTTTTTATGTAGATACATGCTTATGCAAAAAACAACAACACTAATAAATGTTTGTGTGTATATACAAACGACAATCACTGCTTGCTTATAAAAAAAATAACTATTAAACTTATATATGTTTTTATGTAGATACATGCTTATGCAAAAAACAACAACACTAATAAATGTTTGTGTGTATATACAAACGACAATCACTGCTTCCTTATAAAAAAAATAACTATTAAACTTATATATGTTTTTATGTAGATACATGCTTATGCAAAAAACAACAACACTAATAAATGTTTGTGTGTATATACAAACGACAATCACTGCTTCCTTATACAAAAAATAACTATTAAACTTATATATGTTTTTATGTAGATACATGCTTATGCAAAAAACAACAACACTAATAAATGTTTGTGTGTATATACAAACGACAATCACTGCTTCCTTATACAAAAAATAACTATTAAACTTATATATGTTTTTATGTAGATACATGCTTATGCAAAAAACAACAACACTAATAAATGTTTGTGTGTATATACAAACGACAATCACTGCTTCCTTATACAAAAAATAACTATTAAACTTATATATGTTTTTATGTAGATACATGCTTATGCAAAAAACAACAACACTAATAAATGTTTGTGTGTATATACAAACGACAATCACTGCTTCCTTATACAAAAAATAACTATTAAACTTATATATGTTTTTATGTAGATACATGCTTAAAAAAAAAAAAAAAAAAAAACAACAACACTAAGTCTTTGCAATGCTTCTATTTCCAACTAAAAAACGTCCAAATATACATAAAAAATTATTGTGTGCATGTATTACAATCAACAATTACTGCTTGCTTATACAAAAAAAAAAAAAAAAAGCAACAACACTGAAAGTCAAAAAGGCTTTTCACGATTTATGAACCGATCTTGCTGAATTTCAATAGTAAAATTCTCGAAAGGATTACCGATAGCCGAAAATTGTAAAAATTACAAACGGAATGACAAACTTATATATACCTTTTACACTTGTGGTGAAGGATATAAAAATATTTAAATTGTTCACTAATAACATATATTCTTTTCTGAAGAAAGATGTTACCTCGTTAGTGTGTAGATAGATAGATAGATAGATAGAGAAGGTAGATGTGATACCAGATAGTACCCCATCTCCACCCAGAGACCGATCCCGGTCCATTGTGAGTCCCTTCAATAGAATAGCTGCGAAATAAAGAGTATAGAAAACAGAAAATAGAAAATAAAGAGAGTACAGAAAAAGTAGAGTAAAAGATAAAAAGGAATAGAAATGTGACGAATCATATAGGGGGACCAGCAATGTTACCAATCCCCCTAGAGTTATACCCCTGATTCTCCCTCAAGCAGCCGATTCCCATGACGAAGCCTGTGACGTCAACAAGATCTGTGTCCCGAACGTCACTCAGCCCGTCGAGGAACCGGCTACCCAGCCACTTCATCCTACGATGCTGCAATCGTGGACAATGGCACACAATGTGCTCAATAGACTCGGTCTCGTCGACGTCCTCACACATTCTACAAAAATCGGAACTGTTAGCGTCCAATCTAGACCTCATCTTTCCTATCAAATAGTGACCCGTTATGGCCCCTATCATGATCCTCAAGCTCTTCCTATTCATGCCCAGGAGAGTGCTAGTGCCTTCTTTGTCCAGTACCGGCCATATCGTTAGTGTGTAACATTTTTAAAAGATTGGTGGTATCATTTTTATGATGACTGATGTGAAATTTCACATTTTTTTTTTTTTTGTTAAAATGACGATTTTTTTTAAATTTTTATTTATTTTTTATTTTTTGTTTTTTTTTTTTTTTAATTTCGGATTTTTGTTAAAATTTCAGTTATTTGTTTTAATTCCGATTAATTCGAATTTTGGCTAAAATGTGCAATTTTTTGTGAAATTTTTTAAAGAAATTTTGAATTTGTAATGAAATTTCGGATTTTAATTTTTTTATTTATAAAATATTGATTTGTTGTGGTTTGTATTTTTTAAGATATTTCGATTTTTTTTGTAAAATTTCTAATTTGTAATGAAATTTCGGATTTATGTTGATATTTCAGATATTTGTTTGAATTTAGATTTTTAGGCTAAATTTCAAATTTTTAATAAAATTTTGAAATTTTTATTAATTTAAATGAAAATTTAGAATTTTTTGTGAAATTTCACATTAGTAACAAAATTTCGAATATTTTTTTAACTAAAAATTTTGTTAAAATTTTCCTTTTTTAATAAGTTTTGAATTTTTAGTGAAATTTTCAATTTTTGGTGAAATTTTGAATCTTGTTGACATTATAGATTTTTTAAATTTAAGTGCAACACTAAAGAATATCTTACACATTTACAGTATTAAAACACACAATAAAATGCAAAAAGCAGAATTTCTGCTAGAAAAAAAAATATTTAAATAATATTATTAATTAAATAGAAAAATTAAAAGTGAATAAATAATCTGTCTTCTGTTTTAAATTAAAAATTATCAAGTAATTGATGTTTAATATTTATTATTTTTAATTTGAATTACTACATTCAACCAGAAAAGTAATTAAAGTGCATTTAAATTTTTAACATAATATCGAGTTTATTTTTACTTCATGTATAGAAAATTCTTGAATTTTTCTAAATTAAAATTATACCTATTTTTATATCACATATAAATACAATTTAATTAAATGTCTACTAAATAAAATGTAATAATGAATTTAGTGGCCATAAGAATTTAAGTGGTTGTTTGTCATTAAATGTATTTATATAAATACATATAAAAGTAACCCTCGATTTACGCGGTTCATTGGGACCGGAGAAAATACGCGTAAAACAAGGTACAAAATTACATTTTGGCACCAGCATTTTTATAAATCGCGTAAATTGAAACACTAAATAAATTAAAAACGTTAGTTTGGAACCAAAACTCGCATTAAATTAAAACACATAAAATTATTAATGTTAAATACTTGATGAGGATGATACCCACCATCATTCACTAGCTAATTTAATTTAAAATAATATAGAAATTATTTTTTGCTTTTGCAGTATTTGTGTTCAAATTGCTCAAGCTTTTTATTTACTATTATTATTACTATTTTTATTATTATTATTATTACTATTTTTATTATTATTATTATTATTATTATTATTTTGTTTATATATAATTATAAGCCCATTTAAGATTTGCCCTATTAAATTATCTAGTAGCACATATTTTTTGAATTATTTATATTGATTTTCATTACAGTTTTAAGATCTTGTTTTATTTTTTGCCTTTTCTCCATTTTTTAATCTATCAAAATAATAATAATTTTTTTTTTATAGATTAAAATTTAAATAATTATTATTATTTTTTAATAAATACCTTTCAACACGGCACTATATTTCGTGCAATTCAAGGTTTTGTTACTATTGATTCAACGTGTTGTATCAAGTTCGTCTTAGATAAAAACACGAATTTAAAAAAATGGTCACTATTGTTCAATCGTGTTATAAAGAAACTGCACAAATGAAGTATCGCGTAAATCAAGGGTTACCTGTAATGTAGTTAAATATGTAATAGTATAATAAGAAAAGAACACCCATGAATTGGGTAAAATAAACTACCTTGACTTTTTTCATTGATTTAGTATATAATTTGATACAAACATACAAAATCCAACATATTAAGACACCAGTGTATCAGCCTAGCAGTAATGCATCAGAACGAGTAAACCAAAGTATCTTGTCAGTAATAAAATCATATTTAAAAGAAGACCATCGTGATTGGGATCTATATCTATCCGAAATATACTGTGCTTTACGAAATTCGTTTCAAAGTGCTATTGGTTTCACTCCGTTCTTTGCATTATTCGGATACCACATGTACACAAGCGGAGCAAATTACAAATTGGCTAGGAAACTCCAATCAATTACCGATCATCGCGTTTTAGAAAAACCAAATGAACGAATGGAATCCATAAGACAGAAAATCAAAGAAAATATGACCAAAGCCTATCAAAAAAGTGCCGAAAGATATAACAAAAGGGCCCGAATAGTTTAATTTATACCGGGACAAGAGGTCTACAGAAGAAACATAGTACAAAGTAATTTTTCTAAAAACATAAAAAAAATTATGTTACACTCGTATTGACCAGTGAGGTTTCCGACTAACTTTGTTTTTAAATAGAGCATATCTCAGAAAGGTCCCAACCCTCTCACTGGGTACAAGTGTACATAAAAAAAAAAATTCAAGACAAAAAAAAACAATAACACACATACCACACTCACGATGATCAACATTAGGCAGATGTTATGGCCCTTTAATTGCCCTCCCAACCATGTCATACAAATTGCTCCACGAGTTATTTTTACTGTATGAACCCAAATCCCACCCGACTTCTCCTACCTTACCTTACCTTACCTTCATACTATTACCCCCTTTTTATAATTATTCACAAAACATTATTTCTATTAATATTGTTTAAATGTAATAAACATTATTTCTATTATTATTGTTTAAATGTAATAAACATTATTTCTATTATTATTGTTTAAATGTAATAGAAATAATGTTTTGTGAATAATTGTAAAAAGGGAGTAATGGTATGAAGGTAAGGTAAGGTAGGAGAAGTCGGGTGGGATTTGGGTTCATACAGTAAAAATAACTCGTGGAGCAATTTGTATGACATGGTTGGGAGGGCAATTAAAGGGCCATAACATCTGCCTAATGTTGATCATCGTGAGTGTGGTATGTGTGTTATTGTTTTTTTTTTATATTTTCTTTTGTTTTTTTTTTTGTCTTGAATTTTTTTTTTTTATGTACACTTGTACCCAGTGAGAGGGTTGGGACCTTTCTGAGATATGCTCTATTTAAAAACAAAGTTAGTCGGAAACCTCACTGGTCAATACGAGTGTAACAAATTTCTTACAAAGTATGTAGTTAATACTACTAAGAAGTATGTAAATATTATTAAATTGTTATTAATTTTTAATTGTCCTTAAAAAAGAAATAATTAACTTTTAATAACACTCTATTTAAGCTTTTAAATGTATAAATACTAAGCTTGCTTAAGGCTTCTTGAAAAAATCGCATATATTAAGTCATTCCATGTTTTGCTGAATTGCAATACCAAGACAGACCTTATTCATAATAAAAATATTAAATTTATAAAAGTTTTATTAATCAAATTAATATGAAAAATTTAACTAAATCTTTGATTAATTTAAACATTTTATTATGAATAAGGTAGAAAATATGTATAAAAAATATGAAAAATATATTTTAAATATGTAGATCAAAATTTATTTAATTTATTATTAATCGATTAAATAAAAAAATAATAATAATTTATATTTGTAAATTTTTTTATCTTTTTCAGGTTGTTATTTCACCAAATACACGCGAGATTTATGTTCTAAAGCTGGTATTACCGGTTGGGTAAAGAATTCAAAACAGGGAACTATTGTGGGCAAAATGCAAGGACCTAAAGAAGAAGTTGATAAAATGTAATTTGCTTTCTACATTAAAAAAAAAAATAGTAATAATTTTGCTTCTTTTTTCTTGATGCAGGATTGAATGGTTGTCGACAAAAGGTTCTCCCGGTTGTCAAATTGAAAAATGTGATTTACGAAATATGGGTACATTAAATCGTTTAGACTATAAGACATTCGAGATTAGATTTTAGTATATTGACTTAATTTATTATTACATACATAGTTATCATAGGACATAAGCACGATCAAATATTTGGAAAATTTGTATTTTATTTTGATTTGTATATTATTTTTGTGACAAAGTGGGAATATAAATGGCATAAAAAATATTATGAAAAATTATGGTGCAACAAAATATTTTTAGAAAAATGTATGGTAGGTAATAAAAATAAAACTTTCAAAGTATATTTATGTATGTATATAATTCCCAACTTCGTTATTGTATTATTATAATGTCAATTTTTTTATTTTACTTAATTATTATTTTCTTTTTTCTAAATACTTAGGTTTTTAATGAAAAATGTTGATGAAAATCTTATTTTTTGAAGATTCTGATTTTTACATATTGCAACACCTTCTTAAAGTATGCCAATATACTCAGAATCACTTTCAAAGTCGATTAAACAATGCCTGGCTGTCCAGCTGACTGATAATCTGTCCATAGTCCATAATAACTATGACTATTTTGGTAGAATCACATATGAACATATGACTATTTTGATATAACCACACAACCTATTGAAATTGGTTATTATCGGTCCATTATTTCACCTAACCCCAATGCAAATGTTCCCCCGCAATAGAGTTTCAATAATATTTGTTACAAATAAGTTTTATATAAAAGTGAAATAAAATTTCATGGATCCATAATTAAACATAGCTCCCATATAAGATTCGAAAATCACTTAAACGCTCATAAATACCACATAAATGACAGTATCAAGGCAATAATTGACACAAGTTTTATATAAGCAGAACACATATTACCAAGGATTCATAAGGATCAATTCATAATTGGCCACAGATGAATGGAGGATATCATGACCAACGATAAATTTTTTTACTTGTTATTATTGATAAATCTTATTTTAAAATTTAAAGTGAAAAATCACATTTCTAGAGAAAAATCAAATTTTTAGCGAATAATCGGATTTTTGGTGAAAAATTTAATTTTTAGTGAATAATCGGTTTTTAGTGAAAATTTGGTGAATAATCGGAGTTTTAGTAAAAATTTGGATTTTTGGTGAAAATTTAGATTTTTTGTGAATAATCAGATTTTTTTGAAAAATCAAATTTTTAGTGAAAATGAGAATGGTGAAAATTTTCTAAAAAAAAAAAAAAATATTGAATAAAAAAATTTTATTTTTTTGTAAGAAACCTATAAATTTTTAAACAAAATAATTTTTAACAGAATTTATAAACAAACGTTTCACAATGTTATGTTATTTTAAATTTCCATGTAAATTTTCAAAAAATGTTAAAAATAATGTGGTATTTTAAATAACATATAACACAATAACTCATATAACAGATTTTGTTAATTGGGTAAGTATTTTTATTTTCAAATAGGTCTTTTTTATATTTTTAAGATGAAACGTTATTTTCTTAATTATTTTTTGAAAATTCGTTTAAATGTATTATTTTTTAAATGAATTTTGTCGACTTTCTGTAACTTTAAAACAAATTACGAATGAGATTAGTATTTGTTCGGGACCTAACAAAAATCCAAACTTTTACCAAATATTAGATTTTTCACCAAAAATCCGAATTTTCCCTTAAAATCTGATTTTTCGATGGACATAGGTACTGGTGCGGGAGTCTATATTATGGGCACGGATCTGAAAGGCTCTTTTAGACTCCCTGATGAGTGCAGCGTTTTTCAGGATGAGATTCTCGGAATCTTGAAGGACGCACAATTAATCAGGCAGAACGTTGTGAGGGGTACCGAGGTTACTCTCTATGTGTACAGACAGGCGGCTCTGAAGGCCTTGGGGACACATATGGTGAAATCCAGGCTAGTTGCTGCCTGAGGAGGTCACTGAGAGAACTGATGGAAAACTACATGGTGAGACTTTGCTGGGTACCTGGCCACTGCAATATATCAGGCAATGAATTGGCTGATGAACTGTCAAGACAAGGCGCAGCAAAGGATGTCTCGGAGGGGGAAACCATTGTAAAACCACCGCTAAGTTTCTTCTTTGGGAAGATCAATGATTGGATCTTGGTCAGAACCAATTCGGCTTGGGAGAGTAGAGAGTACTGTAAGGTGTCGAGGGCGATGTAGCCGGCACTAGACAAGGTAGGCACAGGCACTCTTCTGGGCTTGAGCAGGAGAAGCTTAAGAATCATGATAGGGGCCATAACGGGTCACTGTCTGATAGGGAAGATGAGGTCTAGATGGGACGCTAGCAATTCCGATTTTTGTAGAATGTGTGAATACGTCGATGTGACCGAGTCTATTTAGCACATTATGTGCCATTTTCTACGATTGCAGCATCGTAGGATGAAGTGGCTAGGCAGTCAATTCCTCGATCGGCTAAGTGACGTTCGGGACGTGCAGCTTGCAGACGTCATAGGCTTCATGGGCATCGACTGTCTAAGAAGGGTCAGGGGTACACCCCTAGGGGGATTAGCAACATTGTTAATCCTCTTATATGATTCTGTTTTATTCCTAACCTTTTTTTCTTCGTATTCCTATTTTTATATTTTCTGTTTCTTGTATTATATATCCTATAGCTTTCAATTAAGGGACTCACAATGGACCGAGATCGGTCTCTGGGTGGAGATGTGGTACATGTGGTATCATGTCAACCTTCTCTATCTATCTGATTTTTCACTAAAAATTAGATATTTGACCAAAAGTTAGATTTTTCACTAAAAATATAAGTATAAATAAGTTTTCACCAACATTTTACATTAAAACGTATTTAGTAAAACCAAAAAAAAAATAGTTAAAGAAAAAAATGTTTCAAAAATTATATCTTAATACATTTGAAACATTTTTTGATACATTTTCTTCTTATATTTAAAAGATAATAAAATAACGAAGTTGTGAATTAGGTAATCATTGTGTTAAGTATATTTAACAATTTCTTAATAGAGATAAGTACTGCTGTAAAAGTTCATTTTTTTTTTTTTTTTTTTTTTTTTGTGAACTATATCTTCAAAGAATTAAATAAAGTGCCTTGAATTAAATGACTAGTCATTTAAATTATTCCAGAGTCAAATGTCGTACAATTAATAAAAACTAAACCACAAGAAAACATATTTTTCCAAAATAAAATTCACACTTTTTTTTATAGAAATTGTTCTATTTCATTTTAGTTCATTTCATTCATACTGTTAAATCTTAAACTAGTAGGACATGGTTAAATGAATCCTATTACCGAACAATCTAGCAAGATTGGAAGCGACCATTGGCCCTCATGCGTTCGAAAGACTTTTGGGCATCGTAGTTTCTGAAAATAACAAAAAAACATTAAAAAGTTAGACGACTGGAAGCATTTAATAAATTAAAATATTCATTTATTTACTTGTAGAATTCAGCGTAAGCCTCCTTCTTGGGGTTGTTAACCAAAATTTTGAAGGCAATAGTAACAGAGGCAGTTAAACCAATAGCAATAGCCAATTGACGTTTTGTTTGCAAATTGTGCAAACCACGCATGAGTGGGGCAGATCCGGCAGCAGGAGCAGTTGTGTTTGCCATTTTAATGCGAATTAAAGGATTACTGTAATAAAAAATAAATATTTGTTAAAATGTAAGGTTACGTAATTTTTTTCTGACTATTCGTTCATATCAAATAAATTTAACACATGCACAAACTTCTTTAAAAGTTGATAATTTTATGCAAAGCGTTTTATACATTTATGAATAAACATAAGTAGCTAATTTTTATTAATAAATTTACTTTTACTTTAATATGTTTTTAAATTTAATACCTCTCAGTGGAATACGCAACAAAAGTTCTCGGAAAATTTCTTCTTTCGAAATGTCACAATAAGATTCGATATCGAAATGGATTTTTTTAGCTGTGTTTAGTTAGCATAAAATTGTAGATGTCAAATCATTTAACGATTTTGTTATTTACACACTACGTGTGTCTATGCAAAACAAATTTTTTACCATTTTCTACAGCTGTCAAACTGCATATATAAAATCATTGGTGAATTCGCCTTATTGTTGTTTTTGTTTCCGCCATAGATTAACAGTTTCTACCTTGCATAAAATAACGTTGATTTTCACGTTTCTCTTGATAAAAAATTGTCTAATATAGACACTATGTAACCTAGTGTCTACATTATGCAAATTTATATCAAAAACGTCAAAATCAGTGCGAATATATACAAGGTAACCTTAGTTAAACAGTTGATTATTATTTTGGTTGTTACAGTTGTCAAACTGCATATATAAAAAACAATAATGAATACGCCATATTGTTGTTTTTGTGCAACTGTTGCCATCTTCCACAAATTCGCGTTAAGTTTGACGTTTGTCTTGATAAAAAATCTCTAATGTAGACACTATGTAACGCATTGAGCCATATCAAGATGCAATAAATAAGGTGACTGTATAAAAGCAGCTGATCATTTTTGCCGTCGTCTATTTCTGTTAAATTGCTGTCAAATCTTGATTAAATTTATGTTTTGTTTGCACAAAAAATTATTTGATTATTTTTCTATTGGTGTAAATTTATTTTCGTTTAATTTAAAAAATATAAAAATGAAGATGAAAAATTTTGAAAATCACATGTGGAAACTTATATATAATATATATATATATATATATATATATATATATATATATATATATATATATATATATATATATTCAAAAAAATTAAAAAGAAAAAAAAACTTCCAACTTCTTCACAATTCTGCCAATTTAAGAAATTTATTAAATGAAAAATTAAAGGATAGAGTTTTTCGCAAAACGTATAATAATTTTATTATATTTGTATTAAATATTTTTCAGTTAATTTACGATTTTCTATTAATTTTTAAATGGTTAATAAATCAAAACTTCACCACATGTTAGTTAAATGTTATTTTATTCATCATAAATAATACTGTTAAGTTTAAAAATTTTGTGCTCAAATAAAAATATATTTTCGCAAAAAGAAAAAAAAATTAAAAAAAAACCATCATCTTCAACAAATTACAAACTTCAATATAATTTAGACTCGTTACATTTTGCTTGCTAGCAATTTCCAAAAATGAAATTCATAATCTCAAAAAGAATCTTTCCATATTTCGCAATATTCTTCGAATTTTAAAATGGTAAAAATTATTTTCAATGTAAAACTTACAATTAAATAAGACACACGTTTACAATTTTGCTATTTAAGAAATCAAGCTTCTTGTAAGGAATATAAAAAAATTTGTCATGATCATTAAAGTTTAAACGACTTTATTTTTCAAACTAGTACCGATATTCACTTAAATTTTTCTGCGAAATATTCAAAGATGTGTATACCTATTATTACCCAAAATTTTTGGAGATTTTTAACTAATAAAATTTTACGAAATTATGCAAAAAATAAAATTATTAATTTTTTTAGTGTACTTTAATAAATATTAAAGATACAATAATAGTTTTTACATGCGCTGATAGTTCTATGAAATTGAGTTGTTATGGTTTCGATAAAGAAAGATTTCTACTTTTAAGATTTTTTTAGTGTTTCAACTTTAAACCTCCATAATATAATTTTTAAATGATCGTTTTTTTTTATTTTTTTCCATTTTCAAATAGTAGATTTTCCTGTTTTTTGAAGTTTTAATTAATCAAGTTTCGACTATTTTTGAATTTTTTCGATTTCGATTTTATACGATATTTTCGCCTCTTTTGACCATTTGTTATTATTTGTCTTAAAAACCTTTAGAAATATAAAAGAACTATATAGGAATATAAAATCAATGAAAAAGTTATTTTCATATAAAAATATGTTTTACGATATTATTTTTAAAATTTTAGATTATGTAGTTGAGATTAAAACTACTGCCAAGACAGACCGTATCCTTTAAGTTTAGTAAATTTTTTCTATTGATATTTTCCGACTTTTCAACTATTTTCGACTTTACTCATTTTTTTTTTTTTTTTTAATATCTGGTCAAAAGAAATCGACTTATCGAAACTATAAAGTTGATTTAGAGAACCATATTCCATAAATTTTGTGTACATTGATAATACAAATTTTTAAAATATTTTTAACCTAAATTAATGAAAAAAACTAAATAAAAATCTTTAACTCACGCGTTAGACATCGGCGGATTGGCAGTAAAATGTTTACCGGCTCCTGTAAAATTAAAAAAAAAATATAACATAAAACTAAAAAAATATCAAATAACAAAATTTTTTCAATAATGTCACCATTTTTCTATCGATTAATAAACATTTTATTGTTAAAATAACATTATATTTTATAACAATATTATATTTTTTATTTAATAATTTACTGAAAGTGAACTTATTTAAAAATTAATTTTCATTTAATTACTAGCTTACTGAACACAGCTTGATAAATAATTATATCATGCAATTGAACACAGCTTCTTTATTATATAAAATGGCTACACTACATTGGAAAGCAATATTACTGTTTCTCTTTATTCTAGTGTAAAAAACATAGCGTTGATTCACTTTAACACATGGAAAACATCATTAAAATCACAAACAATTAAATAAAATGAGAAATCGTGCAAGTCGCGAAGTGGAAGTCAAATGCAAATGGCGGTTGTTATTGTTCGTGGTCGAAAATTTTTACAACACGAATTTTTTTTACAAATTTCATCTAGAATATACAATTTAATTGTAATAAATTTTTACAAATCTTAAAATATAGTTTCTTTGTAACACGTGTGTATAGAAATTCAATTGAAAAGTGTTAATATAAACAGTGAAAAATTCGACTAAAAATTTGGTCTGTGCAAGTGAAGAAAAAAATTGTCGTCAATCATATTTTTTCTGGCCCCTTGCTACCAATACAACAACAAGAAGTAAAGAAAAAAGTTGATACTTCGTATGGTTCGTTTTCTACGCCTGTGAATAATTTTGGTCGCGCTGCTTGATCTCCAAATAAGCTTCTTGTGTTGTGTTAGGCCTCCTGTAGTTACCAAAAAAATAAATAAAAAAATCCGAAAAAGTCGTAAATTTACTGAAAAACTTTTCATTACAGTCCAAAAATATGACAAAAAGTCCTTACTGTCAAATACTGTTTTGATAAACGTTTACAAAGAAAAAAACATGTTTAAATAAACATTCGACGAAATAAATTTCTAGTGAAGTTTAAAATGAAATCAAATGGAAAAGTTCATATTAAAAACTACTCGCTAAGAATGGTGCAAAAAATATTCACTTATAAAGTAGTCACTAACTATAGTGTTTTGGCAATTTGTTGATGAAATAAATAAAAGTCGTGAGAGAAAAATAAATAAAAACTAATACTACTACTTAACAAGAAACTCCCCAAACAAAACGTACGGGCAGTCAACAACGTAACTCAACAATAGCAAAAGCAAAAGAATAATAAAATAAAAAGGAGAATATCACATCACGTCTCCTATTAAAAAAAATGCAGCTCTGCATAAGTGACAAGATTGGCAGGCATATCATAAACGTAACGTAGTGTGATGTATGCCATGATTAAGTTTATTGTTTTGAAAATATATTTTTGTTAATAAAGAAAAAAAATTTTAATAATAATAATAATCTATTAAAACATTTTAAAACTTATAGAGTTGCCATATTACAAGAAGTTTTGTTAAAAGTTTAACAAATGTGTACATTAAAAATATTAATATTAAATTGTTCGCTACTACCACTAAGTGCTTCAAATGTTTTATTACAAAAATGGCAATATTGTGGTCATAGATTTAAAATTTTAAATGTTAAATTATTACTATAATTTGTGTTAATTATTTTTTACCTACAATATTAATTGATGTTTGTGAAGAAACAGTGTAGCAGAAATGATCGTAAACAAATGAAAGTTTTAATTTTTTATATGTATGAATATCTTCGCGCGATTTCTGCTAATTTAAGAATTAGTGAATATTCGCTTATTTTTTGTAATAATTAAAACAAATCCTACAAAGAAAACAAGACAGCTCCCCGTCAAGTGTGATTGTCGTCGTGTGATGATATGCAACTTAAACAGGTGAGTTGAAAATGTGTAAAAAAGTTTTCGTCATTTAATTGTATTAAAAGGTTGACTATTATACTATAACTGCATTACATACTATTAGAAAATTTAGCTAAACACAATCAATTTAATTTTATTCCCTAATTAAATATTCTCAAATTTCTTGATTTACATATTGAAGGGTTGCCAAATCTGTTAAAATTATTGAAAAGTTGTATAAAAGACAAGGTGATTTTAGTACATCGAAACTTTTTGATGAAAATTCGAATTAAATTTTTGTAAAATATTCAGTTCCAAGAGATAATACGGGGCAAATTGGGTCACCGGCCCAGTGGAAAGAAAAATATTTTCTTTTTATCGTATTGTTAATAGCTTTTCCGTGTAGTCGGCCATTGTCCAGCCTCAGGAACTTTCTCCTCTGTGTCGCACTCCGCCTTCACTGAATTTTTTTTTAAATATAACAATGTTGTAATTTTCGATATATCAATAAAAAAAAATGTAATTTTCCTCTCAAGGATTTGATGAATGTGGTCATATATATTATATATCATTAGGAAGGTAAAATAAAACGGTAAAAATAAAATTTAAATCGCATTTATATTAATAAAGATATTCAGAAAAATATATTAAAACTTTAGAGGTTCATAACTAGTAAACTAAGGGCGAGCGGGAAAAAATTTTTACATTACTTTAATCACAAATAAAAGTATTACTTAAAATCATGTAGTATTATTTAAAAATTATGTAGGCCGCTGATCTTAATTTAAACCGTCTCATAAAATATTTCCATTTCTGTTAATTTTTTGTGTCGATTTTGTTTTTTTTTTATTATATGTATAAAAATTTTAGAATTAGGAATTTTTTTGTAAGCATAAATATCTATAAAAAAAACTTCCTAAAAATAATGAATTATTTCTCCCTTGAATTATGATGAAAGAGCTAGAGAACTCTAATTTTGTGTTTATTTCTGTACGAGATTTCACTCGTTACTCGTCAATTTCACCACTTATTATTTTTTGTTTTATTTTCCTTAAGAAAAACTAACGAGTACACCAAAATGGCGGCCAATTATTTAATGTAAACTTAACGTGATTTTATATTAAATAAACATAAAAAATAATAAATAATTTTGAAAAATTGTAGCATTAAAATAATTTTGATCTATTTTCGCCTTATATTAAAGTATATTAATATTTAGATATTTTTTTCAATCGTTGTTTTTTGTACAATCATATGTTTTACTCTTTCTTCCGTTTATAATATGTTTGTGTATTATGTGATTGATGTACTGGAATGCTAAATGTGTGTGTGTGTAGAAGAGTGAAAAAAAAAAGAAAAACCAGAAGTGTCAAAAAACTTGTATTTTTTTTTCTTTATTATAAATTTAATTAATCTTAATTTATTTATTTAAAATTGATAATTTATAAAGGAGAGAAATATCTGAAATAAATGGTGATTAAAGTAGAAATAAGTGTGTTGTTTAATGAAATATTTTCGTGTTGGAAGCAAATTGCTTGAGTAATAAAATAATTTTTCCAACTCGATACTTTTTTATAGAGAGTTGCCACTTTATAAATTTTTATGTCGGAGGTTTGCCAGATAGCAATAATTTGTTTCTTTGGAATAATTAAAAGGGAAATAACTTATTTAAATAAAAGTTATAAAAACTATCCAAAAATTAATGAGATTCGTACAAACTACATATAGGATAATAATAGAATAATCATTATGTTTCAATTTATATTCATAGGAACAAATCAAGATTACTAGCAATGTTGAAATTAAAATATTTTTTAACGTTAATAAGGGTTTTTGCGTGAACCTGGCCTTCGACCAGGTTTAAGGACTTTCTCCTCTCCGGCTTCGATTGATAAACCTTTTTTTTTTTTTTTTTTGGAAATAAAAAAATTTTGTAAGTTCCGGTATATCAATAAAAATGCAATTTTTCCTCTCAAAGATTTAATGAATATGGTCATATTACATATCGTTAGGAAGGTATTTGTTTTTTTTTTTTTTTTTTTTATATATGCAATGAAGGAAGATCCCGATCTTATAATATTATTTACACGATTTTATCGTATGTTGTAATATTAGAATTTGTAGTAGAGATTAAAAATATAAATATTTTTATAGCAGATTGAACCGTGTATGCGGATAACAGTGCAAATCCCAAAGGATGCGGCGCAAAGGTTACGCCAGTTGGCTACCGAGGGTAATCCTTCTTTGCGGGCCCTTGGTATACGCTCCGTACAATTAGAGGGAGATTCTCTGATATCACTTAATCTTGGTGGTCAACAAATTGATGTCAAAATATCAGGTAAATTAAAAAAAAAAAAAAATTAAATTAAAAATGTTAAAATATTAAATAACCAATTATATTTGTTTTTTGTAGACATTTCTTCTGTTGTTAGCCATGAGACGACGTCCGGTACGTCTATTAGTGTTATTGGAAGCGGTGGAGTTGGAGGCGGAGAATCCTGTAATACCGATATAAATGATTTATCACAATTACTCAATGTGGGTAATCTGGGTGGATCAAGTACAAGTAGTGCTTTTGTAAAATTGCCTCAGCAGCATCAACAGCAGCAGCAACTTCAACAGCAGCAACATCAACGAGGGAATACGACTCCAAATTTGAATTTTTCTCCAAATGTTGGTGGGGGTATTGATAGTTCATTGTCGCTGCAGCAACAGCAAATATTGCAACAACGTCGAAATATGATGCTGGGTGGACCTAGCACGAGTAATGCGGCAATTAAACATCAACAACAAAATGCTTTTCCACAGCAACAACTTCAACAACAACAACAACAACCACCTGTATTTAAGTCACCAAATACAGTTTGTCCCATGGATGGAAAGGTTCCAGTTCCGCCACTACCTGTAGGAGCAGGAAATACAACAAATTCTAGAGAATTTCCTTTTGAAAGTATGCGTCAAGCTCGAGTCTTGCAGGGTCGGGATAATTCTCTTAACACAGTGGGTTCAACATCATCTTTACCAACCCCTGGTGGAATACCTTTAGCTGCTGGTAAACCTGTGGTAGCTGGTGTAGCTGGAAGTGGTGGCAGTGGTTGCAGCTTGCAGCACCAGCTTATGAACCCGTTGGGTCCACCACCAAATGTTGCACTTAAAGTGATAAAAAATCCTCAAAGTGGTGAAATTATTACTACAACTGTTTCTGCAACTTCAGGTAAATCGCAATTTTTACAACCACCTCCACCACCTTATCCAGGTGTTGGTACGTTGAACTCTCCCGCCTCCCAAAATTCTCCTGCTTCTGCGAAGCCAATATCGAGCTACTTGCAATCACGAGTAGTGCCACCATCAACGCCAATAGCATCATCAACAACAGCTGCGGGCTCTAGCAATAGCAGCAACAATATAGCGATGTCTTCGCCATTATTGGTAAATCTTTTGCAAAATGATAGCAATTCGGTGGCAAATCAAGTGAAATCATCTCCTTTACCTTCTCCCCAGCAACAACAGCAGCAACAACAACTGCCATTAATGCATCAGCAACAATCTCCGATGATGGCAGGCATGAGTCCTCAGCAACAAATTATGAATTCACCATTGAGAACAACTACACCGGGTAGCGAATTCATGATGCAGCAACATACAAATCAGGTGCAGCAACAAATCGTCTCGGCGCCTGGTACTCCAGACAATGTTCTTAGTGTGCCTTCTTCTCCTACGACGGCAACGAATGCAATGCGTTCTATGCCCTCAGGTTCGCAACAAATAATGTTGAGTCCAAGCAATAGCAATATATATACCCAACAGCAACAACAACAACAGCAGCAACAACAACGTTTTCAACAGCAACAAGTATCGCCACAACAAGCTGCTTTGTTGCGTCAACGTCAACAGCAATTGCAAACAGCCAATCAGCTACAAAATCAACAACGTTTTATACCACAGCAGCAACAACAACAAATATTGCAGCAACAAATGGGTGGTAACACAATAATTGGAAACCAACAACAGCAAATGAGACAGGTGCGTGTCGGAGGATCGGCTGGTGGTAGTGTTGGCGTTTTACCTCACCAAACACCACCATCCCCGCTGCAACAGCAACAGTTGCAGCAACACCAGCAACGTCTGATAGGACAACAACAATATATGTCGGTTAATTCCGGTAACATGTCACCAGCAGCTGCCCATTCACCCGCCTCCAGTCATCATTCAATGCATAGTCCTCACATGTCATCTCAACATTCACATCAACAACAACTATTATCACCTTCGACAACACCCGCACAGTCTCCTCTTACAGCATCGCATCTAACGCAACAATTGCTACCACCACCACAATCACCCTCTACAGGTCTTACGCACAATGCTTCCTCTGCCTCCTCGTCCTCATCTGTTCACATAGTACCTTCTTCACCTTCGTCGTCTACATCAGGTATGAATCTACCGCCACCACCAGATTACAATCAAGCGGCTGCCTCTTCAAGATGGCCGGCGACATTAAATAAACCAATGGATTCGGCAACCAAATCAAGTTTTCAAGAATTCACACGCTATCAGATGCAATATAATTTGCAACAACAACAAACTCAACAACAACAGCAACAAATTATTTCTGAAATTGCAAATTCATTACCGGGTGCATCATCCAACAACAACAGCCACCTCCAGCAATCATCAACATCGACAACTGTTGGAGGCAGTGGTGTTGTATGTGGTCCCGGAGTAGGAAATTTAAATTCTTCAACTTCAAATTCTATAGCAAGCATGAATCAAGCTGGTCAAGGTGTTGAAAGTGCATTAGATGCCCAAACTGTTGATGATTTACCAGATCCCTTGATAACTTTATCCGATTTGGATGCTTTAACAACAAATGATTTGGATGCTTTGTTGCCTACTTTAAGCTGTGATATTGATTCGTCTCTAAGTTTGGATGACAAAAATGAATTGGAATCCTTGCTACAGGACGCAAAAGATCTTGACTTAGACCTTATCGAGGGAATGGATATTGATGAAACAGCAGCGGCTGCTTCATCACTATTAGCGGGAGATGAACAACTAACGTCAAATGTTGCACTTACCATAGAGCAATTACAAGGCCAACCGCAACAGCAGCAGCAACAAGTACCACATCAGCAGATTTTGCAGCAACAATTAATGCAGCAACAAACACAACAACACCAATTGCAGCAACAACAAAGGCAATTACAAATATCACAAAATCAAATTATGCATCAACAACAACAATCTCAGCATATTTTACAGCAACGTTTGCAACAACAACAACAACAGCAGCAGCAACATCACATCAATCAACAAAATCTTGTGCCTCAAATTCAAAATCATCAACAACAACAGTTTCATATGACTTCAAGTCAAAATCAGCAACAATTTTCAATGCATAAACAGCAACAACAACAGCTACAGCATTCATCAAATCAGCATAGTATAACAACTTCTACAGCTATTTCAGGATCGAGCAACACTCAAACAACACAGTCTTCATCTCAGCCAAAACAATTTCTCATAAATCCTCTAACCGGTGAACTAGAACCCAGCCCTAGTGACGATAGCGAGACTGAAGCTGAACAAGAAACTCTTCAATCCTCCAATTCAGCCCTCCACAACATTTCAAATGTTACCGCAACCTCCTCCCAAGGAACCACATATACCCCAAATAATAGCACAAATAGCATTTATGATTTGCTACCAAATTCATCATCGCATTTTTCTGAAGACTCCAATTCTAACTCGTGTAGCACTGCCATTTCCAAATTGTCTGCTGGCGAACAAAATAATGGTGGCTCCTCAACGCCTCAATTACTAGGAGCTGGTTCTGATACTGAACGCTCAAGAGACTCTTTGATATCAAATAAGTCACAAAAGAATAGAAAAACGAAAGCTAATGCTAATGTATCATCGGCCCCAAGTATCAATATGAACGCAAGTTTAGTTAATAGTAAACCTGGTGATATGGGTTCACCAAGATCAAGTTCATCCTCACCATCGGTGGGAGCAATGATAGCCGGTGGTAGTACATTAAATAAGAAATCCAAAACCAACTTATTGAGAGAGAAACTACAGCAGGGTCTGAGAGAGAAGAAAATTAAGGAGACAGCTAATACCGGTGTTGTCAAACCAAAAAGAGAAAGAGCAAAGGCTGGCAGTAAATCAAAAGCTGCTTTAGCAGCTGCTGCAGCTTCAGCTCAAACGCAACAAACCGTAAGTCCTACGCAAAATAAACAAACTAGTATAATAGGAAGTAATTTACAAGCCACAATACCGGCTACAACCATGAATGCTACCAGCAATTCGTTGATGAATACAGTGGATAATACAACAACGGCGGCAGTAGCTTCAACGGCATCTTCAAGCGGAGTAAATGTTACAGCAACTGAGAAAATCAAATTACGATTAAAATTGGGAAAATCTGAACCTGTTTCGCCGGCCTACAAGGTTGATGTAACATTTTGCTCAGAAAGTGTGCAACAATCTCAACTAAATGCTCAACAATTGGCCAGCAGTGTAAAGCAACAACAGCATCAGCAACACCAAAATCAACACACTACGGCGTCATCTCAATTTCAGCAAAATCCTAATCTAAACACCCAACAACAACAGCAGCAACAATCCTTACAACAAATGCAACAGCAATTAACTCCCCAACAACAAACATCTATGAACCCGCCTCAATATCAGCAACAAGAGAACGTTTTTTCTCAAACATCTTCGGCATCATCAACATTGCCAGCAGCAACAACATCAGCAGGTAATTCTTCTTCTGCTACAGATGAGCCCAGAGTTCCTCCACTACACATTAGTTTACGAGGAGGAAAAAATTCGATTGTTATAAAAAATTCCAGAAAAGAACGTAAGAAAGCTCAAAACGCAGCAACAAATCTAAACGATGCAAATCCAAATCGAACGATGGGGATGGACAATGATTCTTCTTCAGATAACAGTAAAACAAAAACACATCTCAAACGTACTCACCTTGTAACAGACAATACCGCTGTTAGTACAACAACTAGTGATACCACTGCTATAGAAGAACAAAGTGCAACAGAAGCTAAACAATCGAAAATAGGTCAAAATATAACAAAAACTCCTACAACTCAAATGAATGGCATGCCAAACATCTCTTCATCTTCTTCTTCACCCACAACAACTTTAGTTGCTGGAAAAAATGGTCTAACCATTAGTGCAACAACATCCCTAAACAATACAAATGCAATGGAGGCTAATAAAACGCAAAATCTCTTAATGGATACACAAAGTTTGGGTTCCACAAATTTGGGTACCGTCACCCACCTGCCACCACAACAATTGCTGCAACCCTCCACCCAACAGCAATTGGCCAAAATCACCTCATTGCCAAATAGCATAACGCTTAGTACCATAACGAATCCCAATACTGGTGGTGGAAGTGGAGGAGCAGGTACAAATTCCAATAGTTTGCAAGTGAAACACAATCTGAAGACAACTGCAACTATAACACCAATACAGGGAAAACCACATACAAAAAACCATAAGCCACCGTCGTATATAACGGCGGTACAACAATTACAATTGCAAAAACAACAACAGCAGCAACAGTTAGCAGCTCTGGCCGAAAAACAAACTCAACAACAGATGATAGCAGCAGCCGTAACAATGCTACCAAGTGCTACGACACTCAAAAGGGTAGAAATAACAAAAGTGGAGCGAAAAGATGCCATGGGTAATGTCGAGCATGTTTTGATCAAATCGAATGAACCGGTGACAACAGCAGCAACAACAACAACAACAATTAAGGCGGCCAACACTCAGGTTATAACAAATACTACAAACGCTACAACCTCTACTGTAACAGTGTCATCATCAGCAACAGCATCTGTGTCAAATTTGTCTACAAATACCAAGACAAACATTCAAGACAATGGTAAAACAGACAATTTGGTGGCTTCTTCGAATGCCAATATTAGTACTTCAACCACAACCACTGCAGTTACAGCATCTACAATACCTGCCTCGATAGCTACAACAACTGGAAGCATAACAACAAATGCTACTACTACAAATTTGAACTATAATCAATCATCACTGGCAACAACTTTACGCAATTCTCCTGCCAGTACAGGAGGTGGTACACCCGCTCATGCTAACAGTGCGGGAGGAGAAGATAGCGGTATAGAATCTATGGATGCTTTGTCAGAAAAGTCACCACATCAACTTACATCCAGCAGTCCTCAATCCCTGCAACCTCAAACCGTGTCAGACAAGCCACCACAACAAATATTAGCTAAAGGTCCAGCAACAGAAACCCTCAAAACGAGCGAAGACATAACAAATCATTTAACTGCCGACGATGAAATTGAAAAGGCTTTAGCTAAAATGGAAGGATTTACAGATGATGATGACAATAATCTTCATCTGTTGGCGGAAAAAGACACGGAAAACTCTAACAAACAGCAGAAAATAAATGGTGATCACTCTATATATGACGACGATCTTATAAAACAAAATGACACTTACAATAGCATACATCAGCATCATCACCATCATCATCATCATCTAGACGAAGATGATGATGATGACGATGATGATCTTATTAAAAATCTCACTGCCAGTATTATTGAAGAACATGAAGCGGGCGAAAAGGCAGCCAAAGAAAAGTTGGAAAAAGAACAAAGAGAAAAGGAAAATTTAATTAAAAAAGAGATTGAAGAGCAAAAGGAGAAAGTGGCGGTAGCGAACAAATTAAAATCAAAAGACATTAAAAATGAAGATTTCGAGGAAAAAATTACCAACACAACAAAAATCATAAAAAAAGATGACTCGATTAAAATCGAAATCAATTGTAACAATAATAACGATCATAAAGAACAAACAATTGAAACAAAAAAAGTTTCCCCAGAATCTCTTAATAAAGTTGAAGATAATAAAGAAGCAAAAATGGACGCGAAATCCGAATCAAATCAAACAAATCTATCAACTCCCATATCCATAGAAATACCACAATCAACGGATATTGACTCACCACGTATAAGAACAAGAGCCAGCAGCCGTTTAGGTAGTCCAATGGATGTAGCAAAATCTAGTCCATCTTTGGACTCTAATTCATCAACACAACCAACTGTGCTGGCAAATAAGCATATTATTTCAACTAGATCTTCAAGTCATCATACCCATGAACGGGTCAGTATAAGTCCTAAATTACTTCAAGCCAATAGCTTCTCCTCCTCCTCTAGTAGCAATTCTACCACAAACATCACTACGACAAGTTTAGTTAATTCTGCTACTAACACTAGCCAACCGCACAAACGGAAACGACTTGAATCTGAAGGCGGCTGTAGTAATAACAATGCAGCTGGTGAAAATGATGCCAAAAGAGCTCGCAGTGGTAGTACAAGTGGCAGCAGTGCTGTTACCCTACAAAACCTTAATAATGAATCTACAACGAGTAATAAGAAGTCAGATGATGGAGCTCAAAAAAATACTACTACTACTACTGGTACTACAAAGAAAATTGAAGAATCTTCTGATTCAGATGAACCTCTAATAGAGGTGGCTGGTAAAGTTAGAAATTCTAAAGCAGCAGCTGCTGGCAGCAATGATTTAAACAATAGTTCAACATCTACTACTACAACTACTACAATTTCATCATCAACGTTAAGTTCGACAAGTATGGAAAATACAACGGAAAAAGTAACACGTAATAGTCGTTCACACCAACAGCAAAATAGTAAGTAACTAATTGTCAAATACAACATAAGCATTTTCGAATTGTGATACCATAATTGTAATGTTTTTGTTTTTATTATTATTTTAGAGACAACAGCTGTTGGTAATGATACTAATTCGAATTCAAATTCTATCACTTCTTCGAATGCCTCGAAAGGAGGAAAAATAAATAATAGTAATTCTGGTCAAAATAACAGTATTGCAAGCTCCAACAATTCCTCTGCATTATCAACGAATTTAACACCGACATCAAACTCAACTACAACTTCAACACCAACACATGCTACACGCGGAGCAAGCCACCATAATTCTGCCGCGAATTCTAGTACAACAGCAGCCAATGCAGCAGTGAATCATGCTACCAATGTTAACAACAGCAGCATCCATAGTGATGAGAAAATCGGTACCCGACGAAGTGTAAGAGCTTCGGCGGCAGCAAATAAAATGATTTACACCAGGGGTATCCATAATAACGGCAGCAACAATGGTGAAGCCACAACAAAAATGGCTGGCAAATCAGGTCCAATAAATTCAAACTCTGAAAGTGTAGCAGAGGCTCGTAGAAAAACACGCAGTGCTGGTAAATATACATTAATTTCGTCGTTAAGTTATAAATAATGTAAGGGCAATTTGATTTCTTTAAAATTTTAGTTGTAGGCGATTCGGTTTTAACTGAAGGTCGTCGCAGAAGAGGCTCTAGAGACTATAAGTGACCATTGTCTTGCGCCTCGGCTACCGGTTCTGAGGATAAATTCGAATTTTATATTTTCCAGGATGATGAGGATGATGTTCATGAAGAAAATTCCCAAGATTTAAAAACAATAAATATAAATCCCAGTATGGCCGAGACGCAGGATAATCAATATAAAACTATAAATCATAAAGAGGTTTCCGATAAAGAATACGATGAGGATGTAGAAAAGCAAAGCATTGATACATCAAAAGAAAACTATAATAGTTATCAAAGTATTGCCTCATTTGATGATGAGCCGGTAGATGATTTATTATCATTGGCCAACGATGATGCTACAGCTGTAGAAACTGCTAATTTATTACTTTCCGAACATCAGCCCAATTTTGTGGACTTTGATGAGTTCAATATATGTCTTAATAATATTCTTAACGACGATGTTGACTCCCAACTGGAACTGTCGCCATCAGTAGTAATATCCGACACTTTAACAACAGGCGAAGTCGATGAATTGTTTAAGGTAAATATTGATATAAAAAATAAAAGCCTAAATCACATGCCACCAACATCAACAACAATTTTAAATGAAATTAAAAACGTTAGTAGTATTAATAGTACAAGTAGTGGTAGTAATTGTAATAGCAACAGCATCGGCAGCAGCAGTAGTAGTAAAAGTAGTTTACATAATGAACAAATATCCCAATTACTTAATCGTCAACATCAACATCATAATGATAAAAATGAGGATAATGATAATGACTTATTAAGTATAGTACATTTTGATGATCATATTGATTTTAGTAGTTTCTCATCTGAATTGGAAAGTAATAACACCATCTCCACTACCACCAATACCCCATATATAATATCTTCTTCAATGAATAATAATGCTACTACTAAATATAAAGAAAATATAGTTAGTACTAGACATAGTTTACCTCATGGTGACAATTGTGAAATTGACAAAAATATGACTACCCACAATAACATTGATGATGATGTTGATTTAGATCTAAATATGATGGTGGATCCTTTAAGTATACAACAAACAATTTGTAATCCAACTGCTACTGTATCAGCTTCTCTAACCACTACCGCTACAACCAGCAATGTAAATCTTAATGATGATGACAATGACAACAATGATACACCACAAGAAGCAGCCTTAAATAATGTCATTAAACGCAATAGTCATAGTATTGTAAATATATTTCAATAATATAAGAAAAAAAAAACACTCATGCTATATAAAATGTTACTTTACTTTTTTTTAATATGAAATTGCTAACAAACATAAAAAGAAAACTAAATCAGAAAAAAATATAGATGGAATAACACTAAATATTTAAAATGCCTAACAAATGCAGTAGTGTTTTTATAAATAGTATACACACCAATTATATGATGGATGATGAAAGCCTTTAAGGTTAACTTTCCTTTTGTTTCAAAAAATGAAATTTTTGATTTTCATTTCTAGTCAATTTATGTTGTTAATTATAAAAAAGAAACCATTAAAGTTATGAGCAAAATAAATTCATTTTGTTTCTTTTGTTTTTTTTACTTACAATTAGCTGCATTTCCTTAACATATACTTCTGTAATTATTTGATATGTATTGTATACTAAATTAAAAAAAGTAAAATATAACTCTGTTGTCTTTTAAGAAACTATTCAATGACTACTGATTGAATTTTTAAAATAAAACTACTTAATGCTCTTCCACCTCTGATAATATAAACATATTTAAACTACTTAACGTTATCTGGTTAGAGAATTCCAATAAAGGTGTAAATTATAAAAAGTTCTCTTTGTAGATGACAGCAAGATTTTTATATGCAAACAATTTAATACTTTTTTATCCAATTTAATTTTTCTTGTGGTTATAAAAGTAAATTTTGGCAATTGTTTGCTAAATATATGTGGATTACAGTAAGTTTTGAAAACTAAAATGATCTTTGAACTCTTTATACATACTCTACCTAAAAGAAACAAGTATACAACACATTTGTCTTATAGAATTTTAAACCTTATTCAATTTTATACTACAATTATATTTTGCTATAACTTGGTCTATTTTTTTATTATCTTTACCTGTAAGGCTTAAGTACAAAATATTTAATAAACCTATTCTTTTTTATTTTTAATAATTTTGATATCTCTTGATGTAATTATAAAAAATAATTTTCCTTTTTTTATCTGAAGCACAGGTAGTTGCTATTTTTGACGATTTATTCTACTAAGTTTTTTGTATAATCTTTGGACAACTGTCATTTCAAAATTAATTTATAAAATTAGTTTGATTACGTTTGAATTGACTTGTAAAGCCAATGTTCTAATAACAACCAAATGCCAGTCATCAAAATAATAGATCCGAACATCTTAAAGCCATATCCATAATGCTAGCAACATTTTCACTGGATATATACTATGTAGGCAAAAAATTCTTTGGTATTATAAATCTTTAGAATTTTTAACTCATTGTACATAATTTGTTACTATTGATAATACAAATTTTTGATAAAAAAGTAATTGTTCTAACATATAATTTCTCACGGTATCTACTAAACAACGATAAAACAAGGACTACAAATAACTGTTATTTTTGAATATATAACAAAGAAGCAAAGATTCAAATACATCAAATTGATGGTTATGAATACGGCTTTTTATTTTTTTTCGGAAAAGATAGACAAAAAAAAAAAAAAAAATCAAAACTAAAAAAATCTCCAAAACGAAAAAGTCGTCAAAATGAAAAATAAACCCCAAAACGAAAAAAAAATCCAATATAAAATTTAAAAAAATAGACATTTAACCTTTTTTCTGTGTTGGCTATTTTTATTTATTATTTTTTATTTTGGCATTTTTACGCTTAGGTAATTTTTTCGTTTTGGTCAAAAAAAATTTTATTTAAAGATTAATAAAGTATGAAAGAGAGAAAAAATGTAGAAGCCTTTATTGTTAGCATTGTGAATAGAACTTTAAAATAAAAATTTAAACTAGTATTTTCATTAATTACTAAAAAATTTTTAAAAGTTATCATCTTTTTGAAAAGTCTATGCAATTTTGTACTATAAATTCTAATAAATTTGTATATTTACATTTTTAATTTTTCATTATTAAATAATTTGTACTTTTACAGCCGCTTTAAACAAAATTTATGTACATATGCTATTAACAGAATTTTATAGCAACACGTAAATAGTAAAAGCACATAAAATAGTATGTAAAAAATAAAACCAACAAAAAAAAAAAAACATACCCAATAATTTATAATAATTAAATATATTTTAAAAATACATTAATTATTATATTAAATATTATATAAAAATAAATATGGAAAGACTCAGACTTTCTATAATATGATATAGTAAAAAGAATGCAATAAATTGTGAATAAGATTTTCAATAAAAAACTAATGTACATAGAAAAAACAAAAAAAAAAAAAATATATATATATATATGTATAAAAATAAATAACAAAAAATACTATTTTTGCTAAGTATTTATAAAAACAAAAATAAAGTGTAAACAATTTAAATATATAAAGAAAATATAATATTATAATATTTTTGCAAAATATATAACAAAATCATTTTTATAAAAAAGCCCTCCATTTCCTTGTAATTTTCTAATTAAATTTTCTTTTTTTGTTTGTATCAAATATGTAATACAAAATACACAACACACTACTTTACGGCTTTTATTTTTAATTATTAATTATAAAAAAAATACATTTATATATTTATATTATAAACAAAAAATAAAAAAAGAAAAACAATAAAAATTAATTATAAAATAATATTAATAAAAAATATAACATTTATAAGCAATTAGGTTGTAAGCTTTAAATAATAAAAATAATTAGAAAACAAAAACCAACCCCCTTAATAATTATTATAAATTAAACTACTTTATACAACAACAAAAAATCTATTAGAAATAATATATATATAAATAAATAATAAATAAAATAAATAGTAATATTTAATGGAAAAACAAAGTGTCTTAAAAGAAATTGTAGTATTAGTTTATCACGTATATCTATATTAATTTATATTATTATAAAAAACTTATAAAAACCATTTAAAAGGCAAAAAAGAAAAAAAAAAATAATAATAATAATAAAAAATAAAAAATACCACAAATATTTCACATAATAAGAATTAATTATCGTTATTATTTAATTTACTGTCTAATACAAAAAGAAAAAAATATGTATCTATGAAAAAATAAGAAAAAAATATGCATGAAATACAATTTTAATTACACTATTATTATTAATTATTAATTCTATCCCCATTATTACAATATTGCAATTGTATCCCTTTATTACTATTCTTATTATATATACTTTCTATTGTTTTTTTATTATTATTTTATTTTAATTTCATTTAAAAAATGCAACAAAAACAAACAAAAAAATCCCTGAAGATAAATGCATAAAGCAGTAAAAAGGAAAATGTTTCATAAACAATAAAAAAAATATCAAAAAATATTAAAATTCAATTTTATTTTCATTTCCATCAATAAAAGGTGTGTGATTATATGGTCTTAATGACATATAATGACTAAATTGTAAGTACGTGCTAATTTTAATAGTTAAGCTTTTGAATTAGCTAATTAAAAGCAAATGTATATTGGTTGTGGTCTTGGTTGTGGTATAAAATGTCAGTGGTTCTTAATGTCTGGTGGCAAACGACTAGAGATAATTTAGGATTTTGGCGCAAAATAATTGTCGTATAAGGCAATGGACCAGAAGATACTTTTCGGCTCTCCGTCAGAAAAACTAATAGAAAGAAGATAAACTTTCATACCTAACTGAAGTATGCGAACTCTTCAATGGCATATAGAAAAGCGAGAGTCGTCTTCATGCCAAAGAAAAGTAAATTCAATGAAATCTAGACAACAGATCAGATCCATCGAGACAATTACCATCCGCTACCACTATCATATTGAAATAAAAAGTTTAGTGTAAATAACTTATTTTTGGTATTCCATATTTTGTAGAAAAACTCAAACCGCTTATTATCAATCTAATAAGAAATGTTAGTAAAAACGTTTAACTATTGTAACTAATGAAAGACTGAACCAATTGTAATCTGTAAATACCAATTGTAAGTGTAAATACCTTTCCAACACTTTAAATATTTTTTTACCAATTTAAAAAATGTTATAGATCCTGGTTTTTCTACAAAAACAATCTTTAAAATACGTGAAAATATAACCAGCATAAAAATAACGGTTAAATACAAAACCAAACACTTGCGATTTTAAACAATTCAACTTTATTACTCTCTCCTAAAAGCAGAGGGTGCGAATAAAAGTCTGAGTAACTGAAATAATTATTTTCCGTTTTGGCGATTTTTTAGTTGTGACACTTTTTCTCCTTTTTGTATTTTTTCTTTTTTTTTCATTTAGCCGATTTTTCTTGTTTAGGTGATTTTTTTTTGTTAAAAGCACAGGGCGAATAAAACTGAGTAAACTGTACTAATTCTTTCTTTTTTTATTTCGAGTTTTTTTCGTTTTGACGATTAGCAGAGAGGACGAATAAAACTCAAACTCTAATAATTAATTCTTTTCCGTTTTAGCGATTTTTTATTTTGTTTTTTTTTTTTCGTTTAGATTTTTTCATTTTAGCGGTTTTTTTCTTTTAGGCGATTTTTTCGTTTTGGCAATTTTTTTATTTTGGCATTTTAAACGTTTGTTTTGAATTTGCTCCGAAAATCCTTCTACGTTTTTAGTTTTAAATTTGTCTGTGATACTTTTCAAAAAATTTTTTACAGAAAACAAAATAAAAAATAAATTAAAAAAAATATTCTTACGACAAGATGCAACTTTTCACTTGTTTCTCTATACCTCTTGCCTACAAATATACAAGTTGCAGCGATTTTTAGCAGGAAAAATACCAAATGTAAATAGGCTCTTTTCTGTTTTGGCATTTTTTAGGTTTAGTCGATTTTTTTATCGATTAATCATTTTCACGTTTTGACAATTTTTCCATTTTAGTCAAAAAATCGCCATAGTGTTTTACAATACTATCAATAAAATTCAGAAAATAACTTTTATATTAGAAAAAACTGCTATTTTTGCTTAAAAAAAATTTAAAAATGAAAAAACAAGTAAAAATGTTATATTCGGCTTAGCCGAATCTATTACACCACCTTTTTGTGCCACCCTAATTTAAAATATTTGGTCCATAACTTCTTTATTTACTAATTGATTTCGCCCCGATTTGGACCAAACAAACCTTATATGTTAGAAATATTTTAACCAAATTTCGTCTCCGTAGGTGATCCGCCCCGAACTCTACTTGCTTCCAGTAGACAGAGTATATATATAAATAAAATTATGTAAATAAAACTTATGCTCACAACATACATTTGATTATAACAAAAAATATATCATTGGAAAGATATTTCTTTATAGATACGCAGGATTTATATGTATTTTTTTAATATTGGTTAACAATTTCAGAATTTATAAATTGATACTAACACATACGCAAAAACATATGTGTGTAATAAAAGAATATAGAGGTACGTATGATTGTCCAATGAAAAAAATCGCCAAGTTTTTTTCGTTTTGGCGTTTTTTCGCTTTGTATATAAAATTAAGTTTATTCCATTTGGGAAATCATGCATACACACTATATGCATATTATATAAGCAACATAATTACATAAATAAATATGTACATTAAACATATATAATTACATATAAACATATAGTCAGAACATCATTCAGATGTCACATATAAGAACATGGTTTTTCATAGATTTCTAAACAGTTGTGTTCACAAAGTTTGTTTCAATCTTCTATCCGTAATGAATTTCAATATAGTAAATGTCTTTAGTATTCTAATACTATTACTATTAACAAAAGCTGCAGCAGATCGTAAGAATGAAAATCGTTCTCCTAGATTTAGAAGTGATGCAAGAAAAGGACCATGGGGAGGATTTCCAAAATGGCCTGATAATGAAGAGGATTATATTGTGGATAATTGGATGCGGAAATGTGCAAAGTATAATATTGCCAACTCAATTAAACATTATATAACTGGAGGTGTTAAAGCCGAAATGGATATGTTTCCATATTTGGTGGGTCTGCTGCTGTACCAACCTCCGAAGATATACCAATGCGGAGGTTCTTTGATAACAGAGCGTTATGTTTTAACAGCAGCACATTGTTTATACAAGTATATTCCTCAAATGATGTTAAAATTTTTTTAATTTTCTTTAATTTAAAATTTAATTTCACAAATAGATCCACTGAGGCAAGAGTATATTTGGGCTCTTACATTTACGCCGATGCTACAACGGCTGCCTCGGTATACAATGCTACCTCTCGTGATTTTATAATACATGAACGTTATGGTCGCCAGCAGGGATTTAATGATGATATTGCTTTAATTAAACTACAAAATCCTGTATCTCTGTCGCATAAAGTGAAATTAATAACTTTGGCTACCAGTTATATGACCCAGACATTTTTGCAAGGTGAAGTTGTTACATCAGCCGGGTGGGGACGCATAAGCGACAATAGTACCAAAACAAATGTACAACTTTATTATGCAGATACTCGCATCATAGCCTATGAAAAATGTATGTGCTTTTATTTGCCCGGTTTAGTAAATAGACGTTCACATATTTGTGCTGATGGTTCTAAAGGTCGTGGAGGTTGTGATGGTGATTCAGGTGGACCTTTGGTATATCAACATAAAAATACGGTATATCAAGTCGGGGTAACATCATTTGGTAGTGCGGGCGGTTGTGAAATTGGTTTTCCTACGGTTTATTCCAGAATTACAAACTATTTAGGTTGGATTTCTCGGAAAACCGGTCTAAAGTTACAATAATTAATTCAACAATTTTATTTTTCAAATTTTTCCATATTTTTTTTATTGTTTAATTTTCTTGCAATAAATTCTTGCATAAATAAATTCTTACAAAGAACAATGTTTTTATAAAACTACTTAACCAATTAAGTTTTAATTATTTAAAAATATAAAAGTGAAGAATTTTTTGGTTTACCAAATATTGTTTTCGATTTTTTTTCTCGTATGTTGTTTAGAAAAAAATAAAATACTATTTATTTTTAATAGCCAATTTTATAAAATATCTGCAAAGGATTCAACTGAAAAAGTATATCGAGTCGAGGACATTACGTAAATCGAAATCTCCTTTTTGAGGCATTTGACATAATACCCGATTTAAATGACGCTTCGAAAGATCTTCGGCGGAATCATTATGAGAAAAATCACTGAAATTTGAAGAAAATTAGATATATTTTTAATAGTGTTAGTGTTGGTTGTTACCTTTCTTTAAAGCTAAATTTCTGCTTAAGGAACTGAGATAAATCTTCTAAAATAGCTTGAGAATGTAAGGCAACGAATTGGTTACGACAAATTTTATTTAGCTGGGGCACCGTGCAGGCATGTGTCCAAAAACAATCGTGAACTGAAACAAATGTTAGACCATGACGTTCACAGTGCAATGAAGTCAACATCATGTGTGAGGAATCCAGCGAATGTATAAAGTTGGGAGGAAAGGCGTTTTTCTGTTTCATTACATTGGGTTTCTCATACATATCGGTAGCCATAGTTTCAGAAACACGTACATTTGCTCTTTGGGTATGTTTGAATTCCTGTCTATTGTAAGGCTGTACTACCGGCAATCCTAGCGGTGTAACCCATTCAACATTTTTACCACATACACCCGATATAAGACGGGCACATTCCGTAAACCAATCTTGGATTTCACGAGTCGAAGTAAACATTTCACGCAAACTTTCAAACGTTTTTGTAGTCAAGTAGGTGGAGGCAGGCCATACCCAATCTTTGGGAAAATCGTCAATATCTTTTAGTTGGCGAGCAATTTGTAATCTGGCCCCGTATCTAGTCACTCCATATACTGTAGTCATTACAGTTTGTTTGATTACTTTACGTCTAACAAAGCCATCTAGCGCCTGCGCTACATGAAGACCATTTTCAGCATCTTGTTTACGAGTCTTTTCTACTAGAGCTGCCACAGCGCTATATACATCTTGGGGTATAGGCGAAGGCGCTAAATTTACACTTATGGCACCCGCCTTATCACGACCCAAAGCAGCATAATGTTGCAAACCATTACAAGAACCATCTTGGTGTATAGGAAAACGACTTAAATAATCTTCGGGATTAGGTGATCTATAAACTTTAGCTATTTCCATACAGCAAGCTAATGTCTGCCAAGGTTCATCGGATTTTGTCCACCATTTACGACCATTTAAAGGATTATCGGCCGAATCTAATATATCAGCCATGGCTTCTTCGGCGTATAGAAGACGTTCTCTAACAGAATCACGTTTCTTAAGACCAGTGAGATTAATACAATGTAATTTTAACCAACTGAAACCGTCTACACCTAAAGGTTGGGGTTGGTCGAAAATAAGCATAGAGCGCGCTAAATCAGAACCTAAGTGATTGAGATGGGGTGGTACCGGATAAACACGTCCTCTGAAATCCATATTGTGAGGCAACCAGAAAACTTTATCGCGATACTTTAGTTTGAATTCACAGATAAAGATAGGTTTATTATTTTATAATTCAAATGTATTATGGTTATTAAATACTTACATGATTTGCTAAAGATAAACGATATAAAGTATCACACCATAAACTATACATTTCAGCTTGTTTACGTCTATGAGCCATTTTTTCTCTGAATAATTTTGCTCGCTCTGCATTGGACATTGTGGAATCTTTATCAGGTATCGATGGTAGCGGGGGCAATGAGCTGGGTGGCTGTGGTACATCTAATTTGTTATTTCCACCATTTTGGAAAACTTCTATAATTACATCTAAAATCTATAAAATAAAAAAAAAAAAAAAAATAAAATTCAAATAATTGTGTGATAGTTTTTCTTCAAAACAGTAAACGTACATCTGTATTTACACGCCAGGGAATACTGGCCAGTTGATTAAGAGAGTCTAAGGCAGGATAAATATTTTGCGAAGACATGGAGTTAATACGTTCCCATTGTTGAATGGCCTGGAAAAAACATACATAAATAAACATACATAAGTAAACCCTCCGTATCTGTTTACACCACAAGTGTAAAGGTACACAGTTACGGACAAAAAAATAGGTTCAACTGTATGTGTTTTAAATTTTTTTTTATTTTCGACAAAATTATATATATATATATATATATATATATATATATATATATATATATATATATATATATATATATACATACATACAGTTGAACCTATTTTTTTCCGTAACTGTATAACTTTACACTTGTGGTGTAAACAGATACGGAGGGTTTACACCACAAGTGTAAAGGGTATACAGTTACGGACAAAAAAATAGGTATCAGTTTTATATTTTTTTTAATTTTCGACAAAATTTTATTCAAAACAATAAAACTTAGTGCTAAATAATTTCGAAAACATTAAATTATAAACCAACATAAAAATATCCTTTAACATTATCCAAATAACGGTACATCGTCTCAAGCGCAAATAGTAATTGTAAATTGGTGGAAGCATAATTTATTGAAAATACCATTTCGGAAAGCCCCGGTCTTATAATACAAACCAAAAAAACCTCAAATAGTATCCTCATATACCCAAAAATATAAAAATTTCGTAATATCAAGTAAAAAAAACTATTTATTTTACAGATGAACTATAAAAGTTAAATTTGATAGTAAAACTATCATAAGGATAAAAAAATACAGAATTTGGAAACATTTTATACCCCCTATATAATTAAGCTTAGCGGTGTTGGTAGTATAACGGTGGAGGTTACTACCATGACAAATTGTCAGGTCGATATCTCAGTATCAGGGAAGTCAAGAATGATCTTCAGAGAAATAATGTTTCCTCCAATTGTGTTCTTATATTCCCAAAAGAAAATTTTTTTCTTAGACGATTTGTAACAACTTAATGGAATTAATAGTTCCCGTCTTGATAAAAATTTGTTGGTGATTTTCTTCTTTTTCAATAAACCTTTCAATTAAAAAATCAATTAAAAGGCAGTAATTTAGCCTTTTAATTGATAATAAAATTATTTAGCTATAATGATTGATTTCGATACTTAGCATTTATTCAGACCTTAGATTTTCCCTATATTATTGACGTTCCTATTCTACAGATCCTTTTTGATGCAAATAGTTCTTGGAATTCAAAATCATCAATGATTCTTATCTTTTTTCAATTTTTAATTGTTAATATGATTATTACGATTAAAAAACAATAAAGTTTTGCAAAAATTAAAAAAAAAATTGACGAATTTACTACTGACCCTGTTTTTTTTTGTCCGTAACTGTATATAAGTTTGTCATTCCGTTTGTAATTATTATAATACCCATCTAGGACCTCAAAAAATTTATATATTCTGGATCCTTATTGATAGGGAAGTCGATATAACGATGTCCGCCTGTCTGTTGAAATCCCGTTTTAGAAAGTCCCACATTTCGTATATATATATATATATATATATATTATACAACAAATTATAGAATGACAACAAATCAACAAAGTTGGTCCATTTATGGCCAAGATATCACCGAAAAGGTGTTTTCCACTTTTCTAAGTCTCTATATAAGCTAACGACTTCATTTTTGCATAGAAAATTCGGAATATTTTTCTGAAATGTTTTTGCAGAAGAAATTAACAAAATCGGTTCATTAGTAACTGAGATATCGGTCAAAATGCATTTTTGGAATTTGTGAAGCTTCTATATAAAGCTTAGAAATTCATTTTTGTACAAACCGAGTTATAGACAGAAATCTGGAAAAATTATTAAAATTATACACACACAAACATATATAAAAAGCATTGCAATTACTTTCAGTGTTTGCCGCAAAATTCAAATCGCAGGTACGGCTTAGTCACACAAGGTATTGACCTAATTCTTTTTAATTTTATATCCTGTAGTGTTGTCTATAAATCTCTATAGTTTTATTTCAACTTTTTGAAATTTGTTTAACAAAATTTTTAGAAGTTTGAAATTGGAGTTTTGCAACAGTCTTAAAAAATCCAAATTTTCTAACCAACATGGAACCCCTTTCCTGAATTATCCTGGAGAAACAAAAACGAATTTTTCAGTAATTATGGTTAAATTTAATTAAAAATAGCACTTTAGTTAAACATTTTTCAAAAAATTAAAAATTTTTTTTACACTCTTTACACAAGTGTCTAAACACATTAATGGTCTGGGGAATTCGTAATAATTTAACATTTTTTAACTGATTTTTTCTTTTTATGTCCTGTTGGATAGATAATTATGTGTAGATTAGGATTTATTGCCATTTTGTTACAAAGCAAAGTATTTAATAACTAAATTTGTCTAAAAACTGCAAAAAAGCCATATTTTCCCCCATACTTCAGGTCCAATGCGGCAAGAGTTAACGATATCCGATTTCACTAATATTTCACAAAATATATTTTTACAACCCAATGAACGGTCAAAATTCAAAATTCGGTAAATTTTGGTGCAGTCTAATCTGCACACAAACATATGTATATAAATTTAGCAATCATCAGAAGCTATCGGTGTTGTTATTTCTTTTTTTTTTTAAGAAGCAACGCTTGCTATGGTAGTTTAATTTTGTATTTATATTTTTGTAGTTTGGAAAAAATGTAGATTATTTTTACAAGTATAAATGTGAAAATATGAAAGCATACTTTAAGGCATAAATTTTACTATTTGTCGGTAAGGTGGTGAAGGGTATAAAAGATTCCGCATAGCCGAATACAGCGCTCTAACGTTTTTTAATATAGGTTGAGAATTTCAGAATTTATAAGTATATACAACACACACACGCAAAAACACATTGTGTAATAAAAGAATAAATAATGACTTTTTTCGTTTTGGTGATTTTATTTTTTATTTTGTTGGTTTTTTAATTTTGGAGGTTTTTCCCCGTTTTTCTTTCGTTTTGGTGTTTTTTTTTTATTTATTATTTATTTATTTATTTTTTTTAAAAAATAAAATAATAATAACAACTGTTATCTCCTGACATTTATGATAAGTCGAAATAATCCCGAATTTAAAGAATAATAAAATTAGTTTATCTTGATATCGTAAGTAAGTAAAATAAGTAATTTCACCTAACAATGTGCATTTCATACAAAAAAAAAAAAAAAAAAGAAACGGTATAAAAACGAAGCACCTTTCAAAAACAACTTAAATTATTTACTTTTTCTACTATCCTTCTTACAACTCTCACATCGTTAAAAACTTGTTTAGATGGTTTTTGTAAAGAAATAAAAAGAATGATATTCCTTTGAATTAAGAGAGATGTGTGGGAGACAGATGAGAGTTTAAAAGTTTAAGTCGCTCACTTTTTTGACGCTTATACACATATGTGTCTGTGAGTTTTGTATATGTTTAGTAGCAAATTTTACCGCTTATAACTTCTAAAATAGTGTATAGATTTTATTAAAATTTTTATGATGTATTTTTTACAATAATCTTTTGTATACTGTGAACGTTTGGGATACAGGAACTGTCTATTATTTAATGCCTATTAATTATATAACTTCTTTTTAGATTTTTGAAGAACAAATTTTGTTTCAAATTTTGATGATAATTTGTTAGAGATTTATTATTTTTAACTTACTTGATGTGGTAGTCTAATTAAATCGGTTTTATTTAAAAGATAACCGCCATTATGAGGAGTACTCCATGGTTGTGGTGGACATAGCATAGGTACTAGATTCGAATCAAAAGTTAATGTTTGTTGGCGAGATGCTCGTAACAATCTACAAAATTAAAGCAAAATTATATATTCCCTATTAAAAAATTACCTTAGACAACCTACCTCGCCAACACAGGATGTGGTTTAACTTCTTCCTTAACCAATCTGCCCTGATTGCGAAATAGTGTATAGAAGGCTGGTAATAGATTTTGTTGTTTAGTCTTTTGATTTTGTCTCATAATAAAAGCATCAACTTTAATGTCACGCATTAAAATATTATAAAGAAAACGTCCCACACCAGATAAAACATTTGAAGGCCAAGATACTTCACGTATATCCATACTGGGACCAGAAACGCGTTCTTTATGAACTAAACGTTGCCAGATTTGTCTGGTGTTATCACTGGTATTTGCATGATCCCAGACATCACAGTAAGCACTATAAATATCTCCAATTTTCTCTAAGGTGCCATTTTTCTTTTTCTGTTCAATTTGATAACTAAAAAAGGAATATTTAGGAAATTTAAATAATAAAAAAAAAAAAAAAAAAAAAAAAAAAAACATAATAAGGGACCTTATGAAAACGTGCAAAAACCTCGCACTGTGTAATGTGGCAAATGAACTGTCAAAAATTGTATGGAAAATAATTTGCACAATACTTATAAGTTTGCGAGACTAGTGTCGCAAACTTGCGCTGTTTAATTGTGCATTTATAAATCAGCTGTATTTTGTTTATATTTTCAAATTATTAATAAAAGCGATGTAGAAAATTATAGTTACGTTAATTATAATAAAACCATTGCATGTATCATTGCTTTCAACAAAATGTTTCAATTATTTACTTAATATTGCACAACATTTTAAAAGGGGATTCATGAAACATGTCGCGCATATTTGCACAACTGCATAAATGGGAAACTTAAGTGATTAAATGAATACCATTAATTTGTTTTGAAAACTAACCGTTGTTGAACTTTTTGTCCCAACTCTTTGTACAATTGACCCACCGTGGGACTAAACGTTTCGGATCCTTCTGCCAGTTTATAGATTTCTTTTATTAATATATCAACATATTCAGATGTATCCAAAGTCTTTAAATAAGTGTAGTAATTCATATAACCTTGAGGCTTGTAGCGAACTTGAGCTTTTAATGTGTTTAAATCTCTAGCAATGGCATTGCCAATTTGACAATGCCATTGAGTTTCTAAATCCTTAAGTTTTGCACGCTAAAAATAAGGAAGAATTTTACAAATTAACAACGATTTTTCAAAAAAAATATTTTTATTTTAAATATACTCACACAATATTCAGCATTTGAAAATTCTTTAGCTTTCTCTATGGACTTTATGGTTATAAAACCATCTAACTCAATTTTCAATTGTTCCCTAGCCATTCCCTCCAATCGTTGCTTATTATAGCCCAATTTGGAATTCATTATCTCAGAACCCTCAATTTTCTCATTTGTAGCATTTCTTTCGTTTACCATATTCTCATTTATCGACAAAACCTTTTCATTTAAATCATTTACCAAAGGATTGTTATATTCCAAAATTGGTGGCGTATATACAGGTTCAAAGTCAGGATTTACTCGTCGTATAGCATCTAAAGCAATATCTCGCTGATCGGCAATAAATTTCGATTTATCCATAATTTCATCAAGAGTCAATCCCATTTCTTCGGCCTTCTTAATATATTTTTGAATTTTTTCAGTATTCTCATGAGACATTTCCAAACGTCCTAAACATTCAAAGATGGCAGCAAAAGTTTGTTCATCAAATTTCAAGCCATCTTCTTCGATTAAAGCGAATATATCTCGAAAGCGTTCAAAAGATCCCTTTTCTGCATAACCATGTAACAGTATGTTGTACAAATCTATAGTAATTAAATTATTTGTATTACTCTGTTTTTGGGCTCTTTGACGATAAGTTAACAGAGTTGATAATCCACGATTTTGTAAACCCACTGAGTTGCAAACATTTAAATATGTAGTGAGATTTAAACGTAAGGCTCTTTCTTTGGCTAAACGTTCTTGTTGTTCATTATGATGGACTTTAGATTTAAATCTAAAATAAAAATTTTTAATTTTAAATGAATTTATGCATTTTAAATAGAATGTTGTTGAAACTACCTGGGTTTTGATTTTTCTGTAACGGTGGCAACTTTTTGGCGATTTTTTAGTACATCATCATCTATAATATCAGGTGACACATAGGGTTCTGATGAGTCTAAAGGATCGATTGGCTCTTCTTCTATACCATGTTTTGAAGCATTTATACTAAAATAAAAAATGATTTAAAAATAAATTGAAAATGTTTATAATAAAAAAAAACTAAAAACTTCCATTTACCTATAAGCATCAACTTCCATATGATCATGTTGTAGACTCTCAATTATATCCCGAAAATTTTGAAAACTTTTTTTGATTTGTTGTATTTGTTCCGGATTATTAAGAATTTGTTTCGAAATTTGCTCGTCGTCTTTACCAAAGAAAATCATGGGTTTGTCATCATAATTAAAGACTTCCAAAAGACTACTATCCAAAGTTTCTATATTAATTTTTTGATACTTAATAGGTTGTACTAATGTTGCAGCAGGTGTTAACTGGTTTTGATTATTTTTTTCAGCCGCTGTATTATTTTTATTTTGCAGCTTTTTATTTATTTTCTTAATAATTTCCTGTTGGGTTCTGGCAATAAATTCCTGCAGTTTTTTGGATTTTAAACGTTTTACACGTGACTTACGCTCATTCGCGGCAGTATCAGTTACTAATAAAAATAAAATAAGTAAATAACATAAACTATTAGACATAAAACCAACAAACCTTCTAATAGTTCCACATATTTAGAAAAGCGGGATTTTTTAAATTTTCTCTTCTTTTTCACTTGGGTCTCAACATTGGTAGGTGTTGTGGATTGCGCACGGGCGCTTAAGATGAGGCTAGAAGAAGCTTATTTAACAAGTTAAATAATTATAACATTTCTTTACATATTATGAAAACATTTATTTTTACATACACACAGTATATAATATACATTCAACTCACCTCCATTTGTAGTTGCTGTAACATTTTCAAAAATACCTTGACATAGGACAACAGGTTTCTTCAATTTGAAATTTTGCAGTAGATGACAGTAAACTGCTTTTTGGTGATCATTATTTAACATTTTATATCTAGACGGTTGCAATAAAACTGCATTTGTATCATGTCTACCAATAATTCCACCACAACCAAATTCATTAAGACCAACCACATGTTTTTTATGCCCATACACAGCTAAACGACAATTTTCTATGGTTACGCGATTGATCGTTAGTAAACGATACATGTTTCTATTAACTTATTAATAAATTCATTAATTTACATTTAATTTAGAATGTTTTTGTTTATTTTTATTGAATTAATTTACTTTATCCGCTTGCATAACCGTTAAACCGTAGTGAACAATCCACAAAAATATTCACGAAACAACGTAACTTTGCGCAGTGTGACCAGAGACGTGCGCCGAACAATTTTAATGACGGCGGCTTTTGTAAAAATTATCGGCGGCAGCTCGAAATCGGCTGTTAAACGGCTGAAAAGTAACAAGAACTTTTTATTTCCTTGTTTTCGCATCGTCTTACCCCAGGTCTACAACTGAGATTAACGCTGATATAATATGTGAGATAACGCCGGCAGAGGAGAGTAAACATTTTGTTTATATTATGTTAAATCTTAAATAAGGGGTACACGTATTCTAATTAATCCTATATGATATTATTATTTTCGATCAGTTACAGAGTAAACATGTCCTTTTTATTTAAGCAATATGCACTTTTTTAACACAATTTTTATAAAAATGATTTTTAACATGTAAAACAAACACTAAAAGGAAACAATTTTACAAAGTAACATTGTTTTTCAATAATTTCCAAAGTACACATCTACACACAGAAGCAAACTTTCGTGTATATGTATTTTTTTGACAGTTCATCTTATAAGATGGTTGTGTAGAGAAATCTCATCACAACAGTCTCATAATACATCTTATAATACTAATATTTGAATCTACACGTGAAATAATTCTCTCAGAGAGCGAATTTGACACTCTCTGACACAAAAATCTTACATATTATGTTACGTCTAGACGGGCTGTTAACGTGTGGTCTATACGATAGATTTTTCTATCATAACAAATGTCAAATTATTATCATGATAAGAATTTATCACGGGTGGACCAAATTTATTTATGATATAATTATTAGAGCTCAAACAAACCTAAATTTGTTTTGCTATCAAACGTAATTTTAATTATCATTTTTTTTTTGTTCTCTTTGACGTCTATTTTTTTTTAAGAAGAAGCACTAAAATTATTCCACCAATATAAGTAAATTCATAAAATTAATCAATTTATGTGCTGAAAATTAAATTAGAAAAAAAATTAATTTAAAGTATTTATTGGTAAATAAGTTGTGTTTATTTTTTTTTTAACATATTTTGTTTTCAATATTTAGGATACGTCTAAAAATGACTTAGTCGAATTTAGCCCCCAGCTTCAGTGTAGTTCCAACTTTGATTATAGCCAAGAAAGCACTTCGGAACCATCCATAAGTAATACTCCAACCAGTAGCATAAAATTAAATTGGGCAAAAAAGACAAGGATCGAAAGAGATGCAAAATTCAATTACGCACTTTATGCAATCTTTACAAACATAAATGAAAAATAAACAATGTTTTCTTCTTTCGGAAAATCCATTGAACTCCAGTTGTCGCAGCTGCCAATTATTTTGGCAACCAAGGATATGGTTGAATTGCATCAAGTTTTAGCGAAATATATGGAGAGAAGTAACAATGACATTTTGCAAACAGCTCTAAGTGATGCAGAAATTATTTAAGACTTATATATACTTGAGGATGGTTCAATATTGCATGAAGAAAACCAAAGTGTATCCCATATTTTAACTTACCTAAAATTATGAAAGGAGACATTATTTAGAACATATTAAAATTTCAACATCCTATGATAACTGTAAAATAATTCCAGAACAAATCTTCAGAATTTCTCCTCACCAAAATTAATTATATATACATCAAACGATAGCCAATAAAAATTATTATATCAACACTTAGTTTTTAAAATGACGATTTTATCCTCTTATATATATATATATATATATATATATATATATATATATATATATATATATATATATATATATGATGTATATATCATTAATATTGGTGAGAAAATAAATTAAGATTTGTTCTGGGATCATCGATTTAAATGGCCATATAGCATCCTGTTCCAGTTATAGTAGGAATTTGAAATTTGGTCGTGTTTTTATAAATGGCAGCCACTTTCATAATATTAGCCACGTTGAAATGTAGCTCGCAAAAGGACCATCTTAATGTACATATTAAAGTCCTTCGATTTTTTTGAAGACGATCTCTTATTGAAACCTAACTAATATGATATATAAATGTAACATATTTTTGTATAAAAGTTCCTAATGAAATGCACCTGTTTTTTTTTTAAATTTAATATTGCAAATAAGAGCATTGAAATAAAATTTCTGAATCAAATTTAAAATGTATTTTTATTATTTACCTATTTTTGAAGTTTTATTTTTTAACATTAGGATGTGATTTAACAATAAATCAGCAATTTCTGTATCAATTGATTACTACAATGTAAGCTGAGGTAACTAGGTTCAGTTTAAAGACTATTATTTTGTAAAGATCAATTAAAAAAATATCTCTTATATTGATTTGCGGCCCTGAGAAGAGACTCAAAATTTTTCTTGAAAAGTAAGTCATTAATTCCAGCGATCTAAATGCGTGAGTTAATGGATGACCTCATTACTGTATCCCGTTTTTCAAACTTTAAATGGGTTTAAAAACAATTTGATAAATTTGTTTGGCGTCATTTTGTGTGTGTACATATATTTTAGCAATAAAAAAATATACTACTTACCAAATTCAGTAACTGTTCAAAATCTTGAATATTTAAACGGCAGAATTTCCGGTATTCCTTCTCTTTCCATAAAATATCCTTAAAAAGATGAGATCCTAAACTATGAAGTTCCCTTTTGGCCAGCAATGGATTAACACAATCTCCGCTCGCTCCTTAATTCAATTCATTCATTTAACTGCTTTAAAGCAATTAATTGGCGTGCAATTCGCTTCGCATTCATTTTTTTTATATATAAAATAACAAAAACAAAAATCGATAAAAAACAATTTATTAATTTTGACAACCTACCTTCACGGCAAACAACGAAAAATGATTTCATATAACAAAATTTTATCTATGTGTACCAATATACACTGCCTGCCACTTGAATAAGGAATCACATTTTTTTAACTTTAATTAAGTATATCTCCTAAACTAAAGTTCAGAAAAAAATAATTTTTTCCGCAAACAAATTTCAAAGTGTTGGCTTTAGTTTCCTGAAGAAATAAAAACTATGTTGTAATTTTTTCGCGTGTTACTTGAATAAGGAATATTTTAAAACTAAGCAAACTATAATTTATTTTTAAATTTTAGGTTATAAAATTGAAATTTATTATCTTCTAGCATTCAAGTAGTAATGAGTACTGTCGCCATTTTTAGAAATAACGTCAAAAATGCGATTTGGCATCGACTTGTATAATGATTTAGCGAAATTGAACTCCATGCTTCCGTTATTGCATCCTTTAAGGATTCTATCGTCTCAAATTGTTTTCATCCTTCATAAACTTTTCTTGCAAGCCAACCCCAAACATTTTCCATTGGATTCAGGTCTGGTAAATAAGGGGACCAATCCAAAAGTTGAACACCTTGTTTATTAATCCATTGTTTTACTGCTCTGGCGGTATGAATCGGAGCGTTGTCGTGTTGGTACGTCCAAGGTGTGGGTCCAAAGAAATCATTAAATTTTCGAAATACTTTCTCCACAATGTTTTTGTAAGTCATTGCAGTCATTTTGTTGGATACAAAAACCAATTCTATGTTACCATAATATGAAATGACACCCCATACCATTATTCCCCAAAAATAATTCCTCCTCATTTAGGTCATGGAAGTAATAGTTATACCCGTCGGGACCATCAATATTAAACTTTTTTTCATCGGAAAATACAACTTTAAACCATTTGTCGGACCATGTCATTGTATTTTTGGCAAACTGAAGACGTTGTTATTTGCGTTTTTCATTAAATACTGTGCACTGTTCTTAGACTGGTACTGACTCCACTTTTTTCACGTATTTTTGATACCGACATGGCAGAATTTGATGCAATTCTACGAATTTTTCGTCTTTCTTTTAGAGTTGTTGCCATTTTCTTCCGCTCTTTTATGTGTTTTCCATATCTTTCCACGTTATTTAAATAATTGTACACAACTGTCTTTCCTCTATTAATGTTTTTGGCTATTTGGACCGGATTCTAACCCTGAGATTTCAAAGTTAGAATTTTTTCTTTTTCAGAGTTATTAAGAGCCTTACTAGATCCCATTTTGAATAAAAACTATTTAAAAACTGTCAAATTAAAAATTCTCTAGCCGTTTATATTGAAAGAAATTCAGATCATAGCCTTCCTGATTAATATTAAAAGAATTCCTTATTCAAGTGACACACGAAATAGTACCACAGAAATACATGTCTTTAAATAAATGCATAATTTTAGTATAACAAAATATGTATATTTTTTATTTCTTCAGGAAACTAAAGCCAACACTTTGAAATTTGGTTGCGCAAAAAATTATTCCTTTCTGAAATTTAGTTTAGGAGATATACTTAATTAAAGTTAAAAAAAAATGTGATTCCTTATTCAAGTGGCAGACAGTGTATGCTGATATAAACATACATATAAATTGCTGTAGCTCTGCCCACGTTTTGTTACTTGTTATGATAGAAAAATCTCTCGTGTAGACCCTACGTAAAGAATTTACTAAATGCTTTACATTTAGTTTACTAAAAGTTTGACCAAAATCGGCGGCAGGTTTTAAGTCATGTTAAACCCAAAATTTCACGGCGGGGCTTTTAAAAATAATCGGCGTCTCGACTTAGCTACCTGCAAACTGGCGCAGGTCTCTGAGTTTGACAATCATATGACAATAAGTAACGTGAAGTTGGCTGTGGTTAATAATGAATTTTTAAATATGGTAATACTAATTTGGGTTTTATATTATAATGATGTGTAAAGTGTTAAATGACCGCTACTCTTGAAAGGAGTTTTATTTGTAATCTATAATAAAATGTAAATAAAAAATTTTAATTAAATCGAAATTGTTGTATTAAAATGAAAAAAAAAAAAAAAATTAAATTTATTTTTAGATACAATTTAGTATGCTGAAACAAAGAAGAAAAAGATAGTATTAGGGATTTTTAGAATTATTTCTTAATGGAATTATAAGAAATTTTTATATAATATGAAAGGTCTTTAAAAAGCATATATGGCATTGTAGACATTTCTGGGCAAGTCCAAATTTTTTATTTTTATTTATAAATGTAACCGCTTATGGCCTAGCCTCTAGGCCATAAGCGATTACATTTATCTAAAATTTTGTAATTTTTGTGAACAATATTAATTTTTTATAATAAGAAATTAAGCATATAATACCCTAATACAGTTTACAGAAATAAACCTAATTCTCAAAAAATCATAGAAAATAAAGAATTGAAGTTTTACAAAATTAAAAAATTGCATATTTAAAAAGACTACATTTTTTACAACCATTTTACAAAAGTGTATTATATTACACAATATAACACTTATTCCCTAAAAAAATGCTAAATAGAAACTCAAAAAAGTTTATTTGAGAAAAACCTTGTTAAATTTTTTTCATGAAATATTTTCCAATGAAAAATATTTTATTCTATATAGTATGTATGTAATATTTCATTCAATTTTAAAGCAATTAATTATTATTATTATTTTGCGTTTTATCATTAATTAAAAAAAAGTATATATGTATATTTTCTTAAAGTATTTTAATAGAATATATAAGGGAATATTCTTATTATTATATTGCATTTGGTATATATATATATATATATATATATATATATATATATTTTCCTTATAAATTCTAAAATTTATTTTACCTAATTACTTATGTATGTACAAGTAGTTTTTAATGTTTTCAAGACATGCATACATATGTTTAATATGATGGCAATTAATCATTTTTTTTTTTTTTTTTAAATTTGTATTTTTCATTAAATGTTAAGAATTAATAAATGAACATCCGTATGTGCATTATTTGTTAATAGAATGAAATTACTTATTTAATTCGAATAAAGATGATGATGGTCGGGATACTGGATATAAGTTATATGCATATGTAGATCATGAAGAACATGTGTATGAACTTTAAGTGGGGAAGTTTTGAGTTATTTGTAAAGTAAAAGTGAAGTAAATGTATTTTCACATTTGAAAATTTTATTAAATTTTTAATGAGTTTTTCTCAAAAAGATAAAAAATTACAGAAAAGGAAGTAAAATGTAATTTTAACTTAAATATTCATTTAACGCATTTAGGCATGTCACAGATTTTGAATAATGTAAAGAAAATAGAAAATTGAATTTGCTATATAAATAATATTTTTTCGATAACTTCGTATAAAAAGAATATTTATATATATTTTTCAATAAAATGAAAATTTATCAATAATTTTGTAGAAAAAGAAAATTTAATGAAAATTTCGTATAAAAAAAGAAAAGAATAATTTCGTGTAAAAACAAAACAAACTCCAATTTCGTAACAAATTTATCGAAAATTTGTAATGAAAATAAAATTTAACGAACATTTTTTGTAAAAAGAAAATTTAACGAACATCTTTTCTAAAAAGAATATTTAACGAAAACTTTCTATAAAAGAAAATTTAACGAAAATTTTCTATAAAAGAAAATTTAACGAGAATTTTCCATAAAAGAAAATTTATCAAAAATTTTCTATAAAAAAATAATTTATCGAAAATTTTCCATAAAAATAAATTTTACGAAAATTTTCCATAAAAATAAAATTTACCGAAAATTTTTTATAAAAATAAAATTTACCGAAAATTTTCCATAAAAATAAAATTTATCGAAAATTTTCCATAAAAAGAAAATTTATCGGTAATTTTCCATAAAAAGAAAATTTATCAAACATTTTCCATTAAAGGAAAAACTATCAAAAACTTCATATAAAAATTTCATTTGAAAAGAAAATTTATTGAAAATTTCGTAAAAAATTTCGAAAATTTGTTATAAAAAGAAAATTTGAAAATTTAAGAAAATTTGTCTATTAAAACAAAATGAAACGAAAATTTTATAAATAAAAAGAAAAATTATCAAAAACTTCGTATAAAAAGAAAATTATCAAAAGAAATTTAACGAAAATTTTCTTTGAATTTATCGAAATTTTAAATTGAATTTTGGAAAAATTAAAAAAAACAAAATTTAATAAAATTTTATAAAAAAAACAAAATTTAAAGAGAATTTTATAAAAAAAAACAAAATTTAAAGAGAATTTTATAAAAAAAACAAATTTTAAAGAAAATTTCATAATCTTTTTTTCTAAAAAAAAACAAATTTAACGAGCTTTTTCTAAAACAAACAAAATTTAACGAAAATTTTCTAAAAAAAACAAAATTTAAAGAGAATTTTATAAAAAAAAACAAATTTTAAAGAAAATTTCATAATCTTTTTTTCTAAAAAAAAACAAATTAAACGAGCTTTTTCTAAAACAAACAAAATTTAACGAAAATTTTCTAAGAAAACAAAATTTAGAGAAAATTTTCTAAAAAAAACAAAAACTAACAAAAAATTTCTACAAATATAAAATTTAATGAACATTTTCTTTAAAAAAGAAATTTAACTTAAAAAAATTCCATGAAAACTAAATTTAACGAAAATTTTATAAATAAATTTAGAGAATTTTATAAAAAACAAAATTTAAAGAAAAACAAAATCTAACAAAATTTAATGAAAATTTTCTAAAAAAGAACATTTTAATGAAATAGAAATTTAACGAAAATTTTCTTCAAAAAGAAATTTAAAGAAAATTTTCTTTAAAAAAAATTCAACTAAAATGTTTTTAAAAAAATTACGAAAATTTATTTTAAAAACAAAATTTATCGAAAATTTTCTATAAAAACAAAATTTTACGAAAAAAAAAACAAACTTAAAAAAAAATTATAAAAAAAACTAATTTTAAAGATAATTTTATAAAAAAACAAAATTTAACGAGCTTTTCTAAAAAAACAAAATTTAACGAAAATTTTCTATAAAAACAAAATTTAATGAAAATTATCTATTGGTTTATCTTTATAAAGGATAAACCAAAAATGAAAAAAGCAAATTGAAATTATACTTTTTCACATACATCGTCATTTACTTCACTCTTTACTAAAGATAAAGTAATTTTCATTAAATAACCGCAGTTTAAAAATTTTTACCTAACTGCTATCTCTTTTTAATCTTTGTAGTATCAATTCAGTTTCTTTTCAGGCAACGACTAGAACTACTGGGGTAATTATTAAATTATAACACGCATTTCTCTGATCTCTATATAAATTTTCTTTCTCTTTGACATAAAGATATGACAAATAAAGATAATACAAATACTCCCACACAGTTTTCTTGCATTTAAAGAAAATGCATTCACATTCTTTATATCATCGTTTGTTTGTTCTTATTTTTCTCCTTTTGAAAAATGTTCTAATGCAGGCTGAACATAACATAACTAACAAAGTAATTTTGCTCTTAAATTCTATTCAATCCATAAGATTAATTATAATTAGTACTCTTGAACGAAGGGACACATTTCACTACAATATTTTATTTTAATCCAGCTACGGGTAGAGTAAAAGATCTTTTAAAAAGCAAATATTGTTCTGAATGAACTTTATTCGTATTCTAGATTTGGTGGCGTTAAGTTGTTGATAAGAAAGCGGAAAAAATAGCGTTAAAAACTTAAAATTAAATTAAGAAAAATTTGGAAAAAAAAAATCCTATAAAAAAAACGAAACGAAAAAAAATATATAAAAATAATATGTCTTTATTAGAAAAATAATAATAAAAAATAAAACAAGAAAGAACAATAAGAAATAGTGATACATAAATGTTTGAAAATATAAAATAATTTGTTTTTTTTTTTTTTTATTATTTAATAAAATTTCGTATTGTAAGTATTAAACAATAGAACATATTTTTTTAATAAAAATATCGTCTTGCAGTTGTATTAGAGATAATCATGTTAGATTTTTTTTGTTTAATTTTTGCTTTGATGGGAAAACATCATCATTAATCAACCTTTTGGCCTATTTTTTATAAATAATATTATAAAATCATTGATAAGTTTTTTTTTTTTTTTTTTTTTTTTTTTTTGCAAATCAGGTTAGTGTTACTGTTTCAATATTGTTAGGGATTTCAGTTTTACAGCTTTGCACATTTTGTATAATTGATAAAAGTTTGTATTAGAAAAAGAATCGCAATAAATAAATGATGTTTTGTTTAGTTAAAAAAAATAAATATATAAAATATGTACTCATAAGTACATTATTTATAATTTGTCACAATTTTTAATTCATAAAACTGATTAAAAAAATGATTATGTATATTATTAACAGTGTATTGATATTAAATATTCTATGTGTTTATTGTAAAAAAAGAAAATTTAAGACACGATTTTTACAATATGTGTAACTTAAATGATGCATGTGTTTAAAAGTTATGGAATTTTTATACTAAAAGTTATATTTTTTTTTCCATATTTTTAAAATTATTATATTGAAAATATTAGCAAATATGAAATATCTTTTCATTTATAATTGTAATACTTAGCAACTGTTGTACATTATAAAGTTGAAACCAAAGACAAAATTTGAAAAAAAAAAAAATAATAATAAATATAATAAAAAAATAAATGCTATTTATTATTTCGAACAGCTTTTGATAATGGTGATGTAATGCAATCTAATATTGAATATTCTATAGCTTGTTTCTTACAATGGTCTTTTGATAATCGTTTGACAGTTAATAGTTCTAAAACGAAGGCAATTGTATTTGGCAATGTTGATTTGACTTTGGGAATTGTTATTGATGGCTCTTCTGTTAATTTTGTAGATAAATTGGAATGTTTAGGATAGATATATATCTTGACAGGCGCTTGTTATTTGATTACCATATTGATCGAATTAGTTTTAAAGTTGTTGGTATTTTACGGAGACTTTATTCTCTTGCCATTTATTTGCCTTGCCGTACGAGGTATTTAGTTGCCCATGCACTTTTGATGACACATGTGTTATATGGTCTGGAAGTAATATCCAGGACTACGTCTTATTACATTACAAGGCTCAATCGTATTATGAATATGATTGCTCGTTATGTATACAATGTTTCTCGTCGAACGCACATCTCGGAATATATTAAACAATTTTTGGTTTGTTCTTTTAAGAATTTTATTTCATATCGTAATATGATGATGTTTTTTAAAGTTATTAGAACCGGGTGTCCGTTACAGCTTCGGTCTGAGTTCACCTTTTCACATTCTTCTAGGAATCCTCAAATTATTATTCCTAAAATTAGAGCCTCTGTTTTTGAGCGATCATTTATCGTTAGGATTGCACGTTGTTGGAATTTTTTGCCACTTGAGCTTCTTTTATTTTCTCAATCGAATAATGCATTTCGTTTAAAACTAATGAGATATTTGGCAACTCTATAGCTTATTTTTATTATTATGGTAAGTGGTCCGAAATTGTGTGACTTTATTTTTGATGTTTGTACTACTTATGGGACTATGTAACTTTATGCTGTTTTATTGGTATATTATATATTCTGGCTGGGGAGCCATTTGAGTTGGAGTATTGAATATGAGTGTATTTAATTTTTATATTTTTTATTTAATATTTAATATATCCTTATTCAGGAATAAATCTTTGTAATATATATTTATTGGCCTAAGAGGGCTTTTTATAATACTGTGAAATGAAATAAATAAATAAAATAAATAAATACCCTGCAAACATTTTCTATCGAAAGCGTAACTATGTCGACACACCAGGAAGTTGATATGCGTCGTTTTTACTATCAAATTCTGATCTACTTAGTAACACCGTTCGGGAAAAACTGTACCACTAAGCGATAGTTCCTTTTGAGTAACGCTTTAGTCAGTATTGAATGTCACTAATTCGAATCTTTAAATCCCCACTAAAGCGTTACTCAAAAGGAACTATCTCTTAGTGGCACATTTCTTCCCGTACGATGTTACTAAGTAGATCAGAATTCGTAACGCTTTAGTAAATTTTGTACGTCACGTATTAAGATCTACTATTCCGCAGTAAAAAGTGTCTAATAAAAAATCCTAATTCGAATCTTCCAATCCCCACTAAAGCGTTACTCATAAGATGCTATCACTAACTATATGAGAATTCGATAGTAAAAACGAAACATATCAACTTCCCGGTGTGACGACGTAGTTACACTTTCGATAAAAAAAATATTTGCAGAATTTCAAAACTATTTTGCATAAAATTTTTAAAATAATAATGCTAGTAATACTTACAATTTAAAATAAAGGATTAGGAATGAACAAAATTATCAAAAGTAAAAATATTAAAATTTTTTAAATCACAAAATTAACTCTTTCAGATATTTATTATGGAAAGCAATAAAATTAATTACACAATAATATTTTCAATTCAAATTAACATTAAAAAAAAAAAAAAATAAATAAATAAACTAAAAAAGAATACTATGAAATATTTTAAGTACAAAATTAGAAAATAATATTTGTTTCTTTCAAATTTAATAAAATAGGTACATATAATAAAATAAGAATAATTATTAATATTCTAATTTATTTTTTAAATAACAAAAATAACTCTAACTTGTGTTTACTACAGAAAACAATGAAATTAAATGCACAGAAAGATTTTTAATTCAAATGAAAATTTAACATCTATTAGAATATTTGCAAAATTTTCTGAAATTATTAGTATATTTGGCGACAATGTATGATTTTTAGAAAGGTTATGTTATTCGCATTATAAAATGTGTAATTCAATATTTCCAAAATGTTTCTCAGTTATATAATATACGATTTCTAAATATTACAAGACTACATTATTATTTATTTTAATTTATTTCTATGTAATTAAAAGAAATAAAAAGTTTTTGGTTAATTTTTTTCTAAAATCGCCAGTTTCTATAAAATAATTAAAGAACAAATGTATTACACTTTTTACAAGGCGAACAGTATATACTTTTCTAAAATCATATTTTCTCGCTGAACAAATAGCTGGCTGTTAAGAATTTTGGAAATATTTGAAAAAATATTTATAGTAAATTTTCTCTAATTTCTCTTTCAAATGTTTCCATTTTTATAAAAAAGTTTATTTTTTTTTTAACAGAAAATGTAAAAATATTTTAAATATTTTTTTTTTAATAAATTTCCAAAAAATTCCAAAAAATGGACATTTTTTGCAAATTTTCTATTATAAGAACATTTATCAAAATTTTCTTAAAAAATATAATTTATCAAATATTCTCCATAAAAAGAAAATGTTAAAAAAAGTTGTCCATAAGAGAAAATAAATTGAAAATTTTTTATAAGAAGAAAATACATTGAATTTTTCTATAAATTGAAAACCGAAACCCATAAAATCTTAATGTTATAAATGAGCTGAACAGACTGTTTCATAAATAATTATTTTGTAGTTTTATTTGAAAAAAAAAAAATTGAAGGTGGTTTTTTATTTGAATGAAAAACTTAAATTAATTAATCTAGTTTTTTTTTCATTCAAAATCCTAATGAAGCCAAAACTTACTAGCTTTCATTTGGTGTAAACGGAATATGACAAGTAATAATAATTAAATATTTTTTACACATAGAAATTAATCAAAGTTTTTCATTATTAAATAACAAATCGACAAATCTGTCCGCAAATGTAGGTTTAAATTTCCAATCTGGACACAAATCCCTCATCTGTCAACATTGCTTACAAAAGTATTTGAATTTTCCACGAGAAAATTGTAAAAGTGCAAATTTCTTGAATGATGGTCATCAGATATTGCTTATACTTGGTGACTTGTGGAGCCTTTATTAAAGTTTATATGATCTTTTAATCATTTCCATACTCTATTACCAATTTTAATAATGATGTATCATTTTAAATCATTATTTAAATTTTATCTTGTCCCTGAAAGTTTTTCAATCATTTTTGTCAATATTTAAGATTTTTGAAACTTAAAAATAAATATCGCTACATAACCAAAAATTACCACAATCTACTCTATACATTTCAAGCATTACAACAACAAAACAATTTCTTCAAAATATGTAATAACAAGAACAATGCTTGAATTCTTTTCAAACTTTTAAAAAAATTTAATTTAAAATTTTGAACATTCAAATTTAAAGTGCAAAAATTCAACTCTGCTAAAATATTTCTCGGATACTCTAAGGCAATGCATTCTCAAAATTTTGATTGATATATATACATATTTTAATCTTCCACATTCGTAATTTTTTGTTCTATAGAAAATTCCCAGCAAAAACTTTGCTTTCCTGGTAAGCTAGCAGGTATAATTGAAAACAAAAATAAACTACTTATTTTTTGCCTGAATAACTAGTTATTTTTGTTCGACTTTTCCACAAATTCATGTAGTTATTTTTTGACTCTAGGGGTACTCAAAAATATGTACCTAAAGGAAAACAAAAATAAAAAAAAAAACAAAAAAACTTTGCCGTCAATGAGACTCGAACTCGAACACAAACTAACCATTCGTTTTTAATGACTAACGTCTTACTCATTACACCATCTCGCACATAGCATCCTAAGTAACAAAAACTCTATTTAGTTTAAAATATCTTTTTAGACATTTTTTTATAAAAAACTAACAGCTTCAGAATGGGGTTGAACCAACAACCTTCTGGTTGTTAATTCGGCGCTCTAGCCAACTCATCCACGTGATTGCAGTATTACTGTGCTATTATACTATTGAGTACTTATTAATGTAATACAGAGTAGGCAAATAATAATGACGCCTCATTACCAAGAAACTACTTTAATAAGTAGTTGTTATTACCGAAAACCAAAAAGTTTTTGCCGGGTTATTCTGAAAATTAGCGACTTTTGCTGCGGGCATGTCATGCATAAGTCAAACTCCCACACTTTTAAAAAAATGTTGTTTAAGTTATCAAGAATTTTATATAAAACAAAATTTTTATGTCTATTGTTTTCTGTCAAATTGTTAATAACATATTTAAATTTTATAGAAAATGAAAATGTTTTCCTAAGTTATTTCGCTTGCCCAGAACTAGTTGAAATATTAATAATTTCTTTTTAATTTTGACAAACGCTTACCTTATTTTCTTAATTTTCCTTTTATAAGTAAAACTTATAAAATTTTTTTGTTTCACTATCAGCTTACATAAATAATTTTAGTTAATGTCAATATTTTTTCATTCTAATCACTTGAAAATTTATATTTTTACTAAGCAAAATTATATGTAAATAATCGTCAAAATCATGATTTTATGATAAAATTTCGAACCTAATGTGTGTTGTTTTTGTAAAGTTTTGCACGTTCTACTATTAATCATCTTAGAGTGCCAAATTCGACAGATTATGTGGATTGTTAAAGAACAATCTTCCAAATGCTAGCAAAGGTGTTGAAAAATAGTGTTTTCGTTTTTGGATAACTGTAACTGTTATCCAAACAACTTCTAATAGTGATTAAAGAAGTTACGTTTAGAAGATTCAATTCGTATACTAATATATTTTGTTGTTGGAAAATTGAGAGAAATCTTCTATTGCACTTCTAAGAGTGGCGAAGAAAAAGAATTCACTAAATGCTTGCAGGGTATATTTAGTTGTCCAGGGGTAAAAAGTCACTACTCTCATAGTTTTCATTGCCATATAATTTAAAACATTTTAAAACACTGCACAGACAATATTAAAAGTTTGAATTTTTCAAAACTAAATAACGTATTCAATAGCTAAAAATATGATGACCCTCGTCACAAACTTATTTTTTTAATATGCCATTTCTTGAACTATTTGTGCGCCTCCAAAGTCAAAGTTTTAATTACTGGAAAATAGCATTAACTTTCAATGCATAAAATATATATGATAACATATTTAGTTCATTTTATAAATTATTCATATCTTAAAATACAGAATCATATATTTTTAATGTACTTTTATTAATAAGGCATAGGTTGGAGAACATAGATTCACATGCAGGTTATAACCAATATTCCATGGACTAAAAATATAATAAAATTGTTTTTTTTTAATTTTTTAACTTAACTTCTAAAAAAAAAATATATATATATATATATAATTTTTAAATACATTTTTATACGTATTTCTGTACAAAATAATTTCTAAAATTAATTGTTTGACATTGGATTTTAATTTTAACAACTAAAACGCTAATATCGTGTAAATTATCGTTTAAATTTTTATAATTAGCACTCTTAAAAGTAGTAACAAAAGATTTTTATATGATTTTTTCGTGTATAGTGCAACGAGTTGATATAATTTACAACCAAATTTGATAGCACATATGATTTTCCAAAAACGATTTTCAATGGGGAACGTTAATTTGGACCGTTCGTCACAAAATTAGGTATCATAATTTTCACTTTAATAGAAAACGTATTTCGGGAAAATATTTTTATCACGGCTTCCATGAATATCACTTGAGTCCTCCTTGGAAAGGAAGTTAGAGGTCAAATTTCATTAATATATCTAACAAATTGTGAATTATAGTTTGATCAGAACGTTAACATTAATAACGGTTGGACTGACGGACACCGAGGAATTGGTTTAGTAAATTATTTAGTGATAAATTAAACACCTGAAGGTAGCTAAATAATATTATTTTCCCATGTTATAAGCATAATCGAAAACATTATAAAATGTTGCATCTTGCAATAATGCAAGTTATAATTTTAAAGAAAATCTCAGTAATTTTTTACTCTTTATTTCGGTTTTTCAAATGTGACATATTACTTTTTTAGAATTTTTAAGATGCTGCATTCTTCTTCTTTTCAATAATACCAATATCTTGTTATAAAAAAACTTACGGTTTAGTTAATGCCTCAAAACCTAATTTTTTGCGTTTTAATTCCCAGCAAAAACTTTGCTTTCCTGGTAAGCTAGCAGGTATAATTGGAAACAAAAATAAACTACTTATTTTTTTGCCTGAATAACTAGTTATTTTTGTTCGAGTTGTCCATAAATTCATGTAGTTATTTTTTGACTCTAGGGGTACTCAAAAATATGTACCTAAACGAAAACAAAAATAAAAAAAAACAAAAAAATTTTGCCGTCAGTGAGACTCGAACTTGGACATACACTAACCATTCGTTTTTACTGACTAACGTCTTACTCAGTACACCATCTCGCACATAGCATTCTAAGCGACAAAAACTCTATTTTAAAATATCTTTTTAGACATTTTGTTATAAAAAACTAACAGCTTCAGAATGGGGTTGAACCAACAACCTTGTGGTTGTTAATCCGGCGCTCTAGCCAACTAATCCACGTGATTGCAGTATTACTGTGCTATTATACTATTGAGTACTTATTAATGTAATACAGAGTAGGCAAATAATAATGACGCCTCATTACCAAGAAACTACTTTAATAAGTAGTTGTTATTACCGAAAACCAAAAAGTTTTTGCTGCGTATTTATAGTTTTCATCATGGAGGATTTTTATATTAAAAAATAAAAATTCTTCACATATTTTTTTCAACAAATGAAAAAACATTTTGAACAGTAAAATTGTTTATATTGATTGAAAAATTAAAATAAAAAGTTTCCGGTGCTTGCTGTTGACAGTTAATTACATCGAACTGGGTGCAAAGCAATGTAATCATCTAACCATCATCTGACCATATATTTGCTTGATAATGGTCAATCAAAGTTTTTTATTTATTTGTATTTATTTTGGATTTATAAAAACTGTAAAAATGCTAATTTTTGGTAGTTTTTAATCCCGGGATTCCCGACTAAAAATCCCGTTAGTTGGGAAAGGAAAAATTGGTAAAATTTACGGGAATTCTAGCTGCGATCGAATGAATTCTACATATTCCTCTGTGAACTCTCGTCGTATAGACAAACATAAAATCGTGTTGTTTATGAATACGCCTATAAACTAATAATACGATCAGACTAGTCAAATACTTGACGAAAAAACTTAAACCCTAAAAAATATTTTCTAATTTATTTCCTTAATTGGAATACCCTTTTCTAATTATCATAAATAATAGTTGAATTTTGTTTGACGCTGTTTTCTCTTACAAATCATTTGCAAGATCAAACAACGCCAACAACAATGTTTTTCGCAAAATAAGTAGTCCGCAATTTTGATCAAATAATTCGCGAATGTGATATATTCGATATATTTTTTATCAAGTAAAAAAAAAACTTATCTTCATGGATATATCCGTTGAATATATTCAAAGACAAATCACGAAATAATTTGCATGATCATTTGATCGAATGGTAATAATTATTAAAAATGATCAATTATCTTTTGTGGTTGATCAATATTTAAGTTATAATTTTCAGCTTTAGTTTCTTTTGCTCGAGCCTCAACTGACAAAGTCACCTGACTAAAAAAAACTTTAAGGCTTCATATTGCTTTTAAAAGCTGACAACCAGATATTGATATTGGCTTGGTGAGGATAGAGTGCTATCTATGTCTTTATGGTTGAGTGAAATATGCATGTTCGGCAAAAGCAATCTAGTTAATTGATGATTGTACAGCAGGACGTGCTGCTATTTTTGTTAACATCCAAGAGTATTTTTCAAAGATATTTTATTAACATTATTTATTTTATTAAATTTTTATTTATTTAATTTTTTTATTAATTTTTTTTAATAGCTCCCATTATATTTTTATTGAACTAAAATCTATACAATTCAGAGATTTATTTCTTTTCTCTATACTATTTTTTAAATAGTGTTAAAGTTTTAACAAAACCCAAATAGAAAAGACACTAAGAACGTTGATAAAGTCACCTTTGGTTCCGTCAGAGTCAATAAAACAAATTATTGATTATGGTCCTTTGAGCTGGATGCTCTTGCCTGGAAAATTATCAATTACCGATTACAACTTGTTTAAATGGAGATATTCACATGAACGAGAGAATTTTGAAATTAAATGTATTATTGATCTTAAAGATATTTAAATAATTTTTAACAGAAAAACTTCAAACTTTATACATTTTACTGGATAATAAGTTAACAGTTTCGCTTTGTTATAAATATGGAGTAAATTTAACACCATAATATTCTCTCCTTTTTGATCGAATTTAGTAAATCTGAATTCATTGTAACTTGAATGAGGGTTAATTAATTTCATCATAAGTAAGCACAATTTTACTTTTCTACATTACACAGGATCCCGATTAAGGTTTGGAAATAAGCAAACAATGCTTCTGTTCTATTTTTATCCAATAAGATCACTATCTGCGATTGAGACTGAAGTTCTGCTAAAAACTAGTAACAACTGTTTGGGATATGAATTTATTGATCTTAATTTCTTGTTGAAAATGATGTACTATTTAATCTTAATAACAAATTTTAAATCCCCACAAACATTAATGATTTTAAATCACTTTTCGGAAATACGTTTTTCATAATAATCTTCTGTACAATTAATATTATAAACAAAATTACCTCAATAATAAATTTGTCTATATTAAAATAATGCATTCTTATTAGATGCAATAAATAAACATTTTCATAATTTAATATTTAATTTTTATGGCGAAACTTTTTAAATAAACATAATATTGAGTAATTTAAAAAAAATATATATTCCAGAACCAGAAATGCACGTAAATATAATAATTGTTTTGTTTAATAAATTTTATTAAATTTTTATAAAATTCACTGTCAATTATTATATAAATATTTATATAAATTTAATAATAAATAATACAAATTTCTTTGTGAAAGACAACAACCATATGTATGAAGGAAGACTGAAATAAATATTGTACATAATAATGTAAAATATTACATTATATTTTATAGATATTTCTATAATTTTTAAATAATTGTTTATATTTAAAAATAAACAAAAAATTATAAAATTTATATATCAATCTTGTGGATAAACAATGAAATGCTTGAATGAAAACATGAAAAAGGCACAAACTACACAAAAATTTTTTAATTAACATTTTTTTTTTTTTTTTTTATACAAACTGGGTCGATTTTTATTTTGTTTGTTATAAAAATGCTTATTTCAAAAAACCGAAAATACACTTTTTTAAATACGTATGAACACAATTAATTATACATCTGTTTGTATGTTTAGTTATTTAAAAATGTTTATGACATGTGCTCTACATAAATAAATTTATTTCCAATTTTATTCTTTTTGAAAACTAAATTTTGGATAATAATACACACATTATATGTAATGTTTGTAAGTGTGTGTGGTGTTGAAATGCATATTTATAGTAAACGTTTTTAAAGGCTAGACAACCATTTGCAAAAAAAATAAAATAATAATAATAAAAAATATCAATCAATTACTAGTACTGCATAATCTAAATTATTTCAATAAAATATTTTTTTTATCATTTCAGTAACGCATAATTGACAGCGATTTCTGAAGAGAACAGAAAGAAATTAGAAAATATTAGTTCAACAACATTATCGTCATCTAATTTCATTGCAGGCCTTTGGAAACATGAAACAAATAATACGAATACTATTTTTAACCTTAATGGTTTTCAGTTTAGTTGAATTAACACCAGCTCAAGTCACGTAAGTTGCATTAAATGTATAAAAATATAAAATAAGCATAATTTGTATACATAATTTTTAAACATCATACTAAATTATCTGTCATTTCAAAGAATTGAAGAGTGTTTAGAATTGAAGTAAATACCCAGCAAAAACTTTGCTTTCCTGGTAAGCTAGCAGGTATAATTGGAAACAAAAATAAACTACTTATTTTTTGTCTGAATAACTAGTTATTTTTGTTCGAGTTGTCCACAAATTCATGTAGTTATTTTTTGACTCTAGGGATACTCAAAAATATTTACCTAAACGAAAACAAAAATAAAAAAAAAAAACAAAAAAACTTTGCCGTCAATAAGACTCGAACTCGAACACAAACTAACCATTCGTTTTTAATGACTAACGTCTTACTCATTACAGCATCTCGCACATACCATCCTAAGCGACAAAAACTCTATTTAGTTTAAAATATCTTTTTAGACATTTTGTTATAAAAAACTAACAGCTTCAGAATGGGGTTGAACCAACAACCTTCTGGTTGTTAATTCGACTCTCTAGCCAACTCATCCACGTGATTGCAGTATTACTGTGCTATTATACTATTGAGTATTTATTAATGTAATACAGAGTAGGCAAATAATAATGACGCCTCATTACCAAGAAACTACTTTAATAAGTAGTTGTTATTACCGAAAACCAAAAAGTTTTTGCTGGATACTGCTCTAGAATAAAATTTCACTTTCTGAATTTTAACTATGGAACAATGTCTGTTTTGGAATTATTGTTTTGTAAACTTAATTTAAACATAATTAAGTTATACTGACTTTATGTAATTAATGAATTTTTGTCTGAAAATTAATAATTACCAGGGCAATCAAAAATATGCAAAATCGTATTTTTTCTTAGGCTTAAAATTAACTATTAGTTATTTATCCGTTTAAAACAATTTAACGAATTTTGGCATTGATATATATATATATATATATATATATATATATATATATATTAGCAATTTATATATTGTATATGTTTGCGTATTTTATATTTAAGAGCATATTTTTGCATATTTTGGTCCTAACAGAATATTTTTGCATATTTTGGGCTAAGCAGCATATTTTGTTACGTTTTCTTATTTTGCATTAAATAGAAATTTTTACTTAAATCGCCATTAGTGAAATTTTCTTTTTACTGTCATATACGTTTTTCAAATCCGATTCCCTAATAATTTTCTTCTTATAAATTGATAGAAATTTTATAATTTCCTGATACAATGTATTTATTGGCTATGAATGTTTTTAAGTGGAAAAAAACAATATTTTTAACAATTGCTAGTAAAAATCAAGTTATTTTTAGCATGAATAGCAGATAAAATAAAATTTAGACAGAAGAAATAATATTTTGAGAGCATAAATTGCTATTGATTTGGGATAAATACATATATATGTATATATATATATATTTAATAGTCTTTAAAAAAAAAGTAAAAGAAGGAGGGACGTTGATTTTTACACAAATGTTACTATGTTTCGATATAGAAATCTATATGGAATTGGGGGAAATCTATAATGAATCGAAAATCATGTTGAAACATAATTACATAATTATTTTGGCTTACAATAGGGTTTTGATATAAAATCTTGAAACATAAAAAACTTAATTTTTTATTACCAAATGTTGTTAAACATGATTCAAGATTAAGTTTCCACAAAAATGCCCGGGTGGACGAGGCAATATGAGATTTTTTAAAACACCTTACCTAGAATATATTCTAGGAAATAATGTTAATTGTTAGATGGTTAACATGTAACACATAGGTTTCTAATGCCGTTTTCACACTTCCGTACTTTATGGGGGAATTGCCTTGTATGATCAAATTTACTTTTTAAAAATGTATCATAATTTAATTCGCAAAAGTACCGAAATCAAAAATAAAATTTTTTTTACATTTTCGACCACTCCAGGATGTAGGATGCACGTTCAGAATTTTCTAAAGTTACACTTATACGCTATCTTAAAGTACAGTCTTTCAGAAATTTTTTTTAAAAATTACTGTTTTGGCATAAAATTGCTACTTTTGAGACCTGTTTCAAAGTTTTGACTTTAAATATTTTTTTCTAATTATCGAATTGAGATAATTATAAAGCTTAATTCAGAAAATTATACAGAATTTTACAATATTTTTATAAAAATTTTTAAATTTTTATTACGAATTAAAATGTTGGTGTCAAATATCTTTTAAACCATAACATATAATATAGTACAGTAAGTATGTTTTTATTTATAAAAGTTAAAAGATCCATTATATTTTGCACCCTAGAAATGGTAAACTTTGGCCACTGTAGTTCCGTCTGGGCTTCAGTTACGCACTCCAGCCAATAATATTCTGAAATCCTAGCTCCTCCTCTATCGATGTCCCCAGTTTCATCAAGATCGGTCCTCAGTTTAAAAGATCCAGATTTATTACCATTTATTTTGCAAAAGTCTCCACTGTGCAATGTAAATACATTTTTATAAACTTTTGGTAAAAAAATAAATTTTTTGTTGAAAAATATAATTTTTTTAATATTTTTTTAATTTTGATCAATTTTGAATTTTTGGTCAGATGGAATATTTAGCAAAAAAAAAGTCGAACTTTGGTAAAATTTAAAAATTTTAATAAAGAATTAAATTTTTGGTGAAGTTTTGACATTTTCTTAAAAAATTCTTGGCAAAAATTTGAATTTTTAATGAAATTCCGGATGTCAAATTTAGAATTTTTGATCAAAGTTTAGATTTTTTGTGAAATTTAAAATTGTTGATGAAATTTTGGACATTTAGTAAAAAAAAAAAGAAATTCTCGCACAAAATTTTTGAGTTAACTGTTTTAAGTTTAAGGACAACACTATTAGAAAATAATATTTTACTCCTTTACAAAAAAGCTGAAAAAAGGATAAGAGGCATAATAAAGGCAATAATTAAGCAATAAAAGAAAATGACACAAGTGTGTCGTACATGACACTAAAACTACGATGTTTTAGAATAAATTTTTTGCTCTTATTTATTTAACGTCCTAGATGAACCTTTTACTGACCTTAGTTCTGGGAAATTCTATGAATATATACACACATATACACATATTTAAGAAAAATTATGATTTTCTCATAAGTTTCTTCAAAACTGATTTGTATAAATAAAGCGTAATCCATTTCGAGGTTCCCTACTTTTTTTTAAAGAAAAAAAAAAAAAAACACAGAAAGTTCAAATTTAATGGGAAATGTTTATTATCATTTGAAAGAAATTTCTTTGGCATTTATTTTTTGAAGATTATGTCTAACAAATGTTGGCCGTTGCTACGTCGCAGATGGTCCATCCGTTGAGTCCAATTTTCGATGACTGGCGAATGACACGCGTGATGTTTTCCTCCAAGGCCGGAATCGAAGCGGATTTGTCCGCATAAACTTTACATATCCCCACAGGAAAAAGTCTAACGATGTGATATCACACGATCTTGGTGGCCAATCGACCGGCCCAAAACGTGAAATTATGTGCTCACCGAAGTGTTCTCTCAATAAATCCATTGATTGATGCGAAGTGTGGGAAGTGACGTCGTCTTGCTGAAACCAAATGTCGCCGAGATCACGAGCTTCAATTTCAGGCATCAAATAGTCGGTTATCGTGGCACGATAACGGTCGCCATTGACGGTTACGTTCGCACCGGCATCATTTTTAAAGAAATATGGACCGATGATTCCACCGGCCCACAAACCACACCAAAAAGTTGTTTTTTCTGGATGAAGTGGCAGTTCTTGAATCTCTTCAGGTTGCTCTTCGTCCCAAATGCGGCAATTTTGTTTGTTTACATACCCATTGAGCCAGAAATGGGCCTCATCGCTGAAAAAAAATTTGTCTCGAAAACGTCGGATCTTCTTGGAACTTTTCAAGAGCCCATAGAGCAAAGAGATGTCGCTTGGGAAGGTCAAGCGGCTTCAGTTGTATTTTGTACGCTTTCAATTTAAGATCTCGACGTAAAATGCGCCAAGTCGTTCCATACGTCAGTCCGAGTTGCTGCGAACGGCGCCGAATCGACTCTCCACGGTCTTTGTGTACACTCTCAGCTACGGCCGCTATATTTTCTTCACAGCGTGCTGGACATGGTCTATTCGGTCGGATATTATCCAATAATGAATGCTGGGTCTTAAAATGGGTGATGGTGTTGCGAATAGTACGCTCAGTAGGCCGATTATGTTGACCATAAGTTGAGCGAAGTGCACGAAACACATTCCTCACAGAAAGTGAATTTTCGTAATAAAGTTAAAAGATTTGTAAACGTTGTTCAGGCGTAAGTCTTACCATTATGAAATGCCAAACAAAACTAAACAAAAATAACATGACAGCATGACACAACTCACACGTGATCTGTCAAAAAATGTGTATTGAAAAAAGTATCTCTACTTGAATCACCCATTATTTGTAATCTTTGTAATTAAATCTTTATTTTTATTTTAATAATTTTTTTATTTTAATTGTTATGCTATATTTTTCCCAATTATAAATATTCACCAATTAAATTTTAAATAGCATAAAAGTTTATATAGTTCAGTGACTTTTAATTATTAATGCATTTCCCTCATTTTTTAATTTACCAGTCCTCAACTCTAATTAAGCAATAATAATTATTATACGTATTAAAAAAAAAGAAGCCAATGCCATCCATAAGTAGAAATAATTCATATAAATATTAGCCATAGATTATAATTTTTCAAAATTAAAAAAAAATAATATTAGGGTAATACATATTTTCCAAATTCTTTAATGAATAAGCAGTAAAACATTCTTATTTAAGTAAAAAGTGATTTCCGGAAAAATCCTAAAAACAATTTGCTCATTTAATTTTTTACTTATTTATTTATTAATTTTTTTTTTTTAATTACTCATTATAAGCAATACGAATTAAGATTAACTATGAAATATGAATGAAGAATGAATAAAACTATTGATTTTAATAAATATGTACATTTATTACAATTGATTCTTTTCTATGCAACTTTTCTAAATATAAAACAACATAAATAAAAATGAATGACATTTAAAATGCATCACAAGATGTGCCGGGAATATTTATATCATAGCGCCGCCTTGTTCTGTTTTAATTTTCCACAACTTCTAATAATAATGAAAAGGGCATGAACAAGATCAACAGACAAGTGGATGAAAGGACAGACAGACACAAATACAGAAATTATAATAAAATATGAATACCGACTGACTGGCTGGTTGAGCTGACTTACAGACCGAAAGAAGTGTAAGAAGGCAGCTTTTTTTTTTTTTTTTTGTTTTACTTTATTTCATCATAACAAATTGATAGATGATGGTCTTTGTTTTGGATTTGGGGGAGAGTTATATAGAAAAAATAAAAAAAAAAACAAATGATTTTAAGTAGATTTTCATGTTATTTTCCTCTATTTCTATAAGTATCTGCAGAAATAAGATCACTTCTTTCTGCTGACTGACATTTTCTTAGAGAATGGGGAATTAAATTTTTATTATTGAAAGTTTGTTTTTTTTCTATTTGATTTAGTAAATAATAATCTATCATCGTATATAAATTTACGATGCTTTTTTTAATCTACAAATAGAAAATTATGGGATCAACTTTCTAAAGAAATTTTATGAAAAATAAGAAAAAACTTTAAAATGTATAATTCCCAGAATCATTTTTTTTTTTTTTTTGTTCATCTTATTTTCATAATTTTAGAAAAAGGAAGCATATTCATATATTTTGTGAGGGTTCTATCATGATTGTCGTCTTGGTATTTATTTTTAGAAATTAATATAAAAGCTGATGACAACGATGTTGGTTTATGGTGATGGCATGGCACTGTAACAGAGAGTTGACATGCAAATTAATATAGTCATTAAGGAACAAGTTATTTATGTCTATCTAGCTGTATGAGAATTGTTAGATATTTTTATGAATAGTTTGTGTTATGAATTCATTCATATAAAGTTGATCTTTTAAAAATAAAATGTTTAATTATGTAATTAATTTTAATTTTTGTTTATTACAAACTAAATTGGTCCAAAAAAGAAGCTGCAAGCAAATGATTTAGTTAAATTTAATTCCGCTGAGTAGTTGAAAATCATATTAATATCTAATTTTTTTCAGAGGTTAGGTCAAAATTTGATGTATGTATATTTGTTTTCTACTTGAATTTAAATAGCAAACGACGCACAGTGGGTCGAGCGGTAACCATTTTGATGCTTAATTAAATGAAGCCATGATTTCTACACAATATTATTATTATTTTTTTTTTTAATTATGCAAAACGACAACCAAAATTTATATACAGTACGTCTTCGATTTACATAACATCCAAAAATATAGATATTATACAATAACAAAATTTAAGTATGTTGTATATTCCCAGCAAATACTTTGCTTTCCTGGTAAGTTGGCAGGTATAATTGGAAACAAAAATAAACTACTTATTTTTTGCCTGAATAACTAGTTATTTTTGTTCGACTTGTCTACAAATTCATGTAGTTATTTTTTGATTCTAGGGGTACTCAAAAATATGTACCTAAACGAAAACAAAAAATTTTGCCGTCAGTGAGACTCGAACTTGGACACAAACTAACCATTCGTTTTTACTGACTAACGTCTTACTCAGTATACCATCTCGCACATAGCATCCTAAGCGAAAAAAACTCTATTTAGTTTAAAATATCTTTTTAGACATTTTGTTATAAAAAACTAACAGCTTCAGAATGGGGTTGAACCAACAACCTTCTGGTTGTTAATTCGGCGCTCTAGCCAACTCATCCACGTGATTGCAGTATTACTGTGCTATTATACTATTGAGTACTTATTAATGTAATACAGAGTAGGCAAATAATAATGACGCCTCATTACCAAGAAACTACTTTAATAAGTAGTTGTTATTACCGAAAACCAAAAAGTTTTTGCTGGGTTATATGTCAGTTTTCATAATATATTGTTACGTTGTCCAACTTCTGATACCAATTGTTATGGTTTTGGCATTCAAAAACATTGGCTTATTTCCTTTAAATAAACCTGGGTTTTTTTGCTCGCAAATAATAAATGTCACTTCAATTTGTTTTTTAAATTCAAATACAGCTCTTTATTTACGCCATACTAGACAAATTTTTATTAAAACAAACGTCAAAATCAGTGCGAATCTATACAAGGTAACTTCAGTTAAACAGCTTATTACTATTTTTAGTTGTTACAGTTATTAAACTGCATATATAACAAAAGAATTTGCCTTATTGTTGTTTTTGTGCAACTGTTGAGACCTTCCATAAATTCGCTTTAATTTTGACATTTGTCTTGATAAAAAATTGTCTATTATATTACACAATGACTGCCAAACTTACAACAATATGACAACTTTTCGACTCAAAGATAAATTTACTACTGACTTGAATACACAAATTACAAACGCATATTTACTAGTGTCTAGGCTAAGAATTATCTTCTATAATTTTCTAGTAACGTCAAGAACCATCTAGTAGCTTATTTATAACAGCCATACAATATACAAACTAAGTTTTCCATTACCACGTAAACAATCATTTACAATAACTTATATAATACAAGTTGCTTACCTAGTGTCTACATTAGGCAAATTTTTATCAAAATAAACGCCAAAATCAGTGCGAATATATACAAGGTAACCTTAGTTAAACAGCTGATTATTATTTTGGTTGTTAAAGTTGTCAAATTGCATATATAAAAAATAATAATGAATATGCCATATTGTTGTTTTTGTGCAACTATTGCCACCTTCACAAATTCGTGCTAAGTTTGACGTTTGTCTTGATAAAAAATTGTCTAATGTAGACACTATGTTATTATCACATAAGAATGTTAACAAAAAGTTTTCTGTACCATTATAGTAATTAGAATTCTCTTTGTTAATTGAGATAAACTACAATTGAGCTCTTTCATTTAAATTCAAATAAACAGACGAGTCTGTAGTTATAAACTCGAAACTTCTTATACGTTACAAACTAGAATTTGACAAATTGGAAAATTCTAAAATCGTTATTTTAAACTTATAAAACTAATTTTCGTAACAATATATTTTAGAATAACGAAAAATTTACTAGTATGTGAAAGGATAAACATTTTGAAGGGCATTATCCAGTATTTTTCGGTGAGATGAATTAAGAAAAAATGTGTACATTCTAGAGAATATTACTATAAACATTTGAAAACATGTATTTGTGTCTTTCTTTTGTAATTTTAGTCCTTTAACAAGATAAAAAAAATTAAAAACTGAGTACCTAAGTTTTTTAAAACTGTTAGCATGTACATTTTACAAAATTTTAAAAATTTCTCGGCAATAAAAGATGTCTTATAATTTTATTCTAAACCAAAGCCAAAAATTTTTTCAAAATATACAAATTTTTCAAAAAAAAAAAAAGCTTAAATATTTCGAATGTGCACAAAAAGGCGCAAACTATTTTTTGATAAGATCAGAAACTTGTTGTCGATAGTATCCTAATATATGAACTATTTAACTGAATTCAGCTGAATTCATAATTATATTTTTTTTTTTTTCACAAAAGAATTTAAAATATTTTACATACAATACATTTACGAATATCTGAAGTTAAAAATTGAATTAACAAAACATTTTTCTTTTTTTAGATTTATTATAAGAAATAAAGTTTAAAAATATTTTCATATTTGATTTTTCTGTTATTTTGTAAAAACAGAATGAAAATTTTAAGTTCAACCATAAACTACAGCAAAAGTAAAACCCGTAGAACAGTTGCCTTGACACCATTCAGTGTAGAATTTTATGTAGTTTTACGTAATTTCATTTTTTTTTTTCATATTTGAATTTTGATTTAAGCATCAATTTTAGAATATTTCAACCTACTGTGAGGAGTAGGAAAATAACAAACAAACTGATTAGATAAAGCACACTTGTACCCAGAGTTTGTGTCAGCTGAAAAGCTAGATTATAGATCGAAGAAGCAGAATTAGAGAGATAGATTTAGAAAAGTAGGAATATAAACGTTAAGTATGAAAAATAGTAGAAAGTGATAAAAGTTAAGGCATATATATGAGAAACTAGTGAAAAGAAATTGGACTGTAAAAGCCCTATGTGGTTCGTGTATAAACCAGCTTACCAAAAGTCATATCGGTTAGCTCGCTAAGGTCATTAAAGAATCTGTTGCATATGACCTTCCAGAGCAGTGCAACACATAGAAGGTGACTTATAGAATCCCCTTCCTCTATGTTTTGATAAATTTACCACCAAGTCCTAATTGCGTAGCATGTTTATCGAACCTACAATGTCCGGTCAGCAGTTCAATCTTACTCCTGAGCTGTTTCCTTTCCATAGTACGAGTTCTCCTGTGACCATATTGCCTTAGCTATATTAAGAAACACATGTTTCAGATAAATCTCACAAAATAATAGTGGGAGGCTGCATAGAAGATCTATGTGAGTGTCATTCAGCAATATTATTGGCTGGAAGGTCCCTGTGTTCATTCCCCCAGACGTGTGTAACGTTCGAAGAACTCTCTATCCCGTTAAAGGATGCCAGGCAAACGTGGACTAATTTTAGTTAGTAACAACATGAATATTCCTATCAGAAATCCTGTAATACCTCGGCCAATTCATCGCCCTTTTAACAGCCGATATCACGGCCTGAAGAATTCTGCAATCATTCAAAAGTCTTAATGATACTTTCGTATCTATTTCTTCTAAAGGGCGCTTTAGACCTTTTTTTAGTTTTAAATAGAACACTTAAAATAGAATTGGATATTGGAATCTTTATTATAATCCGAAGAAAGTTATATGAAAGTGTTATTGAAAATTCGACATTCCGAATGGATCACTTACAGCGTAGTCGTTGCCAACATTTGAATGAAATTTTCTGCAAAAAGTTAAAATCGGAGAATGTTCTTTCGGGTCACAATAAAGATTAACACTTTTAGAACCGTCAGTATAAACCCATAGACATCTAGGATCCAAGGTAAGGTGTTCACCTAAAAAAACCCCTAAAAAACTGAAGTTCCTAGTAAAGAAGGGTGTTTAAATATAGTAATATTTATTTAAACACCTGATAAATCTGCTACGATACCTAGGATACTGGAGTGAGCATACGCACTATTCTTCCAGTCGCTTAATGCGCAATTTGTTCTAACACCAAATATACTGGCAACCAATTTAGCATTGCAAATAATGCATTTGTAGAAGTCGTTCTCATAACTTACGCTTGGAGAACAGCCAATGTTCTCATAACCAGATCAGATAGTGCTAGATCAACACCATTCAACTTAGCAAGCGAAAAAGAAGGAATCTTGTATTTGCCAGAATATACCATAAGTTCAGTCTTAATCGGAGTAACTCCTAGACCAATTCCCTTTCTTCATGTATTTAACACGTTCAGAGCTTTCTTAAGCCTATGCGAGAGCGTATTCAGATCGATCTCTGATACCAGTGAACTGGATGAATTTTCATTAATTCATTAATTTTTTCATAAGAATACTTCCCACAGTTCGTAATTATTATTTATTTTTTCATGGTGTTACACACACCATACAATTTTAACATTTCCAGAGATTTACTTTTTTTATTTTAAATTCTTTTTAGACTTGGTGATATTCGGGGAACTCTACAGTCTCTAATTTATTCCTATAATCAGTTAGACAATAAGTTAGAAAGACACGAACATCGTGAACGAGCCTTAGGTGAATTATTAAAAAAAGGAATGATGGCTTTGCAAAAGGGACAAAAAAATCTGGAGCCTATAAATGGCATTTTCTCACGTTTAGATGAGCGAGTCAGTCAAATTGAAACCATGTTGATAGCGGTAAATATTTAAGAGATTAAGATAATCTTTATTAAAAAACTAAAATTTTTTGTCACTTTTTCCTACAGCAAGAAGAAAAATACAACATGCAGACCGAAAAAATAGGAGAAGTTTTAGAACGTATTTTTAAATGGATGCAAGAAAATGATGAATGTTATAAGCGACCACCAGTAATGCCCGGAGCTGCTTTATTATCTGCACCCAAGCCAGCAGAACCTGCTATACCACCTTCGTTTATCAAGGATCAAGAAGAAATTAATAAGAAACTTATAACTCACATGAAAACTTTATCACAAAATGTTGAGAAATTATTGGACGTTTCCCATGATATGTTGGAGCACACCGAAGTGGCATTTAAGACAAGTCCTGTTACCCAAGAAAAATTATCGAAAATTGAAGATCATTTAGTTAGTTACAGTTTAACAACACCTGCTCCCCCACCACCACCTCCAGTCATTGTACAACCCAATAATACAGTATTCGAAAATAAAGTTATTAAAATGTTTGAAGAAGTCAATACAGGTTTGGCTGAACTTAAGGAATTGCCTCAACCCGAAGTGGGTCTTTTATTGGCAGATAAAGAATTTATACAAAATTTGAATAATGAAACTCTTAATTCGTTGGAAAATGTTAAAGCGAAAATATTGGAAGCCTCAGAAGCGGGTGAGTTATTAGAATTTAAAAAATAAACACTGTGATTTGAAAACAAGTATTAAAATGATTATCTTTTAAAATTGTTCATTGCTTAGTGAAAAATTATTTTAACAATGATCATGGAAAATTACAAGTGATTTTGAGTGAATGTCAAATTTATAGATTATTTTATAATTAAAAATTTTATTACTTGCAACAAAAAGTTCAAAGTATGTTTTCAAGTTTATACAATTTCATTTACAACTGATTTTAATTGATTTATTCAATATATTTATTAATATGAATAAATGGTGCTTTTAATTAAGTTCCTTTTTAACATTAATAACAATACAATGCAATACTATTTAATTTAATTTGTCATTATATTTTTAGCTGCTGCCAAAACTTCTAATGCACTTGAAACCCAAAGCAAAAATCTGGCCACAAACATAGAAACTGTTCAAAAGAATGTCGTTGACTCAGCCGAAGTCTTGGAGAAGTTCTATACCGAAATGAATAACAGCTATACGAAATTCAATGAAGGTCTTGAAATCTTCAATAAATTCAATAATATCCTTATGACTAATTCTGAATATGTATTAGATACCCAGCGTAAGGTAGAATTTGGTACAGTACAAATTGTACAAAAAATTAGCGATAATTTGGAAAAACAAAAAGATGAACTATTCGAAATAATAAAAGAACGTTTCGATAATGTTGACGAAATAATAATGAACAATCAAATTGAAACAATGCAAAATTTCACATCTCTCATTGAATCGGAAATCTCACAAGTATGGCATCAAATTTCAATAATGCATGATGAACTTGGCGATACTAAAGATCTTCTCAAGGCAGTGGATGCACGCAATGAATTGTCCGTTAACACCACTCATGACAGTGTCAATATAATGGGTCTTAAAGTGACCGACATAAAAGATCGTATGCTAGATATGGATTCAAATTTGAATTATTTATTGGGTAAATTATCCATAATTTCTCAGGAGTTTAGTAACATTAAAAAGGGTTTGGGTGAATCGTTAGAGGAATTGCATAAAACATTCGAAGAAATACAAAATAAAATGCCACAAATTGCTGCCGAACAACCAAATTTAGGAAAATATGAGACGGAATTGAAATTGCTATCTAAACGCAATATATTAACATAAATCAATTAAAAAAATACGAAGTAACGAAATATTAATTTTAATTTATATATTAAAAAAATAATAATCCAATAAAAATGAATGCGTATGTATATGTATGTAGTAGTGCTATCAATAGTAGTTTAAAGAACGGCAAATTAATAAAAATTTATCTTAATAGTTTTTAAGTTATAATATTGTATATCGAGTATATAATGTAATACAATTGCTTTAAATGTACTATATTTTTTAAATTTTGTGGGTATTAATTTACAAAAACAGGTGCCAAAAAATAATTAAATGAAAATTGAATAAATATAATTTTATTATTAATTTTTTTTTTTTTTCGGGGAATAGCCAACTTTATTTCTTTATAGAATATCTGGTATATTTCTATAGTAATTAACTGGAAACGATATCCGTATGTTCGTTTGCCTGTCAGATGAAATTTACCTCTGAAGGCCATCTATTCCTGACAAACTTTTTTTATGCATCCTAAGAAATTAGCTATTAAAATCATTACAATCTATCCGTAATTGGCGTAAAAATTTTTAATTTTTTGAAGCTTCCTTCATAGATCTGGAAATTTAAGCTATATATATTATTTTAAATTTATCCAAATCGGCCTATAAAGTTCCTAGTTCTGGGGAAAAACCTTTTCAACATAGTCTTGTTTTATTTTCTTTGCCACGGTTATTAAAAAAATAGCAAGTATATAATTTGAAAAAGTACCAATTAAAAAAAAATAATAATATTCACAAAAAGTACCAATTAAAAAAAAAAGAATACAAAAAAAAATATATAAAGGAAAAATTTTCCAAAAAAAAAATCATAAATATTCAGAAAAAGCTAAATTTAAAAAATACCAATTTTGAAAATAAAAAGTACGACATTTACTAAAATTATAAATATTAAAAATATATTATTAAATTAAATAATAAAGATATATTATTTATTGTTATAAAAACCAACAAGTTTTAAAAATTGTACTAATCGAAAAAAAGTACCAAAATCGGAAAACTTTCAAATTTACCGGAAAAGTTCAAATTTTGAATAAAGTATAAACTTTTAGAAAATGTAAAAAATTTTTTAAAAATTACCAATTTTAACAAAAAGTACTAATTAGACTACTACTTAATTAAAAAAAGATACAAATTTGGAAAATTAAAATATTCAAAAAATACCAATTTTGAAAAAAGGTATAAATTAGATTAAAAAAGTTAAAATTTTAAATATAGTACCAATTTAAAAAAAAGTACTAATTTGAAAAATGGAGCAATTTTGGAAAAAGTTAAAAATTTACCAGAAAAAAAAATACCAATTTTGGAAAATGTATAAATTTTCAGAAAAAGTACAAATTTTCTAAAAAATACAATATTAAAAATAAAAAATACAAATTTGAACAAAAAACTATAAAAGAAAAATATAAATAATATAAAATGTAGTAGTTACAATGAAAATATAAATTTTTCAAAAGTACCAATTCGAAAAAATTTAAAAAGGGACCGTTTTGGAAAAAGTTTGAAATTTACCCCAAAAAATTTATTAAAAATGTTCTAATTTTTACATTTTTCTGAGAAAAGTGAAAAATTTGTAAAATAGTATCAACTTTGAAAAAAGTATTAATTTGAAAGTGTTAATTTTTAAAAAAGATTCAAATTTAACAAAAAAAGTAAAAGTTTGTAATTTATACTTTGATGTAAATGAAGAATTTATAAAAACCGATTAAAGTATAAATTTTTAGAAAATTTAAAAAATTTACGAAAAAAATACTAATTTGAAAAAGAATTGTCAATTTATAAAAAGGTGCAAATTTGTCCAATAAAAAGTATTAATTTTTAATAGGTATAAAATTTCAAAAAGTAAATCTTTCAAAAAAGTATCTTTTTTTGAAACATATAAAATTGTCCAATAAATACCAAATTTCAAAAAACTATTTCAAAAAAAGTGTAAATTTTTAAAAAAAAGTTCCAATTTAAAGAAAATTCAAATTTTCTAAGGCATTAATTTGGAAAAAAATATACCCATTTTTACAAAAGACTAGCTGAATTCCCCTGCGTTGCATGGAATCTAGAACGTTTCGTGTAATATTTCTTCCATTAAAACTTTCAGTTTTATCGAAAAAATTAACAAAAACTTTAAGTGCGGAAAAATGCAATATTTTTGTTTATTTCATCATTCTGCAATTAGTTTATATCCTATAGTTCCTTCCACCTTAAAATTCATCTGCGTTTAAAATTTCATTAAAAACTTATATTCGAGGTCTTTGGAAATGGGCAAATTTGGACCGATTAACATATCTTCGTGAAATTTTGCTATCGGATTAATGCTTATATAAATTTATTTATAACGAATTTAATCATATTCACTCCACGATATTTGCATGGGAGATATAAAGCAGTACAATATAATCAATATACATATATACATTTTATTCATCAAAAACTTACCTAGAAATATTTCTATAAGACAAACTTTTACACCTTTCTCCAACTCCAAAACTTATACTTCGCCACAACATATTTTTATTCATTTGAAAAAAGGTTTCGATTTTCTTTTCTGCATAATTTAGCTTATCAATTATTTTTTTTTATTTATTTTATTTTTTTACGAAATTATTTAGTATGAATAAACAACATTTTCTAAACTGTCGTGTTTTCGTTTTAATTACAAGTTTTGCTAACTTAAATATTGAACTTAACTTAAGTAATTTGTTATTTATAGTGAATTTTTTATTGCGCTTAACTAAAAAAAAAACAACTAACTTTCATTAAATCCTCTGTATATTTACATAATTAATTCAATATAATCATATAGTTTAAAAATGAAAAACACTTTAAAGAAGTCTTAACATCCGACACAATCTCTCCCAGAACATTATTTAATAACCGAGGAATATAAAATTTAATTTTGCAATATTAACTATTTACCCCATCTTTGTTCACAACGTGAGTATTTGTATAGTATATGAGCAAAGGTTTTGACATCAAAACGTTGGCCGTTGGCATGTAGGTGGAATTCAGTAAAACGGGTGTGCCAGGGCAATAAACCAAATGTGCAAAAATTTTCATTAAATATAATACTTAATTCAGGTTCGGTTAAATTCCCTAAGTGATGCGATAGTTCCTGACTTAAACGTTCGGTTAGTGATGTTCTTTGTTCTAAAAGTTTTTGAATTTCTGGAGTATGTCTCTGTTTGAAGAGATCTCGACATATTTGCGCTAAAATCGAACGATTATTTTGAGGCTGAATTTCGTAGATCTGTAAATAAAGAAAATAATTTTGTAGATTTTAATAATGAATAAATAAAATAAATAAATATGGTATGATATACTGACCAATAACACAATTTTTATGTGAAAAAGGTAAAAAAAAAATAACTAACACGAGGACACTGACAATAAATCATTACTTTGTCACGATTTGTTTTCAAATCAGAATAGATAAATTATAATATTAAATGGAACAAATCAAGATTACCGGCACTGTTGATTTTTTAACAAATTTTCTTTTCGGCAAAAGCACTATTTTTGGTTAAAAAAAAAGTTACATAAAAATTTTTCTCCGCTCTCTGTTAGTTTTCGAGTTATAGGTACTTTAAGTTATGATGTAAGAATGCTATTTTCTCCTTCCTCCTTGAATGAAAATGAACAATATGGGTATCATTGGAAAGGTCTTGAGAAGGCCTTTCGATTAATGTATAAAATGTGCCAAACCATTAACCCATATTGAGATAATATTATATTTTATTACATTTTATTTTGACTTTTTTTTACAAAAGTACCGTTATCTCAAAAATATATCGATATAACGGTACTTTCCTATACATCAAATCATTTAGAGAACATTTCAAGCTTTCATATGATTCCCATATTACACTCCTAGACCATTAAATAACAAAAATATAGCACTTTAAAAATTAATATTCAGAGAAATGAATCGATTTTTACTCATAATATATTTGTTGTTATATGGATATTATTAGAAAGGCTTGATATAATTGGAAAGGCCTTTAATCTCAAAAATAAAAAAATAAATAAAAAATACTTAGTAAATATTAATTAATTTGCATTTTTATTTGAATTATAGATAAAAAAATTAAAACAAAATTTAAAAAAAATGTTTGGAACAAATCAAGGTTACCAGCACAGTTGAAATTAAAATATATGTTTTTAATGTAAATGAAGGTTTTTCTGTGTAGTTGAAATTAAAATATATGTTTTTAATGTAAATAAAAGTTTTTCTGTGTAGTCGGCCTTCGGCCGGGCTAAAGGGCTTTCTCCTCTATGTATGTCGAACACCGGCTTCGCTGAATAAATTTTTTTTTTGGAAATCAAAAAATTTTTGTAAGTACCGGTAATCTTTTTAAATAATTTTTAATTTTTCATAAAATTGTAAAAATGATAAAGAAATAAGACTTATTATATATTTTTAAATTATGATATTAACAAATATATTACTAGTAAAAATCGATTAATTTTTCTAAATATTAATTTTTAAAGTGCTATATTTTTGTTATTTAATGGGCTAGGGGTGTGACATGGAGATCATATGAAAGCTTGAATTGTTCTCTAAATAATTTTATGTATAGGAGAGTACCGTTATATCGATATATTTTAGAGATGACGGTACTTTTGTAAAAAAAAAGTCAAAATAAAAAGTAATAAAATATCATATTGTCTCGCCATGCGTTAATGATTTTGCACATTTTATATATAAATCGAAAGGCCTCTTTAAGAACTTTCCTATGATACCCATATTGTTCATATTCATTATAGGAGGAAATATATTATTAGTAAAAATCGATTAATTTTTCTAAATATTAATTTTTAAAGTGCTATATTTTTGTTATCTAATGTTCTAGGGGTGTGACACGGGGATCATATGAAACCTTGAAATGTTCTTTAAATAACTTGATGTAAAGGAGAGTACCGTTATATCGATATGTATTTGAGATAACGGTACTTTTGTAAAAAAAGTCAAAATAAAAAGTAATAAAATATCATTGTCTCACCACGGGTTAATGATTTGGCACATTTTATATAACAATCGAAAGGTTTCCTCAAGACCTTTCATGTGATACCCATATTGTTCATATTCATTACAGAAGGAAGGAGAAAATTGCATTTTTATGTTATAACTTCAAGTACCCATAACTCGTAAACTAAGAGCGAGCGGGCAAAATTTTTTACATTACTTTAATTACAAATAAAAATGCTACTGAATCATTATCAAAATTATTTCAAAATCAAGTGTGCTGGTAATGTTGATTTATGCCTATTAAATATGACTACGAAAATAATCTACCTACTACTTTAATTCTATTTAGAGCTAAAACAGAAATATTATCAATTTTAACATAAATCAATCTTATACCAAAGTTCAATTTACGTTTGCAGTCAACTACATATGTATAAACATTCGGAAATAGTTATAGACAAAGAATATAAAGAATGGAAGGCTTGTCAAAAAAACCTAACTCTGTTGTAAATACGACTTTATGATTATGTTAGTCAAATTTTATTTATATTATTATAGAGTTGAAACAACTTTCGCCACATAAGCACACATATTTGCTTAAAATAGTATTAAAAAATTATTAAATACAATTCGTCACAAATATAATTACATTTTTTGGCTTTTTATTGATGGATATGAAAGCAATTTCAAATTATTTTAAATTCTGTTTTATTTTTAATACCAAAAGTAGCAACTTTGTTTCTTCAATTTAAATTTAAACATAGAAAAATAGAACGTCAAAAATATTCATGTTACGGGAGTTAAAATACAATAAATGTACGTGAAAAAATAATAAAAATATTGTCTGCTAGTGAAAAAACATAGTAATTTTTCATAAATTTTAAAGGAGTTTTGTCCATTTTGGTTTTTTCCTCTAAAAAGTATGTAATTCACATAGAACTTGTATGTGAGGAGAGAAAAATGTTGTTGTAGGAAATTCTTTTCTTTTTATTCTTTAGTTCATAATGTAATTATAAAGTGACCGCACATCAACAAAAACAACAGTTGCTTGTATTTTGTTAGTGCACATAATGTCAAAATGTATGAACAAAAAATTAGAGTGAAGAAGATGAAATCTTACATGCGAATACAAAAACAATTTGACAGTTTCGCGCGGCATTTACATGAACAAAATTGTAAATCAGCTGGGCATACGAGGTCACTTTCTTATTACACTATGTCTTTGGTTATAGAATTTAGAATTTATATTAACTTGATAATAACATTACCAGAATTTTTATTTTAATTTGGAAAAATTAAATAAAATATATTTTTTGTAAACAATTTAAATATTAACCGTGATAGGTTTTAATTGAAGCAGTCATTAAAGCTTAAACAAACTAAAATAACTCTAATAAATGCATAAAGATGTTCTTTAACTTTATATAGTAAAAAGAAATGTGGAAAGTATAGTTTTTTTTTAATCTGGCTACTTTATGGGTAATGTTAAACATGAAAAGGCGAAATTAAATATTTTTCAAAATGATAAGAAATATATAAAATAAAGGCAACTATTTTTTTTACCTCCAACGTTTTATTTGGTACTGAATTAGTCAAATGTCCATTTGCTATTGATGACTTGGTTAAGTTACTTGATCCATTAATACCATTCACATTAGGTTTCATACCATTTGACGTTGCATCTTTACAAATATACCAAACAGAATGATGTGAATCTATATTTTTTCTCTTCCATCCTTTGGGACAATTAAGCTTTTCCAAAGCAGTTGAATCTATGGGTTTCGTATAGCGAGTATCATAATAGCTGATGCAATTTATATTCATGTGTAGGGCATAGGTAAATATACGCGTAAGTAGTTTATCATTTGCTTGTGTATTCTCTGGACCAATGATTAGATTTAAATGTTTTGGTATTTTGTTTAAATTTGTCTTACACTGTTGCAGAAAATTGTATTCACTCTGTTCTCGTTCTGCCTGCGTATGGCAGAGATCATATGACCATAGAGCAAAAGCAATGATACGTAAACGCAACCACAAACAAAATTCATACAGTGAAACAATATAATGCAGCAACTGCCAAAGAAATTTATAAATGCAAGTTGTAAACTTCTCCATGTGCAAGTATTTATTGGTTCACACAATTGCCGGAATGTTGCTGTCTTTTGTAGGATTTCTTAGATGCACTTATGGATAGATCAGTTTTCAGTATTTCTGCTAACCTTATAAGAGGAACAAAAATTATTTGATGACCTTTTGGTAGTTTAGGGACAGCACATTTCTTGTCTAGTTTTTGAATGAGTTTCAGTATCGACCTCTATTTTATGATATCTAACATTTTCATTTATGATTTCTGTGTAAATTTCTTATCAATTTAACTAAAATTAAACATCAAATATTCCATTTAGCACCTTTTTTAACAATCACTATTTTTTTCTCTCGTTTCCCGGCTGTATCTCAATTCTTTTTTACAAATGTCAACAAGTATGACAGCTGGGAAAAGACACACGTCAGTATGTAACATATTCAGGGTTGGAAAATGGAGATTATGAAATGTTAAATTATGATTAAAAGTACTAAAAATGAAAAATTAATAGGTATATTCGACTCTTTGATTTTATACGATATTTTTCGCCTCTTTTGACTATCTTACAAAAACTTTAGAAATATGAATATGTTGATAAACTATCACACAATATATGCAATGAAAGTGCTGGTAACACATAAATAGATTTTTTATGATAGTATTTCTAAGATATGATGTTGAAATAAAAATTTCTAAGAAGCTATTCCATTCAAGCCCGAATTTGTGGAAGGTGGCAACAGTTGCACAAAAACAAAAATATGGCGTATTCATTATTGATTTTTATATATGCAGTTTGATAACTGTAACAACCAAAATAATAATCAGCTGCTTAACTAAGGTTACCTTGTATACATTCGCACTGATTTTGACGTTTGTTTTGATAAAAATTTGCCTAATGTAGACACTAGATAAGTCAACGTTAACACTCAGCGGGAGCAATAAAACACAACTAATACCAGAGCACACTGAACAGGTATAATCGTCGGCCCAGCTGTTTGTTCTTGGTGTAAATGTCAAAATGTCAAAATTTCTATAAAAAATAAAATCATATTACACCTCTCCCTTATCGGTTACACTGTCGTGTGCATCCTGTGGGCGTTAAATAATAGTTGGCAACGACTAAATGTAAGATGACACTTGTAAACAAAGAAAACAAATGGTGAAAGTGGGAAAGGTAAAGAAAATTTTTTTTATATGAAAAGTAAATTGCTGAAGATATTTTCGATGGCGAACAGGAAAGACATCTTGCGGCGTATGCAAGATGTCGTGATGGGGTTCTAGAGAAAAATGGAATTCTTTTTGGATATGAGCTAACAACGGTGTGGCAGAGAAACAAATAGCGAGTTGGGAAAAAGAGTTTTATTTAAAAGTGCTAATTTAAAAGATTGAAGCAATATCTAAAAAAAGGTTAAAACTTAAAACGATTTGAAAATAATACAAGAAAAAAAACTTAAAAACTGCTTAAAATTGTGCAACAGTTAAAAAAAAAGAGAAAAACTTAAAAACTAAATAAAAGTCACAAAAAAAGTTAAAACTTAGAAACTTTTTAAAATAATATAAAAGTTTACAAAAAAAAAAAAAGTTTGAAATTTAAAAATTATATGCATTCTACAAAAAGAAAAGTTAAACTTAATAACTATATAAAATTTTACAAAAAGTTATAAAAAATATGAAATTCTATTAAATATTAAGTTTAAACTAAAAGAAACAAAAAAAAAAAAAAACATTTAAATAAAAAAATTATACCAATAATTAAAACTAAAATTTAAAAATATATAAAAAAACCCAAAGGCTGTAAGTAGAGAACACCAGTTGAGGAAAACTAATTCTTCTTTACCTCTGCCACATCCAGCGTGGGATTGCATCGAACATATCACCAGGTCAGCAGGTATCGCCAGACTCGGACGGAAATAGACGGACGAAACTAAAAAAGAAAAACCACATATAAATTTTATTAATATATAGAATTTAAAAAATATAGAAAAAAATAGAAAATATTAAAAAAAAGAAAAAAATTTAGATAGGAATGATAGTTAGGGCATTTATACCTTTTTAGTTCAGTCCCTTAGCAATGTTTTTTTTTATTGAAACAAAATAATTTACGTACCCGTACAATCCGTGAAATAACATTATTAGAAGCTGTACCATTTTAAACACACAGTATTCCCGAATTAAAAGAAATGTTTAAATGAATTGTTTTTAAATTTTTCCTTTTCTTTTCTAAATTATTTATATATACTTAGCTTTTATATGCTTTTTTAATTTGGTAAATTTTCCTTTATTTGGTGATTATTTGGTGAGATAGCGTAGCTGTGATAGGGGTTGCCAAATTAGGAACCAGGCTACCATGGAGAGGGAACTTTTATACCCTTGTGGGAGGGATAATTTACCCCGGCGTAACAGCTGCCGGCTAGAAATGAAGAGAATGCTGCAACCTTCAAGTAATTATTAAAACTAGGCAAGAATGTGAACGTAGCTCACTTCGGGTCCCCATATGAAATTTTAATTCTTATTAAATTTGTTTAACATTTTAGCTGGTATTTTTTTTCTGTGTACCCGGTGATTGGTCACCAGGCGAGCAAGAACTCCACCTCATCCGGCGAGTTATAGCCCGGCTTCCACCAGATACCAGCGCCGCTCAATCTGGTAGCCCAAACAGATGTTCAAATGTTTGACAAACCCGGTTGGTACACTACAACACCTTATTAATCAGCCTTGTCTAACTAAACTTTCCAACACTGGTGGCACTGCTTCGAACTGTATTACCAAGTTTAAATACAATATCCGCAAATTTGGTAACTTTCTTCAAACATGGTTCAAATGCATTTGGAAAATCTTTAATATTAAGAAACTTTTTCGGATACTGCATATCTCTGCGTCTACAAAAGATCGATTCTTTGTTTTGGTGGACAAAGAAGCGAAAGAGTTTTAATGAAAATTCTTCTAACAGTTTTAATCCTTCGGAGCCAAAAAGTATATAAACTTTTCCATATTTGAACTAAAGTGCTTTGAAATCTGTTGATTCAAAACCAAATTTGTTTTCCTCAACTGGTGTTCTCTACTTACAGCCTTTGGGTTTTTTTATATATTTTTAAATTTTAGTTTTAATTATTGGTATAATTTTTTTATTTAAATGTTTTTTTTTTTTTTGTTTCTTTTAGTTTAAACTTAATATTTAATAGAATTTCATATTTTTTATAACTTTTTGTAAAATTTTATATAGTTATATGAGTTATATTTTAACTCTTTGTGAAATAAATCTGGTATTTTATCGATATTCATATCGGAAGGATTTTTCCGTCTTTAAATTATAAAGCCGTTTAAGCTAATTTCCTTCGAAAACTTCTCTGTGAAATAAAAGTTCTGTGAACTCAGCATTGAGAGGTGCACCATTCGAGAAAATTTTAACAATTTTATTTTTTTTTTTTTTTTATTTTATAGTTAAAATTTGGAAAGGACATTGCAACGACTTTATGAAAAAAGTTCATTTATATATTGTCACATCGTAAAGTTTACTTTATATTATGTCAAAGCACGGGATCCTTCATTAGTTTTTCTTGCAGCTAGTGTTTGTTAATTTTTAAAACAACTCATTTTAGATTATATATATAATCAATTCAAGAATGTTTTGCAGGATTTCTTCGCGACCCCCCATGAATGTTCTTACGGACCCCTTGTGGGTTGCGGAGCAGCATTTGAGAACAGTTTTTTTTAAGGCTGCTGTTTCAAATCGTCAAAGTGCATGTTGACCCGCCATGTTTGTCGAATAACACGTTGTGTGTTGAAAAAATGCAGGGGTGAATTTTAAAATACTTTGTATTCATAAAATTACTTTTATTTTTACAAGAAAATACGAAAGCCCTAATTGACTAATAATTAATTTTATATTGATAATGCCAATTTTTGTTTCATTTACAGCTGTCTGGTAACTTTTTTATTATATAAAAAACTTGGCATTACTATTGCTGAATTTCCTGAATAATAATAAAAAGCTGAATTACCTTTTTTGCACAGTTGTTGGTTATTGTTCGTTGAATCGTTTGCAATAATTTTTAAGTTGTTTGGTCCACTAAATTGAAGAAAAAGATTAAAACCAATTTTCAGAGGAATAAGCTATACTACTGACTGACAATTAATAAATCAAGGTAAGTTGTATTTAAACTAATTTCAGTATGAAGCAAAAAAAATCAACAAGAAAAAAGTGCATTATGTGAAATCGAAAAAAAGTGAATAAATGAAAAATGTATTGTGAAAATCTATAGAAAGTATAGGAAAAGCCGGCTTTTTTGTTTCAAAGGGAGAGATTTAATGCATTAAAAATTTATGGGTGGTGGCTGTTGTTTTGTATCTTGAAACATTTATATTGGAAGACTGCCTGTCATTTAACAAATTTTTAGCATTATTTAATCAACATTTCAAAAGATGAAAATTATAGATAAAATAATGATAAAAATAAAATTTTATAAGTTTTATTTAATACACTTCCCTACAAACAAACGACTATAAAAGTGCTTTATGCATACGTGTGTATGTAGGTGGTTGTTTGTGTGATTTTTTTTTCTTTTTTAATAAAGTTTCCTTGTACAATCGATGAATGATGTTTCTTTCTAATTGGATGCCAACCTAACGGATGTTTACGGATTTGAGACAGCTGTTCGTTTATTGTATTGTTAACAATATATATTTTTTTTTTGTGTTCTAATTTCGTTTTTTTTTTCATTCGCAAAGAATCTCATTTTTTTTTTAATAAATTTTAATAGTGCGTTCGTATTTGTGGTAAGTTTCTTAATTATAATTTTATTTTATTTTTATTATTAAAATGCGAATTTATCAATATCCGTTGTTGTAGAGTGTATAGTGTATATGTTGCAGTCATTAGCCTGTATGTAGTATGTACTATAGATGTGTGACTCATTATATTATTTGATTTTTGTTTTTAACAAAATTTTATTATTATGATGTGGTTAACTATTTTTAGTCTTTTCTTTATCATATCATTTAAATCCAAAATTTTCATTAAAGAAATTGAAAAAATGGCATTTGTATTCCTTTAGCTTATAAAGAGTGCTTCTTACAAGAATGTGATAGGTAATAGGTATATATATATATATTTTTTTTTTTTAATAAAAGAAAATGAACAAATTTTGAAACTTTAATTTTACGGAATTAAAGAAATAAATAAAACTCTTATTAAGTTTAAGATTTCTGCATTTGATTTGTTTCTTTGAAAAAGTTAAACTTTTTAAAAATTGTTGTAATTGATATTTTAATTTACTTTTAGCATAGAATTTATATTTTTTATATTATGTGCGCTTTTAGAATATTTGAGGGTCTATTTTAACTTTCAAAAGAGACAAGGTTTAAAGTTAATTTCCCTTTTAAAATTTTTAGTATTAATATGGTTTTCCAGTCACGTCTGTTTACTAAAATTTACTCTACGAAGGTCACCGACGTATTAATTTAGAAAAAAAAAAAAATACTTTCTGAATCCTACTCATAAGCTACAGGTTCCATTACAGATTTGTATTTTTATACATTTTATAAATTTTTACAAAAATAAAAAAAACGAATTTTTACTAAAAATCCGAATTTTTCACTAAAAATCCGAATTTTTCACAAAAATCCGAGTTTTCATTAAAAAGTCAAATTTTCATAAAATTCTTCACAAAAATTTAAATTTTTACTAGAAAACAAAATGTAACAAAAATAATAATAATAATAATAATAATAATAATAATAATAATAATAATAAGTTATCTGAAAACAGCCGACTTATCCTTCATTGAATTGACGTACTTTTTTTTAGATAGTAGGTAGTTGATTTTTTAGTATAAATTTAATTAATAGTAATTTAATAAATCCAGAAAAATGTATTAATTCTACTGATAGTTCCAGAATGTCTTCAAATAGCCTGCATATGTTCCACAACTAGCAATCCATTTCTTAAATGCCTCTTTTTTTTAAATCACTGTAATTTTTTTTTTAATTTTCTTTCTTTGGATTTAGAATTCATTTGGATAACAATAATTTATCTATACAAGTGATGCATAAATAATACAGCACTAGTTTTTAAGACTTATTTCTAAAAAAAAAAAATTAAATCAATTTAGAAACATAATATGGTTCTTCTCCATGAGTGACAGAATTGGTTGTGACACCACTAGTTCCAAAGATGTTATTAAAGAGTCTTAAGAGGTTCTAATTAAAACATTTCTAGAACTAATGATTTTAGTACAAGTTCAAATTTTTTTCCGCAATTTTTTCATTTCTAAAAAAAATTTACAGACACACAAGTTAGATATTTTTGGGTATACTCACTTTATCAATTATATTTAAAGTATCAAGTTTTCTCAGTTTTTTTTTTTTTTTTTTTTTTTTTTTTTTTTTTTGCAAAATTTCCATAACATTAACACTGCTTTGTGGTTTTGAATTTTATAACTTAAGAAAATAATATGGAATAAAACAGGTACAACGAATTAAAAGAAAACCAAACAAAAATATCTATTTATATATATAAAATACAAACAAGCATCTACAAACATTCATGTGTATTATCTAGTGAATTTAACCAAAAGGAAAAAAAAATTATTAGTTATTCATTCAGAAAAAGCAACTTTTGCACTCGAATTATGAAAAATTATATTTAAATTTAATTTTTATTAAGGTGTTCACGACAGTTTGGTTATCAGGTTATGTGATTTGTGGCTATATTATAAAGAGCAAAATTCATAAAAATAGCCAATTTGCTCAACCCCTGCCCTTGTTTATAGATTACTATCTGAATGCAACATTAATAAAAAATTCTTGAAGGAAACGTAACTATACAGCTTTGTCGAGTTATTTTGAAATACTACTGTTTCCCTTAATATTTCTTTTATTAAAAATTATAGCAAATATCGCAAAATAAAAAGAAAAATGAAATAATAATAAAAATAAAAAATTGCAATATTTCCGTCAATTTTATCAATATGAAATTAGTTTTTATCCTATAATTCCTTTCACCTTAAAATACATCTATAATTAAAAATTTTATTTAAATCGGTTCAGCGGTTTAAGCATGATTGCGTTACAAACAAACATACAAAAAAAAAAAAAAAAAAAAAAACACATTTGATTTTATAATATTAATGCGATTAATGTGATTATCCATCTGTTTATTTGTAGCGTTGGATACTAATAAAAACTTAAAAAAGTAATGTATTTTGTTGTTGTAATATAACTATATAATAACACAACCTGATAACCAACCTATCGTGAACATCCTTATTGTGTTTTAATATAATAAAGAAAACCTAAAAATAAAAAATGCATGAATTATTAACCTATTAAATTTACGTAGAATTTTTTGTTTTTGGCATAATCTAATAAATACAAATTGCAATTTATTAAATATTTTTGCAAATAAAATTAATGTCATTGACTTTTTTTCATCGTTTGATGTATCATAAAATGCATTTAACCAACTTTAAACAAGTTTCCTTATATGAAAAAATAAAGTAAATTGAAACAAACATAAAACTGTTTCAACAATTTTAATTGAATAAATGAAAATACAAAAATACCTTTTTGGCTTTTATACTCAACTTACATATACATATGTATATTAGGAAGGCCCAATACTAACTGAAAATTAGGAGGCGGATTTCCATAATTTTTTTTGAAAGTGCGCCTAATTATTTTAAACACATATTTATTAAACCATACAAACATCAAAAATCATTCCATGACCAACTACTCAACTAATCAATCTGATCTTACTTATTCCTCAACTGTAATGTAATGCGGCTAGCGCTAGATGTAGATGTTTTTTTTTTTTTTTTTTTGTTAAATAATATTTAACCTGCTTATGCGATGCAAATTATTTCAATGTCGTAAGTCTAAACGCAAACAATTACATTTACATTCATGTTAATACATATTAATTTTTTTAAAGGATTTTATTTCTTTTATTTGATTATCAACAATTCATTCTGAGAGTTCAGATCGCTAATCATTTCTATGGCAAGACTTTACATAAAGTTGAAACTATTTTTTATATTTATATCTATAATTATATTTCTTTCAATGCCAATAAAAATTTTATATGCAAATTATTATGCATTATTAAGTGAAATATAGCAAAAAATGCATTATCAGTTAAATATGCACCATAAAATCAAAACCTTTTTTAAAGTGTGTGATTCAGATAGCTTATTACTTTATATAGTTTTTAAATGCTCGAGCATAAACATCCACTTGTATAAAAATCCGCTCCTACTTTTAATTGCAAATTAATTACTAAAGTTTTCGATAAAGAAAATAAAAATGTAAAAATTGTAGATCTTTAAACTAATTTAATTTTTAGTTTGGTTTGGCAACCGCATCTAAAATTTTTAGAGCCGTCCTAATGTACATGTTTATACCGTTGCTATTTAATGAAAGAAAGTATGAAATGTTCTTCTGTTTGTTTCGTTTGATGTGGGGAATTATTTGATTGTCATCAATTATGTACAGACACTGATGAAAGAAATAAAATCTTAAAATGTTTAATGTACATATAGATTTCTTAATTGCATTATCTGTTTAATTTTTGCTTGATTAAATATAATTAACATTTCTGGATTTTTGTGGAAAAATAACAAAAATTTAGAATTTATATATTTATATGTTACTTATTAGTTACAATAACAATTTCGTCTTATTTTAAAAATAAGACGAGAGAAGTATGCAAAGAGATAAATAAATATGTATCTACTTTATTGCTTGTTATTAGTATCGTTTTAAAAAATTTAAACATTTTTTCTATTTTGATTTTTAGTTATTGTTTGGCAGTTTATAAGTTATGCAATTTTAACAATAATTCTATGAAATAATTAAAAATGCATTTTTGCTGAAAATATTTCAAAATTCGAAATCACATGACTAATACTTATGTTAAAAATTCATTAATATTATGTTCTAAGCAGTTCAGAGTTTAAAAGTACGAATAATAATAAAAAGCAAAACGGTATTGTTTATATACAAACAAACAAAAACAAAAATTCCTTTATAATTGTCGTCCTTCCATTTCTTATAGTTATGATTTTCTTTTTTTATTAATGAGTTTAATTAATTCTCAACTGATTTGTAAACTAAATATGTTTTTGGCAACAATTAATATTCTTACATATTTTGTGGCTCCTTAAAAGGAACCCTACTAAAACCCACCGGCCAACCACCTGCCTAAGTGGCATTGAACCCAATTTTTTGCTGCTCGAACCCAATATATATATATATATATATATATATATATATATATATATATATATGTGTGTGTGTATGTTTAGGTATTTATGGTGATTGTCTATTTTATTTATTAAGTTTTTTGCTTGTTTTATATTTTAATGTTTTTTGTGGTATTCGGACGACTACGGTCTGTCCAATTTGCGTGTTTTTTTATTCTTGTTGTCTAAGAAGTATAGATATTGTACGCATAAATGTTTGTTTTTATATTGTAAAGTGTGTGTGTGCAAACTTTTGAGGATGGCAGCATTTTTTTATTTTTTTTATTTTTGTCTTTTTTCCTGTATTACGTATGGATAAATATTGTATGTTTATGTGTATGTGACTAACAACCGTTTATTTATCATAAAAATTTTGGATGATTTGTTTTATTTTTCAACAAAATGTTAGAAATTTTTTTTTGATTTTTTTTGGCAACTAAAAATATTTAGTATTTTTTTAAACGTTCATTCATACAAACGTACGTATTATTTTACGGTCGATTACGCGGTTTTGTTGGCATAATAGGTGTGGTTTTTGCGTTTGCGCTAAAAATTAAATAAAATTTTATAATTTTAAGAAAAACTCATGTTTTTTATGTTGCAAATAATTAAATATTACATATACAAATAAATAAAATTTATAAAGGAGTTATTTTCGTCATACTTCCTAAAGTTTAGTGTAAAAATTTGGTGCACGTTACAGTTCTTTTATTTGCATTGTTGTTCAGCAAATTGTAATATTATTTAAATAATTATTACAATTTAATTTTTTGAAATCGATTTAGTTTCAAGAATTGTAGATCATGTAATTTAATTTCAGTTTTGGTCAAATTTCGAATTTTTAGCGAAATTTCGAAATTTCAAAATTTTGGATTTTTGCTTAAATTTCAATTTTTGGTCAAATTTCGAATTTTTAGCGAAATTTTGAAATTTCGAATTTTTGGATTTTTGGTAAATTTTCGGATTTTTTTGTGAAATTTCGAATTTTTTATTTTTTTTTTTTATAAAATTTAGGATTTTTTATGAAATTAAAATTTTTTTTTGTGAAATTGTAAATTTTTTTATGAAATTCTAAATTTTTTGTGATTTTAGATTTTTGGCGAAATTTCGAATTTTTGTTGATATTTCAAATTTTTAATAAAAGTTTTGGATTTTTTGAGAAATGTATTATTTACTGAAATTTTAAATTTTTACGGAGATTTCGATAAATAAATAAAATAAGCAAAATAAATAAATAGATAAATTTAAGGTCAACACTATTAGAAAAGATCATCTAACACTTAAATTTTTTCCAGAATAGAATACAAAAGAGGGCAAAGGGCGGAATTAAGGTAGTACTAAGCGCTTATGGTAGGTTAGTTATCCTTGCATTGACACCGCTAAAGGTTATAAATCTATTTGTGCGTAGTCAACTATTATTCGTCCATTGACAACATTTAAAATTTGTCGTCAATTTGATAAATAAGTCACCTATGTTGTAGTTTTAACCATTTATTGAAGAAATCATACTTCGAACATGACAAATGTCATCAACATCTATTTTTAAACATAATTGACGACCACAGATGAGTAAAAGCATTACTAAAGCATTAATAAAAAGAGATTGCTGTAGCTGAAGTGGTTAGCGCTCTTAACTATTCAACAAGGGAAAGTGAAAAGGTGGCCTGGGGTCAAATCTCAGTAGAATTAAATTTTTTTAATATGGTTGACGACGATGGGCATGACAATGTAACTTATATTGTTTTTGCAGGATTTTAGTGTTCTTTGTTCTAAAAAGTCATAAAAATTTTTCGGAGTTGTCTTTGTGTCGTCGAGGACTATGTCAAATCATCAAGACATTGTTGATATTTGTACGACTCGGACTATTGGTAATTGTATTTGTTGTCTTTGACTGGCGGTAACAAGGGTTCAAACTCATAGTTAACTGGCTTTTTCTTCCAAAATTGCTCAAATTTTTGAGATCGATGTGGGAAGCTTTTGGTTAATTTTCATTTTCATATAGATAAACAAGTGGGAAAAATTAAATTTAAAAAATGGAAATTGCTTGTGGACATATTTTATTTTTCCTCTTATAGATATATAACTAGAAAAAAATTAATTGACATTCTTCTATCATTAGAAACTTACACGCTTGTGTTTCCGACCATATTATTTTACATGCCCTACTATTTTAAAGAAAAACTAAAAAATTTCAACTTTAAGATTGCATTGTTTCAATTATTTATTTCCTTTTCCTTAAACTTAATAGGAGAAAAGTTTTTAAAGCGCAGACTCTTTTTAGGCTATAAAATTTTATTTTAGTACATTATTTACTATATATATGTCATTCATTTTCCTGAGTGAGTATTTTTTTTTATTTTCTATTAAGTTAACAAGCATTTTACTAAAATGCCTTAACAATATTATGTGATGATGAACGACGTATGTAATATTTATTGTTGTAATCTTTATTACACATCTCAATTTAAACTTTAATACTTTCTCTTCTCTTGAACAAAACAAGCCAGCCGGTTGTTTGGGTCTTTTAACATCATCATACTCATTCACAACGCCCAAAACTTCTTACTCTAATGCCGCTGTGAGCTTTTTTTGTTTAAATAAATTGGCGAGAGTAAGTGTATTTTTTGTGTGCGAAACCCCACCACCATCGTCATCATCGTCGTCATCATCATAAACATCTCTGTCAGCAGCATCTTTGCTTGAAATCCAATGTGCGAATACAAATGCAAATACATGTTTTTTCCATTTATTTGAAATATGCTTGTGCTTCATTTCATTTTTAACGTTTGTTTTAAACAAGTTTTATTTTCTGCTGCTGTTAAATAAATATTATATATTTTTGTTTCTATACTTCCCACTATTTTTTAACCATATAAAAAAGTTTTTCATTACATTTGTAAAGTGTTTAATAAAATATTAAATTATAACGGATTAGCAAAAATAAATAGCCATTTTATCAGGTTTTATGTGCATGTAATTTGGTCAAATTAGTTTCTGTTAATAAAAAAAATAATAATAACGGACATCTTTCAAATTTATTAAAACTATGTACGCATATGAACTATGATCTCCGAAATAGTTAATGTATTTTTATTTTTTTATTTTTGGGAAAACCATTTAGTAGTTACTAAAAAATACCATTAAAGTGCTATAAATTTAAAAAGAAACCATAAAAATTTCTTAAAAATGTTTCATAAATGTAATAGCTTATAAATTAGAATATGAATTGAAAACATCCATACAATTTAGTTTATTGTATATAAAAATCAAATATTTATACATTCCTTTCAAAATAAATGCAAATATTTATATTAATCTACACATGTACGAATTAAATGTTTCTGTTTATATCAAGATGTATCGACCAATAAATATTTAAAATACAATTTCCAGTTATATTAACAAAAATATATAAAATATTTTCTATTTTATACAAAAGTCATGTTCATTGACACATTGGTAATCCATATGAAAATTATATCCTCCTGCTACTCTACAACTTGCTTGCTCTCTCGCAATGGTGTTATGTTTAGGTCATTCCAACAAAACTTGTTAAAATTACGTGCAGTTAGTTGTTTGTTAAATGTCTATTGTTGCTCATTGCCAAAAATGCGCAACTAGTCGTAAATGTTTTCTTATTTTTCTTTATATTTTATTTCAATTTTAAAATTAAAAATATGTATATAAAAAAGTGTTTTTGTGTTTGAAAATGTTTTCCATTAAATACTACATGAAATTGTATGAAAAAATAAAAGAGAAATTGGAAAAATCATCAAGTGTGAACTCGTGTATGAACAGTGCATGCATTAGTGTATTTTTTAAATTTATTTATTTATTATTATTTTTTTTTTTTTTTTTTTTTTAGAAAATATATATAAAAATGTTTCGTTTTAATTAAGTGAATTTTATAAGAATGAAGTGCATAATATGTAACTATTAAAAATCAAAATATAATACATACTTAAGATGTAGCAGCAGATATTAGAATTTTTAAAATAAAAAAGAAAATTAAATTTTATTAAGACTACAGTGCATTATTATTGAGTTTCCAATATATTTATGATGATTATTGAGCAAAATATAGCTGGGAAAATATTGGATGTGGCAAAAAGCCAGCTGTTCAACTAGACATTTTTTTTAACTCGAAATAATTAATTCCCATAAAGATCAGATTTATCGAATTTTATCTTTAACTAAAAAAAAAAAAAATGTCAAATGTTTTTATAGATAAAATTTGTCAAAAAGATAAATTTATGGATAATTGGCAATAAATAGAAAATTTATATAAAGAGTAAAATATATAAAAAGAAAATTTAAAAAAAAGGTAAAATTTATCGAAAATTTTCGATAAAAAGAAAATTTATCGAAAATTATCTATAAAGGGATATTTTAACAAAATTAACTATGTAGACAGAATTTATTAAAAAGTTTCTATAAATTAAGAAAATTTATCGAAATTTTCTGACGAAATTTTCTATAAAGAAATAATTTATGGAAATTTACATATAGAGAAAAAATTATCAAAAATTTCCCTCTGAAAAGAAAATTTATTGAAAAATTTCCTTTAAAAAGAAAATTCATAATTTTGTAAAAGAGAAAATTTATAGATTTTTTTAAGAGAATATAAAATATTTCCATGAAGTGAAAATTTCCTCTAAAAAGAAAATTTGTCACAAAATTCCTATAAAGAAAAAAATTATTGAAAATTTCCTGTAAAGAGAAAATTTACTCAAAATTTTCTATAATTGACAATTTTATATAAAGAAAATTTAGCGAAAATGTAGAGAAAATTTATTAAAAATTTTCTATAGTGAAAATTTATTAAAAATTTTCAATAGAGAAAATTTGACGGAAATGTATTAAAAATTTTCAATAAACAGAAAAATTATAGAAGATTTTCTATAAAAAGAACGTTTAATGAAAAGTTTATATAGAGAAAATTTAACGAACATTTTCTATAAAGAAAAAACATTTTCTATAAAGATAAAATTTATCGAAATTTTTAATGAAGAGAAAATTTATCAAAAATTTTCAATGAAAACAAAATTTATAGAAAGTTTTCTATAAAGATAAAATTTTTCGAAAATATCTACTAAACAGAATTTATCGCACTTTCTATAAAAGAAATATTTATTGAAAATTTTCTTTAAAGAAAGAGATTTTTTTGACAGTTTTGGCAATTTTTTTCAATAATATAAAATAAATATAAATAAAAAAATTGTTGATAATTTTTTTGCACGTAAAATATTTTTTAAATTTCATATAACGATAAAGGGTAGAAAATTTCCTTTGTAGAGTAAGGTTAACTAAAAATTTTTATAAAGAGAAAAAGAAAAACTGATTTAAATATGATTAATGTAATTAAAACAACTACAGTTTTATAATAAAGATATTCAACTCAAAATTTTGCAACCCTAGGAATTTTGCACTGTTTCAAGTTGACGTGAGCAACCACTTTTGAAAAAATTAGATAGAGTTTACAAAAGGAAGTAAAAACTATTTTTTCAAGGCAACGAAAAAATTGGTATTTCATTTCTAATATATTTTTTATTTTTATAATTTGTATTTATGTTTATTTATTTCATTTCTTATTTTTTTATTGTTCTTGTTAAATTATAAAAACTTTTTTTACGTTTAGTTCGATTTTTCAGTGATGTTTTCCAGTTTATAATTAATCTTTGAGTACTATTTACACATTTTTACAGAGTGGCAGCATTATAAAAATTTATGCAACTTTGAAACTTTTTACTCAGTTAATTTTGCAATTGCTTTTACTCTAACAATTTTGCCACAGTTTTACAAAATATTATTCTTGTTGTTGTGTTTATAGAAATCAATATAACTTTCCTATGTTCTTCTCAAAATAGTTTAAAACATTTAAAATTCCTGACAAATCGTTTAATTGAAAAGGAGATAAGCAAAATTTTAAGTCAGTTTCTAAATCTAAATAAACGAGCTTCGTCATATTTCACGTTCAAAAAACACATTTTTAAGTAAACTACCATTTCTTTGCGATCAAATTATTTCACAAACATGCTTTATTTAATATTATACTATAATTTGAAATGAATATAAAAATTAAATATAAAAAAAAGTAGAACTATTTGTCAATAATAGCTGTGATGCTATTTAATACTTCTTTACTGTTGCATCATAAATATATACAATTAAATTTATATAATCCCAATTCTTGGGCGTGTTGTTCGATGAAATGTTCAGTTTTTCCTTTTACCACGTGAAATTGTACAATTATATAGGCATGTATTTTTGTTTTACTTTATTTCTACGTATTTTTTCACCCGGTTTTTTTCGCTTTTCCATATTTTTGTACATTATTTTCTGTTTCGTTTGTTGTCCCGGCTTGACCTAGTTTCATGTACATACATATCCTTATACATACATATTTCGCTATATTCTCACACTGAGCAATGTATTCCAACAAGGATGTTTTTCTGTACATAATACAGTTGTATAAGTCAAGAGGTGTTGGGCTGTATGTACAAAATATTTATAGTACATGTATATATTTATTAAAAATGTAACTGGTTGTATCAGTCAGTTATACTTCAACCACTTGACAACTTCAATGCTGTGAATTTTCTACAGATTTTTTTTATAAAATATATATAAAGGATACTCTACTCCTTAGTGTTTTAAAATTAATTTATTAAAGTTATACTTTAAGCAAAATTTATTAAGATTTAAAAAAATGTATTAATTATTTATAATTCTAAATTGAAAATCAAAACAACGATATTAAATGTGTCTTAAGACGAATGAACATTAAAGTAATACATTTTTTATCTATAACCAAATAAAATTATCTTAAAACCAAACAAGTATATTAAATATTGTATGCGGAAATAGTTTAAACGGTCAAATATTAAACGTTTTTAGCTTTTCTTTATAGAATTTCTTTTAATTTATTCATGCATACATATTTGTTTAAATTTTTAACTTCAAGTCATGGTTGCTTGAGTTTCGTTTGTATGGTAGAGAAATGTTGTTTACTTAAGCAGTTGTTAAAAGAAACCGCTAATCTTAGTTTTAAACTACATACAAAGTGTACTGAGTGTAATTTTACTTTGTACAGTCAGAACATAGAAATAGTTAATTCATTTAATTGTTAAAACTTTAAATTTATTAAATACTGTAATGAAATCAAATGGATACGTCTGCTTATTCGAAGATTTAAATAATGAAATCCTCTCTAAGGTTTTTAAGTGTATCGGAAAATTATTAAACTCATGGCTACCCATAAATTCAATTCTTTATTTTATTGTTTCCAACATTTACTTATGAAGTTTTTATAACAAATGATAATTTCACAGTTTAGATTTTTATATCATGAATTCTACAAAACACATAAAAAAATAACAATTTTTTACCTCAATCTTTCAATTTTCTTCATATTCGCTAAATATGTTCTCAGTGAAGCTAATAAAATTTATTCAACTTAAACAAAAACCGTGTTTTTCGTGGTTTGAAATTATTAAAAAATTAAAACAAAAAAAAAAAAAAAAAAAAAAATCAAAAAATTATGCTACTTTAAAAGACAAACCATATTTTCTACATTTCTTATCGCATTTTCATTAAATTTCTACATTTGCCGTCTTTTAAAATAAATTTATTAAATAATTTCAGTTTTTTACTAAATCCGTTTTAGATGCAAATGAATTTTTCAGATGCATTTTTGAAATTGTTCTCCCCTACGATTTTTAATTTTTTTTTTTTTTTTTAATATTTTGTAAGTTTTACTTTACACAAGGAGTGTACGACTTAAAATATATAAAATTACATACGTGAATGACAGATTTAATTGATTAATATATATATAATCCAAAAATAACATTTTAGTTATAAGTTGCATTAGATGCATAAATGCATTTGCAATTTTTTAACTGCACTTTTTGAAGAATCTCTTCAGTAAAACTTTGTTACAAAAATATTTAAATTTTTTTGACAATTATTAATTTTTCATATGTAACTTTATTTGGATATATATTTTCCCAATTTTTTTAAAAATAAACTTAAAAATTTGGTTAAACGAATTTTTATGTTTTTAAATTTTTACAAAATGAAAAACATGAATAAAATCGCAAGTTTTTTAAGATTTCAAAATAGATAAGTCAATGTACCATGCAAGTACCAAATATGAACAAAATCTGAGGACCTATGGTATTTTTCATATGTGATGTCTCATGAAATTTTCTAGAGAACATTTTATTAAAATTTTTCAAAAATAAAAAAAATTTTCAGATTTTTACAAATAAAATATTTAAATAAATTTTCTATAAAGAAACATTTTTTAAAATATTTTATAAATAAAATATTAAAATTCCAATATAGAAAATTTTATATAGAGAATTTTGTATAGAAAATTTTCTATGAAGCGAAGATTTTCTCTTATTCTATAAAGAAAAAATTTATCAAAAATTTTCTATAGAGAAAATTTTATCAAAATTTTTCTACAGAGAAAATTTCATCGAAAATTTTTTATAAAGAGAAAACAACGAGAAAATTTTCTATAAATAGAAAATTCAACGAAAATTTTCTATAAATAGAAAATTCAACGAAAATTTTCTATAATAATATTCTATAATATTGTAGTAGTCGTTATTAGTTTATACTTATTTGCAGACTATAATTTCGAAATTAGTTATGCTTTTTAAAGAAGCAATGCAATACACACCCTAACCTCACACTTTTATTTTTTTAAATTGACCTGATTACAGTTTCGCATGTTAATAATATATATATTTGTTAATATAACTGAGTCAAAGAGTTTTTGAGTATGTTAAAGTGCCATTCATAAACTCAGCATAATTCTAATGAATGGAAAACAGAAAGTTTGTTTTTCCTGTTTTGTAAATCGCAACAGAAAAGGAACCTCTTATATTAATTAATTTTTTCTATCAAATATATAGATAAAGAAAAAATAATAACAAAACCTCTTAAAGACTTATAAAGTATTAAAGTAGTTAAAATATAATAACATAAAATGTTTTCGTGTTGTCGCGCAAATCCTAAAAATTTCAAAAAATCTAAAAAACAAAGTGAAGAAACCGCCAAAGAAGAACAACAGAAAATAAGCCAGCAAAATGATGCATTGACTAAAAATGATAATAAAAAGCTCATAATACCAACGATTACCATAGAAAATGGTAAATCTACGACAGATAATATTACAAATAACGAACAATCGGTGCAAGAACAAAATGATAATAAAACAATAGTTGAAAGTGTCAATAACGAAAATGATAAATTGAGTGAAATTGAAAATAAAATGATAACTATTGCAACGGAAGCAATTGAAAAAACTCTGGAGCAAAAGGAAACCGTTAAGGTACAAACAACAATAACAACGACGACGACAAAGAATACAATTGAAGCAGAACCAACTGTGGCCGAAATTATTAAAGCAACGGAAACAAATGGTATTGTTTTTTATAATTTAGCAATTTCTTTTTATGTATAATGTCTTTTTCTTCTATATTATGTAAAATTTAATTGAATATTGGCAATAATTATAGTAGTAAATGTAAAAAAAAAAAACTTAAAATAAACATAGATGACAAGGATATTGGATGGTATTTTGTATGACATTTACCTTTAGTTTTGAATTCAGGACCTTGTACATCTTTTTTTTTTTTGTCACTAGTATATTTTGTTGTTGTTTTATTTATTGTATTCCAATGATTTTGTAAAATTTTTGCTATTTTTTCCAAGCAATTACCAAAAGCTTGTTTAAATTTACAGTTGACAGTGACAATGTATCGCCATCAAATGATGCGGAAATTATTTGTTGTAAAACATTGAAAAATTCAAATAATTGCTTACAAAATAATAGCGATGAACTAGAAACAATAACGAATGATGATGGTGTCACGCTAAAGCAAACAATTGATGAAAATATTACTATTGAAAGAAATGAACGAGCTGAATCTCCATCAACAACAACGACAACAGCAACTCAGTCTAGTCGATGTGATGCCAATAATGCAAATGGTAGCATCACCACCAACAATGGAAAACCTAAATCATGTCTATCACGTCATAACTCAACACACACATCAATTAAGAAACGTGTCAACATTAGTGTACACACAGAAATAATAGAGCCTGATCCTTTATTGCCTATACTAGTACCCGTCACATCGTCCGTGGGAGATGATGAAGATGATGTGTTCTCTGATTCAGTACCACCACCCAAACGGGAAAGCATGTGTGCTCCTTATTTGGAACGTGATATTGACTATGATGATGTTGTTACGGAAACATTAGCATATGCTCATGGTTTACCTGAATGGTTTAACGATGAACGGATTAATGATGTGTAATATAAATTAATTTCTTTGATTATTTTGTGTTCTACTCTCGTTTGAATAATTCTTTATTTGAATGTGTTCCAATTCCCCTTTCAAACCCGTATAATTTGTTGAGATTGTCTTTGAGCTGTATTTCGTAGAATAAAAAAAGGTTTTACGTCTTTAAAAAGGGTTTCCAATGGCGGCCACAGTTCAGCTACGATAAAAATTGATGAGGATTGAAGAAATTTAAAATTCTCAGTTGTACAATAGGTGAATTTATAATTTTGTTCTTCATATGAAAGAAAATAGTTTATATGACTGAAAACTTTTTATTTTACAATATTCAATATATTTTCAGATGCCATTGCAAAATATGTAAACAGAATTTTAAAATTTCAGCAATTTTTAATTGCTCGATACAATATCACACATTTTTAAAATGCCGCCATAAATCTAATACAAAGAAATATTAACTATATTATAAAGTAATTTCTTTAATAATTTATCAGAATTATCCCTTATAGTCATCACATATGATGACTATAAATAACATATAAGGAATAAAATTGCAACTAAACTTTCGACCCTGTTTAAAAATTTTAATTTGTGATTAGGGGGCGGATTTTCGTGCAAATGCATATTTTTTATGAAAAATTAGATTGATATGTTAGTGAATATTTAGTTATTGCATTTTTTGTTTTGTTTTACTTAATAATGCATATTAATTTGCATATTTAATTTTTGTTTTTTTTTTAATAATTTTAACTTGGACTTATGTGAAGTCTTGTTATCAGCAGACATTTCTTTGAAAAAATGAAATAATTCGATTTTATTGAATTACTTAAAGATCTGTCAGTTGTTACCTAAATTTAAAATTAACCGATTGTGTCCATTTTCAATAGCAATATTCACTGGTGCATATTCCTATAAATGCACATTATTTTTTTTAATCAACTTGCCAAAAATGGGGCTAAAAAAATTATGGTGCTATAAATTAATTTTTTAAATTATTTATTGACTTCACTGAAAAAATTAATAACAAAAAAAAAAATTAAAATATACATTAATTTTCGAAGAAAATCACTGTCAAATTCTTCCCAGGCTACTTAATTTTTAGTTTTAACACCGTTATTATCATTATGCTTTCATTCTGCGTAAACTTTACAGGGCATGTACCTCCACCGATTCTCTATTGGATTTAAAACCGAACTGCATCCGGCTGTTCCAATTGTTGAATACTATGTTCATTAAACCACGATTTAGATTGGTTCGAGACATGAATTGAAGCGTTATCTTGTTGAAATAAGCAATCTTCATCCATTTTTTCATCCATAAATGAGAGATCATCTTCCAACAGTTCATTATAAATTGCACTGTTCATTTGAAACAAAATATATTTTTGATTTTCCTAACCAAAACACTGCGTCGAAATTGCGGTTCGACATACGAATTTCTTTCGACCTCAAATCATGTCAATAGCAAGAATATGAATCGGGACTGTCCAAATTGAATTTCTTTTCATCAGAAAAGATTACTATATTCCACTCATCTATCCATTTCATGTATTTTGGTTTCTTCCATTTTATGTTATGTGTGCAACATGTTTGGAAGTGACAGGAAGCTCAAGTTTATTTTTTATTTGTGTAGCATTTAATCTATTGCGGATGGCTTCTTCTTTTATTAATTTGTCTTTTTGTTAATTTTTGATTATCTTCTGTTGGTTTCCGCACTTAAATTTGCTTTTTTTCCTGGTGTGTAAAAAAGATTCTTTTGAACATCCTTTAAGCTGATGAAAATTCCCAATTAAAACAAAAACATGAAAACATCTCTGTTTACAAATATTTGTTTACTTTAAGTGAAACAAACAAATAAAACTATTAAAAGTTTATATATATATATATATAATATATATATATATATATATATATATATATATATATATATATATATGTATATAATATATAATATATATATATATATATATATATATATATATATATATATATATATATATATATGCACCATTGTATGAGAGAAGTATTTGAGGCAAATTTCGTCTCCATAGTTCACCCTGCTTTCAGCAGACAGATGAAAGGGACTCAGAATCTTACAAGGACCCAGTATATATTTTATGGGGTCTTAGGCGAATATGACAAATCCAATAACCCACCATCTTTTTTGATGATGGATATAAAAATACAAAAATTATTACCAAAAGTTTTCGCAGAAAGAAATTTGTATGGGTCAAAGTAAATATGCGGCGAAAAACTTTTTAGAACTATTCTAAAATTTTACTTGACTTCATTTTCTTATTAACAATGTACTTATAATAAAGTCTTTAATTTTGGAATTTCTCATTATGCTGTGCAAATTTTAATGAAAATCAGAGTTATAGTTTCTTCAAAATATTAAAAAGACAAAACTACATTGAACAAAATATGTATCTATTTAATAGATAGAAAATCACAAAAATGAAGGCCATAAGTTTTTCTAAGAAAACATTTTTATGGATCATAGTAATTTTTGGTGAATTTTTTATTTGGAACTTTTCTAAAATCTGATTTGACTGTATTCTCTAAATTTGCTCATATTGTAAAATTTAACAATTTTCAAATTTTTCTAAATTAAAATCTATTAATAAGTTTTGGATCAAATTAAACAGTTTGTGGAATATTGTCGAAAAATTCCAAGTCAAACTAAGATATAAAAACCGATAAAAGGTCCGGAAAGTTCCAACATCAAGTTTTTTTAACTCATGATAAAAAGGTCTTGAGAACTGCTCCAAAAGTGATTTTAAGGGATCCAAATTTTGACATTTAAAATTAACATATTAACTTATCTTCTAAAGAAATAATACAAGAAAGATTTATTTTAATTTTTAGAAAAACTGCAAATTTTTAATTTCGTTGCAATTTTATTTCGTATACGTTATTTGCTAATTTTCATTCATGTGTTTATTTCAAATATTTGATAATGTTGCCAGTGTTGCCATTTTAGCACTTTCTGTGCTAGATTTAGCATTTAAACAGTTTAAAATGCATTGAGAATTTATAAAAATATACTAAATGCTTTTTAGCACATTTTTACAGTATTTTTTTTTTTTTTTAATCAATACTCCTTGGTTTTTTGAAAGAATTTCTTATGACATTTGACGGCACTATTGTTAGTTTTAAAATATAAGCCATGTTTTTGTTTTATTTTCTAATATTACAAATAATTCTGAAGAAAAATTATTTGAAGTTGTCATTTGAACTTTATTTTACAAGAAACAAAGGCAATAAATATATAAACATTTTTTTTTTTTTTTTTTTTTTTTTTTGCAAAACAATTTTGCTGCAATTGTCATTTGATGCTGTAGAGCATAATTTTTTTTTATGGTTTAGCACTTTACCAATTACATTTTCTGGCAACACTGTGGAATTTTCAGTGCTGCACATTTGGCCGTTGGAAGTCTTAATATACTTAAATCTTTTCTCCTAAATTATTATTTTAATATTTTTATAAGTTTAATTCCGTTACAATTTGTTAAATCACAGACTTAATAGAATTATTAAAAAAAAAAAAAAAATTATAGAGGTTGTATTGAACCACCGGTTACACCTGTTGGACGTGATGAGTTAGAATTGAAACGTCAACGCATTTATAAAGATTTACTGTATGCAGCACAGGCTGCTGTCAAACATAATGCACGTTTTGAAGAGCCATTTATACTAGGTAACGCCGATACACAGACATCGATATCATCAGCACAATCTCAACGCGTGGGAGGTGATTATTTAGTCCATTAATTATTAATTATTTTGTAAAGATTTTTTTTTATTTTTGCGTAAATTTTCAGTTGTCTTATGTGATGTTTGTTATTATTTATTTTTTTTCGTATTTCTTTTTTGAATAAAATAAAAATATTTTTGAATTTTACATTACAAGGCAAAATTAAAAACTTTTTTTAGCAAATAAATTAATTTAGAAATAGATTTTGAATTTGAATAAATTTAATAATTTTAATTATAATTAATTTACATAATTTTTAAAGTTACAAAAATGTAATATCCCAGGAAAAATTTCAGAACTTGTGCTAAAATCATTAGTCCTAGAACTGGTGTATTCAGAACCACTTCAGATTCTTTAATAACATCCTGATTATAATGGTATTGTGATCCTAAATTGGTTTAAAATAATGTTTTAAATAAAAAGAGGTTTATAAATAGTTCTGAATTGCTTCTACATCACTTCTCAAAAGAAATTATTGGTTCCCAAATGACTTCTTAGAAATGTTTAAAAAACTTAAAAGAAATCGAAAAAATTTTAAATAAAACAGAATTAAGTAAATTTAGTTCATTTAAAAAGAGGTCTTTAGGAAATGATTTATTAGAATGAAAAATAAAATCAAAAATAGTTCTATGTAAAAGGAAATAACGAAAAATCTCAAAAATTAAATTCAGTTATTGCAGCAATGAATCAAATGCAGGGTGCAAATAAGAATATTTCAACAATAAAAGAAAATAGTACAGTGATTACTAGAGAAAAATCTAAAATCAAAAAAGTCCTACTTATTAATATAGTTGATGTAGAAACTAAACAGCTTAATTAATTTATTAAAAATGCGCTACAAATAGATGATTTTAAAATAAAAGAGTAGAAGTAAAAAATCATTATTTATGAACAATTTAAATGACTTTTTAAGAGTAAAGGCCTATCGAGAAAAAACTAAAATAAGCTTTTTTACATTTACGCCAAAGATTTAAAAACTAAATCATACTTACTGAAAGGTCTTGAGGCTAATATATCAACTGAAGAAATATTGAACGAAATGTGTAAAATGATGAATTGAAATTTATAAAAGTCAGTCAATTCTCAACGAAAAAATATATAGAAAGGGGTTATAGCTTACCATTTTTTCTTGTTCAAATATCACCAAACAGTAGCGTAAATCAACTAAAAATATCAAAGCTATTTTACACCGTTGTGTTAAATGGGAACAAATAAGACGAACGGAGCAAAATATTTTCTTCAAACAAAATGTGCGAAATGTAATTCTAATCATGAGAAAGGCAAATGATGTGCCAGCAGAGGAAAAAGACAAACTTTGTCGTCTAGTGTGCAATAAATATGGTCATCCGGCCTCATACAAAGGTTGCGATATATACACAAATAACTTCAACAGAAATCAAGATTAAAGAAAAAAGTATTATTAGAAAATAAATCTAACAATATTAATTCACTTCCTAATATTGTAAGTGAAAATTTTAATAATATCTTCTTCATAGAATTAAAAATATGATGGTTAATCTAAATATTAAAATTGCAAACTTGCAAAAGTATCTATACATTTCGTATAGATACAATCTTTTCAATGATAGGGGTGTAAATATGAATAAAAGTCAGTATACTACTTTAACAAAAAATCTAAAAATTATACCTATAAACGTACATTATTTAATATCAATAAATAGAAGATGTAATCCACAACAATGTCTTAACAAACACATCCACACTTTGTTCTTTAGAATAAAACAGAACTTAATTCCAGGCATAAATTACAGTTTAACATTTATGTCATGATTAGGAAAGATAGGACAGAAGCAAAACAAGGAGTTAGTTTTATAGTTATTTTAACAAAACAATTTGTTTAAGTTTCTAGAAGGAGATCTTAACTGTAAGCAGTCAGATTGGGGAAATACAACAAACAATCAGAAAGCAAATAAACCAAAAGAGTGGTTACTAGATAATGAAATTAATTTTAAATGTAAGCTTTATGCTTCAAATTTTCCTTCCCTCCCTAGAAAGGGATCATATTTAGATATTTGTATTGCAGATTTTAGATTATATATTCATACTATTAGCAATTCAACTAATAGTCTTGAGACACTAGATTTTGACAGTGATCATGATGCGATACAAATTTGCACTTCACTATATAGCGAACTGCAAGAATTTACATTTATCACAGAACCATATATATCTGAATATAACTTAAAAAAAAAAACAAATTTTACCTTGTTCTGAAAAAAAAAAAATGTTTCAGAACAAGGTAAATTTTAAATTGGAAACTGAGCTCATAATATTAAATAACACAAATTTAAATTAATTAGAAAACAAATTTAAATTAATTAGAAAACTCATGAATGAAAATTTTCAAGTAATCATAAATAAACATATTAAACAAAAATTAACTAATATAGCTATAAATAATATAGCAAAAATTCGATAGATGTGTTTAAGGGAATAAAAAATAATTTCAGAAAATTAAAACTATTGAATATACAAAATATAAAAATACCAAATCAAAATGAACACTTATTTAACAGAGTGGTAATAACGGTTAAACAGCCTTGAAAAAGACAGTCTAAATAATTTTATAATACGTGACCAAGAACAAATGTTAGATACTGTTGAAGCTGTCTTAGAATCGGTTTACGCACATAAATCAATTATTTCAAAAAACAACTTACAAGTTCAAGACAATAATTTCTTTAAAAAACTTTCAATATAGTAGAAAAATTTACTACTGACTGGAATATGAAAATCGACTCACAAAAATGCGAAACCATTCTAATTAGACCACCAGTAGATAAATGTAATTATAACATAAGAAAAAACTGGAAATTGTTTGGAATTAAATCTAATTTAAATAACATTAGAATACCAAATAAATAAACTGTTAAATACTTAGATATTTATTTGGATAAATTTTTATATTTTAACAACCAAAAAAAAATAAAGCAAAAAACAAAAAAAAATTTTTTTGTACAAATCATTATTTTACTCTAAATATATGAAACCAAGAGTAAAAATTATAACGTATCAAACATTAATTAGACCAATTATAACATACGGATGCCCAATCTGGTTTAATATTTCACTATCCTACATGGAAAAGTAAGAATTGTTCGAAATAAAATGTTTAAGATCTTACACGTCTAAATTTAGATCACCGGAAAGCAATTATAAAAAATACATTTCAAATAAAAAATTGTACCAAACTTCAAATATATCATATATTTAATAAGGAATCGTATAATAAGATGTATTTCATGTTAAGAGAATAATTTAATAATGACTCCACATTACACGAATGAAGAATATATTTTTATACTTACATAAAATAAATATTATTCAAAATGTTAATAGTTTGCCAATATTTTATTATAAATTTAGACGAGCTAATATAAAGCTGTTAATAGTAATTCTGATATAAAACGATATAATACTGAAATAGGCAATAGAAAACCTTGCACGTTGCAGAGGTCAAAAACCAAAAAATGTTGGTGGCTAAATCAAAAACTTGTTAAACCATTTCCTATCTTATTTTATTACTTTGACAATTTCAACCACTTTTCAATATAGAAGGTAATGTTTTTATAATTTTTCATTACAAAAAAAAAAAAAAAAAAAAAAATCATAAAATATTCTTCATTTGAAGTGAACAATTACTAACAATTATTCCAAAGGAAAAATATTTTTACCACAATATTCGAGTGCCCTATTAAGGGACTTTGTATATATTTGTAAATTAATATTGTTAACTAGTGTTTATATAGTTTAATTGATATCAAAATTTAAAATAAATAAACCAGGCTATTTTTATACATTCTGGAACTAGATAATTATATTTTTTCCTGGGATGTTTCCCAAATGGGATGGATATTTTAAAAATTTTTTAATAATTTGTTTTGTTTTCTATTTCAAAAGTGAATACGTAGTCATCACTTAATTATTTATTTATTACTAATTTAAAATCTCACCTTTTATTGTAATGACTCATTTTCAATTATTTGCATGTTTGTTGCTGAATCCACATTTTTTATCTTATCGGCAATTTAATTTGTTATTTAATAAATTTAAACTTTTCTCTCACTAATACACACAAATATTGAAAGAAATAACATGTGAAGAGTGTCTTAAATTATGGTGTTTTTTTTAGATTTTCTGGAAATTTAGAATATAATCTTAATATGTATTATTTGATGAAATTTTTTTTAATTAATTTTGCATACAAATGTTAATATGGGGTAAAATGATGCCTACCTTGTGTACTGGTACAATTTTGAGGATTGCAGTTTGTAGCCCAGAAGTTTGGGACAGGTTAAAGAATCCAATGTGATCAATGTTGGGATTACCTGGTTGGAAACACCATAAGCAAGTTAAATTTTAAATGAAATTCTCTTATACAGTGGTAGCCAAGTAACCAATTAAAGAGAAAATTTATCAGAAATTGCTCGCATCATAAAGCGTTTTGAAGGAGCTATCAGAAATTATTTTAAAAAGGCAAATCATATGACATATCATTTTGCAGAAAGGTAAAGTACGATCGAAGCGACCAAATATTACCTGACTTGTAGAGAGAGCAAACAAAAATCGCAACTATCAGTAACTAAACGAACTAAAGCTCGTGTTTTGAATTCGCGTTCATCCATTAAATGGAGAACATTAAAGGCAAAGACTCGTCTTTCTGTTTTTCATAAAGAACGTCGTTAGAACTTTGCTAAAACCGCATATGTCTTAGAAGGATGAATGGAAACAGATACTATTTTCCGATGAAAAGAAATTTAATCTGGATGGGCCCAACAGCATAATATCATTAGGTCGAAAATAAATTTTGTTAACGCAACAAATATCCGGAAAAAGAATATATTTTTCATCAAGATAATGCTATCGTTCACGTAACAAAGAACAGAAGTGACTGGTTGTTAGAAAAAAATATTCAATTTAGGGTTTTTAATTTCCTAACATTTTTCAACTACCGAGAATCGGGATTTTATTTAAGGCATTCCCGGTAATTCCCGGGTATTCAGGTAAAATGCAATAAATATTATTTAAAAAGTATGAAAAATTAGCAACAACAAAAAAATATTTCTTACATATCATAACTTAAAATGCGAAACCACACTTTTTAATTTTTTATTCAAAATTAAGAAATTAAGTAATTTTTTTTAATTGTTCGCTTAAAGCAACAATAGATAAAGCATGCAACACAACTTTCAAACAAAGTTTTTCTTTAATGGAACAAATTTTACGACTTTATCGTTTATTTTTAAGGATATAAATATGAAATCTGTTGTTTATATGTAGTTTAGATCAGTATACTATAGTACAGTAAAAAAACAAAATTTGATTTTTCAGTGGTTACGGCCTTTTGCATTTTAGGTGACGATATAAAATTTTTTAGTCTTAAATATACAAAATTAATGTGTAAAAATTTTTGAAAAAAAAAATCGTCTTACATACGATTTTGTTAAAAGATAGTTCATTTTATTCCCCATATAATATTAATGAAAAATAAGAAAAAAAATGTATTTTCTAACATAATCTGTGTCAAAAATAGCCATAAAGTTCAAAAAATACGAGTAAAAATTAAAAAATTGAGTTTGTATCCTTAATACTTTTCACAGTTTTGCTTTAAATAGAAAGGTTCCATAATATTCAAAATATTATATACATTTTCTATTTTTATTTGCTAATTAATTGACAGCAATTATTTCATTATCGGAGCTATAACTTATCAATATTTGCCTTAAACTTTTGTATTTGTTTTAAGCCATAAAAATTAAAAAATAAAAGAAAACATTTCCAAGAAGAAAATAAATTTATTTTTAGTACAGCTTTCAGAAAAGCTTTTTTTCGTCTACAACACTATTAGTCTTATAAAATTTTAAAATTGTCTATATTGTTTAGTTGAAAACAACATTTGTTGTTCAAGTGGTTTTTAATTGGCTTAATAATTGTGTTGACACAATATCGATAACTTGTACATACTTAGTATTTTAGAATCAGTTTAAATATCTCCTCCGCTTTGATTTATTTTTCCAAAAAAAAAAAAACTTAATTAAAACTATAACTACCGGTGTATTTAAATATAAATCGTAAGGGTACACTAATATCTCAATGAGAATATACTATATATAATATAACTGTGACGAAAAGGAAAAACTACATAATTGATTTTTAGTTCTTTTCAGGAGACCGTTTTAAATTGAAATTAAAGGTCGTAGGTATACAATTTTTAATTATTATTATACAAAAACTATTTGGTATATTTTTCACATCGACTATTGAAAAATATAGCAAAAAAGTAATGGGGTTGTTTTTCCCTTTATAAAATTAAAATTTTGTTTAAGTAATATGTCAAGTTATACATTTCTCACAAAATGGAATTTTAAAACATATCTTGAATATGTTGATTTATGTACTTATTACATTTCCTAAAAACTATGAAAATGAAATTTTTATCTTAAAAAACCATTTTTGTCATTTCGAAAAAAGTAAAATCAAACGAATTATGTTGTTATGCAGACCACTATCTTCTAAAGTAATGCACAGATTTTTGTAAAAAAATTACACAATATGTAATGAAATACAACAATTCTAAAAAAACTACATAACTTAAGTTAGTGTAGTTTTTCCTTTTGACCGCAGATATATTTTGTCTATGAATTATTTATCGGTGTTTTTTCCTTCTGTTTGTTGTCATTTTTGTCAACAATATTACTACCAAAAAAAGAAATAATACAACAAAATATGTTATAAACTTTATTAGTGTATATGTAATTGTATTTTTACCCATAATTATTAAACGTAAAGACTGATTGAATGACAAACTAGATGAATAACTGACTGACTAGCAAGTGCCGCAAAACTCTTACAGAAAATATCAAACTACAACAATTAATGTACAATGTACGTTCGTACAAATTACTAACACTTATATACCAAAAAACAAATACATATGTTTGTATTGTTATATATATAAATATATATTTATATTTATAAAATATACAATTATTACTTTTGTATTCTGTGTAAAAAAAATTATATACACAATAATAATGAATCAGCCGTAGCGTTAACATATTATAGACGAGATTTTTTAAATATTTTCTAATTAAAAGTAAAAAAAAATTAAAAAATTTTTCATTAAATAACAAAGTGTATTTGTCTTTTTTCTGCTTAGAAGGATTCTAAATACTTTTAAAAATACATAATTAATGTTTTATATTGGCCATAGAATGAACGTGTTGCTTCTTCTAAGGCTTTAAAAGTTAATGGGTCAAAAATTAAGTGCTTGTTGTGGCCATACCTTAATTATAAATGAAATAAAAAATTGTCAAAATCCAGGTAAACTACTTCAACTACAAAATCCTGATTTAAGAAATTTATTAAATAATTTTAATAATTTTCAAATATTTTGTTCGAAATATTGTGTTTTTAGAAAATTTTTTTTGTTTTTGTGTGAACAAAAAAGTGCTGTGTGTTCTAAATTTATATCAAAATTGTATGTGGGTGTTTTTCACATTATTACAATCGTCATTTTGTTTTTATGGTGTGGTGGGCTATTGTTCAAAATTTAAATAAGAAAGTTTAATGTGATATATAACACAATAAACATTTTAATTTTAAAATTAAATATTAAACTATCTAACAAAATGGTTCATACATGTATATGTAATTATGGAGTATTTGGGTATCCGAGAACTGGCCGCTCATATCCCTCATAGACAAAGCTTTGATACTGGAAATACTTTATTAATGACTAGTTTATCGAAAGAAAAAATACTTTAATATTTCTCTTAATTATTTATTTATTTATAGTTAAGAAAAAAAAAACTAAATTAAAATTTAATTATTTTGTATGGTTTGCAATATTCTTAATTAACGAAAAAAAAATCATAAAATCATTTTCATAATTTGACAAACTTTTGCTGCAAAAATACTTTACAAATTTTCCATTTGTTAGCAGTCTGGGCTCCAAGCCGAATATTTTTTTATGAAAATCATTCTCTACTGTGCTTTGATACGTTCCTGTACCATTATGGGAGCATTATCGTCAAGCTAAGTCAACAAAAAATCTTCTAGCTTATTTGCGTTAATTTTTTTGGACACAAAGCAAATAGGAACAAATAGAAATATTCCCTACACCATCATGAGGCTTCCTCCCTCAAAATTCCTCTTGATGGTTTGATGATTTGATATTATAAGTTACTTATGCTAATAGCAACTATAATATTTGGGACCATCCAGTTTGAACATCTTTTTTCATTGGAAAATATCAGTTTCCACTGATATTTCAAGACACAAGAATTTTAACAAAGTTCAAACTACGTTCTGTCTGTAAAACAGAAAGCATTTAATTTTCTCCATTTAATAGATGATGTCGAATTCAAAACACAAGCTTTAGTTCATTCAGTTACTGATGGTTGCAATTTTTCTTTGATCTCCGTACAAGCTAGGTTATATTTAGTCGCTTCAAAATATATTCCTCTTATTATTTTAAACTTAAAACTCATTGAATTATAGACAAAGGGAGAATTTTGATATTTATTATTCTGTGTATAAACGAAAAAAAATTTAACATATAAACAACAAGCATTTATTTGTACTAAGCAACAGCAGCTTATGTAATGGCTTATCCCTTTCAATTCCTTATTTGAGTAAACACTCAAATTAAATTTTTTGTTATACAATAAATAATAAATAAAAGGCGTTTTATAAAAAAAGTAATGCGTACTAACGATTGTCTACCACTGTAGGTCTAATAAAAGTTATTCTAAAAAACGTTATAATACAGTATATGGCTTTGTGATTTTAGAATAATAAGGCTAAAATACAATTTGTTTTCTAAATTAATCGCCGTACAGATAATTTTCATAAAAGTATAAACGTTTTAAATCTACTACAATACGTAAATGCGAATTACTATTACTACTTTGTCCTAAATTCACATAACAACAATTTCATAATAAGAATAGATAGCGTCATTCAAACAATGTTAATTTATTGCTCGAGTATTTTTTTAATATATTTTTGCAAAAAAATAAAAAAACTACTTTCATTTTTATTATTTTAAATGTGATGCGATAAAACAAGCCATATATTATTGTAGTTAAATTTTTCTTCAACATTATTTCATTTTTCAGTAATAATACAATTTTACTACTACATAATAATAAAATAATTATATTTATTTTTCTTGAAACTTGCACTTTTTTCTCTTTACGCAAAACTATTAAATAATTTCTTAAAATAACAATATGAAATTGTAAATGTTGTCACTTCCGTTTCAATTTATCTTTGTTTTACGTAAAATGGTTTTTAAATTTTAAGGAAAAAAAAATTATTTTGTATATCGTCGCAGCTACGACAAAAACAGTCAAGTGTTTTTTTTATTAGGTTTTCAGGAGAGGGAAAAAGAACTATGTTATTTTGTAATTTGGTAAATTTCTTCGAAACATACGATTCGTTGGAACCTTAATACAATTACTACAGATATTACATAAGGAAAGATAGGCATTATTAGATACAAGAGCGCAATAATAAAATCTTTTAAAAAACTACACATAACTCATTTTGCTGGAACATTTTTAATAAAATAATTTTTTGATTTAGAATATTTTTAACACATAAATGTTTTGGTTCATAAAACTTTACTTTGAAAATTTGATAGTTTCTAAGGAATAACTTATTCAACGTGAATATGGATTCTTAAGAATTAATTTTTTCTTTCAACTGTTTTGTTTTCTCTAATTATGTCCTTAATATTAATAAGTGTAAAGCAGCAGAAATAAATTAAGAATATTATAAGGACAATATAAAAAGCTGAAATGTAAATTGTTGCATAAAAGTCGACGGTGCATGGTTTTTTTTTTATCCGATTTATTCCCATAAAGCGATTTTTTCATTAGAGGTACTAATATATAAATTAAAAAGATTATAATCTAAAAATTAAATAATTTATTTTTTTCTTTTTTTTAAGTTAATAAATATTAATTAATAATTAATAAGTTAGTAATTTAAATTTTCATAAAATGCATGGAAATCTTTATGCATATATTTCTTTTAGAATGTTAAATTTTGATTCCTCTATTTTGGGTTTTGCTTCCTACAAAATTACAATTTTAGTTTGAGGAGTTTATTTATTTCTTTTTTTGTGTTAATAGTTCCCAGTCGTTCTTTATGTAAAATTCCTCTAAATATTATATAAAATTCTTCTAAATAATATCCAGAACTTTTACCTGGTCTTATTGAATTGAAATTTGAATAGTAATACCATGTTTACTGTGTTTGATTTTTTTGTAATTCGATTAAATTTTGGTCCATAACTTCTAAATAAAAAAATTCTAAACTAGGGAGGAGATCTATGTATGTCAGCATTATATAATTTAATTTTTCAAGAATTTAAAAGTACCGTTTTTTGAGATATAATGGTTTTATTTTTATATGTCCAACTTTGACCTTTGACTTTTGATAAAAATAAACTTTATAAATATCGTTGTAAAGATAATATCTTTGCATGTAATGTGAACCTGAGATCTGCAATCTATATTTTAGAAGTTATTAGCAATTAAACAAGTAAAACTCTTTTGAAATTTTTTTTCAATTTTTAAAACGTCAAATTTTTGGATTAGAAACTGATGGTCCTTTCTAATCCTTTCTACAAGTTTATATTTAAGAAATGAAATTTTGACAAAGCATTTAAAGAAAACTTGCAAAAAAAATTCCCAAAAAGAGTTATGTGAAGTTTTACATTTCATATATGACTAGCACATAGCTGATTTTTCTAACTTCTAAACCAATCATATATTATCAATTCAAATCAGTTCAAAATGATGCAATAAAAAAAATCGAAAATTGTCACATAACCGATCACGTCGGAGCAGCGACGATATGAGTTATAAAAGAAAATATAAATAAATTTAGTTATTCACTTGAGATCCTTATCCTTATTGTTTTAGGTAGTAAATAAAAACTAATACGAATTATATACATATTACAATTTCAGTAAATTTTAGTTATTAAAAAAATGTTAAAATTATTTTTAAATGTCACAATACATATTTGTCTTTAATAAGAACATTATGTTATTGCAACAAATCTCCTTCACTATTTTTTATTTTTTTTTTTTACAAAATCTTTTTCATTATCCCTAAAAATTACAAACTTTTTAAATAAGTTTCTGTGTCATTTCCAGCTACTATCATTACCATATTCTTAATTTTTTATATTATTGTTATTTATTATTATCACATATCTCAAAGAGCATGTGTTGTGTGTGTATTACCTTTTATTTAATACTTTTTAGCATCTGCACTTTTTTAATCTAAACCTTGTTGATTTTATTTCTTTTGTATATTACATAATATTTTCTATGATTCTATTTAATTGTAATTTCGTTACTTATGATCATTACCCTAATGTTAATTTATATTTATCGAATATAGATTGTGATCCTGATTTAAAACCTTCAGTTGCTGAAAATCTTGAACATTTGGTTAATCGCCTAGAGAAACTTGTAGAACGTTTGGAACGCTCTATAAGTGCTCGTGAATTGGAAATAGCCAATCGTACGTTTGATAGTGTATTGGAGAAGAAACGTGCTAGTTTCGATTTAGAAACAACTGAGCTGCCACCAGTGCCCGTTGAAAATTTATCAATATCCGAACAAACGGTTAAGCTTAATCACCGTATCGAACGTATTGAAGAGTCTTTGGGCAAGATTAACGAACGTCATAGTCTGAGCAGTCGCAGTGATAGTTTAGTACACAATAATCACAATCAGCTGCCAAAAGACAATAGTCTTGAAGATATTCCTACTGTATTAGACGATTTTTCCTCTTTACCGCCACCACCTCCACCACTAGAACTCAATATGAGTGTTTTGGGTTATCAAGATATTATGGCTGGTCCTCTAAGCCAATATTTAGCTTTGTCGACTAAAATTGGCGGTGATGTAGCCAAACATGCTGAGTTTGTTAAAAAAGCTTTTGAGTAAGTGTTTCTTTTTTTTTATTATCATTGACGGAAGTGTTTATAAATTTTAAATGTTTTTTTGATTATTATTTAAATAGTGCCCAATTGCAATACGTAACATTGGCCACCCAATGTTCTCAACCCAATCAAAACAAGCAAATGGAATTGTTGAAACCCACATCGGATCAAATTACAGCTATACAAGACTTCCGTGAAAAGAATCGTGCATCTCAGTTTTTCAATCATTTGTCGGCAATTAGTGAAAGTATACCAGCTTTAGGTTGGGTGTGTGTGGTAAGTGTGTGTGTGTGTGTTTTTTTTTTTTTTTTTTTTTTTTAAGAAAATATATGTTTTAATGTTAAACTTATTTTATTTTTTAGTCTCCTACACCTGGTCCCCATGTTAAGGAAATGAATGATGCCGGTCAATTTTATACCAACCGTGTATTGAAGGAATGGAAGGAAAAAGATACCACACATGTTGAATGGGCTCGTGCTTGGGTACAAACCTTGACCGAATTGCAGCAATACATCAAACAATATCATACTACTGGCTTAGTATGGTCGGGCAAAGGAGCTGCCCCAGCTAGCGGTGCTGCTCCACCACCACCACCCATGGGCGGTTGTCCTCCTCCACCCCCACCACCAACTTTCGATATGTCTAATATGAATTTGGGTGAAGGTCCTGATGATCGTAGTGCATTGTTTGCTGAAATCAATCAAGGCGAAAATATTACTAAAAGTAAGTTTGAAGTCATACATATAGATAAAAACTTAACTAACCAATAACTTTTGTGGTTTTTCTTTATCTAGACTTGAAAAAAGTTACCGCTGATATGCAAACTCATAAAAATCCTACTTTACGCACTGGTCCTGCTCCCTTCAAGACACCCACCCAATTTGGTTCGGCCAGCAAAGCTCCCGCTACCGCAGCCCCTGTTGTTAAGGATCCTGTATTTACCCGTGATGGCAAAAAATGGCTTATTGAATATCAAAAGAACAACAACGGTTTGTTGGTAGAAAATGCTGAAATGAACAATGTTGTCTACATGTTCAAATGTGAGGGTTCCGTTTTGACCGTTAAGGGCAAAGTCAACAACATTGTTTTGGACTCCTGCAAGAAGTGTTCTTTGGTATTTGATTCTGTAGTAGCCTCAATTGAATTTGTCAACTGTCAATCAGTTCAAATGCAAGTATTAGGTTTTGTACCCACCATTTCCATAGACAAAACTGATGGTTGCCAAATGTATTTGTCGAAGGAATCTTTGGGAGTTGAAATAGTCAGTTCCAAATCATCGGAAATGAATATTATGTTGCCCGAAGACAGTGGAGATTATGTATGTTAAAAAAAAAAAAAAATTATTTGTTTTCTTTTTATTAATTATCTCCTTTCTATTCTATTTACAGACTGAGTTGCCTGTGCCCGAACAATTTAAGACCACCATTTCTGGCAAGACCTTAAAAACTGTCTGTGTTGATAGTCTTGGTTAAGCTGTTTTTTGGCGGCATCCGCCTTCTTTAAATCAGCATATCTTTCTTAAATTAAACTAATAAAAAAATCCATTAAATACACAACAAGCACCCCTCCCCCCCTCCACCCCCTTCTCCCCCCAAACTATGGATGCCAATCAATCAAAAAAAAAAAAAAAACATTTGCTATTTCTCTTACTATAATCATCATTAACAACTCAACAAAAAATTATAAACAATTGATATAAAAAAAATACTTTTTGATAAGAAACTTTTAAAAATGTGTACCCTAAAATAATTTAATGAAAATTTGTTCTAAAAAATAAATTATAAAATGAAAATAAAACATTTACATTAACATTTGTTTAATATTTATTTATTATTGTATAAATTATGTTTTGATTAAAAATGTTCATTTATTTTCCTTTTATTTTAACTTTTTATGTACTATTAAATTTTATTTTTCTTTTGTAACTGCTTATTTTGTATCTTTTTTAAATTTGCTAAAAAAAAAAAGAAAACAAAAAAATAAACAAATTCTTATTTAAAAAAATGGTGTAATTTAAAGTGATATTTATCGTTTTAGGTGATTTGTAGCCCAATTTGGGGATTTCAACTTCGATAGAAATTTTTCGGATAATGAAAATTTTTATTATTTAATTTATGATTTTTTTTAAATTTCTCTTTTAAAGAAATGTTGGATAAATTTTTTTTATAAAAAAATTTCTATATAGGAAATTTTTCATAAATATTCTCTTTATAAAAGAAAATTTCAATAAAATGTTCCTTTAGGAAATTTTTGACAAGTTTTTTCTTCATATGAAAGTTTCGATAAATTATCTGCTTATGGAGTATTTTCGATAAATTTTGTATAGAAATTTTTTGATAATTTGTCTTTATAAGAAATTTTCAATAATTTTTCTCTATATTAAATTGTCAATAAATTTTCTCTTTATTAGGAATTTCGATTATTTTCTATATGAAATTATCGATAAATTTTCTCTAAAAAATGTTCGATAAATTTTCGATAATTTTTCCCTTTTTCTCTATATAAATTTTTTAACAACTTTCTCATTAAAGGGAATTTTCGACATATTTACTATATAGGAAACTTATCTGGCGCTTTTCTCTATATTCGAATTTTCGATTTTTCCATTTTTGTAAAAAAAAAAACTATTTGCTCCTTATATAAAACTTTCGATAAATTTTTTCTCAATGGTTTCATTTTCCCTTTATAGATTAATTTCCGACAAATTTACTCTCTAGGCAATTTTTGATAGATAAATTTTCTCTTTATAGAATAATATTTGACAAATTATGTATACATTTTCTCTTTATAGATTAATTTTTTCGATAAATTTCTTCTTTAAAGAGAATAAATTTTCTCTCTAAGGAAATTAAAAAAATCTATAAATAATCTACATATTTCGATACATTTTCTCTATATAAGAAAATTTTTCCCTTTTAACAAAATTGCCAAAAATGTTCCTTTATAGAAAATTTTTTAATAAATTTTGAATTCATTTTTTTTGTATGAAGGAAATTTTATAAAATGTTCGTTATGTCTTCGATTTGCAAAAAATTTCACTACACACTGATGACCTACATAAATCCAAATCAAAAAGAAACTAAACATTTTTAAATGTTACATTTTTATTTTATTTATAAAATACTATATTTATATTTAAAACATTACATATGTATGTGTATGTTTATACATTTGACACATATGCACATTTCCCTTATCATTACAAACATTTAAAGAACAAAACAATCCCTTTCTTAATCACAAACAACCGAATTACTTGATGTTTGTCATTCCAATTTATCTTACTTCACAATTTAGATTTTCTTATATTCGATACGTTCCACTTTGACTTCATCGCCTATCAATTGATAAACATAAGTAACAACCGTTGAACTCTGAATGTCCATCAAAACAAAAGATGGCACAACATTAGTATCCAAAGGATTAAAAGCTCCGGTAGCTGAGCCAGGATTTATATAGAATTTATTGCCATGTTCATAGGCCTCAAATTTATGAGTGTGTCCCGTTATTAAAATATCCACGTCTAGCTGCCGTTGCACTAAAGCCAAAGCCTCCGGGTCACCTCTCGGTACCACCTGATGGCCGTGGCAAAGGCCAATGCGAAATTGTCCCACAGTTACTACCTTTTGTTCGGGATATGAGAGATTGTCATCAAAGTCTCCGCGTACAATGTGCACGTCGTTGGCCAATGTCTTGAGATAGTCGTGAGACTCCTTTGTGCATAAATTACCTGTAACCAAAATATGATGAATACGCCCGGGTACCAGTAACTTCTTGAATTTGGCTGGCAAACTACTACAACGGTGTGGTATGTGCAAATCACCCAGTACTAAGACAAGCATTATGGCGAGGTGTAGGAATGTCTTTTTAAACCGTTGAAATAAATATAGAACTAAGTTTTAAAATATTAGAAACGCCCAATTTTTAATTTCTAAAAACTGAAACTTTATGCAAAATTGCAATTTCCTCTGACGTTTATTTTTCTCTTGACCACTAATGATAAACACTGAAGTATGTTCAGTATGTGACACAATGCAAAATTGTAAAAGATTAATACAGTAATGTTAACGATTTATAGAGAATGGCTCTGAAAGAGGGAATGAAATGTAATAGATCTAATTTGGTTTCAAGCGTTAATTTGAAACCTGAAAATAGGAAAAGAAAATACCTTTTAAAACTTTTAATTAAAGAAATAAAATTTGTTTGGAATAAAAAAATTTTAGAGCAGTGAAATATAATCCTCAATTCATAATTTAACTTTTCTACTTTTGTTTCTGAATTTATTTTTCTTTTTGTAATTTATTTGAGAAAGCTAAATAAAAAGCTTCAAAATTGTTTTAAAATTTCAAAAATAAAGGACACCAATAATAATTATAATGTTTAAATGAAATTTTTTGAGTTTTGTCATTTAAAATGATGTGGTAGGCAAATTCAAAAGCGGTGAGCAAACAGGGAGGAGCGAAATGGTAAGGTGTTAAAAATAATTTAGGGACATTCCGAAGAGAATTATGTGAGAATGTAATGGTGAGAGTTAGAAGCTCTGGGAGAGAAGAGTTTGATTTGGCTAAAACACCAGCCAAATCAGTATTTCTAGTATCAGGGAGTTGGTTTTAAATCAAACTTACTTCGGGCCTCAACATATATATTTTTAATTTTTTTTATAAACCCCTACAGCTGGTATGATTCTTTTTGTAAGTGGACAGCTACCCAGCTCTGGCGGCAAGAACCACCCCATCCGGCGAGCTTTAGCCATACGCATACGCGAGCATACCAGTGCCGCCGTCAGCCTGGTCACTTCATGTACTGGTAAACAATCAGCTGTTTTATTTTTGTTCCGTCCATTCACTATGATTTCGCAGAGAAGTTTGCGGGCTAAAAAAATGAAATTAGCTTAAACGACTTTAAATTTAAAGACGGAAAGATCTTTTATGTATTAAATTTGATTTTGAATCAACAGATTTCAAAGCATTTGAGTTTAAATACAACAAAGTTTATCCGCTTGTTGGCTCCGAAGCCCTAAAACTATTAAAACAATTTTCATCAAAATTTTTTATGTGAAATTATAAAATAGATCTTTTGTTGATGCAGAGATATGCATTATTCGAAAAAGTTTCTTAATATTAAAGATCTCTTGAAGCAAAAACAATGTCGCAGTTATTAATATTATTTTTAAATTATTTTATCTTTGGTAATGGTTATTAATTACCAAACAATTTATTTCAATTTCATTACTATTAATGTTTTAATATAAAGTTTATATTATATTTTTTATGGCAATATTAATAAATTTAATGTGAGTAATGCAAAAATGTATTAAAAATATGTTTTACATAATAACAAAACACCACGTATAACTGGCGTTTTTTAATTTACTATTTCCAACTTTTCTTTGAGTGCATTTTTTCACACTCACTAACATAAGTACATTTTTAGACATTGACATCTCTACATTACGGGTAGTCTTTATTAGAGATAATGTTAAAACATCATCATTTCTGCTCTAAATTTGAATGTTTCTACTATGGCGTACAAGCATTCATGTTAATTTTTTGTTTTTTCTAATATGTGATAAAAAATGATTTCGAAATCGGATCGATTTAAAATCGAAAAAAAATTTTGATGTATTTATTTCGTCGTTTTCGTAATTGATGAAAATTAGATTTAAATCGCTTTCTGTTCGATTTTATTACATAATTTTTTATATTTCTCTCAAATTATTTGCTTATTTTTCACATGGGCTCTATATTCAAAAAGATAAATAAAATAACAAACATTGTGTGTGAGGCGTGATGCTTAAACATGTTTTTTTAACATTTGCTTTAACAACCGTGTTAAAATATCAAAAAAATTAACATGTTAGTATTAATGTTAAATGTTTTATCTTATAGTCCATCTACACATATTATATTTTCTATCAGAGAGTGTCAAATTCGCTCTATGAGAGAATTATCTCACGGGTAGATTCAAACATTAGTATTATAAGAATTATTATGAGAGTGTTGTAATGAAATTTCCCTACACAATTACACATATACGAAAGTCTGTTTTTGTGTGTGCATGTGTATTGCTATAAAAAATGTTTTTGTTTCCTCTCTCTCACTATATATATATATATATATATATATATATATATATATATATATATATATATATATATATATATATATATATATAAATTGTGGTAAAAAGTGCGAATTCCTTAAATAAAAAGGACATGGCTGTGACTGATTGAATATAATATTTTATAGGATTTACTAAAATACGTGTACTCCTTATTTAAGATTTAATATACTATAAAAAAATGGTTACCCTCTTCCACCGGTGTTATCTCACATATTATATCAACGTTACCCCAGGTCTACAACTGAGATTAATGTTGATATAATATGTGAGATAACGCCGGCAGAAGAGAGTAACCATTTTGATTATATTATGTCAAATCTATAAGGGGTACATGTATTCTAATAAATCCTATAAGATATCATTATTTTCAATCAGTCACAGAGTAAACTCTGCAATTCGCACTTTTTTAGCACAATTTTTATAAAAATGTTTTTTAACATGTAAAACAAACACTAAGAGGAAACAATTTTACAAAAAACGTTGTTTTTTTAATTATTTCCAAAATACGAATGCACACACTCAAACAAACTTTCGTATATGAGTATTTTTTGACAGTTCATCTTATAAGATGGTTGTGTACAGAAATCTTATCACAACAGTCTCACAATACATCTTATAATACTAATATTTGAATCTACACGTGAAATAATTCTCTCAGAGAGCGACTTTGACACTCTCTGACACAAAAATCTTACATATTATGTTAAGTCTAGACGGGCTGTTACTCTCAGTTTTTAGGTGAGAGCCGTGAATTATGGTTATATATTTCTTTTTTGAATAATGATTTCAAGAGATTTGGCTGGAAAAGTTCATTCGGTGTATAAAATGTATTTATTAAATCAAAACCTTTCTAGAAATGCATATTAGAAAAGAAAATATCTGAATATATAAAATACGTATATTCTATAACAATAAATTAATCTTACGTATATATTTACAAAATTAAACAATTCAAATATAACAATTTATCATACATTAATTGTTACTCCCATTTCTTAAATAAAATTATTCCTTAAATGAATTATTTTTTCTTATCGTTTTATTTTCATTTTATCTTTATTATTAATTCGTTCTAATTTAGAAATGTGAAACACGAATCTGGAAAATATTTAATTTTAATTTCTGAATTTTCTTTTGTTTTCATATTTCACTTTTTTGATTTTAAATTGAAAACTCTCTCTAGTGATTCTACCTTCTGTTATTATGGTATATACTTAAATGAAATTTTAAAAACAACCACTAATTATCACTCTTTAAGTAAAAAAAAAAGAGTCTTAGAGATTGTTAAGCAAATTTCTTATTATTTCATATGTAGACATTTTACATTTATCATTAAATGATAGTCAGTTCCTGAGGTGTATATTATGATTAATTTTCAGATGTTTATTTTGTAATATCTGCAATTTTCTTGTGTAAGTTTTAGCAGATTTATAAAACCAGACTTAGCATAGGTCAAAATTAACCGAATACACATTGTGCTTGTTTTCGAAGTTCAGTTAAGCACGACCACATTTAATTGCTTTATCACAAATATATTTTATGCGCTGTTTAAAAGATAGTTTTTAATCTAAGATAATTCCTAGATAATTGATACTATCCCACAGTGGGATAAAAAATCCTCTAGAATATAAATGTTTTATGGGAATACGTTTGTGCGACTTATTATATGGAAATATAATAGCTTGCGTTTTGCTTACATTTACTTTTATCTTCCATTTATTAAAGTATTTGTGGGTAAATTTTAAACTATCCTATATTTTTTTATTATTATTATTATTATTTTTCTTTGATTATTGCGTTAGACACCTTACCGCAGCAAATAAAAGCACTGCGTAGAAAGCTATTTCTTGATTCTTGCGAACAGTAGATAGATAGATAGATAGAGAAGGTAGATGTGATACCAGACAGTACCACATCTCCACCCAGAGACCGATCCCGGTCCATTGTGAGTCCCTTCAACAGAACAGTTGTGAAATAAGGGTATAGAATGTATAGAATTGAAAATATAGAGTACAGAAAAAAAAAAAACTAAAGTGAAAGGTAAAAAGAGAACAGAAACGTAACGAATCACAGAAGGGGACCAGCAATGCCACCAATCCCCCTAGGGTTAAACCCCTGATTCTCCCTCAAGCAGCTAATTCCCATGACGAAGCCTATGACGTCAACAAGATCCACATTCCGAACGTCACCTAGCCCGTCGAGGAACTGTCTACCCAGCCACTTCATCCTACGATGCTGTAATCGCGGACAATGGCACACAATGTGTTCAATAGACTCGGTCTCATCGATGTCCTCACACAGTCTGCAAAAAACAGAACTGTTAGCATCCATTCTAGACCTCATCTTTCCTATCATACAGTGACCCGTTATGGCCCCTATCATGACCCTCAAACTCTTCCTATTCATGCCCAGGAGAGTGGTAGTGCCTGCCTTGTCCAATACCGGCCATATCGCCCTCGACACTTTGCAGTCCTCCCTACTTTCCCAAGCCGAATTGGTTCTGACCAAGATCCAATCATTGATCTTCCCATAGAAGAAACTTAGTGGTGGTCTCACATATGTCTCTCTATCCGAGACGTTCCCTGCCGCACCTTGCCTTGCCAGTTCATCAGCCAATTCATTGCCTGAAATATTGCAATGGCCTGGCACCCAGCAGAGTCTCACCATGTAGTCCTCCATCAACTCTCTCAGTGCCTTTCTACAGGCAGCTACCAGCCTGGATCTCACCAAATGTGTCTCCAAGGCCTTCAGAGCTGCCTGACTATCCACATAGAGAGTGACCTCGGTACCTCTCGCAATGTTTTGCCTGATCATTTCCGCGGCCTTCAGGATGCCGAGAATCTCAGCCTGAAAAACACTGCACTCATCAGGGAGTCTAAAAGAGCCCTTCAAATCCGTGCCCATAATGTAGACCCCCGCCCCGGTACTATCGACCATCTTTGATCCGTCCGTGAACACTGCGCAACCTTCATATAGTCTTTCAGTGCCGGACCAGATCTCCCTATCAGGTATCACCACGACAGGATTTACTCCAAAGTCCGATTCAGCGGCCATGTAATCTGATGCCCCCGTAGAGTTCAGATTAACCTCACCATAACTGATTTCGTAAATGACCTTGGAGTGACCTGCTCTTGATGAGCCTAATAGTCCCAATTCCCTAAGTCTCAGTAGACTCTTTGCCGCCATACCCCTCACAAACTCCTCAATGGGTAGGAGATGAAGTATGACATCCAGAGCCGCTTGTGGTGTGCTTCTCATTGCACCCGTGATGCCAATCGAAGCACACCTCTGCGCCTTCGACAAAAGGCTCCTATTGCTCTTGCGTTCCAGTGCCTGCCACCAGACAGAACAACCATATGAAAGGATTGGTCTCACCACCGAAGTGTAAATCCAATATACAACTTTCGGTTTGAGTCCCCAACTCTTACCTATGGAGTTTCTACAGGTGTAGTAGGCATTGAGGCCACGCTTGAGTCTTTCCTGAACATTCCTCTTCCAGGTCAGTTTGCTATCAAGGAACACCCCCAGATATTTCGCTGAGTCTGAAAGCTTCAGTTCAGTCCCACATAGTACCGGTAGTCTGAATTTCTCTACCTTGTACCTCCTAGTAAACAGAACCAACTCTGTCTTCTCCGGGTTCACTCCCAACCCCTTATCAGCAGCCCACGAGGACAGCTCACCCAGCGCTGACTGCATGATCTCACTGATTGTGGGAAGAAATTTTCCCTTTACCAGTATGACCACATCATCCGCATAAGCCACGATCTTCCGTCCTCTACTGTCGAATTGACGCAAAATCACATCGACAGCCATTAGCCACAGCAGGGGTGAGAGCACTCCCCCTTGCGGAGTTCCCCTAGTCACTAGTTTTCTTAAGCATACTCCACCCAAGCTCGAATTGATAATCCTGCTGCTCAGCATGAGGATTATCCATTCGATCAAGAAGTCATGTACCTTAAGATTCACCAGCGCCTGCTTGATAGCGTCAATCTCAATATTGTTGAACGCTCCCTCAATATCCAAGAACGCGGCCATGGTGTATTCCTTATACCGAAGCCCCTGTTCTATATAACCCACCACATCACTTAGCGCACTCTCCACAGATTTACCCTTCAGGTAAGCATGTTGAGCACTACTCATGATGCTGGAGCTACCAGACGATCTTAAATACAGATCTATCAGTCTCTCTAAAGTCTTCAAGAGGAAAGACGATAGGCTGATAGGTCTATAATCCTTGGGTTTCGAGTGACAGGTCCTTCCACCTTTCGGTATGAATATAACCCTAACCTCTCTCCACCCCCTTGGAATATGTCCATGTGTCAGACACCCCTTAAAAATCTCAGCCAGTAGTTTACGGACCACCAACGGTGCATTCTGCAACATGGCCGGAAAAATACCATCCGGGCCTGGTGACTTATAAGGCTCGAATGAATTCACCGCCCATGTGACCTTCTCCACCGTTATTAGGTCACTTACCACTGTACCAATCATCCCACTGGTGGACTCTGTGAAGAAGTGTTCTCCCACACCTGATCCCTCCACCAATGGATCCCTGCAACCCGGAAAATGGGTTTCCAGAAGTACATTAAGCGACTCAGAACTAGACTCCGTCCATGAACCATCTGATCTCTGGATACTCCCAGGAACACTAGGGTCCTTTGACAGTATCTTCCTGAATCTGGAAAGTTCATTGACCGAGTCAATGGCCTCGCTGAACCTAATCCACGAGGCTCTTTTAGCTCTTCTAATGTCCTTTTTGTACTTATTGAAACACATTCTATAGGTGCCCCAGTCCTCGTCCCTACCAGATCTATGGGCCTTGTTGTACAGCCTGCCAACTGTGGTCCGTTGAGCCTTCAACTCCTCCGACCACCAGACCGGCTGTCTCCTTTTACCCGGATAGCTCACCGGGCAGTTAAGCTCATAGCTTCTGTTAATGGACCCTGTTACCCTCTCCACTATTTCGTCAAGATTCTTTCTCGACAAGACCTCCATCGGAGTTCTAGTCAATCTTGACCCTAGATCCCGCCCGAAGGCGTCCCAATCTGTCCTTCTAGGATTCCTGAAAGGTTTCCCCTCAGAACCTCGGAAGTTCAGACTAAAGGTTATCCTACCATGGTCAGAGAAAGTACATCCCATGGCCACCCTCCAGTCTTCAACCAGGTCCTTTGAGTTGGTCAGTGTGATGTCTATTACTGAATTCCTATCCTTCGTTCTGAACGTAGGAGTATTACCCCTATTACAGATTAAAAGATCATTTGCAATAATAAAATCAAAGGTTGACTCACCCCTCTTATTGGTATCCCTGCTACCCCATTGACTGTGGTGTGCATTTGCATCGCAACCGAGCAATAGACGTACTCCATTCCGTCTTGCGTACTCGGCTAAGGCCCACACCCTGTCATCTGGTGGTTCCAACTCCTCATAGGGCATGTACACCGAGGCCAAGGCCAATTTACCGCCTCCCAATGCCTCTCCTTGGACGACCGTTAGATCACCATAACTGAAAGAGTTAAGAAGAATTACCTGAAGATCATTCTTCACCAAAATACAAGTTCTCACCTTATCCTCAGTGGACGGCTTGAACAATTTGTATCCTTTGACCCTTAAACCACAGACCTGGTTATCATTTAGCCAAGGCTCCTGGATTAGGGCCACGTCCACATTGGTCTCACTGAGGTAGGTTATCAATTCGGTCGAGGCTGCTTCACAATGATGCAGATTTATCTGCACCATCCGCAACCTCTTTGGCTTTATCATTTTTCGCGTAGCGAAATTTGATGTAGCCAAGCCCGAACGTAACAACCCCCCCCAATGAGTCCAGTATCCTAATAGATTCCCGATCCACTGCGAATCGGAAATCTTTACCCTGGTTCTCTTTACAAGTCAATGAAGAAACAAGTTTCCATTGACTTGTATTGATCCCCCTATTTTGTCCTTCCAATATTCCCAGTATGACTTCCACCGGTTTAATGGGTGGTGGAATCCATACCGTGACTATTGGTCGCAGAGGCAATTCCGACGCTGGTATAACCTCCAGTTGCGCATCTGGACAAAGATTGCCACATCTGTTGATCGCGGCTTTCAGGAATTCAAAAGTTCCTTTGTTACCGCAACCAACAGTCTTGACGCCCCTTGTCCAGTCTGCACCCATGAAGGCTATTTCACCCGGTCTGTGCCTTGCCTGGAAGATTTCGTCCATAAGTCTATCCTCAATCAGCCGCCACATTTCCGTACTGATTCTCCCATCTGGATCAGCACGGTCAATGACTGCTGCTTGAAGAATGTCCGACTTGGACGAATCCTTCCCCTTTTTGGACGATGAAGGTTGCACGTCACCAGATACTACCCGCTTTACTACTCCCTTATGAGAGTTTTTAAACGGGCCACTTGGTGCATTACCAACCTTCTTCGCAGACGGAATCTGCTGGTCATCCCCCGACCTCACTCTTTTTATGGTTCCCTTAGGGGGACCTCTAAAAGAGTCATGCGGGAAATGACCTGCTTTCTTAGAGGTAGAGGGTATCTCATCTCCAGGCAGAGCTCCCCTAATTGACCTCATTTGAGATCCTTTAGCGGGGCTCGCAAGAGCTTGATTTACCTTCTCTACTCTCTTCTCAATGAGTTTTTTCCCACTACCAATCCTTGCTGCCCTGTCGCTTCCCTTGAGAGAGGCTACAGGACTGCTAGATGGCTTGTGAGTATCACACTGTGTGACAGCGTCGACTTTTGGTTCCAAAGTGTTGGTAGACACGGACTCTTTACCCTTGCGAGCAATTTGCGGACCTTCCTCTACCTCCACTTTAAAACCATCGGGATAAGACAATCCCAGGATGTCACCGATGGAGCCATAGGTCCGTTCAAACCTGTAGATGCTCTTTCGGTGTTTCCTGCGAACATGCCTATCCCGCCCGTCTAACAGCGATGGGTCCTTTTTAGCCAACTTATTCAGTGCAGCTATAGAGGCCCTAACACCGTTTTTCGCCTTTTCAAGATTCGTTCGGCTGTCGGTTGCGGCTTGCTCATCCATTGCATATGCTACCGCTACCTGCCGAACAATAGGTTTGGCCGTAGGCCTTGGCATGCCTGATGCCCCCGACGAGCTCACCTGCTTCCTACCCGGAGTTGACGCAGTGACTGCATTTCCGATCTCTTTGCCCCGGTCAAGTGCAGAGACCACTGTTGTCTCATGCTCTTCATCGGATAAAAGAGACAGGTCCTCCAGTCCCTCCGTCGCTCCAGATCCTACAGGGTCCTCCGTCGAGTCCAGCAGGCTGTCCTCCTCCGTTAGTTGGGTCATCAGTTGTCCGTGTTGAATGAGGATGTCCGTATGCAGTCTCATTAAGTCCATGTCATCGTCCCCATCCTCATCTTTCCCCCCTTTCCCGGCGTCGTCATTGTTTTCTCCTACTTTGACCCTATCCCTAACTCTTAAGTCAGCTACCGTCCCTTCTACTACCCTAGTGTTGGTTTCTTTGTCCGTTGTCCTTTTGTCCTGTTCAATACTTAACCTATCAGTTTCCAATTTTTCTTTTTCTATTTTGGTCCCACGAGTGTGCTCGTAAAAAATAGACCATCTCGCGCAGTGACGGCATACGCGGACTAGGCTGTAATACAACTGACCCTTGCCATCAGCATCAGAGGGGAGCTGTTCACTATTAGTTTCTTTTAGCACTAACTAATCATTCAGATCCTCGGCACTGCTACCAACCACCTTGATCTTAAAAGTGCATAAGACCCATTTATTTGGTCCACGGAAAACGCATGACCCAAGACCGTACCCAGTGTCAGAGATGTATTCACTTCGGCGGAAACACCAAATAGAATACATCAATGCATCGCATCCAGTCCAGCAAGCCTACCGTTTTCAGGACTGGGTGTGATACAAAGGATGCATTAATGTCGGCAAGGGAAGAGGACTCCAGCACCGTACATTAGTGCCTCCAGTGTCTCTCGCCCAATCCCCCCTATCCGCCACCTGGGGACGCGTCCGATGGAAGTAAACAGGTAAAGACTCCACACGGAACAGTAATATAAGAAATATATAATGAATAAAGAGAATGATATAATATCGATCCTTGCGGCAGACCCGCACGGATTTGTCTATCACTATATAGCGTGTTATATGTAGATACAATAAATGATATATAATTGAGGGAATTAAGTTTAAAAACTAGGCCTTCATGCTATATTGAATCGAAGTTTTTTTTAATCTGAAGAAAAATAACTTCAGTTCTCTTATGATTTCTTTTTCATTTATTAAAATAAAAATCTTATTACCTGAATTAGTAACAGGTTGGCCAATGTTGACACCCAATTTCATATTCCACCCAGTTTCTGATTGCTGACTAGTCTGCGCGATAATACAAGGGAAAGGAATATGTCATGTTTTAAACTTGTCCAGAAATAACACAAGATATTGGTAGAACATTTGGATGTGTCTCAAGGTTTGAAATATGGAGACACGATAAAAGAATGTCTACAGTAGACGGTTGCACAGAATTGATATTTTGTCCAAAGAGAGTATACTCATTTGGGCAATAAATGTACCATTAGGCATTCAGATTACCAAAAATAAATAAGTCGTTTCAAAATGAGGTTAACTTCTAAAAATCAGCTTTAAAATTGTTAGTGTGAACTAGATTATACGCTGAAGTAAATATGACTGGTATTCTATTAATCATAACTTGTATTGAAATGCTCTATGCAGTACTCTTTTTGATCTCTGGTATTATATGCTTAATATTACGTTTTATTGGAATCTGTGGTACGGTTTCAAAAAGTCTCATTTAAAAGGAGAATATCGATTTTCCTTTTGTGCAAAACATATTTCAGCTGAGCATCTGTCAACTCAGTTGTTATGCCTTGGGCATTCAAGTGCATAACATGAACATTGTCTTCAAGTTGAAATATATGGCATGTTGACATATTTTGACATCTTTGCAAAGCATTGACAGAATTAAAAAATATTTCCAAAAGTCGTTCATTGAATGTCATTATTATTTTTTGTAGTATTTATTCTTAGCTACCTCAGAATATAAATTACCATAAGCGTGGGAATTACGTTAATTATTTTAGGTTTTATGCCTTGACAATTGAGGAAAATCATGATCGTATTGGTTAAAATAAAGAAACAGTTCTTCCTCGATATTAATCGATGTCGGATCTCTAAATATTCTTGACGACTTAGGTTCATTGGGTTTTCAGCTCTATGGTTAACGTTCTTTAGAATCTTTTTTATGCAGTTTTAGCACATAAATCACTATTACCTTTGTTGAGTGAACAAACTGCATACATAGCACACTTTGAGCATTGTGTGGGACCTTTGTTAATCTTTAAATGTTTTCTCCAATACACAGAATTATTATAAAAATATCTAATTTTCATGATCTCTCTTTTTGAAACATATTGACGATCAAATGCGATAAGATAGAGCGTCATCTACACTAGAACTGTTTGTTTTATATTGTGCAAATTGACAAATTCTTCGCCAATTGTGTTTGTATCCAGTTTTGGTAGGCCAAATAAAACCAATTTAAAACTTTTTGCGTCCTTCAATTCATGCGTATAAAACTGGAATTTTTTGTCCTTAAGAACAAAGCTTCATTGTACAGAGACAGCGAGCTGAATAAAATCTTCGTACTAATAGTCATTACTTATACCCTACACCACCATAGGTGGTTGGGTTATTATTTATATATATACTTGTCGTCAATTAATCACAGTTGAAAAACTGTATGTAGAATCCACAATTGTAGAAGGAATCTTTTCTTTAAAAGCAACAGCTTCTTCTTCGTCTTCAGATTTTTTTTATTTCAAAATTCAATTAACACTTACTGCAAAAATTAACACGATGTTTTCATCTTGAGGCAGAAATACCAGATCTATTTTATTTATGGTTGTTGAATTATAAACTAAACGAAAGCAGTTGCAATTTTTGGTATTAAAAATGTAGTAGATTTTAGAATTATTTATATTTTTGTTGATATTTAGCAGCAGAAATATAATAATTAAATCATTATAAAAACAATGTTTAATATTTGTTAAAATACGCGAATATCAATGTAAAAGAAATTTAATAATTTACTGATCCTTAAAATACATTTTTTTGGAACTATGTTGAATATGAAGTATGGTGAATGTGTTTTCTACACTAAGGGACATTATTATAACTATCCAATAACTAAAGTTAGGATCTTATCAAATACATTAACCGTATTTTTTTAATATAAGTGCAAGTTATGACAAAAGTGATGGATGAGCTAAATGACAGAACATCTGAACAATTTTTATCACAGAGAAGAACAGGGACGTCACATGGACTTATGAAAATTTGCCAAAATCTGCTTTTTAGAATATCGCGGAAAAAAAAGAAGGAAATATATTTGTAAATATACTAAAAACGAGTGTTGAAGTAACACGCTATATGCTTTATAACAATCTTTGCCAGGATATGCCCATTCGGTTTCAGGATAAAACAAAAAAGGATTAATTTACAAACTTTATTTATTACTTCTTGTTTTTTTACAAAATTGTGATTCCAGCAATTAACTTTGACAACCGCGCAACGTCCTGCCTGTTAAAATCTTTAACACCGACTCCTCGACCAGTAAGAAGTGGTAGGCTTTTATTGAAACTTTAATAGTTGTTAGTGTGTTAGTCACCACTACGCCTGGGATCTATGGCCATTAGAATCCCTGTGCACTACAACTAATGTGTCTGGGAACTATGGCTGTATAATACCAGTAGTAACCCTATACACTACTACTTGAGCTGCGCCTGACCGCGCTCGCATGTGGCTGTTAGTAAAGCTGTTACAAACTTATACTAGCTGTCCGCACACGAGCACAGCCAAAGCTCAACTGAACTGGTAGTGATAAACACTGCGACCACAAAGTGATCACCAGCTGCGTAGTAGTGAGAACCATAAAATACATAATACAAAAACGTTATTGAAATGTGTGTGTGAGTTAGTTAATTGCTGTAACGTTCTCTTATACTAGTATCTCTTTAAATGTTAAACTAAAAGTGCTCTCGTATAATTAACAGATTTCATTCTTCACAAAAAAATATAAGTTCCAAATAAAGAATTATTTTAATACAATTTAACAAACTAAATTTATTACATTTTAATAACTTAAATTATATAAATTCAATTGTAACACAAAAATTCAAATTGTAAATTCTTTATGTAACGAAAACTTCGTTACATCTCCCTCTTGGTTATTTTAAATTTTTTTTGAGGCTTGAAGATCATCTATAGAAATATCATTCCGGGGTTTAGGAAAAATAAGCTTTTCTTTTTCAATAAATAACCAGACATCTAATGAACATCCTATATATACCACCACCGTAACTGAGTCGTAGCATCTTTTGAATCGTGTACGTTTACCTGCTGTGATGGGTTCAATCGAATACAGAACCTTCCGAATAAGTTGGTTTTTGTCATAATCATCTTCTTCCTTATCAAGCTCTAGATCTTTTACCAATTTCGCGAGAACATCTGATTTCAGTTTTCGAGTACACAGATCATCTGATAAAGGCAGGTTTGGCAGGTTTATAATAGATGTTATTTTGACCTTTTCTATTGGTTTGTTTAAGTATATTGTTTTTCGGCATTTCTCCTTCTCTTTATCCATGGCCTGCTTAAAACGTATACAACTATTCTTAAATTTATCATCTGTCATTTTAGGATTCTGGATAGTATATTTTAAGATCTTTCACATGAGCTGTACCTTTCCGCTTTTTACTTTTTGGATCAGTAAGTTCGACAATAACTGGCGATATAAGTTTTGTAACTACATATGGACCATCAAATCGAGGTGCGAGTTTAGCTGCAAAATAGTCAATAGCTTTAGATAAAAAGTGTTTTCTTACCAAAACCAAATCTCCTTTTCTAGGAGTCCATTCACGACGTCTTAAGTTATAATGAGATGCCTGTTGGTCTGATGCTGTTTGTAGATTACGTCGTACTATTTTGAAGACTTCATTTAAGTGATGATACTTGTCTTCTGGGTTTACTTCGTTGTTTGCAACTTCTGAGTTGGTTTTATCATCGAATAGGCTATGGGGAAGACGTAGTTCCCTGCCTAATGTTAAGTATGCTGGGCTATATTTAGTAGATGATTGTTTGCTCGAGTTCATTGCAAATGTCAACTCAGGTAATTGTTCGTCCCATTTCCTCTGATTTTTCTCCGTATATTGGGCAATCATTGTTTTTATAGTCCTGTTAGTTCTCTCAGTTGGATTTTCGTGTGGAGAATAAGGAGCGGTGAATCGTTGTCGGACACCTAATATTTTAAAATATTTTTGACAATCTCGGCTTGTAAATTGAGTACCGTTGTCGGTGAGAAGAAAATGAGGTACTCTAAATCGTGACAATATTCTTTCGCGAAATGCTTTCAAAAAGGTTTGAGTTGTGGCTTTTCTTACAGCGACAAACTCAGACCACTTCGTAAATTTGTCATGGAAAACAATAAGAGTTGTATTGCCGTGTACAGATCTCGGTAGTGGGCCTATAAAGTCTGCACAAATAGTGTGGCCAGGAGTTAGCACAGTGGTGGAATACATTTTTCAAGCTGGAGCTTGTTGAAGAGGCTTGAAGCGCTGACAAATTCCACATTTCCTAACATACTTTGAGATATCACGGAAAATACCGGGCCAGTAATATAATTTTGTCGCGCGTGCGATGGTTTTATTTATTCCTAAGTGTCCAGCAGAAACATCATCGTGACTCTCCTTAAGAACGCGATTCCAATCGGGTTTTCGTACCACTAGTTTCCACGGAATAGGATCGTTTTCGTTATATGCGGATGAATCGAAAATGTGTTTTCGTAAATTTCCTTGTTCATCAATTTGGTAATCGGGAAGTTTTTCCGGATTTGTTTTTACCGTTTCTATTTTTTTTTTCTGATACCAAGGATCATTGTTGTCTGAAACTTTTTGAAGCGTTTGCAAAATTGGGGTTTCGTCTTCTAGGATTAGTGGAGAGCGGGAAAGGGTATCTGCGATAACATTTAAGTTTCCTTTATGGTAGCGAATCTCGTAATCGAACTGCATCAACTCCAATGCCCAGCGTGCAATTCGTCCAGATGGAGATTGAATTGAATTCAGCCACTTTAATGATTGGTGGTCTGTAACGATGATAAAATGATATCCCTCGATGTAATGTCTCAACTTCCTAATAGCCCATATAATTGCCAGACACTCCTTCTCGGTAACTGTGTAGTTTCGTTCTGTCGCTGATAACGTGCGGCTAGCATAGGCGATTACCTTTTCGCCGTCGTCAAATTGCTGTGTAAGAACCGCTCCTAAACCTACGTCACTGGCATCTGTTTGTAGAATAAAAGTACGAGTAAAATCTGGACAAGTTAGAGCGTGCGCGTCCATTAATTTTTGCTTTATTTCTTCGAACGCCATTTTCTGTTCCGTTTCCCAGATCCACTTCTTTCCTTTCTTTAGAAGATCGTTCAAAGGACTGGTTAGTGTAGAAAAGTTAGGAACAAAACGCCTATACCAAGCTGCTGTGTTTAAAAATGATCTTAATTCTTTAAGGTTAGATGGCTCAGGTAGGACTAACACAGCTTTCACCTTTTCGGGGTCGGTATGTATTCCGTTTTCGCTAATAACGTGACCTAAATAACGTACTGTTCTTTTTGCAAAGGTTCACTTCTCTGGATTGATCCGCAGCTTAACAGCAATTAGTCGATCAAAAATGGTTTTTAAATTATGTAAGTGATCTTCTATGGAACTTCCTAAGACAACAATATCGTCCAAGTAAGCAAAAGCAAAGGAGTCTAAGTCGGGGCCGATGACGGAGTCTAATGCTCTCTGAAATGTAGCTGACGCGGAGTGCAGACCAAACGGCATCACACGCCACTGATAAAGTCCGCGTCCTGGTACTGTAAAGGCAGTATAAACTTTACTGTCTGGAGCCATGGGGATCTGCCAATATCCGTTACGAAGATCTATAGTACTAAAATACTTGCTATTTTTAAGTTTTTCTAGTATTGAATTTATTTGTGGAAGGGGATACGCGTCTCGAATGGAATTTTCATTTATCTGTCGAAAATCGACACACAATCGCCACTCATTATTCTTCTTCCTGACCAATACAATGGGTGAAGTGTAAGGACTTTTAGAGGGTTCGATTTTCCCTTCTTCTAATAGCTCGTCTATCTGATCATTGATAATTTGTTACATTGCCGGATTTCGTGGATAATAGCGCTGTCGGATTGGCCGAGAATGTTTCATCGTAATAACATGTTGGGTTACTTCAGAAGGAACGTTGATATCTTCAAAACGTGGCAGCTCGATATCCAGAAAATTTTGAATTTGTTGTTCGTCTGCCAAATCAACGGTGTGTATTACCTGTAATGAGCTAATTAGAGAAGCTCGTGAAATATTGGGGTTTGTAGCATTTGTTCTGGGAATTATATGTAGTTCCCGACCTGTTTGTTGAAAGAAATTCATTCCAATTATTATTAGGTCTAAACAATTTCTGAGTACCAGAAAATCATGTCGATAAACGACATCGTCCATTACAAACCAAAGATTTACGGTACCTTCAACTGGAATTCTAGAATGGTCTGCTAAGTACAGGAAATCAAAACCACCAGCTACGATTGGGATATGCATTTCATCTACAATTGAAAACTGTATACAGGAATGTGTGGCCCCAGTGTCCAATACAGCCGATATCTTTTTATTTTTAATCGTTAACCATGTTCGTAAGCGAAGGTTGTCATCAGGTGTAAGTTTGATAGGAAAGGTCTTTGATTTCAGAGATCTTCTTCCCTTTCCTTTGCTAAAGGACCTCTGTTCAAGTTTCCCGCGCCGTAGCGACAGCATTCGATCGTTTTTACATCTCTTTTACCGCAATCCCAACAAAATAGAACTTGTGGTTTTGAGCAACCAGCGCGACTATGACCTGGTTCGCCACAGCGAAAGCATACATGAGTGGATTTAGTAGCAGCAACCACCGTCTGTACTCGTCGAATCAATTGCTTTTGCTTATTCTCTTCTGCTCGTATATTTTCATATTCCTGTGCCTGTAAAATGAGATCTCGCAGTCGGTTAAAATCCCCTCTTTTAATGTACATTTTGTACTCTGCTCTGCAATTCTTATATATTCTTTCTAGTTGTTCACTTGTCGTTAAGTTAGTCCAACGCATTAATGACTGTATTTCAGTAACGTAATCAACGAAACATTCATCGGATTTTTGTACACGTGTTCTAATTTCATCATCCAGATTTTCAAAGAAACGGTTTGGCAAAAAGAACAGTTTAAAATCTTCAACAAAATCTTTATAACTTTTCCAATTAATTTTATTGTTACGATACCAAGCTCAAGCGTCAGCTTTTAAAAGTTCAGGCATATAATTTAGTAACATGTTTTTAGGAATAGAATAACACGTGGCTAATTCCTCTATTCTCTCTAAGAAACATAACGGATCTTTTCCGCCATCATACTTTACGCCCCATTTACGTACCTTATCACAAACCTCCGACGCATTGGATGAATTGTATTCCTGCTCAAAATTCGTTTGTACCGGAGAAGAAGCGCGAGAAATTTGTATACTAGGTATTTTAATATCCTTGCCGGAGTCGTATCTAGACCTCAAATTTTGAATATATGATTTATGTTCAGGAGGGATATCATCTTTATCTAAATATGCCCTTAAACGGCTCCTCATTTCCTCCACACTGCCTTCATCACACATACCCAGATCTCTCAGACAATTACATAAAATGTCCTTCTTTAGTAGATTTATGAAAGTTCGGCTCATTATTTATTAAAATTTTCCACTGATTTTATTTAATTATGTTTTTCTTTTTTTTAAATACTTTTCTTCCTTTTTTTACAGTCCCTGCTCGGGCGCCATTTATAACAATCTTTTTCAGGATATGCCCATTCGGTTCCAGGATAAAACAAAAAAGGATTAATTTACAAACTTTATTTATTACTTCTTTTTTTACAAAATTGTGATTCCAGCAATTAACTTTGACAACCGCGCAACGTCCTGCCTGTTAAAATCTTTAACACCGACTCCTCGACCAGTAAGAAGTGGTAGGCTTTTATTGAAACTTTAATAGTTGTTAGTGTGTTAGTCACCACTACGCCTGGGATCTATGGCCATTAGAATCCCTGTGCACTACAACTAATGTGTCTGGGAACTATGGCTGTATAATACCAGTAGTAACCCTATACACTACTACTTGAGCTGCGCCTGACCGCGCTCGCATGTGGCTGTTAGTAAAGCTGTTACAAACTTATACTAGCTGTCCGCACACGAGCACAGCCAAAGCTCAACTGAACTGGTAGTGATAAACACTGCGACCACAAAGTGATCACCAGCTGCGTAGTAGTGAAAACCATAAAATACATAATGCAAAAACGTTATTGAAATGTGTGTGTGAGTTAGTTAATTGCTGTAACGTTCTCTTATACTAGTATCTCTTTAAATGTTAAACTAAAAGTGCTCTCGTATAATTAACAGATTTCACTCTTCACAAAAAAATATAAGTTCCAAATAAAGAATTATTTTAATACAATTTAACAAACTAAATTCATTACATTTTAATAACTTAAATTATATAAATTCAATTGTAACACAAAAATTCAAATTGTAAATTCTTTATGTAACGAAAACTTCGTTACAGCTTAAAAGGAGAATGAAGAATGAATAATCAAAAAAAAAAAAAAAAAAAAACGCCGTGGATAAATTCGTAAATGGATATAGTATATATTTTCTATCTCAGTCTTCTTACGCTACTGTGTATATACCGCACTTTTTTATTACAAACTTTATGCATTTAGGGCTGCCATATTTTTTTTCTTTATAAAGAAATAAATAAAAATATATATTCCGTTGGTTTTTAGTAACTTTTCTATTTATATTTTTTGCGGTGTTGACTTTTAGTTTGTTTTAAATCTTTTATTTCAAAAATTGTCTTATTTTTTTATTTGTTCTGCCGTTACTGGCCGTTACGATGAAATTGCTAATGTTGTTACTACGTTAACTGGCCAAAAGCACTTGGCTATTGCTTTAGCCTTGCCGTATTATCAAAATTATAAAATTTACTTTAACACCAAGTTGTAATAACCAAAAAATAGATAAAGCTTACTTTATTGCTCACTTTTATCTTACCTTTAGGATGGTTATAACGGCCCTAATACATATAAATAAAATTTTACTATTACATTCTTAGCGCTAGGTACCAAAAGAGAGAGTTTCCTTACAAGTTCCTTATACTATGCCTCGTATTCACAAACAACTTTTAAATTTAAAATACCACTTAAATTTAACTCTAGCCAAAAATAAAGCTAATTTGAAATGTCATATGTAACAACTTGTAGCTATTTTTGATGAAATTTAAAATCTATTCTGTCAATGCTTCATTAATGTTACGTGTAGTGATAAAGAGTCTTGACTAAAGAAATTATCATCACAGTAAGGACATTTGAATAATTCAATTTCGGGATGAGAACTTTTCAAATGCTCGTCTAAAGATTGCTTGCATTTAAATTCCTTAGTACAAATGATACATTCACTTTGACTGACTTCAGATTCTTTTTCATTCACAGTTCCAGATATTCCATCTTGACCTGGATTAGCAAAATAATCATCATTTGTTGAAATATTTCGTTCATCTCTCACATAGTGTTCATCGCCATTCAATAAATTTTCAATGTTAATAGAAGTATCTTCATCCATATGATCTTGTTCTATATTATCTCTCAAATGTGTTTTCAAATGTTGGTCCAAAGATACTTTATATCCAAATGTTTTCTCACATAGATTGCAAGGAAATGGCTTTTGGTCTTCCTCATTTCCAGTTATTTCATCTTGATCTGGATAATCAAAGTAATCATCATTTTTTGAAATATTTTGTTCATCTGTCGCATAGTGTCCATCGTCATTCAATAAATTTGGATTATCTACCTTATAATGATCAGGAAAGGATTGATTTTGATCGCCATTAATATCAATGCCATCGATTTCATCTCGAATAAATTGATCTTGTTCATTATTCTCGCAATACCCTTTATTCTTAGCTTTGAAATGAGTTTTTCTATGTATAGTCAAGCTCGATTTAAATTTGAAACTTTTATCACACTGACTGCAGGAAAATGATCGAATTTCCACATGTACTGCTCTATGCACTTCCAGCAAATAATTGGAAAAATACGACTTACCACAGACACCACAGATATAATTTCTATGCGCATTAGTGTGATACCATTTGTAATGCCTATATGTGGATTTCAATTTTGAAAACAACGCTGGACAATACAGACATGTAAATGCTTTTCCGTTAGGATGAGTTTCTTCAACATGCCTAATAAGTGTTTGTTGATGAGAAAATTTCTGCAAATATAATGTTTTTACTGCACATTAATATGATTAATATATTAAAGAATTTTAGAATACCTCTTTACAAATTGCACATTTGCTTTTAATTTTGTACATTTTTGCCATTTTATCATTATTGATTTCAATATTATTAGAAGCATCTTCATCTATATTATCGTCATAATGCTTAATGCTATCTCGAATAAATTGATATTGCATTTTATTTTTAGCTTTAAGGTGGATTTTCTTATGTTTGCCCAAATTTGATTTACATTTAAAACTTTTATCACACTGGTTACAGGAAAATGGCCGAACTTCCATATGTACACGCCTATGCATTTGCAACCAAAAATTGGAAAAAAACGACTTACCACAGTCATCACAGATATAATTTTTAGGCATGTTAGAATGACTCCTTTTGTAATGCCCATATGTGGATTTCAATTTTGAAAATAAGGTTGGACAATTTATACATATAAAAGCTTTTCCGTTAGGATGAGTTTCCTTAACATGCCTAATAAGGGTGTCTTGAGAAGAAAAATTCTGCAAATATTTTTCTTACTGCACATTAATATTATTAATATATTAAAGTTATTTAAAATACCTCTTTACAAATTCCACATTTGTTTTTAATTTTGTACATTTTTGCCGTTCTATCACTACTGGTTTTAATATTATCAGATACATCGTCAACTTCATCCGTATGATCATGTTCTATATTATCTCTCAAATGAGTTTTCAAATGTTGGTCCAAAGATACTTTATATCCAAATGTTTTCTCACATAGATTGAAAGGAAATGGCTTTTGTTCTTCCTCATTTCCAGTTATTTCATCTTGATCTGGATTACCTAAATAATCATAATTTATTGACATATTTAGTTCATCTATCTCATAGTTATCTTCACCATTCAATAATTGATTTTGATCGTCATTATCCTCAATGTCATTTCGAATAAATTGATCTTGTTCATTATTCTCGCAATACTCTTTATTCTTATCTTTAAAATGAGTTTTCTTATGATTAGCCAAATTCGATTTACGTTTGAAACTTTTATCACATTGGTTGCAGGAAAATGGTCGAACTTCCATATGTGCTCGTCTATGCATTTCCAATGAAGATTTTGTAAAAAACGACTTACCGCAGACATCGCAGGTATAATTTTTAGGGGCATTAGTATGATTTTGTTTGAAATGTCTATATGTGGATTGCAAGTTTGAAAATAACGTTGGACAATTTATACATATAAAAGCTATTCCGTTCGGATGAGTCTCTTCAACATGCCTAATAAGGATGTATTGAGAAGAAAATTTCTGCAAATATTATGTTTTTTTGTTTTTTTACTGTACATTAATATGATTAATACATTAAGGTTTATTTAAAATACCTGCTTACAAATTGCACATTTGTTTTTAATTTTGTACATTTTTCCCATTCTATCATTATTGATTTCAATGTTATTAGAAGAATCTTCATCCGAAAGATCCTGTTCTATATTATCTCTCAAATGAGTTTTTATATGTTGAACCAAAGATAATTTATATTCAAATGTTTTCTCACATAGATTGCAAGGAAACGACGTTTGTTCAGTATGTACACGTTGATGAGATTTTAAAAAACTATTTGTACTAAAAGACAATTTAGGCAATATAGCATGCGTTGCTTTGTAATGTGGAGCCACAAATATTATTTTTTTAAATAACATTGAACAATGCAAACATTTGAAACCTTTATCGTTAGGATGACTTTTATTTACATGAGTAATAAGGCTTCTTTGTGTTGAAAATTCCTGCAATTATAAATAAATATGTATCTATATAAGAATAGTACTAAAGGACAATATATCTGAAGTATGTGATTTTAGTTTTATTTCAATTAAATCTATATAAGTAATAGAAAAACATTTTTAATATTATACCAAAACATACCGGCCTTTGACTTTTGTCATTATTGATGTAATTTTTGAAGATATGAATATAAAATCGAAAAAAAAAGGTAAAAAGAAAAAGTAATAGAAAAAAATCGCCAAAATAAGAAGTCCACAAATTCAAAAAAATCAGCGAAAAAAATGTAAAAATAAAATCGATAAAATGACAAAAATCGCTTAAATAAAAAAGCCGAAAAGAAAAGCAAATTAAAAGATTTACAAAACGGGATATAATCCCCAAACTGGTTAAAAACATTCCAAATCGGGAAAAAATATAAAACTAAAAAAATTGTCAAACTGGAATTCGCAAAACGGAGAGTTATTACAGTTACTTAAAGTAGGGTTGTCACTTTTGACGAAAAATCGCTTTTTAAAACAGAATTTTCCATTTGGCGACATGGCGAATTTTTGGGCGATTTATTTGGTTAATTTTTAAAATTTTGTTATTACGGTGGAGCTACATGTCAAAAAAGTGTATTGGGTGATTAACGGACAGAAAACAACCTTTTTAAGATTTGGCGACTCCGACTTCAAGAAAATTAAGAACAGACTTTGACTATTGGAAATGCCTTTTAAATAATAAATATGATGTTTTGAAAAAGGAAAACATCTAAAAGCTTAACAATGGTCTTCTTTATTAATTGCTAATAATTTCTAAACTATTTAAAAATTAAACTATTATAAGTATCTCAAAATTTTTAAAAATTTTCAAATTCTAATATATATATATATCTCTTCTCAGTAAATGTTCAAAATTTCAGTTTCGTTTTTCAAAATTTCATATTTTTGGTCCGAAAAATAAACAATGTCTGTTGTGAATTTCATTGAAATCAGAGATGTCAAATCCGATTGAATCACCCTATTTTAAGTTCTAATTTAATTTTTTTTATTTAATCACTACTAGCTACTGGTAATCATCATTGGACTTGTTGAAACTGAATTTACTCTTATAAATATTAATTAAATTTTTTCTTAAAAAAGACATAACAATAAAATAAAATAAAAAAATAATAAAATAGAGATTTCTTATTAACAATTTGGCGTCAAGACTTAAACAAATCACGACCCTGACAAAGTTTTATTCGCCCAGTCTCCTTTAAAGACTTTTAGGAGAGAGTTCTTGTATTTATTTACTTTTAATTCAACAATTAATACAAAAAGCCACTTTTGGCCAATTAAATGTATTAAAAAGAAATATACATTTTATCAAATAACTATGACATTTAGGTTAATACTTAGATTTACATGTTTTTTACATATTCAATTTATTAAATAAACGTTCAAATACAAAGTTCAAACACAAAGTTCTCCACAAACAAACAATATCTCCTTAACAAAAAAAAATATATATATATAAAATGTGAGATTAATGAGTAAAATATGTAGTCCCGGCTAAAGATTTAGGAAAAGAAGAAGTTTTTTCTTATAATTAGCAACAGAACAGGAAATATATTTAAGCTCTAAAGGTAGATTATTCCATATTCTATCAACTCTGACTAAAAATGAAATTTGTCAATTTGTAGACTCCGTGATGAATGAAGAAAACTAAATTCTCTAAATAATTCCATGGGGACACCATATTTTAAGATTTTTAAAAAACACAATAAAGTTCGTAACAGAACATATTTATAATAGATACATCCTAGGAAGTCAATAGCAAAATTAGTAACATGATCACGAATTTTTAAGTTATACACAAATCTCAAGATTCTATTGAATATTCTCTCAATAATTTAAATACAATAATTGATATTCGACATAAGAAGTGTATAAGCTACCCGTCTTTTTACAAATTTAGGTATATAAGAACTAATTCTCAAGATGATGAAAACTTTACTAGAAATATGACTAACATGGCGATCAAAATTCAGTTTTTGATCTAAATGTAATCCAAGGCACTTCAAATGATCAACGTATTGAATAGATACACCATATATATAAACATTAGGGTGTGATACCACTCGGTTACCCAAGAGAAATTGTATAACCTTAGTCTTAGTAGGATTAATGGAAAGATTATTAGCTAACATCCAATCTGATATTTCACATAAATTATCATTAATAGAGGTCTCAAATGATCTAAAAAGATTTCCACCAGAAAACAATAAATGTACATCATCTGCAAATACAAATGACTTGCCGAATTGATTACACATTATTCAATACAATCATTGAAAAAAATTATAAAAAGCAAGGGACCCAGGACTGAGCCTTGGGGCACACCTGAAGTAACAGACCCAATATTAGAATTAACCTTATTAAGTGTAGAATATTGAAATCGATCAGAAATGTAGGAACAAATAAATTTACAAGCTGTTACAGAAAAATTATACTTATCTCTCAACTTACATAATAAAATATAATGATCAATACAATCAAGGGCTTTACTTAAGTCCAGCGAAACCATTACGCATTGCTTATGTTCATTTAAATTTGTTCTTATAGAGTCAATCATAGTGATCATAGCGTGGTAGTATTATGGTTCTTACGAAACGCAAACTGATTTTGATGTAGTAAAGATTTTGATGTATAAAATCTGCGTTTTCATTAGGTTTTCAACAATTTTGGACAAAGAAGGTAATATACTTATTGGTCTCAAATTGTCAATACAATTAGAATCCTTTGGAATAGGCACAATTCTTGCTAATTTCCACAATTTAGGAAAAAATGAAACAGTAAAAATATTATTAACAACATACAGCAATATATCCGATTTTAAGGGATAAATAAGTTTAATAAATTTCATAGGAATCATATCATGACCAAGAGCATTTGACTTAATTTGCTGCATAGCAAGAATTAATTCATTTTCAGTGACATTTCGAAAAGAAAAAGAATTTATATTGTTATCAAAATCTAAGAAATTAAAACTATTTACTCTACTATGCCCAAAATTATCTAAAAATTTGTAATTCAGAGACTCGACATCCATTACACCTAAAGAGTTATCACCACCAGAACATCCAAGTGTTCTTAATCTTTTAAAAATAAGTTTACTATCAAAATTATCAAAAAAAAAAAAAAAAAAAAAAAACGTATCCCAAACTGTCTCCTATCTTTTCTTATGGTTGCCTTAGCTCTGTTCCTATATTTGCAATATATTTTCCAGAAAAGCTAAGTCTCTTAAGAACCTTGCTTGTGAAACACAACTTAACCTCATAAAGTCAAAAGCATCACGTCTTCTATTAATTCTGGTATTTATTTATATTGCAGTTTTTTTAGAAAAACCAGTATCTATAACATTTTAAAATTGATAGAAAAAATATAAGTATTTATTTACTTTACCAAATACAATTTTAGTTATAATCGTTAAACGCTCTAGTATCACTTTTTATTCTATTGTTAATTCTATAAAATATTGTATAGCAAAAATAACTTATTTGCACTACTTTTTATTTTAATATGATAGGGGTAGCGAAGTACCCAGATATAAACTAGTATTTATTAATTTATGAACACCATAACCTAAATTTTCTAAATAGAGAATAAAGAATGGAATTTATCAATAGAGATTTTTTGTGATAGGTATATTTTCGATTTATCAAATAAAAATTTTAACTTCATTAATATTTTTGAAATTTTTATTTATTTTTTCTACATATCAGTATGGCAAGAACCGTTTAAATTTTCCTCATATACTGCTTTTTTCTAATGGGAAATTTCATCCATATTTTAATAATACGCATATTAGTTATACAATAGATCATTTAAATAATTGCATATACACTGCCTCCCACTTGAATAGGGAATCACATTTTTTAAACTTTAATTAAGAATATTTCCTAATATAAAGTTCAGAAAAAAAAAAATAATTTTTTGCGCAACCAAATTTCAAAGTGTTGTCTTTAGTTTCCTGAAGAAATAAAAAATATACATATTTTGTTATACTAAAATTATGCATTTATTTAAAGACATGTATTTCTGTGGTACTATTTCGTGTCACTTGAATAAGGAATTCGTTTAATATTAATCAGGAAGGCTATGATTTGAATTTCTTTCAATATAAATGGCTAGAGGATTTTTAATTTGATAGTTTTTAAATAGTTTTTATTCAAAGTGGGACGTGGTAAGACTCTTAATAACTCTGAAAAAGGAAAATTTCTGATTTTGAAATCTCAGGGTCAGAATCCGGTCCAAATAGCCAAAAACATTAATAGAGGAAAGACAGTTCTGTACAATTATTTAAATAACGTGGAAAGATATGGAAAAAAACATAAAAGGGAGGAAGAAAATGGCAACAACTCCAAAAGAAAGATGAAAAATTCTTAGAATTGCATCAAATTCTGCCATGTCGGTATCAAAAATACGTGAAAAAGGTGGAGTCAGTGCCAGTCTAAGAACAGTGCACCGTATTTTCAGGTCGTACCCATACATAGTCCGACGAAAACTGCAAAAAAACCACCACTTAATGAAAAACGCAAATCACAACGTCTACAGTTTGCCAAAAATACAATGACATGGTCCGACAAATGGTTTAATGTTGTATTTTCCGATGAAAAAAAGTTTAATATTGATTTTCCCGACGGGTATAACTATTACTTCCATGACCTGAATAAGGAGGAATTATTTTTGAGCCGCAGACACAGCCGAGAGTGCGGAATAATGGTATGGGGTGCCATTTTGTATTATGGTACCATAGAATTGTTTTTTTTATCTAACAAAATGTCTGCAACGACTTACAAAAACATTCTGGAGGAAGCATTTCCAAAATTTAATGATTTCTTTGGACCCATAGCTTGGACGTACCGACATGACAACGCTCCCATTCATACCGCCAGAGCAGTAAAACATGGATTAATCAACAAGGTGTTCAACCAGACCTGAATCCAATGGAAAATGTCTTGGGTTGGCTTGCAAGAAAAGTTTATGAAGGAAAACAATTTGAGACGAAAGAATCCTTAAAGTATGCAATAACGGAAGCATGGAGTTGAATTTCGCTAAATTAATTAGTCATTATACAAGTCATTACTAATTGAGTGCTAGAAGATAATAACTTTCATTTTTGTAACCTAAAATTTAAAAATAAATTACAGTTTGCTTAGTTTTAAAATATTCCTTATTCAAGTGACACACGAAAAAGTACCACAGAAATACATGTCTTGAAATAAATGCATAATTTTAGTATAATAAAATATGTATATTTTTTATTTCTTCAGAAAACTAAAGCCAACACTTTGAAATTTGGTTGCGCAAAAAAATATTTTTTTTTCTGAACTTTAGTTTAGGAGATCTACTTAATTAAAGTTAAAAAAAAATGTGATTCTTTATTCAAGTGGCAAGCAGTGTATATTGCTAAATAATACGCGTTAAATCATAAAAATATAGCAAAATTTCCCACCTATTAGCAATAAGATGAAATGGAATAGATAACCAACAAAAATCGTAAATTAATCAAACAAAATCTTATTATCTTTTTAGAATTTAAGAAATAAACACTTATTTAGAATCAATAAGGTCGGCAATTTTTTGTTTGACTCTTTTTGTTCTATTTTAGAAAATTTAGTGTCGTTTTTGTTAGTACTACACTCTAATTCGAAAAAGTTTGAATTAAAAAAGAAACAAATTAAAAAAAAAAAACATTTCATTAGAAGGAATATTTAAGTGTAAAAATTCTAATATTTAAATTCTTTAGTGAAAAATTTTGAACAAAATTGGATTTTTTCCCAAATTTTTGTTATGTCATTAAAAGTCCCAAAGACTTATGACTCCAAATTTTCGTATAAAAAAAGAAAAAGGGACACTTTTTATATTGTTTCAGCATACGAAAAGATGCTAGGACGAACATTTTTAGAAATAAATTTTGTATTTGACATAGGAACATCAATATTTCCTTATTTCCTCTACATACAAATAGTACCGGACCTAATTTAAGTAAACTGTAATAAGAGCAGCTTCCAGGTTTTGTTTTATCTGCCATATCAACTTTATTTAACATACCTTTCTACAAGCTGCGCATTTATCTTCAATGGGGTAAATTATACTAGGCATACTATGTTCTCGCCGATTTTTCGCACTGGAAATATCAGGATGATTTTCTTTAAGATGTTTATACGTTGATAACACCGAGGTAAATAGTGAGGAGCAATATTGACACTTTAATGCTTTACCTTTTGGATGAGTTTTTTTAGCATGTTCAAGAAGACCTCTTTGGAAAGGAAAACTCTGCAAATAAATTTTATTATTTATTTTGTAAAATAATTATTTATTTTATTTATTTTTCAATAAAGTAATACAAAGCCAGATAGGCCAACTTTTAAATATATTATTTAGTGCTAAAAATACTGGCATGGGAGCGGAATAATTCCATCTTCAATTGGTGCATTTGATGGGTGTAAAAGTTCATCCGGTGTACCATTTATTTAGAAAATTAAATTATTGTTATTATATTATTGGTTATTTTGTTAACAATTTCAAAATACTTCCGATTTTATATTTCATTGTCTCGTTTAAGGGAAATGTGGGAAAAATTGATAACTTTCTCTTTTAAAAACACATGTCGGATGAATTTTTTACCCCTTATAATGAGAGATGGATAAATTGAAATTGAATATTCCCCGTTGAATGCTCTACATATGTAGGCCAAAATAATTTAGCCTTAAACTATATATTATTTTTTTCGTCTTATCTGTGACTTCTTTGGTGCATGTTTAAGTCATAAAACAGAAATTTTTCAGAGGGTATAAATCATGATCACCCGAACTATTGATTTTTAAATAGTTTTGATACTGATTCAATATGCTTATTTCAGTTGTGATTATAGTGATATAAAAAATTTTGTCCTTTACAAATTCAATATACTTCTCTCAATATCCTTATTAATAGATATCCGATCTAAATTATATTGATGTCATTTAAAAGCACTTGCAAATATCTTTTTAATGATATATAACATGACCATATAAATTAACTCCTTGTGTACAAAATTGACATTCTGTATCAAAATAGCAGAACTTAAAAATATTTTTAGATATTCGGAAAAAGCATATTCCGCTAAGTGGAGGAAGTCCTTAATTCCGGCCAAAGTTTAACTTCTTTTCTGTTCAAATATTTTTATCTGGAACCAATTACTAAGAAAATAGTATAAGTACATAGAATATAGTTATTCTATTTGTGGCCTTCAGTTTGCGTCGCAATTTCCCGGTCCCAATTAACGGCGCAGACCTGCTCCTTCTATGAAAATTCTAAAAGAAAGCTTCCCCTATCTTGAAAAAAACCGGTACTAATTCTTGTTTCCATTTCATTCGAATCGACATAGAAGTTGTATCTCTCTTATTAACTTTCTCATTACAAACAGAAATATATTAAATTGCAAGACTTACAAAGCTCAAAACCATTGTCTTATTTTAAGTGTCGTTAATGAAGATAGTCCGCACATCTTTCTTTAAATTCAATTTCGGACTCTTTTTGTAGTAGCATTGCACATAAGAGAACCTTTTTCTTATTCTTCAAAAATTTAAATGGCGGCGGTACATAACCAAAATGCCAGGGTATCCCACGTCGGTACAAGTGGATTTCTAGTCGACCTATATCTTAATAGGGGAAGCTAGAACGCTTGGTTCATTTAGTGTTATCTTGAGTTTAAATGATCTCCACCAGTGTATATCACAGAAACCCGCCAGACTGTACTTAAGAAATTATTACCGCGACGCGAGAGCTGTTCCCCAACCCACAGCATATTTAAGAGAAAGTCCTTGCCTTCTCACTTCTTTTCGGAATGGTGAATGGAAGGCTTTGCCTCTAACGACACGCCGCATGAAATACAATGTTGGAATACGAGTTGCATGCCTTGTGGCTGCTAAATAAAGCATTCTATAATGTCTCTTTCGCCCTTTTTTCCTGACTGGGACATTATCTACGTGTTACATACGTATGTACATAGATATATTCGTACTATAGCATACCATTTTACATATTGCACATTTATTTTCAATTCTATAAACATTCCATTGGTTGTAAGTATTCTCATAATCGGTTTCTATGTTATCAGAATTATCTTCGCTATTTTCAACATCGAAAATATTGTTATTCTCGAGATTTTCATCTTCTTGGGATTTGTCAGCGTAATATCTCTCTGCTATATTTGTTTCCACTATTTGTTCAGCTTCCGCTGAAAAGTCCATGAATTCGCTTTTAATTTGGTCATTTAAAGCAATTGGCAAATCACTTAATTCCATTTTTACAGTTGAATTCTGCATCAGAGACCTGCGCCGAACGGCTGAAATTCGGCTAAGCCGAGCCGCCGAGAAAAATTTGGAAGCCGCCGCCGCTGTAAAATTTTCGGCTTTACTCGGCTTAAAAGCAGTCGCCGTTTTTAAATTCTTTTTGAAAAAATATGTTAAAACCGAAACTTTTTGTATTATTTTATTGCAGTATTTGCCATTTATGTTGTATTTAAATATGAAAGAAAAATATTTGCATCATTTTGAACTTCAAACAATTATAAATCAATCAAGTATTTTTGGTTACTTATAATTGATTGTTTTTTATGCTAATACTGTAAAAAAATAATATTAACAGTTGCTAATAAATTTTAATCAGCCTTAATCGTCATCCTGCGAGATATCTAAGAAAACTCGTACACAAGATTTTGTCAGCTAATAAATTACTTCTATTCTATTCTAAATAAAATGTATATCAAAGTGATATGTGGTTGGGAATTATCAAAATAATTGATATAAATTCCATTATTTATTGTACTTTTCTATTTTTTTTTAGCATATCTTAAGAATTGATATTTTTTCATATCGGAGGAGACCATTTCTTATTCTAATATGCAAACAATATTTTATGTAAAAATCCAAAAATATCCTTAGATCACTCGCATATTTTTTTTATATTTTTTCAATAAATTAATAATTCTGTTTATACTTTCGCTGGAAAAAACCTCGTCCTATTTTTATGAACAATGTTAATCAATGGGGCATGAAAATATAAAATTTTTAATTAGAAAAATATGTGTTTAATATCAGCTGGCTGACAGCCGATTTTAAGCCGCCGCCGAAGTTTTTTAACACAAGCCGCCGCCGCCGCCGATATTATTCCTCGGCGCAGGTCTCTATTCTGCATTTCATTATTACATAGTGTCTACATTAGATTATTTCTTAACAAGACAAACGTCAAACTTAACTCGAACTTATGGCAGGTGGCAACAGTTGCACAAAAACAATATGGCGTACTCCTTATTGTTTTTTATATATGCAGTTTGACAACTGTAATAATCAAAATATTAATCAGCAATTTAATTAAATTTACCTTGTATATACTCGCACTGATTTTGACGTTTGATTTTGACGTTTGACAAAAATTTGCCTAATGTAGACACTAGGTTAAGTTTTGTATCGATTGTTAATCCGTGTGCCATAATTTAACATAGTGTCTACATTAGAAAATTTTTTATCAAGACAAACGTCAAACTTAACGCGAATTTATGAAAGGTGGCAACAGTTGCACAAAAACAACAATATGGCGTATTCCTTATCGTTTTTTATATATGCAGTTTGTTAACTGTAACAACCAAAAAAATAATCTGCTGTTTAACTAAGGTTACCTTGTATATATTCGCACAGATTTTGACGTTTGATAAAAATTTGCCTAATGTAGACAGTAGGTAAACATTTTTAATTGATACAAATCAGGGATGGAAAAATTGATACTATTGTACTTTTTTGATACTAGTTAAAACTAAAAAGTACAGAAATATACTTCCTCGAGTTATTTTGTACTGTCAAAAATGATTTGTTAGATGTATTCCACAATTCGAATTAAAAAAATATATATACTTTGGAGATATATAATTTTTGAATAGAAACCTATATTTCTTTAACACTTTTAATTGAGATTTTCAATTGGTGTTCAGAAGTAATAATGAAATTGTAATGAACACTATCTCTAACAAAATGCTGGAGCTTCGAGTTACCAAAAATAGAACAAACTACATTATATATAGCATTTATACGCACCTCTTACTCGCAATTAAAAATATTGTAATATGAAAATTTTGCCGTATAAACGGTGAGTTAATATTTTATTTGCAAATTAGTAACTCACGAAAACTAATCGTGATTAGTTAAACTAATTGCAAATAAAGCGTAAGGCGTTGCCACTTCCTTTATATTAATAGAATCTTCGGTGATAATAGTTGTTTTTTTCACATCCGAAACGACAAATAAGGAAATGTATTTCTTTATGGAATTTGCGTATAAACAGAGGTATTTATTTGCAAGTTATTTTTATTTTCAATAATCGTGTGTATAAACGTAATAATGGAGACATTTGAGCTTTAGGTTTAATCTATATAAAATTACAAACTCTAAAATATATGTACAATCATTACTAAAAACTACAAATTGAAGTGAAAATATTCGGAATTTCAAAGATATCAGATAATGGATTACATTTTGAGAAAACTAAAGCTGAAGTGCTCGATTTTAAGCATTTGATCTTGGACGACTTTTTTCTCCGTAAGTTTATTTTAATAACAGGGACACATTTATTAAGATCTTCATATTTTACCTGAATAAAATCATTTCATGATTTGGTATCGTATTTAATCCCTCATTTTAGATATTCAAATTATATTCTTTGAGTTTTTCACAAAATAAAAAATAAAAAAGCTTTCAAAATTTTGAATTTTAGTACTTTGTGGGTGAAAAAGTACTATATGAATTTTATTTTGATACCGAAAAATATTTTCATTTTCCATCCCTGACACAACAATAACATAGAGACTGACTATACTAGACAAATTTTTTAAAGAGAAACGTCAAAATTTTACCACGATAAAAATGTGTATAGTGTAAACTCAATTATTGCAGCGTCAAAACAAAATGTAGTCTACACGAGAGATTTTTCTATCATAAGAAGTAATAAAACGTCGACAGAACTACTGCAATTTTTTGTTTATATCAGCATATGTATATTGGAACACGTAGATAAAATTTTATTTATTTGAATAATATTTCGTAACCTAGCCTTTTGGCCATAATAAAAAATAATACAAAATTTAAATAAAGAAAAAGAGTACATATATAATACAGTACATATAACTGGAGAATTTTTACCAACAAAACTCAATATGTCGCCTTTTTAAAGCAACTTCATGTCATAGCTGTCAGTGCTCATAATTTTGTTTTGCAATAATACTGACAAATTCAGTCTATATTAGACACATTTTTATCCTGATAAAAATTTGTCTAATATAATAAACTCGACGTTAGACGTTTGTCTTGACAAACGTTTCTGTATGTATTGTAATTACAACAGTTATAGAATTTTTATATAGATGTATAGTAGCGTTTCTTAAGGATATGTGTATTTTTTAACGTTGATGTTATGTACGGCAACACACAAGTGCTCGACTAACAAAGGCTTAACGAAGTGTCTAAGTATGTAAATTTTCTATCATGACAAACGTCAAATTTTTGTCTGTATTACATTTAACTTTTTTATCATTATCAATTAATACTGAAATTCAAATTCAAAATTTTGACATTTTTCTTAATGAAAGTTTGTCTAGTTTAGACTCGATGTAACAATTAGATCATAACGTAGTGTCTATATTAGACAATTTTTTATCAAGCCAAATGACAAAACTCCGCGAATTTATGAAAGGTGACAACAGTTACACAACAACTACATAAGCAATTAATAATTTTTTTATATATGCAGTTTGAGAGCTGTAACAGCCAAAAATAATAGTAAGCCGTTTAACTAAGGATACCTTGTATTGATTAGCACTGATTTTGATGTTTGTCTTGATAAAAATGTCTCTAATATGGACACTACGTAATGCTGTAATAATATAAATAAATTTGGTCTGCACGTAATAAATTGTTATCATGATAAGAATTTGGCATTTGTTATGATAGAAAAATCTCTCGTGTAGACACTAGGTAATTGTCAGAGTCGAGTACTGACAACTTTGTCTTGACATTGCTTGATAAAAGACATGGCGTCTTGGTTGTTTGGTATTTTTTACATTGTTTATTATGACACGAGTCTACCAATATAATTGATGTAGTTAAAAATTATCTGTAATACAGACAAAAATTTAATGTTTGTTTTGATGAAAATTTCTCGGCTTAAATTAAATGCTCTAATTCAGTTCCGATTTTATTGCTTTTTCTTATCATTTTTAGTACTTTTATATTGTTCGAACACAGGTTAACCGGGAAAAACCTAGTATGAGGAAATGTAGCCAAGACCTTCCTCTATCAAACTCCGTTTTCCGATTTTTGGCACATGTCCTTAATTTTACACAATAGGTCGAAAAGTGTGCGAAAAAGCTTTTTGGAGTAGTTTAATGGTAGGAATAATATTAATTTAAATGAATATAATGTTAAACAATTAAAATAAAAGAAATAGGTTTTATTCATTCCATATATTTTTTTTTAACTAAAATTATTAACCAAATTTTTAAAGCATTTGATGAAAAAATTTTATTGAAAAAAATTTAACATTTGTTTAACTCCAGGTCTACAACTGAGATTAACGCTGATATGAGATAACGCCAGCAGAGGAGAGTAACCATTTTTATATTATGTTAAATCTTAAATAAGAGATATCATTATTTTCAGTCAGTCGCAGAGTAAACATGTCCTTTTAGTTTAAGCAATTCGCACTTTTTTAGCACAATTTTTATAAAAATGTTTTTTAACATGTAAAACAAACACTTAAAGGAAACAATTTTACAAAAATTACTGTTTTTTTTTTTATTAATTTCGAAAATACACATGCTCGCACACAAACAAACTTTCGTGTATGTGTATTTTTTTGACCGTTCACCTTATAAGATGGTTGTGTAGAGAAATCTCATCACAACATTCTCATAATACATCTTATAATACTAATATTTGAATCTACACGTGATATAATTCTCTCAGAGAGCGAATTTGACACTCTCTGACACAAAAATATTACATATTATGTTACGTCTAGACGGGCTGTAAGATAACTTAAATATGCAATGGTGTTACCATATTATGTACAAAACGTAGTACCTGATTCATAAAATTAAACAAAAACAATTTTTTAAACTTTATTTCTGTTTAATGGAAAATTTCACTTCTTCGACGCGTTTTCAAGAATAGATGCCATAGTTTATGGCCATGAGGGTACCAATTCCGTCAATATTTTTTTATACATATATATAAACATACTAATACTAATAATTTTAGTAGAAATTATTATTAATAATTTTAGTAGAAATATTAAATGCCATTTTAAAATTGCAGCAAAAAATTTGTTGAGTTCAAATTTTGTGTGTGAATTACTCGAAATTTGTCCTTCTTTTGTTATAAATATATTTGGCTTTCGAAATAGATAGAATTCCAACAATAACTCGAGATGTCTGGAAAAGCTCAATAAGTCCGGTTTTCATCAGCGATTATTTAAATCAGAAGTAGTAAATTTTTGAGTCTTATGTGAATCAAAAATTTTCCTAGGGTCTTCGGATTTTTTTAATATTCGTCATACGCCGTTTGAATATCTTCATTTTTATTTGTTTGTATTAAAAAAAAAAAAAACTCGCGGCTTTGTTCACGATTTTCAAAAAAAATTTAAGTCGTATAATTTTAAAGACCAATATCTCTATAAGCTGTGAACGGATTTTAATGATTACACATAGAAGATGAATATGTCCTTTTTAAACACAATAATTAAAAATAATTTTATTACTCAGAAATGCATTCATAATGCAAATGCAATTTTCGGATGCATTTTTGAAAAATGTCTTTGATATTATACTCGTAATTATAATGTTTACTAAAAGATAAATTCTTGTGGGACAAAATTAATCACTATTTTAATTTTTTTAGAAAATATTCCAACAGATTTAAAAAAAAAAAAAATATATATATATATATATATATATATATTTAAAATCAAAAAGGTAGAAAATTATTAAAAATTCATCTAAAAATTGCATTCTTGCTGTAAGTGCGTCCTTAACAAAAGTGTTAGTTAAAGACACTTAAAGTTACATATTACTGAATGAGAAAAAAAATTAAAAAACAAAAATATATATAAAGAAAAATAATAATTTTATATGATAAAACTGTTGCACTTTTTTTTTCTAAAAATATATCAAAAATAGTAGAATATCTTGTCCCAGAACAATTAATATTGCAATTTGTAGGAAAGATATTAGATTTTATATATTATATAAATAAAATAAAAACATATATAATAAAAGAAATTTACCAAAAATTCATTGTAAAACTGCAATTGCATTACGAGTGCATTTTTAAATAAATATTTTACCCTTGAGTTATTGCCTTTAAAGAAGTCTTAATCGGCTTTCATTAGAGATATGAGCCTATAAATTTCGCCTATATTGTAAAGAGATATAAACGTTTGAAGTTAAATACTTTGTCGGTTTTTTTTCACTTTTGTGTACAAATTTAAATCGTGAATAATGTCGCGAATATTTCGAAATTGAAGAAAAAAGAAAATAATAATGCTTATCAAATTTTAACAAAATCTGAAGGCTCTTTTAAAAAAAATAGCCATTTATTATAAATCGTTCGAAAAATGAGCGATAAAAACTGAACGAAAAAAAATAATAATAAAAAAAAAAAAAAAAAATACGAAAGGGGAAAAATTGAATTAGTTTTTCTCAAAATTATATTTTCGTTGAAGTTATTTAAGCATTTTGTTATTAAAATTTATCTTTGATTTTAAAACATTGCAAAAAAGTTTGTATTATTTGCTGAATGTAAAATTATTTTCTGAAATATCGACATTTCCTTCAGAAAAAAGTTTATTTTAGTAGAAGTGTATGTATTTATCTATAATCTAATTATATTCCCAAATGGACGTATTTCTAAAATATTAAGTTTAACTTACGAGAGAGATCTTTAAGTATTAATGAAATGTATTTTAACTTTCCATTTTGAGTTCAGCCTCAAAACCACTGTTTGATATTTTAAAAATATCGTGCTGCTGGAATAAATAAATAAAAATCATATCAAATTGTGACAAATGAGTTTTGGTAGTAATATGTAAAGTAAAATTGATCATATTTGCCATCCGTGATTCATAATTGCATTTTTGTTCATAAATTGGGAGCACTTTTGTCGATGTTAAAGTTAACATGTATAATTCTACACGTTAACTGCTATAGTATGAAATTACCTTTGAACGTTAGCAATAAAACGCAGCTAATAGCATTTATTAAGTTTTTATAAGACAAATAATAAAAAAAAAATAGTCAAAAGAGGCGAAAAATCTTGAAAATATCCTATAAAACCCAAAATAGTTGTAAAGTTGGAAAAATTCGATAATAATCGACTACTCCAAAATTGAAAAAAGTCGATAATCTATTATTTAAATAATAATATTTTTTATAATAGTGAAATTTATTTAATATACATTTACACAAACTAATAATACAATTAAAAATCTAAAAATTAACTCGACAATAGTTGTTTCATATGAAACAACTTTTAAATATTTTCTCTAAATTTTTAACATGTTTCCAAGGCTTTTTCATTAAATTTCAAATTTATTATTTATTAGGCTTCTGTCAATGCCTCACTAATGTTATGTGTAGTGATAAAGAATCTTGACTATAGAAATTATCAACACAATAATGAAATTTCAACAATTCAAATTCGGGATGAGAACTTTGCAAATGTTCGTCTAAAGATTGTTTGCATTTAAATGCCTTAGCACAAACGATACATTCATTTTGGCTGACTTCAGATTCTTTTTATTTCCAGTTCCAATTATTTCATCTTGATCTGGATTAGCAAAATAATTACCATTTGTTGAAATATTTTGTTCAACTCTCACATAGTGTTCATTCCCATTCAATAAATTTGGATTATCTCTCGTATACTGATTGGCAAAGAATTGATTTTGATCATTATCATCAATGCCATCGAAGTCATCTTGAATAAATTGATCTTGTTCATTATTCTCGCAATACTTTTTATTCTTAGCTTGAAAATGAGTTTTCTTATGTTTAGCCAAATTCGACTTACATTTGAAACTTTTATCACATTGGTTGCAGGAAAATGGTCGAACTTCCATATGTGCTCGTCTATGCATTTCCAACAAAGAACTGGTAAAAAACGACTTATCACAGACACCACAGGAATAATTATCAGTCGCATTAGTATGACTCCTTTTCTAATGTTTATATGTGGATTGTAAGTTTAAAATAACGTTGGACAATATATCATATAAATGCTTTTCCGTTATGAGTTTGTTTAACATGCCTAAGAAGGGTGTATTGAGAAGAAAATTTCTACAAATATTAATTATGTACATAAATATGATTAATACATTAGTTATTTAAAGTACCTGTTTACAAATTGCACATTTGTTTTTAATTTTGTACGTTTTTTAGATTTTATCTTTATTGATTTCAATGTTATTAGAATCAACTTCATTTTCATCCTTATGATGCTGTTCTATATTATCTCTCAAATGAGTTTTCATATGTTCGACCAAAGATACTTTATATTCAAATGTTTTCTCACATAGATTTACTAAAAAACATATCACAGACATCACAAACAATATTTTTAGGCAATTTATCATGCGTTACTCTGTAATGTGGATCTACGAAACTTATTTTTTGAAATAACATTGAACAATAGATACATTTAAAACCTTTATCTTTGGGATGAGTTTTATTTACATGAGCAATAAGGCTTCTTTGTGATAAAAATTCCTGAAATTATAAATTAATAAATATATATTATTAATATTCATTATTTAATTATATAGATATAATATAATTAAATCATAAATTCTTTCTGTACTATTTTAGAAAATTAAGAGTGTAGTTCGAAGAAGTTTGAATTTAAAAAACGGAAAAAAATATTTCATTATAAAAGCTTTAGTTTCGGGGAGAAATATTTATGTGCAAAAAATTCAAATATTTAAAATTTTTCTTGAAAAACTGCAAAATTTTGAATATATTGGTCCCAAATTTTTGTTATGTCATTAAAAGTCCCAAAGACTTTTTTATGATTCCAAATTTTCTTATAAAAAAAAAAAAACGAAAAAGGGACACCTTTTTATATTGTTTCCGCATACGAAAAGATGCTAGGACGAACATTTTTAGAAATAAATTTTTATTTGATGTTCCTATCATCAATATTTCCTTATTTCCTCTTCATACAAATAGGACCGGATATAATGTAAGCAAACTGTAATAAGAGCAGCTTCCAGGTTTTGTTTTATCTACCAGATCAACTTTATTTAACATACTTTTCTGCAAGTTGCACATTTATCTTTAATCGGGTAAATTGTACTAGGTAAACTGCGCTTTCGCCGATTTTTCGGACTGGAAATATGAGGTTGATGTTGCTTATATAGACACCTTAATTATTTATCTTTTGGATGAGTTTTTTTTAGCATATTTAAGAATAATCTATGTGTTACATATATATGTACTATGCGTTTGCATGTACTATGTAAATTTTCTTAAGTTACGCAGTTTAATTCAATTTTATAAGTTATTTCCTTCTATGAAAGATATTCTTTAATTCGTGTTGCTCGCTGCTGGAGCCATTTACCAATTTAGTAGCGCACTTTTTCGCAGCCAAACAATGCTTTTCGTATAAAACTTTTAAGATTTATTTCCAATTATGATTCTTTATAATAACTGTTATAATATCACAAACAAATTTAAATAAACAAAAACACACTAATATTTATTTTTTTCGTTCATTTTGAAAATATTTAACTAATTTCAAAATGGAGTGTTGCAAACACATATAGTTATAAAGGGTAATGCAAGTTCAGAGTATAAACGCAGAAGTGACACAATATAGTGCATACATATGTTTAATAGAAATATACAATACACTTAACAAAAGTATCGGTCCACAATTGCCCACGGGTCACATATAAGACCCCTCCCCGTTTTTTGATGCACAAACACAATGGTGTAGGGTGTTATATGGTCAGGACTGAACATATTTCTTACTTGTTTTGTGTTATGACATTCTTGAAGTAAATAAGCCAAATGTCCGTGCTATAACATACCATTTTACATAGATAGGCAGATATATAAATAGATAGATAGAGAAGGTTGATGTGATACATTCGTTGTACCACATCTCCACCCAGAGACCTATATCGGTCCATTGTGAGTCTCTTCATTTACATATGATAGAATAGGGGAAGAAAAAAACAAAGTAACAACAAGTAAGTAAGGGTGAAATAGGAAGTGTGAAAATCTATAGGGATATACCCCTAACTCCCCCTATTCCCATGACGAAGCCTATGACGTCTACAAGCTCCATGTCCCGAACGTCACTTAGCCCGTCGAGAAATCAGAATTGCCAGCGTCCCATTTAGACCTCATCTCCCCTATCATGCAGTGTCCTGTTATGACTTGCCTTGCCAATTCATCGGCTAGTTCATTACCAGATATATTGCAGTTGACAGGTACCCAGCAGAGTCTCACCACGTAGTGTTCCAACAGCTCTCTCAGTGACTTCTTATAGTTCCAAGGCCTTCAGATCCGCCTGACAGTCCACATAGAGAGTACCCTCAGAACCCCTCGCAACGTTCTGTCTGATTAATTCCGTGGCCTTTAAAATGCCGAGAATATCTAAGTCTAAATGAGCCTTTCAAATCCGTGCCCATAATATAGACCCGCATCTGTACCAATGTCCATCATTGATCCGTCTGTAAATACTTCACAATCTTCGTACAGTCTCTCGGTGCCGAACGAAACCTCCCTATCAAGTACCGGTAATATGAAATTCTTGTACTTTCTAGTAAACAAAACCTACTCTGTCTTTTCAGAACTCACTCCCAACCCCCTATCAATGGCCTAAGGGAACAGCTTACCCAACGCAGACTGCATGATCTCACTGATTGTGGGGAGAAATTTCCCTGTTATCAGTATAACCACATCATCAGCATATTCCACGTTCTTTCGTCCCCTGCTGTCAAATTGAAGCAGAATCACTTCGACAGCCAATAGCCACAACAGGGGTGAGAGCACTTCCCCTTGCGGTACCCCCCTAGTCACCAGTTTCTTTAAACATACTCCACCCAAGCTCGAGTTGATGATACCGATGCTCAGCATGAGGATTATCCATTCGATCAAGAATTCATGTACTTTAAGATCCACCAGCGCCTGCTTAATAGCGTCAATCTTGATATTATTGAACGCTCCCTCAATATCCAAAAACCACTTCATGAAGGGCACTCTCAACAGATTTAGTCTTCAGGTAAGCATGTTGAGCACTACTCATGCTGTTGGTGTAAATAGATGATCTCAGATATAGATCTATCAGTATTTCTAATGTCGCATTAAATTACGAAAGATAGGGTGATAGGTCTATAATCCTTGGGTTTCAAATGACATGTCTTACCACCCTTAGGTATGAATATGACCCTTACCTCTCTCCACGCCCTTGGTATGTGTCTATGTAGCAGACACCCAGTAAATATATTCACTAATAGTAGACGAACCGCTACCGGTGCATTTTGTAACATAGGCGGAAAGATACCATCCGGGCCAGGTGACTTATAAGGCTCGAGCGTATTAACCGCCCACCCCATTTGATCCTTCCTTCAATGGGTCCTTACAACCTGGAAAATGAGTTTCCAAAAGCGCATTTAGTGACTCAGAGCTAGACTCCGTCCATGAACCATCTGATCTCTGGATACTACCCGGAACACTAGGATCCTTCGACAGTAGTTCATTAACATAGTCAATGGTCTCGCTGAACCTAATCCACGAAGACCTTTTAGCTCGTCTAATGTCCTTTTTGTTCTTATTAAAATTCACCCTGTAAGTGCCCCAGTCTTCATTCTTACCAGTTCTTTGGGGCCTATTAAATAGTCTGCCGACTGTGGTTCGTTGAACACTCAACTCCTTTGACCATCAGACCGGCTGTTTTCTATTACCCGGATAACTCACCGGACGGAAGAGCTCATAGCTTCTGATGATATACTCATTTATTCCCTTCACTATCGCGTAAAGACTCTCCCTCGACGTAAACTTCCTTGTAGTTTCAGGTAGTCTTACCCCAAATCACGTCCAAAAGCGTCCCAATTCATCCGTCTAGGATTCCTATAAGTTTTCCTCTCCGAACTCAGCAAGTTCAGACTAAAGGTGATTCTGCTATGGTCAGAGAAAGAACACTCCATAGCTACCCTCCAGTCCTCTACCAGGTCTGTTAGTCAACGTGATATCTATTATCAAATTCCTATCCTTCGTCCTGAACGTAGTGGTATTTCCCTTATTACAGATTATAAGACCATTCTCTGTAACGAAATCAAAGGTTGACTCACCTTTCTTATTGATATCCCTGCTACCCCATTGACTGTGGTGCGCATTGGCATAACAACCAAGCAATAGACGTACTCCATTCCGCCTTGCATACTCGGCTAAGGTTCACATCCTGTCATCCGCTGGTTCCGTCGCCTCATAAGGCATGTACACTGAGACAAAAACCAGCTTATTACCTCCTTCCGTCTCACCTTGAACGACCGTTAGGTCACCATAACTGAAAGAATAAAGAAGAATCAACTGAAGTTCATGCCTCACTAGGATACATGTCCTTACCTTATCTCCAGTGGACGGCACGTATAATTTGTATCCTTTAGCCCTAAGACCACAGACCTGGTTGCTGTTTATCCAAGGCTCCTGGATTAGGGCCACGTCCACATTAGTCTCACTGAGGTAGGTTGTTAATTCGGTCGAGGCCGCTTCACAATGATGCAGAGTTATCTGCACCATTCGCAGCCTCTTTGGTTTTGTCATTTTTCGAGTACCGAAATTTGACATAACCAAGCCCGAACGTAAGAACCCCTCCTAATGAGTCCAATTTATTCAGAGATTCCCGATCTACTGCGAATCGGAAATCTTTTCCCTGGTTCTCCTTACAAGTCAATGAAGAGACAAGCTTCCATTGACTTGTATTGATCCCCATATTCTGTCCCTCCAATATTCCCAGTATGACTTCTACCGGCTTAATGGGTGGTGGAATCCACACCGTGACTATTGCTCGCAACGGCAATTCCGACGCTGGTATAACCTCCAGTTGCGCATCCGGGCAAAGGCTGCTACACCTACTAATCGCGGCCTTCAGGAACTCAAAGGTTTCTTTATTACCACAACCAACAGTTTTCACACCCTTTGTCCAGTCTGCACCCATGAAAGCTATTTCATCCGGCCTGTGGCGTGCCTGAAAGATTTCGTCCATAAGCCTATCTTCAACCAGTCGCCAAATTTTCGTACTGATTTTCCCATCTGAAATAGAACGGTCAATGACTGCTGCTTGAAGAATGTCCGACTTGGACGAATCCTTCGCCTTTTTGGACGTTGAAGGTTGATCATCACCAGATACTGCCCGCTTTCCTATTCCCTTGTGAGAGCTTTTATGCGAGCTACTTGGTGCTTTACCAACGTTCTTTGTCGAAGGTATCTCCTGGTCATCCCCAAACCAAACTCTTTTTATGACCCCCTTAGCAGGACCTTTAAAAGAGTCAAATGGTACATGACCAGCTTTCCTGAACGTAGAGGGTATCTCATCTCCAGGCTGAGCTCCCTTAATGGATCTCGTTTGAGAGTCCTTAAAGACGCTCGCAAGAGTTTGCTCTACAGTCTCTAATCCTTTAATAATTTTAGTTGCCTCACTACCAGTCCTAGCTGGCTTGTCCATTCCCTTGCGGGAACGCGCAAGATGGCAGAATGGCTTGTGAGCACTTCCTTGCTTGTCAGCAGCGACTTGTGGTTGTAGAGTACTGGTAGACACGGACTCTTTGCCCTTGCGAGTAATTACTGGACCTTCGTCTACCTCCACTTTAAAACCTTCGGGATAAGACATTCCCAAGATATCACCGATGGAGCCATAGGTTCGTTCGAACCTGTATATACTCTTTCGGTGTTTCCTGCGAATATGCCTATCCCGTCCGTCTATCAGTGATGGGTCCTTCTTAGCCAACTTATTTAGTGCGGCTATGGATGCTCTAACGCCGTTTTTAGCTTTTTCAAGCTTAGTTCGGTTATCGGTTACGACTTTTCCTGTTTTGGCCATTTTACATATTGCACGTGTATTTCCAATTCCATAAACACCCCATTGGTAATATGTATTCTCATAATCGGTTTCTATGTGATCAAAATCATTCTCGTGATTTTTATCTTTTTCGCTGGAATTATAAGCATAAGATTCCATTTTTACATTTATTTCCACTATATGTTCAGCTTTTACTTAAAAAGTTTTGGTCATATGGAGCGATTGGCAAATAATTTAATTCTATTGCTGCAGTTGAATTCTGTATTTCTTAATTAATTTTTATGTCGATAATTAATTCCTTTGTCATTAATTCAAACAAAACTATAAAAAGTCTTCCAAGGCCAATAAATATATATTACAAAAGAATATTCCTGAGTATAATTAATAAATCAACACTAATAATTTTTTTTTTTAATTGGTACTAATCATGGCGTAACCAGTACAAGGTGTCATTATAACATAGTGTCTACATTAGAGATTTTTTTTATCAAGACAAACGTCAAACTTAACGCGCATTTGTGGAAGGTGGCAACAGTTGCACAAAAACAACAATATGGCGTATTCATTATTGTTTTTTATATATGCAGTTTGACAACTGTAACAACCAAAATAATAATCAACTGTTTAACTAAGGTTGCCTTGTATATATTTGCACTGATTTTGACGTTTATTTTGATATAAATTTGCCTAATGTAGACACTAAGTAAGCTCAGCTGATTATTTTTTGCTTTACTTTTAGTGTCAAATTAAAGAGAGTAACCATTTTGTTTATATTATGTTAAATATTAAATAAGGGGTACATGTATTCTAATAAATCCTATAAGATATAATTTTCAATCAGTCACAGAGTAAACATATCATTTTTATCTAAGAAATTCGCACTTTTTTAGCATAATTTTCATAAAATTGTTTTTTAATATGTAAAACAATAAAAAAATGTTTAGTATTTTCCAAAATACAAATGCACACCCACAAATAAACTTTCGCATATGTGTATTTTTTGACAGTTCATCTTATAAGATAGTTGTGTATACTTCTGAAAGAAAAATCTTACATATCCTGTTACGTGTAGATGGACTGTATACACGTAGCGTTACAAATATACTTTATTAACTTGTACGATGGTTTTTTTGCTTCGTAAAAATTACAAGAAGAAGCAGCAAAACCGAACATGGATAAGTCGGTTGGGGACAATGAAGGTATTTTCTTCTTAATTTGAATTAAAAATAATAAAAATTAAAACTATATTGTAAACTTTCAGATCTTAATAGTGTAAGCTTGTTGGTCATCGTTGTGGATACAAATCCTTCACAACGCATAGTGCGCCAAAATCCCGAAAACTTGTCACAATGTCTAGATGCTATTGTGGCGTTTGGTAATGCTCATTTAATGCAAAAAGCTCAAAATAAATTGGCGGTAATATCTTGTCATCATCACGCAACGTAAGTTTTAATTAAACATTTTATAAATCCTTAGAAATTTTTTAGAATTTTTTTCAGAGATTTTCTATATCCCATGCCGGTTAAACAATTGGAAGTGCGTCAGGTGGACGGTCAATATGAAGCCTTTAGTTTAGTGGAGAAAACTGTAAAACAACGCCTTAGTCATATAATAACAAATGCTCCCAAAATAAGTCAACCCACCGAAAGTTTGTTAGCTGGAAGTATGTCCATGGCATTGTGTTATATATCAAGGGTAAGAGAGTTTTAAATTATAGCAATTTAGTATCATGTGCATATAATATAGACCTTTAGATGCAACGCAGCAGTGTTGCTGGGGTTAAAATCCATTCACGTATTTTGGTTTTAACGGGCAGCAATGAATGTGCTTCTCAATACATGACATATATGAATGTCTTCTTTACCGCCCAAAAACTGGGTATTGTCCTCGATGTTTGCGCCTTGGACAAATCGTTAAGTTTATTACAGCAAGGTTGTGATATTACAGGAGGTCAATATTTACGTCTCACCCAGTTGGATGGTTTGCTTCAATATCTCTTATGGGTATTTTTGCCGGATCCTCAAATGAGACAAAAATTAGTATTACCGCCGCCCACCAAAGTAGACTATAGAGCTGCCTGTTTTTGTCATCGAGAGTTGATAGATATTGGCTATGTTTGTTCGGTTTGTTTATCAAGTAAGTAGATTTTAAGAATTTTTGGTGTAATAAAAGTTTTATATTTTTTCATTTTTTAGTTTTCTGCAAGTTTAGTCCGATTTGCACCACATGCCAGTAAGTATTAAAGATATGTTATTGGGTATTCTCTGGGAAAAGGGAAAGTGTAAGCTCGCTATTTGGAGTATTTTTCGTTTCATTATTTAGAGCTTGAGTTTTAAGAAATTTTTAGATTTTTTTTTTATTTTGTTGGAATTTTATTCAAAATTACTATTTGTATATATTTTTCTTTTTAGCACTGTTTTTAAAGTTCCTGGTCCGCTGCCTACCAAACCCAAAAAGAAGAAAAAAGTCTAAACATGGCACTTTTTTTATTTTCAAAAACTTATTTTCATGTAAAATTTATAGACGATCTTAAGAACTATAATAATTAACAAAAATAAAGATAAAACTTCATTCCGTTGGACATTTAATTTTTATTTTAACATCAAATCACATCTCGTGTAATTTTACTAAAATACATAGGTCCAAAATTGGCTGGTAAGTACGGCAGTACCATTTGACCATATTTTAAATTTTTTGGGTATTCAAATTTATAAATATCACTAAACAAGGCCACAATATTAGACAAGTCTTTAATCTTAAAGGTTAAGCCATGTTCATTGAACGCCTTTTGCAAAGCCATATGAATAACACCATCATTTTGTACAGGCGACAAAGAACAGGTAGAATAAACCAAACTTCCTCCCGGTTTCAATAAACGTAAACAATTTTCCAATATACCCGCTTGCAGTTCGGGTATTCTCAATCTTTCCTTAATACGAGTTGGTTTGAAGATATTGTTGTCGTTTTCCATAAGAGAGTGGCGATCTGTGGTACAAGGAACATCCACTAATATTTTATCATATGTTTCATACTCTTTCAAATTACGGGCATCGCATTGATTGAGTACTAAACGTTGACCTTCCCAGCGTTCATCGTAATCAAATAAATATTCTTTCATTACTTTACGTATACGATTTATGCGCGATTCCATTACATCATTACATACCAGCTGTTCGGGATGCAACGTTTGAAGCATTAACAAAGATTTGCCACCAGGAGCAGCACAAGCATCTAGAACACGTTCACCGAGTTTAACATCTAATAGTAGAGGCGGCAATATTGAGGCACCATCGAGTAGATAATGTGATAAGACTCCTGAAAATTGGTGAGATTTATATGTACACTATAATACATACAAAGTTATTAAGTTTTGTTCTCAATAAAGAAAATCACAAAGTTATTAACTTTTGTTCCCAATATAAATCTTATCATAACTGTATCATAAAATTTATGTTTTACATTTATGTCATTCTCTTTACCCCTCTCACCTACTAATTCAGAAACGTAGCAAGAAAAATTGCTGTGTGTGAAGAGTTACTTTGTGTATGATAAAAGGAAAGTTTTAAAGTATACAATTTTAAATTGTTTTTTAATAATCATAATAGAAGCAAAAAGGAGTTCTTTTTTAAGGCAATATGATCACCATGTAATTAATTAAATTCATGTTAATCGGGTATGTGATGGAAATCGATTCCGAAAATGGAACGAATTGAAATCGAAAAAATGTGTGATGTATTTATTTTTTCGTTTTCTTTATTAATGAAAATTACAGTAAACTCACTTTTTATCAGATTTTATTATAAAATTTTAAGTGTTCAACGCAAATTATATCCTGGCTTTTCAATAGTGTTATAACTTGTAAAGAAATAATAAAGCACTGATCCCAAAATTTATTCTTAAAATCGATAGAAATTCATCACAACTTTTCAAACCGTTCAATTTGAAAACGATCCATTTCCATCACATACCTGAACAATTTTGTTTTAAAATTATTTTGTTTATAGCTAACAAATTTGAAATAATTAGCTTATATTAGTAAATGGCAAAAGAAAATGAAATTGAATAAAATGGAAAAGATGCAAATGGCTGAGCTTTAGCTGACACGGACATTAATGAGTTAATATTCGTTATATGGAAAGAAAAATCGAATTTTTAGAAAAAGAAAAGCTAGACTAAAATGTTCTTACATTTTTAACTTTTTTACCTGTCATTGATTTATTGGGTCTCCTGAATTCCGAACAATTACCAATCTCATACGTATATAAAGATAAATGCTCAGGAAAGGTAAAATCAGTTTCCGGTTCGATATTCAAAGGAAAATCTGTTGTTGTTTGATAATATCTATAATGTTCTGATTCCGGAATCCAATCTTCCATGCCCTTAATTTGTGTGGCTGGTACAAATTCATAAAGACCTCCCATACTAATTTCAGGGTCTATTACACGTTTTTCGTCAATGCAGACTTCGTTTTCCAAAGCCTGACCCATACTCATTATAGGTTTATCATCATATTCATCAACTTTATCCGATTTATTTTCATTTAAATCTTTGCCATCTGTATTATAAACTAAATCATCAGGCAATTGATTTTCAGTTTCAGGATATAAAGATTTTATTTCTTTTTCTTTTTGTTTGCGCCTAATTATATCCATTTTGTCACCCAGTTCATAAGTATTTTTATTTGAACCCAGTGCTTCTTGTGTTCCGTCTAAACGTTCTTTGGCCAAGTTTACTAGGGATTTTACACTTATAGCACCTACGAAATTTGTATTAATAACGTTTTTATTTATTATAAAATTTCAATTTACCATCCAATTCTAATTGCCGGCATAATTTTTCTGTATCACCAAAATTATTAACCATAGCCATATATTTGTGTTCGGTTAACAAAGCTACTCTCATATTCTTCCATCTGATACCAAATACCGATCCATAGAAATCATCAAAATTTTCCAAAGCTCGATCGGTATTTGTCTTTCTTCTTTGCTGTATGGACCAACGGGTTTTGCCACTTTTCCATCTCTGTTGTATTGAAAAAATATTACGGGATCTTAACATTTTAATTCAAGTATTTTTTTGATATGTGAAAGAATTATTTGTGTTACGCTGCACGTTTTGTGTGTGTTATTGGTTCTAAGCCGGCTTCTTCTTCTTCTGACCAAATATTTATTTTGATTAAACAGCTGGTGGTAGAACCAAACATATGTTTTTCATCACAATTGTAATAGATTGTTATAAAACACAATTGGAAAATTTTACATTTTCGTTTTAATTTATTTTCGAACTTCATAAATATAGGTCACAGTCGAAAATAGCATACAAAAGCAGTAAATAAAGTAATAAAACACTAATTTTTATTAATTTAACAATTTTTGAAAATTCGAACCTAATTTCAAATCTCACAAGTTTACTCGAAAATGTTTAACATATTTTCTAACTACAGAAATTGTTAAATTTCGAAAATACTATATACAAACATTAAAAATAATAATAATAATAATAATAATAATAATAATAATAATAATAAAACGTAGATTTTTATATTTTTCGGATATATGAATTTGATTTGAAATTTAAGCAAATTTAATTCCGAATCTTCAAACTTAACTAAATAGTTTGAATTTTGAAAATATAGAGTTAAAAAAATAAATAAAAAAAAGAAAATTATATTTTTATAATTTTTATCCATTTTTAAAAAATCAACTTTGATAAAATATAACTACGAATTAAGTTTAAATTTCGAAAGGAATGTATAAACATATTATATAGGATTTAAAACAATATTTAATAATTTTTTTTTATTTTCGGTTTTTATTTAAAATTTATCGAATCTAAAATCAATCTTCTATGGGAAGATCAATGATTGGATCTTGCTCAGAACCAATTCGGCTTGGGAGAGTAGAGAGGACTGCAGAATAGGAATAGGCATGAATAGGAAGAGCTTGAGGATCATGATAGGGCCCATAACGGGTCACTGTTTGATAGGGAAGATGAGGTCTAGATTGGACGCTAACAGTTCCGATTTTTGTAGAATGTGTGGAGACGTCGACGAGACCGAGTCTATTGAGTACATTGTGTGCCATTGTCCACGATTGCAGTATCGTAGGATGAAGTGGCTGGGTAGCCAGTTCCTCGACGGTTTGAGTGACGTTCGGGACGCAGATCTCGTTGACGTCATAGGCTTCGTCATGGGAATCGGCTGCTTAAGGGAGAATCAGGGGTATAACCCTAGGGGGATTGGTAACATTGCTGGTCCCCCTATATGATTCGTCACATTTCTATTCCTTTTTATCTTTTACTCTACTTTTTCTGTACTCTCTGTATTTTCTATCTTCTGTATTCTATACTCTTTATTTCGCAGCTATTCTATTGAAGGGACTCACAATGGACCGGGATCGGTCTCTGGGTGGAGATGTGGTACTATCTGGTATCACATCTGCCTTCTCTATCTATCTATCTAAAATCAATCGAATCTATCAAAATAGTTAAAATTACGAAAATTGTATATACAAATTAAAAAAAAAAAAAAAAATAGTAAAACAACATTTAATCATGTTCGAAAAATGAAAACTTATTTTCGAAATTACTTTAAACTTCGAATTTCAAAAATACCATACAAAAACATTAAAAAATTAAATAAATCGTGGATTTTTATAATTTTCAAAAATTTGAAATTGATTTAAAATCTTTTTGAATTTAATTTTTAATTTCCGAACTTTTTATGAATAGACTTTGAATATAATAAAGAAAAACTTTAAATAAAGAAATAAAATATTAAAATAAAAAAAGTAAAATTTCGAAAATTATTTGTAAATACAATTAAAATGCAATTAAATAATATTTTGTCATGTTCGAAAAATGTAAAATTTAATTTAAAATTTTCGAACTTTAATAAATAATTTTAATTTCGAAAATAATGTTAAACACATTTAAAGATAATAAAATGCTGGTTTTTATAATTTTTAATCATTTTAGAAAATTCAAAATTTTAATTTTCGTTAATTAAGCCTACGACACAGCTCAGTTCAGCATTAATTCTTTCCTGAGACCTTTGAATTGATAGAGTTCAAAAGTGAGGGACACCTCCACGAATCTGGATCATATCAGAGACCAAACAATCAGTCTGAACATACTGAAAACGATCTGTCAGGAAGGAAGATATGAGTTTACAAGCGCTGTTATTGATGCCAAATAATCTATTTAATTTTTCAACCAAAACTCCATGCTCAATTGAGTCCAAAGCCTTACTAAAGTTCAAAAATATCATTATACTAATTTCACCTCTATCATAGTTCTGCCTAATAGACTCAGTGACGTCCAGCAAAAGACCTAAATCCAGACTAGTGATCATTAATCATACCCCTAGTCGCAAGATAAATCATCATTTGCTGTTTAATAATCTTCCAGATCTTAGGAACAATACCTGTAATTAAAACTTTACTTATGATAAATGTGAAATGTTTTGAAATTAAGGGAAAAATCATCAATAAAAATCACAAAAGAATATTATCAACGCCAACTGCATTAGATTTAATTTGAGACAATGCTTCAAAAACATTATTTACACGAACATTAGTGAAAGAGAACCCAGCCTCAATATAGCTAATACCAAAATTATCCGTACTAATACCAGGCATATTACAGAAATCATTGAACTCATTAACATCATTTGAAAAGACACTAGTTAGAGCAGGTTTAAGTACTCCAACAGATTTAATTTTACACCATAATTATTTCTGATTACAATCCGAAAAAAAATTTATACAAAAATATCTACGAGTTTTTCGTATCGCAGACTTTAATATATTTCTGAAAACGCAGTAAGTTCTAAAATTCTCCCCCGAGAGTTATGAACAAAAAACATTGATACTCTACTACAAATCTCCCTCACAAAATCGCCCCTCACAAACATATTGGTATTAAAATCTCCCATAATGATAACATTATCATATCTAGTAAGAAATCAAGCCAAGTACCTCCTCACAATAAGAAAATTGACCGTTCGGAAGATATATAACACCTAAAGGAACAACTAAATTATTTCCTAATACAAGTTCCACAAAAAGAGATTCAACATTGCTATTATCCTGGGTGTTAAAAACCTATACCCCACCATCTCTTCCTTCCACACGATCTAAACCGGAGATTTCAACTGCCAAATCTAACAAGTAATCCTTATACCAAGTTTCTGACACCCCAACTGCATCAACAGAACATTCCTGCATTAAACAGCGAATTTCATCAAATTTAGAGTTATTTTCATATACATATATATACATATACATACATATACATATATACATACATACATATACATATATACATACATATATATATATACATACACGCACATATATATACCCTGTAAGCATTTAGTGAATTCTTTTTCTTCGCCACTCTTAGAAGTGCAATAGAAGATTTCTCACAATTTTCCAACAACAAAATATATTAGTATACGAATTGAATCTTCTAAACGTAACTTCCTTAATCACTATTAGAAGTTGTTTGGATAACAGTTACAGTTAACCAAAAACGAAAACACTATTTTTCAACACCTTTGCTAGCATTTGGAAGATTGTTCTTTAACTGAATTTTTGCACTTTAAATTTGAATTTTCAAAATTTTAAATTAAGTTTTTTTAAAAGTTTGAAAAGAATCCAAGCATTGTTTTTGCTATTAAATATTTTGAAGAAATTGTTTTGTTGTTGTAATGCTTGAAATGTGTAGAGTAGATTGTGGTAATTTTTGGTTAAGTAGCAGTATTTTATTCTAAGTTTCAAAAATCTAAAATATTGACAAAAATAATTGAAAAAACTTTCAGGGAAAAGATAAAATTTAAATAATGATTTAAAATGGTACATCATTAAAATTGGTAATAGAGTATGGAAATGATTAAAAGATCATATAGTCTTTAATAAAGGGAATCCCCTTTATAAAAATGGAAACATTTGAAAGAGAAATTAGAGAAAATTTATTTTTTCAAATATTTCGAAAATTCTTAATAGTCAGCTATTTGTTCAGCGAGAAAGTATGATTTTAGAAAAGTATATAGTGTTCGCCTTGTAAAAAGTGTAATACATTTGTTCTTTAATTATTTTAGAAAAACTGGCAATTTTAGAAAAAAATTAACCAAAAAATTTTTATTTATTTTAATTACATAGGAAATTCAATACAAAGATAGATAGATAGATAGATAGAGAAGGTAGATGTGACACCAGACAGCACCACATCTCCACCCAGAGACCGATCCCGGTCCATTGTGAGTCCCTTCAATAGAATAGCTGTGAAATAAGAGTATAGAATATATAAAATTGAAAATACAGAGTACAGAAAAAGTAAAGTGAAAGATAAAAAAGGGAATAGAAATGTAACGAATCATAAAGGGGGACCAGCAATGCTACCGATCCCCCTAGGGTTAAACCCTTGATTCTCCCTCAAGCAGCTGATTCCCATGACGAAGCCTATGACGTCAACAAGATCTGCGTCCTGAACGTCACTTAACCCGTCGAGGAACTGTCTACCCAGCCACTTCATCCTACCATGCTGTAATCGCGGACAGTGGCACACAATGTGCTCAATAGACTCGGTCTCATCGATGTCCTCACACAGTCTGCAAAAATCAGAACTGTTAGCGTCCATTCTAGACCTCATCTTCCCTATCAAACAGTGACCTGTTATGGCCCCTATCATGACCCTTAAGCTCCTCCTATTCATGCCCAGGAGAGTGGTAGTGCCTGCCCTGTCCAATACCGGCCATATCGCCCTCGACACTTTGCAGTCCTCTCTACTTTCCCAAGCCGAATTGGTTCTGACCAAGATCCAATCATTGATCTTCCCATAGAAGAAACTTAGTGGTGGTTTCACATATGTCTCTCTCTCCGAGGCGTTCCCTGCCGCACCTTGCCTTGCCAGTTCATCAGCCAATTCATTGCCTGAAATATTGCAATGGCCAGGCACCCAGCAGAGTCTCACCGTGTAGTCCTCCATCAACTCTCTCAGTGTCTTCCTACAGGCAGCTACTAGCCTGGATCTCACCATATGTGTCCCCAAGGCCTTCAGAGCCGCCTGACTGTCCACATAGAGAGTGACCTCGGTACCCCTCGCAATGTTTTGTCTGATCATTTCCGCGGCCTTCAGGATGCCGAGAATCTCAGCCTGAAAAACACTGCACTCATCAGGGAGTCTAAAAGAGCCCTTCAAATCCGTGCCCATAATATAGACCCCCGCCCCGGTACCCTCGACCATCTTTGATCCGTCCGTGAACACTGCGCAACCTTCATATAGTCTCCCAGTGCCGGACCAGATCTCCCTATCAGGTATCACCACGACAGGATTTACTCCAAAGTCCGATTCAGTGGCCATGTAATCTGATGCCCCCGCAGAGCTCAGATTAACCTCACCGTAACTGATCTCGTAAATGACCTTGGAGTGACCTGCTCTTGATGAGCCTAATAGTCCCAATTCTCTAAGTCTCAATAAACTCTTTGCTGCCATACCCCTCACAAACTCTTCAATGGGTAAGAGATGAAGTATGACATCCAGAGCCGCTTGTGGTGTGCTTCTCATTGCACCTGTAATGCCAATCGAAGCACACCTTTGCGCCTTCGACAAAAGGCTCCTATTGCTCTTGCGTTCCAGTGCCTGCCACCAGGCAGAACAACCATATGAAAGGATTGGTCTCACTACCGAAGTGTAAATCCAATATACAACTTTCGGTTTGAGTCCCCAACTCTTACCTATGGAGTTTCTACAGGTGTAGTAGGCATTGAGGCCACGCTTGAGTCTTTCCTGAACATTCCTCTTCCAGGTCAGTTTGCTATCGAGGAACACCCCCAGATATTTCGCTGAGTCTGAAAGCTTCAGTTCAGTCCCACATAGTACCGGTAGTCTGAATTTCTCTACCTTGTACCTCCTAGTAAATAGAACCAACTCTGTCTTTTCCGGGTTCACTCCCAACCCCTTATCAGCAGCCCACGAGGACAGCTCACCCAGCGCTGACTGCATGATCTCACTGATTGTGGGAAGAAATTTTCCTTTTACCAGTATGACCACATCATCAGCATAAGCCATTCCGTCTTGCGTACTCGGCTAAGGCCCACACCCTGTCATCTGATGGTTCCAACTCCTCATAGGGCATGTACACCGAGGCCAAGGCCAATTTACCGCCTCCCAATGCCTCTCCTTGGACGACCGTTAGATCACCATAACTGAAAAAGTTGAGAAGAATTACTTGAAGATCATTCTTCACCAGAATACAAGTTCTCACCTTATCCCCAGTGGACGGCTTGAACAATTTGTATCCTTTGGCCCTTAAACCACAGACCTGGTTATCATTTAGCCAAGGCTCCTGGATTAGGGCCACGTCCACATTGGTCTCACTGAGGTAGGTTATCAATTCGGTCGAGGCCGCTTCACAATGATGCAGATTTATCTGCATCATCCGCAACCTCTTTGGCTTTATCATTTGTCGCGTAGCGAAATTTGATGTAGCCAAGCCCGAAGGTAACAACCCCCCCCCAATGAGTCCAATTTCCTAATAGATTCCCGATCCACTGCGAATCGGAAATCTTTTCCCTGGTTCTCTTTACAAGTCAATGAAGAGACAAGTTTCCATTGACTTGTATTGATCCCCATATTTTGTCCTTCCAATATTCCCAGTATGACTTCCACCGGCTTAATGGGTGGTGGAATCCATACCGTGACTATTGGTCGCAGAGGCAATTCCGACGCTGGTATAACCTCCAGTTGCGCATCTGGACAAAGGTTGCCACATCTGTTAATCGCGGCTTTCAGGAATTCGTAAGTACCCTTGTTACCGCAACCAACAGTCTTGACGCCCCTTGTCCAGTCTGCACCCATGAAGGCTATTTCACCCGGCCTGTGCCTTGCCTGGAAGATTTCGTCCATAAGTCTGTCCTCAATCAGCCGCCACATTTCCGTACTGATTCTCCCATCTGGATCAGCACGGTCAATGACTGCTGCTTGAAGAATGTCCGACTTGGACGAATCCTTCCCCTTTTTGGACGATGAAGGTTGCACGTCACCAGATACTACCCGCTTCACTACTCTCTTATGAGAGTTTTTAAGCGGGCCACTTGGTACATTACCAACCTTCTTCGCAGACGGAATCTGCTGGTCATCCCCCGACCTCACTCTTTTTATGGTCCCCTTAGGGGGACCTTTAAAAGAGTCATGCGGAATATGACCTGCTTTCCTAGAGGTAGATGGTATCTCATCTCCAGGCAGAGCTCCCCTAATTGACCTCATTTGAGATCCTTTAGCGGGGCTCGCAAGAGCTTTATCTACCCTCTCTACTCTCTTCTCAATGGGTTTTTTCTCACTACCAATCCTTGCTGACCTGTCGCTTCCCTTGAGAGAACCTACAGGACTGCTGGATGGCTTGTGAGCATCACACTGTGTATCAGCGTCGACTTTTGGTTCCAAAGTGTTGGTAGACCCGGACTCTTTACCCTTGCGAGCAATTTGCGGACCTTCCTCTACCTCTACTTTAAAACCATCGGGATAAGACAATCCCAGGATGTCACCGATGGAGCCATAGGTCCGTTCAAACCTGTAGATGCTCTTTCGGTGTTTCCTGCGAACATGCCTATCCCGCCCGTCTAACAGCGATGGGTCCTTTCTAACCAACTTATTTAGTGCAGCTATAGAGGCCCTAACACCGTTTTTCGCCTTTTCAAAATTCGTTCGGCTGTCGGTTGCGGCTTGCTCATCCATTGGATATGCTACCGCTACCTGCCGAACAATAGATTTGGCCGTAGGCCTTGGCATGCCTGATGCCCCCGTCGAGCTCACCTGCTTCCTACCCGGAGTTGACGCAGTGACTGCAGTTCCGATTTCTTTGCCCCGGTCAAGAGCAGAGACAACTGTTGTCTCATGCTCTTCATCGGATAAAAGAGACAGGTCCTCCAGTCCCTCCGTCGCTCCAGATCCTACAGGGTCCTCCGCCGAGTCCAGCAGGCTGTCCTCCTCCGTTAGTTGGGTCATTAGTTGTCCGTGTTGAATGAGGTTGTCCGTATGCAGTCTTATTAAGTCCATGTCATCGTCCCCATCCTCATTTTTCCCCCTTTCCTGACGTCGTCCTTGTTTTCCCCTACCTTGACCCTATCCCTAACTCGTATGTCAGCGTCCGTCCCTTCTACTTCCCTAATGTTGATTTCTTTGTCCGTTGTCCCTTTGTCCGGTTCATTACTTAATCTATTAGTTTATATTTTACTTTTTTCTATTTGGTCCCACGAGTATGCTCGTAAAAAAAATAGACCATCTCGCGCAGTGACGGCGTACGCGGACTAGGCTGTAATACAACTGACCCTTGCCATCAGCATCAGAGGGGAGCTGTTCACTATTAGTTTCTTTTAGCACTAACTAATCATTCAGATCCTCGGCACTGCTACCAACCACCTTGATCTTAAAAGTGCATAATACCCATTTATTTGGTCCACGGAAAACGTATGACCCAAGACCGTACCCAGTGTCAGAGATGTATTCATTTCGGCGGAAACACCAAATAGAATACATCAATGCATCGCATCCAGTCCAGCAAGCCTACCGTTTTCAGGACTGGGTGTGATACAAAGGATGCATTAATGTCGGCAAGGGAAGAGGGCTCCAGCACCTTACATTAGTGCATCCAGTGTCTCTCGTCCAGTCCCCCCTATCCGCCACCTGGGGACGCGTCCGATGGAAGTAAACAGGTAAAGACTCCACACGGATACAAAATTAAAATAAAAAAAATAAAATATTCAATACAAAATTAAAATAAATAATAATGTAGTCTTGTAATATTTAGAAATCGTATATTATATTACTGAGAAACATTTTGGAAATATTGAATTACACATTTTATAATGCGAACATCGTAACCTTTCTAAAAATCATACATTGTCGCCAAATATACTAATAATTTTAGAAAATTTTGAAAATATTCTAATAGATGTTAAATTTTCATTTGAATTAAAAATCTTTCTGTGCATTTAATTTCATTGTTTTCTGTAGTAAACACAAGGTAGAGTTATTTTTGTTATTTAAAAAATAAATTAGAATATTAATAATTATTCTTATTTTATTATATGTACCTACTTTATTAAATTTGAAAGAAACAAATATTATTTTCTAATTTTGTACTTAAAATATTTCATAGTATTCTTTTTTAGTTTATTTATTTATTTTTTTAATGTTAATTTGAATTGAAAATATTATTGTGTAATTAATTTTATTGCTTTCCATAATAAATATCTGAAAGAGTTAATTTTGTGATTTAAAAAATTTTAATATTTTTACTTTTGATAATTTTGTTCATTCCTAATCCTTTATTTTAAATTGTAAGTATTACTAGCATTATTATTTTAAAAATTTTATGCAAAATAGTTTTGAAATTCTGCAAATATTTTTTTTATCGAAAGTGTAACTACGTCGTCACACCGGGAAGTTGATATGTTTCGTTTTTACTATCGAATTCTCATATAGTTAGTGATAGCATCTTATGAGTAACGCTTTAGTGGGGATTGGAAGATTCGAATTAGGATTTTTTATTAGACACTTTTTACTGCGGAATAGTAGATCTTAATACGTGACGTACAAAATTTACTAAAGCGTTACGAATTCTGATCTACTTAGTAACACCGTTCGGGAAGAAATGTGCCACTAAGAGATAGTTCCTTTTGAGTAACGCTTTAGTGGGGATTTGAAGATTCGAATTAGTGACATTCAATACTGACTAAAGCGTTACTCAAAAGGAACTATCGCTTAGTGGCACAGTTCTTCCCGAACCGTGTTACTATGTGGATCAAAATTCGATAGTAAAAGCGACGCATATCAACTTCCTGGCGTGTCGATATAGTTACGCTTTCGATAGAAAATGTTTGCAGGGTATATATATATACATACACACACGCATATATATACATATATTTATTTACTATTTATATATATATATATATTCAATAAACATTAGAGAAAAAAATGTATAAAAAGTAAGAAAATTAATTAATTACAAATAAATTGCAAAATAAAAAAAAAAATAATAAAAAATAAAAAAAAAAATGAAAACAAATTAACGCCAGGATCCACCAAACATCCATCCAGTAAGTTGGCACATTGTTGAACATCTAAGGTCGTTACCTTACCATTTAGCATAGTTATTTTGGCTTCAGGTTTATCCATATTAATTATATGAAATTTTATAATTTTTTTTCCCAGATAACAATTTACGACAAAAGTAGTGTAGTTTCCTGGAAGCAGGCGAAAGGTTATCATTAAAATAAATCCTCGATTGTATAGATCCGCCAATTATATTATTTAAAAGCAGAGGAGGTTGGGATTTAAAATATTTTTCATAATATCATCATTTAATTGTACAGAGTGAAATTTAGCAATGAACGCTTTTTTCTGAGTAATATAAGAGCAATGATATGTGTCGGAGTTAGTTACATTAACTCCAATATATTGAGCAATCTTTATAATGTTTTCACGAATATTTTCCATTTTGCAATTTAAGCTACTGATTAAGATGTCTGATCTGTTGAGCCGTCTAACCACCATATTGTACTTACTTTGAAGGGATTTATATTTTATAGCAATTGTTTTATCAACCTCCTTAACCACAGAGCAATAGTGTGTAACATCCGATTTTATTTTGGATATTTCACTATTAACTTCTGTTTTGAAACTATCAACCAGACCAACCAATTTAGTTTCAAGGTTTTGAAATCCTTTGTCCATTCGACGATCTAAATCAGCTCTGGTAGCATCGAGTTTACTTTCAATAGATTTTTGAATTTCCACAATTTTTTTTATAATATCACCATCTTTAACGGAACAAGAAGCTTCAATGTTGTTACATTTTTTACATTTATAGTGAGTAATATTTTTCCGGATGGACTCCAACATATCATCAGATAATCCAGCACACTTGTTATGAAAATAGACTCCACAACCACCACACCCAATACTATATTGTGTTTTTTCACTTTCGTTTTACAAGATGGACATTGGAAAATAGTTTTTTGAGGCATTTTATTATTTATTATTATTACAAAAAAGTTCTGGTATTTTTATTTAAGTATGAAAGGGTTATCTAAAGTTCTGAATAATGTTTGTTATTTATTCTTAAATTGATTATAATTTGGTTTCTTGTTTATTTTATTAAACCTTTATATATGTATTTTTTTTTTTGTTTCTTTTTTTTTTTTGGCGGAATTAGTTACATTGACGTTTTTTATATTTGGCTTGTTAAAGCAAGTTAGTTGTATACTCGATCTATTTATACAATTACTTTGTGTTCAAAACTCTTTCCATGTATGTTTTGTTTGCACGTTGTGCGTAATACCAAATATTTATTGCATGTAAGTTCTGATTTGTTTGTTATAATTTACTTTGATATTTAAATTCTTTCCATGCAATTATTTAGATTAAAAAAAAAAAAAACATAAATTTTAAAAAAGAAAAAAAATTAATTTAAGTACTACTTTTAAAAAATGTAAACGCTTTTAAAAAAAGTACCAATTTAAAAAAAAACGATTTTCATAAAAAGTACCACTTATGAACAAATTAAAAAATTTTTCAAAAAAAGTACAAGTTATGTTTTTGTCATTTTAAAACTCTTAATTATTAGTGATTAAAATCTTTCATCCATTTTTTATGAAATTTACCTCATTTGCTTTAAATTTTCATTCTTTTTTAGGTCAACCTTTGATAAATTCGCGAGAATTTTCTTCATTTTCCCCAATAAAACGATATTAAATCTTGTTGTACATTTGTCATTTTATATATATTTTAGTAAATTCTCTAACTATTTATAACATACAATAGAGATATTTATTTTTGTTGTTGTTCATCTAAAAAAATAATTATGAATTAACGTATGTTTAGTTAAATTAGTCTAATTATTATTATTTTTTTATCATTCAATAGTAAAATTGATAATGATAATTTAAATGTTCCTTTTATTTTTATTTTGTAAGTACAAAGGCGGCGGAGATACTTAATAATGTGTATAATTTATATTTTCGGTACAAATATTTTAGTTTCATAGATATATATTCAGAGGTAGTTTAACATTCATTATAAGAATACACATGAGTTAAGTGCATTTATGTTTTTTTTAGTTGTAATTATAAAACTAAGAAAAAAGTACAAAAAGTAAATTAATGAAAAATTAAACTTATACAACTTATACATTTAATTTAAAGTTAAATTATTATACAATTTTAAATCCTTAAAAGGATATACATAATAATAATTGTACATTTGTTACTTATAGTGGTGATTCTTTAAGAAGCATTCGTTTTATTCATGCCTTTTAAAGGAGTATTCTCATCTTGTTGCGCTTGTTCTGTATCAGCTTTTTGGGGCATTTTGTTCCAAGACTGTTCTTCACCGGATCCAAATATGACGAAAACCAAAAATTCAATGGCAAACAAGATAATTGTTACAAAGAAAATAATACGCCAAGCGCCAATTGTTTGCTAAAATGAAAAAAGGAAATTTAAATAATTTTATATGAAAACAAAATCATATTAAAGACTTACATTTCCTTTGGTAATGAAACCCACAAACAAGGGTACAATAATACCGGGTAAAGTGGCAACAGTATTGGTTAAAGCCACCAAGGTACCAGCATAATTGGGAGCAATATCAATATGGTTGGAGAGGAAACCGGAGAACATACCACCCATAGCTACGATGCCAATGGTCATAATAATAACAGCGGCTGTATGTTTGCAGCCAATATAGCATAAACTTAGGAGACAAATGGCTGGAATGATGGTGCATATGGAAGTAGCAGTTTTACGAGCAATAGTGGTAGTAATTTTTTCTAAAATTTTAAAAAAATTATTAAATTAATATTCAAGAGTTATTTTCAAATGTTTAAACTTACGTTTTGCCTTGAGCGTATCTAGAGTTTTACCCAAAATAATACTGAAAATCAACATAGGGAAATAGGGTAAAGCACTAGCCACGGCATTACTGGAGACATTGAAGGCCAACACTTGCTTCATGTAGAAGGGAATCTCAATAAGGAACATGTACCAACCCCAATTGCTGCAGCAATGAGAAATTAAAATAGCCCAGAATGGCACCGAAGTCAAAACTTTCTTCCATGGTACTGGTGGATGTTCTTCTTTGACGGAAGTCGTTTGAGTTTCTTGGCCCAATGAAGAATTAATCATTTGTCTTTCTTCATTGCTTATAAATCTTTGTTTATTGGGATTATCTTGTATTAAAATGGCCCACAATAACATCCAGATACAGCTGAGACCGCCCATAACATAAAATACCGATTCCCAACCGAAATTGCCAGACAATACACCAGCCAAGAGAATAGAAATAGCTGTACCAAATGATGTACCCACATAAATAATAGTAGACATAACAGATCTTTCATTGGGTGGAGACCAGGCAGCAATCATACAATGCATAGCAGGGAATGTAGCACCACCACCAATACCTTCAAGTACACGCATAATAATCAAACCAACATAATGCAATTCAGTCATGACTGGTGTCAATAAAGTGCAAATGACATTAATAGCGACAGAGAAGCACATGACCCATTTTGCGGAGAAATTTTCAGCTACACGAGCACTAGGTATTTGTGAAACCAAATAACCCCAGAAGTAGCAACTAAGTAAGGTACCCTGCAAAGGTTCACTCCATATAAAGGGTCCATCCTAAAATTTAAAAAAAAAATAGTTTAAATTATTACGAGTATTTGAGTATTGAACTGCTTCAAGAATTGTTAAAAACAATCGTGTATTTTAAAAATTCATATTAGTTTTAAAAATAACTAAGTCTATATTTAACTGATTAATTGTATTGCAAACTTTGTGTTCGTTTTTTTTTTTTTTTTTTTTTTTTAGTAGGAAAACATAGAGTTTGATTATCCATTTTTTTAAAAACACTAATTTCATATCTTAAAATTAAAAAAAGCAATATAGTAGTGTATATAAAGTGTTCTATAGCGGATTATATCATAACTTTCAATACCTCTTCCTCAGTATAGAAAACTTTGTTCTGATAAAGTTTATCTATAGAAACCTTTGCTCGGATAAAGTTTTTTTATGGAAAGGTTTGTTCGGATAAAGTTTTCTATAGTAAACTTTAAACGGATAAAGTTTTTCTGTAGAAAGTTTAAGGATAAAGTTTAAAAAAAAAAAGTTTTTTTATAGAAAACTGTATTATTCTTTTCTAAAGAAAACCTCATTCGTATAAAGTTTTTTGTATAGAAAAAATAAGTCGGCTAAAGCTCTTCATAGAAAAATATATTTAAATAAAACTTTTTTAAGGAAGACTTTATTCTAATAAAGCTTATTCGAAAACTTAATTTAGATAACGTTTCCGTTTAGAAATTTTGAAATTCTACTCACCTCTACTTTTGTGGTTTCATTTGTGGCACCTCCTGGAGCCTGACAAACTTCGTATTCCGATGATACTGTACTATCATTTCCACCATGGTCTCCACCATGTGAACCATGACCGACTGCTGTGTGATTTAACATGGCTACCATAGCAACACTAAGATTTACTTTTAAGCCATAAATAATGGCCATACCTATTGAACCCAAAACGGCCAAAATATAACGTGCTGGTATACATTCTGTTAAGTTAATAAATAGGAAGATAGTACAAAAACAATTATTAATAACGATAAAACTTAAGAAGGGGTGTGATGTTTGACATTGACTACTATAGTAGCTGTGATTAAAAGGGCTTGGCTATAATAATTTTGTGCCCTGCTGTCAAATGTGTATTTACATTGGATTGTAAAATAATACATGTTTGATTTATAAGATTTTTTTAATATTTACACACATTTTCTAGAAAAATTTTATAGTTAATTCTTTATTGAAGATTTAGAAGTTAAACATTATAGTTTTAAATTTTTAATTATTTTGATTTGTGAAATCAGTTGAATTCACTATTTATTCACTAAAATCTTAATATAAAAAATGTTCACTAAATTATTTTATTAAAATTAAATTTATTTTTAATGGAATTACAGTCCAACATTAAATATAAAATTTTTAAATGTAATAGATTTAAATAGAAAATAAATAATTCAATTTTTATTTTTGTAACCTACGAAAGAATAAATTCTTTCATTATGGCTATTATTTCACAGAGAAAAAAAATAATATACATATTTGAAAATTTTTTTTCATAAATATTATAAATCGAACATAACTTTTTTCACAAACTTTTTTCATAAAAAATAAAATTTTGTTCATAGATATTATTAAATTGTACTTAATGATGGACAGTTTGGTGATACATAATAACATCATTTGTTTGATATCACATAATTTTCTTCTTTCTGTAATGACAGGAAGCAAGATCAGGTCAGAAAAAAAAAAATTAAAACTTTGTGTTTTTTTTAACGGCAGGAAGAAATTTTTTGCGAATTAACATATTCACGTATATTTCAGTGTAAGCACAAATGTCTTGCCAGACTAAAATTTTGTTCATAAATTTAAAGGTTTTTTATTAATTTTGAAAAAATTGTCATCTCTTTTAATTCTACACTTTTTCTAGCGTTCTTATTACGAACTCATTTTAGTTTATACATAAGTCTTCAGGACAGCTTATTATAATTTTCCTTATAAGTGATACAGTTTAATTTAATGTGCCGTTTTCTTTTTGGAAATGTAGCGATTTTCTCCTCAAATTTTTATTATTTTGTCTGCGGTCCTACAGCGTGAATATTACTTTTTTTCGTCGGCTAGCAGAGTTTCTTTTTGTGATGGTGAACACATTATAAAGTAAATAATATCAAATAAACTGTTACTACATTTATCAAGTTACATAATTGAGTTGAAAATAGGACGAGGAACTAACCTCCATAGCTAAGCACACCGCGTTTAAGCTAATATTAAATGCCAAAATTCACTGCGGTTGCGTTAAAAGCAATTTAAATATAAACATTTTAAAAAGTAACTACAGGAATTGATATTCCCAACCTCAACCCTTTGACGATCATACATTATATTATTATTATTACCCAGCAAAAACTTTTTGGTTTTCGGTAATAACAACTACTTATTAAAGTAGTTTCTTGGTAATGAGGCGTCATTATTATTTGCCTACTCTGTATTACATTAATAAGTACTCAATAGTATAATAGCACAGTAATACTGCAATCATGTGGATGAGTTGGCTAGAGCGCCGGATTAACAACCAGAAGGTTGTTGGTTCAACCCCATTCTGAAGCTGTTAGTTTTTTATAACAAAATGTCTAAAAAGATATTTTTAACTAAATAGAGTTTTTGTCGCTTAGGATGCTATGTACGAGATGGTGTACTGAGTAAGACGTTAATCAGTAAAAAAGACTGGTTATAGTGTGTGTCCAAGTTCGAGTCTCACTGACGGCAAAATTTTTTTGTTTTTTTATTTTTGTTTTCGTTTAGGTACATATTTTTGAGTACCCCTAGAGTCAAAAAATAACTACATGAATTTGTGGACAAGTCGAACAAAAATAACTAGTTATTCAGGCAAAAAATAAGTAGTTTATTTTTGTTTCCAATTAAACATGCTAGCTTACCAGGAAAGCAAAGTTTTTGCTGGGTACTGACCATATGTCAACGTATTTCTCGCCAAAAATGTTTAATGTTTGGTTGCTTGTATTAAAAAACAATAAATGTTTGCGTCTTTGTGAGTTTATTTCTGGAAATATTAGTACAGTTTGAATCAAAACTATTGATATCGAATCAATAAGATGATTTTCAAACAGAATAATTAATAAAATCAATTCAAAATGGTTGTTAGCGATAAGAATAAAACCTTTGTTTTTACATATTATTATGATTAAAGAGATTGACTTATTAATGTTTTTACCTCCTTGTGAAAGGCCAAGTAATTATTTCGAAGGTTTTTCAGTTGTACCAAGAAAAGGAAAAGCTAGAGATCTTCTAAGATACTGATGACAGCCGAAATACAAATGCGTTGTTCAGCAGAAAATTTTCATCTGCTGCAATTGTTAGGGAACTCAACTATGTAGTATTGTATTGAGTCCTAACCTCGAAAATATCTTAAGTTTAGAATACAAAACATCATAGTAGTAATTTTGACAGATGACGTAAATGATTTTGAGTCTTATATTTTCATCATTAAGGCTCGTGTGGCGGGTCTACACTAAATACAATTTTATTTCACGAGAAAGATATATTCGAATGTTATTGTTCCTATTGGTCAATTATTCGAAGAAACGCAGTAGACAAGAAATAAAGATTGTAAAAACTTTTGCCAATATTTTACAAGCAAAATATCTAGAGAGAAATTCAATACATATTTGCTTTATAGACTATAAATATCATTAGATCAATTAACTTGGAGCTTATGATAACCACCAAAAAGGAAAAAACGAAAAGTGCGGATGGCAGTTGTCCGAGCACGCCCATTTTTTCATGAAACCAGCTTAGTGTCACGAACCTGGCTTATGTCAAATTTCATCAATATATGAAAGCTATATTGATGAAATAACAAAAATATAGAAAAAAAATATAGAATGCGAAAATCTCACACTGTGCGAAGGAGGATTCAAATGAATTTGGTTGAAATCATCATAAAAATGTTTTCTCGAAATAAGTTTTTTACACAGTTACAATTTAAGTAAAAATTATGATATCTAATTTCGTGAATATCCGCCCATAAATTTCCCCATTTTCCATTTTAGCAGTAAATTATATCAAATCATATAGAAGCTTTGAGTTGCAACTTTCAAGTGTGCGAATTATAAAAATTTAAATGGATCATTTTCACGATATTAGTGTTTTAATTGTCTTTAATATTATTAGAAAGTCTAAAATTCTATGTAATGTCGAACCATTTACTTTAGAAATATTTTTTTTTTTTATAGAAATATGTGTACAAATTAAATTAAAATTTATATGGGCCATGATCAAAAATTTTTGATTTTAGGCCTTAAAAAAAAAAAATGTGTTACATTAAAATCCAGTTGTATAAATATTAATTGACTTGAATGCATGTAGAATCAGTTCGCGTTAATCATTTCGTAATGGGTTCACGAAAGTTAGCGGTTTTAAGTTGAACATATAAACATTTTTACAAACTAGAAGTTTAGGTATAATTCTTGTAAAAATTATACGCAGTATCAAAAACAACTGAGTTATTCATATAAAAGTTATGATATTTTAAAATTTTGATGTTATTAGTATAAAATATTTTAGGTTTTCGAGGAAAATTTTTAAAAATTATGTGAAAAATTAGATTCCCATCTCAGTTATTTCTTCATATATTATACAAAAATATATTTTATTAAAGTTTATTACAAAGAAATGTTATTTAATATTGTGATCCTTTTTTAACCCATGTACAATTTTTTTGGTCCAACAAATTTTTATCTTTCGCCAATTATGATTAATTATGGTCAATTTTGCGCTGTCCATGCGCTGTGCCTTAACAAAATGTGTTTTGGCAAAAGTTCTCCGTTTTCAACTATCAACATCATTTCACTTAAATTCATGGTCCGGTTCAATTATATTTATCGCCGTTCTTATATCTATATATCCAATACATGAACAAATTGCAATTTGCTATATAAAAATACATAAAAAAAGAACTAAAATTTTTGCGCAAAAGAGTCCATAAAATTTTTTTATTAAATTTATTTTTAATGCTCCTTCGATTTAAAAAAAAAAAAAATATTAAGTTTACGCCTCACGAAAAACCAAGGTTGGAAACCGATACCGATTAAATACCGTTTAAAATGAGTTACTGTAACCGATACCGTTAGCGAAATTATTATTTTCTAAAAATACCGGTATTCAAATACCGTTTCCCTCAATACCGTCATATGGTTCTTTTCTTAGAATTCTCTAAGAGAATGAAACGTTTTATTCCGAAAGTTACAGCCAGGACAATGCATTTAAATATCCATTAAATGTTGGCGGTAATTTTCTGTAATTTTCCCTGGACGTGGGGTGTCTAAAATGTTAACAAAAAATTCTGCCCATTCTTATCCCTCTTTTATAAATTTAAATTTATTTATATTTTATTCTACTAATCTAATCTACACATTCTTTTATAGTGTAATTCTTATACGTTCATGACTGAGTCGTAAAGTCCTTCTGGGTTGGGTAACAAGTCAATTATGTCTTAAATACAGCTGCGTTACAGTTTGTCGAGGCTTTTACATTTGTCACATGCAAACGATTTTAACATTACTCGGGGAACTTAATTCGGAAACTTTAGCCGTCTATACAAAGATATTGATCGAGTGGATGATTTGCGAAGGAATCTTCTTTTGGAATGAACGACCTGGCAATATGTTAGCAGATAGCTACGCCATTTAAACTATTAGGCGAAAATTATAAAATTTTATAGAGTTTATTTGAATTGAAACTAGGTACGAAGATATATGGTGTTAAATTTCATGTATTTAAAAAATCAGAAAAATGTATACTTTGAACCGCCACAAAAATCAAATTTAATTTAATTTTTTTGTGCAGGCCCCTCAAAGCAGTTTGCGCTGTATCTCGTTGATGTACCCTAAATTGTTAACGTAGTAAATAGTTTCAAATGTACATATATATATATATATATATATATATATATATCCCATATATATAAATATATATGTATATATATTTACATATATATATATATATATATATATATATATATATATGTAAATATATATATATATATGTATATATATATATATGTATATATATATATATATATATATATATATATATGTATAATATATGTATATATATATATATATATATGTATATATATATTATGGTTTAGTTTTAGTTTATTTTCCTATACATCATAAATAAGTTTTATCGTCTTTACCAATATCAATACTTTGAGTTTTATATCGTACTCCACCAGTAAAATTCAATGTAAAAGTAAGTTAAAATCGATTGCATGTGACAAATCTAAAAGCCTCGAAAAACTGTAACGCGATATATTTCGGCGGCAGCTACATACTTAGCCAATGCGAGTATAAGACTCAAAATTTTCGAAGGCCAAACAACAAACACCCGTCTGTCTGTATTTAAGACATAATTACAACGACATAAAAGTTGTACCCTAATATAACTTTTTATCATGCAGCAATATTATTTAGAATTTTGTAGGAAAGCTGATGGATATTTTCAATTTTAGGCCAAAAATTAGAGTAAAATTTGCTTCGACCTGTCTTAAACTAAATGAGACAGGTTACCATCTTTGGAGATCTACCCTCTACCACCGTGATCCACAAGTGTGCTGTGCTCCAAATCAACTGGAAAACACCTCAGCTTTGATCTTGTGGAGTTTTATTTAGATATACCCACGGTTCGCAAGTTACAGAATTGTTTTTTAAAAAAATCAAAGTTTGAAGTTTAGTATGTGTGTCACGTAATAAATAGTGTTTTTTTTCTTTTTGGGGGGGGGGGGGGGGGAGGTAGTATGACATTCACTTCTTATTTATATTTATATTTTGCGGTTAGGATTTCTCGTCACTTAAATTGTTTTGGTTTTTACAAAACTAAACCTCAGAAAATTTACATGATGTATATATCTTAATATTGTTAGTTTTTGCTGCTTGTTTGAGTATAAATCGAAAAAAAACGTGGTCTATATTTTGAAACACCAAAGATCTATACCAATAATAAACAAAAATAAATAAAAGTAAAGAAAACAAGGGGCGATTTCTGAAAAAAAGAACCCAAAAAATTAATGAAACAAATTTCAAAATTATTTTACATATGTACATAATTGGCTTAAGAGAACAAGTTTCTGTTTTTTAATGCAATTTTATATAAAAATTTATTCTTTTATTATTAATTATTGGATACTACAAACAATGACTTTTAAACGACCTTTAATTTTCCACACCACAACTGTTTGGATATAAATATTTGAAATCTCTGTTGCATATTTTTATTTGGAATTTCAATTATGAAATTTTGTGTTTTTATTTCATTTTGCGAAACAGATAGAAAATGAGAAAAAAAAACTATAAAAATTTATTGAATACACAAAAAATATAAACACATACTCATACACACACAGACAATCGGTATAAATTATAAAGGAAGCTTTCTCTGCTCTTTTTTCGTTTTCTTCTACTTAATTTTGTAACGGTATCAAAAAACAAGTCCTACAGGATTTAGTTGTTTATTTTATGAGACAGTATATGTATGTTATATTGACCTTTAAATAATAGCATAAGGTCATACGCGTGTACATAAAATGCGTTAAATAAAATACACATTTATTTTTTTGGTGGATATTTTAATAATTTAAAACTTTTTCCGGTTTAAATTTCTTATATTTTTATTTATTTATTATAAACTTTCAAACAACGCATTAGTTAGCCGTTATTTATCTTCTTTTTTTCAAAATTGGTTTTTAAACAAAAGACTTTTGTTTAATACTTACTTCCTAATACGCTACCCTTAGCTGGTACTTCTTCTGCCATATTTGTAATATTATTTCTAAACTTTTGTTTCAATAATTTAATTCATAAAAATTTCTTTAAATTCTTTTATATTTTTTCAAAAACAAAAACGACACAAAACTCTTCCGTTGTTTTTGTGAAAAAGAAAAACAAATTGTCTAACACATACACTTCTTTTACGGAAAACACTCTCCGCTCACACAACAATCTTCAACAACTATGTATTAACAACTACCACAGAATTCTGGATAACTTTTGGCTTTTTGTGTTTTATTTGCCCCCATTCATTGGTTGTATAAGTTTGTATATATACAACACAATTTTTTTTAACAATTTCCACCGCATAAATGTATTCATTATACAAAAACTGTTACTGTTAATTCACTGTGTTCTCTTTCATATAGCACTGTTATGTTAACTTTTGGTATAGATCTCTCTTAACCGTTTACATTTTATTTTGTTTGTAAATAAACAAACAGGGATGATAAATTTAGTACAATTGTACTTTTTTCCATACAATTCACTCTTTAAAAATATAGCGGTACTCCAATGATTGATTTACTACAATTTTGCACAATTAATAAAATTATAATTTCAAATTAAAGTTTTTCAGACGATTTTTAAAGAATTTATGTTTTAAAGTTTAGAAACATTTACATTCTTAAGTCTTAAGTTTATGTTAAAAAGATTTAGACAAATATTTCCTTCACAAACCATCTTATAAAATGTCTGTGCAAAGTCTACAAAAACGTGAGTATCGGCGTCCATTGCTCAACATGGAAAGTTTTAATTTTTATACGAGCTTTTCTTGTTTACTTTAAAGCATTCGCTGGAACTTTTTCAGCTGTAGATTTAAATCGGAGTTGAATATTAGAAGTAGATGTACCGTCGTTAGGCCTTTATTGATCAGTCTGGTTAATTTATAAACAATTCAATTTTACACTTTTTAAATCCAATTTAAATTCAAAGGTATTTTGATCGGGAAAAATCTTAGAGTTGAATACAATTATGGTCCAAAAAGTACAATTGTTTACTCAATTCAGTACAATACTGAAAATTGCATTTATCATCCCTGGTTTTAAAAATTTTTTATTTGGTTTGACTGCACCGTGACGTCACGTTTGATGAGTTTAGTTTTGACAAAAAAAGAAGTTCGTTATTATTTTGTTTGTTTGAATGCAATATTTTAATAATTAAATTGTTTTTATCAAGGACAAAAAATAATCATTATTCTTGAAATTTCAAGCAAAACAATCAGATACAAGGAACGACCGGATAAAAGTGTTGAAATTTTTTTTAATGATTATTTTTGATTTTTATTTTTTTGGGTCAACTTTTAATGATTACTTTTGATTTTTAGTTATTCGCTCAACTTATAATGATTATTTTTGATTTTTATTGCTATGTATTAAAGTTTTTGACGCATGGGCGAATTTTCATTAAAAAAAATCAGTGTTTTTTTTTACAAAAATAGTAAAAAACGAAAATTATTTGGCATTAGTTTGAGACCAAACTTTTTCTAAGCAGACAACCAGATAAAAATTTGTATGGAAATAAAATTCAATTTAAAGAAATTACTGAAAAAATAAAGTTTGAACCACGACGACAACTATTTCACTTCGTACTGTTATAAGATCTAATAATATTCTGCAACTTTTATTCATAAATAAATTTGTTTTATCAATCCTTAATGAAATACTTTAAATTCAATGTTCAGACAAAAGATCTTCGCGATCCCCTATAATGTTCGTACGGACCGCTTGTGGGTCGAGGACCCTCATTTGAGAATCGTTGATTTAAAAGAATGGTTATATAATTAAAGAGTATCTACAAAATGTTATAGATACACATTTGGTTTTAATTTTTTTTGCGTTTCAGCTTTTTCAAACAAAGAGAGGGAGAGAGCGCGAGAGAGAGAGAGAAAAAACTAGTCCTGTGGGAATTTGATGCGTATAAAAATGAGAAAAAAATTTTTTCTAACTAAACATGGTTACACTTAGAAAAATTACACTTAAGTTATGTATATGGAAAATATTCAATACGATCAAAAATAATTTATTAGAATTTAGATAAAAAATTAATATTTAAATTAAAATTGTTAAAGTGCTTTCTGTTAAACTTATGCAATATCTTTACGCCGGTGAGTATTTTATATACTCTTATGCATTTATATTGGATAAAAAATAATGAATAAATAAATTTTATTTTTTATTTCGTATATCTGCCAAATATAAACATTTATCGTAAGTAAATAAATATGGTGTGCGTTTAAGAACACACAATTTACATACATTCATATATAATATATACGTACGAGAGTTGTTATAAAATGTAAACAAAACACTCAACTCTGAATATATTGTTTTCTTTAGGTTACACGTTAGATGCGCGCAGATAACCGCTATATTATTAGGAATAGTTCAAATGTATAAACAAATCTAACAATAACAAAATTCAATGTTCAATGCGGTGGTAAAAGAGTTCAATGGATTTTTACATAACGTACAATGAGTGAGAGTAAATTATGTTGAAAATAGAGTATCCAAAACCGAAAACCGGTTGACCGGTTTCCGGTGTTTTAAAGACGGTTAACCGGTTTTGTAAACAGCATTTTATTTAACTTTTTATGTAATTTTACTCAGAAAAAGATTTAAAAAAAGAAAAATTATATGACTAAAAATAAGAAGTGAAATGCAATAAAAATGATAGATAGCTTATTTTGCTTGGACAATTCTCTTTAAATATTTGAAATAAATTGAACTATTTACTGTGCACAATAAAATTTAAACGTATACATTTTTGTTTTATAACGTTTGTTGCATGTATATGTATACATTAAAAATGAAATGTCCCAGTAGTCCGAGTTGTGCAGACATTATTGATGATGTCTTGATGATTTAACACAGTCCTGTACGACACAAAGACGATAACTCCGAACAAATATTGATAACTTTTTCGAACAAAAGACACTAAAATCCTGCAAGACAATCTAACCGATATTGTTATGCACATATGGACAATTGTGGACCGATACTTTTACTAAGTGTAAAATAAGAATAAAAATAAGAAAAATAAAATATAAACATAAGAATAAGAAGAATATTACGTTAATACTAAAATAACATATATGAATTTATGCACTTTAGGATGATTCCCGAAAGTGGGCTTATAGGGGAGCTATGGTAAGTTATGGATTGTTCCTCATAAAATTTTTCACTATGACTTCTATTTATATAAAACTTATTTGTGTCGAATATAAACCAGATACCAACAAGTGTATTATGGGCCAATCTTCCTGAAATTTGGCACAAAGATTGATACTTATACAAGACCTCCTTGTACCGAATTTCATTAAAATATTTCTATATTTAAGGCATTTACGCTTGTTAAACCCCTATTCCGGGAGGACATTTGTATGGGGGCTAGGTGAAATAACGGACCGATCATCACCAATTTCAATAGGTTTCGTCCTTGTGTCATGAAAATCCTACGTTTCATTTAATTATTTTCAAAATTGCGACCTGTGCTTTGTGCAAAAGGTTTACATGGACAGCCAGATAGACGGACATTAGATCGATTTAATTAGTGATTCTAAGTCGATTGGTATAAGGTGGGTGTTGAATAATTTTTTCTGTACGTTACAAACATCAGCATCACCTATGGTGGTGTAGGGGTGTAATAATAATAATTTTTCGTGAATAAAAGAACTTTAATTTTAAATTGTGCAAGCAAAATTTATTTTATTTTTGCTGAGTAAAACTTGTATACATTTAGTCTTTTGTTAAAAAAAAAAAAAAAAAAATTATACGAGTATTATCTTGTTAAAAAAATTTAAATGACTGAAAACCGATCTTTTCAAGAGTCCAAAACCGGGTAACCGGGTTTTTCTAATATGAGATTTTTCAGTTAAACCGAAAACTGTTTTCCTAATAAAGTCGATTTTTTGGATACTCTAATTGGAAATCTATATTGTTCCTTAGATCGTTATGCATCGATGATTTTATATTGAATATTATTGTTTTGTTGTTTTTTTTTTTATAATTGTGTAGTTCTGTTCTAGTTAACCTGTTGCATTTAATTGTTAATTTAATAATAGGTATAATTATTAACTCTGTAAGGTTAATGTATGCAGAATCGTCGTCACAGTTTTTAATGTTGTCATTTTTAAACCCGTTCATTCTGTTTGAAGTTTCTGCAGTTCTGGATCCTCATAGGAAAGGTGATCGAAATAACGATGTATGTCCGTGGGTCGGTTGATATACCGTATTCGAAGGCCATCGATAACTTGTGATGTGTGATATATGAAATATAAATCAAAAGATAGGTAAGTAAGGCTTTTAAAAACTTCTATTGTAAATCGTTATTTAGATTTTTTGGAGCCCTTAGCAGAAAAAATGAACTAAATAACCGATATATCGGCCAAAATGTAAAGTAACCTATCAGGGTTAACGACATAAAATATGTCGTTTTTGTAGATGAAATTTTACATAAAGGGCGAGATTAAACAAATATTAATTTGCATCAGCAGCAAATAATTCTTGACCTGGAAAATACATATTTTTTATGCCCTACACCACCATAGTTGGTTGATGTATTATGCGTTTGTGCTAATGTTTGCAAAAAATTATCGGACGTCTATTATGTAAATTTGTTCGCAAGGTACAGGACGCAATTTAAATTTGTCAGAAATAATTATTTTGTCACAAGGACGACCGATCCATTATTTCACCTAGCCCCAATATAAATGTCCTCCCGGAATAGGGTTTTAATGCTCATTAATATTTATGAAATTCAACACAAATAATTTTTATACTTATAAATATAAATCAGTGGGATCGGTTCATAATTGACCATAGCTCCATTATAAACCCCTCCTTCGAAAATCACTTTTACGCAAATAAGTTTTATAATCCACTAAAGTGCGTAAGTCCCATGTTAATATAATATCTACATACTGTTTTATGGAAATAAACATTACAGTTACTACAAGTATTGCACATAACCCCATGCTGTAGGACATCGTTTGGTCGGGCTTGACCGTATTTTTCATATTTCCTTGTTTTTTCTTTTTTTTATCAAATTAGTTTTCAAAATTAATGTTTCAATCGTGTCCATTTTACAAATTTATAGAAATTTTGTAAATTTAAAATGATCTTAAATGGAAAAACAATAATTTTACATACATATACATATATATATATATATATATATATATATATATATATATATATATATATATATATATATATATATATATATAATATGTACGTGAAACTATTTTTTGGTCTTACATTTAAGTGAGAAACGGGAGAACGTGGAATTTTCAAACACATTAATGATTTTTTGGCTAAAAATCATTAAAAACTAAAAATTCTCCAAAGAAAATTTCAAACATACATTTACAAACTGAAAATATAAATGAAATTTTAAACAATTTGTATAAGTCTTCTTGACTTTTGATACATTTCAAAAAATAAAACAAAAATTTTTTTGGAGCTCCTATATAAGTATGAGCCTTATTCTTGCATAAACCTATCACAAATATTTTTTTTTTCGAATTTCGGTTTTTAAATCAGTCCAATTTTCCTCCATACCCTATTTCAATTTAATATTGTTTTACATTTATAAAATATTTGTTCTGCAACGAAGAGATTATATCTTCCTTAAATATGTTCAAACAAAATTTCAAAGTATTGAAATATTAAAAATTGTTATTTACTAGCTTCTACCCTATTCGATGCGATAACTAATATTTACTTTATATAGGAGCTAACACTCCCCCTGGATCTATTCACCCTATTCGAAATTTGATATGAAAATTGCTTTTAAATTTTTTAAGACTCACTATAATAGTCTTTCAGATGAGAAAATTTATATTTTCTTTGTATGGGGGCTACATCTCCCCCTGAACCTATACGTCATATTTCCATTTTATCAATGCGATATGATAGGATAAATGGCCTCTCACTGTAATAGTTCCTTAGATATAATGCCCTAATAAATATTTGCTTTATATGGGGGGTACTACAGATTTTTTTTTTAAAGTAGACGAAAAATGTGGGTATGATGTCCAATCGATATCTAACAAAGCCTGGCACTGGTGCTATCTATCCGTTGATAACACCTATTTCTTGAAAATAGGTTCAGCCGTTTAGATGTGATTGATACACAAACAAGCAAACAAATAAATAAACAAACATACCTTATTTTTATAATATATATAAGGATATAAGGATTTACAAAATCTTGATTCTATTTCAACTTTATACCAAAATGCAAATTATTTAAAGTTTTTAGTGTTTACGTAGATATAGTATAGATAAATATATTTGTAATTACATCCAACATAATGTATTTCATTTTCATATAGGGTGAAGGGTGAAGGGTATAAAAGATTCGCCATAGCCGAATATAACACTAACTTGTTTATTTTAGATTTGTAGTATTTATTTTTGTTGTCATTTCAAATTCTAATAATCATAATGGTCAAATTGTTTGGATGATTTAATAAAAAGCGTGCGTATCCCATTTTTGATTTTTATTTTAAAATTTTTATTCAATGTTTGTATTCATTTCAATTAAAAGTGTTGATTAGTTTCATGAACGCAAGAGGGGAAGTAAAATAATTCTGTCAATTGTACAATTCAATTAGGAAAAAAGAAACAAATAAATATAAATATTTGTATTCTATCTACAACAATGTTTTAAATGATACAAATATTTTTATTATTTAATGATAGTTACAAATTAATCAATAGACCATCATATTTAATTGATCAACACTACACATTTTCAAAATTTCTTCATTTAGCAAAACCGAAATAAATTAGAAAAATTATAATAATAAAAAACCAAATATAAAAAAGAGGGTGAATGAATCAATTTTAATTAACTTTTTATACAAGAAATTCAATTTGTATAAGTTTGTTTATTATTACTCGTAACATAGAAATTCTCTTAAAATGCATTAAATTTGTTAAAAAAAATACTCTGTCTTTTGTTTTACTCTTTCGACGCTTTATAAAACTCAACAAACTACTATGTTCCAACAATATTTGAAATATTACATACATATATTTTATATGGATAAAGAATGAATGAATTTCGTTGCGCTTTTTAAGCATTTTACACACATATTCATTCGTACGCTTTCTTTGTTTCATTTGACTTTGACAAATGTTAAATGCGGTTTTTATGACGTTTCCAGCTGCACGTAGAAGCTCTCTGTAGTTATTCTGCTAACTTGTTGCTTTCAGCAAATAATGACGCTATTGTGAAATAATTTAGTGTAAAACGGGAGGTATTTCATCTGGTAAATTTCGTAATTTGCAAATGAAATTGCATTTTGTATTTGATAATATAAAAACAAAATGTTTAAAAAATGCTAAATAATTTTAAAGATTTTTGAGGATAATGTGTCAATGTGTTAATGATAATTTTAAACAAATAATAAAATCAAAACAAGTGATAAATCTTTAATAAAGCGTGTTAACAAGTTTAAATAACATTATTTGTTTTGATGAACTACTTTTAACATTAACTGTTAAGTTAACAGGAGACATATATTAAAAGCCATGGCGAAATGAAACAGGTGTCAGCAGTTTTACAAAAACAACAATACGGTGAATTCATTTCTTTTCATACATAGAAGGTAAGCAAAATTTGTTTTTATATGAAGTTTGAAAGTTCTATGTACTAAAAATAATCAGCTTATTAAGCGAGGTCACCAGTTTGAATTCGCCTTGTTAAAAGCTTTATGAGTTTACAACAGAGACCTGCGCCGAGGAATTTTATCGTGGGCGGCGGCTTGTGTTAAAAAGTTTCGGCGGCGACTTAAAATCGGCTGTCAGCCGGCTGATAATACACACATATTTTTCTAATTAAAAGCTTTATATTTTCATGCCCCATTGATTAACATTGTTCATAAAAATAGGACGAGGTTTTTTCCAGCGAACGTATAAACAGAATTATTAATTTATTGAAAAAATATTAAAAAAAATATGCTAGTGATCTAAGGATATTTTTGGATTTTTACATAAAATATTAGAATAATTGTTTGCATATTAGAATAAGAAATGGTCTCCTCCGAAAATATCAATTCTTAAGATATGCTAAATAAATAAAAAGTACAATAAATAATGGAATTTATATCAATAATTTTGATAATTCCTAATTTATTAGCTGACAAAATTTTGTGTACGAGTTTTCTTAGATATCTCGCAGGATGTCGATTAAGGCTGATTAAAATTTATTAGCAACTGTGAATATTATTTTTTTACAGTATTAGCATAAAAAATAATCAATTATAAGTCACCAAAAATACTTGATAGATTTATAATTATTTGAAGTTCAAAATGATACAAATATTTTTCTTTCATATTGAAATACAACATAAATGGTAAATACTGCATTAAAATAATAAAAAAGTTGCATTTTTAACGTATTTTTTTAAAAAGAATTTAAAAACGGCGGCTGCTTTTAAGCCGAGTAAAGCCGAAAATTTTACGGTAGTGGCGGCTTCCAAATTTTTCTCGGCAGCTCGGCTTAGCCGAATTTCAGCCGTTCGGCGCAGGTCTCTGGTATACAAGGAGAATTCGTAGAAAGTGAGGGCAACTCTACAACAAATACGACAAGGCAAAAACAACATGGCTGTTTTTTTGGGAAAAACATCACTGGTTAAATTATTTTTGGGACACCCTAGTAAAGAATAAGAAAACAAACAGAAAAAATATAAACAAAATATGTAAGCTGTGACATTTGGTTATTATAATTTACAGCGAATTCAAATCAGCTGTGTTCTTAACCTCAACTTCTAGTTGCGCCTTGAAGAATATAATAAACACTATAATCAAAACTGAGAGCAAAACAGAAATAGGTTTAATAACATAAATTTAAACTAAATTTTTTCCACACAAGAAAGCTTGTTGTTCATTGAACTTATTTTCTCAAAAAACCCAATATTTATGGAAATACAAAAATTTTTAGCTTATTCGAAATATTTCGAACATTGCATATAGAAATGGATTTTTGGCATGTAACATAAGTGATCACAGATTAAGCTTATCTTCTCAAAAAATCAGTATTTAAGGAAATATAAAGGATTTTAGTTTTGGTTGCAGTTTTCATATAAAAATGGATTTTTGGTATAAATAAAAAAATACTTTTTCTTAGTTTTTGTAGTTTGTTTTTATTGAAAACTTAATTTTTAAAATAAGGCCAAAAAAAAGTAACATTAAAATTAGTTATGTATCTTAGAATACAAATACAAATGTTATTTTTCAAAACAAAAATATTTTAAAATTATTTAAAACAATTGTTGTTAAGAAGATTAAAATAATACAGTAAGTAGAAATAAAATATATTTAAATATTTTGTTTAAAAAAATTTGATAGGTTTTTGAGTTTTTGTTTCACTGTCTTTTATAAGATAAATTATATGAGTTTTATTTTTATTTAATTGTTATGTTTAAATATTTTTTTTATTTGAAATCGGATACATAGATTAATGTATGTAGGTATTTTATTTTTTGTAATGTAATGTTTAATGTAATATGTTTTTGATTTTTGTTTATGTATACGATATATAATCGTTTTATGGGTGTTATTAACTTTTAATTTTTATTAATTTCTCATTATTATTATTTTTTTAATAATAATGTTATTTTTTTTAAGATTTTCTTTTAATTAAAATAGTTTTTCCTTTTGTTTTAAATAAATATTTAAAGTAAATTATTTTTGTTGTTAATATATATATATATTTTTATTTATATAATGTATGGGTATATATAGTTATGTATAATATAATTAAATTTTTATTTTTAATAAATTCCGAAAAAACAGTCATGTTTAAGATTTGTTGGTTTTTATATAATTTATATTTATTTATTTTTGTTAAAATATAATGCAATGAGCCACTTAATTTTCTTTATATTTTTATTCATATAAATGTATAATAATTATTAATTTTACATAAATACATAAAATGATATTTTTAGTAATATTTTTAATTGTTTTCTCAATTATTTTTTTTTTTTTTTTTTTTTGTTTATAATAATTTACAATACAACAGAATTTGTTTAATTTTTTTGTTATTAACATGTATAAGAATGAGGCAAATTTGTTTTAATATGATTTTAATAATTTTCTTTTTATTTATGAAAGGAAGAATAAATATATAAAATTTTGCATAGTTTGTTTTTCTAAATGTATCAGAACTGTCAGGAAATTGATTTACTTAAAAATAAATAATGAAATTATGAAATAACAAAAGTTAAATAAATTATTTTAGAACATAAACCAGTTTTAAGTGACAGAAGTAGAGAAAATTACGTATTTTCATTTAAAATACAAAATTATAAATGTTTAAAATATAAATTTAACATTAAAACTAAAAAAAAAAACTAGAAAAAATTATAAAAATAGGCTTAAGTAAAATTCTATATCGAGAAAATATGGTCCTAAATGTAAAATATGTAAAAATATGTTATTTTAATATCAAATACATTTCAAAATAAGATTTTGTTTTCATATACATATATAAAGCATAGCTTTAACAAATCTGTGAAAAATTTTCTTATCAAAAATTTGTGTTCGTAGAAAAGAGTATAAAATATACTTTAAACAAAGCAAATAAAAATATGCAAAAATATATTTAAATGACAAAATATGCTTTTAAAAATGGTTTATCATTAAAAACATATAGGAATATTTTTTTAAAATCAAGAATATAGCAAAAATAAGCTACTAAGTTTAAAATATGCTCTAAAAATCATTGCATTTTTAAAATACTACAAAATGGATAAATAAGATTTATATTGATATGAAACTTAGCACAAAATATGTTTCAGCATATTTTTGCTTGACTTGGTTTTAAGTAACTCAAAATAATAATAAAACAATATACAAATATTTTCTTGTCGAGAAATAATAATTTTTTTTGTTTGTTTAATTTCTAACATTTAAAAAATAAGCAACAAATTTTTGTAAAATTTATATTTAATATAAAAATAAAAATTTAAAAGAATTTGAACTCTTTTTTTTTTTAAGAAAGTGGTTTTGTTGAATATTAAAATTAAAATTCAAAATAATTTATAATCTCAAACATTTTTAAAAGAATTTTGATTAAAACTTTTTTTAAACGAACAATCAAATCTGTTTTTCTTTCAAAATAAACTCGAGATAAAATGTAATATTCTCTCGACTTAATAAAAATTAATTTTAACTAAATTAAACCAATATTAAATTGAAACAAAATATTAGTTAAACTGAGTTTAAATTAATTTCAATAAAATAAATTTTATTATTAAGTGTTTTTTATAAGACTATAATAAAAATAAAATTTTGAAAAATTTATTTTTATCCTGAAACATTTAAACACTCCTCCTTTAAAGCGCAATTAAAACCTCTCTTTAAACAAATAATTAAATTCGATTTTGTTTTAAACTAAACGCAAGAATAAACATAGTATTGTCTTTTAATATTTATAATTAAAATGAATTTTTAGAAATTTAGTTACATTTTATTAACATTTAAATATTCAATTTTGAAATATTTGCTTGATATTTAAATGCTAATTAAACTTAGTTTAAACTTCGAATCAAAACTTTTCAAAAAACGTTTTATTATTTTGTTATTATTTTATTAAAAAAATATAATAATTAAATTGAATAAATTAAGAATCTGCAAAGAAAAAAAATCTTGTAGAGTATAAAAAATTAGTTCTCAAATTTTATTCAATTCAGTTTTAAATTGTCATTTGTTGTAATTAAATTTATTAAAGAAAAAACTCAAATTGCATACATTAAAAATCAATTAAAAATTTAATTGAATCAATTAAGAATCTATAAATAAAAATATATATCTCTTAAAGAGTATAAAAATTCTTTTTTTTTCTCCAATGTTTAACAAATAAATATTTAAATAAACTTTAAAGATCAAGTGTTTTCTAAAATCAGTTTTCCTTTATTAAATAAAAAAAAAAAAAAAATCTGAAAAATTAATTTTAATTTTATAATATTTCTCTATATTCTTCCTTTGAAGCCGAATCAAGTTTAAACTACATTTGATCCAAAACTTTAGTTCATTTTTCAAAAAAAGTTCTCCTTTTAAATAAACAATGAAATCCGTTTCTCCTTTAAAACAAATGCGAAATTAGAGGATAAGGTTTTCTCTCAATATCGACTTAATTAAAATTAATTTTGAAAAATTTAAAATAAAGTCAAAATATTCAACTTTAATAAACATTGAAATATATTTATTTAAATTATTTAAAATTGAAATATTGAATTTCAAAATATTTGCATGATATTTCTATTCAAAATTAACTGAGTTTTTGAAAAGTTAGTTAAACTGAATTTAAATAAATATTTAAATAAACTTCAAAAGTCGAATGTTTTCCAAAACACATTTTGTTTTATTAAAAAATGTCAACTTTTCAATAATAAAAATAAAATTTTGAAATTAAAATAAAAGCGTCATTAAGCCTAAGGTTTTCTCTTAATAACGACTTAATTAAAATAAATTTTAAGAAACTTAAAATAATGTCAAAATATTCCACTTTAATTAACACTGAAATATATTTATTTACATATCTAATTGAAATATTTAATTTCAAAATATTTTCATGATATTTTTATTCAAAATTAACTTAGTTTTTGAAATGTTAGTTAAACTGAGTTTAAATAAATATTAAAAAAAAAACTTCAAAGGTCAAATATTTTCTAGAACCCATTTTATTTTATTAAATAAAAATTTTGTTAATTTTTTAAAAAAACTTCACTTAAACATAACTCTAAATAAACAATTAAACTCATTTCCCTTTTAAATTAAATGACACATTAAACGTAATAATTTCTCTCAATATTGACTTAATTAAAATTAAATAAAATTAATTTTAAAAAAACATCACCAAAACATAAAAAATTGATTAACATATTTGCTTAATATTTTAATTCAAAATTAACTTAGTTTTTGAAATGTTAGTTAAACTGAGTTTAAATAAATATTAAAAAAAAAACTTCAAAGGTCAAATATTTTCTAGAACCCGTTTTATTTTATTAAATAAAAATTTTGTTAATTTTTTAAAAAAACTTCACTTAAACATATCTTTAAATAAACAATTAAACTCATTTCCCTTTTAAATTAAATGACACATTAAACGTAATAATTTCTCTCAATATTGACTTAATTAAAATTAAATAAAATTAATTTTAAAAAAACATCATCAAAACATAAAAATTTGATTAACATATTTGCTTAATATTTTAATTCAAAATTAACTTAGTTTTTGAAATGTTAGTTAAACTGAGTTTAAATAAACATCAAAAGTTTAATGCTTAATAAAAATAAGTCTGAAAAATTAATTTTAATTCTACATTTGTTGTAGATTCTTCTTTCAAATCAAGTTTAACCTAAATTCAATTCAATTCTTTATTAAAAGAGTTTAAAAAAAAACTGCTTTACATAAATTAATCTTTTAACAGATCCGATACAAATATACATTCTATATATGTATACAAACAAATACATTTAATTTTCCATAATAGTAGTGTAAATGATGATGCTGATATTTCATAAATTACATAAATACCTTTTAGGTTAATAAGCTGCAAAAAGTCTTTAATTTTTCTTAAGTGCATTACAAAAATGTGCTAAGTTTAAAAAAAAGAGTTTAGGGAAAATTGAAAAAAAAAGAAAATACACTTAAAAAAAAAGCCTTACAGCTGGGATTTCCTTTTTAATATTTCAGACTGCTTGATATATTAATTCTAAAGTATATTTTTATTTAGTTAACAATTTTTATTTATTTATTTTTTTTTTTTTTCAAATAAATTTAATTTGCATATAAATATTTATACTCGTAGTTTTATATAGTTTATTTTATGTATTTTTAATTTTTGTATATATTCATTTCATGTTGATATTCATATATTTTACATAAATGCATTTACATCAATTGCACGTTAAATATATTATATATAAATATAAAGGATTTTTTAATAAACATATTTTTTTTTTAATCATAAAATTTGACACAGTTTTTTTTTATAATATAAAAAAAAAAAAAATAATAAATTAAATAAATTAAAAAATACTTTCTGGGGGCAAATGGGCTTTTTTAGTTATTAGTAGTACTAAATATAAATATTTAGTTGTTAGATTTTGGTTTTTTATTATGGTGTGGTATCTTACAAATTTATAACTATATATATTTATATTTATTTTAAGTTATTAATTAAACGCCAAATTTCCTTTTTAAAGGAAAAGTTTAAAGCAAGATATTTTTTCCTTTAATTAAAATTTCGAAATTGACGTTAATTTTGTGTGTTTTTGAGAGTTTAACTTTAAAAGAATGATTCTGGTTTGTAAGGTATTGAGGACTTAGCAATAGATCTTTTCTTTTTGGCCACCATAAAACGTTTGTTGTTGTAGCCTATAAAAAAATGTAAATAATTTATTAAAAAATTACTAAATAAAATTTCTTATTTTAAACTTACGATTTCCATTTACATTTAGAGAAGGAAAACCATCACTATATTTATTTTCTTTGGGTAGTTCTCTGGGTATTTCATATTTACTCATAGCATCCATATTTACAGGCATACCATAATAGTCTACCATTGATTGTGGTTCATACCAGCCATTGTTGTTATAATCTAAACTATCTTCCACCTGAGGCATTGAGGGATAATCATAAACATTACCAGCTGTATTGTAGTTGTTATTTAGGCCATAAGTTTTGGGTACATAATTTTCAGAGGGATAAGTATAACCCGCATCAGTATCAGTATCCTTGCGAGCACGTTCTCCAGCTTCTACCAAAGCTACCAAAGCCAACATATCAGCTGGAGTTAATTTAGTATCACGTTTTAATCTAATTTGTAAAAATGATAAGAAAATAGTAATACAACGTTTATGAAAATTGTTTTAAAAATGCTTTGAATGCTATTTTCAGCAGTATCGAATCCTTAATATCCTCCTCCTATTTCACAGTATTTTTAAAACTTTCTGTTCAGGTTGTAATTCTAAAAAGTTTTTAAAATGCTATATTAGCTTACTGTAGCATCATTTGTGTTTTATTTCGCATTTAAGTTGAACAAATTTTGAAAGCCTCTACTGATTTTTCAGAGGTAGTTTCAGATTTTGTTTAATAATTTGTTTTAAAGAGATCCGATTTAGTTAATATTCAATAGCAAACTGCTCAAATAAGTAACAAACAATTTGTTTGAATTTTATTTTATTCAAATGTCTAAAACAGAGGTCACCATAATGAAACTTCTGTGAAGATTTCACTTTTGAAAACATTTACTTAATTAATATATATTTTTTTAATTTTTGCATTTATAATGAATATGAAATAAATTTCTATGTATTGGTCTTTTTCATAAATATTTGATAAATAATTTAATAAGTCCTGTTTTATTGCTTTTAACAATTATTTAATGTACCTACGAATTGTTATGGAATATTATGTTTTTATTGAGACTCTCTCTTTTATTATCCTCTTTAACACTTTTCCTCTTATAAATATAATAATATTTGCAATTATATATTGCCGTATATAAGCAACTAATTTAGATTTTCATAATTAATATTTTTTTCAATATAAAATTAAATATCTAAAAGAACTTTAACTGATAATTTAATTGAATCAATTAAGGAATCTTTAAAGAAAAATATCTTTTAAAGAGTATAAAAAATTTGTGTTTTTATTTCCTCATCTAAATTTTTATAATTAAAAAAAGTAATTAAAAATTTAATTGAATTAATTAATTAATTTAATTAATTAAAGTAAAATATCTTTTAAAGAGTGTAAAAATGAGTTCTCCAATTTTCTCGACTCAGTTTTAATGAATAGAAAATTCCAATCGTTATTTGTTTTAATTAAATTAACTAAAAGCATAACTGAAAAGGTCAAATTGTATTCATTAAAATCAATTAATAATTTTATTGAATGATAAAATCTCTCAGTTTTTATGAATAAAATATTTCAATTAAATCCTTTTTAAAAAAAATCTTCATTTGTTTTAATTAAATTTACTAAAAGGAAAATTCAGCAAGTCAAACTTTGAACATTGAAAAATCATTTAAAAATTTTATTGAAACAATTAAAAAGCTCTAAATGAAAATATCATTACTATATAAAAAATAGTTTTTAAATTCTTTCATCTCAATTTTTATGAATAAAAGAATTTCATTTAAAAACTTTATTAAACCAATTAAGAATCTCTAAAATAGATCTTTTGAAATTAAAAAAAAAAATGTTCGATTCGATTTTCAAAATTTATAAATAAAAAAATATTTCAAATTGATTCATTGAATAAGTCAAAATTTTTGTTGAATTAATTAAGTAACTCTAAATGTAAAAATCTCTTAAATAGTATAAAACATTAGTTATCAACATTTCTTATCTTATTTTTTAAACATTTCATTAAAACAATTAAGAATCACTAAAGAAAAAAATTTATTTCACTAAAAATCAATTCAAAATGTTGTTGAATCAATTAACAATCTAAATCTAAATGAAAAGAGTTTAAAGAGTATAAAAAATTATATGCTAAATCTTCTTATATATGAATAAACAATTAAAAAATTAATTAAATCAATTAAGAGTCTCAAAAAACAAAAACCTTTTTTAATTTTCTAATTAAATTGTTATAAATAAAAAATATCTCATTTTAAATTTTAATTATAAATCTCTAAATAAAAATATTTCCTATTTGTATTAAACAAATTTACTCCACCCAAAATAAAATAATATAATTTCATGTCTTTATCGTTTGATCTTTTAAAAATACTTCTAATATTTATTTATTTTCTATCAAATATTTACCTCATATCAGGGAATTTGCTAGCCAATTGATTGAAAATCTTATAAGCTCTCTTATTACGGTCAGTATCCAAACCAGTATTATAATACCTTCCGCCATTATAGGGTAAGGGAACAGTATCCAAATAAGATTCAGAATTTAAAATATTTTGTAAATTATCATAAGCCTTGTTTCTATATGAGGAAGCTGTTGAAGAGAAAATAATTTAACTAATATTAATTTCAAATCAAAAAATTCCACCACTTACCCTTTGAAACAGGAGCATAATCATCAATATCTGAATAAACAACATTACCGGGGTCCAATTCATCACCCCAAGTACCCTGAGGCACATCATTATTACTAACAGCTGGTATAGAATCAAAACTACCATAAGGATTATAATAACCACCCGAATTATATACACCACCATTAAAATCGGAATTAACACCAGCCATATTACCCCAACTCAGACTTGGTGATGATTGTAAAGATGACGATAAAGAGGCACTACGATAAGGATATTGTTGAGCACTTATACCACGTTTATTTATAACAGCTGAAGGACTTTGTTCATCATCTCCTTCATCAGCATATAATTGATGATGTTTCTTTAATTGTTCTAATTCATGTTGATTGGCAGCAACTGCTGCAGCTTCTACAGCAGCTGCTGTAAGGCCAGCTGCTATAGCTGAACTAATAAGATCATTATTCTTTTCCATGGCATTATTATTGTAATTTAAATCATTTCCATCTTGTCTTTGTTGCTGTTGTTGCTGCTGTTGAATTTGTGGCATAATTGATTTAGGTTTTGGTGGAGCTGTATAGGAAGCTGGTACAATTTCGGGACTAGATTTTTTGTTCATCATAGCAGCGGGTGAATTGTTGTTACTGTTGAGACGAGCTTCATTTTTATTGCCACCACTGGAGCGTTTTACTAAGAAAATAGAGAGAGAGAGGGAGAGAGAGAGAAAAGGAATAAATTATTTTTTCATTTTCATAAAATGTCGTTTATGCTCAAATGACACAAGTTTGCTACCATAAAATACAAATAGAAGTTTATGTGAGAGACAAAAACCTAATTCAGATGTCAAAAACCAAATTCATGCAACAACATACATGTATCACATATATTTTGTTTTTGTGTTTTGCAAAAAAAAGTGAATTTTTTGAATATTTAGTTTGAACTGCCTCCCACATAAACTTCTAGTTGTATTCTATGTTTGCTACTAATATTTTCTCTGTTCCGAAGAGAATTATAATTAAATTCGTTGAAATTTCTTCAAACTTAAAATTTAGATTTTAAATATATTTTCGAGAAATAATGTTAATATTTGAATTGAAATAAAATTTAAAAGAATAAAAATATCCTATTGAAATTTTGATATAATATAGATAAACTTGTTCTAAAAGCTAATAATAATAAAAAAATACTATTTTTTAAACAAAAATACACAAAATTCCAATCCGGGAAAAAAGTGTTACAAAAATTTACTTTTTTCATTGAAATCTTCATTCACTCATTATAAAAGCCTTCCGGCAGAAAATATTTTTTGTGTACTTATCGAACATATAAGGGTAAAAACAAATATATTTTTTTTTTTGATCTCAGTTTTGTCTTTTGAGAATCTTATAAATAAATTTAAAAAAAATCTTGAAAATTTACAGTTTCGTTAGAATTTGTGGGGAGACTGTTGTCCAAAGGTATTTTCGTTAAGATTTCTATTGAAAACTTTAAAGAAAAATTCTAAAGGCCAGAATAAAGAAAATATTTTAGAAGTGAACAAATTACCACCTTTTTGGAAAACAAAACCCCAAAAATGTTTAATTATTTAAAATATTAATTTCAGATATATATATATATATATATATATATATATATATATATATATATATAACTTTTTATCGGATCCAATATGATTTTTTTGCAGCAATTTTATTTATATCAGGGAGCAAAAATTTCTGTTATAAAAAAATTAAAAACATATTTGATCATATATTGATTCCAGCTTTACAATATGAGAAATGATGGCATTAATTGGAAATTTATATAAAATAGGTGCATTTCGAAAAATTCTAGGCCTCGCAGGAATCAAATTTAATATATTCCGTTAAGTTATATAAAAGATTCTTAAGAAATTTTTCACATAACTAATAAATAATTAAAATACTTTTTACAAAAAAACGGGGAAAAATCAATTTTTTAGTTATAAATTCAAATGCATATATAGATGTTAAATCCATATGATTTATTTTAATTTTATTTTTATATAATTTACAAAATATATTTTAGATCTTAACAATTCAATTGATTTTTTTCTCAAAATTGAAATATAAATTTGATGAGAAAAATATTTTTTTTTTAATAGAATGTGAAAGTCTCCACATATATAACTTTTGACCCAGTAACAGTTTTTTTTCACAATTCTTCTTTTGCATGATTTTGTTATTTGTTGTTAATAAATAAATAAAAATAATAAATAATAAAAAGTCGAGAAAATTTTGGACCCTTTATAGCGAAAAATAATATTAATCAAAGTATAAATTTTTATTTTCAAAGTCCAATATCTCGTAAATTAAAAGAGAAAAGCTATACATATAATTATGATTTTTGTAAATCACGACTAGAAGTTTCCACTTATATACAAATTGGTTTACATATAAGGAAATGAGGACGCAAGGTGTTTAATTTAAGAGCTCTGTGGACCTGCCCCCGTTAGGCCTATATAGTCCAAATTTAATATTTATATTCCCCCATAACTCTATAGTAGAGTTGAAATTGAAACAACTGTAGACTTATTTTTATTTTATTTTCTGAATTACACACTGTGTGGCGCCAAAAATGAGAGAAAAATTTGTTTCGATTCCAATAACTCTTAAACTAAAATATATAATCTACACATGTTAGCATATTTTTTGTAGAGATTTACAAGGACTGTCTATGTTCAAAATTTTCGTTACGAATGAAGTCATAAATGTATTTTTGGCGATTTACAAAAAAAATTACATTACACCCACTATCCCCCTCACCCGCTAGGGATTTGCTGTGCTTCTCCAATTCAACTCGAAAACATCTCAGTTTTGGCCATGACAAAGTTTATTCAGATATCTTTAACGGATCACAAGTTACAGAATTATTTAAATAAAGCTTTTTTGCTTTAATTAAAATCCTTGAAAATGCTCCAAGTTTTATGTTATCTCTGTCTCATAAATTTAAATTAATCTAAAAATATCGTTAAAATAAAAAAAATTTATTTTATACAGTTTCACTTTAAAGTTAAAAAAACTTTTTATATTTTTCTTTAAAGACTAATATTAGAAAATATGTCTATTTATTCATTTTACTTATTTACTTTATAATTCAATAACCACTATTTTCAATAAGATCCTGTGGTTTTTTTTTATGTCCCTGTATATTACTAAGCACTTTACAACATACTTGCTCTAGTTTCCTCCAACAGAGAGACAAGAGCCTTAAGTTTTAAACATTTTCGAACACAAATACCCTACAGTTCTTAATGGTTACTTGGACTATTCAATACTTATGTTTTTTTTTATTACAAAAAGTTAAGTGTCTAATTTTTTGTCCCTAGGTAATCTAGAATGTAATAAAACAAAAGATTGATCGTCTTTTTTTGTACTTCCATCACTTAGCTATTTTGGTAAATTAGGAACAGTTAGCACAACTGTTGGGCGTTTTATATTTCTGCGAACACATGCCTATGACATAGTATATGTTTGTTTGTTTGCGTGTGTTCTTTTAATAGAATTTCTTTTTCTATTGACTATAATCGAATATTTTTTTGTAAAACGTTTTCTAGTTTAAACGTGTTAATTGAATACAATTTCAATACAAGTACTATCTTAAGTGATACTTTAACAAATGTAAAACTTTAACGCCTATTGAGCCCATTTTGCACACACTTAAATATTATTTAATACAATTAAGTTAAGAAAATGAAAGCAAATATTTTCAATATTTTGTTTAGCTAATTGCTATTGTTTGAGTATTTGTCATAGTCTTTGGTTGCTGGCTGGCTGACTTTGTGACATCGTGTTCTTGTTGTTTTTATTGAGTCGTTATTTCATTCAACATTGTGGTATGACGACTACTGACCTTATGTATTGACGTAAATGGTCCTGCTGCGTAGTCGTTTTATTCCTTTATAACCTTGAGAGCCTTGTTGTTACTTTACTTTTTGTACCCTTCACCACAGGTGTAAAGGGTATATATATATATATATAAGTTTGTCATAACGTTTGTAATTTCTACAATATTCATCTAAGACCCCAAAAAGTATATATTTTCTGGATCCTTATTGTTAGGGTAGTCGATATAACGATGTCCATTTGTCTGTTGAATTCAGTTTTTAGAAAGCTCCAGTTATCGAATATTCCTTAGAATGATACTAGTCATCTCGGTCCATTAATGGCCGAAATATCGCCAAAAACCGAAAAGGTCTCTAAAAACGTATTTGTTTTCGACTTTTCTAAGCCCCTTTATAAGCTAGCGAAATCGCTACAGTAGTAACTAAGATATCGGTCAATACTCATTTTTCGACTTTGTGAAACTTCTATATAAGCTTCAGAATTCATTTTTGTACAAATCTGTTGTAAGTTATTAACCATATCGGACCATAAACAACCGAGTTATAGGCAAAAATCTGAAAAAACGATTATAAATATACACACACAAAACATATAAAAAAGGCTTTGCAATGACTTTCAGTGTTGTCGTTTTTTTTTTTTTTTTTGATTGTACACACAATTGGGGGATTCATGTCATATAGTCATAATATTCTAAAATTTTACAATGATTTAAAAATATTGTTGTTGCTTTTCATAAGACACTTTTTGATAGTAATGCGTTTTGTTGTTGCAAATTTGTGTATTTTCTACTTTTGAAGAGTGCCAAAAAGATGTATGAAAAAACTCTTCCAAATGCTGCCAATGTAAATTTAGTAGTCATCAGAAGCTATCAGTGTTGTTGTTTTTTAAGGAAGCAACGCTTACTATAATAGTTTAATTTTGTATTTACAGTTTTGTAGTTTGGAAAAAAATGTAGATTATTTTTATAAGTATAAATGCGAAAGCATACTTTAAGGCGAAAATTTTGTTATTTGTCGGTAAAGTGGCGAAGGGTATAAAAAAGATTCGACACAGCCAAATATAATATACTATACTTGTTTTTTGGTCAAATGGTTATTCTTTATGTTTTTATGCAACATTGTTGTATGCCACTTTCTAAACCAACCACTTGTTGAGTGTCATTGTAGTAGCAATAGACATTTTGAAATGAAATTTTGTTGGTTCTTGAAATATACTATTTTTGACAAAAAAAAAAAAAAAAAAAAAGAATATATATATATATATATATTTATTTAATATTTATTTAATATTTATTTATCGTTAGCTAAAATGCAAAATACTAATATTAATACTTCTTTAAAGAAAAACAAAAGAAACAAAATATGATATAAGTTGAAAAAAATGATATTAATTCAAACAGAATATAACAAATATGTAATATTTTTTGTATAAAAAATAATAAATTAACAAAATTTTACTTATGTTCTTATGGCTTATCAATACAGCTAGCGATATATAGTAATCAATCTTTTACATGGTTTGATTACTGTCAGCTATATTAATAGATTGTAAAATAATATTGGATTTGGTCACGTCATCGTTTAAGGAAAATTGATGTGTTAAGTCTTATGTCAAATCTAAACTGCGGGTCAGTCATATGTCATATGCCAAAAAAAAAAAAAAAAAAAAGAAATTATATAAATTTAATTTTGTTACAAAAAACAAGATATTAATCATTTATTTGTTATAAAATAAATTATTTGTACAAATTTGGTAATCGATCAAATTATTTAATATTTATATTTAGTAATATATGTGTATAGAGTTTAACATATAAGCTTAATATCCTCCAAAATTCCTAAATGAATACATATTATTTCGATCACTTTAATGTCAAAAAATATTTCCTTTCAAACGATGCTATTTTTTTGCATGCTAAGGTCAAGGGTCTTTTTGGTGTTACGGTAGCTTAAACTAATGCTATTAAAAAAAATTATCTGTAGTGGAAGTAATGCTATTCATAAAAAATAATAATCTCCAAAAAATTTAGTACAAATAGAACAGTAGTTTTAAAAATAAAATTGTTTGCTACTACAGCTCCATCTTTAATTTATAAATATATTTCAGAACATTTATATGTATAGAAATTTTGTTTAATGTTTAAAACATAAAAAATTTAAGATATTGATAAATATTAATAAATTTGGTAGCAGGTTGTAATCCAATATTTAAAACTTTTAATTAAAAAAATCATAATATAATAATTTTTTTACTTCAGTTTCTACCTTTACCTCATTTGCTACCTTAGTTACTACCTCTTCTGTTACTCTTATTCTTCTTCTTTTCCGCTTAACTACTTGGGTAGCATAGAGCTACTCTTATTACTATCTCTTAAAAGTACTAAAAAATGTTACAGTAAAAACGAAAACTATAAATCTGCTGCTAATTAGATTTGAAACAGTAGTAAAAAGTTATAAAAACTATGCTACATTGATTTGTTCGTTTTGCTACATTTAAAGTGAAGGTAGCAGTAGTAAAAGTCAATGGATGAATTATTTTCATTTAGGTATTTAAGTTTAGAAAAATTTAGTTAATATTTCTATGTGGTCATATCAGAATTGAACAAACAAAATATATATTGATGTAATTTTAAGGATAAATAATAATAAATAATAATTAACTGTAGAAGATTTTAACATTTAAAATATAAAAGTTTTGATAAAAATTCAATTCCTTAAAAGCATAAAATGATCTACTAAATTTTGGAGAAATTAAAAAAATCCCAGCAAAAACTTTTTTGGTTTTCGGTAATGACAACTACTTATTAAAGTAGTTTCTTGGTAATGAGGCGTCATTATTTTTTGCCTACTCTGTATTACATTAATAAGTACTCAATTGTATAATAGCACAGCAATACAGCAATCACGTGGATGAGTTGGCTAGAGCGCCGGAATAACAACCAGAAGGTTGTTGGTTCAACCCCATCCTGAGGCTGTTAGTTTTTTGTAACAAAATGTCTAAAAAGATATTTTAAACTAAAAGGTATTTTTGTCGCTTGGGATGCTATGTGCGAGATGGTGTACTGAGTAAGAAGTTAGTCAGTAAAAACGAATGGTTAGTGTGTGTCCAAGTTCGAAACTCACTGACGGCAAAATTTTTTTGTTTTTTTTTATTTTTGTTTTCGTTTAGGTACATATTTTTGAGTACCCCTAGAGTCAAAAAATAACTACATGAATTTGTGGACAATTCGAACAAAAATAACTAGTTATTCAGGCAAAAACTAAGTAGTTTATTTTTGTTTCCAATTATACCTGCTAGATTACCAGGAAAGCAAAGTTTTTGCTGGGATGTATCGAAAAGATTTTTTTTCATAAAATTTCAACATTTTTGTTTTTCAAAAAATCATTAAACATTGAAAATTTTCAATGTTTTATCATAAAGCTGGATATGTTAAAAATGAAATTAATCATATTTTATTTAAATCTATGGATAAACAATTAAGTGATGGTATTTCAATAAAAAATCAATTAATAAAAAATTAATATTAGTATTATATCCGATTATATAGTAAAGAAAAAGAGGTAGCATTTTTGTACGATTTTGATTATCTATGATTTTTTGCAAAACATTTTTTTTAATTTTGTAAGAATCTTTTTTTTTTTTGGCTAAAATTTTTTCTAATATCTCCAAAACTATTTAGCAGATTAAAAAATTACACAGGCATATTTTGGAAATAATTTTAATTATAGTTTTTCTTTTGGTATTATAATTAATTATATTAGAAAATTAGTTTTCAATTGCAATTTGTGGCTCTAGAGTCAATTCGATTCACTAGGAACTATTTACAAAACTGCCCTGCAAAAAAAAGGGCAAATGATTAAAAAAAAAAATATTTTCACAACTTCAAAAGCAGAACAAAGTGCATATTTTGTATTTTTTGGAAGTTGTTAATAATTACTTACAAAGAAATGAAAATAAATGTATTTTTAGCAGAGGAAAAGGGTAAATTATTCACCTAAAAAAATAAAAGTTTATCTTTTAAAAAAGTTATGGTTTTAAAAGCAGAACTTTAGAAGCAATTAACCAGAATAATAATAAGAGAACATCCTACTAATGATAACCATGGGTTTAAAAAAGAATTCCGGCATCTGTGTTGTTCTAATGACAACAAAAACAAATTTTTAGCTCTTTTGAGTTATTTTCTTGCTGGGTATATAAATAGTTCAAACGCTATTTTATGACTTTTAAAAATAAGAAAAACAACAATAAATCGTTTACTAATTAAGTAAATTTTACTTTCCAATTTTGCTGCTGTTGTCTCTTAAACTTTCAAGTTTTTCTATAGAGTTTTTACAAAGAATTCTATAAATTTAACCAATAAAACATACTATTTGGTCACATATAAAACCTTAAAATCATGCGTTCCATGCATTTTTTCATAAGGAGGTCAAAGGTCATTTCATTGGTTTTCTATTTTAAAATCTCTGTAACTCTAAAAGTACCAAGCAAAACTATTTTGTTAAATAATAAAAAATTTTTATTGATGATTGAATTGACATCCGTTATTATTTTTACGTACTCAGTAAAAAGAACTTCCAAAAAAGCAAAAAAGAAGTATAATTTACTATTAGGAACTACTGAAAAATAATTTAACATAATTTTGTTAAATCGAAGTAATTTTTATGGCCTTTTATTTTGCTAAAAATAAATTTATTTTCAAATATGATGAATTCTATGAGACATTAAATATGAAACGACCTTGGGTCTTCCGATTTGGTATACACACACTTTTATGCCACCAATAAAATATAACTGTTTTAAGTTTTTCAAATGACAGAAAATTCACGATTATAATTCTATAAAAAATCGAAATATTTTACAAAATTGTATTTTTAATTATCCACATCTTTTGAAGCTGAAGTCCGATTTCATTGATTTTGACGGCAATAGAAAGGAAACGTAGTCCTATTTTAACATCATGACAAAAAATTTTTTTCGATGCACTTTTGAAAGCGTTCTCCCTCTACGATTTTTATATTTTTTCAAAGCAACTTAAAAATTGATAAATTGACTAAATAATTCAGTCAAGGTTTTTATGTGACGGAAAGTTCCAGTCTTTTTAAAAATTTTTTATAAAAAACCCTAACAAATTTTTTCACGCAAAAACCCATTTATTTAAAAAAAAAAATTGATGTAATGTGTGCCAAAACGAAAATATACATATATGAGTAATCAGCAGGGCAAGTTTTTCATACTTTTCGCTTGAAAAGTAAGCTTTTGCATATTTCACAATCATTTTACAAAAAGTGCATATTTTTGAAGTTTTTGCATTAATTTGCATATAATGAATACCAAAAATACTTAAATAAATTTTTAAAGTTTTTGAATACTTCGTACATAATTGTATAAAAGAAATCATACGTATAAGTATGACTATAAAATTATATTTTCTCAGCAAAAGCTTTGCTTTCCTGGTAAGCTAGCTACTGATATTTTGGCTGAATAACATGTAGTTATTTTTAGACTCTAGGGGTACTCACTTTTTTATGTGTTCCTTCGTGGAATTCTTGATATAAATTGTTCTTTTGAAGCGGTAAAAATGTAACTCTTTAAAAGTACTGTATTATAATTTTTTTATGTGTAGTCCATTAATCCAGTATAGGAAACGGTACGATTTTTAGATCAAGTATGTATATTTATGTGAGTTTTATACCCTACACCACCATAGTTGATTGGGGTATTATGCGTTTATAATGTGCTGATGTTTGTAACGCATAGAAAAAGTTATCCAATACCTCAAAGTATACCAATCGACTCAGACTTTTATGACACAAGGATTTTTTGAATGGGAATTTTATAAAAATCTTTAAACATCGATATGCGTTTTATTGAGAAAATAAGTTTCATCTGTGATCAATTCTTTATCTGACCAAACGTCGTTTTTTGGATGAAAATTTTATAAAAATCTTTAAACCTCGATATTTCGGTAAATAAACGTTTTATTGAGAAAATAAGCTTAATCCGTGATCACTTCTATATCTGACCAAAAACTGATTTTTTGGATAAAAGTTTTATAAGTCTTTAAAGCATTTAATTGAGAAAATAAGCTTCATCTGTGACAACTTCTATATCTGACTAAAAATCGACTTTTTGAATAAAAATTTTATAAAAATCTATAAACCTTGATATTTCGGTAAATATGCATTTTATTGAGAAAATAAGTTTCATCTGTGATCACTTCTATATCTGACCAAAAATTGCTTTTTGGATGAAAATTTTATAAAAATCTTTAAACCTCGATATTTCGGTAAATAAACGTTTTATTGAGAAAATAAGCTTCATCTGTGATCACATCTATATCTGACCAAAAATTGCTTTTTGGATGAAAATTTTATAAATTCTTTAAACCCTGATATTTCGGCAAATAAGCGTTTTATTGTGAAAATAAGCTTCATTTGTGATCACTTCTATACCTGACAAAAAATCGATTTTTTGGATGAAAATTTTATAAAAATCGTTAAACCTCGAAATTGGTTGTGATCGATCCATTATTTCACCTAGCTTTCATTAAATACTCAAAAATGTGTTAAAAATAAGAATCAACTATTAATTTTTGTACCAAATTTTATGATGATCGGTCCACAATTGACCATAGCTCCCATATAAACGCACTTCCAGGATTCGCCCTAAAGTGAATAAAATCATCTAGATGTTAGTATCAACGCATTAATTTGTATTTGTATATTTTATTTTACATTTAGTGAAATTGGCCACAGGTGTAATATAATTGCCCTTTCCGAATTTTTATGCCCGTACACAATGATGTAGGGTATCATGTTGTCGGTCTTGACCGACTATATCTTTCTTTCTCGTTATTATTATTATTATTATTATTATTATTATTATTATTAGTTGGTATTAATAACATTGAGATAAAATCTGCTTAAAATATTTTCTTTTATATAAATTGTCATAAACTGATGATCTGCATACGTTCATATTTATACATATATATTGTGTAATTAAAACACATTGTAAAACCATTGTAAAATATGCATAAGTCTTCCTTTTTACAACAAAATCACGTTTATTTTAATTGTATAAATATTTAAAATAAAATTATTATACAAGTAACATTTGTGACGTACATGACAACAATTACAAAGTTGAGTTAAATACACAGATCTTTAACACGTGTTTTTATAAGGATTTTATATTCATTATAAATAAAAAATCTTCTTTAACTTTAAGTTATTGTCATTATAAAATAAAAATCCACTTATTGCTTAAGTATGAAATAGAAAAACTGGATGAATTCTTTTGCTATTGTCTTTTCTTTTTTATTTATCAATTATTATTTTCAGTTTTTCCAACTTTTTTTCTACTGCTAATTTAATTCAATAAAATAGTTAACTACGCATTTGATTTGATTTTATAAGATTGTTAGAGTTGGTGGTGTATTTTTTTATAGTTTAAAGATAAATTAATGAATTACTGTCTGTTTTCTTTTTTACTGGTTTTCCGGTTTTAAATTTAATTTTCTGAAAATTACTAGGATTTAATGAAATCTAATACAATTTACTTATTTAGTTTTTTTTTAATTAGGTTTTATAATACTTTTTTTATTGCGTTGCTGTTGGTTCAGAATTAAGTGGGTGGGTGGTTGAAGGATATGTAGGTGTTTGGTTGTCTTGCAGTTTTTTTTTTAAATTACCAAGTGTGTAAAATACTTGCAATAGCTGTGTTGTAGTGTTTTTGTAATTCTTTTAGCATTTAAAAATAATTTGCTTAAGGGTTGCTGAAGTACTTGTAGAACTATGTTGTAAGCCATTTAATTTCCATTATTTATTTTACCACACTTTTTTCTTATTTATGACCAGTTTGTTTTACTATTAAAAACATGAGTTATTAAATATTTTATTATGAGTTATATGAAGGGTTGTTAAGCTTATTTCAATTAGTAAAAGATTAAACAAATGAGATTTTTTACTCTTGCTCTGGTTGGGGTTGTTGCTGAGCAACACTTTATTAAAAGAGAAATACATGTAATTATTAGGATAACGACTATATTTTTAATGGGGTATATTAATTGGCAAGTTGGTTAGTTAACTTAATATCGATTTATCTAGTTTTATTTTTATTTGTTAAAAAGGGAAGTGTTGACACTAAAAACTGCATAATAAGCGAAATAGGACAAAATTATTTAGTTTGTATTTCTTAAACATTATATAGGACGACAAAAAAATTATAATAGTATATATAACTTTGTTCTGAAATTCTAAACCTATAAATCACTTTTTTGAATTAACTCTAATACTCGACATATAAAATACATAACTAATTTTCTAATGAGGTTAAATAAAATACCAAAAAATTATAGTTAAAATTATTACTAAATTATACTTTTTTCTCTTTTACTATAAAGTCAGATAAGTTAGAAATAAAATGAGCTGTATTTCATTAAAATCAATGCATAAATGTCAGCATTTATATATATATATAAATATATATAAATTTCCTACAAAATTAAAAAAAATTTTGTTTTTAAAAAAATCAAAATAAAAAAAAAAAAAAAAAAAAATTGGAAATAAAATGGGAAGAAAAGTGCTACTTTTTCTCTTTTACTATAGTTGGATATGTTTTAAATAAAACGGGATATGTATCATTAAAATCGATTTATAAATATCGACATTCTACACAATAATATAAAAGTAATAAAAAAATATAAAACTAATAAAAAAAAAAAACAAAAAGGAATGTTTTTGATCGTTTTCGTTTTTTTTTTATAATTTTTGAATAACACAAATTTGGAAATTTTGTGAGTAATTTAATTTTTTTACATTTTTATTTTAATTCTCCCAAAACTATTGTGTAGATTGATCTCCTTGTGGAATCAATTATTATGTAGATTATTTAAGTCACTTGTTTAGGTTTCAACAAAACCAAGATACCACGAATGCTGACGAAGTGTGTAGCGGCACAGAAAATACGTATTCCATTCTACTGGTGTCTAAGTATAGTCCACAAACTCTGCTTTGGTACTGCCAAACAGAGACAACAAGGCAATTTACGATTGCAAACTTGTTTATCACTTTTTTTTTTTTTGAATTTACCCTAGTTTTCGAGATAAACTGTTACATAACACATATTGCAACATATTACGAGAACGTTTTAACGGATTTTAATAAAATATCAAAAAATTTTAATTTAAATTACCTTCAAATTATACCTATATCATTTTTTAATCTTTGCATTAGTTTCGGAGATATTGAAAATTTTATCTCGAAAAAATTTGAAACGTCTAACTAAATTTGAACATTTTTGTTTGTTAAAAAAATTGTAAAAATTCAAAAACGAATAATAGTACTCTTTTCTCTATTTGATTATAAAGCTGAATATATTACAAAACGAGTCATATTTTATTAAAATTGATGCCTAAATGTCAACTTTATTCATAATTAAGTAAAATTCTCTGAATTAAAAATTTTATAAAAACATTTCAATAAAAGTTCGGAAAATTATGTATAAAGTCGACATTTATAATTCGATTTTAATAAAATAACTTTAAAATTTTCTAAGAAATTTTATTTATTTATTATTATTATTTTATAAATTTTTTTTAATATCTCCGAAATTATTGAACAGATTAAAAAATGAAATGAGTATAACTTCAATTCGGATTAAATTTTTTTGGTATTTTATTAAACCAAATCAGACAAATTACTCTCGAGAGATGTTATAATATTTGGTGCAACTTCTTTAATTTTCTATATAATGGTTTATCTCGAGAACTGGGCTTAATTAAAAAAAGGTTTGTAAGATTATAACTCCATGTTTGACTGAGAAATCCTGTCCTCCAGAAATAAAAAAATACTTTTTTGTCGTCTTAGGTCATCATTAGAGGGAGGATTTTCAGTCATTTATTGTTTTAAAATAAGTGCATTTTTTCTAATTTTTAATGCATATTATAAATTAAAAAATATATATTTTAAGGGGGCTTATAAAAAATAATAAATGCATAAAAATCCACCCTCTAAACATAAATAATTTTTTTGTTTAGAAAAAATTTTGTATAGCTTTTTATTTAGCTGTTTAATGTGCAATTGGGGAAACGAAATGATTAGAGGGCGGATTTTTGTGCATTTATTTATTATTATTATTTTTTTTTAATAAGCCCCTAAAATATGTTTTTAAAAATTTATAATATGATCTAAAAATTTTAAAAATATGCATTTATTTAAGCGTACATTTTTAAAAACATTTGAGAGGGCTTATTTTAATTAGTAGCATATCTTTTTAATTTCGTTTGGCAGTAAAAGGCAATAGAAATTAAAATTTATTTAAATAAAATTTATTAAATAAAATATCCTATAGTAAAAGTATCTCAATATTTTCTATACAATATGTATAATCAAAAATAAAACATCATATATCATTCTTTTATTTATAAAGAACAACTTTATTATGGCTCCTTTTCCTGCTAAATTTTTGGTACTATCTACTTTTTATATAGCTTTTTTGTCAACCTTATTAATATTAACAATTGTTTCTCTCTTCTTAAAACAGGAAATTGTTTTCCAGCTGTTACTTGTCTTTGATATAAAACATTAATACATTTAAGTTTTAGTAACTGTAGACAGTAGTTTATTTAGTTGGGGGTTTTTTTTCCATTGGTTTCCTTAATGGAAACTTTTTCGTTTAACATTTTCATATACTTCATCTGGTAGCACTTTATTTTCATCATCAAAAAAGGACAAAAAAGAAAGTATTTTAAAGGACTTCCTGTAATTTACTATAGAGTGTTGTAAAGCTTTTTGTCTATAATAATTCAATTGATTATCATTGTCAGCATCATCGGTACAAGAAAGTCATTATGAAAGGAAAAATAGATAGAGATGAAAAAGAAGTGAAAGACTGACTGGTCGATAACAATGATGTTAATAAACGGATAATAACATGAACTATGTTTTTTTTTTATTTTGTGAAAGAATGCAATTTTTAAGTGTTTTTTTTTTCTAAATACTTTCTAAGAATCTTTTAGAAATTTATTAGTTTAAATGAAATTTGAAATTTAAAAGTTAATATTGAAAATGTAATTTTTGTATTAAAAGAAAGTTATGAAGTTTGATTTAATTAAATTTAAAACAAGAGGCTTTTACAACTAGTTAATTAAAATATTTAAAACAAATTTTTTCCAGTAAAACTTTTATAAACAACTTTTAAATTTAACATGCCTTTTAAAACAAATTTTTCATACCAATTTTGCATTTTAAATTCGGTTTTGTATACAGGTGTTAATGTTTTTTCTGTAATTTGTTTATGGGATTTTGTGAAAAATATGTGGCGTTATTTAATTTTAACATTAATATTAATATTGTTTTGTTTGCTGAAGAAAAAATAAATAAATGTAAACGTATATTTAATAAAACAATAATAAAACATATATTTATAGGTATAATAAAATTGACTTTTTGTTTTGTGTAATAATAAAATTGAACATGAAAATATAAAATGCAGAAAATTGTAGCTTTTTAACTATATTAAAATCGTTTATATATATTTCAAATAAGTAATGACTTGAACAAATTTTGGAAATTTACTTTTTTTTCATTTTCAAAAATTCGACTTTGATGTAATATTTTTGAATTTTTTATTTTGTTTGTATGTAAAGTTTTAAATGATATTTTGTTTAGAATAAAACGAGATATCTTTAGTTAAAAATCGTTATTAAACATTTTCTAAAGTTTAACAAAAAAATCTTCATTTAAGACAAAATATTTTCTTTTATGTCTGATGTGGTGCAAAAATAAATTATAATAAAATTAAGTAAGAAAGATTCCACATAAAATTGAATAAGTCTATAGTTTTTGTATAATTAAAAAAAAAAAACCAAATCTTGTTATGTTACCACAAAAATGTCTGTGAGAAATGTTATACTAAAGAAAAAATTTGTCAAGTTTGATAAAATGTTTATATTACATTAAAGGTTAGAAATTAAGGCACAAACGTGTAAATATTGTAAAATTCCAACCAGTACAACCATCTCAAAATATGTTATTACCAAATATAGAACTTTTGAAATAGAATATTTTTTTTTTATAAAACTACAACCTTAGATTAACATAGATATGAAGTTCAAAAAAATTTAATTGAAAAAAATTACTCAAAAAGTTTATTTTTGTTTTTAATGAAATTTTCTACTAACATATTCGTAGACTTAGTTTTTTTTTTTTTTTTAACAACCTACTTATGTTTTTGAGAGCAAAGTTCTCATATCTACATTAATCTTTGATTACAACATTTAGAAGATGATTATTTTCGCATTTTAAAATTTTTGCGAAAAATATTTTTTTATCATTTTAGATGAATAATTTTGTATAAATTAAATGCAAGGTAATTTAATTTTAACCTTTTATGTTCCATTTAGCTCCCTGCTTAATTTTATTTTTAAAGTTTCATCTGCGGATATCTGCGGATGAAACATCTGTAGCCTAGGAAAATGAGAACATTGACAAATCAGTCTTTGTATCGGACATATGGACGGACCTAAATATATTATCATAGATGTTTATAAAATTTTCAACGTGATTAGTTTTCGAGTTTAATAAAAAAATTTTTTTTTCTTAATGTTTAATTTTTTATTTGAAAAAAGTTACACACTGTTACAAAATGGCATTTTTTATTTTCACTTGAAAAACGATCTAATGTGGACTATAGACCTTCTTAATGAAAAAGCATTTTTTATAAAAAATAATCTTAATAATTATTACGAAAATTCACCTTTTGTGAGGAATGTGTTTCGTGCACTTCGCTCAACTTATGGTCAACATATTCGGCCTACTGAGCATACTATTCGCAACACCATCACCCATTTTGAGACCCAGCATTCATTATTGGATAATATTCGACCGATAAGACCACGTCCAGCACGCTGTGAAGAAAATATAGCGGCCGTAGCTGAGAGTGTACACGAAGACCGTGGAGAGTCGATTCGGCGCCGTTCGCAGCAACTCGGACTTAAATTGAAAGCGTACAAAATACAGCTTGTGCAACAACTGAAGCCGCTCGACCTTCCCAAGCGACATCGCTTCGCTCTATGGGCTCTTGAAAAGTTCCAAGAAGATCCGACGTTTTCGAGGAAAATTTTGTTCAGCGATGAGGCCCATTTCTGGCTCAATGGGTATGTAAACAAACAAAATTGCCGCATTCGAGAAAAAACAACGGTTTAGTGTGGTTTGTAGGAAAATACAGAATTTTGGTAAAAATTTTAATGAAAAACTGAATTTTGAGTAAAAATCAAAAGTATATTTAATGAAAAAATTTTTTTTTTTTGTGAAAAATATTTGTTTAGAATTTTTAAAAATAGCTTCCACGTTGTTATGTTATTTATAATTTCAACATAAATTTTCAATGAACGGGCGTAATGAAGTAAACGTTTTACACCAAATTAATTTCACTAATATTTCCAACAACATACCTACATATACACATATTAGTATATTGTTGGAAGACAATCTACACACATTTATATAATATTTACACTTTTTTTCAACATTGTCTTAAGAAAATAGTTTTATTTTTAAATAAAAATCCAATTTTAATTTAAAATTTTTGTTTTCCAAATATCTATCGATATTCGTCTTTAAAATGTACCGGCAAAAAAATCGTTATCTTATATTAGAGGTTAGCAAAATCGTTCAATCAAGCCATATTTTGCGTTAGTTAATGATATTGGTAGTAATTGAAAAAAAAAGTATGTTTCAAAAAAATAAATAATAAAATAAAAGTGTTCTGGAAATTTTGAGGGTGTATTGCAAATTTTTAAAACTGGCTTATGATGTCGTTAAGAACACCTCGGGTGATTTGTCACTGAATGTGGACATTTTAACTGTTATTAAAAAAAAAAAAAAAAATAGGTGATTGTAAAAAAAAATCTGTAAAAAAACTGGATGATACAATACCAAATAACATATTATTTATATATAGGAGTTATTATAAAACTAGACGATGAATTTATAATGTCCGTCCGTATTTCATTCCGCAAAATTTATCTTTGATTCCGACTAGTGTTCCATTAGCATTGTTCAAATTATAATTAAATTATATCTGCAGATACTATGTCAGGGACTTTTTCGTCCCGTTTATCATTTAAATTTCATATATTTTAAAATAATAATATACTGAATGCAAAATTTTGTTCATTTATTAGAAAATTACAACAATTTTCACTGTGAATTACACATTTATAGAGAAATAAATAATTAATACATTGCAAGTTAAACTCAAAAAATTGTAAAAATACCAAAAAAAAAAAGAAAAAAATATTAAAAAGGAAATAATAATAAAAGAATAACAAAATTTAGGTTATGTTTATATAGGAACCCAGCAATAGTTTTCTATCATAACTCAAAATTTAGAGGGTGTTCTGGAAATTTTTAAAACAGATTTATGATGTCCTCAAGAATGTCGTATGGTATGTCATGTCACGAGAGATTTTTTACTGTAGTGAAATGTAATCTTTAATAAAAACGTGACATATCTGAAGTAATCAAATTTATAGGTCCTTCTACTATGTCTCTGATACTTTAGGAAAATGGGCACCTTTAAATCAACTCAAAAAATACTTATTGAATCTTTTTTTCAAACATCTCTAAATATAATACTTAAAAACCAGTTATAAAACCACTGTGGCACGATTTGTATAATTATTTTACATCATAATCAAATTCATAAAAAATACCTTACTTTTTTTTTTTTACAAATTATATAACTTTATGTCGATTATTTAACAAACGTTCTGATCAAATAAAATTTCCATTGCCAAACATAACAACTTGTTGTTGTGTGCCTTTGTTTTCTTCCCTAACATTATAGTACACTCGTAATAGATTAGATAAATAATATTTATTTAATATGTAATAATAATGATGAGTATAAAAAATAACAAAACAAAAATTATACCATATGGCTGTCAACAATAATAATTACAAATATATAATAAAATCTACGAATACTTATGATGTGTGTGGGAATAATTGTTGATTTTTTATCTTTGAATATATAATAATTACTGTTAAAAAAAAAGATAATCCATAAATATTGCATCAAATTAGAGCCGATATATTATAAAACTACGTACTTAATTTTCTTCTAAAACGTCAAATTTCTCTCTCAAAAGGTCTTTAAAGTTTCGAAAAATGCACAACTTATATCCTTTACCATTTTACAGACAAATAATAAAATTTACGCCTTAAAGTATGCTTTCATATTTTTACATTTATACTTACAAAAATAATATACATTTTTTTCCAAATTACAAAAATGTAAACACAAAATTAAACTATTATAGCAAGCGTTGCTTCCTTAAAAAAACAACACACTGATAGCTTCTGATGGCTACTAAATTTATATACCTATGTTTGTATGTAGATACATGCTTATGCAAAAAAAAAAAACATCAACATTGAGTCATTGCAATACTTCTATTTCGAACTAAAAAACATCCAAACATACATAATAAATGATTGTGTGTATGTATATACAATAAACACCCAGCGGTAAAGATGTCAAGATCTTCATCGTACAGGCCTTCTAGAAGGTCTATTTAAACTTTCTTTAGGATGCAGTTGTTCATGCTAACCAGCCGTATATAGTAAGGCCTTCAAGAATGCCTCACCCTTGCCTTCTAAAATATCCGATACCACTTCCTACTTCCCTTCTCTGTATTTGTTTTAATATATTTCGTTTTAAGCAACAACAATTTTATGTATAAAAAATATAGCTTCTTAATTCCCTTCTCTTAGAAGGGGAAACAAATTACAATATTTCTTTGCTTTAAGAAAAAACAAAACCATTCAGAAACCGCTACAAAAATCATATCAAAATTCAAAGCAGAATTTCCAAAAAAAAAAATAATAATAAATAATAATAATAAGAATTCATTTAGTTTTTTTTCAGGAGAGTTAAACAATAAAAAAAAAAATCAACAATTTCTATGAAAATATAAATTTTTGGATAAATTGTTTTATCTTGACTTAAGAGGTTTTGTCAAAAGTAAAAATATGTTTTTTAATACTATTTTAACTTTTTACAATAATTTAAAATAAAAAATTATTATTTTATATAAATAGAAAAATATTTTATTAAATAGTGCTGACAGCTTTTCTTCAAGAGGTCTTTTAAAAGGGCAGCATTGGGTCGCGAATGTGTAAGGCCTTGCTCTCAATGACATCGCGCGTAAAAAATACGTGAACATGGAATACATAGAGAAGCTCTTCTGGCTATAAAAAAGGCTTCTAGAAAGGTTATTTACCCCTTCTTTTTACCACTAGGCAACTACTGCTTGCTATTTATTGTGTGTGTATATTTTTAATAATTTTGTTCAGTTCTTTGCTTATAATTCGATTGTTTATGGACCGACATGGTTAATTTAAAAAATCGTTATTTTAGAAACATTTTTACAACAGATTTGTAACAAAACGAATTCCGAAGCTTATATAGAAGCTTCACAAAGACCAAAAATGCATTTTGATCGATATCTCAGTTATTAATGAACCGATTTTGTTCATTTCTTCTGCAAAAACTTTCCAAAAAAAGATTCTAAAAAATATCTTGGCCATTAATGGACCGAGCTAACTAGTATCATTTTAAAGATTATTTCCTATAATTTTATGTATAAAACATATATATCCGATTAATGGGGCTTTCTAAAAACTAATTTCAACAGATAGATGGATATTGTTATATCGACTTCCCTATCAATAAAGATCCAGAAAATATATACTTTTTGGGGTTTTAGATTAATATTGTAGAAATTATAAACGGAATGATAAACTTATATACCCTTTACACCTATGGCGACGGGTATAAAAAGTATATCGATCGAATATGAATGTCAAATGAAAGCTAAGAATCCCTGCAATATAACAAAAATATCTTTTATATAAAGTATATAATTAACTAATAAATATAATATTAAAGGTAGTGTATTCAAAAAACCGACACTTTCAGAAAACCGGGTTTCGAGTTATTCAGTTATTCGAGTTATTATTTAAAAAAAAACCGGTTTCGAATACGGTTTTACGTAAAAAAATCGGTTAAATGGTTTTATTTAAAAATACAAATATTTAAAAAAATAATTATTTTTACTAAAGAAAGTATACTTATAATAAGTGTTGCCAGGATATGAGAAAAGAAGATGTTAAATTGAACTCTAAAAAAGGTCAAAAAGGGCTAAATTCCCAAAAAATAAGGCCAAAAAAAGTTTTTCTCATTAGTTTTTGATATTTTATAAAGAAATTGCAATAAATTTATAAATAACACCCTATCCCAGCCAAAACTTTGCTTTCCTGGTAAGCTAGCAGGTATAATTGGAAACAAAAAAAAAAAAAAACTCTAGTGGTACTCCAAAATATGTACCTAAACGAAAACAAAAATAAAAAAAAACAAAAAAATTTTGCCGTCAGTGAGACTCGAACTTGGACACACACTAACCATTCGTTTTTACTGACTAACGTCTTACTCAGTACACCATCTCGCACATAGCATCCCAAGCGACAAAAACTCTATTTAATTTAAAATATCTTTTTAGACATTTTGTTCTAAAAAAATAATAGCTTCAGAATGGGGTTGAACCAACAACCTTCTGGTTGTTAATCCGGCGCTCTAGCCAACTCATCCACATGATTGCAGTATTACTGCGCTATTATACTACTGAGTACTTATTAATGTAATATAGAGTAGGCAAATAATAATGACGCCTCATTACCAAGAAACTACTTTAATAAGTAGTTGTTATTACCGAAAACCAAAAAGTTTTTGCTGGGATGCTATGGCTCAATGTCATTCTAAGACAATTTGACGCACGATGACGTTAAATTTCAGGTAAATTTCTTTCCACGATCAGCGACGTCATGCAGTATGAACTCAACGAACTGTCCTCATGGGCCACTAGTAAGGGTTTGGGGGTCAACCCGGGGAAGACAGAGCTAGTTCTTTTCACCAGAAGGTACAGAGTTGAGCAGTTTAGGCTACCGGTACTGGGGGGAACTGAACTAAAACTGGCAAAAGAAGCAAAATATCTTAGAGTGTTTCTTGATAGTAAACTATCTTGGAAGAGAAACACTCAGGAAAGGCTTAAAAGAGGTCTCAATGCCTACTACACATGCAGGAACTGCATAGGTAGGAATTGGGGACTCAAACCGATGGTTGTAAATTGGATTTACACCTCGGTGGTGAAGCCAGTTCTGACGTATGGATGTCTGGTCTGGTGGGAGTCAATGAGAATAATAAGTCGTAGGAATCTTTTGTCTAAAGCCCAGAGATGTGCTTCGATTGGCATCACAGGTGCCGTAAGAAGCACACCTCTGGCGGCACTTGACGTCATTCTGCATCTCCTACCCATTGCCTGCTAAGACTTAGTGAACTAGGACTTAAAGGATCAATCAGAATAGGACATTCCAAACTTCTAAACGAGGTCAATCTCGGTGGACATACCCTAGATCCCTATGGATCCACGGACTATATGTGCACGAAGGTCGATTTCGGGGAAAATCCTATACTGATTATCCCGAGTAGGGACCAATGATCAGGTAGGGAGAAACTATTCATACAGTGGTGTATCGGTATTCACTGATGGATCCAAAATGCATACAGGCACTGGTGCAGGTGTGTATCTGCTTGAGGAGAACATCAGGAAAACGTATAGACTCTCGGATAGTTGCAGTGTGTTCCAGGCGGAAATTCTAGGTATACTTAGGGCCACAGAATTGATAGCAAGGAACATTGAAGAGAATACAGAGGTAACTCTGTATGTAGATAGCTAAGCGGCGCTGAAGGCCTTGAAAGGACATTTTGTCAAGTCTAGGCTAGTTAGCGACTGTAAGAAAGCTCTTAGGAGATTGTTGGAAAATTATCATATCAGACTCTGTTGGGTACCGGGTCATTGCGAGATAATGGCCAATGGGGTAGCTGATGAATTAGCTAGGAACGGTTCAGCTTTGGATAGGGCTGCAAGTGAAAGTGGTGTGAGACTACCTCTGGGCTTTTACTTCAGGTTAATTAGGGAGTGCATTCGGGATAGAACCAATCATACATGGAATCGTTGAACGGACTGCAGATTATCAAGGGTCCTATGGCCTAAACTTGATAAAGCAGATACAAATCTACTTTTAGGCATGAAAAGGGAAAACCTGAAGACTATGATAGGTATTCTGACAGGTCATTGTCCCATAGGGGGAATGACAGGGAATTGGGATAGAGGTTCCTCCGGTCTGTGCGAAGATAATGAGGAGCTAGAGACGGTGGAACATATTATATGTCACTGTCCATGTCTACAACTAAGTAGGCAGAAATGGTTAGGCAGTCGATTCGTTGACGAATTGGACAGTATATCGAGGATAGATCTCGATAGATTAATAGGATTCGTCATGGGAATAGGCTGGCTAAGAGGGGGTCGTTGGCTATTGTTTACGCTATTGTTTACTGATTTTTTTCAACTGTTTTGTATAATTTCTTTATATGAGTTTTTTTTGCACAGATTGTTTATTTTATTTTATTTATTTTAATAAGTTTTCTTTTTTTATACTTTTATTAAAAACATTGTATAGAGTTTATTTCATTATATTTTAAATAAAATAATTTCTTTTTAATTTAATTTTTTCAATATATAAACAATTCTTTATTGAATTTCTTTTATATTTATCTTATATAACTCATGATATAAATATCCTACAGCTATAATGGAATAAAATAAAATAAAACAAAAAGTAGAGAGAAAAATAAAACTTCAGGTGTATTTGTTTAAACAAATTAAATACAAACAAAAAATAAAACTTTTATTAGAAAACCCCTTTACGAAAACATATTGTTTTTGGTCATACACGAGTTTCTTTAACCCATTTTAAGCTGTTGATAAAAAATCGTGAAATTAAAAAAAAAAAAAAAAAAAAAACTAAATGGAGACAGAAACAATTTTATAAGAATATAGTTTTTATTTTCATTTTATTTAAATTGAAATAAAAAAATATGGATAACTTGATACACTCTTGCAAATATTATTATATATATGAAATTAAATATTTATGTTTAGAATAAAACGAGATATCTCTCTTTAAAATTTCTTAAAAACTGAAAAAGTTATTAAACATATTCTAAAAATTCTTCACATATTCTAAGACAAAAAAGTATATTTGATGTATTTTTGGTAAAAATGAAAAATCTATGGAAAAATTAAATAAGTTATTCCGGATAAAAACGAATAAATTCTACAGTTTTTGTCTAATTCTTAAAAATTAAAACTTTTTATGTTTACATCATAAAAGATATTTTAAAAAATGACAGGCTGCTAGAAAGTGACACTTATTTTTACTCGAAAACAATCTAATATTCCTCTTGAGGAGGTCATTTAACAATTTTCAAAAACTTTAAAACATCATTTACATTTTTAGATATTGCAAAAAACCGGTTTTAGAATAGTTTCAACACTAAAGATCTTGTAGCTCCCTAAATTCTAAGTCAATTTTTAAATTGACTTAGAATTATAGTTGCTATTCGAACAGAAATTATTCGATTATTCGAGGAACAATTTTTTTATTCTTTTCGAACAAACAAAATTTTAAAATTTTGAATAAAAAATTATTCGATCAAGTTTTAACGATTAATCGAATAATTTTACAAAACGTTTTAATAGATTTCGAGTAAAAAAAAAAATAGAATAAAGTATATGTAAGTGTTTAGTTTTTGAGAATTGTTCATTTATTATTTATTTAAACAATTAGTTTTAATGATTCAAGTGATGTGGAAATAGCCGAAAATTTTGAAATGTATAACGATGGTTTGTTAACTGAACTCAAGCAATCAATAAGTAATATCAAAAATTAAAAAAAAAAATAGATTTTAGCAAAAAAGAACAGTAAAACTAAATTTGCTTTTAATGCTATGTATTACCACCATCAATAGTAAGTGAAAGGATTTTTTCCACACATCTTTTACTAAAATAATAATAATAATAATAATAATAATAATAACAATAATAATAATAATCGTTTTAAAGCCAAAATGCTTAATTATGTTCTTTAAGAATGACAATTTTAAAAGAAAATTAATTTCATTATATAATTTCTCCGTAATCACAACTTTTGTATATTTTTTTATATTTTGTTTTATGTTAATAAAACCAATAATTTATTTAAAAAATACTAGTTTTTGCATTTTTAACCTATAATTAATTATTTGAACAATATATTTTATTCTTTATTCAATCGATTAATCAAAGAAAATTCAAATTTTAGTCGATTACACGAATAATTAATTTCTTTTTTTTTTTTTGAAATTTTAGTCTATCAACTTCAATGTCGAATAATTGTCATTAAACATATAAGAAGCGTAGCTATATATTCATAGAAAAATCTTTTGTATACTCTTCAAATAAATAATGGTTTAGTTAACATTTTTAAATTTATTTTCCTTTTCTTTTTGAAAATTTTTACTTTGATGTACTTTTTTGAAATTTTTTCTTTAAGACTAAATATATTTGCATACAAAGTTTTATATGCTATTTTGTTTAGAATTAAACGAGATATCTCTCTTTAAAATTCCTAAAAAATTCAAAAAGTGATTTAGCATTTTATAAACTTTATAAAAAAAATTCTTTATATATTTTAAGATAAAGTATTTTATTTAACGTTTGATTTGGTGCATACTTTTTGGGGCAAACATAAAAAGATTTATGGAAAGTTTTAGTAAGTTATTCCATATAAAATTGAATAAGTTCTAACTAAATTCTGTTATGATTTTTACTTCTAGATATTCCGAAAACCCCGTTTTAAATGAAAGCAGAAGAACGTCACTTTTTATCCATAGTAAATAGTTTTTAAAAATTTTAAAAATTTTATCAAAAAAATTCTTCATATATTTTAAGACAAAGTATTTTATTTTATGTCTAATGTAGAGCATACTTTTTGAAGCAAAATTAGAAATGTATAGAAAGTTTTAGCTAATTATTTCAGATAAAATTGAATTAGTTGTAAAGTTTTTCAAACTATATCTTGTTATGTTTAAAACAAAAATGTTTTTAAAAAATATTAAATCGTTGTATAGGATTTTATAAAAAAAAAAAAAAATTGTTAAGGTGCAGTGAAACTCAAAAAATTTTGGAAAAATGTTTTTAATAGTTGATAAAAACATATAAAAATATATACGTTGGAAAAGCCTGATTATTCTGCTTCCTAAAAATGTTAAAAAAGATAAAAACAAGAAAAGAATAACAATATTATTAATACATTTACGCAGGAATCTACCCAAAAATAGTTTTTGAGCACAATTCAAATTTTTGAGGGTATATTTTAAAATTTTTAAAACTGATTTATAATGTTCTTAAAAGACCTATAACGAGTAATTTTTACTGTAGCAGAATATATGTAATTATTTCTTTTATTTAAATTAATTTAATAAAACTATCCCCCATTAAAAGTTTCTTCTAATCATAAGCTTCAATTCAAATGTTTGCATATAATATCTTTGAAATATTCAAAAACTACCAACAACTTGTTGATATACTCGTACATTTTTATTAAATACATACAAACATTAAAAAATATACATACATCCCTTTAATTTGTTACTTTATGTTTGTATACATGTTTACTTTCCATTAATCTCTCTGTTATACTCTCCTTCCTACGTTAATACTCCATTATCAGATTGTTTTGCGTTTTTTGTTATTATTTTCTTATTTTTCATAACATTTTCATAAACAAATTATAATTATATCTACTTTAAGTACAAAAGTACTCATTAATATGAAAACATATGTTTTTATTTTTTTACTCACTTGCAATTTGCTCTTACTCTTGTTTTCTCTGTTGTAATGCAATATGCTCTTTTAAATATGTTATCCACCTAATGGTATTATAATGCTTTCTTTGTAAAACATAAATAATGAAACTATTTAACACAATTTAATATAGAAAAAACTATATACATTTAATTTAATATTAATATTTAAAATTTAATGTTTTATAAAAATAACAAGTCATGCCTATTTGTGTTTAATATAAATTAATTTTTTTGGTTTAAATACTTAGTACCTGTATAGGCTTGAAGTTTGTTAAGTATTTTTAGGTTACTTTTAATTTTGCACAGCTAATAAAATATGTATTTTTTTTTTTTAATAAAAAAATTAACATTTTTGATATATCTTTTTTTAATTGATTAAATTACCTACTGATACAGTGAAAAATCGCTCGAAAACTGCTTTTCTGGAGGACATAATAAATCAGTTTCAAAAACTTTCAATACATCCTAAAAATTTTCATTTTTCTATAAAAGCCTGTGCAGCAATGTAATAATTTTTAAAGACATTTTTGTTGTTAACATAATACGATTTAGTTTTTAAAAATTTTGCAAAAACTGTAGAACTTATACTTTTCATATAATTCTCATTTTTGCACTAAAAATTATGCACATCAAATAAAGCACTTAAAAAATATGTATAAAGTTGTTTTTGATAAAGTTTAGGAAATGTATAATAACTTTTTAAGTTTTTAAGCAATTTTAAAGACTGATATCTCGTTTTATACTAGACAAAATAACATTTAATAGTACATTCAAACTAGGCATGAAAACTCGTTAAAAGAGTTTTGCCCCAAAACATTATAAAAACTCAAGTTTTCTCATATAAAATAAAAACAACACTGTGTTCTACAAGAAAGGGAAGTGGAAAAATATCAAAAGAAAAAAAAAAAAAATAAATTGTCAGAAATGAGAAATTACATAAAAAATATTTATTAAAAAATATATCTTACTTATGTAAATTGACATTTTTAAAATCAAGACAAATTAGTAGCACAACACTGTGTTTCACAAATTCGATGTAATGATCTGGAAGTTTTTTGTTAGGAGCCATATAATTCTAACGTTTTCGAAAAATTATTCCTGCAACTTATTTGTTATAAAACCAGTATATTTTACTTTTGAAATAAAGATCTTTCCTATGTGATGCAGTAAAGTTTTTATTGCAAATTAAAACTAATTTCATCAATATTCTTTTCTTGTTTAATAATTTTAATAAAATCTCCTAAATGGTAATGTAAACATTTTAGTTTTCATATTAGCTTTCATTTTCCAAAATTAGTAAAAAGCTCAGTACGAGTATGAACATGCTATAAAACTTTAAATATATTTCTCATCTTTTTTTGCCTCTAAAATTATGCAGCAAATAAAATATAAAATAAAACATTGTTTTAAAATATATTAAATGAATATTGATTAAGTTAAAATAGACATTTTTTGTTTGTTTTGTTATTTTAAATTCATTAATAGAAATATATGAATGCTTAGAAAAGGATAAAGATTTACTTAAATTTGGGAAATGTGGCAACGCTATTAAAAATAAAAAATTTTTATTAATTATTTTTATAAAAATATTTTGTGTATAGATATTATTAAAAGTATACAGAAATATTCATAATTTTCTAAGTAATTATTCACGCAAAACTAAAGGCAAAAGTTGCAAGTTTGTAAAAATATAGTCATATATACAATAAATTGGAAATATAAAAGTTTAAACGCGCATATTTCCGAAATGAGGCATGATATTGACTTTTTGCAAAAGATCAGAAATTATATATGCTAAAGGATAAGCTTAATTTGGAATACATATTTTTAAAATTTCTTTCGCTATTTAGAAATAAACCAAACAAAAGGCTTAATTTGGGGTTTTTGGAGAAAATAAAAATTTTTTAATTGTAATAACATATTTGTTTATGAAGATATCTTAATGAAATTTGCAAGAAATGTGGATCTTATTAATGTAAATAAAAGCGCGTTAACCAAATTTCAATCAGGGGTAGGGTTTTCCTGAATTCCCAAAAAAACTAATCAAAATTCCCAAAAATGGGATTTTTTACATATATGGCTATAGAATCCACATTTTTACGAAGGCCCGTAGATTTTGATTTAAAACTTTTAACAACATATTGAGGATTCTTAAAATATATACCGCTTGTCAATTCGTGCTTTGGGATTTGAGAAAAAATGGTCTAAAATCAAAACTTTCATATAAAATGGGTCGAATTTGGGTGAGTGTGTACCATGACCAATGGAGTTATTGGGCTTGTTTTTTTATCTTAAAATCATCTCTGTGAAGTTGCCTTTCAGAAAAGTGTAAAATTATTATATGTTGTTTTGTACTTGAAATATTCTTGACGTATTCAATAAAGAAACTATTATTATTTTAACCCCCCCAGAAAGGGTAAAACAAACGTCTTATTACTTAAGGTTTGTGGATCCGTAAGTAGACCCTGGAGGCCACTAAGTTACCTCAGCCGACGACAAAACCACGTTATAACGGATAAGTAATCAACATTTTATTTCATTTGAAGTTCAGTAAAAAAAAAATATAATTTTGCATATTTTTGGTTGCCCTGGTCATTACTTTTTGGAATATTTATCAAACATTTAAATATAGTTAAACAGTTACATTCTTCTTCTTTTTAAATTTATTTCAAAATCAAAAATTTTATGGAAACAGAGAGATACAAGATCTCAAAATGTATAAGTTGCTTCGGAATTTTATAAAATTGTTATGTGACGTTGTCAAGAAGATCTACAGCTCACTTTAGATCATTTTCCAAACGAAAATAAAACATTTTATTTTGTAGTAGAGTGTTATCTGCAAGTTTTTCTTTTAGCACTGTAATACTATTGTTAACATACTTTACTTTTAGACATGTTAGGAATATAAACAACAATGGTATTGACGTAAATACCAAATTATTGTTATTATTACATTTATTGCTGTTGTTGTTGTTTTCTTTTTAGTTAAAATATGTATAAACAAATGGAGTAATTTTCTAACTTATAATTTAGGGCACGGATGGTAAACATGGTACATTTGCACTTTTTTTGGTACATTTCTATATCTGTTGATATAGTGGTACTACCGCGAATCATGTGGTACAATTTTAAATAATTTTATTTACATATTTTTTATTTAAATAGCAACATCTTTTTCTTATTATAAAACAGTGGTTTTGAGGCTAAATCGAAATTATACAATATTATTCATATAGTAATAAAATCTGCAAATTTGGAAATGTAATCGGATGATGTAAAATGCATGTATTTCTATCAAGATAAACCTTTATATTTCACCAAATAGCTCGCCACTTCAAGAACAACAATTTTATAATCAAGACAACAAAAAATATGCAAAATCATATTTTTTCCTGGGTTTCATACTGTTAGTTATTTGTCCCTTTCAGAAAAATTAAAAAATTTTGGCATTGATTTGTTGCAGCATATTTTGACATATTTTGGTCATAATAAAATATTTTTGCATATTTTGGTCATAATAGAATATTTTTGCATATTTTGGACTTAACTGCATATTTTTCATAGTAAATCCTTATTTTAGAGCATATTTTAGTAATTTAAATGGCATATTTTATACTTTATAGCATAATTTTACATATATTACACTAAACATGATAATTTTGTATATTTTACAATTAAGATATTTAAAATGTTTCCTAATTTGAACTCAATAGCATTATTTTTAGATAATTTTCCATTAGTAAAATTTTCTTTAGTCAGATAGGTTTTTTTTTAATCCGATTCCCTAATAGTTTTCATTTTATATATTGATATAAATTGTGTATTTTCCTGTTACAATGTATTAGCTTTGAATCTTTTTAAATGTAAAAAGAACATGTTTTTTAGCGATTGCTAATAAAAATCTAGTTATTTTTAGCATGAATAGCAGATAATTTAAAATTTAGCCAGAAAAAAATAATATTTTAATAGCACACACTTACTTTAGAACATATTTTTGGTTGCCCTGGTTATCATAAATGTTATGTATCGCCATAAACTTTTTTTTGTGGTATGTAGATACTTGTATATATTTTTCAACAAATAACATTAACATTTCAAATTATTTAATAAAAATATGTTTATAATTATTATTAATTATTAATAATAAAATAATAAAATAAAATATATTGACTAAATTGGAACCATTATGGTTGAAACAGTACATTTTATTTTCATAAGTCATTTTCCATCCCTGATCTGTGGTATTATTTTTGTTGTTACATACAGTGTTGCCATGGAAAAAAAAATAATCAAAATAGGTAAAGAATAAACAATTTTAAAAAATTTTAAGTTATTATATAAAAATTAATATAATCTTAATTAATATATGTATTCAGGTTTTAAATACTTTTCTTACTATTCGTAAACTTTAGTTAGTCTTTAGGAGAAAAATAGTATTTAAAATTTAACTGTTTAGAACAATGTTTATCAAAATGTGGCCCCTGATCCAATTTTGTAGGGTGTCGTGATATAAAGTTTAATAATAAAAATTTAATTATTCTCACGTCCTTATGAAATGATATCGAAAGCAAACCAGATTGTAATAAATTTAGAATTTGCAAAACAAAATAAGGTTGAACTTTACAATTATGTGTTTACAGAAAGCAAACAAAACTTATTTTTTATAGCAACTTAGCCAATCTTATTTGATAATGTGAATTCCAAAATCTAAAGATTTAAAGTAAAAAATATTTAATTGGAAGGTTTGGCGAAAAGATTCAATATCAATCATTCATGTACTCACATACATTAAAATTTTAATAAGTTAATTTAAAAATTGTGTACAAAATTATGGTTCAATTGAAAATACTTCGGGATTGATAAAACACTTTTATTGCAGTTATTTGTAAAATAATGTGGTGACCTTTTTAAATTTGTATTATTATTTATTTATGTTGTCTTGCACAGTTTTAATAACTAAACAAGGTACATTTTTTATTCTCTACAGCACCATATTGGGGAGCCCTCTAAAATATACCAATAGACTCAGAATCTCCTTAACTGGTCGAAATTGGTTATTTAATCTAGTCCCCAAATAAAATATTCTTTTGCAGTAATATTTTGAAGCTCAAATATCTTAAATGCATAAAAGCATCCTAAAAAATTCTATACAAAAATTTGTATGTACCTACATACAATATGGCATTTAGTTTCAAAAGGATTGCTTTCAAATTAATTGTAGAATTAATTGTAGTTTCTATATAAGATCCTCTTCCGAAAATCAGTTAAATCCCACATAAACGTTCGTATGTTAATAAAATTTGTCTCAAATAAAATTAACCATATGCTCTTAATTAGATATTATTTTAAGGAACTTACACAATTGTGTAGGATATCATACAGTCAGTTTTCACCGAATATACACTTATTTTTTAATACAGGGTTGTTTTGAAAACCACTTTTTGTCAAAGTGATTTCAAATCACGTAAAAGGTTTTCTGCGAACAAAAAACATTAAAATCACGCGATTTGAAACCGGTCAGCTAAATGACTGACGATTTGAAATCACTTGTCTATTTTTTCTATGTTATCTATAGAGAATTTACTTTAAATGTTATTTTGCATTTAATATGATGTGTATTCTATTTATTTTTGCAATAAAATTAAGTTTTATTTACACAAAAACAGAAATATTAACAAATTTCTAAGGACATTGCTTGTTTTGTAAAAAAATGTTTTGCTTGGTTTAACAATGTTCGTGATTTACTTTTTCTCTTTAGCAGTCAGCTGGTTTGTTTTTTCGAAGACACTGTTAAGGTTGCCAATGTGACACAGTCGTAAAATGTCATGTAAAATATATTGAATTTATGCCATCCTTCTTCTTATTTAAGATAAAATTTAATTGTTGTTGCAAAAAAATTTAATAATATTCAATAATTAAGTAGTTTTTGTGCAAATTTAGAAATAAGTAAGTGCAACATGAAGGCAAATTTCATCAATGAAAATGGTGGCAACTTCATTATTTTTTTTTTCTATTAATTTTTGTATCCCTAGAAATCGATAAGTCCCGTAAATGACGTTTTTTAACACGTTCATTCTTTAAATGTTGTTTTCTTAAATTAACTACTGCCAATAAAGTAGCTCCCGGCATTTCTTTTTTTTCTCATTTTTCACTTTTTATTTTTAATAATAATGTAAACAAACGAAGCACAAAACTAAAAAGTCAGCTGTTTTCTCGAGTTTTCGAAAAATTAAAACCACGCCGAAAACCGTAAAATCACGTGATTTGAAGAACAGCATAAAATCGTATACGTGATTTCAAAACGGTGCGTGATTTGAAACCACTCGATTTTCAGAACAGACCTGTAGTAATTTATTTTGTAATTACAAGTATTTAGGTTGTTTGTTACATTGTCATAACTCTCTCACAAAAATCTCCTAATCCATTTCATTTTTTGGTTAAATATTAGAAAATTTTTATTTTTATATAAAATAACCAATTTTGGATAAAAATAACCAATTTTGGATAAAAATAACCGAAACGGCAACACTATTTACATGTTTTTTCTCTTCTTTTAGACTCATTCGCTCTAGAGGCGGCTAAACTGTAGTTTTTGTCCTTTTTTATTATTATTATTATTATTATTATTTTTTTTTTTTTTTTGTAAACGGAAATAAAAAAGCTTCTTTTCATATTTTTTTTTTTTTTTTTTTTAATAATTTATATGTACAAATATTTTTTGTGTAACAAAATGTTAGACGCCATTATGCTGTTGTCTATTTTTAACTTAAAATAAGCTTTTTATTGTTAGTTTCCTAGAAATACTTATATTGCATAGTCTACTAAACAAGGGGGTAAAAAGTGCACCTTTATATTTTTTTTTTGTACTTTTTTTAAAGGAATTTTGAATTTAATATAAAACACCAACGTTTGTGTTAGATGGATTATGAAGTTTTTATATTTCATCAATGTTTTTTAAGTGTAATATTATTTTGGAGATATGTTAGTATTTATTTATTTATTATTTTATATAAATATATTGATGTTTTTATATGACATTTATTATTTTACTTAAACAATTATTTTTATATTAGAGATCAATTATATGTTATATTTATTATTAACTGGTATTTTCATCATAAATTCCTGGAAATTATTAGTAATTTTTTATGATTAGTTATTCGTATTGATATGTTTTTGTTATAATAAGAAAAATTAATTTATTTTTATTAATTTATAAGCATACTGTTTTAAGGGGTTCCTTTATATTTTTGTCTAAAAATAATGGTGTTTTTAATATGAAAACTTTATTTTTAACTTTATATGCTAAAAAGAAATAAAGAATGTAATACGAATAATGATTACTTAGAATTTGTTTATGTAAAGTTTTTGTGAGAAGTATGTAGCAAACAATTTCGTAATAAATATATATATATATATATATATATATATATATATATATATAACCAATATGAATAAAAATGTTATTACGTTGTTAATATTTCTGCAATTTTCCTGTATTAATTAAATATATATAATATCTAATAAAAAAATTTTAAATTTTCAAGGAAAAATAACACTCTGCTACAGTAAAAATTTACCATAAGTTATAGGCTTCCTGACAGACACCAAAAATTTCCAATTTTTCCTCAAAATTTTGAGTTAGGCTCAAAAAAACTGTTTTTTATTTTTTATGATTAGGCTCCTTAATAAATGTATTCCTAACTTTGTTATTATTTTGTTGATTTTTTCTTTTTAAGCTTTTTTGGAAATTAGAAGAATTAGGCTTTTCAACCATATACATTTATGTTTTGATTAAATAGTAAAATTAAATTTTTAAATAACTTAAAAAAAATGCCAAAAATTTGCAAATTTAACTGCAATTTTTATAAATGTTTTTCTATAAAATCCTACACAAGGATAAAATCGTTTTTAAAGATATTTTTTTGTAAACATAACAAGATATTTTTTATCCCATTTTATCTGGAATAAAATAAACTTTCCATAAATTTGTTGTCCCATAAAGTATGCAACAAATAAAACATTTAATAAAAACTTTATCTTAAAATATGTATAACATTTCTGTGGCGTTTTTTTTTGTAACATTTTAAGTACCTTAAGTATAAGTAAAGTCAAAAATTTATTGATAAATTTTAGAAAATTTTTAATAACATTTTGAGTTTTTAAACGATTTTCAAGGTTGATATGTCACTTTAGACATTGTATGCAAATATCTTTAGTCTTAAAGAAAAAAAATCAATATTATGGATTTTCAAGCATCAAAGTCAAAATCTTGACAACAAAAATTCAAAACCAAATTTAAAAATGTTTAATAAGTTATAAAGTATTTGGAATCTATTCAATCAATTTAAAAATCTTAAATTTACTTAAAATTTAAGGAGCTATGATTACATTAATGCAGGAACTTAAGCTTCTACCTAATACGAGCTTAAGATCTTCTTGAGGACATCCCATAACAATTTTTCAAATGAGAATAAAAGGGTAATTTTGTAGCACAGTGTAATTGGCTTGAAATTTAAGTAGATTTTTTGTGGAGAATCTATAAATCAATTTAAATTCTAGTAGAAATACTTATTAAGTAAATTAATATTTAAATCTTTGTTATTTTTATTATTATTATTTTTTTCATTTAACAAGTTTAACTGTTTATGCATTTGAAAATTTTGTATAATCTTAATACATATGTATAAAATAAATTATACAAATAAAAATCTAACTAATAACTTTTTATTTCAACACAAAACTATTGTACAAATATATTTTATATAAAATTCTTAAATTATATGTTTGTGTCAGATCCCAATTATTATCATTATGATTTTTTTTTTTCAAAAAAAGAAATATTTTGCTTTGTTCATAAGAAAAACCTACATAAAAATATAAAGATGTGTATATGACATTATTATACTTTTCCAAAAACTAATTATTACTAATTAAAAGTATAATACATAAACACACACACAAACGCAGTCAATTTTAATAAAATAGTAATAATGAGAGCGCCAGAAAATAATATAAAGAGCACTAGTTACTTAAAATAATAAAATATAAAAAGCACAGTTACTTAAAATGTAATACAAAATTAAAACAAAATAAAAATACTTATACAACTACTAGAAAAACAAATGAAAATGACCCCATATGCACAAACACACATTATATAAGAGTAATGTAAGAGTAAACATCATTCATGTGACTCATTTTACTTTTTATTTACAAGAGTTTTATATGAGTGTGTGTGCATGTAACTGTTTTTTAAAGCATTATTAGCTCTTTTTTATTTACACTTCTCCTTCTTCACTACATTTTGTTGCTTTCCCTAAAGGTATGTTAAGCATGATGGTGTGTTTTTATGTATTTCGTAAGCAAGAGAAATTGCGTAGGTCGTTGCATTAACAAGCAAAAAATAAAATAAAATAAAATATATATAATAAACATATACTTAAAAACGTTGTGTGTATGGTCGAATGTTTCAGATGTTGTTTTGCTAGGAAAAAGCTTTTATCCTATTGCAGAGTTTGTACTTCAACCAGGTTTTTTCCCATTTTGTTTTTCTTATGAATTCTATGATAAAACAAATGTGAAAAAGAATAGCATATGAAGTATGGTCAACTTTGTGTGGTGAAAATTAGATAAAAGATTTGAAAGGAATAACATTTTTTTTCTATAACAATACAAGGAATTAAAAAATATATATAAAAGAGATTATATTGAATACTACAGGCCCTATAAATCACTCTTCAAAATTTTGAATACTATATCAAAATTTTTGATTAGGTTTCTATATAATTATATCCTTTATTCAATTAATTTTTGTTTGATTTTTAATTTTTAAATTGTTTCATAAAGTAAAGAAATTCACATACATTAAAAAAAATGTTGTAAAAATAACAAAATTTACTTTTTAAAAATTAGACATAAGCTGTAAAATTTTTCATACATTTTCCATTTTTGCCCCAAAAGGTATGCACCAAATAAAACATAAAATAAAATACTTTCTTAAAATATACATATAAAAACTTTTTTTACAATCTTCAGGAAATGTTTATTCATTTTTTAAGTTTTAAAGCGATTTTGAAGATTGACATCTCGTTTTGTTCTAAATAAAATGGTATTCAAAATTTTACATACAAATCTTTTTAGTTTTAAAGAAAAAATCAAAAATATTTACATCGCAGTCGAAATTTAGAAAAGGGAAAAAATATTGAAAAAATTATTACTTATTTGGAATATGTATACAAGATTTTAATATAGTTTAAGATCTATGTTCGTTTGTTTTTAACTCTATTTAAAATTATATAAATGACTAAAAATTTTGAGTACAGGTACTAACCTCAAAATATTTTTTTTCGGAATATATCAAAATCTTTTTTGTTATTGTTAAATTATGAAAGTAAGATTTTCAACCAGCATTTGATCGTTTTCGAGTAAAAATAAAAATCGTCGTATAATCAAATTTTAAATTTACAAGAGTTTGATAGAAATAAATTTTGCATGAAAATTTATTTGATTAAACTCAACTCGTTATAAATTTAAAATTTGATTATACGACGGTTTTTATTTTTAAAAATAAAATAAATTATTTTATTTTATTTATTAAAATAATAAATATTTTTAAATATTTTTTTATTGAAAAATAGTTTAAAATTATAAAAAATTTAATTTGTTTGAAAAATTTTATTTTTTTTAAGAATTACTTTTAAAAGTGTTATTCCCCCTTTTCTAAGGTTTTCTTACACAGAAAATAAAATTGCTTTCATTGATTTAAGTCATAATATTTAAGAATAATGTCTTATATATTAACACTTTTTTACATTTTTTGAATTTTAAAACATTGAATCAAAAGTTAAGATGACTTAAAATAAATTGTTTAAATTTTCATTTATATTTCCAATTTGTAAAAAAAATTTTTAAATTTTCTTCGGAAAATTTTTGGTTTTTAATGATTTTGAGCTACATTATGGGACCAGAACAGAAGCGCTTTTTATCAAAATGATGTTTTTTATAGATTTTTCTTGGAATTTTGCCATTTTAAGGCGTTTGTTGTTATTATTTTCATGTATAACTATTTTCATTTACCATTTGCAATCAAATCTAATAATAATAAAGATTTAATAATTTTTTTTTTCGATTCATAATATTTATGAAAAAAATTTTCAAATATATGATTTTTTTCTCTGTGTAATTAAATTAAACTTAAAAATGGCATTTTGAAGTTTTTTTTTTTATTTTTTATTAATTTCTTCTTATACCTGAAATTAAAATTTTGTGATTTTTTTTATTCTTATAATTTTATTTTCCTTAAAAAATCTAAAATTTTTATCCATATTAATATTATAAAATCAAGTGGGTGTTTGATTGTTTGTTTGTGATGCAATCACTCCTAAACTGCTGAATATAGATGAATTTGAAAGTGGAAGGAACTATAGGCTATAAATTTAAACAACAACTATTTACATATTGATAAAAATGGCGAAAATGTAGTAAAAAATAAAACAATAATTTTAGAGAATTGATTTATATTTTTAAATCTGTTTTGTTTTTTTTTTTTATAATTTATTCCCTACCAAAAAATCACCTTACTGACCACACTGCTCCTTATAAAAACACACAAACCAAAAATTCCAAATTCCTTTTTATAAATTGTTTATCCTATTATTTTTTTTTTCTTTTTGTAGGAAGGTGTTAAGTCTATCTATTTCCTTTCTCACATGGCTCTTAACACATTTTTCGCAGTTTAAAATAAAGCAAAAGCAAAGAAATCTAAATAAACTGATGATTTCTTTACACCACTTGGTCTATTTTTCTGTGTTTCTTCTCTTTTATTGCCTCTTTTTAAAACAACAAAACTGTAAATAAAGAGTGTGTATTGTAGTCATAAGTAAAGAAAATATTGTTTTTGAATAAACCCAAAAAGTTAGAAAAGTTTCTTTTTTTAGCTGAATTCTATTTTTAGATTTTCATTCATCTGCTTCTAACTATATGATATGCAATTATAATGTATACTGTACGTACACTTACATATGTTTATATTTATATATATATATATATATATATATATATATATACAAACATGCATACATATACATATATTTATATAAAATATACATTAACGTTGTTTGAAAAGTATTTTGAAATGTTTGTTTGTATGCATTTCTTTATACTATACATTTGCTGTATTACGTTATTTATATTTTCCAATTTAGTGACGTATTGAAATTTGTTTTTGTTAAATATGTATATACCTATACATATACAAAAATACAAATATATTAAGACATTTTTTAACATTCATGTATGCAGTTTATATTAGAAAGTTTTGTTATATGGACTGTGGCGTTGTAAGAATTGTAATAAAATGTGTAATTAATGATTATTATTTTTTTTAAGGAAATCTTAATGATTTTTTATTACTTTAATATTCAAATTTCACTAGGCGTATGATTGTTATTTATTTTTTAAATAATAATCTTACGTAATGTGGAGTTATTTTGTAAAAGATTTAAGATTATTATGATTTTATACTACAAATTTAAACTTTTTTAGCATGAGTAATATTAATTTGACAATAATAACACTCTGCTACAAAATTACCCTTTTTTATTATTACTCAACTTAATTGTTCATGTACTCTAAGACAAAGTATTTTATTTTATGTTTTATTTGGTGTATACTTATTCGTGAAAAAAAAAACAAAAAATGTATGTAAAGTTTAAGTAAGTTATTCCACATAAAATGAAATAAGTTTCAAAGTTTTTACTTAACTTATGAAACCTAAAATAACCATAAGCTACAACAAAAATGTCTCCAAAAATTACTGCATCATTGTATAGGCTTAGAAAGAAAATTTTATAATAAATTGCAGTTATACTTGAAAATTTGTGGAAAAATTATTTTTTAATATTAAAAAATCCAAAAGTTTAAAAATGGAAAAAAAATCGGTAAAATTTTCATTTTATAAAACATTTTCGAATCATTTTTATTTAAAAAATACGATAAATTTCCTTTTTATAAGAAATTTGTGATAGATTTTCTGTTTATAGGCAATTTTCGATAAATTTTCTTTTTATAGAAAATTTTCGATAAATTTTCTTTTTATAGAAAATTTTCGATAAATTTTCTTTTTATAGAAAATTTTCGATAAATTTTCTTTTTATAGAAAATTTTCGATAAATATTCTTTTTATAGAAAATTTTCGATAAATTTTCTTTTTATAGAAAATTTACGATAAATTTTCTTTTTATAGAAAATTTACGATAAATTTTCTTTTTATAGAAAATTTACGATAAATTTTCTTTTTATAGAAAATTTACGATAAATTTTCTTTTTATAGAAAATTTACGATAAATTTTCTTTTTATAGAAAATTTACGATAAATTTTCTTTTTATAGAAAATTTACGATAAATTTTCTTTTTATAGAAAATTTACGATAAATTTTCTTTTTATAGAAAATTTACGATAAATTTTCTTTTTATAGAAAATTTACGATAAATTTTCTTTTTATAGAAAATTTACGATAAATTTTCTTTTTATAGAAAATTTATGATAAATTTTCTTTTTATAGAAAATTTACGATAAATTTTCTTTTTATAGAAAATTTACGATAAATTTTCTTTTTATAGAAAATTTACGATAAATTTTCTTTTTATAGAAAATTTACGATAAATTTTCTTTTTATAGAAAATTTACGATAAATTTTCTTTTTATAGAAAAGTTTGGAAAAATTTTGGTTTTATAGAATTTTATAGAAAATTTTCGATAAATTTTCTTTTTAAAGAAAATTTTCGATTAAAATATCTTTTTATAGGAAATTTTCGATAAAAATTTCTTTTTATAGAAAAGTTTCGATAATAACACCTAATTTAAAAACAAAATTCAAGTCTAAATTCTTATAAATGTAAACCAATAACATAAAAAAATTTTAAACTATTTTTAACATTAAACACAACATTACACAATAATTTTTAAAAGGAAGTAACACCTTTAATTTCCAAGAAATAGTAATTTCCAAGAAATAGTAATTTATTTAGTGACAAGCGTATGTTAGTAGGACAAAAACTACGTAATAATAATTTTCATTTTAACTTTTGAAATCAAATTATTAAACTTAAGAGAATTTAATATTAATCATACGCTCCACATAATAAGCATTTACATACTCGTAGATTCTTTTAACATAAAATTTTAAGTACATATAAAGAAATATGTTATTCTTTAAATAAAACAAAAATTTTATTGGGTTTTGCATACAATTTATAAAAAACTTTAAAAAAGAGCACACTTAGTTTTAAAAATTCCTTTTTAAATCAACAATTTTTTCAACAAATTCATATTGAAATAAAAAAAAAAAATATAATGGAAAAGCTCATCTTTCTCAATACTACTGCTTTATGTCTGTATGTATATGTTTTTATCATTAAAAAAAGGAGTCAATACCTCTTACAAAGAAATATACATATATCAAACAAGCAAACAATCAACCGAGCGTAAACTGGCAGCTCTAACGCCAACGCATTTAAGGCAAGTTTTCCAACCAACGACTAACAAAATGTTACAACACAAACGAACAAAGAAATTTATTTTACGTTTACTGGTAAAATTGACAAACTCACTGTTCTGACTAACTGACAGACTGTCTTTGACTTTAGGCATTTAACTGTTTATTTACGATGAGTAGATGTGTGTGTGAGAGATTTTTATGTATTTACATATTTAGTTATATTTATTTTGTATATATGAACGTACAAGTAAGTATTTATTTATTTTTCTTTACCATATTTCATAAATTTGTTTAAATACTGAGATGTTTGCTTGACACACACTAACACACTTTCAATTATTATTCCTGAGTGTATGAAGAGTGTGTGAAAGTTATATTATCAAAAAAAAAAAAAAAAAGTAAGAAATTTACACATATAATACGAGTAATAAATAGATTTCCAAGAATTTTTATATTTTATTGTTTTAATTATTATTTATAAATAAGGATTGAAATCTGTATTTATCGCTAGATAAAATTTTAAAACAAGGGAAAATTCAATAAATTTCTCAGTGCTGAATCTTATATATGCACCTTCTACCAATCACCCTGTATTTTGAAAATCTTTTTATTTAGAAAATCATTCTGCACAGGCAAATGTAGTGGATATTTTTTTTTTAATTTTCGCTGAGTAGTTTCTCAATTATACATATATAAGAAATCAAAATTTTTAGAGGTTGTTACAAAGTTTGTTCTATAATATCTTTTCTATTGAATTATCTGGTTTTAACAAACAACAAATAATCTGAGTATATTTCATTTGATTCGGGTTAGAAGTTTGGACTTGAGAATCGTTCCTAAAGACAGACAAACAGAGGAATACAGCTAAAACCACTAAGAATTTAAAATTAATAAAAAAGTATTATTAAAAAAATAGTTTGCGATTTTAAAAAGTTTACAATTTTGTAAAATAAGTTCAATTAAAAAAAGCAATGATTTTTTTAGGCAAAATTCGGTTTAACAAAATACAAATTTTTGAAAAAGGTACTATTAAAACAAGAACCGATTTTCAAAAAGTTACAAATCTCAAATTTATTTTTTAAAAATTGTACCATCTTATTATTTTGAATAAAGTTTTCAATTGCAGGAAAAGAGTATTAGTTTTTCAAAAAAGTAGAAATTTAAAAATAATTTATAATAAAAAAACTAAAGTAATACCAATTTTCGAAACATACCCGATTTTCAAAAAAGTACTAAACTTTGTCTTGTAATAAAAAAATATTTGGAAAAATTTAAACCAAAAATCATGTTTTCCAAAGAACACAAATTTTGTGAAAGTTGCAATCTTCGAAAAAAATTATACTAATTAAAAGAATACTAAAAAAGTACTAATTGTTAGGAATTTACGATTTACTATTTTTTGAAAAAGTTAATAATTTCCACTTGCAAGAAAATTTTATTTTATTTTATTTTATTTTAGAAAAAAAATTTAATTTTGAAAATTTCATTATGGAAAAAGTACCAATTTTAAAAGAAAGTACTCAGTTTTAAATAGCGATAAAAAAATCAGTTAAAAAAAAAACAAAAATTTTGCAATTTTTAAAAAAAGTACCAGTAAAGTACCAAAAAAAGTACAATTTACTATTTTGGAAAAACGTACCCATTTTCAAAAAATTATTAAATATTCACTTGAAAAAAAGCATCAATTTAAAATAATTTTTAAAAAATTTAAATTTTCCAAAAAGGAAAAATTTTCTGAGTGTTGAAATTTTTTAAATTTTTAGTCATACTTATTTTTGAAAATTTACAAATTGCTGTTTTGGAAAAGAAGTTCTAATTTTGATAAAAAAGCTAATTTTGAAAAAAGTACCAAATTTCAAAAAAGTAATTTAATTTAAAAGAATAGTACCAAAAAGTACTCACTTTGGCAAACAGTTCCAATTTTCCAAAAAGCACTCAATTTTCACTTGCAAGAAAAGAGCATCAATTAAAAAAAATAATAATAAAAACTAAAATTTTTCAAAAAGGGGACTAATTTTTTGAAGTTGTGAGTTAAAAAAAGTACTCACTTTCAAAAAGCAGCACTGTTTAAAATTTAACATTTACTATTTTTCAAAAAAAAAGAAAAAAATTAAACCATTGAATAAATTACCCATTAAAAAAATAATAACAATTTTCTAAAAAGTAAAAAAGCACCAATTAATAAAAAAAATACATAAAGTACCATTTTTCAGAAAAAGTTAAAATTAATTTAAAAATGTATATAAATATCTAATGAAAGTATTTATTTGCCAAATAAAACCTACTAATATTCCAATTTTCAAATAAAGTACCAAATTTCCCAAAAAGCAACTATTTTAATAAAGACAAAAATTTTACAAGAAATGTAGCAATTTTTAAAAAAGTAATAATATTCGAAAAAAAAAACTATAAATTTTCTAGAAATTGTGGTAGAAGGGGAACCATTCGCCATTTTTTAAGTGCTTTTGTCTTATAACTCTTTAGTACTAATTTAAGTCCTTTTGGTCCTGACTATGTCCCTTTATTGTTTTTTTTTCCTAATTTCTGTAGTGAATTTTATGAACACTTCGGAGTTTCTATGTGTACTTTGATAAATATATATAACCAACTATATAACTAACTTGTGGGTATGGAGTCTGACGAATGATCATCAGGGAGAGTTTTATGCAGCATGAAAAAACTATTCACGTTTGCTTTCAATAGCATGTAAATCGAAAACTTCAAATTTTGAAGGAAGAGAGATCATTGATAAAAGAAAATAAAATCGTTTAGTGTCACAAAAATGATTAATTCCTTGCCAAGACAATGTGCCCCTATGGCTATTGGCCCCCAATTTTATAAAAACGTAATAATTTTTAAAAATGTTGCAATTTTTGAAAAAAAAAATATTTTTCATATTAAGCATTTTTTCGGTTTTTATGTCCTTTTTATTATATAACTCCAAGAAATTCCTTCAAAATATGAAATCCCTCTTACTTGTTTCAAAAATTCCTTTTGATATCTTCCTTTCAATAGCCTTTATTTTTTCAGCTTGACTTAATTCTCTTAATTATATTTCATACATTTATGTATGTACATCACACACTTCTACTCACTGTCACTTTGTTTATTATTTAAACATTGTCCTTTACTACTTATAATGAGTATTATAAAAATTCCTAAACGTATTTATAAACATGCAAATTTAATGTAAAGTGAAATATTGTTTATTTCTTATTTTCTTATATTTTTTGTATTATTATTATTATTTTCTTTTTTATTTAAAATATTTATTCAAATTTATTATTTTTAACATTAAACCAATCGCAAATTTTACTTTTTTTACATTTAGCTGTAACTAATTTTATTTACCCTTTTCCATAATTTGATCAAATTTTCATGGAAGTGAAGAAAAAAAAAAAAAAAAGGAAAGAAAGAAAAAAAAAAGAGTTAAAAGGAATTTTATTTTTTTAGCGTTTAAAATAGTTTAAAAATGTAAATTTTATGTTAATTTTTAAACTAGAAGTATTTACGTACTTGTTATAGGGAGATGCAATCTTAGGAAAGTTTTTGAAAACATATATATATAATGTTACTACGCATTATGTCGAAATATAATAGGAAAAATATTAGAATTTTACGTAATAACAAAATATAAAAATATAATGCTGATCAACTTACTATTTGGAAATTTATATTTGGATCAATTGACCTGTTTCCTGTTTTATAAAGGCTGGATTTATAAAATTTATAGTAAAAGTATTTATTCCTTTTTTTTCCTCGTTTTTGTCAACAATTTTTAATATAAGTTGAATAATTTTAATGTAGATAATTTCTAATTATGATATTGCTCTGCATTAGACTATCCATGAGTACAAAATTTTTGATTTTACTTACTTCACCGGCAGTTTCTGGTAGAGGGGTCTAAAAAAAGTAATATGTTTGCAAAAATTGGATTCCCAAAAAAAATCTTGAAAGTAACTAAATTCTTTATTGCGCTATATCTCTTTAATTTAGAACTTTGCGAAAAAAAAACTATATAAGCTTTTTTTAATCTGAATAAAAGCAGAAATGTGTTATAAGCAATCAAAGTAAAAATTTATACCTGGACTTTTTTTTTAAAGGGCCCCCTAGTTTTAATATGAACTTAGCAGCCTGTTAGCACACACATATGCCACTATTTCTTACTACCACATATACCACATATGCTTACTATTTTAGCACAAATGGACCAAAATCTGACATTGAGGTATACATTTCTAACTTGTTACACAAATATTGGCATAAAATACAAAGTACAGGGTGAATTTTTGTACCATTATAGAGAGAATTTTTAAATTATTGTTGGATTAAACGTTTATTAGACATTTAAGTATTTCCGATTAACCAAAAATTATAAAAGTTGACTTGTTTACATTTTTACCTTAAAAATCGGCGATATATATTGAAAACAGACAATTTTTTTAACAATACCTCGCAAATGAATAAATATGCGCAAAATTAATAAGTTTTTCTTAAATATTTGTAAAAAATAAAAAAAAGATGAAAACGTATTAGATGTGGAACTAAAGTAGCTTCCCAGCAAAAACATTTTGATTCTCCGTAATGGCAACTACTTATTAAAGTAATTTCTTTGTAATGAGGCATCATTATTATTTGCCTACTCTATATTACATAAATAAGTAGTCAATAGTATAATAGCACTGTAATACTCAACCCCATTCTGATGCTGTCAGCATTTTTTTTTTAATGTCTAAAAAGATATTTTATACTAAAAAAAGTGCGACTTGGTATACTGAGTAAGATGTTAGTCATTAAAAACGAATCTTAAAAACAAATCTCAATAGCAGCAAAAAAAAAAATTTTTTTTTTTTTTTTGTTTATTTTAGAGTCAAAAAATCACTACATGAATTTGTGGACAACTTAAACAAAAAATAACTACCCAGCAAAAACTTTGCTTTCCTGGTAAGCTAGCAGGTATAATTGGAAACAAAAATAAACTCCTTATTTTTTGCCTGAATAACTAGTTATTTTTGTTCGACTTGTCCATAAATTCATGTAGTTATTTTTTGACTCCAGGGGTACTCAAAAATATGTACCTAAAGAAAAACAAAAATTTAAAAAAAAAAACAAAAGAATTTTGCCGTCAGTGCGACTCGAACTTGGACACAAACTAACCATTCGTTTTTAATGACTAACGTCTTATTCAGTACACCATCTCGCACATAGCATCCTAAGCGACAAAAACTCTATTTAGTTTAAAATATCTTTTTAGACATTTTGTTATAAAAAACTAACAGCTTCAGAATGGGGTTGAACCAAAAACTTCTCACTCATCCACGTGATTGCAGTATTACTGTGCTATTATTCTATTGAGTACTTATTAATATAATACAGAGTAGACAAATAATAATGACGCCTCATTACCAAGAAACTACTTTAATAAGTAGTTGTTATTACCGAAAACCAAAAAGTTTTTGTTTTTTGCAATTATACCTGCTAGTTTTCCAGGAAAGCAAAGATTTTGCAGGGTTATTCTGGAATTGTGATATTTTAATAAATAAATGCAATAGTTTTCTTGATAAAGATACTGAATCGGGGATGAAAAAATTACATTTTAAATGTTCAAAGCAAGTCATTACGGAAATAAAATATTTTACTTTTAATTAACCTTTATAATGTCATAAAATGATCTCAGAGGTATAGCATTAAATAAATTGAAAACATGTTCTTTTTTGAAAGAATACTAAAGCATCAGAGAACAAAATTTAGTATGGAATCGAAATAATACAAATATTAATTTTTCTATGAATTTTATTCATATAAACGAATTTGCTAGTTGTTTCGAAAATATATTTTTATTTAAATATTTGCAAGCTATTATCAAAAATGTGTTGTTTGGTTTCAATATATCACTTGGATTTTTAAAGTAAAAGAAGTGAAAAGATGTTTATCTGTAAAATTTTAACATGTCAACTTTTATAATTTTCAGTTAATCGGCTACTGTTTGATCCAACAATAATTTTTAAATTATATAACGCTATAATGATCCCAAAAGTCATATTATACCCTTCATTTTATGCTAGTAATTGTGTAATAAGAAACAAATCGATAGCTAAAAATCGGATTTTAGTCTATCTATGCTGGAATAGTTTGCATATGTATGTGCCAAAATATATAGAATATTTATTAAAACTATAGATCTTATTCTACAAAATAATAGGCTAGGTCCATATTAAAACGAGTGCCTTTTTTACTTTGATTTTTTATAACATCACAACAAGTCATAGTAGATGAAAAAATTATAATTTCTGCTTTTTATTCTGAATGAAAAAGCTTATATAGTTCTATTTTTCACAAAATGTTATATTAAAGAGTTATAGTGCAATAAAGATTTTAGTTACCTTTAACACCTCTTTTTCTGTACATTTAACGGTAGAGCAAGCAAAATCAAAACTTTTCTAAATCTCATACATTTCATGTTTGGTCTACTCTGCATCAAGATATAATGTTTTATAGCAATTATTTTTATATTTTCCAGCTGTTTTATGTTATGGAGAACCATGAAAATAGAATATAATAAATACTAAAAATTAAACGAATTTGTATTAAATATTTATTATACAGATTGATGCAATTCATTTTAAAGTATAAACAAATTCATTTTTAAGATACACTGTGCGACAAATGGTAGAGGTCAGTGATCGGGAAGGGTTCAAACTACCGGGGAAAGTTATATCGGTAAAAAAGAAGTTGTACGTGTCCCGGCGTTTCGCTGGGTCACGTCTAGGAATCGAGATATATCGATTTGAAGTTAGTAACTATCATATAGGGGAAATTGTGACCTTTTTGACATAACTCGAGAACCACCAGTCCGATTTTGCTGAAACAAATTTAAAAAAATTAGGAATTACAATTCCTTTAATCTGTTCATACAACGTTTCGATACATAAGCAACAGTTTCGCAGTTATAAATAAATGTATGAAGAAAAAAACTATTTTTTGCCTAAAAAATTGAATTTTTTTATTTTTAATTCATAAAAAATCCAAAACGGTAAAAAAAAGTGTCAAGTCCTATTACTTTCACGTAAAGTCACATAATCTTTAAACAAAATGAGACATAGATCATGAAAATCGATGGACGCGTTTCGCTTTTATTCACAATTAAGTGAAGGTATCTCATTTTGACAAGAATATTGATTTTATGTTTCAATGAATTTGGATAATATTTATTATATATTATTTATTATAATTATTAACACGTAAAATTAAAAATTATTACAGGTAATTATTAGGTTATTACATAGATACATAGGTTATAAAAATTGATGAACGCAAAACTTATTTTCCACATGTTTAATGTATATTGAACATGTGGAAATAATTGGGATAATTTTGAATTTAAAGAACGATTTGAAATATTATTATTTTTTTATCTATATCATTTCAATTCTCTCTTTTCCACAATTATTTTAATAAATTCTAATCAATTTGTATAAATTTTCCTTTATAATTAAATGTTTATTTTATTAAGTTATTTATTCCATTTCTATGTACATTTATATTTTTCGTTAATATTAAATATTTATTTTTTTATTAAGTGAAATATTTTTCTTCTTTTATCAAAAGTCTGTGAGTTGTTTTGTTGGGTATATATAGGTATTTTAGTTTATTTAGAGGGTTTGATTTAACCTTTGACCTTTTAACAATAACATTTTCATGTTATTTCAAATTAAAAATGTATGACAGTAAAATATAATCCTGCTTAACAATGGAATCTTTTTTGTTTTACTTAAGGTTTAAGAAATATGATATTTCCAATAAAAAACATAAAGTTAAACTTTATTTTAACTTTTTAAAGAAAAATATTATCTTAAAAAATATTTCCATAGAAAAATTTAAATTTAAAACAAATTTATCTAAAACAACTACATAAGAAGAATTAGGAAATTAGAAACTTTCCTTTTGCTAATTTTTATTCGAACAAAATTTTCAACAAAATATTAATTTTCTATAAAAATCTTCTATCCGAATAAATTTTTTTATCTTTATTTGAGAAAAGTTTTCTATAGAAAGATTTCTATTGAAAACTTTTATCAAAACAATGTTTTCTATAGAAAATATTTATCCAAAGAAATTTTTCTAAAATAAATATTCCTACAAAAAATCTTTATCCAAATAAAGTTTTCTATAGAAAATTTTTATCCGAACAAAGTTTTCTATAAAAAAAATTTCAGTTTTTTATACAGAACTTTTATTCAAAGAAAGTTTTCTGTAGAAAAACTTTATTCAAACAAATGTTTCTATAGAAAACCATTATCCGAAGAAAGTTTTCTGTAAAAAAACTTTGTTCGGATAAGTTTTCTACACAAAACCGAACAAAGTATTCATTAGAAAACTTTTCTATAGAAAATCTTTATCAAAACAAAGTACAAAAAAAATCTTTATCAGAACAACGTTTCTTTTATAGAAAATATCTATTCGAACAAATGTTTCCATAGTTTCCTGTAGAAAACCTTTATCCAAATAGTTGTTTCTATAGTTTTCTATTAAAAAGCTTTTATCCAAATAAAACTTTCTATAGAAAATCTTTATCCAAACAAAATTTTCTATACAAAACTTTTATACGCACAAAGTTTTCTGTAAAAACCTTTATTCGAAAATGTTTTTCTATAGTTTCCTACAAAAAACCTTTATCCAAACAAAGATTTCTATAGAAAATCTTTATCCGAACAAAGATTTCTATTAAAAAAACACTATATAATTGAAGTTTTTTATATAGAATTTTTATCCGAAGAAAGTTTTCTGTAGAAAAACTTTATCCAAACAAATGTTTCTATAGAAAACCAATATCCGAAGAAAGTTTTCTATAACTTTATCCGAACAAAGTTTTTTATTCGAAAAAAGTTTTTTGATAGAAAACATTTATCCGAATAAAGTTTTCTATAGAAAATTTTTCTTTAAAAAACCTTTATCCGAACAAAAATATGTAAAAAAAAGTGAACAAACTTTTTCTATAGAAAATTATTTTCTTCTGAATAAAATTTTATATAAAACAAACTAAATGCAAACAAATATGACCTTTTTTAAATTCTAAAAACTGCCAAAATATTGTAAAACATAAAAGAATTATTCCCAAAGGTGATTGAACAAGGTAAATAAACTTGAATTAATTTACCTCAAATAACAAGTAAATTAATATTTAAACTCTATTAATAATGTCAAATGGCACTGGCAGACATCATTCTCAAACCCTCAAAAAAAAGATAAAAAATAAAAGAAAAATAAAAATTAACAGCTGCTTATTACCAAAAAAAAAAAAAAAAATTAATGAAACATACGGTTTCAATGTCATTTAACAAAAAAATGTGTTTCTTGGAACACATCGAATAAAACGAATGAAAAATCCAAATAAACAAATTTTTCAACTTACCTTTAGTCATAACATTGTTGTTGTTGTAATTTTTATTGGAATTTTGATGATTTTGTTGAGCATTTGAGGCCAATTCGGAGTTTTGTACCAAAACAGATGTTGGCACTGAAGCAACAGTTGAAATTAAGGCCAACCACAAAAATAGTTTGAAACTATTTATGGATCGTAAATAAAAGTATAATTTCATTTTGTTTGTAAAAGTTTTTCCTTGCTTTTATAGCTTAAAATTCAGTTATTTATTATTTAAATATATTTATTAAAATATTATTTAGATTTTTTTCTATTTTATTACAATAGTTCCAAACACTTAATAAATTGCACTTTAATAGTTTTACTTTTTATTTAAAAAATTCTTGTAATTTTTATTTAGGAAATAAAAAAAACTAAGTTTTTCTTTTTTTTAATTCTTTGGTTTTAGTTGTAATTTCCAGGATATGTTTACAGCACCAGAGTCCTGAATGAACTGTTAAAATATTTAACAAAGCAACAGTTTTTATTGTATTTTTGGCCTCAATTGTTTTTGTTGTTGTTCTTATTGTCGGTATTCATTCAACTGCCAGCAATAAAAAATGGGAAGAATTACAAAAACAGAATTGAAATATAAAGTATACAAAAAAGCAACAAAATAAATTTACGTAGGGGGGCAAGGCAACCCGGGGCTTTACTTAGTTCAATATTATAAGTGTTGCTCTTTCATATATATGTATATATATATATATATATATATATATATATATATATATCACTCGAACATACATACTCACATAGAGTCGTACATACTAGATACGTATTTATTTTGTCATACTTATCTATCTACCAGCTTCTCTAGTTATGACTGTATTGTTGCTGTTGTTGTTGTATTTCCTTTTACTTCTTTTTACTCAACTCCTGTTGCAAACACAGTCACATTTACACTCAACTTTCATTCATGTCTCAGCCAAAAATTACAGTTAACAATGTGGTTACATTATCTTTTTTCGTAACGTTTCCAAAACTATTTTTTTAATAATAAATCAGAACAATAACAATTTGCTATAGAAAATCTTTATTCGAATATTGTTTCTATAGAAAAATCGTTAACCGTATAATATTTTCTACAGAGAGCAGTTAACCAAATATAATTTTTACAGAAAATATCTTTGGAACCATTATCTGAATAAAGTATTTTATAAAAATCATTATCCAAATAAAGATTTCTGTAAAAATTTTTGTTTATACAAACCCGTTATGCGAATAAAGTGTCCTGATAAATCTTTATTCAAATATAATTTTCTACAGGAAACGGTTAACCGAATACAGTTTTCTATACAAAACAATAATTAAAGTTATCTATGGAAAACCATTATCCGAACAAAGCTTTATATAGAAAACTTTAAACGGATAAAGTTTTTTTATAAAGAAATTATTCGCTACAATAAAAAATTTCATCCATTTGAATTTTTAATAGAAAAATGACATCCAATAGAGTAATTTAATCCAATTAAGATTTTATATAGAATAACTTAATCCGATTAGAATTTTATATCGAAAAACTTTATCCGTTTAAAGTCTCCTGAAGAAAAAATGTATCCAAACAAAGTTTTCTAAAGAAAAACTCTATCCGTTTAAAGTTTTCTATAGAAAAACGTTATGCATTTAAAGTTTTCTATCGAAAAAACTTTATCCGTTCATAGTTTTTTATAGAAAAACTTTAATCGTTTCAAATTTTCTATAAAAAAAAAAAAATATTCGTTTAAAGTTTTCCATAGAAAAATGTTATCCAATTAAAGTCATTCTTAAAAAAAGTATAAACAATTTATTTAAAACAAAGTTTTCTTTTAAAACTCTTTATCCTTATAAAGATATGGCTGTTTATTTTCAAGCTAAATAAATTATTATATAAATTGACGCTTTTTTATGAAAATAATACGTTATCATCCTTGTGCTTTACGGGCAGCAGTTACGGGAGCAACAACATCACTTTTTAATGCATTGATGACTGACGAAAATGAAAAAAAAACCTACCTAGTTTTTCCTCTTATTTTACTTATCTACGTCATAAATAGTAAACATCAATGTATGAATCTTTGTGTGGCTGATAACCGCAACTTTTATTCCATCACTTCATATACACAAAGCCTATGAGGTTACGTCTTTGCTTTGGAAAAATTAAAAATAAAAAATATATATTATGCGGAGAGTTTTCTTTTTGAATATAATTTTCATTGGCCATGCGTAGTCGAAGTCTGTATAAAGTGAAAAAAATAAAAATTAAAAACTCTGAAAGCTTTATTAGAAAAGCGGTTTTTGTCTAGGTTGTTTTGAGAAACGATTATCATAAGGTAGTAAAGAATACACTCATAGAAATGTGTAAGTAAGTTTAAAGGGATTAATGCGAAATTTGTAATTTGCAGAGTAATACAGATTTACAGATTTAGCTTTTAATGTGAGTAAATTATTTGTAATTAAATTATTAAATCCTAAATAAAACTGTTTATTTAAGTTATGTTGTTTTAGTTATTTTTATCTACATTTGTTTTGATTTTCTACACAGGTTTTTATTAATATTTTTAATGTTTTATTTGTTTTTTTTTGTTTTTGTTTTATTTTAATTGTTAATATGGTAATTTAGACTGTATATAAAAATTCATATATTAGTGTATATTTATAATATTGATTCTACTTAACAAACATTACGTAGAAACTTCTTTAAAAAAATTACTTTGCTTTTGAGACAAGAAGCATAATCATTTCGACATACACAAAAAAAAAAAAAATTGTACATAAATATAATTGATTTCATTGATTTCAGTTCATAATATTTAAGCATAATTTCTTAAGTATTAAAACTTTTTTTATATTTTTTAAAATGAATAAAAAGTTAAGGAGACTGAAAAAATTGTTTAAATTTTCATTTGTATTTTCAATTTGTACAATATGTATGAAATTTTCTTCGGAAAATTTTAAGTTTTCAATAATTTTGAGCTACATTTTGGGAACAGAACAGAAGTGCTTTTTATCAAAATGATGTGCTGCATCATTTGTGCCGCTACACACTTCGTCAGCATTCGTAGTATCTTATATATTTTGTTTTCGTTGAAATCTAAACTTGGCGCCCGCCTTGCACTGGGTGCAATTTTGAGGGACTCAATTAGCAGAGCCAGGCCTTTGGGGCAAGCAAAAGAGAGATTGAACCTAGCGTCATAAATGCTGTTATAGATGTGGTTCCACTATCCTGTTCGAAGGACTATAAACAAGTTTGCAATCGTAAATTGCCTCGTTGTCTCTGCTTGGCAATGCCAAAGCAGAGTTTGTGGACTATATTTAGACACCAGCAGAATGAAATACGTATTTTCTGTGCCGCTACACACTTCGTTAGCATTCGTAGTGTCTTATCCATTTTGTTTTCGTTGAAACTTAAACACCTTGTATTCGAAAACTAATGACCGACGGAATCTTTAAAAAAAATTTACATCCAATACAGGGGATATTTCCAAATATTTGTTTGCAACATATTCGGTAATCGCGAGTCCCCTTAATTGAAGAAAAAAATTGAGATTTTGTTGCAAAAATACCACAAGATTTGAACTTGAATATCTTTTAAATGGTATTTTCTTTATTCCCGCTTCGGGTTTTTACTTAAAACTTTGGCGGTGCCAGTAACGATAAAAGAGATCGAATACCCCACAATTTGGCAAAAATCGAAAAGTGATACCAGGGATTTTGGAGCGAGGCCATGATGAGCTTCAAATGATTGGAATGCGAGCGAAATTATGTAAATTTCTAAGCATTATTATTTTACAGATTTTCCTTGGAATTTTGCCATTTTAAGGCATTTGTTGTTCTTACTTTCATGCTGTTATAACTATTTTCATTTACCATTTGCAAACAAATTTAATAAAACTAAATCAAAGATTTAACAAAATTTTTGCAAAATTCTTAAAATTTTCATTATGAATAATATAATAATATCTATGAATAAAATTTTATTTTTTATGAAAAAAGTTTGGGAAAAAAGTCATGTTCGATTCATAATATTTATGAAAAATGTTCAAATACATGAATTTTTTCCTCTGTGTATTTGTATGTAATAGTTTATGGGTAATTAAATAAATAATTTTTAATATTAATTAAATTTTTAATATTAAAAATAAAAGGTTTATGTTTTCACACCGATTTTTTATATAAATTTAAATTTATTTCAAAGAATCAATTAAACTTTCAATGATAGAAAGTTGCTCTAAAAAGAAATTCGACAATTTCACAAAAAACTGCAATATGGCTGAAGCAAAATTATTTTTTAAAGAGAGTTTTTTTCTCTGAAAGATGATTTAATTAGTACTGTTATATTTTTAATTAAACTAGATTATAACTGTTGCCAGATTTGCCGATTTATCTGCCGATTTTTTTTTTATTTTTGTTCAAAAAATGACGATTTCTCGAAATGTTCACACACGCCAATTTTTCTTGTTTTAATTTAATTTTGTATTGTAGTAGATAGATAGATAGATAGATAGATAGAAAGAGAAAAGGAAAAGGACTATAAGAAGTTTAAACTCTTATTTCGAAATTCGTTTGCAATTTCACCAGTATTGGTGAAACAAAATTTTTGTGTGAAAAGAAAAATGTTGTTTTATATGTAAGCAAAGTAGTTTTGATCACAGATAAAAAAGTTTAAGAATGTGTTAAGTACTAAAAAAGTTTAATTGATTTTATTTTAACGTAAATTAGGACCACTAGCCCACTTGATTTTTAATAAATTTTTATAATGATTCAGTAGTACTTTTAATTGTGATTAAAGAAAAGTAAAAATTTTGGCCGCTCGCTCTTAGTTTACGTGTTATGGATCTCTAAAATTTTGATATATTTTTCTGAATATCTTTATTAATACATATACGATTTAAATAATATTAATACTGTTTAAAAGTTCAAATACCTTTTGAATGATATATAATATGACCATATTCATTAAATCCTTGAGAGAATCTATGCAATATCAATTTTTTATTGATATACCGGAATTTATAAAATTTTGTTATTTCTAAAAAAAGAATAGGAAAAAGTCTCAAAGAACAGCCAAAGGTCGGCTACACGGAAAAACTTTTATTAACTTAAAAAGAAAATATTTTTATTCTAACTGGTTATGTAATCTTAATTTCTTCCTATTTTTCAAATTTTGTATAATAATAAAACAATGCTGGAAGTTTATTTAATAAACAAATAGTTTCAAAACTTAATATTATTTTTTTAATGGGAACATAAATAGCCAAAAAGATATGTAATTTAATTTTTCCGATTTCTAAAATATTATGCCGATTTTGACGATTTTTTTTGGCGAATTTTGACGTTTTTATACTATAATTATTTGGCAACAGTGGTGCTCCGCTACCCCTATCGTATTGAAATAAAAAAGTTTATACATCATTTTGCAAATTAACAATTTAATAAAAAATGTTAGTTGAAACATCTCACGATTGTAACTAATCAAATTCTGAACCAATTGTCATCTGTAAAATACATTAATATATTTCTAACATTTATTTTTAAATATTTTTTACCAATTTAAAAATATTGTAAATCCTGATTTTTCCACAAAAAATTCGAAATCTTCAAAATACGTGAAGAATAAAATAACTAACATAAGAATAACACTTAAATACAAAAACAAAACACTTACAAGTTTAAACAAACTTTTTACTCTCTCTTTCTTTAAAGCAGAGAGGGCGAATATAACTTAGAGTAACTTCAATATTCTCTTCAGTTTTGGATATTTTTTCTTGTTGTCGATTTTTTCGGTAGCAGTTTTTTTATTTTTTCGTTTTGGCGATATACTTTTTCGTTTCCGCGATTTTTTCTTTTGGCGCTTTTCGGTTTTGCATTTTTTTTTTAATCTTCTTTTCTCGTTTTGGCGATTTTTTCGTGTTTAAGCATTTCTTCCGTTTAAGCATTTTTTTATTTAGACGATTTGTTTTCGTTTTGTCATTTTTTCGTGTAATTTTTTCCTTTTTTTTTATTAATCGATTTTTCTCGGTCAGTAGATTTGTTTTTTACTTTTAGCATTTTTTTTCCGTTTTTGGGATAACAGAAAATGTACTTGCCTATTAATTATATAGATTATTGTAATAGTATGTATAGTTAATAAAATAAATATTAATGAATGAATCTTTTACACCATTTCTAAGTAGGTTTCTATATATCTCTTTAAATCAAATAAAATCATCCAATTATATTATAAATATCAACATATTTTGATAAAGGATGATAAAAATTCTACAAAAAGCACATATTCTCTATTTTATTTTAAAAATAATTTTTCTTTAATTTTGATTTAAAAATGGAATAAACAATACATTAATAAAAACAAACATATTAATAACTTATAATTAAATAAACAAAAAAAAATTCACAGGTTAGTCATAGGAAAAATTGAAAACGGTGTAAATAAAACAGTTTTTAAAAAAATCAATTAAAAAATATTAAAAAAAAGTTTATAGAAAAAAATACATAAGTACTTGCTTTTTCAAAACAAAGAATAGTATCATTTAATATGAAAATGTTTCATTAACTTAAATTTAAAATAAAGTTAATTTCACATCTTCAAAATAGTTTGCAAATATATATATAAAATAAGCAAATAGTTTTTCTTGCGCTAAATGGGGGTTTGTTTATTCTAAATTTTTATATATATAATTACACAACAATTACGTTAATTTGGAACCATCCAAAGTCTGAACAATATGCTTAGATACTATAGCTGTAGCTTCACTAGCGTTTGGTATTAGAAAACGATCCATGTCAGTTATAAGAAGACCGTCACCATCGGGAAAACCATATTTGAAAGTTATTAAATCACGATGCCTTTTTTTGGCCGTGATTTTTACAATACTCGCCAAAGGTCTTCTTACTATAATCTGTGCCTGTCCTTTGCCCAATTCACGCAAGACTATCAAGTGCGTTGGTGTTATAATCAAATGCGAATCATACATATAACCATTAATGTGAACTTCCTGACATTTAAAGGCATTCATGATATCAGGAGATTTCAAATAGTTATTTAAAGTAACAATTTCTTTAGCATCACCGGGTAATTTTGTTGCAGCATTTGCTGGAGAGTCTCTATTTTCATCTTGTATACCATGGCAGCCATCTAACTCACCATCGTGTTCATCATCAATACTGAAAACGGGTGCAACGTTACGATAACGTTTACCATTTCTATCGGCTGCTGAGACATGACGTTGCTGTACAGCTGCTTGACTAGCCAACTCGCCATTGCCGGCCATATTGCTAGCACCATTTGTAGGATTGACAATAATATCCAATAGTTTACCTTTAACTTCAGCTGATTTCAATTTCATTACCTGGGAAAAACGATTAAAGAAATCCGTTGAAGACCCTTGTTTACTAGCCGAATCTCTTTTCGTCTGACCTGCTTTCGATCTCATTTGTACACCTTGCGTTTCCGTTGAGCTATTCTTACAACAAACCATACACTTTTTAGTATCATGATCCTCTAGACAATCTGCCATATGATCACCAAAATAGTCATGTATAGCATTATAACCACCACTTAAGAGTGAAACATATTGTGTGTTTTTTTGTAGAAATGAGGCTACCACCATATGTGTATATTGATCCTCTTCAACACGACCACTGCCCATAAAACATAAATGTTCTCCGCCAGCATTGGAGTTGGCTTCAATTGATTGACGTTGAGCTGATAACAAACCTTGGACGGCTGTAGCAAAGGATACTGGTTCTTGCAACATTAAATTGCAATCCAAATGAAATGCTGTTGATAAATGGCCGGCATTATATTGATCTGCTGGTCGGCAGTCGACTAAAAAAAAGCGTACAGCATCTGGTGAGGTCAATTCAATGGATGAATTTTCAACCAATTCATAAACAGAAACGGGAAGACAGAGAGCCTGAAGAAAAATAATTTGTTATTAGTACTAAATTTAAAAAAGGGAAGAAAATTATAGTAAAAGAACGCTTATTCAATAAATTTAAATTTTGCAATAACAATGTCACATTAGAAAAAATTTCAAATAAATCTGATTACATAGAAAATATTTAATTAAAAAACCAAAATAAAAAGGTAAAAAATCCTAAAAATTTAATCATTCATAATCAGATATTTTGTTATTTTATCGTTTTTTTTCGTTATGGTAATTTTTTGTTTTGTAGATTTTTTTCGTTTAGGTATTTTTTCTGTTTTGGAATTTAGCGATATTTTATTTTGATTCTTTTTTTACTTTTGTAATTTTTTATCCGTTTTGAAAAATTTTCATTTTAGGCGAGTTTTACCCGTTTTTTAATTTTTTTTACTTTGGATTTCTTTTTTTAATTTTAGCGTTCTTATTTCGTTTTGATTTGAATTTTTCGTTTTAGCGTTTATTTGATTTTTGCTTTTTTTCGTTTTAGTGATTTTTATCGGTTATCGAATTTTTTTCAGTTAAGGCTTTTTCGTTTTAGGGATTTTTTTCATTTTAGCAATTTTATTTTTTCGTTTTGGTAATTTTCACCCGTTTTTGGCAATTTTTAAGGCGTATCTGGCGGATTTTTTCATTTTGGCGATTTTTGTTTATTTTTGGTGTTTTTTTCGTTATAGTGATTTTTGCACCGTTTTAGCGATTTTTTCCGTTATGTGTTCGAAAAAATAAAAATCATAAAATAACTGTTATTTTCGCACAAAAATAAAAAAAAGAATAATCTTCTGACTTTAATCAAAAAAGAAAAAAAAAAATCATGAAAAAACAATAAAAATCTTAACGCAAGTAAAAAATAATTTTGCATAAAAATTTTCATTTGGTAAAAATAACGCTATAAAAAAACAATAGAAGATTATGTGAGAGGCACTTTAAACTGAATTTTCAAAAAACACTTTTTTCAAAACACAAAAACAAAATATATGTATGTGATGTACTTTGTTGTTACATGAATTAGATTTTATTTCTCACATAAATATCTACTTATTAATCTATGGTTTCTACTTTGTTTCTCATTATGCATAAGGCTCAACAAAAAAAAGTAAACAAAGCAATTCTGTTTCGTTTATTTTGTTATCACTTCTCTGTCACAATTTTCTCAATTAAAGTGGAAAAAACTCTAAATGACTGTTTTTGTATCATTGAATTGAGAGAGTTATCTGATCGGATGTATACTATTGAAAAAGTCAATAATAATTATGTGAATTAAAAGTTTGTATGTTTCCAAGGTCCTAAATACACTTAAAATCTTTTTATGCGAATTTGAAGTTATGTGGCTTTTTAATCGAATTTCCCATTTTATGAAATCGGCATTATTCAATGCTTTTTGAACCAGAAATAAATTATTTCCTTTCAAAATATTGTATCGATAATTTTTTTTACATAAATATTAATAAAAAAACCCCAATTTAATTTTACAACCAGTTGACTAAATCTCTTTGTGTAATTCTCTGATTAAACTTTAACAGCGTTTATATTTTTAAAAAGGTAATACTTGTTTATTAAGAACAATAAAAAATTTCGGTCTGGAGATATTTAATTTTTCAAAAAGTTCATAGGTCTCATGAAGGAATTAAAAAGTCCCACTCTCTTAAAACTTAACAGAGATCTAAGCAACCTATAGCGGGATATTCCAAACAACACATTAATTTAAAAATAAATTTAAAATTATTTTGAAAACTACAAAGATATTCATTACTCATTAATTTTTCATTATTTATAACTTTATATTATTTCTTCTACTGATGAAAATTATTATCATCAGATATTGATGTTTTTGTCTGATTTGAAAATTATGCTGAATAAATAACTATACTACTCTTGCTTACCCTTTTTAAGTTTTTATAGGTTATTACTGTTCAGAATTTATAATTGTTTCATATAAATAAACGGATTTCTAAATACAAATTTTTGTCCGATCAAATTTGTTTATGTGATTTTGTTTCAATTTTTGTATGTACTGCATTCTTAAGTTATGTGAATTTTAAATTAAATGAAACGTATCTATCACTTTTCTATGAAAACTCAGTTTTTAATGCGATTTTGTTTTATTCGATATTTTTTGGAACGCATCATTCGAATAAAAAGAGGTTTTAGTGTAAGTTTAAAATAAAATATTAATTATTAAAATGAAATTCAACTAAAAATAAATGAGTCAAACTGTAATGAGTTATATGTCGTTCTTTCGCAAATTGTATAAAAAATGAGAAAAATTACCTGTGATACTGGACACGGTTCCTCTTGGCTTCTTTTTTCATTTTCTTTGCCATATAAAGCCTTCAAGAAATCGGTTTTAAATGAACTGGGCGTTTTTATTGAATAGTATTGAGCCAGTGAACAAAAATCGACCACATCATCGGTATCCAAAGCACAAGGCATATTTGATAAAAATTTAATAATACTTTCCTTGGGGGCATCTTTCATGGCCAAAATTTGATCCCGACCATTGATCAAAATAATCAGACCCAAGAAAAATACTAAAAATGGATCAGCATGTTGAAAATATAAATCCCACATAGATAAAATCACCGATAAGCCACAACTGGAGGCAAACAAACATTGAAACCATTGCTGAGAATACAAATCTGGTGAAATTTTCTTAGTATCCAACATGGTGCATAGCTCAGGATCATGATATAGTATTAGCAAACGAAAAACATGGAAAACATTTCCTTTTGGTTTACAACCTTTGGGTATATAGGTATCACGTATGGCTTCAAAAAGATTATAGGTATCGGAACGATTTAATTTTAAAGCCAACAAAGGTAACAGCAATTCAATCCAACCATTTTCACTTTCATATTGAAGATTACGATTTTTGCAATAAAATGTCAATATAGACTCTAAATCCGATAAAACTGAGACTTTATCCTCGTCATCATTACCTATACGTTCTACCATTCTGTGGCAGTCTTCGCGTAATTTGTTTTGAAATGGCAAGTCGTAGATCTCATTGAACAGTGACATCTGGTCGCTTTTGTGTCTTACATCTAGACACACTTGCCAAACATCAGGCCTTAGAGCCTCGGGTATGGCTTTGCCTTGACAAATGGCATAAATATCATTGACATTGCAATCATCCAATAGAGCAGACTCTAGTTCTATGAGCCTGCAGCGAAAGAGAGGAGACATTAACAAAAAGTTACTTTAAATGACTCATAATTGGTAAAATTAATATCTAAAATATTTCTAGACCAAGGAATATTCAATCTACTTTACATTATTTATTATCTTTTGAGAAACTTACACACAAACTAGAAAAATAGAGATAAGAAATTACCAAATCGCATCTAATGTCTAATACACTTACCATAAATTATCATCCATTTTTTACAGTAAATTTTTTGTATAGTCCAAATTTTTTATAACTTGATGAATCGGTAGTTAAATAACTTAATATTTTTTTTTAATTTTAATTAAATAAAATTATAAATAACAGTTGAAATTTTTAAAAACATTAAGGAAATTTCTTAAGATTTTCTTATTTGACTTCGTTTTTTCTATTTGTTTTTTTTTTTTCTTTCTTTTTTTCTTATTAGAATATAAATTGACGTATACATTCATATGTCAAAATATTGTTGTTTTTTTAATATGGCAATACCTTTTATTATGTTATTATGTGGTGTTATTCCCTACCGTCTATACTAGCCTCTTTATTGTTAGAACATTGAACAAAATTTTGTGCGCTCATGCGTTTGGATAGTGTGGACCAAACTTGTACATGTTATGTTCTTGTTCACACAATTGTTCGACCAACTATGTCTGCCATCAAACGTCATTTTGTACACGGAAGAAGATTTGTTCGGCAAATGCTTTGCTCATTTAAAATAAAATGGATAAAATTGTGTATGTTGCTCTGCCGACATTTTGTTCTTGTGCGAACAAGAAGAAGGCAAGTATAGACGAAGTGATAGTTTACAGTGAATGCCAAACGAAAATAAAAAGTTGCATTGTTGTTGAGAAAAAAAAGTAAAAAAAGAAAAATATTTTTGAGGTGTTTGAGTGTGTGTGGTGTTTTTGATTTACAAGTGAATATTTTGCTCAAATCTGTAATTTTTATGAAATTTAGTATTTGTTAAATATTTTAAATAAAATTAAGTGTAAATGAATAAAAGTTTATTGTGTTTATTAAACAATAAATAGTGTTTCATTTCATAGAAATTTTATAGTGCTTTTAAAGAGTGTTAAAGTTTTTTTCCAAGTGTTTGTTCCGTGTAATAAAAATTTGCATAAACTATAAATTTTTACACAAGTTTTTTTTTTGTTTATTTAATTAAATCATAATTGCTTTTTCAAATCTTTTTTCAAGAAAAAAGTGTAAGTATTTTTGTATCTTGTTTAAGCATATTGTAAAATTTTCACTAACTTTCCCTTATTTTTTTATTTTTTTTTTTTTTTTGTATCATTTGTAATTTCTTTTGTTTAATTTGCATGGGGCCTTTTTTAAATGTATTATAGTAGCAGTAACCACGCATGCCTTCATATGTCTCACTCCAATTTGTTTTGGTTTTTTTCAACTTTGATGTTGTCATGAATCTTCTTTACTTTTTCCAAGTGTCTAAGAGTTTTTGTGTTGTCTTAAGATTTGCATAAGTATAGTCTGGACCTTTACACTCAATTAAGGCTTAATGTAGTGTTTAGAGCTTAAGATCTTGCTTTGCAACAATAAAAATGGTTAGGAGCAAAAATACTACAGCATCATTGTTTGTATTTTTGTTGTTCACATTACACAAGCTTTTTTCCAAAGTAGATATTCCAACATGAAAAAAATTTAATAGAATTCAGCATAAATCCTGAAATTTATGATTCTTTTTAAGCTTGAATTTTCTGTGGTGACAAAGCATACTCAGTATGAATTGGTCGGCTAAACGCCGAGGTTTTTAGTATTACAGTTTTTAAAGAGATTACAGAAAGCTTAACATGCTTTTTATATGTCTCTGATATTTAAACGAAAAAATTTGCAATAAATCTTGTATTTCACTTCCAGCTAACCTAAGTAACAAATACGAAGCAGATTTTTATCTTATCCAATATTTGTCTTACAAATAAGTACATATTTAAGTACTTATTTATAAAGTATAAAAGACATTTTGCACACTTTTGATTTCATTTTTGTACTAAGATAAAAAAGCTACTTATACAGTTGCTACAAAAATATATTTTTGAATCTGTTATATCATTTTGGATATCGCTCTTGCATCTTAATAGTATATTTAACATTTTATAAAATGACCCAGTTTATAAATAAAAAAAGAATATTTTTCATTGGCTAAATTCAACTCATCACACAACCAACCTACTTACCAGACAAAAAAAAAAAAAAAAAACTCATACCATCTTATTCATTCATTTATAACTGCATACATACTTATGAATTATATTCATATATCCACCCGTTGCACCATTTAACCATGACCAATATTAAAACGGTTTTTGAAGAGCAACCAAGTCAATTCCAAGTACACACACTACTTGTATACTTATTATAATATTATAATAACAAACAACAACTACACGCATTTATAAAACTACCAAATGTTCTTTTTATACACGCTCGCACACATAATGCAACAATTGATGTTTTCTTTTTCTTTATGTTATTTAAAAACACTTTATTGATTTTCTATTTCAAATGCACATTTTGAGTGCATGAACGAACAAATAATCAAACTTAAAAGCGCTTGCGTTGCAATTTTTTCATTATTAGGTTGATACCCTATTGTTGCGAGGATTATTTTAAATACCACAAATTAAATGATACAAGTTTTACAGCAAATTTCTAATGTGATAGTAGTTTTTGCAGAATTTTTTTATAAAGAAATTGTCATTGTAAATATTTTTAAGGTAATTTTCAGTGCGATTTTAATTTTTATAGACATTTTTTCAATGCGATCGATGTTCTTTTCTATAAAAAATTTTTAAGTGATATTTTTTGAAAAAATATTCTATGCAATGTCATTTTCTATAGAAAATATTTAATATAACAAATTTTCAATGCGATATTATTTTCAATGGAAAAATTTCAATGCGATTTTATTTTCTATAGAAAATATTCAATGCGAAGTTACTTTCTAAAATAAGTTTTCAATGTGATGTTATTTTCTATAGAAATTTTTCAATGCGATATAATTTTCTGCACAAAAATTTAGATGTTATGTTATTTTATTTTTTATACAAAACTGCACTGCTATGTTAATTTCTATAACAAATTATAAATGCGATGTTGTTTTCTATGAAAAATTTTCAATTTGTAAAGAAAATATTCAAAGCGATGTTATTATTGTTTTTTCTTTTCTGTAGAAAATTTTTAATGTGGTTATTTTTTATAAAAAATTAAATGTGATGTCATTTCCTGTACACAATTTTTTATGCGATGTTTTTTCTAGAAAAAATTTTCAATGCGATATCAGTTCTATACACAATTTTAAATGTGATATTTTTCTATAGCAACTTTTCAGTATGTATATTTTTTATAGAAATTTTTTAATGCGATGTAATTTATCTGTGAAAAATTTCATGCGATCAGATTCGATGTTATTTTCTATGAAAAATGTTTTAAAACAAAGTTTATTTTCCTAGACAATTTTCGATTCAATGTTATTTTCTATTAAAAATTTCTTATGCGATATTATTCTCTACAGAACTTTTTTCTGTATTTTTACCCATAGAATATGTTCGATACGATATTATTTTTTTAGAAAATGTAGAAAATTTGTGACTCTGTTCAATTTTCCATAGATTTTCTTCAATGCGATGTTATTTTATATAGCAAATTGCTGTCGTCAATTTCTTTCAAAGAATTTTCAATTTTGTATAAAAAAATTTTTAATGCGTTTTTTTTCTGTAGAAAATGTTCAATGTGATGTTTTCTTCTAAAGAAAATTATCAATGCGATGTTATTTCCTGTAGGAAATTGCGATGTTTTTTTATAGAAAATTTTCAATGCGATGTTATTTTCTAAAATAAAATTTCAATTCGATGTTATTTTCTATTGAAAATTTTCAATGCTATATCTTTTCCTACAGACTATTTACGATTCAATATTACTTTATATAAAAAATATAATATTTTATATATAATATTTAAATAAATTGAAAACAAATTAATGCAATGTTATTTTCTATATAAAATTTCCATTTTCTGAATTATATCTATATAGAAAGTTTTCGATGCGATGTTATTTCCTTTGTAGAATAATTCCTATATATATATATATATATATATATATATATATATGTTCCTATATAACCTTTAGAAACCTTTGGATGCTATTTTATATATACATTTTGAAGAGTAGCTCATCTTAATAGCCATCATTACCTACACCATCTTTAGCATGCAGTATTTATTTTTAATGTTGACATTTGCAAATTTCATAACAAGAACTTTTACCTTTTCAAGTGCCATTTAAACTAAACAATTTTTAAAGTTAAATGTTCTACAAACACATCTATGTATTTTTTTATTTATTCATATTTTTTTTTTTTTTTTTTTTCAAATATTACTTATTCATATGATTTAATAACAAATTCCCTTACATCATTTAACAATTTCGTTATTTCAGATTGAAAAAAAATAAGCTAAAATGAAAAATCGTCCAACTACTTCCCACATTGTTTCGGAATGGGAAGATAGTGTTCTTTTTGATGCTGATGATCCAGATTTCTGTAATATTAATCCCAATGAAACTAATGTTTTAAACAATGTGGCTAGTGTAGAAAGTGTTAGTGCTACTACTAATATATTTATTCCACCGCCACCTATATTAGATTCTATATCGAGTGGTTCTTTTAATTTTAAGGGTAAGTTGAGAGAAATTTTTATTATTTTGATAATATTTTAAGATTAACGTTTTAAATCGACTTAAAGAAAATTTGAACTAAAATCTTGTTGAAGTTAAAATTTAAAATAAATTATTATAATTAAGATTCATTAAAAAATTATTAAACAAAATGTGGGTATAGCAAGTCTATTGTATAAAATCTGATGTCTTAAAATTTTATAATTTTTAGATTTTCCAACATATTGGTTTTAAACTGTTATTTCAAAAAGGAAAAAAAATACATAATTGAATTTCATTCTGATTTTAAAATTCTCACGCATCAATCCACATTTTTATATACATACGATACAAGAAGTGTGTGAATTTTAAAAGGTTTTAATTACCTGTTTGTTAACCATTGAATATTTTTTACGTCATATGCTCATATATATATATATATATATATATATATATATATATATATATATATATATAGAGCTAAACAGAAATTTTAAATAAAATGTTAAGCAAGTGAAAATAGGTCAACGTCCAGTGTCCATCGCATTTGCAAATGGAAAAAATGCTATCAATTACATTAAATACAAGGTGCTTTATTGTATAAAATATATAAAATAAACAATTCAGCGGAAAATTAATACCAATTTAATGGAAATGTAGATTTTAAAATTTAGAATAAAAAATAAAATTTAAAATTCAAATTGTTCATTTCTCGAATGTTTCAAAGAACCGGTTTTAAAAATAACATTTTATTTAGAAAAACATATCGCACTTGATCAATAAGAGGGTATTAACTCAAAATTTAAAATTTTTGAGGTCAAAACTGTGGCTACATTTTAAGAGAATTTGAAAATCCGAATATATCAGAGTAAGCAAATTCAATTTGAAAATATATTTACGTTGGTTTTCTTTTAAATTTTTGCAATTATTGCAAAAAAAAAAAAATAAATTTTTGAGTTAATACCATTTTTCTGTTGATATAAAGGTAGTCACTACACTATCACGAAAATGGTCTCAAATGTGGTTTTAGAGATAAAGGAGTAATCTGAATACACTGAAATTTGTACAATAAATAGATATTGATGTTGTTAGATTTCTTGCAAAATGTGAAATTTAAAACATTTTAAGTTAATACCCTTTTATTGATGAAGTGCAATATGTGTTAAATACTAATACATATTTGAATGGAAATTTATGAAAAATTTATTAATCCATAAAGTTTATTAATATGGTTTAATTATTTAATTATCTTGGATAAAATTTTCAAACATTCTTACAAAAATTTAAATAATTTATGATTTTTGTTAATTAAATATTTGGAATAATACACTACTTTAAGAGGCTTAACTTCGAAATCGAAAATTCGAAATTCTAATTCTTACTTTACTGAGTAAGAATTTGTTCTAAAATATATTTAATACATAGTAATCAATATATTGAATAGAAATAAGATTTGGTTATATTTTAGCCCATATTCTTTAATAATATTCACCTCAGAATCACTTAAGAGCTCTTAAATTCTTGAATTTCTTGGAATCGGCATGAAACTCAAGGAAAATAAATGTTAGGTATCATAAAACTATTTTACAAATTATTGTCACGTCACAGAAAAAGAATTATTGAAAAATTCTGTTTCAATAAAATGTTTTGATGTTTCAAAGAATGATTTGACGTTTTAAAGATAATAATCAAAAAATTGACTTTTGGCCGACCAAATCATCAGAATCTCTTAACTTAATATCATTTTTGATGATTATTTTCTTACCTTAATTAAAATTTCTTTCTTAAAATAGTTATATGTAATAAATTTTAACCTCAATATTATAACATTTGTTGATTTTTTTAGAGCAATTAGTCTTTTGATTTAAATATTTACTTAAAAAGAACCGGTGAACTGGTTTTTTAGGAATTTTAAAAAACAGCAACCGGTTTTTTCAAAATTCCAACTATTCGATAATCTGTTTCTTCAAAAAGTCGAATAATCGATCTCCTTACTTCAAGCCTTAGCTTATCAACAAAACTAAGTTGAAAAACTTTTATTTTATTTAACTTTATTTAAGTGCATTTAAATTGTTTTTAAGTCAATATTTTTAATTTTTAGAAATAAAACTTTAAATTATGTATGTATAGCTAGTAGATTGATTGACGACAAGTTTGTTTTCTAAATTAAACACAAATATGAGTTTTAAAATAAAACAACTTGTTTAAACAATTTTTAATTCAATACGTTGTCTGCTACTTTCTTAAGAGTTTTTTAAATGCGAAAATTAAGTAATTGTAAACAATATTTAAAATAAATAAATTAATTTAAATATTTTATTTTGACACATTGACGTAGTTGTTATTTAGAATTTGAAATAAAATTTGTTTTTGCATCTCACTAGAATGATGTATGTTTGTTTGAATTTGCCTAAAAATTTGCCAAGAATTATTTATTGTTTTTTTTATAAATGAAATAACTATTTTAATTATGAAAAACAAATTATGTTTTTTTTATCAAATGTTAATATATTTTAGTCCAATATTCTATACAAAATTGATTATTAAATTATTTTCTATAAAAATTATGTTTAATGCGATGTTATTTTCTATAGGAAATAACGTATAGTTTTCTATGCAAAAATTTCATGCGATTATATTTTCCATAAGAAATTTTCAATGCGATGTTATTTTTTATAGAAAATTTTAAATGTGGTGTAATTTTCTATGGATAAATTTCATGTAATGATATTTTCTAAAGAAAATTTTCGTTCAGATATTATTTGCTATGAAAAATGTTTAATGCGATGTTATTTTTTATAGAAAATTTTTGTTGATGTTATCTTTTAAAGAAAATTTTCGTGTCGATATTATTTCCTATGAAAATGTTCAATGCGTTGTGGCTTTCTATAGAAAATTTTCAATGCGATTTTTTTTAGAAAATTTTCAATGTGGTTTAATTTTCTACAGAAAATGTTCGTTTCGATGTTATTTTCATTGATAAATTTTAATGCGATTAAATTTTATATACAAAATTTTCAATGCGATGTTTTTTTCTACAGAAAATTTTCAATGTGGTGTAATTTTTAGTGGAAAAACTTCCTATTGATAAAGTTATTTTCTATAGAAATGTGTTAATGCCAAGTTTTTTCCTACAGACAATTTTCGATTCAAAATTATTTTCTACTAGAAATTTCTAATGCAATGTTATTTTCTAAATTCGATATGGAAGAAATGTTGAAGTTTTAATAACAAATGAAAGATTATTATCTTTATCTAAACTTAATGGTCAAATATGAAATCAAACTCGGATTTAAATATCATTTTCATTTATGTAATAGTGGCCTGTGTCAAAGGTTTTATTCCTTATTATTATTATTATTATTATTATAATTATTATTATCATCATCATTATTATTATTATTATTATTATTATTAATATTATACAGCTGGATGTATATTACACGAGAACATTCACTTTACTTTTTTTTAACCAAATTTAAATTTATAAATTTAATTTTTGTTTGGTAATCCCTTAAAATTACTACTTTAATTATCATTGATTAATTCTCACAACCTTCTAAATTTTAAATTTTATTTATTTTCTGATTTATTATTTTAACAAAATTACCCCAAGTATAAATTCCTTTCTAAATTTATCAATAAATACGACACGCTCCCATTGCCTATTGGTGGTATTTCCAATATAATGAAATGACCATTTAACTTTCTACATACATACTTACTTATCTTTAATAAGAAATATTAAAACCATAAATATTTATTGATGCGGGGACAATTATAGACCAGCTTATCACAATTTAAACTAAAAAAAAATAACTCTAAAGCAATTATTAAAGTACTCACCCGTTGCAAAAAACAACAAAATAAAATAATTAGCTAAATCATTTCCCTTGTTTTAATATTAAACTTTTTTATTACTTTAATCAAAATTTAATCCGTAATCAATCTTATAATTTAATACAATATGGGTTTTTTTTTAATAAACTTTTATTTAGCAATGTTTTTCCCTGATTTTTATCAAATATTATATGTATTAACCTATTGTGTTTTATTATATTTATTTTATTTTTACTACTTAAATTTATTATTATTTTTTGTAATGAAATCTGTTAATTTTTATGAATGAAATTATGATTTATCACTTGAATTGAGAGTAGACAACGAGAGTTTATCTTCTTCTTAGCCTTGATTTGTATGTTTATGAATGAATTTTCATTTTTAACGGAAACAGGAAAAAGGAATCTAACTGAGAAAAAAGAAAAATATATTAATAAATTATTTAATAACCTTAAAATTTTAATAAAAATGTTAAAAAAAATTAATTTTTTTTAATAAAATGAGCGTGTTATTCATATTAAAAAAAACTTATTCAATTATTATTACTATTTGATTGAGCAATCATTATAATAATAGAATATTTTTTTATATTTTTTTAGAATTTCACTTGCATGAAATCTAAATAAAGAATATTATAGTATTGATAATAAATAGTACAATTATTTCACATTCATTTTATTTACAATTATGTAAATGGAACATAAATTATATTAAAATATGCTAGAGAACAGCTTTTTTATTTTCTATTAGAAACGTAATAATTATTCTTTCTACTATTCCTATAAAAAAAATTCTAATCAATCTCATTGTTATTTTGAGTTATAAATATTTATAAAGGGGTTTCCATTAGGGATGGAAATCGAGTTAGATTTAAGGCATTTGGGGAATTTTCATAAAATATAGGGTTTTTTTTTTTTTTATTAATTTATCAATTTACACAAAATGTTTTAAACATTTAGAAATCATTTATATAGAAACATTTTTGGTAAATATCCTTTATATAGCAAATAAAAAATTTAAAGAAATTTTTTTGTATAAAATTTCCTTTATATAAAAGAAATTTTTGACATTTTTTTTTTTTTTTTTTTTGTAGGAAAATTTTTGTTATTTTTTTTTTTTTTTTAATAAATTTTCAGTAAATTTTCTTTTTATTCGAAATTTTCAATAAATTTTATTTTATAGGAATTTTTTTTTTTATAAAATATTTTCGTTAAAATTTTTTGTTTATAGAGTCTTTATTAAAATTTATTTTATAAAAAATTTTCGATAGATTTCCTTTTATATGAAATTTTCAATAATTTTTTCCGACCAATTTTTTATTTATGGTAAATTTTAAATAAATTTTCTTTTTATAGGAAATTTTTGTTAAAATTTCTTTTTTTTTATAAGAAATTTTATAAGAAATTTTCGTTAAAATTTTATTTTTATAACCTGTATTATAGATATTTTTATAAGAAACTTTCGATAGTTTTTCTTCCATAAGAAATTTTCGATAAATTTTTTTTATAAAAAAAATTTTTAAATATAAATATTTTTTTTTTTATAGAAAATTTTCGATAAATTTGTTTCTGAAGGAAATTTTCAATACATTTTCCCCTCTTCTATAGAAAATTTTTGATAAGTTCATTTTTTATAGGAAATTTTCGATACATTCCCTTTTTTATGAAAGTTTGGATTATTGCCCTTTTTATGGAAAATTTTTGATAAATACCCTTCTTATAGGAAATTTTCGATAAATTTCTTTTTTGTTTTAAATTTTCAAAATATTTTTTTTTATAGGAAATTTGCGATAAATTTCCCTTTTGCTTTTTATAAGAAATTTTCGATAAATTTCCTTTTTGAAGGTAACTCAACTCAATAAATTCTTTTATCATAAGAAATTTTCTATAAATTTCTTTTTTTTTTAGGAAACATGATTTCAAATTCTCTTTTTATAAAAAATTTCAATAAATTACTTTTATAGCAAGTTTTCAAAATATTCTCTTTTCATAAGAAATTTTTCATAAATTTGCTTTTTATAAGAAACTTTCGATAAATATCCTTTTTAAATTCCTTTGTATAGGAAATTTTCAACATATTTTCTTTTTGTAGGAAATTTTGAGTAAATTTCCTTTTTATAGGAAATTTTTAATAAATTTCCTTTTTACAGAAAATTTTTGATAAAATTCTTTTTTATAGGAAATTTTTTATAAAATTTCTTTTTTTAGTAAATTCCTATAATAAATTTTCGATAAATTTCCTTTTTACAGCAAATTTCCGATAAATTCCCTTTTATTTGAAATTTTCAATAAATTTTTCTTTTTATAGAAAATATTCTTTTCATAGAAAAATTAAAAAAGTTTTTTTTTGTTTATAGATGAATTTTTGTTAATTTTTTTTAATTCTCTTTTTATAGGAAATTTTCGATAAATTCCCTTTCTATAAAAAATCCATTTATATAAACATTTTAGATAAAAATTTTCATAAACAATTTTCGAAAAATTTGTTTATAAGAAATTTATAATTTTATTTTATAGGAAATTTTCATCCAAAAAGATAAATTTTACAAACTCTTTGCCGAATAAATGTTCAATTTTTTGTTTGTAAACAACTGCCGTATAAACGTCGTCCTTTAAAAGAAAATTTTAATTGGTAATAGTGAATAAAGAATCCAAATATATAAAATTATTCAATAACAGCGCTTGTGTTTATAAATATCACTTATTTGCAATAATGTAAAAATTATACTCAAAAATATATAATACTCCCTCAAATTAAATTAAACGCCTACTTTACATTAAAATGCAAAATAAATAATGACACTAATGAAAGAAATTTTTTGAATATTTGACGGGAAATTCTAGAAATTATTTATAATTGAGAATTTCCAATGAAAAGAAAATTCGTATGTTGTTTTATTTTTTATTTATTTATTTTTTCAAACGTTAAAATTGACATCATAAAATTAAAAATAGTGCAGTGGGGAGAAATCTAAATGTTAATAAAAAATTCTAGATTTGTTTTCAATAAATATTTTTGTTTATTAAATAATGAAGCAAATGAAAAAAGAGCTGAGTAATTTAAATTGTATTAATAGTATTGCAAAAGTTAGTAACAGATTTAAATTAAAAAAAAATTGTGGGGATGTTATTTAAAATTGCATCAGCTCTGGAATATTACAAATATACTAAGTATGCATAAGTCAACAGACGAGCGTAAAAAAATATTTTTTTCTTAATAATTATCTCTGAGATTCATAATGACGCATTATTATTGTATGTATTTGGTTACGAGGAAAAAAATTCCAAAACAAAAACAAATTAACTAAAATTACGTGTAAATCTTCAGTTAAAAAAATAAATTTTAGACACAGATTTTATTTTTGCAAAATAAGAAACAAAAACAATGAATTTCATGTTAAATCTCCATTAATTATCTTATTTTTGTTTAAAACCAGCTATAAAAAAAATTCTGTGAATTAAAAACTAAATATGGTGAGAAATGTTTAAATATTTATGGACAAATAGATTTTGAAGAGGTAACGTGCATTTGTAGGAGAAAATACATAAATATTATAAAAACAAAAAAAAAAAAAAAAAATAACAATCAAGGTAAGCACATTTTTCAAGAGGTTTTTGGACTTAGTATGAATTTAGCAAAAAACATATCTATTAATTAATTGTATGGTATTTTGTATTTTTAAAAGAACTTGCCAAGTAAAAAAATAATAATTTATTGACAACAATTTAATTATAGAAGTTGTTTGACGTCAACTGCGTACTATTCGTTCAAAGGTGTTTACAAACTTTTTTGCGTTTTTAGTGTCATCTGAATGTTGTTTTTAAATATTTTCGAATTTAACAAAGAAGTCATTAATGCGTAAAATCAGTGACAGTAATGATTAAATAATTTGTTAAAATAAACGTAATAGAAGCAATGAAATATTAGCTCTCGAATTAAAAATAAATAAGTAAAAATGCTATCACGGCTTGGCCGAATCTATATACCCACCATCTGTAGATTTTTACCAACCTAATTTAAAATTTTACCTAATATGGTGGGTGGGCAATAAAGTGGACGGAGGATCACGCCTATTTTTGCTTTCCATACATTGACCTTTGAACTATTTACACAAAATTTCGTTGTCCAGTGGGAATAAAAATTCGATAAAAAGAAAATATATTTAGTAAAATATCTAATAAAAAGAAATTTATTCAAAAAAGAAAGTTTATCGAAAATTTCCTATAAATATTTATCGAAAATTTTCTTTGAAAATGGAAATTATCTGTCCCCAAATTGGGGATTTAAATTTTTATTTCGAAAATTTCTTTTTATAGAAAATTTTCTATAAATTTTCTTTTTATAGAAAATTTCCGATAAATTTTGTTTTAACAAAAAATTCGATAAATTCTCTTTTTATAGCAAATTTTCAATAAATTTCCTTTTATAGGCAATTTTTGATAAATTCCCCTTTTATATGAAATTTTCGATAATTTCTTTTTTAAAGGTAAATTTCATTAAATTTCCTTTCTATAGGAAATTTTAAATAAATTTCCTTTTTATAAGAAATTTTCCATAAATTCCCTTTTTAAAGGAAATTGTCCGTAAATTTTCCATAAATATCCTTTTTATAGAAAATTTAAAAAAATTTCCTTTTTATAGGAAATTTTCAATAAATTTGCTTTTTATAGGAAATTTTCAATAAATTTCCTTTTATAGACAATTTTTTTATAAATTCCCCTTTTATATTAAATTTTCGATAAATTATCTTTTTACAGGAAATTTTCAATAAATTCCCTTTTTATAAAAAATTTTTCTCTTCCTTTTTTCCCCTTTTTATAAAAAAAATTGATAAATTCCCTATTTATAAGAAATTTTTTCGTTCTCTTTATAGGGAATTTTCTATAAAATTTCTCTTTATAGGAAATTCTCTTTGTATAGAACATTTTTGATAAATTCTCTTTGTATAATTTTCTGTAATTCCTTTTTTATATGATATTTCAATTTTTTATAGGAAATTTTCATTAATTTCCTTTTTATATGAAATTTTACTAAATATCCTTTTTATAGGAAATTTTCAATAAATTTCCTTTTATAGACAATTTTTGATAAATTCTCCTTTAGTATAAAATTTTCTATAGATTACCTCTATAGGAAATTTTCGATAGAAAATTTTTGATAAATTTCCATTTTATATGAAATTTTCGATACATTACCTTTTTATACGAAATTTTTAATAAATTCCCTTTTTTTGTAGGAAATTGTTGATAAATTTTCTTCTTATAGGATGTTTTTGATAAATTCAATTCTTATAGGAAATTTTCGATAAATTTCCATTTATAGGAAACTTTCAAAAAATTCTCTTTTTATAAGGAATTTCCGATAAATCTTCTTTTTAGAAGAAATTTTCAATAAATGTTTTTATAGAAATATTTTTTTTATTAGAAATTTCCGATAAATTTTCTTTTTTGAATAAATTTCTTTTTTATAGGAATTTTTCAATAAATTTTCCTTTTATATATATATATATATATATATATATATATATATATATATATATATATTTCCTTTTATAGGAAATTTTCTATAAGAAATTTAACGATAAATTATCTTTTTTGGGAATTTTCTATAAATTCCCTTTTTTATAGGATATTTTCGATAAAGTTTATTTTCGAAAGAGTTATATTGAGTTACTTCTTTATACCACATACCAATGATCAGAAAAGTAATTAGTGACTATCGCTGTTAATTTAAAAATGGTATCAACATTTTTTTAATATTATTACTTTTTTCTAATTTTCTTAACAAATTTCTTTGTAATTAGATATAATCTCCTTCTATTCAAAATAACCTTTGGATTTATCACTGTTAAACTAAACTTTCATTACTTTCTTCAATTATGTGCCTTTCTTTTGTTTCCTTCAATAATGTCATACGTTTCACATAACAAATTATTTAAAAGTTTCTTTGCATTTTTCATTAAATTAAAATAATGAATTCTAAAATTACAACAACGTATTTTATTCAATACGTTATTGAATTAATTAAATGCCATAAATATGCACATAAATAATATTGTATGTCCGTCTTATTCAAAGACACAATTAAATTTCATATACAGTTTATATTTAAAATTAAAACATAAAGGAATGTTAAATTCCACAAATGGAATTTCCCTTTAAATTAATGCATTTCATTAATAAATATTACCTGTGCTTTATATAATACTAAGTCAGACTAAAAAAAGGAAAAAAAAGATATAAGAACTGATGGCTGGTTAAATCATTTATCTACCTTTAAAAGGTGCTATACAATTACGATAAATATTTATGATTAAACAAAAATTAATAAAACATTAATTAGAATTTAGAATATAAAATTACTAATTTTTACTGCTAAGATTTTTACGGCTTGAAAGAAAATAATTTGCATAAACTATTTTTTCGAATAAAAATATTTAATTAAAATTAATTGTGGTGCAAATCAATTTGTACTGACCCCATACCCTAGTATAATAAATGATAAACAAGTGATAGTGACAGAATACATAGTTCACCCACCATTCTTGCGACTCAACAATTTGTCTCGATGATAAATCTGAAAGTGTTACAGTAATTTTAATTTCCATATTTAACACTCCATTTTCTTTTTAATCTTTTCTCTTAAAATTGTCATTTAATATGCAAAACTTGTATTTATTTACTTTTCTTAATGACACAAGTTTTTTATTCTTTTCGCTTTTTGTTTTTTTTTTTTTTTCTTCTGTCATTCATTTTTACAGTTCAACTCTGAAGTAAATGTAATTGTTGTAATAAAAAAACATTGAATAAATGCTCTTGTCTCTATCTGTATTTCCGTATAGAATGGTTTTGAAAGTAATTTCAAATTAAAAAAAAAAAATAATAATACTTTATAAAATATGCAAAAGTAATAAATTTTGCAAAACGAAAAAGTAAATAAATGATTGAATACATACTTACTATACTCTACTTACCTACAATATGCAGTAATCACAATATTTTATTTTATTAACACTTAATATTATTTAAATAAACATTAAAAAAAGATACTAAGTATTGACAAATACAAAAAAAAAAAAAAAAAATGAAATAATTAAAAACACCTGTCAATTTGCACTTTCGTGGGTGATGGTTTTTTCTGTTGACAGTACGAAAAGTAAATCTTTCGTTCTCTCTCCCCTCGTAGGTAAAAAAGAATGGAATAAATTATACATCAAACTAGACAAATATTTATTTAATTTAATTTCACTTATTAATATAAAATATTAAATTATAATAACAGTAACTAATTCATAAACAAATAATTTAACCCTTTTAAAAAAGAAAATAAATTTTTTGCTTTAAACTTTTTGCGATAAATTTTCTTTTTATAGAAAATTTGCGATAAATTTTCTTTTTATAGAAAATTTGCGTTAAATTTTCTTTTTATAGAAAATTTGTTATAAATTTGCTTTTTACAGAAAATTTGCGATAAATTTTCTTTTTATAGAAAATTTGTTATAAATTTGCTTTTTACAGAAAATTTGCGATAAATTTGCTTTTTATAGAAAATTTGTTATAAATTTGCTTTTTACAGAAAATTTGCGATAAATTTGCTTTTTATAGAAAATTTGCGATAAATTTTCTTTTTATAGAAAATTTGCGATAAATTTTCTTTTTATAGAAAATTTGCGATAAATTTTCTTTTTATAGAAAATTTGCGATAAATTTTCTTTTTATAGAAAATTTGCGATAAATTTTCTTTTTATAGAAAATTTGCGATAAATTTTCTTTTTATAGAAAATTTGCGATAAATTTTCTTTATATAGAAAACTTTCAATCAGTTTTCGTTTTATGGGAAATTTATAATATTTTTTTTTTATAGGAAATTTAAAAAAAAAATTCTTTTTATAAGAAATTTCCAATGAGTTTACTTTTTATAGAAAATTTGCGATAAAATTTATTTTTATAGAAAATTTGCGATACATTTTCTTTTTATAGAAAGTTTTTAATAAATTTTTATAGGAAATATTCGATAAATTCTCCTTATAGAATATTTTCGTTAAATTGTCTTTAAAGTAAATTTTCGATAAGACTTTTCTCATCGGAAATATTCATAAGACTTTTCTCATCGGAAATTTCCAATAAGTTCTCCTTATAGGAAATTTTGGATAAGTTTTCTTTTTACAGGATATTTCCGATTAAGTTTTCTTTTTATAGGAAATTTTCGATAATTTTTTTTATACGATAATTATTTTTGTTAAATTTTCTTTTTATAGGAAATTTTCATTAAAATTTGGTTTGATAGAAAATTTTGATGTTTTCGTTTTATAGGAAATTTTCCAAAAAAAAACTTTTTATAAAAGATTTACAGTATATTGGAAAGTTTATATTTTGGGGACATCAAGGACATCAGCAAGTAGAGCTGTAAGATTGTAGGTTTACTTATTTAAATTTTAGATTACTCTCTTTATAACGATCATGATAAAAAAAATCTATGACCGTGACAGCAGACAGAGTTTTAATATACATATTTACGTATATATTTTTCGCTCTCATTATTATTATTTAATTATTATTTATTAATTTTTTTTTTCTTCGCAGAAATATCGTACTTTGATATTATTTTAGAATGGGTTAGTTATGAGTGTACTTAGGGCATATCTTATATCGTGTTTGCTTTCCAAACAACAACAGTATTTAACAAAAAAATAAAATAAAATAATATATCACATGATCATTATCACATACAAAAGAAATCGCGTGAATGTCACTAACATTTCTGTTTCTTTCTTTTAACTTTTTTTCATCAACCATCTTTTAAAAAACAAATAACAATAAATAATTGCTGAATTCATGGTTGTGAATAATATAATTTGCAAAGCGTATAATAAAAAAAACATGTGAAATAAAACCAAAAAATAATAAAATAATAACAAAACAACAACTTGTCATTAGTATTATGATTATAATAATTAGTTTAGCATTTCGAAAATATCTTTATGCTTCAGTGACTTTTTGTGATCAATATTTTTATTTTGCTAAAACTAAATAAACAATTCATCATTCTAAAAAATAATTAAATTGTGCTTAAGTTATAAACAAACATAAAAAAGAAAAACTAGGATAAAGTCAATATTTTTGGCAAAAATGAATTCAATGACAAATATTTATAAAAGAGTTAATATAACATTTCAGACGGGGATAAAATAAAGTGTCTTTATTGTTATTAGAAATGTTTTAGATATAATGTTTGCATAATATTTAGAATTTTCTGTATTGAACTAGATATAACAAGTTAGAGCGCTATATTCGGATGTGCCGAATCTTATATACCCTTCAACCGTGTTGAGTGAGATATGTTATATGAAAATGACAAATTACAAATATATTTATCTAAAAACTTTAAATAATTTGTATTTTCAAATAAAGTTGAAGTAGAATCAAGATAAATATAAATCCTTATAGCGTTATATATATTATAAAAATGAGGTGTTGTTTGTTTATTAGTTGTTTGTTTGTGTGTCAATCACATCTTAAGGGCTGAATCGATTTTCACGAAATTTGACACACAGATAGTACCAGTGCCGTAGGTAGGTTATAGGCTTTGTTAGATCACGATTGAACGTCACCCACATTTTACTGCAACTTAAAAAAAAAAAACTATTTCTAAATTTTATACGTTATTAATCAAGCTATTAACATTAAATTTGACGCACAGATAGTGCTTGCACTGTAGAGGTAACTCAAATACAAATAAAATATAAATTCTCTCATCTAAAAGACTGTTACAGAGTGTCTTATAAAGTTTTTAAAGTAATTTTCATATCAAATTTCGAATAAGGCTAATAGGTCCAGGGGAAGTAGTAGCTCCCATATAAAGTAAATATAAATATTAGTTATTGCATCCAATAGGATAGCGAAGCGCAGCGGTAAAAGCAAATGAATAAAAAATTTAATATTTTAGAATTTTACAAAAGTTCGCATATATTTAAGGAAGATATAATCACTTCGGTGCAGAACAAATATTAAAATAAAAAGCGTAAGGTAAAAAATTTATTGATCTATTTGATTGATTTAAAAAACTGGAATTTGAAAAAAATGTTTGTGATAGATTTATACAAGATCAAGGTCCATAGCTTAAAAAAATCTAATAACGCGTTTTGGCCTATAACTCGTTTAATACTGGGTCTACTTAGTTAATTTTTTCAGCACAAAAATTCCTAAAAAAAATTTCAGATTTTTCTATGAAAAAAGGTGAAAAAATCAAATATGCCTTAGTTTGTTGTTGTTTTTTATTTACCCATGAAAACAACAACATAAGGGAAGCAGACTTTAAATAAAAATACAAAAAAAAAAAACAATTTTGCCAATAACTTGTTTGTTTATGAACTGATTTGGTTGATACAAAAAACCGAAATTCAAGATAAATATTTATGATCGACGTATATAAAAACCAAATCCGTACGTTATTTCGGATTTGGATAAAAATACCTTTTGAGCGATATCTATGGACCGACTGAGTTCATTTCTTCAACTCAAAAGTTCAGATTTTGTTTTGTAAAAACTAAGTCCCTAACTTATGTATGTATGTGTGTATATATATTCTTATTCAAGCTCTATAAAAAATTGTATTGCTTGTACCTTTTACTCGCCAAGCAGGTTTAGTGGGAGTATAAATATTTGGGACATACTCCAAACTACGAAATGTCATGATTCATATTTTATCACATTTTTTTATTTTAGCCTTTGCAGACATAATAAAATAAAAGGTGTGTTTCAAATATTCCGATAAAGGTGTTTTGTTTAAACAAATAAACCCTCTTCAGGTATTTTATCAAAATAATTAACTATTATTTATTTAATTGAATTCTAATATAAAAAACAATTAAAACACTATTAAATTTTTATCATTTTATCCAAAAATTAAAAGTAAAACATTAGAAACGTAACACATAACATTATGAAAAAAATTAACGGCAGCTTTAAATATCTAAATATTTTAAAACCATAATTTTTTTTCAAAGCCTCACAAATGGTATTTATTATGTCTCATCAATTAAAATAAAAACCCACGTTATTATCTCAGTGATTAAAATAATTTAAAACCTTGTACTATGTCTGAAATGATGAATCTTATTAATTTGTAATTCAAGCTATAAATACAATAACAATTTTTTTATATTTTTTAAATTACTCAAGAAATAATTGCGATCATGTGTATATTTTTATTTCATAGTGAATTTATTAATGATTTTATATTTTAATATTATGTGATTTTTTTTAATGACTTTCTTCTCTTAATAATATTGTTTGTTGTTTCAAACATGTGATGATCGAATTTCCTCACGTGTTTTTAATACCATATCTTTATATAAAAAAGTTGTTGTTCGTTTTAAACACTTTAGACTTTATTAGCTGTTTAAAAATTTTTTTTAACAAAAAAAAAAAAAAAAAATATATTATTATTTTTTTTCTATATTATGATTGATTGTTGGTTTATTAAACGACAACGTATGTTGTTTACAAACATATTCGTGTTTATACTAATTAATAATTTTTTTGCATGACAATTAATTTCATTATAAAGTTCATAACATGGACAATTTAAGACATCATATTTAATTTACGATAAAAAAAAATTAATGTTTTATTACCTACACCATTTCCTAAAATGATTACAGATCATTTTTAAGTCTTCACTATAGCTTTACATCAATAGTGAAGTGTATAAAAATGATCAGTATATTTTTCAGCTAAACCTAAGACCCCATAAATAAAGATGTACATCTTTCCGTCTATGTGTCTGTTGTTATGTTTTTTATAAAATCCCCAATAACTGCTATATATGTTATATATATCAAAATATCGGATAAGCTTCCGAAAATTTTGCTATTGAAAATTGTAAAAATTAGTACATAAATGGTGGAGATATTGCCGAAAAAATCTTGTTTTTTTCGACTTTTTTTTATCTAATTTTTTTATTCCACATCGAACCGAAAATTTTTTTATAATTTTATTACTGAAATCAATTTAATCGTTGCAAAAACAACCGAGATATCGTTAATAAAATTTTTAACATTGTTTTTTTTTTTTTTTTTTTTTTTTTTTATTGGTAGTGATAAAACAACAACAATGAACAAGAGTTTTTTGGTGTACGAATTTTTTGTTATGTTATTGTATTTTTGTAGTCCAACGCTTATATCGAATTAAAAAAAAGTAATGTACATTGACAAATAAAAATCGCTAAAATAAAAAAACCTCAAAATGAAAACAATTCCCTAAAACGCAAAAAAAGTTTTTGCTAATTTTTTTAAAATTATAAATCTTTTAAGGGCAAGAGGGCGTAAGGTCCGGAACAACAACATTGAATAAAAGTTTGTTGGAGCACAAAAGAAAAATTATCGAAATTAAAATAAAAAAGTTAGAATGCCATATTCGGCTGTGTCGAGTCTTATATATGCTTCACCCGTCTTGATATAACGATTACGTTTCCGCATTCAGTTACGCTCGAATCGAAAATAGGTATTCTAAAAAAAAATACCTAATCGAAAGAAAAAGAAGAAGAGAAGAGTATGTTTAAACCAGCTGCTTTGTTATGAAACGTATGAAATAGAAACATAAAAATAAAAAATTTTGTAACATTGTAATTGTTAAACTATAAAAAGTAAAATTTTATGAATAAATAGTGATAAATACATATATATAAAAACTAAATATTGTTGTAACTATAATTAAATAAACTCATCAGCTAAGTGATGAAAGGAAGAAAATAGCCAGATTATAAGCAAACGGTATTTGTGGCCAAACTATTCCAGTGTGAAGAATCCTGAAGCGCCGGAGCGAAATTTTCATTTTCTACACATCATTGCAAACGTTTGCAACTTCTTCCCAGAATGCCTGTACTTCTTCCTTGGGACGCAATATCATTCTTCGTTGCCATTAAACTCGCCAGCATAACTTAAAAAAAACGTAGCTGCGATCGTAACGCAGAATACATACAATCGAAAAACAAATCGAATTGATACGGGGAACGGAACGCAGAATACCAAAGTTGCCAAACTGAGAAATTTACGATCCGAATCGAAACGCAGAATAAGGGTGAATATATCGCCATGTTTTTAGTAATTAATAAATATAAATAAATCAACAAATTTATTTGATTCAATTACAAATATTTTATTTATGTGTTTATGTAAACACTAAAAGCTTTAAATAATTTACATTTTCACTAAAGTTGAAATAGAATCGAGACTTTTTATAAATAACTAAGTAATAAATTTAATACTTTGAAATTCCACAAAGTTCGCATATCCTTAATAAAGATATTATTACTTCGGTGCAGATCAAATATTTTTTACATGTAAGACAAGGTTAAATTAAAAAAGGTTGTGGTGGAAAATTTATGGACAGATTTGACTGATTTCAAAATTCGAAATTCCAAACAAATATTTGTGATGGATCTAAGCTCAAATTTTTGTTGTTTTTCAATGCCTATGAAAACAACAACTATAAGAGAAGCAGACATTAAATATATAAAAAAAGATTTGTTAATTATGAAACGATTTAGTTGATTCAAAACACTGAAATTTGAGAAAAATATTTGTGACCAATCTATAAAGTCCATAGTTTATATATAAGCTTGAAAAAGTGTAAAAATGCTTTCTGGCCGATTTAGTTCATGTTTTCAGCACAAAAATTCTGAAAATTTTTTAGAATTTTCTTTATAAAAACGCAGTCCCTAGTTTTTTTTTTTAATTCTCGAAAGAAATTACCAGTCTATAATATATCTAATTTATCGGGGGGCTTCATAAATATAATTTTCCGTTTTTTTAATGTCTCATTTATTTATGAACCGATTTTGCTAAATCAATAGCAATATATATATATATATATATATATATCCAGTAGATCATTCTCTCTAGAATAAAGTGGAGATTATGAAGTGGCCACCGGAGTGGCTTGTTTTTAAAGTAATTTTCATATCAAATTTCGAATAAGGCTAATAGGTCCAGGGGAAGTAGTAGCTCCCATATAAAGTAAATATTAGTTATTGCATCCAATAGGATAGCGAAGCGCAGCGGTAAAAGCAAATGAATAAAAAATTTAATATTTTCGAATTTTACAAAAGTTCGCATATATTTATGGAAGATATAATCACTTCGGTGCAGAACAAATATTAAAATAAAAAGCGTAAAGGTAAAAAATTTATTGATCTATTTGAATGATTTAAAAAACTGGAATTTGAAAAAAATATTTGTGATAGATTTATACAAGATCGAGCTCCATAGCTTAATAACTCGCCTATAATTGGTTTAATACTGGATCTACTTAGTAGTAGATCATTCTCTCTAGAATAAAGTGAAGATTATTAAGTGGCCACCGGAATGGCTTGATCTGAATCGTATAAGACATCTATTTCCTAAATTATTCGGCATTTTGCATTTTCCGTAATTTTCAAAAAGTCCATAAATTTTTTTTTTTTTTTTTTTTTTTTTTTTGTTAAATTTATTTTTAATGCTCTTCTGATTTTATTGAAAAGTGATTTATTTGAAAAATTTTCGCTCTTGTTTTCCAAACGTTGAGACTATTTACCAAGTGGACTATTTAGGGCATATCAATGAAATATAGCACGAAAGACACCTAATTACAACAAGTATCAATCCCTATTTCAAAACTTTTATTCCGTTGAGAGGCACACAGACCCCGCCAAAAAAAAAAATAAAAAAAAAATTTCATTAAAATCCGACTATGTTATTTTTGTAGCCAGGCGCTTGTATCGAATTTAAAAAATTAATGCACAATGATAAAAACAAATTGCATTTCACAAATGCTGGTACGCAGCTACTTTTTAGGGGGAAAAGTTTCATCAAAGCTAGATGATAGTGAAACTAGACCCTACCAGTTTTAGGATTTTTGATGAAGAAGATAGCTAATTTTTTTTACTGACTCATTGTAACAATTAAAATGTGTACATTTACTTGTGCACTTCGTAGTCGTGAGGTGGCAATTGCCATTTTTCTGTTCCTTTGGTATTCATGGAGGTGGCAATTGATTTTACTAAATGTCCCTAGACAATAAAATACCTCTGGTGCCCTAATGTAGTTGATAAAAGTAACTAGTTTTCGATCAGTCATCAAAAACTACAGGGCGTGGTTATAATGTCATCAACCATAGTCAGGTTCGAATGACCATAAGCCAATTACAATGCATAATTGTTGGAGTATAATTAAGTGAAATTGAGCGTATACTAAAAAATGCTTTTAGTTTTCATTTTACTCTCTTCTCCTTACCTAAATCTAATTAGCTTTCTATTACATTTCAAAAATGATCCTTTAAAATAAAAGAATTTTATGGCAAACATCATTTCATTTCATCATTCATCATTTTGATGCTTTAATCAAGGCGTTAAAAGTTCTTTTAAATCACTTGTCTGTCACATGAACCAGTAAAGGTCAAAGGTCATAATTATAATTTTTTTTATTTTATGTATATTATTTAAATTTATTTGCATACTACGCATTTAAAAGTTATTAATTTATAATATAAAAAATTTTAAAAATTTGGTTATATTAAATAAATACTTAAAAATTATCTTTCAACACTAAATAAATATTTACAAATTTTGTTAATAAAACCTTCTAGACACTTGTTCTCCAGTTTAAAACAAAAATTTACGCGATCACATGTAAATTATTTAAACAAATTTAGAAACTACAAAAAATGCTCAAAAATTAAAACAAATCGAAAAAACTGTTAATAAAATTTAAAATAAAAAAAGAAATGAAAAAAAAAATACAAAGTAATTAAAACTTCTATAAACTACAAAATACTAGTTTTAACCAATTTGTACCGATATAAATTCATTGAAATAAAGACAAATATAACAACAATAACAAAAATTTAATGAATAAAAAAATTATACACAAGTATGTAGGTATGTATGTAAGTATGTATGTATGTATGTATGTTTGTATGTATGTATGTATGTAAGTATGTATGTATGTAGGTATGTATGTAAAGTTATCACAGTAAATAACCTGCCAACATTTCCTATCGAAATTTGAACTAAAGCGCCACCTCATTAAGTTAATAACAGTCGAATATGGTATCATTTTCTTATCGAAGAAGAGCCGCCATTCGGGAAGAAATGTACCGCAGTACTAATACTTTTTAGATGACACTATTTAGTGCATTCTTTGGGTGTCGGAATACTATCATTTAGAAGTGTAAAATAGTAAATCAAGAAATTATCGAAATATAATATATTTTTTATAATAAACATGTTGTTAATGCAGTTGGAAGATTTCTAGTAAATATTTTTAATTATAATTGAGCTAAATGCTTATCTTATATTTTAACACAATATAATAATTCACTATAACTTTAAACTAAATAAATAACTCACTATAACTAAATTAAATATGAAAAATTTTAAAACAAAAATCACTAATTAAAATTTATTTATTAACATTAACACATTTTTTTTTATTCAACATTATAAGCAACATCATTGATCACTTTAAAAGTTTTACATTTACTGAGCGAAATTATGTCGTGCTTGTTCTTTTTCTTTGCACTGGAATGTAAACAGTCGCCCAAGCTGAGTTTTTTATATCAAAATTTGATACTAATGTATTTTGTTATTGCAAATTTTTGTATTTTCTACTTTTGAACATCCAAGAGTGTCAAAAAAGACACTTTTTATAGTGGATAGATGAAAAACTCTCTTGCAAATGTTGGCAGGGTATGTACATATATTTTTATATAATATTAAAAAATTTTTGTATGAAAGCATCTTTGAAACTTTATTTAAATTATTAACAAACAAGTGAACCGGATCAAGTTCTCTTATTATTTAGAAATTTAAAGAAAAATTTTAAGAATTTTTTGTATCGAAAAGAATAAAAATAATTTGCAATAATATGGATATCAAAATAAATATGTTTACTTTCATATAAAATAACAATAATCGCAAATAATAAAGTATGACAAACATTTTTTCTGGTTAGTGTAAAATTAAATAAATAAACGCATTGCAGGCGATTGTGACACCATCCACAATCGCCAGCAATTATAATAAGATGATAATAATATTAATTGATGTGAAACTTAATTCAGCAGAAAATTAACATTAATTTGCTAAACTGAGAAAATTCCAAACGCACATTTAAACATTTCAAATGAAACTATAAAATTTAATTTGTTTTGAAAAAAAAAAAAAAAAAAAAAAATACAGATAAAACAATATTTTGATTAAAAAATTACACTTGCATTGATTTGTAATTCCCCATTCGCCACGACGCAATTTTTGTTCACAAGTTCAAACATCATCTGTTCTACATTCGCAAGAAGATATTGATCGTCGGTGACAAAGTAATTAAACACGTTTTAATGTAATGTGATTTTATAATGAGATTATCTTAAAATTCCATTAGTTTTATTTATTTTTTTTTTTAACCCGCTATAAATAAACTGAAAATTATTGCAATTTTTTTATTAATAAATTATTCAACAAGTCTGTTATTTGTATTATTGAATGAATTTGTTGTATAAAATAATTTAAATTACAGTCTATTAAAAAAAATGAGGATTACAACAAAAGTTTTTAGTATTTCTGATATCAGCATACCATATTTTTTTTGAAAATGAAAGCAAGAAAATATTTTATGGCTTTTATAGTTTTTAGCTAAAAATTAACCACTTTTAATTAAAGATTGTGTAAATTCTTTGTTATTTTGAAGGGAATTTATTTTGAAGCTTTTAATGAAATATAAAAGACTTGCAGCCATTCTGCTCGTATCTAATTGTAGTTCCAGCCGATTATTTAGTGCAATTGACCCTTTTTTGACGATAAATTTCAATAGCATGATGGCAATTGCCACTTTACTGACCCTTTGGTAAGTAGGAAGAAGACAAAAAAAAAGAAAATTACTGACTCAATGTAACCAGTAGCGCTGAAGGTAATTGTGTGGGCGAAAAAAAAAGAGCCAAATCGTAGTCGTTTAGGTGGCATTTGATTTCGTCCTAGGACATGCCCAAGTTGAAGTGACTATTCATAAAGTAACTAGTTCGGAACAGCCATCAAAACTGCTTTAGCAACTTGTTTAAGGTCCTACGAGCCGGATGCTGATTATGTCTCCCAAATTTCCAAGAGTTTATTTAGTGGCAATTGACCCTTTTTTGAAGGGAATTTTTTTTCAAGCTTTGGGAAAGCGGCACAAAAAATAAATATTCCATTCTTTTGGTCTCCAGTAGTGCTATTCTGTAACTTTTAACGATTCGACAATCGCAAAACTTGTCAATAACAATTGTTGTTTGCAGTAACGATTGAGTGATTCACTAAGTACTCTCAAACGATTGTATATAACTATTATTTCGTATGGCAGCTCTCCACAAGGAAATGCCGAAATAAAAGTAAGGTTCAAAACCAAATAAAAAAGAAAAACAAATAAATTTGAAACAAATCGAAGTTTATTTAATAATTTTGAGACCGTGATTGATTAAATTATATATTTGATATTGATTAAGATGTGTTTTTGTTAATGGTTTTCTTCAAAATGACCACCAGTCCTAAAAGAAAACGTAGAAGCACCATCTATAACGTGGAAGCACAGACTACAACCACAAAACAACGACTGAATCATTGGGTTGACTTCTTGGCTAATTTTTGTCAATATATTAACAACACAAAAATTTTTGTCTTTAAGTTAACGCAAACAAATATCGTTAAAAGTGTTAGAGAATAACTAAATCGACAATTTTGTTGTTTACTAATTTTAACGATTCGATTATCGTTAAAATAAGTTACTGAATCGCACTACAGTTGTAGTCTACAAGTTCTGTCTTAATACCTCTAAGAAATAGAAGTGAATTTACATATTGCAAATTGCTTAATGATGTCCTAATATAATCGGTAAAGTAAATAGTTTGGATCAGCCACCAAAAACTGCTGGGATATCGATTGCAAATTGCTTATGGTCTTACGAGCCGGATAAAAAGTATGGTTCACTATATTACTTCGAATGTCTTGTATTAAAAATTAATATCCTCTTAAGGGAAATTACCAACTTCAATTAGTTTTAGTTCAACCCCTACATACATAATTAAGAGTGATACCAACATCATTAATTAAATCAATAACACTTAAAATATTTTTTGTTTTTTAATTCAAACTAAAAAAATATTTTAAACACCTTTTAGGCATTAGATAACTAACATACGCCTTTTTAAAACCACTTCGGCCACTTTTCACCTGTCAACCCACTGTGCCATTACACAGTTCACTATCAGCAGTTGATTTTTCTACAACAGTAGTGTCTGTCTGTTTGTCTGTCTCACATTCAAATCTAAAAGATTATAATCACCGTAGTTGTGTAATTTAAAGGTAGTGCTGTGTCATGGTTATTAGATCTATTTTAGAAAATTTGCATTTTAAATAAATTCTAAAAACATAACATGTACTACGTCGAACAAAAAAAATAAAAAATAAATCAAATAAAACACAAAACAGATAAAAAGCGCAAAATTTTGTGTATTTAAGCATTAAATATGTAGTTTGTCTTTATGTTCAAGACACGCTTTTATATGGTGTTTAATGGTAGAATAATTAACGGTTGTATGGATAAGGAATTGCCAGATTGTTAGCTATAAACAAATTTTGGGAAACAAATTTTTAAGAAAACAATAATTATTAAGATATACATATCTTTTTAACTGCTGCTGGTGCTTTTGAAAAACATTTTAATGTATTTTGATGAAATGTATTTTGATTTAAAGCAAACAGGAAATAGATTAATAATTTTTTTACAAAATCACTTATTACAGTTGAGTTTGTAATGGGTGATTCAAGTAGAGATACTTTTTTCAATAGCCTTTTTTGACAGATAACGTGTGAGTCGTGTCATGCTGTCATGTTATTTTTGTTTAGTATTGTTTGGCATTTCATAATGAAAAGACTTACGCTTGAAAAACGTTTACAAATCGTTCAACTTTATTACGAAAATTCACGTTCTGTGAGGAATGTGTTTCGTGCACTTCGCTCAACTTATGGTCAACATAATCGGCCTACTGAGTGTACTATTCGCAACACCATCACCCATTTTGAAACCCAGCATTCATTATTGAATAATATTTGACCGAATAGACCACGTCAAGCACGCTGAGAAGAAAATATAGCGGCCGTATCTGAGAGTGTACACGAAGACCGTGGAGAGTAGATTCTGCGCCGTTCACAGTAACTCGGACTGTCGTATGGAACGACTTGGCGCATTTTACGTCGAGATCTTAAATTGAAAGCATACAAAATACAGCTTGTGCAAAAACTGAAGCCGCTTGACCTTCCCAAGCGACATTGCTTCGCTCTATGGGCTCTTGAAAAGTTCCAACAAGATCCGGCGTTTTCGAGGCAAATTTTGTTCAGCGATGAAGCCCATTTCTGGCTCAATGGGTATGTAAACAAACAAAATTGCTGCATTTGGGACGAAGAGTAACCTGAAGAGTTTCAAGAACTGCCACTTCATCCAGGAAAAACAACGGTTTGGTGTGGTTTGTGGGCCGGTGGAATCATCGGTATATATTTCTTTAAAAATGATGCCGGTGTGAACGTAACCGTGTCATTCGCCAGTTACCAGTCGAAATGCTCGAACGAGTCATCGAAAATTGGAGTCAACGGATGGACCATCTGCGACGTAGCAACGGCCAATATTTGATAGACATAATCTTCAAAAAATAAATGCCAAAGAATGTTCTTTCAAATGATAATAAATATTTCCCATTAAATTTGAATTTTCTGTGTTTTTTTTTTTTTTTTTTTTTCTTTAAAAAAGTAAGGAACCTCGCAATGGATCACGCGGTATCACAAGATTTCATATTATCTTAAATAATTGATTTTTGGAGCTGTGTAAATAGTTTTGAAATATAAAAAATGTGTATAAATACTTTTGAAATAAAAAATGCTTAATAACTTTTACTTTAATATCAGAAATAAATACCGCTACTTTTTCAGAAGTTACCACAATCTACTCTACACATTTCAGGCATTACAACAACAAAACAATTTTTTCTAAATATTTTATAACAACAATATTCGAATTATATGCAATGCAGATATTGTGCAATGTTACGCAAACATCTATGTTGTAGCTCTCTGGCCCCTTGCAAGCACCTCCATCTACCTTTTAGAACTCCATTTGTACGTTCTATTATATTGAATCATTGAATTTTTTGTCATTAGAGCCAAATATAGCAGTTCCATATGGTATTAGCAGTCAAGGCCCATAGGGGTATTCGTCATCACCTATACAAATTTTATACATGTATGTATTTTGTTACTCACCCAATATCCATACTCAGAGTCCTCTTTGTAAATAGTTTTGTTCCATTACACTTTTTAGGAACCACTCTTCCTAACAAATGAATCGTGAAGGGCTCCAGGATGTGTGGCATCAACATATCGTATCTTCATTTTATTATCACATAACTTTACGATATAATTCTTGGGATGTAACTTTATTTTCCTCTTTATTCGAATAAATTATCACTGCCCACAAGAACTTTACTCTAGAGCATCCAACACGTTTGAAAGCACTTCACAGAAAGTAGATTGTACCATTTCGATTTCATAATCTCTGGCTACACCTTTCGGATAACCTCTCCCTTCTAAGAAACGTAAGCGGGCACTAAGCTTTAAAATTGGCGGAATACCAAATGATTTTTTTTTTTTTGTAGACGGCAAAGAATTATTGTGTATGTCGAGAATATATAAAAACTCAGGCTTGTTTAACCTGTAATGTTGGATAAATCTAATACAGAGAATTAATATAAAAGTTTTTTTTATTGAATTCGGTCACCTACAGTCTATCGGTGGTCAGATGCGTCCCGCAAAACCCGACGAACATTTCGCTGGTGTTTACTTTCCTCCTCTTGCAATAAAATTATTGTTCCAATTCTAAACATTTTGTACACCTTAATTTGTTGTAATTCGTTTGTTTTGTTGGGTTTCCAAAAAGTAGCCGAATTATTTTACTACATAAAAATCACTTCAATACTAAAGATTTTGCTTTGTTTTTTAACTTTTCTTTAAAATATTATATATGTACGTGTATATTTTTTAACAAAACTTTCTTTGATTTTAATTTTTTTTAATTTCCTTCCTTTTTTTACATTGACTGAGAACTGTAGCGGGAAAAATATTTTCACGGGAGATTCACGACAGCATTTTTCCCTTCGAGGGGAAAAAGTTTAATGGGAATAAAAATTCCACTTGATATTGATGATAGGGATGAATAAGTACTTTTCTTGAAAATGAATATTTGTTAAAATTTACTAGATTTTTGTTTTTAAATTGAACTTTATTTAAATTATTTGATTACTATTCGCATTGGGGCACATTTGTTATTTCCAATTATTTTGAAAATGAAGTTTTAATTTTTGTCGATTTTCTTCTCCTTTATCAATGATATCTCCTCCATGAAACTTTGACATTTTCAATTTCGAAACCATAAAAAGTATTTATTTAATTTTATTTATTTATTTATTTATTTATAATTACAAATTATATTCTAATTTTAAACAAGTGGATTAACGAAGGCTATTTATTGCCTTTTGTAGTGAAAATAGACCAATGCCTGTGGTGGGAATCGAACCACCGATATGCATAGCACTCACCCTGGGATCATGCGCCAGACTCCTTGTCGCTTGAAAACTTACCTTCCAGGAGTGCTCCAATAGGATATTCGCTAATTTTCATAAAACAAAAAAGAAAATAATTTAATGATTTTCAAAAAGCATACTTTGATCTGTATTATTTAAAGTATCGCTGTTTTAGACCACTTCGGAGAGTCATAAAAGTAATTAGCAAAAATAAGAAATATGCAGGATCAGAAGGATCTAAATTAAAAAGCCAACAGATCTAGGTATTTGGTAAAAAAAAAGAATGTTTACTTTTATTGATTTTTTTTTTTTTTGCTACCGTTTTGAAAAACTGTAAGCCAATGAACGTTTCATGAAGACTTTATGATCTAAAATCCTTCCTTATAAAAATTAAACAAATTCCTTCGAAAATCCTTCTGCAGATGCAGGGAATTTCCCATTTTTGAGGGAGTTTTGATGAAAATTTAAAGCAAAGGGAAAAACGTAGGGAATTAAATTTTTTTTTTTTATCGAAATTAAGGGAATTTTTTTTAATGTTTAAAATTTTCCTCAAGAACAGAAAAACAAATCATTAGTAAAAGTAACAAATCCGAACTAATTTTTGTCATATTTTGGAAAATTGTTGAAAAATACTATTCACAAATTCAATTTAAAAATACTATTTGTTCAGGTTGTTAGCACAGTCTATTATGTTTAATTTCCTCTATGTTTTATTACTTGAGATCGAAGGATATGAACATAATGAACAACTTTCATAGAACATATATGTAAGATTTTTGTACCAAATCATATTTTCGACAATTTTTAAAAATGTTCACAAATTCAATTTAGAAAAACTATTTATGCAAAATATGAATAGTTATGTTTTTTAGTGTAATATATGAAAAATTATGCTGTTAAGTATAAAATATGCAAAAATATTCCATTTAAATTGCTAAAATATGCTCTAAAGTAAAGATTTTCTATAAAAATATGGCAAAATATGATGATAATCCTAAAATATGCTGTTATGACCAAAATATGCAAAAATATGATATAACAAATCGATGCCAAAATTCTCAACATTTTCTGAAGCGTATAGATAACTAACAGCTTGGCTCATTTAATGCTTAACAAAAAATATGATTTGCATATTTTTGGTTGCCCTGCATATCAATAATATTTTTAGCTTACTTTTGATTTTTTTTATTGTGCTAGCGTTGCTGGCTCTAACATACTGAATTTCGTCTGCGCGTGGCTGAAATTTTTATAAGTGAAACATATATTTCATAATATTTTTTTTTGCGAACTGATTTTATTAAATACTCGAAACATAACTGATCTTAAACTGATCATGTGTCATCTGACATAAGAGTATGTATTACACAAACATATGAACATATAAATTAAACAATATATTAATAACTGAAACTCAAATAAAAATCTTAAAACATATAATTGCGCATTTTGGAATATGAATTATTTAAGATTAGAAATATGTGTTGAAATTCAATTCAACATTTAATTGCCACTATAGAACTTTATGCAAACTTAAGCAATTTTTACTGCGCTTTTTTAAAAACAAATGAAATAGAAATCGTAAATTCAAGCTGGCTACTATTTTATCAGCAAGCATTTTCATAATTTTGTGGGGGAGAGCAACAAATTAAAAGGATACATCTTAAATTCGAAGAAATAATAAAAATTATTGCGATTTTAATTGTATTTGCTATTATACGTATTTAAAAGAGAAGAGGAAAAAGTAAATGAACTTTTGTAAATAAACAATAATTAAGGGTAAATTTAAATCAAATACATTTTCTTCTTTGGAGCAATGCACAGTGGTTTTGAAATAATTCTATAACTTTATAAATTTCACATGGCCAATTCTGATATGTATTCCAATTGATTTGGAGGAGCACATGTCCTTAGCGTGTCTGGGAGACAGAGGGTGGACCTCCAAAGTTGGTGACCTCGAGTATGAAATTTGTTTAAAAAATTGACAAAATTTCATTTATGATTTGATTGACAAAAAATTTTACAGATTATAATTCTCTATAAAAAAAAAATATTTCTTTTAATTTAAAAAATATTTAGACTGTAGTAAAATGTTCACCCATTTTTAGCGTTTTTTTAGTTCTTTTTTTAACTTGGCCCTAAAATTTTTTTTTTAAATATCTCTGGGTTTTGTACAATATTCTAAATAATTTTATATTTCGAATTCGTTTTGAAGTAGAAAATTAAAAAAAAAATGTGATTTTCCTCAAAAAGGTGGTGACATTTTTTCACTTTAAAATCTATTATTTTCCTCTGGACCATACATTTTTTTATGTTTCTAAAAGAATGCTAACGCAAATTCATGTAAAGCAAATCCGTTTAGGTTAACAGTCGCCCCGCTAGCCCTATCAGAACCTATGCTACAACGTTCACATGTTGATTTTTAAGACGTCTTTTTATTTTAATTCTCTTTTGAAGTTGCTACCAAAAATCATTTGTGTTCACATGATGGTTTTTTAGTTTCATGATTTTTTTTAATTTTCTCTTTTTCCTTATATGCAGGGTTGATTTTTCTTGTTTGTAGTAATACAACTAGTTCAAAAGAAAAAAAAAACGAATAAAACGTAATGAGAAAAATGCAAATGAGTGTGAAGGAAAATAACAAAAAAAAAAAAAAAAAATCATGAAAACAAGAAACGTTATTTTTTCTCAATTCCACTTTCAACTCTACCCCGCTCGTTACCAAACAAAAAAAAAAAAAAAAAAACATGATTTAAAATCATCATATGTTCACCAAACACACAAAAAATATTTAATAAACAACGCCTCTGATAAGGAGAGGGTGACCATTTTACTGAAAAAAGTCAATTTTTAAAACAAGTTTTCCCCGAACTGGGAGTTTGGGTATTTTTTAACACAATGTCGATAACATTGACATATAAAGCTTCGTGCTGCGTTCTTTGGGAAATGCCAAAAGAAATATAAATAACTGTGTACGGAAGTTTCAATTGAAGTATGGCACCTAGTTGGAGAGCATCATGGAAATTTAAACCACTAATGCAGGACCACCACTTAAGCAGTATATCTGGGGCAGAAATAGACAGCCGGAAATACTGTCCATGCAATCCGAGCCTGAAGTTGAAGATTCATTCAAGGTTGTGTTACGAAGCTGAAGCAGCAAAAAATAGCGGCTATCCTTCCTGATGAATCGCCAAGTCGCCTTAAGCGGATGATAAAAAATATTCTTTACCAGCTTTCTTTACCAGACTTTTACCAGCTTCTGAGTTTTCTGAAGAAGAGACGATAGCGCTTATGCTGGAAATTGAGAAAGGCTTTACTCGATAAAGGACACCCAATTCTGCCATGTTGCACAGACATACTGAAAAAAAAGCAAAATATTGTTAAACCACCTAGTGAAAATACTTGAAAATACCGCTTCAACGCTTCTCTCAACATTGGAACTTGATAAATCTGATCTGACGTTAATATGCTAATGGAGATTTGGTGGATTTTCTGCACTATCAGAATACAAATAAGCTTCATTAGGGGAAAGTTATAAGTTGAAAGACTACAGAAGTGTCTTTGTGGAATTGCTGGTTCCACTACGCTTAAGAAAGGATTCAAATTAACCATTTACGTCAACTAATGCTACTAAATATGTTTGGAAAAACCCAACTCCAGACTCAAAGGTATATTGCAGACTATTAAGGTTTCAATATATAAAATAAAGTAAACAATGCACACAAAACATATGGCCATTATATCAACGCAATAATTATGAAATTTTAGCAAAATATAAATAAAGTTGTCGGAAATACTCAAAATCCCAGTTCGGGGAAAACATGTTTTAAAATTTGACTTTTTCAGTAAAATGGTCACCTGTTGTTATCAGAGGCGTGGCTTATTAAATTTTTTTCTTTTTCGTGTTTAGGTATTTTTGAAGTCCACAAAGAAAAAAATAAAATTGACGAAATTCTGATAGGGCTAGCGGGAAGGCTGTTACCCCAAATTCCCTTGGATTTATTTTACATGTATTTACGTGAAGCATTCTTTTAAAACATAAAAAAAAATTTATGGTTCAGAGGAAAATAATGATTTTAAAGTGAAAAAATGTCACCACCTTTTTGAGAAAAATCACCAAAAATTAAAATTTTGTTTAATTTTCTACTTCAAAATAATATTACTTTTTATCGGAACATAGGTATATATTTCTTGCACAAAAATTATTTATAATTTTGTAAAGAATCCAGAGAATAGTTTAGAAAATTTTTAGGACTCAAATTGAGCCCGCCAATTTAAAAAAAGCATGTCCTAAACTGGGTAAAAATTTTATTTCGGTCTAATATCTCTTAAAGTAAAAGAGATATTCCACACATGTAAGCGTATTTCTTGTAGAGAATTATAAGGACTATATATGTGTAAAATTTTTTTCAATCAAATCATAAATGAAATTTTGGCGATTTTTTTAAAAAATGTTTATACCCTAGGTGGCCAACTTTGGAGATGCAACCCCTGTCCCTCAGACCCGCTAAGAACCTGTGCTCCTCCAAATCAATTGAAATATATCTCAGGATTGGTCATGTGAAATTTCATTCAAATACATTCAGTAGTTCTAAAATTACAGAATCATTAAAAAAAATCAGTTTTGGACCACTGTGCAATGTGTAAATTATAAATAAATATATTTTGTTTCACTTTATTTCATGTTTATTATTATTATATTATTTATTTTTTTATATTATTTATTTTAAAGAGTAAAAATTTAACAAAAGGTTCATTGTATCTCCAGTCAAGTTCAAATAATGTTTGTAATATTAACAATAAATCCCAAATTAAATAAATATTAATATTTTTTATAAACACCTGTCATTAAGTAATTTATATAGTATAAATTTCATGGAAATATTGACTTACCTATAGATTTGCCTGTTAAATAACTTATTTTTGTAATTTCTCTTTAATATTTATTCTCTAAAATTTCTTATGAAACGTGCCTGAGCTATTATAGTGAATTGCAGAAGTTATTTTTTTTAACGTAATTAAATTAATTGATTTTAAATACTACATTAAGAAATAACTCTATAAAATAGTTGCAAACCTTTTTAAAATTGTTTATAATATATAAATGGAAAAAAATAGATTTGTTTTGTGTTTACTTAAAAAGTAGGACAAACAAAAGTTTAAGTTATTGTGTTATTCGCAATAGCAAACAATTTATCCCAAATATTCCTAAGAAAAACATCATCTTAGATCTTTTCGCACTTTGTTATTGATATCATTTGATTTGAATCTATTTAATTTTTAATCATATTTTTATCGAAAATCTTCCAAAGATTTTATTTGTTTTGTAGACTTTGAGTCTAGAAATTACACGCGCGTAAAATAGATATTATATATATATAATTTCCTATAGAAAAGGAATTTATTGAAAATTCCCTATGAAAATAAAATTTATTGAAAATTTTCTATGAAAATAAAATTTATTGAAAATTTCTTATGAAAATGAAAATTTCCCATAGGAGGCATTGAAACTTGATAAGTCTGATCTGACGTTAATATGCTAATGGGGATTTGGTGGATTTTCAGCACTATCAGAATACAAACAAGCTTCATTAGGGGAAATTTATTAAAAATTTTCTATAAAAAGAAAGTATCGAAGATTTCCTATAAAAAGAATATTTATTAAAAATTTCCTATAAAAAGAAAATTTATCGAAAACTTTTCACAAAAAGAAAATTTGTTGAAAACATCCTATAGAAAGGGAATTTATTGAAAATTTCTTATGAAATTTGCTATGAAAATGAAGTATATTGAAAATTTGCTATAAAAAGAAAGTTTATATTCTTTCTTTTGGAGTTGTTGCCATTTTCTTCCGCCCTTTCATGTTTTTCCATAACTTTCCACGTTATTTAAATAATTGTACACAACTGTCTTTCCTCTATTAATGTTTTTTGGCTATTTGGATCGGATTCTGACCCTGAGATTTCAAAATCAGAATTTTTTCTTTTTCAGAGTTATTAAGAGCCTTACCACGTCCCCTTTTGAATAAAAACTATCAAAATAAAAATTCTCTAGCCGTTTATATTGAAAGAAATTCAAATCATAGCCTTCCTGATTAATATTCAAAGAATTCCTTATTCAAGTGACACACGAAAAAGTATCACAGAAATACATGTCTTTAAATAAATGCATAATTTTAGTATAACAAAATATGTATATTTTTTATTTCTTCAGGAAACTAAAACCAACAATTTGAAATTTGGTTGCGCAAAAAATTATTTTTTTCTGAACTTTAGTTTAGGAGATATACTTAATTAAAGTTAAAAAAATGTGATTCCTTATTCAAACGGCAGGCTGTGTATATATAAAAGAAAATTATCCTATAAAAAAAATGTATCGAAAATTTCATATAAAAAAAAAATACTATAGAAAGTAAATTAATCGAAAATTTCATATGAAAAGAAAATTTATCCAAATTTTTTCATAAAAAAAAATTTATTAAGTCTTTTTATGTCAAAAATTTAACAACACAAAATTTTCCATCTCTGATTTGGCATAGTTTCACTGATGTTGCCATATCTAACTATGTTAACCCCTAGCAGTCCATCTACATGTAACAGAATATGTAAAACTTTCTGTAAGAGTGTGTAAATTCTCTCTCTGAGAGAATTAATTTCCGTATAGATTCAAATATTAGTATTATAAGAAATATTATGAGACTGTTGTGATGAGATTTCTCTACACAACTACCTTATGAGCTGTCAAAAAAAAAAAAAATACATATATACAAAAGTTTGTTTGCGTGTGTACATGTGTTTTTTGGAAATTACTTCAAAAACAATGTTTTTGTAAAATTGTTTTGTTTTAATGGTTATTTTACATTAAAAGAATATTTTTTTTTAAATTATGCTAAAAAAGTCGGTATTTCTTAAATAAAAACATGTTTACTCCGTGACTAATTGAATGTAATGATATCTTATAGGATTTATTATAATACGTGTAGTACCCCTTATTTAAGATTTAACACAACATAAAGAAAATGTTTACTCTCTTCGGCGTTATCTCTCATATTATAACAGCGTTAATCTCAGTTGTAGACCTGGGATAGTATACACGTAGACATTTTTATATTTATGTTTTATATTCTATCTCTCTCTTTAAAATGTTACGTGTGGACTAATAAGAAATCTGTTGCGCAATCTATTTCGCAATAACTGTTTAAACATAAAGTTGAGCAGTAATGTTTTTTTTTATATTTTGTTCTTTTTAATAAAAAAAGTGCAAAATTAACATTGTTTTAAGAAAGCAAATTAAAACGGAAAAAATAAAGTTTTCGTTAAAAAAAGTCAACTTAAAATATAAATTTCTCATGTACGTGTTCTTCACCCGCTGACATAAAGTTGGAAATAAAAATTTGTTATTTTTTATGTTAGGAAATAAAAAGAACTCTTCGTGTAGACGTAGAGTAACATTGTAAATAAATATAATTTTAAAATTAGACATTAAGGAGCCACAAAAAATATTTTTGTTGAAATTATTTAATTTTTTCTTTGTTTATAAAATAACATACAATTTAAATTCCTAAAATTAAAATTAATTTATTAAAAATCCTTATATAGGTGTTATGTTATCTGATCCTTATTTCAACAAATAAAAGTTAATTTTAAACAAAACTTGTTTAATAGAAAAATAATAAAATGAATGTGAAATATTCATACGAATTATTACTTAATAGTGATCAGCAATTTAAATGTTTATTATTAGAAATATAATTATTTAAATTATTTATTTATAGCCAACAACCGCGAAGATTTCTAGTCAAATATATTTTAAGTAAATAAATAAATTAGTTTATAAATAATAACAAACAAAATCTAATAGATTTTTTTTTCTTTTTTTTTGTTTGAATTAATTGCTGCCACTTAAAAAAAAAACAGCTTAAATAATAAAAAAAAAAAAAAAAAATGAACTCATAAAAAATATTTTTATATTTTTTCAAAAGGTTTTGTGGATAACTAAAAAAAATAGCTTATAAAAAGAATTGCAAAATAAGTATTAAGTTCTGGCTTAGCAACAATTTTTAGTAAAAATCACTTGAAATAAACAAGAAAAAAAATAATGAATTAATAAAAAGCAGCAACAAAATTTTTGTTTTAGATGTTAAATTGTTGTGAAAGGCTCATTGACTTAAGAGAGAAAAAAAAACAGACAGACAGAAAAAGAACTTGATGGGAATTTATTAAACAAAAAAAAAAAGCTGTGGTTTATTTTATTAAAAAAATATCAAAAAAAAAAAAAAAATAATAATAATAATAATAAAACAAAAAGAACCAAAATACTGACGTAGCGTCTGAAAATCCACAAATAAATTTATATTTATAAATACATTAAACATACATATGTATGTATGTATGTATGTATGTAACACATGTTTGTTTATAAGTATATTAATATAATAATTGTTATGCAGATTTTTTTTGTTTCTGTTTTGTAGCAAACAAAAAAATATTGTTTATTTGACATTATACTGAATTGCAAGTACAAGGACCTCGTCGCCCAAACAGCCAGCAAAAAAAAAGAAAAAGAAAAAAAATTAAATATCCATCAATAAAAATATAAATTTATTAAACATTTTTAAAAATGTCAAATCAAATATGTACAGTTAAATTGACCTTATTTGAAAAGATTTATTTAATTTTACTAAAGTTTTTGCACTTTTAAATAGAACGCCAGAGATTGTATAAAATATCAATGTTTCCTGAACAAAAATAGAAAATAAAAAAATATGTTGCCATGTTTAAATTTAGAAATTAATAAAATTGAGAAACAAAATGACAGATTAGCTGTCTAAGAGAATTGTGAATGCTGGTGTTTCAATTAATAGGGATATTCATTTAATCAATAAAGAGATTAATTTTATGACTAGGAAAAGTAAAAATTATAAATTTTAACTTAACTTTATCAACGAACGATAGATAATAAAACTCATGCAGTCATGTTAGTTATAAAATATTTAAAATTAAATCGTTCGTTTTTCAATAATTGAAAAAATTTTTGTGAAATTAAAAAAATATTTAAATAAAATTATGTTTTCGTTCCTTAAAAAGGGGAAATAATAAATTGTAATTTATGCTTTGCTAAAATACATGTATATTCTTAATGTCACCTCAATTGATTTAGAAACTGTTTCACAATATATATTTTACATATTAGTCAATATATTTAATAGAAATGATATCGGATCATACTTTAGCCTACAGCTCAAAATAACGTCAGAGCTTCTGAATTCATGATCGAATTTGCTATCAAAATGAAATTATACGAAAATAAATTTCAGATATTGTAGAAATATTTCACTAGTTATTATCATTCTCGGTTCATATTTAACCGAAATTTTCATATCTTTAAAGCGAAGGTTAAAATTCGATTTATTCATGTAAAATTGAGGTAGAATCAGAAATATGCACCTAATTTTTTTAAAACTTATAACTTGTCCACTGACAGTTTGAAAATAATCTGGTAACAAATACGCGCAAAAAAACCTTATCCAAAGATAATCCCTTACAACCTCTCTACACGTAACAGAATATGTAAGATTTTTATGTCAGAGAATGTCAAATTTACTTTCTGAGAGAATTATCTCACATGTAGATTCAATTATTAGTATTATAATAAGTATTATAAAGGACAAGGAAGCTCTGATGCCTTCCATCGCTTTCCCTTCCTTTGTTTGGCTTATGACAACGGCTGTTGCTCCGCTCTTAAATGTTACCGTATTCTGCCAAAACAATTTGGCTGTTGAACCGGACAGACAGGCTTCCGCGCCCTGTGCTGGTATCTTTAAAGCCATTAGTTGGTCGTTCGCCTAGTTCTAAGTGTGAACTGAAATCACAGTGGTTTATATTCCTTATCAGAACTAAAAGTCAGTCAAGAGATTTCTTTGTTTAGACGTCCAAAAGATCCTCCATCTTCGACAATTGCATCTGTAACTGTCCTTCCTGTAAAAGTAACCTAAAAAGCACGTGTCAGTCCAGGATCCCAACGAGTCATCCATGTCCTGCTATCTGTCAATTCCAAAATACCTTAAGTAGGCTCTGTCCTGATCCAATATTCCTTTCCCTTATGTCATCCCCAGTCATGTTGCTGTCCACCGCATCCTTATACTGTATTTTATATAGTGCGAGTTATTTGTGTCTCTTTATTATAGATTAGTCGACCGTAAATACAGTTTTCTTTACGATCTTGTCAACGATAAGATCAATTGACTTCAGAACATTAGAAATAATCTATAAAATTTTTGCATGTTCGGCTTAAGTTCATTGAATAATTATAGATTATAATTACAGTGTAAAAGTTTTATTGGACACTCGGCAGAATGGAATGCATTTTCTGGTCCACCACGACCTTCGTCAGCACTCTTCAGCATCCCACCGTGGTGTTTTCTGTAAACATCATCTGTTTAACTTAAAACTTTTTGGATAATGGAATTTGTAACTTATTTTCCCTATATGTTATTACGTAAGACGAATGGTTTACGATAAAGCTTTTTTACAATTATTTTGTATTCTCCTTTTTCAATTATTATTGTTCATATGCTTAAAGCTACCAGTTTTTGATTTACTACCTAAAAACTAGTAGCTTTAAGTATATAAACAATAATAATTGAAAAAGGAGAATACAAAATAATTGTAAGAAAGCTTTATCGTAAACCATTCGTCTTACTTAATAACATATAGGGAAAATAACCCAGAAAAAACTTTTTGGTTTTCGGTAATAACAACTACTTATTAAAGTATTTTCTTGGTAATGAGGCGTCATTATTATTTGCCTACTCTGTATTACATTAATAAGTACTCAATAGTATAATAGCACAGTAATACTGCAATCACGTGGATGAGTTGCCTAAAGCGCCGGATTAACAACCAGAAGGTTGTTAGTTCAACCCCATTCTGAAGCTGTTAGTTTTTTATAACAAAATGTCTAAAAAGATATTTTAAACTAAATAGAGTTTTTGTCACTTACGATTTTATGTGTGAGATGGTGTACTGAGTAAGACGTTAGTCAGTAAAAACGAATGGTTACTGTGTGTCCAAGTTCGAGTCTCACTGAAGGCAAAATTTTTTTGTTTTTTTTTTTTTATTTTCGTTTAAGTACATATTTTTGAGTACCCCTAGAGTCAAAAAATAACTACATGAATTTGTGGACAACTCGAACAAAAATAACTAGTTATTCAGGCAAAAAATAAGTAGTTTATTTTTGTTTCGAATTATACCTGCTAGATTACCAGGAAAGCAAAGTTTTTGCTGGGAAGTTATAGATTCCCTTTCATAGCAAGCATTTCTTCCTAAAAAAAAAACAACAAATATGTATGTTTTATGTAGATACATGCTTATAAAAAAAAAAAAAAAAAACAACAACACTGAGTCATTGCAATGCTTCTATTTCCAACAAAAAACTTCCAAGCATACATAAAAAATTATTGTGTATATATATACAATAAAACTACTGCAACAACACTGAAAGTCATTGTCATATTTTTATATATGTTTGTGTGTGTATATTTTTAATAATTTTTTCAAATTTTTGCCTATAACTCGGTTGTTTATGGCCCGATATGTTTAATTCATAAATTCATTTTTACACAAAAAATTTGGAGATTTTTTTCTCAATTTTTATGCTAAATCGATCCAATAATAACCGATATATTGGGCAATAAGGAATTTCGACTTTTTGAAGACCTATTATAAGTCACGTATTGTATTTCTTATTTATATACATCGGTCATAAATATTTTTACAAAATTTCGGTTTTTGAATCAACCAAATTGCTTCATAGCAAGCAGTTTAGTTGACAACAACAGTATTATAATGATTATTGGTGTTTTTTTTTTTTTTTTTTTTTTTTTTTTTGTATATGCAGTTAATTTTTTTGTATATATAAATACATACATGTATGCTATAAGTTGTTGTTTTGTTTTTTTAATTTAAAGTTAACAATGGTTTACCAAAGGTATATTAACGAACTATCGTTTTTGAATACAACTTTAAGGAATTTTGCTTAACAATGGTTAGTAAAGCTGAGTTTATTTGAATACTGCCGTATATTCTTAATATTTTATTATTTACATACCAATTGTTGTTAACATTACTTTTAAAGCACTTAAATTTCTTATTGCTTTTTTAGTTTTATTGTTTAATATTTGATTAAAACAATGTGGTGTTATCATAAATAATTAATTTATACCAACCAGAAAACAAAAAATAAATCAGGCATATTTCTTTGTTTGAAATTTTTTGTTAAAAAAAATACTTCCTCCCTCAATACAAAATTTCATCTATTCTTAATAATGAACAAAAATAAATAAACACAAAAAAGTAAATGTTCGTTCAAGTGCTGCACATGCCAATCAGCCAAGCCGTACTTAATTTAAAGTTTCTTTTAATACAAAAATGACTTTTGAACAAAAGTTAACAAAAGAAACTGGAAACAAAAACAACTCAAAAAATTCATAAAAATATTAACAAAGTAATACTTACACATATTGTATTGATCATAATAATAGTTTAATAGTTGAATAAATTGGGAAAAACGAATTATTTACACACTTTATGATAGTGATTTATATATTAGTTTATTTTATACAGTATCGAGCATAAAAAATACAACGCTAGGCTGTACGATTTTTAATCGCATTGATTACGTCTTTTTGCTGTGATTGTATTCTTTGTGGTCTTAACCAGCGATACATAGCCAGCAAAAACTTTGCTTTCCTGTTAAGCTAGCAGGTATAATTGGAAACAAAAATAAACTACTTATTTTTTGCCTGAAAAACTATTTATTTTTATTCGCGTTGTCCACAAATTCATGTAGTTATTTTTAGACTCGAGGGGTACGCAAAAATATGTATCTAAACGAAAACAAAAATAAAAAAAAAAAACAAAAAAATTTTGCCGTCAATGAGACTCGAACTGGGACACAAACTAACCATTCGTTTTTAATGACTAACGTCTTACTCAGTACACCATCTCGCACATAGCATCCTAAGCGACAAAAACCCTTTTTAGTTTAAATTATCTTTTTAGACATTTTGTTATAAAAAATTAACAATTTCAGAATGGGGTTGAACCAACAACCTTCTGGTTGTTAATCCGGCGCTCTAGCCCACTCATCCATGTGATTGCAGTATTACTGTGCTATTATACTATTGAGTACTTATTAATGTAATACAGAGTAGGCAAATAATAATGACGTCACATTACCAAGAAACTACTTTAATAAATAGTTGTCATTACAGAAAATCAAAAAGTTTTTGCTGGGTAGGAATAGTAATTACAAATTTTATTAAAAAGTTTGTAAATTAATGCGAGCAAAAAAATGCATCTCCAAAAAAATCAACAGAATTTTTTAAATTTTGATAAAAATAATAATTGAAAAATGCTGAAAACTATAATTTGATTGAATTACTATCAATTACTACCAATACACATAAATTTAAGGTCATTTTAACTACAAAGGATGTTCATGATATTAAAAAAAACTCTCTCCATTCTTTATAAGAATTTAGAAATATTTTAGAATAACATTATGGTACTGAAATAATATTAATGTGTAGTTCAATAAAAAAAAAAATATATATATATATATATATCTTATATACACAATATTGACACGAAAAAATGGTAAAAGTCATGGAACAGTAGATATTTGACATTACTCGAATGAACACATGTAGCCATTTAAAGCTACCACATCCACCAATCGCTGATGATATTAATATGATAACGAGAAACCCTTCTAACATATAATAAATTATTTACTAAAATCATACTAGCAATTTTGGAGGCAGGTGAAATGAGGTGCTATTACGACAATTTGAATTAATTTGACTCTAAACGCATACATTTCGAATTTAGACTGTCTAGATAGATATATTTCCTTAAATATAAATTTCCAGTAGTAGAAAAGTGCAACAGTCCAATAACCACGAAGCATTAAATTTTAATTATTTGACATAGGAAGATTGTCAAAGTAGGTATAGGTATAGAATTTTTTCCAGAACCAAAATCAAGTGATATGTGGACATTATTTGCGTTATCGGGCATCAAATAACGTCGTATCATTATGAAAAAATTATATTTAGCTGTTGATTCTATCACAATAACAACCGAAACTGGTCGCGTTATTTCGGTCCAAAGCTCTTATACAATTATGAATTATCAAATAAAGCCAAACTATCATGAATATTTGCTCGCTTTTTTTTAGAAAACTTTTGTAAGATTTCAAACTAATAAAAAAAAATAATTATTATAAAAATATCAATCTCTATGAAAAATTTTTCAAAATAGTTAAGAAAAATAGCAAAATTTAATAGAAAGTACGATTATTTGCTAATATTTCTATATGAAAGAATAGCAAATAGTAAATAAAAAAATCATTCTAATTTGTTTAGAGTTGCACTTTTTTTGCTCGCTCAAATTTTCAACTGCTTTTACTAAACGTTTAATAATTTTCCTTACATACATACAAATTTTATACGGCACAAATATTAAAATCACAACAATATTGTTACATCGGGTTACGCTATAAACAAAATATGTGCGAATAAAGATCATATCACATAGCGTTGCATTTTTTATGCTCGATACTGTACATATAAAAATCTTACAGTAAATTTCAATTGTTACTTTTGACAGTTGAAAACGAAAGTCAAATATATGTTGATTTTTGTGTTTGCATTTCCCATAACAATTTTATAAATATTTATGTTTTAATGTTACAAGTGTTTCGATACATTTAATATATTTTCTATTTACTGGAGTCAGGGGTATATAAACTTAACTTTTCTGTCCTGTTTGTTCAAAAATAAATAAAAATACAATAAAAGAGTAACGTCATTTGCGAAGGTTAAAATAATTTATGTGCAAAAAAATCATTTAAGACAAAAATATTCGTATGTATAAAGAAATAGACAAATATGTCTGATGTTATGTCTAAATATGTCCCTCTCTCTTTCAGTGTATGTGAGAGCATGTTGCAAAAAAAAAAAAAGAAAAAAAATTGCATAAATTAATAAGTTAATGTTGATTTATTTTTTATTTATATGTATACTATAGTAAGTTTCTTTCTTTTATTTTTCATTTAATTTATTTGCAAATGTACCATTTTTAGTAATCAATTAAATTCCAATAATGAAGAAATATTTGTAAATAGAAACACAGGGGAATTAAGGAATGAGAAACCAATACATTTACAAATAAATACAGTTAATCAGAAAATTAATTACATTCTGTAAACTTTTGTAATTATTAAAACAAAAGAAAAACATTTTTACTTTTATTGAACGTTTTTTAATAACTTTTAAAAAACAAAAACTTAAACATTTTTTTTTTCCTTAAATGTAGTTTTATTTTTTTAACATACTGTCTTAACTTAACTATATTTTATTGTATACAAGTTATGATTGTATAAAAAATAAATTATACGTTCGTTATGGACACTTAGTTTTTTTTTTTATTTATTTAACTGCGTAGTTTTTCATCAGTTTTTCCTGATTGAAAAATCATATGAAATAAAGTTAAAATATATGATGAATGTACAAATAATAAAACTAACGTCATTTACAAGTGATGTTCATGAAAAAGATTTTCTATTTAATTAATTTATTGAATAAATTAAACAAAAACAATTATGACGTGTAAAAAGAAGCTTTAAGAAAATACTTTTGTAGAACAAATTTGAACAAGCTTAGGGATCTTGTTGAAGGTTTTCTTATAGATGATAGCAGAGACGGGGGGCCAATCTATAAGAAAATATTTAATTATAATTACTCAGATAGGAGTAATTATAATTGTAGGGATGAGAAAAAAAATTACAAGATAAGTGTTAGAATTCATAGGGTAGCTGGCTGTTACTGCATAAAAACTCACCTTTCTTGGGTGTTACTTTTAAGGAATGAAGTGTAAATATTCTGCAGGATGCGGTAAGTATAAATTTTAGGTTAAGGTAAGTATAAGTTTTAGTTTAAGGTAATTATAAATTTAGCGGTAAGTATTTTAGATGATATGATTTTCGCGATGGATGGTTAACAAGTGACTTTTCTTCAGGACAGCAATCATAGTTAGTAAGAAATTTATTTCAATAAATTTCGGGTTTTTAACGAAATCTAATTTTAAATCACTAACATTTTCCTTTACAGTGTGTACTAAAAGTGCTACCAATTTATACAATTAATATAAAAATTATAATGAATAATTATAATTTAAGAGTTCAAATAGCTTGGACATAGCGCCGGCCTTGGCATTAGGCAAGAGAATTGGGGTATCTTGGGCACATAGTACGCGGGCCAATAAAGGTATCGCCTCAAATAGTATTTCGGCATCTGGGGTTACAGATAAGTTTGTTTGTTGATTGATCTGATGGTTAGGTGGCTGTTGATTAGCTTCCTGTTATAGGCCTTGCCTATTAAGCTGACATGATAGGTTAGTTTCACGGCCTCCAACCTGTCGAGTACGTTTACGACGTGGATGTAGTAACGTATGATGAAATCTGTCGAAGATTCGACAGATGTCCATCGAGAACAGGCTTTTAAATCGTGGCATCTTGCCAAGCAATTTAATCAGTACCTGTATCTTTCTACGACTTCTTCCCTCTTTTTGTTCATCATTTTTAAGAACTTCCGACGTGGAAACTGTTGCACAGTGCGCACTTATAGGTATCTGGATCTTTTCTTCTACTGCTAGTGGTGGCTTGGCTTCGACAGCCTGCAGCTGGACGAGTGGTTTCAAATCTTCTATTGTTCCTAGAGATAAAAAATTAGTTCGTTTAATAAAATTAACTCCTAGACTATGAAGTTTATATGAAATTGAATGTAATAAGTGAGTACTATTTTTAAATATAAATTAATTAATATGATTTCTTTCTTAAACATTTACAGAAATCTCTTTATATACATTTAATTAAATTATTTAAAAACTAATATTTATAAATTTAAATGTTAAATACTCTTTATAAGACTTTACAGTTGTTTTTAGCGAATCTCGTTTAATATGGTGATGTGTTGGTATCTCAATAATGTCTTTAATTCCCATTAAATATCGACCGATATTTATTAATTGATCTCCTTCCATTTCAAAGCTGTAACTCCTCTTGGTTTAAATTAATAACACTTCATTTTGTAATATTTAGAGACCCTTGTCTCTACCGAGAAATAAGTAGACAAATCTATCCTGTATCAGAAAGTAAAAATGCTCTTTCTATATACAAGGGCGGATCATTAAGTCCGTGACTTTTCGAACTTCCCTCGTAGTTATATGAAATGCAACACTATTCTCATCAAGTACCACCTGTTAATAGACAACTGTTAAGCAAGTGTCGTCATTTGCTTTGCTTTTAACAGATGTTCAAAACATACAACCTCCTCGTGTATTTTTTCTAAAAATGGAAAAAAGTGAATTTCGAGTGCACATTAAACATTATTTTTCTGTGAAAAAAAAAACCGTCAATCAAACCAAGAAAAAGCTCGATAAATACTATAGGAACTCTGCACCATCGATTTCAATGGTAAAAAAGTGGTTTACTGACTTTCGTTGTGGTCGCACAAGTACAAATGACGCTGAACATTCTGGACGGCCAATTGAGGTCAGTACACCCGAAAATTTCGAAAAAATCCACGATATGGTGTTGGCCGGCCGAAAAGTAAAAGTGCGTGAGATTGCTGATGCCATAGCCATTTCATATGGCAATGTGGTTTCGATTTTAAATGATCAGCTGGATTTAAGAAAGTTATCTACAAGATGGGTGCCGCGTTTGCTCTCAATTGACCATAAACGTAAACGTGTGACAATTTCAAACTCTGAATGAGTTTTTGCGGCGTTTTGTAACTGCAGATGAATTATGGATCCATTACTGTACTCCGGAAACCAAGCAGCAGTCTAAACAATGGGTTTCTCCGGGTGAACCTGCTCCGAAGAAGGCCAATGTAGGTTTGTCGGCCAATAAGGCGATGGCAACAGTTTTTTGGGAAGCTCGAGGGATAATCCACATCGGTTACCTACAAAAGGGAAAAACAATAAACGGCGAATATTATGCCAACCTATTAGACCGATTTAATGAGGATTTAAAAAGAAGACGACCCCATATGGACAACAAAAAAGTTCTTTTTCATCAAGATAATGCACGGGTGCACACGTGTGCAGTCTCAATGGCAAAACTCTATGAATTGGGCTACGAATTGGTACCTCATCCGCCATATTCTCCGGATTTCCAAATCTAAAGAAATGGCTCGGTGGAAAGAGATTCAGCTCCAACGATGAAATTATTGACCTATTTTAAGGACGACACTCGCTCAAAATTTGACAGTAGTCTATTAACAGGTGGTACTTGAGGCGAATAGTGTTGCATTTCATATAACTACGAGGGAAGTTCGAAAAGTCACGGACCGCCCTCGTAAATGAGGGCACTAAACTTAAAGATAAACAGAAAAAAATTGCTTCTATTGCAGCAATTTATAATATACGGGATTTAACTTAAAAAATCTGATCAGTTGTTTTAGGTCTTACCTTATTTCGCGTATATTCATATACGCTATACTGATCGGTATCCACTTCCAAAGAGCTAAAGGCCCCTATACGCAATGCAATCGTGAACAAAGAGCTAAAAAAAAGGAATTCAATAATCAAAAATCAACTTTTCAAAGGCCCAGGTAGCTAAATTTGATTTCATGGGATACATCAGCATTTCTCTTAAGATTTACTTTAAAAATCATTAATATTTATAAAGCAAGTCAAAATTCAAGTGTTAAAAACTCTTAAACCTATTGAAGGCAAAAATATGTTAAGCAATTGGTCAGTTTAGTTTAGTTTCGTTTTTTTTTTCAATTCAGACCACCTTTTGGTCATTGAGGCTATAAGTTTTTCATTATATGGATGTATGCATTAATACTTATCGTTTTTTTAATGAATAATAAACGCCAGTTTCAAGGTAAAGGTACAATGTATTTTATTTAAAGTATTGTTGTACAACTCATATTCCAGTAGATCAGGTCTATGCAATAAACGTTTTCGATGGCTGCAGACACGTATACTGGGTATAAGGTTACTTATCTCCTCTGGGTACCTTCTAGGAAAGTTCCCGTACATTTTGAAGGAGTTCAAGAGAGCTAACTGTCGCGTAGTGCCCTATATCCTATTCTATCTTTACATCATCCATATGGAGGTGTAATATAGGAAAGCTATCTAGTCTCCTGTGTTTTAACAAACAACACTGGGTCTTAAGAGTATTAAGGCTAACTCTATTTGAATCTCTCCATGCCAATATCACAGTGAAACAAGAAAAAGTTGCCTCAATAATTCCAACGCATAATGAAAGTGTAAGAGTAGTCTAACAAAACCCCCAAAGGATTTTTCAAAATTAGTTCGAAATTCGGCTTTGTGGCCTCTTGAATTTCGAATTTTAAAGAACCCTTTTTTCGATATGATTGGAAATAAAGAAGTTTTAAATCATTTTATCCAAATGTAATTGTATGTCGTTGTTATTTTACAGACCATTAATATATTAGATTTTTGCTGGATGCCATACCATTTTTATGCCTTTTTTTTTGTCATAATATTGTTTACTTTATTTAACCCTTTAGTGCGCCATGATGCGCATATGAACCACTTCTCACTGTTGCTATATTTTAATCGAACAATATTGGCATCAAATGTTAACTTTTTCTATAACAACAATACAGTCATTTTTCTTGTTATAATATTTAATTTATTACTGATATTTCGTTTTTTCAATTTGCCACTTTTTTTTTGCTGTGGCAAATTCAAGGCAATTAATAATTATAGATACAATTAATCAAGGCAAATTTTAAAAATATTGATTACATTGTGTGATGCTTGTGTGTTTAATTAGTGAAAGAAAATATACAAAATTTCTTCAATTACGTTTTCTATATAAAAGACAAATCGGTTGATTCAAATATGAATCACTGAGCATTTGTGTAATACAGAATTGCAAATAACAAACGTAATGTAAAAATTTAGCTATTGTAAAAAATTATGTATTTTCACATTATTTTTTTTAGAAATTTTGTTTACTATCGGATATGATTACATTAGTTCATTGTTTCAAGTACCACTTAGTTACAGAAATTTAATTCAGAAGCTATAAATGCGGTAAGTTTTAAATTTAATTCAGCAAATGATTACGGCGAATATTTTGTACAAACAAATAAATAGTCAAAAGAATAAAATTGCTATTGTATCTTATCGATTTGGTGTATCAAAAGTAATACTAAGATTTGATAGTATGGTCCGCATTACCGAGTAAATGTATTATATTAGGTTTTGCGGATATTTCTAATATAAAGATATATTAGGTTATTGTGTTTAATTATAATATTATTCAAAAAATGCTATGATTCAGAAAATATCAAAAATATTGAATGATTAACCACAGAATTTGAAGTCCATTATTTCAGCATAAATACATGAAGAAAAACTATATACAAATGCGCATATGAATCATATCATTTATTAAAAAAAAAACTATTAAAAATAATGAAAAATAAAATTATTATTTCCTAAGTCTTACATAACTTTTGCATTGAATAAATCATTTTTCTCAAAAAAAAAAAAAAAAAAAAAAAAAAAAAAAACGACCTATGTCTAACCCACTGAAGGAAGTATTAACTGGATGCCAGGCCTACGTTTTTTAAAAGAGGGTAACTTTGCAACTCATGTTGATGACAGAGGTAAAAAAGTATAACCATATGATAAAAGTGGGCGTTAAAGAGGCGTAAGCATTCTTTAAATTAAATTTTATAACATGAAGTATTTTCTGTTCCTTGTGTATATCAAATTTGATGGGAATTGTCTTAGTGCATAAATAAAATTTTTTAATTGATTTTTACTGAAAATGGGCTAAAAACTGGGCGTGGAATCCAACTTATATTTTAGTTCAAAGTTTTCTCCAAAGTGTAATTGATATATGTGCAAAATTTAATTTGAACTGTCAAGTCGTTTACAATAAGCGGGCATGAAATTTTTATTAACATTATATCCTATATTACCTTTCGAAAAATCTTACATAATAATTATAATTAACAAAAATCTTACATAAGATTTAAGAGAAGCTTTACCTTTAAAACAATAATTACTCATCAATGTATTGACAATTACTGATTTAAATGTTCTCCATTTTCACATATAATGGAAAAATTTTTCCAAAATATCAGAATTTTAAGAGTCCATAGTAGTAGTAATCGATGTCAGTGTCAATAGTGAATATGCCCCGTATGTGTTTAAATTCAGTGTTCGATAGCCAATTTGTATCAAGTTGACACTATTTCGGCATCAAATTATTTAATTGCATTATATTTTCTGTTAAATTTGTTAACGAACGGTATTAAAAAGCCAATGCCGTAAATTATGACCACAAACATGGTGGATTTTGAATCGAATTTTTTCCCTCAGTCTACTTCGTATGAAGAAAACCAAAGTGTATCGCATATTTAAACGTATCTCATCTTTTAGAACATCTCTGTCAAATTTCAACTTCCTACGATGATTGTAACAGAATTTGGAACATATATTTCACAGAAATTATTTAGGGAATTTTTTTTTTTATTCTTTGAACGAAAATCATCAAAATAATATTTTTCTAATATTATATTTTATAAGTTTAAAGAAAATTAGGCAATAAACAACAAAAAATATATAAAATGTGTATTTTTTGCCGTTTGCATAGTATATTGTATCTCTAAAATATCGCCCTTTTTCTTTTAAGTAATTATCACCTCCGCAATAAATTGATGATATCTAATAGAAATAATCTGAAAGAAATTAATGTAATAGTTTAATTTTTCAATCACAAATTTTTTTCAGTTGTCGAAAACTTTTTTAAAAATGAGAAAAATATTGAAAAAAATTTGCTTGTCCTTTAGCCAAAAATGGGTATTTTATGTGAACGTTTTAGTTTTACGTGCTTTATGATGTTAAAATTTATTTCAATGCATTACAAGATCAATTATATTATGTTATATTATTTCCAGATTGATTTAGTAATAATAATTATGATATATATTTATAACATCTTCTAGAAGATTATCTGGCGGTATCTTCTTTTTTTCACCTAGATGATTATCTAGCAATATTTCCTATTTATCTTCTAAGCAATACGAATTCGAATCTTTTTTTGTATTAGTTTATTGTAGGGATATACATCAAACTATAGCTAATAAATATACCCATATTTCGTAATTTTTTCCAAAAGAAATGGGACCGAAAAAATAACATTTTATTAAAAATTTATTAGTAGTTTTATTTTTATTTCTTCTGTTCCAATCATCGTAAGAAGTTGAAATTTGGTCAAGGTGTTCTAAATGAAGTCCCCTTTCATAATTTTAGACACGTTTAAATGTATCTCGCAAAAAAGAATTTTGAACTCATAATGTAATTATAAAGTGGCCACACATCTACAAAAACGATCAAAATGCTATCAACAAAAATTAAGTAAATGAAGAAGAGTAAATGAACGCAGAAAACGCGCGGTATGTACATGAAAAAAATTAAAATCAGCTGAACTTTCGCGTTCACTTTCTTATTACACTGTGGATACTACCACTATTAACTAATCGGCAAATTGTTAATTTAGGAACAGAATACAGAAGTTAAGAAAATATTTCTGATTTAAAAAAAATTAAATATTAAAATTTATTACACCTAAAAGTTTCCATATTGAAATATGAAAAATTTACAAAATTTCTTTATTTATGCTGACACACAAACATTAAAATACAGAATTTTATTTACAATTGTAAATTAAAACTCACCATTATAAACAAAAAATTCACAATAATTTTATAGTTAAATGAATGTTAATAAAATAAAAAAGAACCTCGTTTTAATAAAAACACGTGTAAAGGTTAAATTTAAAATATTTAAATTCTAGAACTTACTCCATACATAAAAGATATATAAATAACAACAACACATGATGACAATATTTACCCTATTAACTACAAGGGTGCGAAATCAGCTAAACTGATTTTTTATTTGCTTTCATTATTAAATGAACATACATACATATATACGTACATGCATACATACATACATATATACATACATACATACATACAAACATACACGTATTCTTATAAATACATATTACTTAAATTTAAGCTTATCACATTTTTTAAGTTTTCTTCTTAAACATAAGTGGCACTGGAATACAATGACTGATGGATCGTAATATCATAATATCGTTGTAGACATTCATCAACAATTCTTCTATATATATTTCTGGAATCTACTAGTCCTAGACTACTTACACTCTTCCGCTTACCCGATTCATGTCTGCTCCCTAAGTCCATTGGATCCACTTGAAAATTCCACATTTTTCCATATTTTCATTGAGAAAAAATAAATTTTTAAAAATTATATATCTATGATCCCAGACGGAATCTGGACATAGAACATACATTTCTGGAATCTATTAGTCCTAGGCTACTTACACTCTTCCGCTTATCCGATTCATGTCTGCTCCCTAAGTCCATTGGATCCACTTGAAAATTCCACACTTTTCCATATTTTCACTAAGAAAAAATAAATTTTTAAAAATTATATATCTCTGATCGCAGATGGAATCTGGACATAAAACATATATTTCTGGAATCTACTAGTCCTAGGCCACTCCCAACTCTTCCGCTTACCCGATTCATATCTGCTCCCTAACTCCATTGGAGCCACTTGAAAATTCCACATTTTTCCATATTTTCATTGAGAAAAAATAAATTTTTAAAAATTATATATCTCTGATCCCAGATGTAATCTGGACATAGAACATACATTTCTGGAATCTACTAGTCCTAGGCCACTTCCACTCTTCCGCTTGAAGTTTTTGATATTTGTTCAAAGAAATTTTTTGTATATATTTTTATATTTTAATTTGTTTTATAAATATATTTTGACACTTTTTTATTTAAAATTTAATTTTGATATAGTTTTTTTATTAAAAAATAATTTTGTTCAATTAACAGCGTGTGGAGCGTATTTAACATTTGTGTATTATGTATTTAACTGACGTATTTAACTTAACTTAACTACGTAAGTACCAGAAGTACAAAATGTAAAGGTTTCACTTGTAATAATGGAATTTGTTACCACGTTCTTTGGTCAAACACAACTTGTGCTTTAAAGTTTATTGGTTTATTTTTCATTTTTTCTCTTGTGATATTTTTAAAGATTGATATACGTCACAACACGTTTTTTATTATAAGAATAATAAGAAAAGAATAACATTATTATTGTTACTTAAAATAGCAGCTGTTTTACATATTTCCACTTTTGTATTAATGTTCGTCATTCAAAGTGAAGAGTTTTTGCTATGAATTGTTCATCAAGAGTTTGTTGTTGCAATTATGAGTAAAAATAATAAAAAACAATTTAAAAAATGATATATTTGCATAAATAAACAGTAAATAACAGGATTAATATGAATTTTAAATAAAATAAAAATTTCTTATATAAAACAAACCATACTTTTCTTTAAATACAAATATCCATAGATTTAAAAAAAAGAAATTGCAAGTCATCTTAAATTAAATTGTATCAGTCTCTAAACATAGTGAAAATACATATCTACATATCTTTTAGACTCCCTAATGAGTGCAGCGTTTTTCAGGCTGAGATTCTCGGCATCCTGAAAGCCGTAGAAATAATCAGGCAGAACGTTGCGAGGGGTACCGAAGTCAAACTCTATGTGGACAGTCAGGCGGCTCTGAAGGCCTTGGGGACAGATTTGGTGAAATCCAGGTTAGTTGCTGCCTGTAAGAAGACACTGAGAGAGCTGATGGAGGACTACATGGTGAGACTCTGCTGGGTGCCTGGCACTGCAATATTTCAGCAAAGAATGTCTCGGAGAGGGAAATCTATGTGAAACCACCACTAAGTTTCTTCTATGGGAAGATCAATGATTGGATCTTGGTCAGAACCAATTCGGCTTGGGAGAGTAGAGAGGACTGAAGAGTGTCGAGGGCGATATGGCCAGCGCTGGACAATGCAGGCACTAGCACTCTCCTGGGCTTGAATAGGAAGAGCTTAAGAATCATGATAGGGGCCATAACGGGTCACTGTTTAATAGGGAAGATGAGGTCTAGATGGGACGCTGGCAATTCCGATTTTTGTAAAATGTGTGGAGACGTCGACGAGACCGAGTTTATTGAGCACATTGTGTGCCATTGTCCACGATTGCAGCATCGTAGAATGAAATGGCTGGGTAGCCAATTCCTCGGCGGGCTAAGTGACGTTCGGGACGCAGATCTTGCAGACGTCATAGGCCTCGTCATGGGAATCGACTGTTTTAAGGGAGAATCAGGGGGATTGGTAACATTGCTAATCCCCCTATATGATTCGTTCTCATTCCTACTCTTTTCTCTTCTTTCCTACTCTCCTGTTTTCTATACTGTATTCTATATTTCACAGCTCTTACAACGAAGGGACTCACAATTGACCGAGATCGGTCTCTGGGTGGAGATGTGGTACTTTCTGGTATCACATCTATCTATCTATCTATCTACATATCTTTAAAATGGTTAATTATATTTACTAAGTATTTGAGGGTAGATGTACCTAAACATTATTTTTAAAATAACAACAAGGTCGTTGTATTTTATTATTACTTTTTGTTGGTGGTTTTATTTGTTTTTATCTGTCTTTCACCCGTCATATGAATGTCATTAAAAATTTGTTTAACCAAATATATATATTATTTATTTATTTTATTTTATTTTTTTTTTTTTTTTGAAAATCCTACGACACACCCTAAGTATGAATGAACATTTAAACACACGTTACGTAGAATATTTCAAATACAGAAAAGATAAATTTAAACGTATTCATCCCGCTAAATCACTTAACTGTGATTCACTGGAACGTTAGTTATGTCAAACTAATTATAGTTATTTCAGTTTATTTTTACTTTATTCGCTTAGATCTTGATACGACTTGAAAATAAACAAAACGAATTCATATTAAATTATTCAATTCACGATTTTATTTGTATTATAGTTAAAATGTTGTTGTTTGTTGATTTGGGATTTACCTCTATTTTTGGTTCGAATTTTTTTATATTAAAAATAAAATAATAATAATAAAAAAAACTTGATTTTAATATTTTATACTTATAAATAGTCTTTAACAAGTTGCAGCTTGGTTCTTGGTATTTTTTGTGGGATTTTTATAAATTAATTCTTAAAATCTATTGGAATTTATAATATTTTATATTCGTAAGATATTGAATTTATCAATTTAAATGAACAAGACTGAATTTTAATTTGGTTTCTTTAAAATAGGAAAGGTTTTAATACTAAATAAAAATAATAAATTCAGTAACTTCAAATTTAAATAATGTAAAGAATGAAGAAACCCTTTTTACAACATTACAATCTGAGATTTAACCGATATAATTTTTTGGTAATAAATTATTTCCATAGACAAGGTGATATATAAAGAATGGAATAATATGCAAAATAAGTTTTGTATAAGTAGAAATCACCATGACAAATTTTATGATGATCGCTCCATAATTTAACATAGCTGCCATATAAGCCCACTTTCGGGAATCACCCTAAAGTGCATAAATTTATATAAATGTTAGTATTAACTTAATATTCTGTATTCGTATATTTTATTTTACACTTAGTAAAAGTATCAGTCCACAATTGGTCACAGGTCTAATATAAGACCCCTATATTATATATAATATTAGATCCACGAATTTTGATGGACATACATAATGGTGTAGGGTATCATATGGTCGGACTTGAACGGCTATATCTTTCTTGTTTTTTTTTTTTTTTTTTTTTTTTGTTTTTTTGGTATTTTCTAAAGTTTATTAATTATTATTTGTTAATCAACTAAAAATAAATCATTTCGTTAAATTATAGCAACATTAGGTAGGAAGTATTAAAATATTTGCTACTGAAGAACCACAAAAGTCAAAATTGAAATTCTTTTTGACAGAAGTCTTTTAGCAATAAAAAGAAGATGAGGTCAAATTCAGCCTACAGGGAAAAGATAGGCTAAAATTGAAATCCTAGTACGCAACTGCGTAGGATATTTTTTCAAAATATGGAATTGGTTTTTCTTATTTGTCGTATCATAAAATGACCTTAATGCTTCCATACTGCCTAACGATGCCAAATATGCGGTGAAGATTGTAAAAGATAATAAAACATTTCGAAATAGCTATGAAGTTACAGAAAGATTTAAGAAGCAGTGGAATGATATCGCCAGCGACCAGTGCTATCAGATTATTTCGATAAATTCCCTTTTTATAAGAAGTTTTCGATAAATTCCTTTTTTATGGAAAATTTTTTTCAATAAATTCCTTTTCTTAGAAGATTTTCGATTAAATCCAATTTTATTGGAAATTTTTGATAAATTTTCTTTTAATAGGAAATTTTTTTCTTTTTATAGGAAACTTTCGATAGATTGTCTTTTTATAGGAAATTTTAAATAAATTTTCTTTTTATAGGAAATGTTCCGATAAATTTTCTTTTTGTTTGAAATTTTCGATACATTTCCTTTTTGTGGGAAATTTTTGATAAATTTCCTTTTTTTAGGAAATTTTCAATAAATTTCCCTTTCTTTATGAAATTTTCAATAAATTTCCTTTTTTTTTAGGAAATTTTCAATAAATTTCCTTTTTTTTAGGAAATTTTCAATAAATTTCCTTTTTTTAGGAAATTTTAAATAAATTTCCTTTTTTTTAGGAAATTTTCAATAAGTTTTTTTAAAGAAATTTCCAATCAATTTTCTTTTTATAGGAAAATTTCGATAAATTTTCTTATAGAAAACTTTCCATAAATTTTCTTTTTATAGTAATTTTTCGATAAAATTTCTTATAGAAAATTTTCGATTTTATTTTTAAAGCAAATTGTTGACAATTTTTTTAGCGCTTTAGCTTAGGGATTAAGTCTTTTAATTTGAAAAATGAGGCAACATTTTTCTGACAATACTGCCATCGACCATTTTGAAACATTTTAAATATAAATGCCTAAGAGATAGGACTGATAAACAAAATACTGAAAATTTTATGTATTTTTAATACTTTCCCTTAATGTTTTTAAGAATTGCAAATGTTTTGGACACTTGAAGTTTGATTTATTTTATTGAACCTTCTTTTGAATAATTTTTGTTATTATAAACATTTTAATTTTAATAAAATAAAATAATTGTTTAAAGAATTAGTTTTTATTTGTGCTTGCCAAACAAAAACGTATTAAAGTCCTCAGAGATGAGTTGAATCCAAAGAAAATATGTGCAATATATAGTGCAAGTTTTCTGTTTGTTACAAAATATAAATGAATGATATAACCAACTCATACGATCAAATTCGAATAAAATCCTTTAAAAATATAAACATTTAACTGTCAAATATGGCTCAACAAAACAATAAAAAACTATCGCTGAAATAACCCACAAAACATAGCAAAATTAATCTGAATTTATTATATTTGATATAGACAACCGATTATACAAAAAATCGGTAGCTAAGAAAGTGATTACATTTATCTCCCAATTATGACCATAATTTGAATAATAATTTTATTTCTATATTAGATTATTACTTAAAAAAAAAAAATTTCAAAATATTTTTAAATTTTAAAATAACAGATACTGGGTATTTATCTAAAGTCAACAGGTAAAATACCTGTTTGAAAATAAATTTGCTATAAAATAAAAATAGATATGCATACAAATTATGTATATTTTTAAATAAACAAAATTTTAAATTACCACCAAAAGAGCTTGTGATGTATTATTATCTGTTAAAAATAAAACAAATTATTCTCGTCATTAAATAAAGTAATATATGAATAATTATTCAATATGTAAGTATAAAAGTAAGTACGTACATACGTCTGCCATAAAAAGGTAAAGAAATAAAAGGTGTAAGTAAAAACAACTGTTCGTAAAGGAAAAAAAAACTACAAATGCATCCAAATCCAAAAATAGATACCATTCAAAATGATTTTCACGTGATCTTTATGCCCCTGACGTAGTAGAAGATGTTTTTATTTTAAACGCTAAAATATACTAGATAGAAATAGAAAAAATATTTTCTTTTTCTTGGCAACCGAATGCAAAAAAAAAAATACAAATTAATTAATGTTTTGCCTTTAAAATGCGAATAAGTATTATTATTCTAATTTTATTCTAAATAAACAAACAAGAAAACATAAAAATAGTTTATCGAACGAGAGAGAGAGAGAGAGAGAGAGATAGTAAGAAAGATTCAAATGATTAGAATAAGACGTTTTATTTTTTCATAAACTGTTATAATCACTACTTTATGACATGATTTCCTTCCTAATGCCAAAACAAATTTTAAGTGTGTGTGTGTGTGTGTTTTTTTTTTTTTTTAACAAAAAACAATTTATATTATTTTTTTATTATATATTTTATTTACACACTTAATAAATTGTTTGGAATAAAATAAATAAAATATATTGTGCGAATTTTTCAAATCCATCTTCATCGTGTTCTCAATGAATGGAAAGGAAGTGTGTTTCTTATGTTACCCGTAACATAAATTGTCTTGAGATCGAGTGATCTGAACATTTTTCATTCGTTTGTTCGTTCATTTGTTTGCAATTATTGATTGTTAATTGTTCAAACATTTTCGCTTTAACTTAATTGATTTTAATTGAAAATTATTGACCAAAAAAAGGGTAAATAATTTAAAATGAATAGTATGTATTTTGTACGTAGTGCGTAGTAGAGTGTAGAGGTAGCGCTTGTCGATCGTTTTATTTTAAAACTATTAATAAATTATTTTTGTACTCTTTAATTCTTTTTTTTTATTATTATTATTTGATAGCATAAGTACACATTGGCAACCAAAAATTGGTTAAAAGAATTTATTTTTTAAATCATATTTTTATACTTTCTTTTGCTCCCACTTCCCACAATGGGGTCGATCGAAAAATTTTGTTAATAAATTTGTATCACCTAAAAGACTGACTGAATCGAATTGAAATGTATGCGATAGTTATAGAGGAAGACCTAAGCTTTCAGATAAGCTGTAGGGTGTCAAAGTTGACTAACTCGATTATGAAAGTTTAAAAAAAAACCGTAACTTCTACAAATCAAGTCCGATTTTTAAGATTTAATAAAAACTATTGCAAAAAATATTATATTTTACTTTAAAAAATTAATTTTAGTATTTATAATTTTTAAGAAAAGTTTATCTTAGATTTGAAAATGTATAAAAATTAACCGCTAAATCTATTAAAATGAATTTTAGTATACGAAAAGATCGTTCTGTTTGTAATATATTACATTAAACATAAATTAAAAATAATAATAATAATTTTAATACATTTTTGTGTCCATAAAAAATATGATTATAAAAATTTTATTATTTTGATAAATATACTCTTACTGTATATTTTTGAGCGGGCGGGAACCAGTTTAGTGTCGAAACAATTTATATGTGTGGATATTAGAACTATTTTTCTAGATTAGAAAAATCTCGCTTGACTTTTTTCTCTAGCCCGATGAACTTGAAATTTCGTTAAAAATTTCACATTTTTCGAACAATGCTGGACGTAGCGTGCAATATTGCAAATTATTTTTGCAACCATTTTTGAAGCCTTGTCTATATATATATATATATATATATATATATATATATATATATATATATATATATATATATATATATATATATATATATATTAAATTTTAAGAAAAAATTAAAGAATCAAACCACTTTTTTGTAAAATAAACAGAAATTTTTCGTACTCATTTTGAAGTCTTAAACTTTGATAACTTTTCACGGGTGACTACAATATCTGAAAGTCCTCCTCTACAACTCTTTCATTTATTTTATATCGATCCAACAAATAGTAAAGGAGATTAAAATTTATTAACAATTTTTTTTTATAGGCTTCACTGTGCACTGTGAATATTTAGCTCGATTCAAAAATCTTCATGTAATCAAAATTAAGCTCGGATACTCATCTGCTAAAATCAGGGAATTAAGAAAAAAAAAAAAAAAAAACTCACACTTTTTGTACCAAAACACCCAAAATCCTAGACCGGGGAAAACTTGTTTTTAAAATGATCACAGGCTTGGCTTATAGAATATTTTTTGTACGTATGTCAAATTATTTTTTTACCTCAGCTTTGTCATTAGAGAGCAAAAAGTTTTTTTAAATTTACGAAATTCAGGTTGGGCTAGCTGGGAGACAGTTGTCCGAAATACCGCCAGATTTGCTTTACATGCATTTATGTTGTTTTCTTTTGGAATCATGAAATGAATCTTATGATTCAGAGGAAAAAAATTAATTTTAAAGTAAAAATTTTAAATTTGAAAAAAATTTATTATTTTTTTTTTTTTAAATGTTTAAATTTCAAAATAATATAACTTTTTATCTGAACTATATATTTATAAAATTTTTCCATCATTATTATTTAGAATTTTGTACAGAATCTAGGGAAAAACTAAAACATGCAAAAAAATGAGTAAAAATGTTTGCTTCTGTCTAAATATCTCTTGAACTAAAAAACACATATTTTTTGTAGAGATTTTAGCGATCTTTTTAAAAAATTTGATACCAAAGGGAACCAACTTTGGAGGTCCACCACCTGCCTTACCGCCCTGCTAGGAACCTGTGTTTCTCCAAACCAGTTGAAAAACACCTCAACATTATCCTGAGAAATTCATTCAAATATATACAGAGATTCAAAAGTTACAGAAGAAATCGTTTTGGGACCACTGTGTGAAGGTGATTATCCGGTCATCGTTGCATTACTCTATTGTCATAACTGGGACAACTACCAAAAAAAATGCTTTAAAAGAAGTGCTTTATAAAAAATACTCATAAAAAATGCTCTAAAATCGAAAAATATGCCTTACAATAAAATATTACTTTTTCTGCCTAAATTTTGAATTAGCTACTATTGATTTTAAAAATAATTTGATCTTTTATAAGCAATTGCTAAAGAATTTTTCTGCAAAAAAATTCTATTGGGTGGAAATTATGCAAAATTGTTCTCTTAAGTGTAAAATATGCAAAATGATGATCTTTAGTACAAAATATGCAAAATATGCCAAATAAATTACTAAAACCTGCTCTGTAAAAAGGATTTTGTATGACAATATGACAAAATATGCTGCTAAGCCTAAAATATGCTCAAAATATGTTGTGTAAATTGTTTGAAATGGATAAATAACAAACAGTTTGGTTCATTTGAAGCCTAAGAAAAAAAATATGATTTTGCATATTTTTGTTTGCTCTGGTCATAATGATGCTATTGAAATGGAGGAACTTATATTTTATATCGCACATCTAAAAAATCATATAATTTTGTTGTCGATTGGATAATAGATCGGACAGTAAATTATAGAGCAAATTCGTTCTTTAGACGCACTATCCTTTCACTCTCTCCTGTCACTTACACTTTACGGGAATTCTAGTATAAGCTCCATAAATACGGCTAGCTATATCTTCCATTCCATAACCTATCTTTCTACATTTCCCTTCGGAATAAACCATTTTCTTTCATATTTTATTTACGTAAAGTTGACACCACCGCAAAATAAACAAAAGCTTTTTCAACAATACCACATTTCTTACCGTATGTGTGTGTAATGGGGTCAAGTGTTTAAATAAAATGTTTTTATCAATCAATTTCCTTTCCTTTTTAAGGTGTTATTTGTTTATGTAATATTATTTTTTTTTTTTTTTTTTTTTTTTTTTTTTTTGACAGGGTACTTTAATAATTATAAGCAATTAACAGGGATATAAAAACAAATTGATTAAAAATTAAAAATACATATAAGATATTAAATACCCATAATACATTCATTATTTATCTTGTTAAAGAATTAAATATTGTTGGCTTTAAAAAAAAAATCTATTTCAATTATAAAAAAAGTGTAAAAATCAACAGAAACATTTTCAAAATATTATTGATTTAATTCTTTTTGGATTAACCTATAATAATGCATTTTAATTTTAGCATTATGTTAATTGAATGTTTTTAGAAATTCACACGATGCCAGAAACTCACTTAGGGACTAACTAACCTGATTGACTGATTATCTTTTAATAACAAAAAATATATCTTGCTAACTGTATTAAGGTAAATATTTACAAACATAAATTTTCCTATACAAATTAAAACTCAATTTATTGTTGCTAATAAAATTTACTTTCTGTTTTGTTATATTTTGTATAAAAAAAAAAAAAAAAAAAACGAATTTATGCAGGAAATTTCCATTGATGATTATTTTGTTATTAAGTGCATTAAATCAGTGTATTGAAGAAAATAAAAAGAATACTCATTTTTTTCTATACGTTCGTGCGTGTACATAAATTGAAACTGCAATATGACAGATAATAATATTGAAATTATAATGAAATGAAATAATAACAATAGTAAAAAAAAAATAAATATTTATCATATCATATCTTTAAAATTTTGCTAGAAATAAATTGTACTTTAATATTAAAAAATTTTAATTTATGAAAACTTTTCTATAGATTAAATTTTTTTGTTCTTGTTAATTTAGTTTGTAGTTAAGATATGAAATTTTTCTTAGTAGTTGTTGTCACGTGTCATTAAAAAGAAATAAATAATCTCCACATTTTTTTAACAGTTAAATCTAAAATACATATTTTGAATAAAGAAATTGTTAATGATAATTAAATAACACGCATTACTTGCCCCTCTTTTATTAGTATTAATTTGAAATTTGGAAAATTTTTATGAATATTTTTCATTTATAATTTTTTAGGGTTAACAAAATTTCCATTATATTTTATTAAATATAGGAGAACGTGATAAAATACTAATATGTTATACTTAAAACTTATTTTGAATCACACTCTGTGAAATATATTTATTTACTTTTTTTAGCGCGTTCCGTCTATGGCGCCGTCTGCCTTAACATATACCTAACTTATATATATATATAACATATTCAATTATTCTGCAATTACCATATAGATTTTATTTAGTTGTTTTTTTTTTTTTTTTTTCTTTTGATTTCTTTCTTCCTTGAGGTGTGAAGTAATAATTATAAATTTTCCTAAGCAACTAATGACAGACATAAAGAGAATTTGTTACGGTGTATATAATTCGAAAACAACTTAAAAGTGAGGTTAAGACGAATTTTGTACGACACTTTTTTATTTGTATTGGTATGGAAAATTATAAACAAATGTATACAAAATGGTTTTTGAATTAATCTAAATATACTGCCAAAGTTTAAGAATTCTTATGTTTAACAAATAAAAGGTTAAGGGGTGATCTTTAAAAGATAATATTTTTCTTAGCTTACCTTCTGTTTGAGACTTTATCTTTAAATTGTTATTTAATGGAATTTTCCTTAAATATTTCCACATGTTACAAACAGATTAACATATCTTTTAATACCCTTATGTCGTTTAAGTACATCATTTTATTATATCTACTGTTGATGTTATTAATATAATAAAAATTAACGGCTTCAAAAAGAAAATAAACTACTGATTACTTAAATTTTCATTGGTAAATATTTATGAAATTATATATGATTCCCACCCTAGGCTACAATATTTCAATTGTTTCTATTAAAATAATACAATTATGGATATTTCTTTAGAGTGTAAATACCCAGATTTTAAAATTTATCTGGATTTAAGTTATTTTTTGCAGTTAATTTAACATGGTGACAGTTTGACATTTAGAGCTGTCACTGAGATTGATTTGACAAATAATGTTAACAAATTTCAAATAAAAAATAAATTTAAGAATTTTTTGCAATTAAAGAATTCACATCAAATCAAAAACTTTTAAATTTCTACCTGATTTTGGAGTTGCCATAACATACTACTGTATGACGTTGCCATATAAAATACTAAGAAAAACTAAACAGACAACCTGCTTCCTTTCATATAATTGAGAATGATTTTCTTTGCATTATGCTTTACAAAGTTGCCACATAAACATCTAATAAAAAAGGCAAAATCAGGGGATGATTAATGCGATTTTTGATATTGTATTAATTAGAACAAAAAATTGTTCTAATTGTTCTGAAATTAGAAGAGCTGAAACACTAATGTAGTTTTCTTTTCCGGCCAAAATGTAGCCTTTATTTTGCACTTTGTCCTGTTTTGTGTCGTATTCTGAAAAAAATTTAACACTGTAAATGCATCTGAGGTATTTACATTTCTAAATTTAATTTAAAAAAATATGTTACATGTTTTACCCTCATATAAAATAGAGGGTAAACATGCTGTACTTTATTAACATGAAACTTAAAAATTTTTGGTGAGAAGAATTTATTTTTTATTATATAGTGCTTTATAATAATTGATGTTTCACTAAATTATTAAAATTTTTATTCCGAATTTCACCAAAAATCCACTAAAAATTCGAAATTCACCAAAAATTCGAAGTTTAACAAAAAAAAAAAATTCAAAGATTCATTAAATATACGAAATTTCACCAAAAATTCAATATTTCATCAAAAATCAAACATTTTACGAAAAATCAGAAATTCACCAAAAATTCAATATTTCACCAAAAATCAAACATTTTACGAAAAATCAGAAATTTCACTAAAACTCAAAAATTTCACCAAAATCCACTAAAAAAAAAACAAATTTACACATAAAATCTGAAGTTTCATCAACAATTCAAAATTTCAGCAAAAATCCGATATTTTACGAAAAAGCAAAAATTTCTCCAAAAAATCTGAAATTTTATCATAAATCCAAATTTCATTCGATATATGAACAAAAATCCAAAATTTCTTCAAATATACGAAATTTCACAAAAAAATTAAAATTTCATCAAAAACCCGAAATTTCACCAAACAATTCAAAATTTCTCCCAAAATTTTAAATTTCACCATAAATACGATTTCCTTCGATCAGATATTTAAATTTGTTCCTTCCGAAAGTTTCTGTTAGTTTGTAGCAGCGTAACACATCAGAAGTGAATCCATAGAGCCTTTTGTAAAAGAGTAAAAGAGACAACCGTTATTTATTGATTACTTAATGGACTCAACTAAAGTGAAAATAATTCTCACAATTGAATCCAGCTCAGGAACGACCCCGAGTTCAACTCGCTCAAATATTGTGAACCCATCATTAGCAGAAAGAACCTTCAACGACAGCAGAGCTGTTATTGCAACAACAACAGCAATTGTGTATATAATTCTTAAAAAATCAGTTATTTTAACATATTTAGAAAAAATTCAAGTTTTTGGACGTTTTAGATTTTTAACGACTTTTTTAAAAACAAGCATTTTTAAATTTTGTATTTTTTAATATCTCCAAAACTATTGAACTTTTTATAATATCATGTAGGTATAATAACATGGAGGTAACATGAATTAGAGTAATTTGGTATCTTATAAAACCAAATAAAAAATCACGTGTATTCTAAATTAATAGAGAGCGACAAAAATAAAAAATAATATATATATATATATATATATATATATATATATATATATATATATATATATATATATATATATATATAAATTCAATTCAGTTATGTATTCAAATTCTTTGAACACGCTGAATTTTATTTAAAATTAGAATCAAACAATATTCATTTAATTAAATAAATCAAGAATTTCTAATATTGAACTTACATAGAATATTAATGAATTAAATATTTTTATTGAAAATATTATAGCATTATGAATATTTTTTTTTTCTTTAAAATTGTTCTAGCGTAAATTGTTTAAAACCTTGTCTTAGTTAAGTGAATGCGTAATGAAATAATGCAATTAAAAATATAAATAGAACAATATTTAAATAATATTGAACTTGTTACCGAGTAAATAATATTTAGATTATGTTATGTTATAAATTTAGTTAATATGAATATGTAAATTAAAATATTTTGTATTTTCTTAAAGTGGAAATAACAATTAACACTTAAAAAATAATTGTATTTATTGTCATGCTTAAAAAATTTTATGAAAACAAACATAAAATTAGGCGCGCTTGTAAACAAATATATTTCCGGGTACCACAAAAAAGAAGTCAACAAATGTAAGAATTGTCTACAACCCTTTCTTAAGTATTAAAACAAATTTAAAAAAAAATTAATAGCAACCGTACTAAACAACTCAAATTTCATTAGCTACAAACTACCATTTTCTTTCCTTTTAAAACGCAAAAACAAAATACTTACTATTAATCTTTAGAATATACACTCGTGTGCTTATAATTAAATCTCATTTAGTTTAAACGTCAGCCTGTTAAAAACACACGCATTTGTAATAATAACCTAGTACAACATTCTAAAAATTTATGTCATGCCCTTCGCTATTTAATTTAATTATTTTCGCCGGCAACAATTTCAATTCATTTATCTCAATACAAACAAATTTAAAAAAAGGGGCGTGTTAATTTCAATTGTCTCAATTTTAGTGCTGCCCAAAAAAAAAATTGTCACACAAGAAACATTGAGAATAAAGAGATTTTAATGCTCAATGAATTAAAAATAATTTAACACATTAAAAAATGAAGCATCTGATGATATAAATGTATCTGTGTAATTTTTCTTATGTAAATCAGAAACATGTCTTGTGACATTTTCTATTCAAAATGATAAGGTAGATATAGTAATCATTTGAATTCGCATGGCTGTTTTTAAATTTAAAATATGAAAATAAAAAAAAAATAAAACAGAAACAATGCAAATCATTCGAGTTTAATTTGTTTTATTAATTTATAATTTAATTATAATAAATATATTAAAAAAAAAAAAAAAATATTTTTAAAAAATTTTCCATTTTTGTTATATATATATATATATATTCTTAAAATGTCTAATTTTGTGTTGTTGGATTAGGGGATTTATCCCCAAATTGGGGATTTCTTTTGAGAAATGGGGATGAACAATGTAGTTTGTGGATTAATGGATTTGTTGGGGATGAATTTCAGGTTTTGGGGATTTTCGGTAATTTTTATTTTATTTCCATAATTTCGCCCGATATTAATTTTTAATAATATATATATATATATATATATATATATATATATATATATATATATATATATATATATATATATATATATATATATTATTTATTCAACAACAGTGCAAGGAAGATAATAAAAAATAACTGTTATACTAAATATAATACCATAAAGTTAAAAAACCCAGCAAAAACTTTGCTTTCCTGGTAAGCTAGCAGGTATAATTGGAAACAAAAATAAACTACTTATTTTTTGCCTGAATAACTAGTTATTTTTGTTCGAGTTGTCCACAAATTCATGTAGTTATTTTTTGACCCTAGGTGTACTCAAAAATATGTACCTAAACGAAAATAAAAATAAAAAAAAACAAAAAAATTTTGCCGTCAGTGAGACTCGAACTTGGACACAAACTAACCATTCGTTTTTAATGACTAATTTCTTACTCAGTATACCATCTCGCACATAGCATCCTAAGCGACAAAAACTCTATTTAGTTCAAAATATCTTTTTAGGCATTTTGTTATAAAAAACTAACAGCTTCATAATGGGGTTAAACCAACAACCTTCTGGTTGTTAATCGGGCGCTCTAGCCAACTCATTCACGTGATTGCAGTATTATTGCGCTATTATACTATTGAGTACTTATTAATGTAATACCAAGTTTCTTTACCAAGAAACTACTTTAATAAGTAGTTGTTATTACCGAAAACCAAAAAGTTTTTGTTGGGAATTAGTTCCAATTTCTGCAACAAGATGATTATATATGGATTGGCTGAGAGGGTAGGGTAATGTTTGATCAATAGATACTCTATTATTATTACTCCAATAATAATTATAATATAGAAAGAAGCCTTTAATAATTATCCATATTATTGTTATAAAATTAAAGCCTAAACCGCTGAAGCAATTTTTATAAAATTTTATACTGCGGATTAATTTTAAAATGGAAGGAACTATAGAATATAAACAAATTGCATGTTGTTGAAAAAGACTAAAATGTCGGGAAAAAGACTAAAAGTGGTTTTAAGTGGACAAAGCTGTATATTACGGTCTCTTCAACTATTAACTTTCCAATCAATAAAATTCAATAAAATGTATCAAAAATAATTGAATCAATGGAACTTAATTTATCATGCTTTCATACCTTTGAAGAAATAAAACTTTAATCTTAAGTATTTGCATTAACTATAAACATGACGTAAATTTTTTACCTAAAACGTTTATTGATAAAAATGTTAAAACGATTTCCATATAATCTCTTTTTTTTTTGGAAACCTAAATTAAACTTTCTTTTTCAATATTGACTATTTAGGTTATTTATCTACCAAAACCTGCACATCTACAAAGGATATTGATTGCAGTAAGAATAAAAAGTAAATGTATGCTACATTGATTTTTTTTTTTTTTTTTGCTACATTTAGAGTAAAAGTAGCAGTAGTAAGAGCCAGTGAATGGCTACAGGTTTTTAAGATTTTTTTCGACTAAAATTTTTGGTATTTTTTGCTGCTACTACTACTTGGCCTATAGTTTTTCGGACATTGCCAGAAACAATGATCTAATTAATATTTATGTACTTCAGACATTGGAATCGGAGAATTATTTCTATTTAGATATTTAAGATTAGAAAAATTTTGTTAATATTTCTATATGGTCATATCAGAATTGAACAAACAAAATATGTATTGATATAATTTTAAGGATAAATAATAAACTATATAAATAGTTTAACTGTGGAAGGTTTTAACACTTTAAAAAAAAAAAGTTCTCATAAAAATTCAATTCCTCAATAGCTGTAGAATTTTTATTAAAATATGCCTCATGAAATAATCTACTAAATTTCGGAGAAATTAAAAAATGTGTAGAAAAGATTTTTTTCATAAATTTTCAATAGTTTTGTTTTTCAAAAAGCATTGAATACTATCAATGTTTTATCACGATATGTTAAAAATGAAATGAATCATATTTTATTTAAATCTATGCATAAACAATTAAGTGATCAATTAATAAAAAAAAATCTCAAATTTAATCGCTATAATTAAAGGTATTATTTTAGTGGCGATTTTTGGGGATAATATGAGCAATTATTTGGGGAGTTTTGGAGATTTTGCTATTTGTGGATAAGGCTCGAAGAAATCTGGGAACCCTGGTCTGGTTGTCTATAAATGAAAGAGAGGTTTTGTAAGAGAAAGGGAGATTCTGTGAAATGTATTTAAGAAATTTCATCATAATTATCTGTCAGCAGTTTTTTGTTGTTTAAGTTTCGTTATCAGTTGAATTTGTGGCTTTTTTATTGTTTTTAAATTTTAACTTTTATTTTCTATTTAAAAAATTATTTGTGCACTTTTATACTCACCATCAAAAAGATGGGAGATATATTGGGTTTGTCATTCCGTGTGTAACATATCGAAAAAAAGTCATTTAAGAACCCATAAAGTATACATATTCTGGACCCTGGTAGGATTCTGAGTCTGAGTATCTAGCTATGTCCGTCCGTCTATCCGTCTATCTGTTGAAAGCAGGATAGGATTCTGGAGGAATCACCTAGGAGACGAAATTTGACTCATATTTATCTTATATAAGGTTTGTTTGATATTGAAAATGTTCAAAAACGGTTAATAAGCAAAAAAGTTATGGGCCAAATACTAGAAACACATGGTGTTCGTTGTAACTTCAGTTCTTATTTTTCTGCTGATATCTATTAAACAAAAGCATGTACGACAACGAAGTTTTGTACAGATAGTTCGAGGATCGATATAAACTGGGAAACTAAAAATGGGCGTGGTTCGCCCATATAAGGTAAAACATCAATGAAATTTTGTGCAAATAATTCAAAGACTAATGAAAATTCAGAAACAAAAAATGAGCGTAGTCCGCCCACTTTACCTCTCATATCAGGTAGGTATATAAATTCAGCCAAGCCGAATATAACATTCTCACTTGTTAATATCTTGTTCTGAATTGAAGCGTATTCCAGCTAGAGCAATCTGAATCGAATGAACCAAATAGTAGTCTGAAGGAAGATTCTTTCTGGTCTATATTGAAAATCATGGACTCGTCGCTGGTCAAATATTCTGGCAATTTATAGTCCGATTCTCAAACGGATCAACAATATTCGATATAGATCTCTCATTATTGTTTCACCCGGATTTAAGAGATTATAATAGACTGCACACTTCTGACCCCACCAAATACAGAGCATTGCCTTGGCGACAGGGATATTTGACTTAGGCGTCGATTTACCTGGTTTCCCGGGCTTTACATATGATTTTTTGCGCTTTGGATTATCATTTTTCATCGTAACAATTCGATGCAAAACGACTTCGTTTTGAGGTATTTCAATCATGCAAAATCGTTTTTCTACGTATTTTGGCTTCAGTTTGTAAGGCACAAAATTTCATTGCTTTTGGATGAATCCAAGTGCTTTTAAACGCCTGAAAATTGTTGCTCTATCTACTCTCAATGATTCTTAAAGAACTTCTTGTGTTTGACCAGTGTCCTGATTGAACAAAGTGAAAACTTAATCTCCAAACATTTTCAGCTTGCCGGGATGCTCATCATCATGTACATCGTAATCAATACTTTTCAATCGCTTAATTCACCAAAATGCGATAGCTTTCGCAGCTGTTTTCTTAAAAAAAAAAAAATAGTAATAAAATACAACTTCAGGCAAATGCTCCTTTTTTGATACGAAATTCTACATATTCAAAGCTTCCCAACACTATATTGTTTACTTTCAAGAGAATGACACATATTGAATAAGAAAGACTGGCATAGTTGTAAAAATGGACTGCTTAAAAAATACCAATTAAGCAATCCGTTGTAAAACTATGGGTATTAATATACGCAATAATTGTAAAATTTAAAAGCTTTAAAAATTTTCAAGCAAGATGATCAACTTTGACACCCTGCTGTTCTTCTTTTATTCTAACAGTATGATTGTAACATTAGTTTCCTAAAAGCTTGTAAACATTTCTTTTCAACCGAAACAGCAGTTTGTAAGATATTTATTATATTTTTTTTTTTTTTTTTGCGATCTGTAGAACATAAGAAAATTTATCAATTTTGTAATAAAAAAAACAAAATGTGTACTTTACCCTTAAAAATTCTTTCGAAAACTGATCATTACTAAAGTGCTATTTATTTAAATTTCTAGTTTAAAATTGTTAATTCCTCTTATCGGCCCCATTAACTACTAAATACACTTTGGAAAATTCTACTTAATTAAACTTTTTGTGAAAACCAGATAAATTTAATTTTATGAGTAGAAATAACTAGTTTTTAAACGATTAAATTATTTAGTTAAATAATATTACGAGAGTTTATTTTTCCTATAAAAATTTAAATAAAAATCATTTAATAAAATGTATATTTGTCGTGTTCACTCCCTAAATTTGTAAAAATTATCATTCATATTAAGAGTGATTGAGAAAATGGGATTTTTTTAATAGATTATTTAAAATAATCTTTTAAAGCTATTTGAAAATATCATAAATTATAACACATTGTTAAAATTTGCAAGTACAAACAAAATAGCTTAAGATTAGCTACAAAATATTTTTAAAAATTTCCTCCAAATCGACAACGAAAATGTTATTTAAAAACTTAAATAATGAGATGCCAGATGATTTTTTTTTTTTTTTTAAAGAAATGAAAATAAATTAGGAAATATTTGTCTGCTTAAATAATGAATTAGGATAAGCGATATTTAAATTTAGAAACTTTTATTGTCACTTACTGAATTTCTGGTACTTGGTATTTTCATTTTATAATTTGTAAAATATTGGGTGTAAGCATTATTTCCCATTGTTTTACATTAGATTGCATTTATATAATATTAATTCGATTGTGTCAAACGAACACGTGTTTGAAAGTTGACATTTCAAGCTACATTTTTAATGAAGACATACATATATTTAATTCGTCGCTCGTGTAAAAAGTTATATTGATTTGAAAATCAATGAAATATCTGAAGAAAAAAGCTACGTGACGCTTTTTTACTATAAAAAAGGAAAAAAAAAACGCTGCAAAAGCATGCAGAAAAATGTGTAAAATATGCGCTGAGAATGATGTGTGTGAACGTCAGACCCAGGAATGGTTTGTTCGATTCCGTTCTGAAAATCTCGATGTCAAAGATGCACCTCGCTCTGGTCGACCAGTCACTTAAAAAGCAAATGAAATTTTGAAACTGATGGGGCAAGTCTAGCACGTAAGTGGTCATGAGATAACGGAGGCACTAAACATATACGACATGACAGTTTGGAATCATTTGAAAAAAGCTGGGTTCTAAAAAGAACTCGATGTTTGGCTTGAATACGAGAATACTAAATGCAAAAAAAATCATGTTTAATGGCCGGTGACCCTTCCCAAAGAATTTCAAAGCCTGGATGACAGCATACAAGGTTATGTTGAGTGTTTAGTAGGATTGGAAAGGAATTATCCATTATAAACCCAGCAAACCAAAGATTTGATTTAAGATTTTACAGTGGTTTGAAATCAAACTTTGTCTCAAATGTAAACGTTTAAAAATGAATTGATAATAATATGAGAATTGGCCAACAGAAAAGGTGTTGTTTCATCATGTCAATGCCAGGCCATATACATCATTTATGACCCACCAATGCACTTGGCTGGGAAGTTTTGATGCACCCACCTTGCACCGTCTGACTACGATTTGTTTCGGTCTCTGCAAAGCTCTGTTGATGACAAAAAAAAAATGGCCAATTTAAGAGTCGCTGAAAATCAATTGGCCGAGTTTTTTCGCTATAAACCACACATTTTCTACAATGATGGTATTTCAAAGCTGCACGAAAACTTGATTAAAATTTATTTTCAATAAAGAAAATTTTAGTTCACAAATTTAAAAACCGCGGATACTTATTTTATGATCCATAGTATTTTTTAATAGCGTTCCATTTTTACAACTACATATGTTACGTGAAAATAATCTCAGTGAACCAATACCAATAAAGATGCATTTGTAGGAAGTTTTACTTAATTTACCGCAGAGGAAAGTCATCTTATTTGTAGTGAGTAGTTTAGACGATTTAAAATTGGCAATTTCGATGTATATGATAATGAGCATCCCCGCCAGCTGGAAAAGTTTGAAGACGAAGAATTGGGGTTTTAATCGTTGGGAGTAAGACAAGTTAGCTTGGATTCATCGAAAAATATGAAAACTGGGAACCACACGAACTAAAGCCAAGAGACGTGAAAAGTTGATTTTGCATGTCAGTGTTGCTTCTTCAGCACCACAAATCAATGTCGTTTTTGCATCGAATTGTTACGGGTGATGACAAGAGGACGTGTTAGAAATTAAGCCTTTAATAAGTTTTGCTCCCAATCGCTGTATAGCCTAGACATTGCCCCTTCTGCTCACTGTTGTTTTCCTTCTAACGAAAAGAACAAGGTAACAAAAATTGGTTTAATTCTTTTCCGGCCTCAAAAAACTGAGAAATGGTCTTGGAATTAAATCCATAAAGATGGGAAAAGTCGTAACTTCCAATGGAGAATACTTTGAATAAATTACATTAAACATATATCTTGAAAATAACATTAATTTTAGATTTAGGAAGAGCATGGAATTGGAAACAAATCCTGAATTCATTAAAAGTCATAAAAATAAATTTTAAAATCTGGCAACAATGATAACGATATGATAATGATAACGAACGAGACGGAAAATCGACACAATCTTTCTTTGCAAAAAAAAAAGCGTAACTATTTCCGTTCCCTACAAAAAAGGGGGGAAAAAGTTTTTTTTTTTCTTTTAAACCTAAACGAACAAGTCATTCAAAAGGTAACGCCGCACACATACGCTTAACATTTATTTTGTCTTTCATGGAACTGTTGTTGTAAAATTGTTTTTGTTGCTTTTGATTTTTTTTTTTTGGTTTTTGAAACTGCAAGTATGTTTGTATGTATTTTATAGTTGGATGGCAATATAACATTCGGGCTGATGCCTGCCCGAATGTTATATTGCATTATAAATTGATTTGAGGCGACAACTGGCGGCGGCATAAATGTTGTTATTTTTGTTGTAAGAGTTCTTGTTTTTTTTTTCTTTTATATAGCAAATTTGTTGTTGTTATTATGACTTGTCATACGATGACTTACTTTACTTATCTCATATGAGTTTATGTATATACATATGTAAGTAGGTGTGTAAGTATTAACACATGTGTTTGTACTATTGTACACAGATACTAGTTGAGTAGGTGATATCAGTGTTGTCATTATTAGAATTAAATCACATTTCTTGTTTTAATGAAACTACATACATATTAATTTTTTTTTACTTTATATAATTTTATGTTAAACATAAAAAATGAATAAAAACTGTTTAAAATTTTTAAAAATTGCAATTTTTTTAAACTGGCAACCCTTAAGCTTTAAATGAGTATAATATAAATATGCCTTAAAATCTCACTTATACACTTGAGATATTATGTATTTTTTCTTTTTTTTTTTTTTGCTGGTATTTAATATAAAAAAACAACAACAAAAGCCAATAAAACAATAACAATATTATTTTGTACCGAAAACAACAACAAACACAAATAAAATATATATTGATGAGAGACAGAAAATAGTCTTTCCCTCTCTATACAAATTGCAAATTTAATGTTAAAATCGCTCATAAAAGTGGAAGTATCGCATTGTACACTTTCAGTTTATTCAATTTAGTCGTGGCTGTCAGAACTCCTAAAAAGGAAAATATAATAACAAAGCAAAATATATAAACGGAATACGGAACAGCAAACCTAAAATAAAACTGAATTAAACAAAAAACTAACAAATCAAAAAATACAAGCTAAGAAGAAAACCTGAAAAAACGTTGGGCTTTTTAGCAACTCTGTTTGGTGTTTCTTTCTTTTTTTGGAATATTATGAATAGAAATATCAAAAGAAAAAAATAATTACAAAACTTTAAAATTTTATTAACAAAAATTCAAACAAGTGTTTTAAATATAAAATAAATTTTTACCTAATTTATTGTAAAAATTTAATGCAAAGTAATAGTATATTGAAAACAATTACCACAGCAATTATTAAAAAAAAAAGATTTTGAAAATATTAAATTTTTAAAAAAATTTAATAGAACTAAAACTTGAAAGTAAAAAAAAACTTCACAAAAGGTGTTCAAATAAAAGTGACTTTTTATTTAACCTTGTTTAACAAGCAAAACAATAAAGCAAATCTTTAAGAGATTTTTTAAAACTATTAAAGAAAAAGGAATAAAAAAAAAGTAAGTTTCAAAAATATTAATGCCTGAATTTTTCATACAAATTTTGTTACTAAAATATATTTTAAATTTAAAATTTGTTTTGAATACGGGAATATCATTTTTAGTTTAAATTTAATTTAAGAATTAAATTTGTAATAGAATTTTTTGGTTATTTTAGAATTTTTTATAGAATTGTTGTTTTTACCAAGGTTAATAGTATAGTCATGCTATTTTTTGTTATAAATGCTTCTATTTGTCATTTTACAATTATCAAATCATGTTTTATTGTTTTCATTGTAATTAGTAGCCTTGAAAAAAATGAAAAATAATAGAATTTATAAATTTAAAATTCTATTAAAAAATTTATAATTTTCTTGTAGATAAGTACAACAATTTTTATATTTAAAATCTATTATAAAATTGTAGGTTATTGAAAAATAATTCAATTCAAAAAGTATTAGAATAAAATTAAAATTTTCGTTTTTTTTTTAAAATAAGTAGAAAATAAATTAGTTTAATTTTTTGCTATAACATATTATATTGCTTTTGTTAGGTCAATGATTTTTAATTAAATATTTTATATATATATTTTTTTTAACATACGTTTTTATATCTACATTTTCAGTACGTGTAAATATTTATATATTTATTTCATTTTAAAGATTGCAAAAAGTTTTTAAATTCATTTTACATTTAACAAAAATATTAAAAGTATTCACCGCAGAAATTACAATTTTCCTAGACCCTTGCAAAGTAGGAAAGTTGCATCGATTTCTATAAACACAATAACAACCACATGGAATAATATAGCAAAATTGTCAGAGTAGAACCAATTACAAAATTATCAAACTAAAAAGATGTAAAATTGCATCAATTTTTATAATGTTGTTACTCTGTAAAAATGTGTAAATAGTACAAAAAATCAACTCTAAACTGGAAAGTCACTGAAAAATCAAATTCAACGTAAAAACATAGTTTTTTTTAATATAACAACAACAATAAAACAAAAAGTTAAAATAAATTAAAAGATATAAAATGAAAAATATCAATAAATAAACTGATTAATATGAATTATACAAATAAAAAATATATTAGAAATAAAATCACTTTTTCGGTGTCTTGAAAAAAATTTATTTACTTTTTTTTTTGCTAACTTGATCTTATTTTTTCGAAATTGGTCAAAACAGTGCAAAATTCCTAGGGTAGCAAAATTTTAAGGTGAATACCTTTATTGTATATGTGTAAAATTTATCTGTTTATATTTTTTTTTTTTTTTTACTTTGAAAAAAATAATTGAGTTTAATCAACTTTTTATTGAAAGGTTATATTTTAATGACAGAATATTTAAAAACAAGATTTTTTTTTAAATTAATAAATATCTTTAAAATGAATTTAATTTATTTAATTTTCTATTTTTGTGGTAAATTTTATACGTTTTGTTTTTCTGTTTTTATTTTTTTTTTTTTCTTTTTTTCAACAATTTCTATTTTTATACTCTCACAAAAAACGTACATATTTTTTTGTTCATATTTATTACATTTTTTTTTTTCTTACTAAATTTAGTTTTTAGTTTCGTATATTTAGTTTTTTAGAGATGCCAGATTTTATGCTTATTTTAAAAGTAAACATAAATAACTATGTATGTTTGTGTGTATGCATTTAAATGCATTCTCTTGTAAACAAGAGAACATAAATAAACAGTTTACTGGATACCAAAGTTCTTTGAAAAGTCCAATTATTTTAACATAGTGGCAACTTTGTCCTACTCTATTTCGTAAACACTGAGTAAGTGGTCATATATATACAACTGGTTGCATGATTATTGATAGTTATCATTGAATACAACGAACAACAAAAAAAAAAAAAAATGTAACTGCAATTAACAAATAATATCTGGTTTTGCCCACATCATAGACTTCTATATAAATAAAATACATACAACATACATGCATACATACATCCATACATATGCATGTGCATTTGTGTAACTATTATGTACAGTGTATCTTATTTATTGTACCGTTTAAAAAAGGGGGAAAATATATTTAAAACTATACTGAAAATTAAGGAGAGGAAAAATATTTTAAATACCAATATTTTTAGTAGAAAATCTTGGTTATTAAGTGATTTTCCCTATAAATATTTTCATTAAACCACAGTTGCTAATAATTTTTTTATTAATTATTCCGATTTATTTTTCTAAAATACAAACTTGCAAAAGGAAATTTCAGAATTGTTTTAAATTCAATTTAATTTGGATTTTTTTTTTAGTCCAAATGGTCACTTTTTCATAAGACGAAGTTCCTAGTTTGGATTTTTTAACAACTGTCAAAAGATGTTAAGCACACTTTAAAAAATATATTTTTTTTACTTCCTTTTTTTAATTTACTTTCTTATCTTATAAATATTTTGTATTACCTTAAAATAATCTTTATATGATTTTTTTAACCTGTTCACCACTCTGCCTAATCTAATTATTCAAGATCATTAGAGTTATATTGAAATTTAAAACCATGGCGAAAAAAGATATAAATGTTAATACAAAGAAAAGAAATAAAATGATGAAGCAAAAATTTAAAGCTGGTTAAAGCTAGTTTGAATAAAAAAAAAAAAAATCTACCAATAAAATAAATATGCAAAGAAAAAAAAATGAAATATAGAAAAAAGAAAAATTAATATGCAAAAAACGAAATATATAGATATTTATTTAGAAATAAATTAGGTACAAACAATTACAAAAGACAGTTAGTTTAAAAAGCTTTTAATAATTTTTATATAAGAAAAAATATATGTTAAAAGTTTCCTTGAAAATCAGAGAGTCAAATGAAAAAAATAATATGAATCATTTAAGTTAAAAAACACATAAAAAACTTGAAACTACTACATATATAAGCAAAAAATGTACAACTTTCATTTTATTAAACAGATGACAAAAATCATTTCAATAATATTTAATGTGCCTTTAAAACAATTTTTTGTGTCAAATTAAAAACCCTTTTATAAAAAAAAAAATAGTTTTTCTTTGTTTTGTTTTCGCTTCAAAAAACACTTTTGTGATGACCTAAATAATTTGCTGTAAATTAAAATCTTTATATGACAAAATTTGTTTAAAGCTTTTTTGTCATCAGTTTAATTATAATAAGCTAAATTTTAATTGAAGCATAAAAGGTTTTATTTATACTAGTTAACATTAAAAAGAAAATATTGTATCAAAATGAAATATGTAATTGAAATTAGAAAAAAGAAAATAGTCCCATCTTATTATTAATTTTAGGACGTTTAAAAATTTTAAAAATTTTCGGAATAGTTTATTTTTATATAAATGTCAGACAGCAGACTATGAATAAAATTTAAAACACAATTAAATTTAATTAAAAAAATATAAAGAAATAAATTGACTGTATCTTTTTAAAAATAATATAAGAAAAATTGAAAAACTGAATGTAAATATTTACAAAATTAACGTCTAACATGGCAACAATTAAGTGACATTTTTTTTCTAAATTTACATGAATACAATTAGATAATTAATTATTCAATATAACAATAATTTAATAATTTTATTTATTTTTTTTTTTTTTTCCTTTTAATTTTAGTACCTTCAACAACAATGTCTTTGGCTAGTGTACATGGTCCTCAATTCACTGATATTTGCAGTTCATTGGGGTAAGTAAAATATAAAATTTTAATAAAATCCAAATTTTTTAAGTTTGATAAATTTACAATTAACTAAAAATAAATAAAATTGTTATTTTGAAATATTACTAATTTACTTTCAAATTAATTTCTAATTAGTTTTATAAACGGAAGTAAATTTCTATGATTATCAAAAATTACACATTTTCTTTTTTTATTAATAGAAAAATTATTGTCATTTATTTTAGTTCACCTTGACTCATAACAAGAAAAAAAAAATAAATTATTAAGTAAATTTTCTTAGATTAAATTATGAATATGAATGAGTTTTTATACATATAGCTGGAATTACCAGATTTATAAATTGTTAAACTCTTCTAGTTATTGTTAAACAGCAAACTGATAAGATTAATAAATTTTGCACTCGATTCATTGATTTATATTGATTTTACGTACGTTCATTATTTTAACTGATAATTTAGCGTAAATTTTATTAACGTCACACGTTTCAATAGTTGTAAATTATGTTAAACTAGAAAAAAAGTCGAATAATCTCCCTTTAAATTACTTAAATATTCAAATAATTTATGTTTTTTTTTTTTTTTTTTTCTTTATTCCTTATATTAGACGCAGTAATATCAGCATGTCTTCTTCGCTGTCTGATTTGGTAGGCAGTCCTTTGGAAATTTCAGTGGATAATGTTTTAACCATTGAAGAGTTGAGACAACATATTGGTTCCTGTTTCACCTGTGGTGTATCATGGACTGATGATCATGTCTCTTTGGATTGCAGTGAATGTGGCGGTTATAGTGTTGAACGTCCCTGCCCTCTGTGTGATGGTCAATGTGGTGTACAATGGAAACGAGATTTTACTATGGTAAGCATTACTTTACAACAAATAATTTAATCATAATTCAAATTTATAAAGAAATTTTTAATTAATGTTTATATTTTTCTTTTCTTTATAGTCTCATGCTTGTGGTAAAGCACGTTGGTTGGGTGTTTGTCCCAGTTATCCAGAAGCAGCTATGCATTTTAATCAATCCACTTCAAATACTGCTACCATTACCAATGCCTCCGCCTCCTGTGCTGCTGCAGCTGCTACACAAATGCGTTTAGCTACTGAATTGTGTGCCCGTCTGGAGCAATTATCCGCTTCTTCATCTTCAAATCATATATGATTCCACTACCACCAACAACAACAAAACAACATTAACTCTAAACCTCCAAAATAATAACCCAAATTCAACTACCACACACACACACATATTATTTAACTACTTTAAATGTAAAAAAAAAACGTAGTTTAAATGTTCTTCCTAATGATTTTTATATTGTTCTCGCACACTCACTCAATCATCAGTTAATATTTTGGAATTGTGTTTGGTGTTTATGTTTTTTATATCTAAGTTTTTTTTTTAAGAGAGAATCTTTAAGTTTTAAGTAAAATCCTCCCCATCCCCACGTCATTTTATAAGTATAGTTTTAAGTTAAACTATTTGGTATAATTATAAAATTTTGTATAAAGAAAGAAAATTGAAATACGTTTTCAGTTACCCGAGCCATAAATTGGTTTGCGCAACTGGTTTAACAAAGACTAAACAATACTTACAACTATAATTTTCAAAGAATTCTAAACATTTTCCTAAAACAAACAAAAAAATGTTTGAAAGTTTTTAATATTAATTGCTCAAATGTTAGTTTAATAGTTTGTTAATCCACTTTGTGAACCAGGCCATTTAAGTGGTCTCAATTTGACTGAGCTAATTTTAAAAAATTAAATTTATCGTAATAAGTAAATATAAACAAACAAAAAAAAAAAAAAAAAAAAAAAAGACTATTGCTTTAAATTTAAAATTGTATGATATTAATATGGATTATATATTATATAGATGTATATTACAAAAATATATACCTTTTTATTTGTACTTTATTTTATAGTATAATTAATACTTAAAAAAAGAAAACAGAAAAAAAAGCTTAACTAAAAGAAAAAAAGATGTTATTTTAGACGTACAAAATCCGAAAAAAATAATAAGTTCTGTTAAAATTAATTGTATTTTGTCTTCAAATCGTGCTCAAACTATTAAACTATAATTTAATTATCTATGTACTTAAACACAGTTTAAAAACATTTAATTTTCAAAATTTTGTTTAAAATACATCTTTTTTGTTTGTAATCTTAATGAAAGCTCAAAAATATTTGTTCATTGCATTGATTTTCTGTGAAAATCAGATGTTTTATATTGATTTTAAATACATTCATTTATTTAAAACAATTTTAATTATCTTTAATATAATTTGAGTTATTCTAAAATAAAAAACATAAAACTCTGCCCATTTTTTATTAAGTTTATTTTTTTATTAATAATATTCATTATTTCAAAATTAAAAAAAAGAGTGTGTTTGATTTTTAAAAATTTAAAGGAAATTGCAATACAAAAACAAAACTAAAAAAATTAGTCATTTATATCACCTCGTATTTGAAAGGAAACTATTGGTTTTTAACCCTTTAAGGCCCGCTCCTAAAACTTATATCAGAAAAACTAATTTTCTTAATTTTCCTGTTTATTAGATCTAAATTAAGGATTTTGAAGATTTCAAGCTTCTGGAGTTTTTAAGTCAATAGATATTGGAAGTATCTTATAAACAGCCGTGGACCATTTTGTAACATTAAAATGTTATAAAATAAAAAAAAATGTATATAATATTTTTTACTCATCCTTTATTATTTAAACTGCGTACGGCTTTTTGAAATTTTTATTTAAAAAATTTTTTTTTTTTTGGAATTTTTATTTAATTTTTACATTTTCAACTAAAATTCTACCACCTAGAATTTTATCGACTTTACACTGCATAAAGCATCATAGTTATGTTGATAGCGGTACAACTGATACTTTTTTATGATATTTTTATTCTAAAATAACCAACATAAAAATAACAAAAACGAAATATTTAAACAATTCAACTCTTTTTTTCTCTTTTCCTTTTTTCAAACTTTTAGTTATTTCCCGGCAAAAACTTTTCGGTTCTCGGTACTGGCAACGACTTATTAAAGTAGATTCTTGGTAATGAGGCGTCATTATTATTTGCTTACTCCATATAACATAAATAAGTACTCAATATTATAATGGATAAGTTGGCTAGAGCGCTGGATTAACAACCAGAAGGTTGTTGGCTCAACTTCATTCAGATGTTGTTTGTTAGTTTTTTTAACAACACGTCTAAAAACATATTTTATACTAAAAAAAAATTGTTTTATCATTAAGTCCCGGATGATATACTGAGTAAGATGTTAGTCATTAAAAACGAATGGTTAATTTGTGCCCAAGTTCAAATTTCACTGACGGCAAAATTTTGTTTTTTAATTTTATTTTCATTTAGGTACATATTTTTAAGTATCCCTAGAGTCCAAAAATAACTACATGATTTTGTAGACAACTCGAACAAAAATAGCTAGTTATTGTTTTTTGTTTACAATTATACCTGTTAGCTTACCAGGAAGGCAAAGTTTTTGGTGTGTTATACGTTATAGGTAATTTTAAGAATTTTTGCATCTATTTGTTACAGCATGCTTTTGCATATTTTAGTCCTAACAGCATATTTTTGCATATTTTGGACTTAGCAGCTTTTCATAGAAATTTTCTTATTTTAGAGCATGTTTTAGCAATTTTGCAAATTTTATACTTAAGAGCATTTTTTCAGTCTAATGAAGAGCTTATTTAACACTAAACACTTCCGATTAGTCTTTTTTTCGTTTTTTCACTAGTTTTTTTTTCTTTTTGGCGTTTTTTCCTTAGAGCGATTTTTTATTTTAATGAATTTCCATTTTTGAGATGTTTTTCATTTTGGCGATTTTTATTTTAGAACTCTTTTTTGTTTTTCGATTCTTTTAACTAGAGCTTTTTCGTCTTCCGTATTGGCAATCTTTATTTTTTCATTTTGAGTTTTTTCACTTTAGCGATTTCTTCAGGTTTTGCAACCTTTTTCATTTTGGCGTTATTTCCGTTTAAGCGATTTTTTTTATTTTAGTGTTATTACCGTTTTTGCAATTTTTTCGTTATAGTTTTTTTCGTTTTGTGGATTTTTTTCAGGTTAATTGATTTTTTTGTTTTTGTATTTTTCCGTTTAAGCAATTTTTTGCGGGTTTTTCCGATTTTGCGATTTTTCAATCTAGTTTTTTTCGCTTTGGCAATTTTTTCCCGTTAGTCGATTTTTTGCGTTTTTTTCCGTTTATGCGATTTTTTTATTGTTTTGGTAATTATTTTATTTTAGCGTTCTTTCCATTTTTTCGCGGTTTTTACCCGTTTTAGCGATTTTGTTGTGCTTTAAAATACATACAATAAAAATCAGAAAATAACTTTTATATTTCTTGAGAAAAAATAATTAAAAAAACACAAAATAACTTTTATTTCAGATCGAAAAAATAAAGATCATAAAATAACTGTTACTGTTACTATAAAAATATAAAATTGAAAAAAATCCTCTGATTTTTATGATAAAATCCATAGCAGTTACGGTTCCTAATTTTAAATATCCAAAATAAATTAATATAATTTTGATACCGCAAGTAAAGTAATTAAAAGCTCTGTTCCAGTAGTAGTCAGAATTACAGTTTTTAGTCAGAATTTCTTTATATTTTGTTGTTTTTCTGCCAAATTCTGACTAAAACCTGTAAATCTGACTAGTACTGGAACAAAACCAATTTTACAGAGAAATGTGCATTTACTTTAAATAAAAAGGTGCGATATAAAATGTAAGTGTTAATGATAGGATATTCAAAATGTTTGTATTTTCTATTGTTCAAGCAAAACGAATAACTCGAATAAGAAATTTTACTTCGTTCGAATTATTCGATCACGTATTTAAAATTATTCGAATAATTAAAAAAAATAATAAAGCAAAATGTTTATGATTTTGTAAGTTTCTTTAAAAATTTGAACAAAACATTCTTAATAAAATCTAAATCTTTCATTCTAGGATAGATTTAAAAAAAATGCTATTTTTTGACAGGAAGTTATCACATTATCTTCATATTTGGTGTACTACCTTTTTTATTCAAGATATTAATTTTATTTAAGATTTTCATTTTTCTACAAGTCAAAAAATCGACAAAATATGTAAGAGCCTAATTTATTGGGGATTATCTCAGCGTTTTTTATGATATTTTGTTTTGAAGGTGTATTGTGAAACTTTGACAAAAAAAACCAAATAATTAGAAAAATAAAATCCCTTGAAATTTCTATCTTTACGATGACGAACAACTTTTCTTTACTCGCTTCCTTTTTTACACCTCTTACCTATAAACACAAAAGTTAAATAAATAAATAAATAAAAGTTAATTAAAATCCCCTATGTAAAGGTTCCAATTCTCCTGGAAAAATTAAAAATCAATTTAAAATTTAAATTAATTTTAACTAAAGCCTGTTTAAACCAAAGTATATAAAGTAGTCCGACTCTCAATTTTTCTTATTTTATTTAAAAAATCGGTCAATTTTTCACAATCTCAATAATTTGTATATATATATATATATACTTTGGTGTAAACAATCAACAAATATGATGAAAAAGTAAATTTTCTTGGAAATATATTTCAAAAGCAAACAATCTTACAATGACATCGATTGATATGAACAATCCGTCCACAAAAGGTCCCTTTTATAATTAAAAAATAACTGCAACCTGCCATGTCCTCAGAAATTGACTTTAAAAGTATAAAATTTAAATGAGTAGATTTAAGTCGATTTTTTTTCCTTTACTTTTTATAAAATTTGATTTTGTAAAAGCTAAAACTTTTTTTGGCGAAATTGTCAAAAGTGAATTTATTTAAATTTAGCACTAGGATAAATTTTTATAATTTTTTTATATATAATTAAATAAAATCACTTCAATTGCAAAAAGAAAAACTATGCGTTTTATTCGAATATTCGATATAAAAATATTCGAATTATTCGTTATTCTAAAAAGACCATTTTTTAATTCTTCGAATACCCTAGTTAGTAGCAACTTTTACCGTATACACCTTTCGCACATCTATGTGAAGATACCTTTCTAATGATATATTTTTTATTAAATTCGGATGAATACTGTGAATGTAATAGTGATCACAAAAAATATGTTGCCTATTAATTACATACATATACAGATAAATATTACAGATTTTCACATAATTTCGATTGAAAACAAACATGACACAGCAGTAAGATATACGGTCAAATAATGTTTGCAGCTCATAATATCGTAAGGGAAATCATGGTTTTGAAGCTTCAATTTTATTAATTCACAATAGTATTTAATTTAAAAAATTTCTTCCTATAAGTTTTAATTTATAAAAAATAACAGTTATCAAATAAGCAAATAAAACATATAAATCAATATGAAAATTACAAAACTTTTAAGTTTGATAACAGTCATCTTAGATTCCTCTCAATCCTGGGAATATTGTCAAACTGATATACAAAGTAATTTATGTTTAGGAGGACAAAATCATTTGGTTTGTGATAGCAAAAATTCAATATTAAATGTAAGTATTGTGTACAATCAAAAATAGCTTTTTCTCATTATTGTTTTATAGCCAACCTTTTTATCTAAGGAATTTTTGGCTCATGTGCCTTTGACGAGAAAAGTTAAAACAGCTTTTTTAAATTGGCATAATTATTACCGTAATCGTACAGCTGGAGGTTGGGCGAAAAATACTAAAAATAATATATACTTTCCAAGGGCCGTACGTATGCGTGAATTAATATGGGATACAGAATTAAGTTTTCTAGCACATTTTCGCACAAAATTAGTGAATAAAGGAGAAGTAACATGTCTTGGAACACAACGTTTTAAAAAAGTTGGACAAAATCTGGTAATATACATCAATATATTCTTTAATATACATTAATACTGTTCATATTAAACTATTTTTAAAAGGTGGTTAAAGCTTTAAATGAACCCAAACCAATATTGGAAATTATATCATTGGCTTTAAGAGAAATGTTTGATGAAAAGAATAATATTGAAAATCCCACCGAAATGCCAAAAGAATATTTGCATGAGTACGTTTAGCATTTTTATTGTTCAATATTAAATATAATCTAGAAATTATTCCGTTTTCCATTAAGCTATGAAGTTGCCAAGCAATTTACTACTATGGTAAATGATGCTGTTTCACGTTTAGGCTGTGCCGTAGCCTTGGGAGATACTTGCATGGGCAGGTACTTAGGGAAAACCTTTTTTAAAGATTTCTAATTATTTAAGCTTTTTTTTCCTAAATGCATATATTTACAGCGATGGTTTAATCTACAAGTATTGTTATTATATAGCTTGTACTTATGATTATAGCATTGGAGGTATTATTTATAAAATAGGAAAACCAACTGGCCGTTGTTCTCGTTGGGGTGTGGGAAAGAGTAAAACATATATTAATTTGTGTGCTAATTTAGGTGAAATATTCAAACCAGAAAACTAAATTTTTGTTAGTTTAAGACATAGATTTTATGTTTTAATAAAAAATTAAATTAATTATTTTTGAAGAAAAATTTTTACGATATTATTGATTTTTGTAAAAATTATTATATTAATCTTGCAACCCACAAACTATATAGTTCTATAGGAGTCAAATTAACGATGTCCAGGTGACCACCTGAAATATGAAAAAGTTTCAAAAAATCCTAATTAAAAAATTTGTTTAAATTTAAAAATATATAAACATTTTGATACACTAAAAGATCGTTATCTTTCTAATAACTTACATTAAAAATAAACTAAAAAAAATAATTTTAATATATTGTTTATGCACTTAAAAAATTTGATTCTTAAAATTTTACTATTTTCATAAAATATGATCTCCTGTAAACATTTTTGAGAGGGCAGGAAATATTTTATTTTCAAATCAATTTATATATGTATATTAAAACTGTTTTTTAAATTTGAAAAATTCAGGCATGTTTTTTCCGGCCAAGGCTAAAAGTAGGGTGCAACTCTTAATTAAATAAAAATTTTTTAATTATCCAAAAAAACAATTAAATTTTGACAAAAAAAGAGAGAATAAGACTACTTTTTATAAAAAACAACAATTTTTCGTATTAATTTTAAAGTCTTAACTTTGTAATTTTTCATGGCTGTACAAATTGAGATAATAACAAAAATTTTGAACATATTATTTTAGAATATTTTGGGAATCTTGGGATATTTAAAAAAAATATATTCACTCTCATGGAAATTATTCAATTATTTATCCAAAAAAATCAAGGAAAAAATAGAAATTTCCTAATTCGAGCACAAATATCTTTTTAACCTTAAGAGATATCATAAATGAGTGATTATATTTTTCTTCATCTCATCAAGTTCTTTACAAAAGGTTTTTTAACCTTTGAAATCGGACTTGATTTGTAGAAGTTAAGATTTTTTTTAGATTTTTTCATACTTGTAGTGGTCAACTTTGACACCCTTTAGCTTATCACGTATTATTACAGGGTGACTACAAGATGATTTTTCTGAAATAATAATAATAATAATTCACTTTTCTCGGTATTTAATTTAAGAACTAATTTATAATTTTATTACATTAACATTTAAATAGATAATATTGATAAAAACTATTTTTTAAAATTAGTCAACGAACCACAACAAAATAATTTACGTTTACGTTTTAAAGGCCAAGAATTACGAATATCAAAATTTGAATTTACTTCTGTAAATAAAAAATTTTAAAAAATTTGTTTAACTCTAAAAAAAATAACTAATTTACCTCGTGGCACAAACTTTTGAATTTGTTTCAACAGTGAGGAGATTTCTTGAACATCCAATATAATACTAGAGAGTTCTTCTAAAGTAAAATCGGGAGTTATCTGTTTGCACAATAAAATTTCACTTATAACATTTCCCAAATTAGAAGGACCAGCACGATTTTCTAAGAAATTTAAAATTCTTTTCTGTAACTAATTCATTTTTAAAATTTAGTATATGAAAATAAATTACCAAAATATTCTTCCATATCCATGGGTATGATTTGTGTTAAACGATAACTTTTAGTTAATTCCCTTAAAAATAGTTGCATTAAATGAAATAATATTATTAAATAACGATTTTCACTTTTATCCAAAGGAATTAAAAGTTGAGTGGTAATTTGGCATTCTTCGATCAGAGTACATCTTAATTTACGTATTTTTTCACGCAATTCTGGACAATCTTTTTCTTGACCCAAACATATTAACATTTCACGAAATTCTGCTATATGATGATTAATACCCTCCAAATACTAAATTTTTTAAATTTTATTAGCACATAAAAACTATTAATAAATTCATTATTACCTTTTGAGAACTTTTTGTTGGTGTTAAAATATTTTGAAAATGCACTGATAATCGATGTGCTAAAAGTGTAGATTTACCAATCGTGGTGGACTTATTGCCATTTATTACAGAGTTTTTATAGTTTATTTCAAAATTTTCAGCATTAAACATTGTGTAAGGCAAGAAAATTTCAGCACAATTTTAAAAAATTTCAAATTGTATGTATTTGTTACAGTTCTTTTTGTTGACTGCAACATAAAGTGCTACGTTTGATAACCTTATTTGGAGATACATTCTGTAACGCATTATATTCGTACATACATATTTAATTTGTGTCAACATTAAAATAAATTGCTTCTTTAGAAAGATTTAAATGAAATGAAAAGTAAACAATTTTGGGACAAATATTTAGTTCTGATTATTTATATCGCTACATGTTTACCTAAGGAAATGCCTACACTGATCGGCAGAAAAATCCTACTTTAAACAAAAATAGGTGGATTCGATGGAATTTGACGTGCTAAATACTTATCTGTTTTTTCTGATATTACGATATATTGAAGTTACTATTAAGATAAATTTAAGTTACTTTTAGTCGGTATCTATTGCAGTTTTATTTATCTAAATTGAAAAAACCGTCTTCCATTCAGCAAAAAAAACTGAAAAAGAGCTCAAAAAGTCATCATTTTAACATTGTGTAGTCATTGGAATAAATGAAATTTTTTTTAATAAAAATATAACACTTTGTGAAAAAGTACATACATTTTCTCCGTAGCGGTATTTTTCAAATATTTAAAAACACAGAGCTGTAAGCCTATAAATTAATATTTTTTAATTGACTCAATCAAGTTTGAAATAAATCTTTATGTAGAAAATTAATGGGGTTACATCTCGAGAACGATTTATCCGATTTCGTTTACTAAATTAACAAAAGATTGTAATTCGAATTATCTCCAAATTATATCAGTTATAATCTGTTCTATAGTTTCAAAAATATTAAAGAAATTGAATAAAAAAATTAACACCCGTATTCACAAACAACTTTTAAATTTAACATACCTTTTAAATCAAATTTGTCATATAAATTTTGTCTCTAAAATGTATTTTAAATTTCAAATTAGTTTGTGAATACGGGGGTAACTTTTTACGAAATTTAATTTTTTGTTTTTCAAATAATTGTTAAAATCTAAAAACATAAGAAATATTAATTTCTTTCCTCACCATAAATATAAAAATGCTATAAATAAAACAATACATAATTCATTAAAATCTTTATATATATTATAAAAATGAAGTGCAAGTTTGTTTGTTTGTGTACCAATCCCGTCTAAACGGCTAAACCGATTTTCAGAAATTTGACATATAGATAGTGCCGGATAGTGCTTGTACAAAAGAATTTTATAGGCTATGTTGGATCTTGATCGCATGCCACGCCCATGTTTTTAAAACTCTCAAACGGTTGAACCGAATTACACGAAATTTGATACAGAGATAGTACCAGTGCCGGAGGTGGTTATAGGATATGTTAGATCTCGATTGAATGTCACGTACATATTTTAAGCCTACTTTAGAGAAATCTATTTTTTCAATTTTGCACGTTCCCAATGAAACTATTTACATGAAATATGACACACAGATTGTACTTGCACCGGAGAATTTTATAAATTTTCTAAAATCTCTCAAACGGCTGAACCGATTTTCGCGAAATTTGAGTCACAAATAGTACCAGTGCCGGAGGTGTTTATAGGCTATGTTGGATCTTGATTGTATGTCACGCCCATATTTTACGGCCCTTTATTTCCGTGAAATAAATAGCATTATCCCTTAATTTAAATATGATATTTTATTTTTTGATCGAAGCATACAAAGAAAATACTCATTATGGTATCTAAGGAACTATTGTGGTGAAAGCCCTCAAATTTTGTGTGAACATCTAGCTCATCATGTCGCATTCATAAAATGAAAAAATAAGACAGATAGAACCAGGGGGAGAGGTAGCCCCCATACAAAATAATATTAATTTTCACATATCTAAAGGAGTACTACAGGGCTAGTCTTAAAAAGTTGTAGGAGTAATTTTCATATAAAATTTTTAATAGGACGGATAGGTCCAGGGGGAGTTTTAGCCACTATATAAGGTAAATATTGTTAAATGGGGCAACGAAGTGCACCTAGAAAAGCTAGTTGATTCATAAAGATCTCATTAAAAACTATTTTTCTAACACCTATTGAAATGTCTTTGTTGTTTTTGTAAATAAAAATAGGCTTAAATTAAGATCAACAGCCCACTTGATTTTTAAACAATATTTATAATGATTCAGTGGTACTTTTATTTGTGTTTTGCTCGTTCTTAGTTTACGAATTATGTATTCCTGAAGTTTGAATAGAGCTCGGCCGAAGGCTGTCTACACGAAAAAACTTTTATTAACGTAATATATATATATATATATATATATATATATATATATATATATATATATATATATATATATATATATATATATCAACTGGGCCGGCGAAATTAATTTGTTTCAAAAAATAATTCTGAATAAAATTTAAATTACATTTTTTATTTTATTACTTATTTCTCACACTTTTACATCCCTGCTTTAATAGCGACGCCGTTAACTTTTTTCAATAAAACGACTTTGTTTTCTTATTTGTTGCCATCAAAACAAGTGAAAAAATTACTAGACATTTATTTCAGTTATTTTTTTTATTAAAAATTTACAAGGATTGTGAGATTTTTAAAAGAAATTATTTTAAATAAAACAACTAGTCAATTAATACTAATAACAAATAAGTGATTTATTTTTCTATTAGAGTATAAGTGGAAAGATTTTAGGGAAGAAAAACAACACCAAAAAGTTAAAGGAATTCTTTGTAGCAATTGTAGCAAGGACATCCGCAAAAACACACAGACATACCGATACGATAGACAAACAAATTTATTGGTTGTTAAGGGTGTGGGTGGCACCAACTACACCACCACGAGTATAGGCAATTAACGCAGAAGTTAAAGAACAACACTTTTGGAGATGGGAATAAAATTCAAGTAGGAAAATATAAAAAAGAAGTAACGCCACAAGTCAAGTGTTCAATATTTATAAAAAGCAAAACATAATTTGCAAATTTATTAATTTAATTTCAAAAATAAAAGAGTAAAGAAAACAATTCAAAACTTACAAGTGGCGTCATACATTAAGCTACTTCTTGGCATTAAAGTAAAAACGCTGCAATAAATTTTATTTTGTCAGACATTAATGCTACAAAGTTTATTTTTTTAACTATAAATTTTATTTTTATTGAATATCAATACTAATAACAAAGATTTTATTTTGAAATTTCAACAATCATGAGAATACATTTTCGAGAACAGTATGGAACTAGGGGTGAGGAAATACTCTATGTAACACCAGCCGGTAAGTGTAGTCCTCCCACTACAACAAAACTTTAATAAAATATTTAAAACTTTTGCAGAACAAAAATCCATTGTTCGGGTACCACTGAAGAGTGACAACAAATCGGCTATACATGAAAAATTCTTTCTATTTCGTTTATTCCAACAAATATTCCTGCCTAAAGGTTATCCCGACAGTGTAAGTGAAGATTATGCTGCTTATCAAATTTGGGATACAGTACAGGCATTTTGCAGTACTATCTGTGGTATGTTTTATTTGATAAGTGAATTATCTTTACCAATAAACTTTTATGTTATTTTAAGTACTGTGTATTTCGCACTAAATCTTATCACCTTACGTTTATTTTAAAACTCATTTATCGCAAATTATTAATACAAGTACGTGAAATTAATAACATTAGAAATTTAAAAAAATATGAAATAAACTTCAAAATAGATTATCTAAATATCATACAATTTATTTTCCTACGCTCCTATATTACTACCTTGATAATGGGTTATTAATTCATACGTATTTAAAAGTCAAAGTCTGCAGATTTGTCATTTTCAGATAGGTTCAGAAACTTCAGAGATATACATAAATATAACCAGAAAGAGTAATAGTAGTTATTTATTTTTTAATTTATAGGATTTTATTTTGTTTGAGTTTTTTGGGAAATTTATTCCTTTTTGAGAATTGGAACCTATAAAATTTACTACTTTGAAAATTGCTTCATTTTACTCTATAAAAAAATCTAAATTTTGATTTATTAATACTTTTATTAAAATGCTTTAAATTACCAGAAATTTAGTATTTTTTAGTTTTTTTTTTTTTAAATTGTTACTTTTTGGAAGTAGCCATCAACAAAATATTTTTCCAACTACCTGTTAAAATTTAAAAAAGTTCGATTGTTTTTGAAAGAAAATTTATAGAGAAAATTTCTTATAGACCTGTAAAAACTTAATCTTTGGTATTTGCACTAACAACAACAATGGCGTAAATTAGTTAGCAAAAAAAGTTAAAATGAAAATGTTAAAATTGTTTCCATAAAATTTAATTTTTTTTGAAAAAAAAAATGCGCAGCTTATTATGGACCAATTTTCAATCACAAAATACATATAAATACATGTATTAATTTAATAAATTTATATTACAGGTACACTTTGCACACATGCCATTCTCAAAGGTCTTGGAGTGGGAAATGAAAATATTAATGCCTACTCAGCTACAGTTACATGGATTTTAAAGGAGGGTAGTGGCCATTTAGGTCGTATAGTATTCTCTTGGTGGAAAGGTGCTCAATTAGATATTGATAGCAAAAAGTGGCGTTTAAGAGCAGATTTTCTAAATGATTTTGCTATGGGCATAGAAATTTATGTGCTTCCTAAGTATTCGCATTTGGGTACACAAATATTATGTGGCACAACAGTGTTAAAAGCAATAGTAGGAGTGGCTGGTAACAAAAATTATTGAATTTAACATTGACAAAGTAAATACATTTAAATAAATGTTTTTTCTCAAGGTGGCGCTACTAGAGCAGCTTTGACCCAACATCAGGCAGTACGTGGTAATTTAGCTGATGTTAATTCAAAAGATAGTTCGCAAGAAACTTGTGTTAATCTAATAGCTTCATTTGTGGGCTTATACTTGTTGACTGTTATCAAGACTTCAGGGTATAGTTTTAATACATGATGTTCTTTCTCCAAAAATAATAATAAAAAATTCCTTTTTCTTTGCAGTGTACTTTATGGCGTTTTCTCTGTGGTTATTCTACTACATTTGTATGCAAATTTAAAGGCTGTCAAATCCATTTGTTTAAAAACTTTTAATGAATCTCGCTATCTAATTGCTTTGGAAGAATTCTTTAGATCTGGTCGCATGCTAACGCCACAACAAGTAAACAAATTAGAAAGAGTTACTTTGGGTCAAACTGTATCGGTGTCATTAAACATACGTTTGGGTTTATCTATTAAAAATTTAATTGATGAATACCAACAAAGTCATATTATAGACAATATCGTTTCATCATTTGATCCACACGAACATTTTATTATTGCTGAATGTAAAAAGTTTTTGGGAGTATATTTTCACTTTGATTCTATGCCTCAAGATGTTTTAAAGGCATATTTCTTTGCCGTATCCTATTTACAAGATCGCAATCAAATTAAGGAAAAATACTGGGAAGTACAAAGTAAATGGCAGGAATTTTATAATTTGGCACAACAAGAAGGTGAACATTTTCTAGTGGTTTAATAAAAAAATGAATAATTTTTGAAATTTAATTTCTAATATTTCATTATATAGGTTGGATAACATCTCAACATTTGCTAATGGTCGATGAATATCGTTTAAATTGGAACGCTTAGAGCTATTTTATGATGAGTAAGTATGTCATTTACGAAAAACCAAAATCGATTTTAAATTTAAATCATAATAATTTTATTTATAAAACATTTTTTTGGATTTTTTAAAGTAGTTTGCTTAGCTTAGCGATTATATTGTTATATTTAAACAAATAGTAATTAAATTTTAATTCCTAGTTGATTTTGAAAAAATTGTGTATATACTCGTAATTTGATAAAAATTAAATAGAACATAATTCGATTCATAAATTTAGATTTTCGGACTTGTTTCAATTGTAATTCAAAAATAATTTCTTTTCAAACGAATTTATTTTTAACAATTTAAAGAAACTTAGCAACAGATTTCTTTTATATATTATGGTAATCTCAGAAAAATTCTCGTAATTTTATTTATTATTTATTATTTTTTTTTTTTTTTTTTTTTTAATTCTCATTTTTTAATTTTATTATTAAATTTATACTTTTCTCATTCCAAAAAAAAAAAATGGATATGTTTAATTTTAGAATATTATAAAATATAATATGTACACAAAAAACAACATATCTCTTATTAAATTAAAATGTAGTAAAAATTGTATAGTATATATTTGTAATAGTTAGTTTTAGTTGTTAAGAATTTCATTTTATTTAAATTCTTATATAAAAACTTCCAATTTAAATGGAACATTTCTGCCTTAAAAATTGTGTAAATGTATAGAAAATATTAAATAGCAATTTATTGAAGACACTTATTAATTTTTCTTTAACTATTTAGAAATACTATTCTAATTGAAAATAAAAAAACAAAACAATTTTTAAGCAATATTTTATTAATATAAGAAAAAAGACATGTTTGTAGTAACTAATTTTAATTTGTTAAGCTTCAATTTAGATAAAAAGTAATACATACAATATAATCATACAGTATAGAAACATAAAAAAACATTATTGGAATAATAATCTATTTTCTGACATCCCTTTACAAAAAAAAAAAAAAAGAAAAAAAAAACAAAAAAAAATTAAATAAAAATGCTACATGAAATTTATGTATTAAATGATATTTTTACAATTTAGTTTATTTTATTATTATCATGTCTAAACGATTTTTTTTTTTTTTTTTTTTTTTTTGTTTTTCGCCCTAAGCTCTTTATTTATGTAAATTATTGTTATATGAAGAATTATTTACTTTATTGTTGTAATAATTTGATTTAAATCGAGTGTGTATTTTTCCTTAGCTAAGTTCTTTTTAGCCTTTTATGTATAATTTTTATTTAATATGTAACATAGTTTTAGTCAGAAAAAAAACAAAATACATGAAAATTTTGAGTATGGGAAAATTTTCCTGTAAATTCTGACTAAAATCTGCTAATTTAAAAATACTGAAGTAAAAGAGCTTTAGTATCAGAATTTATGACAACGAATTATTAAAGTAAAATTTAGTTGAAGTTATTATTTTTTAGAACGTTTAAATGTATTGAAATTATTAACTAATAGACATACAATTTTAAATCAAAAAACTCAAACCTTAGATTTAGTATAAAATTTATATTGTTTAAGACATGTTCGAATCAAAGTTTAAAATTTGCAACAAATAATTAAAGAGTGGAATACATTAATGAAATTATAGTTTATTTAAAACCAATTTAAAAGAAAAGGTAAAATGAAACAATTAAAAGATTACAATATATTTAAATCATTAATATGTATTTTAATTGTTATTAAATAATAATTAACTATTAGTTAATTATTTTAAATTTATTTTTTGTTACCAACTTCAGTTTCATTGAAATTAGTTTTTATTTAGCACTTTTTAGCAGTAGATATTGAGCTTTTAAATAATCCACACACATACATAGATATGTACATGTAATAACATTTTTAATTGTGTACTTATATTTATACAAATACAATACAAAACAAGTCAATAAAATAAAGTTGTACAAACATTTTACTAAAATACATAAAAATTAATGTTTTATTCCAGTAGTTTTAAATGCACCATCCTATAGTTCTACTTTTCGGTTTTAAATAATCTATAGTATAGGTTATGTACTCTATGAAGGTTTTAAACAAAATTAAATTAATTGGCCAACAATTTTTATTTTAAAAATCGTTTTCGTATTTTTCGCAAAATTTAGAAATTATAAAACACTTCCCTTAAAATAGTATATATTTCCGATTGTAAACATTTAGGTATAAATTGGAAAAAATTTTTTTTTTTTTTTTTTTAAACTTGCCCTGGTCTAAGCGAGCGGACAATTTTTTACATTACTTTAATCACAAGTAACAGTAAAAAATCAATATTGCCGATAGGCATAAATCAAGATTACCAATAGGCTAGGTTCTTACTAAATGAATGAATAAATAAATAATATATAAATAATTTTTTCCTTTTTTTTTTTTTTTTTTTTTTTGCTTGGTATTATTTATTTATTTAAATAAAGTAATATACAGTAGCCTTTTTCAAGGCCAATAAATATACATATATATTACAAAAGCAAAACCCTGAATACTAAAATATCTGAAGAATATTAAAAATATGTACATATTTATAAAAACATGAATAACATGTAAAATAAGCAAATAAAATTACTAAAAAAAATTATTACAATTTAGCCCCCAGCCGAATAAACAGTGAAAATAAAAAAACGTCCCAAAGCGGTAGCCAAAAAATAAAATAAGAAATTATGTTTATAGATTAAATAAAACTGAATAATCAAGTGAATATATCCTTTAACAAGCACAAAATCAGACAACTGCTGCGAACATTAAAAAGTGGTAGATTTAAAAAAAATTGATAATCTTGTAAAAAATTCCATAACAATACGAACTACCCATAAAAATGGAAAGAAAAAGTGCTAAAAACCAAAATATCTATAACAACTACTCCTGGCTATATAAAAGTAAAAAAAAAACTAAGTACAATTAATAAAGATGGATAATACTAAAAATCCTTAAGCATCAGTAATAGATGAGGAAAAATGTGCAAGCAATATCATACGAAATGCATTCATTATTCGATTGGGAAAATATACGGAGATTAACAGGTAATTAATTACAGTAATATAAAAAATTTTGTCCGCTCGTTCTTAGTTTATGAGTTATAGGTCTTTAAAAATTCTATATACCTATTTTTCTGAATATCTTTATTAATACATGAGCGATCTAAATTATATTGATATCATTTAAAAGCATATATGTACAATATCTCCTCGGGAGTAGAATTGACGTTTTGTATCGATATAGCGAAAATTAAAAAAAAAAAAAAATAATAATATTCGAAAAAGGCTTTTTCAGCGAAGCCGGTGTTTGACATATCTAGAGGAGAAAATCCTTAAGAGGAGAATCATTTTAATGGTTCTGTTTATAGATTAAAATAGATATGAAGCTCTGTTGTCAAAAATCTAAGTCGATTCTCAAAAAAACCTAAGTCCAAGAATGGGTTTGTAAAAAATTTCATTGAAAACAAAAACATTTCTAGTACGTGTGTTTCTGTGGTTCTGGTAATATTGATTTGTTCCTGCCGATTTTATGCCAAACTTCAATTATAATACTTCTCTGCTCTCCCAGCAACGGCAAGTAGCCACTGCACTTTTTCGTTTTTTTTTTAAAGTCAATGGAATAGATATTGAATAATAAGATTAGAAATTGCTAAATATTAAAACTCACCGTACTCAGTTTAAGCATATTATTTTATACACTAATTGTTTATGATCCACTTTGCACAAAATACTAAAACTTACCACTACAATTAACACTAATATTAAAATTTAAAAACCACAAATTTAATCCACACAAACACAAATTTAAACTACGACGCAGATCAAGTGGCTAAAAAAAAACAACGGTACTAATGGTACAATGTTGCCAGATTTAACGATTTTTCGTTATTTAAACGATTTTTGGTAATAAATAATCGATTTTTCGTTTAATATCTATTTTAAAAAGTAGATTTTTCGACCTTTCGACTTTTTTCGATTTTAGAAAGACAACTTTCGACTTTTCGATTTTATATAATATTTTGGAGGTTTTTCGCCTTTTTTGACTATTTTTAATCCGACTATTTTCGATTTAGCAACCATTTTAGACTTTATGGCAACAAGAAAATCGATTTCGCGATAATTTTCAGAGCAAAAAGTAGATTTTTATACATTTTGACTTTTTTCAATAAAAAGTCGATTGTTCGAATATTCGAAAGTCGATTTAGAGAACCCTATTTCAAATAATCGATTTACGCTTTTTTTCTCAAAATTTTACGATTTTACACCAAATTTATGTGGCAACTCACAGGGTTGTGTTCGAACAATAGAGCTGCCAGATTTTAATTTTTAACCACAAACGTTAGAATGAAAATTTAGATTTGGGGATATGGGATTTTTAGTAGTACATCAGACTGAGCATGAAAACTTCAAGAGTTTTTCCCGAAAAAATTATTGAAAACTCAAGTTTTCCCAACTCCAAAGCAACAAGTTTTCAATTAAAACTAATTTAAAAACGTTTAAATTTTCAAAACAACATTGAGTTATGAAATTTTTTACCACTAATACGAAGAAAAAATTGAAAAAATATGTTAATAATGAAAAATAAAAAAATTTAGAAAAAAGAAAGAACCTAATATTTATAATAAAAAAAGAAACACTATAAAATTATAGTTTTAATAAACATTTTTGAAAACTACTTAAAATGTTCAGTTTGAATATACTATAAGGGATATTCAATATTGTTTTAATATTTTTCAACATAATACGTATAAAGTTCGGAAACTCAATGAATATTTCTTATATTTTTATTTAACTTTTTTTATATTTCATTACACCATTTATTTTTAATATTTTATCATTTCTATGTAAAACACTTTTTCCAATTTTTTTCTTAATAGTTGGAAGCATAATTTTTTCTCTGTATTTATTTATTATTATGTTTTTTTTTTTTTTGCTTTTTAATATAACAAAATTGTTGATATGAGTTTCTTAGGGAAATACGTTTTTCAAGCTCCTATAACTTCCAAATTATTCAATTGCACTAAAAAATGTTTACATAAATATTTTCACTCTTCAAAGCACTATATTTTTTTTATTATGGGGATGTTGTAACAAAGATCTGGTAGTCCTAGTGTTTGTTTTGGTTGAACGAAAAAAATGCCAGCAGCATGCAAAAGAATTTTTTAGTGATAAAAAAGAAAACAAATAAAAAATCAAGCAACCGCGATAGCATAATTAAAGTAAAATGTGTTTTAAAGTTTTAAACAATTTGTGTACATAATACTGGAAAATAAGATAATTGAAAATGGCCAGCACCACATTATTAAGTGAAACATCATCATCAATGTCTAAAAATGATATGACACATACGACGACGACGAGTATCTGCAGCGGCATTAATGCTGAAAAACAATGTAATCACTTAAAACTTTTCAAAGAATTTCTACGTGACTTGACGAAAGATGCTGTGACTAATGAAAGCAGCAGTGAAGTAGGCAGAGAAGGTGTCGCAAATGTAAGTTGTAATGGAAGTAGCGGCGGTGTTGAATTACGACCTTTTATATTAACGCGTTCTAATAATGAAAGTTATGCAGTGACTAAAGATGAATTGTTGGCCGAAGTTATAATGTGTATATGGCAATGGCTGGGCCAGAAAAAATTTCCGGAACACTTTGAATTAGGTATTGCACGTTTGGCCGAAGAAGAAATTACTAAAGAGTTAAAAAATAAAAAGATACTAGAAGATTTAAAGGCTACGAATGTAAAGCAAAGCGAAGACACTTTGGATGTTATAATATTAGAATTGCTAAAGCTACAAAAATTTGTACAACAATATTTGGAGAAGATACTTTTACGGTTATCTGACAATTCAAAAGAGGAAAATTTAAAAAATTTTGCAGATTGTAGCATAGATACAATTCAATGCACATTGGACACATGTCTGCAATATGTAGAGGCACATGTCAAAAATAAACCACGTAAAATGGAAGATCGCCACATATGTTTGCCGAAATTTAGCCAAATATATCAACTTGAGAAATCTCTTAGTTTTTATGGCGTTTTTGATGGTCATTCTGGTTCATTGGCTGCCACCTATGCTACTAATCAAATACCTTACTTGCTTGCTCAACAATTGAAATCTATACATAATTCCTGCTCTACTGATAGCGACATTTATAGAGATGCTTTGGAGACAAGTTTTCTACAAGTTGATCATAATTTCGGCCAAAAACAATTGGGTAGTGGTACAACAGCGGTATGTGCTCTTTTATTAAAAGATGAACAACAAAACTACAAACATTTGTACGTGGCTTGGGTGGGAGATTCCAGATGCCTTTTAGTTTCACCAACAGTGCACTTACAATTGGTAAAACCTCATAAACCCGACTCGGTAGATGAAAAGAAACGTATAGAATCAAACGAAACGGGAGGTTCGGTCATATTTGTGCAGGGTCAATGGCGTGTTAATGGTATCATCAATGTATCACGTTCTATAGGCGATTATACCGTTAAGGCTGTTATAGCCGAACCTGATATAGTGGATGTGCCACTACAACTCTCTCATGATTTTCTGCTATTAGGTTCTGATGGTCTGTGGGATCATGTGGCTGAGAGGGAAATTGTCGATTGTGTTTATAAGGCCATAAACAATGATGAGCAATGTTTGGAAGATATACCCAAACAGTTAATTGAATTAGCTAAACAAGGCGATTCTCAAGATAATATTACAGTCATATTGGTTTTGCTCAAAAATCGCCAACAAATTAAAAAGGATTTCTTGAAAAATCTAAAGAAATCATCGTAATATCAAGCTAGTGTTAAATTGTATGTATACAATACGAATATCGAACAATCATTTCTTAAAGTAATATAGAGTAAATCATTTTGCAAAATGGTTTCGAAATAGTTACGAGAAGAATATACTTAAGTTTAAAACAAACAATCTTAGAACATTTGATCATATACATACATCAAGAAATTCGATTTTTTAGTTTTTTTGTGAATGTTTAAATTCACCATGTTGAAATATGAAATAATAGTTCTGTCTAAGATGCTTTTTTATTAAAGATTCAAAAGATTGGCTTTATCAATTAAATAACAAGTTGAGTAGAAAAAATACTTTTAAAAAATCAAGTTATAAATTAAAAACTTCGTTCCAAAACTTAGCATTTTGTTTGTAAATTAACTGACATTTTCCCGATATATTACTTGGAACCACACGTATAGGTTTTACCAACTGTAAGTATAAAAATTATTTTAGCTTCAAAATATTGTGCCTACATAAAATAATTTAAAAAAAAATGAAAAAAAAAACTAATATAGACAAGTGTAGAAACGAATATTTATTAAAAATTGGTAGTAGTATTTTAACACTTTGTTCTAGTTGTACCATATTTTATATTAACCGAAAAAAGATACCCCATTAAGTTCAATTAGTTTTTAAAAATTAAATTTTTATAAAGTTGAGACAATTTTGTGATCGCTAATAAGATTCATAATTTGTACATAGGAAACAACAAAAAAGCCTTTTAAATTGATACTGTCAACGAAGAAAAAAGGAAATTATTTATATTTATTGTATGTACATTTAAATTTTAATGTACAAACGATGTTCAAATAGTTATGTTTTATTTTAAATGTTTGATTAATAGTAAGATTAACAATTTTTATAGCAAACCTCTATTGAATTATTGTTATTGATTTAAATTAGTTACAAAAACATAATTTAGTTGTATGTTGCTTTAAAAAATAATATCAATTAATATATATATATATATATATATATATATATATATATATATATATATATATATATATATATATCAACAAATTGGATATAACAGGTGGCAGAATTAAATCATAAACAATTAAATATTAACCTTAGGTTGACACTAAACAGATTTTAAATTGGAAACATTTTGAAAGGAATTTTTCTGAATAGGATATTTCATTATTCTAATGAAAGTATATCATATATGTGTTTAGTTTTGCTAATTGAGTATCCAGTAATAAACATTCATTCATCCCTCCGTATTCTCCAATAGAATATATATACGTATATCTGAATATATTAAAACGAAATATGCACCATAAATATATACACTAATAGATTCTTTTTGTACCAAACACAAATATTTATTTATACCTATAATATATAATATATAATATTTATGTATGTAATTCCAATAACAAAAATAAAAAACAAAACATTTTTTATAAAAAAAACTGATTTTTTATTTAAATTTATTTTCAATATATCGTACACTTTAATTGTGTATTATATACTTAAATTAAGATCACCGGCCCACTTGATTTTTAAATAATTTTTATGATTCAATAGTACTTTTAGTAGTGATTAAAGTAATGTAAAACACTTTTCCCGCTCGCTCTTAGTTTATGGGCCTCTAAAGTTTTAATATATTTTTCTGAGTACCTTTAATACACATACGATTTAAATAGTATAAATACCGTTTAATAATAGATTCAAATACCTAAGGATATATAATATGACCATATGCATTAAATCCTTGAGATGAAAACTGCATTTATTTATTGATATACTGGAATTTATAATTTTTTTTTATTCGAAAAAAAAAAATCATCGAAGTGTTCGACATACATAGAGAAAAAGTCCCTGAACTTGGCCGAAAAAAAGAAAAAATTTATTTCAACTAGGTCGGTGATATCAATTTGTTCCTTATCTATATCTTATTAAGGAATAATATAAAACAAAGGTAATTTCTTTTTAATAGGTTTATTGACTTCCTGGGGGAGGAGGTGGTGGGGACGTATACTGTTGCGGATAAGAATGATGTGGAGGAGATGGTCCGTGTAGAGTAGGTGGTCTTATACTAAATGAATTTGGCATTAGGTGGGGTGAATGTTGATGCATCATAGGCGGCGCACCATATTGAATAGGTCGAAGTGGAGGGTATGGCATGTTGTGTGCTATAGGTGGCATATCATACATGGGAATATGTGGAGGATATTGTTGAGAAGAATGTGGCTGACCTGGGTGTACAGGTGGCATTCCATAATTAGCAGCAGGTGGAGATTGATAAAATTGAGGATAGTAATTGGAATGCCAGGAATTACGATGATGATTTGGTCCGCGTTCATGCTGCTGTTGTTGAGGTCCATTTTGTCGTGGTCTAGGGTTGCTATTATAATGACCTGAATAACCTCCTCTATTGATATTATTTCGTTTATGTTGGTTATTGCCATAATTTGCCCTATTCCCGTTAGAATTATCTTCTTCATCTAAAGTTCTGGGCCTTTTGCTGGGATCATCGTTATCCATTGGTCTGTCCTTATTTCGCAACTGGCGCTTGGCTAATTGTTCTTGTTCATCATCTGAATAGTCCAGAAATCTAGGTGGTGGTTCTATATCATTTTCCCATGAAGCATCAGAACCTTTAAGCTTCATTAAATTGGACAAAATAACAAATTGCGTGTATTGGGTCTTAGGTGCTACATAAACTACGTCGCCGATGTTAATTTGTTTCTCTTTAATTTGTTTATTTGAATTGAAACGCACACAATACAAAGGATCTGCCACTTGACCTAAAACATCAAAAACCTCACCCAAAACTTTTTGTCCTTTTTCTAAGAAAATTACCGTTTCCAAATCCAATAATATGGAACTGGGTAAAGCCGTAACTAAAACCAATTGATCAACAATTGAATGAATTTTACCAAACTCTATGCATTCATCTTCTGGTACAGTTATTTGCAGATCTTGTATGGGTGGTAAATCTTCTAACAACATTTCACCTTTTACTTTCAATCTCTGTTTGGGTTTCTTTTTGCAACCCTCCTCATTGCCATCATCATCCTCATCGTCCTCCTCGTCCGCTACTTCTATACGTTTTTCAATAGTTTTACGCAACTCATTAAGATATTCGACATCAGAAGAATCACTGCTATCATTCGAATCACTATCGGAATCAATTTCAACAACATGATTACGATAGTCTTGGGCAGTTGCAATTGGTACTTCTACGACCGAATCAGCATCAGAATTATTATCTTCATTATCCGAATCATATTGAGCTAATAAACCGAGACCAGAAGTTGTTGCTATGTTAGAAGTGTCAGAGGTATTTGTTGAGAATTCCAGTGGCTTATTGTTAGAAATTTCCTTATCACCTGTATCTATTTTATTATTTTCTAAGATAGCTTTGTTATGTGTTGATTCTTCATTATTAAGTTTACTTTCAGTACATTCCTCCATATTACCGTTATCCATTGACTCTTCTATACATTTAGCGTCATCCACCATAACATATTCTTGCAAAAACTGCCACTGTTCCGAATCATGTGATATATTTTCATTACAATTCTCAATATTATCATTGTCCATTGTCTCTTCTTCACCTTTAGTTTCATCTGTTTTAATAGATTCTTCCCTGCGAGGCAGAACTTCGACTTTCAATATTTCGATAGCTTGTTTTTGTTTTATACAGGATACTTCTTCTATATTAGTAGATGATTCCATAACTGGTTCATTATTGACATTTTCTGCAATATTTTTTATTAAATTTTCATTGATATTTATTATAGATTTGACCAAAAACTTACCTTTACTTTCAATTACACTGGAATCCTCAGTTATCTTTGTTTCCATGGTCGATGAGGTCGGTTGGTATTGTTTTTCCCCATTTGTTGAATTATTTAAATTTTTTTCAGTATCAGAGGTATCCATATTTTCTTGTAACTTTTATATTAAAATCAATTATACTATAAGGAAATATAAATAAAAGGAAAAGTAAATTTTCAAGAACCGAACAAAAACAACGTGTTTCCTTCAGAGACCTGCGTCGAACGATTTTAACACGGTGACGGCTTTTGCAAAAATTGTGTGCGGCGGCTTAAAGTCGGCTGTTAGCCGGCTGAAAGGTAAACATAAGAAATTTTTATTTCCTTGTTTCGCATCGTCTTATAAAGCAACGTTTCTCAAATGTTAGTCCACGCCCCCTTAAGTGTATGGGGGCGACGAAGACCGTTTGTTTGAACATAAATATAAGTATTTTTTAAAAGATTTATGACATACATTTTTGTATTTCTTGTACTTTTTAAATGTTTCGACGTTACAAATAAAAGTTGGAGAGTATTAAAAATAAACCTTATTATGGGTGTCGTTATCGTATTAAAAATATTTTTTGATACCAAATATTTCACAATTTTTGTAAAAGATTAAAAATTTCAAAATGATTCATAATTGTAATAATTTTGTATAATTAAAAATGATCCTATTATGAAAACCATCATTTTTAAAATTATTTTTAATACGATTTCTTAAAAAAAAAATAAATAAATAACATCTTGAGTTTGGCTTTATTTTTATCTATTTATATTATATTATACGAAGACAGCAGGAAAAGCTTATGTGTTTAAATAATTATTTCTTAAATTTCGTTTTTTTTTAAGGTTTGTTAGCTACCTTAGATTATAGATATGTTTTGGAAAAATTTTACCAAAATTTAAAAATTCTACAAGGAATACTTCTATGTATTTTCTATTTTCTGTATTCTATACTCTATATTTCACAGCTATTCTATTGAAGGGACTCACAATGGACCGGGATCGGTCTCTGGGTGGAGATGTGGTAATATCTGGTATCACATCAACCTTCTCTATCTATCTATCTACTTCTATATCAAATATCACAAAGCTTGCATCGTTGTTGTTAAAACTAAAAATCTATATTTTCACAAAAAATGCACCGAGTTTTCTTCATATAATAGTTTAACAAATAACACAATAACGAAGTTGTAATAATAATTATATATATATATATATATATATATATATATATATATATATATATATATATATATATTTCGTAGAAACCTTAACGACGTTTTTGCAAAATCAATTCTCTTTCCTTAATTGTCTTTGCTAATGAAAAGCTTCCTTCATGCTACTCTGGAGCTATAACCAACACGTTGCAGTATTCTGCGAACAGTTTAAGAATGAATTTTTTACTTTCTCTACTTTAACTTCTGCTGCTACGTAGGTTAAAGTGATTTTTGGGTTTTGTTAGACTTTTCTTACAATTTTTTACAGTATGAGGGCGGCTTTTTAGACTCATCATTTTTAAAACATTTTATAATGCTATGGTAAAAATTTCTAGAGTTTCACCAATTTCTGTACAACTTTCATTTTGTTTGTGCAATTCTAATAAAAATTTTTCCGCTTCCGTGGTTTAATATTGAGAGGATTGATAAAAATAATTAAGGGGAATTCATGACCGTCATTTTTTACGAAAAAATGTTTCTATATTAATTAAAGCTTTAAGTTTAGGACAAGGTGAATAATTTTCCGTACTAAATTAGTTTAAATTTGTAATTTGCGTCTGCCATCTTTTAAGAGTTATCATATATATATATATATATATATATATATATATATATATATATATATATATATATATTGTTTTAAATATATTACTAATAAATTCACATTTGGTGTAAATAAAATATATCTCTAAATTTATTTAATCAGAGATATGAACACACAAACATGTAACAACGATGAGTGTGAATAATTTTTTCCGCCTTTGTATATATCTTGAATTATGAAAATAAAATAAATATAGCACTGCAAACAAATCTGTTCCATTAGTTCTCAACAAAGTTTATTAACAAAATATCGTAAATAATATTTGGGGCAGTAAACTGAGGCTCAGTAATTTCCAGTATCGCTAATTCAAAACATTTTCAGCTATTTAAAGGTTGTAAGAGTGAAGCATTAGATTTTGCCGCATTATGATCTTCCTTGTAGCCCGTCTGCGACAAGTGTTTTACAATATCAACCCAATCCCATCCCCTGGGACGATCACCCTTATGATCTGCTCTCTCCCACTGTCTTCGTTTCTGTGCCTTAGTCAATTGCTCTTTTTTGGGTTCCTTTTTGGCCGTTTCCGTATTATCGGATATCTGTATTGCACTTACACCTACCTTATCGAAATCTATAGATTGCACAGCAGCATGTTCGGGTTGTTCAGCGGTCAACTCATCTATGCGTTCCTTTAAACATTCAAATAAAGTGTAGGTCATGCCACACCCCAACCATTGTTCAGCTTCTTCCTTTAGAGCTGTCTGTATAGCTTGTTTAACAGGAGCCACTCTAAACAGGGTTTTATATTAAAATAAGTAAACGTCAGCATATTTGTAAGTTTTTTCTTCTTTTTTTTACTTACATGTTACGATTATAAAATGTATCCATATTTATGTTGGGCAATTCATTTGGATAATTTTCACCCCATTGTAGTTCTACCAAAAATGATTTATAATTATTTTCCTCACCGTACTATTTTATATAAAATAAATTTCAAATATTTATTTTTAGTTGTTTTATGCATTTCAAGTTCTTACCTTATATTGAAATGTAGTGCTGTTAATTTCCTTAAAGGCTTCATCCCCTTCATATATAGACTGTAAAGCTTCACGTTCTTCTGTTTGTTGTTCCAAAGTTTCTGACATTATTTATTAAATAAATATTTTATTTTATATCAATCTAAATTTGCCTATATTATTTGATACATTAATATTTTTAGACTAAAAAAAAAAATACATATGTTTGTTGACAATATGCCGAAACCCACGGTTGTATTATTAGGTACTATTTTCGATTAGTATCACAAGAACAGTATTCAATAGAGTTTATCGAAATTTATAATAAAAATTTTTCAATTAATTTATAAAATTTTAATGTCATCCTTTTAGTTAAAATACCTAATTACGCGGGTATACAACGTTTTGAAATTGAGGAAATAAAATTGGTTTTTAAAACTGTTTCGGGTGCTGAATTCCAATCTTCTTTTTTTTTAATTGTTTATATATATATATATATATATATATATATATATATATATATATATATATATATATATATATATATATATTTTATTTGGGATCTAATATCCAATTTATTCAATAAAAACTAAAGAATCGGAATTGAAAAGCTGCCGAACTGATTCAATTCTATAGTTTTAAATCTATTTCACGTGTTAGAGTCCAACAATAGGAACTCATCATGCCCTTCTTCCAAAATCCTTGGTGCTTTACTTTCTAGTAAAAATTCGTAACGGGAATAAAGATAATTAAGTTTAAAGCTTTTCGAACTCCAATTTCGTAATAGTTTTGCAACAGATTTTCCTTTATTTGCTTCAAATCAGGAGACGATTACCGTATACATTGCGAACAAAATTTTCGAATTATCTATCTCCCTGCTTTATTGAACATTATCAGGTTTGACAATTATTTCTAAAGTAAAGTTTTATATAAAGAAATGACTTGAAAGTATTCTATGAGATTAAAAGTGCTCAAAAGAAGACATTTTCTTTTCGCCACGAATGACATTGAACGATATATTCATAAAATCAAATAAATCGTTAATATCATCTTCGTCTGGAGAATCGATAATATTGCTTAATATTTGGATTCGTTTACACTGACGTTTGTTAAAATATCAGACATATTTCTCTCTTGCAACCCTGATGCGATCATCTGTGCTAATCGTTTTAGTTAATTCAAAAAAACACATATTAAATCATTCAGTTCTTTTAGTGAATCATATAAAACAAGGAAATGAAAATACTCATCCATGAGTATTCCATTTTCCCGAGCATATAACTTTAATAAACACAACAAAAACGCTTGAAATAGTTTTTGTAATACTTTTTCTATAAAGTCGTTATGATAGCATTTTGTACAACATGTGGGAACTCGAAAACTAAAATCAATCCTGAAACGCTAATAGCATATTTGAATCATCTACTAAGTGGACCGAATTTTTAAACTTGTGTTATTATCAGGACAACCAAAAATATGTAAAATCATATTTTTGCTGGGCTTTAAATGAACCAAACTGTTAGTTATTTATCCGTATTAGACAATTTTAAGAATTTTTCATCGATTTGTTACAGCATATTTTTGCATATTTTAGTCTTAACAGCATATTTTTACGTATTTTGGACTTAACAGCATAATTTGTCATATTTTAATAGAAAATTATTATTGTACAGTATATTTTAGCAATTTAAATGGCATATTTTTGCATATTTCATACTTAAGAACATTATCTTGCATCCAATAGATTTTTTTACATAATTTGCCATTAGTAAAATTTTCGTTTTACTGTCATATACGTTTTTCAAATCAGATTCCCTAATAATTTTCATCCTATGAATTGATAGAAATTTTGTAATTTCCTGATTCAATGTAATAGTTTTGAATATTTTTAAGTACACCTTTTTGAGATTAGATTTTTCAGAAAAATAGATTTTCCCCCCAAAAATAAGAGATTGTTATGATATATATATAAAAATAATAATGAAAACGCTATATTGTTGTTTTGGTGCAACTGTTGCCACCTCCCACAAATTCGCGTTAAGTTTGACGTTTGTCTTGATAGAAAATTGTGTAATGTAGACACTATGTAAGTTTAAACAAGACATCTTATTAACCCTGCAATGTATTTGGGTACTGGAAAAATTTAAATAAATATTTAAAACTTTTTACTTGATATTTAATTATTACACAAAAGTTATGGTGGGTCGCTCTCGATTTATAGTGTCTTAAGGGGTCGTGGGGATGATACTGTTACATTTTTAAAATATTTTTGAGTCATTTTTATATAAATTTTTTATCGCATGTTTTATTCGTTATACTAAATTAAGTCACTTAATAATTATTATTGTATTTATTCTATAAATTTTTTAGATCTTTTCATGTTTTATTGTAAAAAATGAAATTTCTCCTACACTCTTGTAAAATTTTACATAAAACAGAACAAATATTTTTCCACAATGTAGGTGTTATTACTCACAAAATCAAACAGACCTATAAATTATTTTTTTTTATCTTTATTTTAATTTTTTCTATTTTTAAAATTTCTTAAAATGAATTAAATATTAATAAAACTAGCAAAATGTAAATTAAAAATTTTAAATCTCTAAATTTTAATCTCGTTTATAAATCTATGGTCACATTAAGTAAATATTTGTCAAGAAAAGCTTTTATGATTGAAAATTCACTAATAAAATAAAATGTATAAAAAACAAAACAAACTTCTTAACTTTTAAGGCCAACTAATTCACATTAAGATTTTAAATTTATTTATAAATTTAATAAAAAAAATCAAAAAAATTTTTTTAATTATTAATAAAAATGAAAAGTTGGTTATTTTAAATTTATAAAATTTGAGTATTTTATATTTATTCTTTTGTTGGCATACATTCCCCTTGAGTGTCTTTGATAACTAGTATGTATGGCTATCATTTGGAGCAACAAGGTCAACAAGAAGCTCAAATAAGCAAGCCTAAGCTTTCAATGAAGACAACAAATATGCTTCTCCATATGTAAACAAACTTAAATACAATTTTTTTTTTTACATTTCTGTCAGAATTAAAATTCAACGTGAAAGATAATGTTTAATAACAATATCAATTCTCACTTTTAAATATGACTTCATTTAAATTGTTTCTATTAAAATAAATATTATGTTTATAAATAATTTGTTCCGTTAAAACAAAAGAAGAAACTGTCAGGTGTTAAATAATAAAAAAAATCATAATGGAAAAACTTTATTTAAAGTGAAATATTTAGTATATTCTATAACGTTATCTGAAGTGCTTAAAACACAAATTTCATATTTTAAATTTAAGAGAAAAAAATAAAATTAATTAAACAAAAGCACAATTTTAAATTATATAATAAAAAATTAATTGAACAATTACATTTTTTGAAATTGTTTTTCGTGATTATTTTCGAATAAATTTGTTTAAAAACTAATAATTAATTATGGGCAATAAAGTGTCTTCGTTGGGTGAAAATAAAAATATCGATTTGAAATGTTGCAACTGTTTGAAAAACATGTGTTTCCAAGAAATTTCTGAATCGCCTATGCATATGATGGAATATAAAATAGATCAAGGAGGTGAGTTAGTTTCGTACAATATAATGCAATTTGTTTTGTATTTTTAATTTGAAAATGTTTACCATAGAATCTGAATAAAACTAAAAAAGTCATTAAGTATAACGACAAATAATTTGTGGTTATTGTTTTAAATAAATTACGTACGTGTTTTATATAATTACATACATATAGTACTGTCAAATACTATTAAGTAATTAGTTATTAAAATCCAATAAAATATCTATATTTTAATATGTACTTTTATTAATTTAAAATTTTACTTTGGATTGTTGAAGTATTTAATGTGTAAAATACATTAAAATACATTCTTTTATTAAATTATTAATATGTATGTATATATAAATTATAATGGAAAAAATCAAAACATCTGTATAAATACCATAAAGATTTCAAATAAATTCTTATATGTGTATGAATAGATTTAAATACAAAAACAGGTATTTTTTGTTAAACAAATTTTATATATTCTAGTCATTTTTATGATATACAAACAAAAGGAATAAAATTTAAATTCTAAATAGAAAGGAAACTCAAGTTAAGCTATTTTTATAACATAATTTCCATTCTTTTCAAGAACAAAAAAAAAAAAAATATATATACAATAATCTTAATAAATAAAATTACAACAAACCAAGAAACGATACCGTATTATAAATAATATCATAATTTTAAAAATATATGATAAAATATATAAATATTTTATTTTCTAGAAAAAAACTTAAAATATTTTCTTAAAAAATAATTTAAATAGAAAATTTGTTGGAAAAATTGTATGTTTTGTTATGTACCCCTAAAATATATCTATAAATATTGTATTGTATTTTTTTTTTCATAAAATCTCGAGACATCAAATTCACTATGTAGGGTCTACACGATAGATTTTTGTATAACAACAAACATCAAATTTTTATCATAATAAGAATTTATCACGTGTGGACCAAATTTATTTATATTATTGAGCTCAAGCGAAGTTAAATTTGTTTTGCTATCAAACGTGAGTTGTTGTCTTCATATATGCTGATATAAAAAATGCAAAACTCTGCCGACGTTTTGTCACTTGTTATGATTTTATTATGAAAAATCTCTCGTGTAGACCTTACGTTATGTAGGAATGTGCACAATTTGCATGCATTTACAGCCCGTCTAGACGTAACATAATATGTAAGATTTTTGTGTCAGAGAGTGTCAAATTCGCTCTCTGAGAGAATTATTTCACGTGTAGATTCAAATATTAGTATTATAAGATGTATTATGAGACTGTTGTGATGAGATTTCTCTACACAATTATCTTATAAGATGAATTGTCAAAAAAAAAATACACATATACAAAAGTTCGTTTGTGTATGTGCATATGTATTTTGGAAATTACTAAAGAAGCAATATTTTTTGTAAAATTGTTTCATCTTAGTGTTTGTTTTACATGTTAAAAAATATTTTTATAAAAATTGTGCTAAAAAGTGCGAATTACTTAAATCAAAAGGATATGTTTACTCTGTGACTGATTGAAAATAATAATTTCTTATAGGATTTATTGGAATACGTGTACCCCTTATTTAAGATTTAACATAATATAAACAAAATGGTTACTCTCCTCTGCCGACGTTATCTCACATATTATATCAGCGTTAATCTCAGTTGTAGACCTGGAGTTAATATAACGTCTATATTAGACATAAATAGGTGTTTAAACATCATATTATAGCATCGTTCTTGAAACATTTGTATGGGCAACCATGTTTAAACATTAAACATTAAACATAAGCCGTCTAACATTTACTATTAACATGATGTTAATGTTAGGTGTAAAAGGGTAGTAAAGATGAACGGTCTGTGGGAAACTGTAATCTTTCTTTATTCGGAACAGATTAAAAATCAAAATATCAAGTTCTTTATCATCAAATTTCGCTGTTGATGTAAAATTTTTATTTAGATAAAGATAAACATACCAGAATTATTATTATCGATATAATTACTAATATCGTTATCTTCAAATGTTATGTCATTCTTGAAAGTACCTTTTAGAAAGCATCCTATATCAAGCTAGAATTTTAAATGATATCATTCCCGGTTTTTTTTTATCGTCGAAATGATATCGTTAAGACACTTAAAACCAGAGACCAGATTTTAATACTAAAAAAACAACTTTTTATTTTTATTTCAATCGAAAACCAATCTTTTGTATTCAAAAAATAATGAAAGTCCATCATTTTTTTAATTTTCATCAATAGTTTATTTTATTTTTTTTTTTTATTTTTTGATCGAAATAAAATTTTCTTCAACTTTTTTCATCGGATGAAAAAAATTCCAAACAACAATTTCATTGAAAAATAGTAGAAAATATAATTTGAAACAAAAGTATGAATAAAAAGCAATCATTTGAAAATTTTTCCATACTGATATTTATTTTCATCACGATGGATATTTATATTAAGAAATAAAAATCTCTCACATATTTTTTCCAAAAAATGAAGCATGGACGCTTATAAAGGCATATAAACCATAAAGAAAATTTTACAAGAAACGATAAAAACTTAATGAAAGCCTAAAATTTAATCGTTTTTTTATATTTTTTCAATATTTTGTAAGATTTATTAAATATCTATCCGTGTGAAAAGTATCGCCAAAAAAAATTGGATTAGAACATGCAAAATTTTACGCCTGCAAATAGCTTAAAATGGAATGATATTTTTGTAGAATAATAGTAGTAATGAATGTTTATAAATGATTTATATTAGTCACGATTTCATTAAAATTCTGACCAAGTGACCTGCATATATATATAAATCAGTGTGCCAAATTTCATTAAGATAGGCAGAAAACTGATCATGGCTTTTATATAAGCCCAGTTTGCTAAAATCACTTTAAACTGCATAAGTATAATATAGTTGCTATAATATTTGATGCAAATAAGTTTTATATGGGTAGAAAACCTAGTGAAGAGTTTTATCACAGCCGGTCCATGATTGAATATAGTTTTCATATAAAACGTACTTTCGGGAATAAATGTAATTGAAAACACGTGGTGTAGGGTATCAAATGATCGGATGTTTTTTGTTTTTTTTTTCGGATAAATTTATCGAAATATTAACAGAATGACATCAAATAATAAGAAATATAATTAAAAAAGAAAATTTTATTTCGATAAAAAAATTAAACTCATGATGAAAATAAAAATAAAAAAATGATGGACTTTCATTATTGTGTATTTTTGGCTAAAATTACAAAATTTGCTTAATTTAACAACATGGAATTTATTTTAAAAAATATAATTTTATTATGTTAACAAACCCATTGTGCAAATGCTATAAAATTGCATACTCTAAAACGCGTGCCTTATACACATGTAAAATATGTTTCTCAAACTTGAAAATTTTTTCTGTTTATATGTTAACACCTCGATGACACATATTTTATTCCCACTTAGCCACTTTTGAATGCCGAGCACATACATTATTTCTATAAAATTATTTAACAAACAGAATAATAAACATACTTAAATACTTTTCGGTGCCTAAAAACTCGTATGTCGTCATACAAATTGGAACTTCCACAAAATGATCTATAACATTTTTTTTTTTTTTTTTTTTTTTGCAACTACAGTGACGAATTTCAAATAATGAATAATTAATTAGTCTGTCATCAATCTCAAATCATCAACAGAATTTATTTATTCGACGAAAAATATAAAACTATAATTAGACTCTCAAAAATGTATTTATTTAGTTTTGAATTGTTATTATAAAAAGATTTTGTAAATGACGTCGAATTTACAGATTTTAGTCAGAATTATTCAGAAATTGTCAGAAATACAATAAAATACACATAAATTCTTAGTACAGGGACGCTTTCCCGTAAATTCTGACTAAAACTTGCAAGTTTTTCAAGTATGTAGCAGTGCTTATACTAGACAATTTTTTATCAAGACAAACATCAGAATCAGGCCGAATTTATACAAGGAAATCTTAGTTAAACAGCTAAATATTATTTTTGGTTGTTACACCTTTCAAACTGCATATATAAAAAACAAATGATTCGCCTTATTGTTGTTTTTGTACAACTGTTGTCACCTTCCATAAATTCGAGTTGATTTTTGATGCTTGTCTTGATAAAAATTTGTCTAGTATAGACTCTAACTAATGTGGGGTTTGCGTTTTCTACGTATTTAAACGTAATTTTAAACGATGACGCCATCAATTCAACATACAATATTATTGGTCAAAGCTTCTATTGCTGCGGGCAGTTGAAATTTTATTTATTAATAATCAGAGTATTCAAAGTGAATAAGATTTTATTTAGCATGAAAACTAATGTAAAAGTATTATTTCTAAAAGAAAATATAAAAATTTTATTTTTATGTTTGCAATTTGTTGTTTAATAAAAAGTGTTGTTATTCTCATTTTAAATATTTAATTAATATCAATGCAACCATAATTAACGTTCACAGTTTTTTAAGTGTACTCTAAATTAATATTATTATAATATGAAATGAGAATATATGATCGCAAATAACCATTTTTGATTTAATTTATACAAACATATGTAGATTTTTTATATTTTATTTAATAAAATCAACAAGTGGGAGTTTGTCATTGACAAATTTGTAAAAAGGGTACAAGCTAGTTCATGAAATTTATAGATTTTAATATTATGTAATATTTGTAGTCAGAAATTGTGTAACTTAGTTAGTATGTATGTATTTATTTGAAAAAAAACTAGATACTTTAAAAAAAAAAAAAAAGTTTAGCACTTTAAGAAACGTTGTTTTTTTTTTAAAGCAATTATTTCACTTTTTTCTAAAAGTATCCTATTTTTAAAAAAGTAAATTAAAAAAAATTTGAGACATACCTATGCTGAACAAAGTTCTCGGCCACGTACAGTTGGTGCTTTTGAAAAGTAAATTGTAATAAATAAATAAACGCTACAGGGCACAGCGAAGCAGAATCGAAAATTTCTGGAAATAAATCTGTAACTTCTAATGGGCTAATGGGATTTACATAAAATTTCACACAGGCATAGTAGATAGATAATTCTATTCTATAACTAATTGGAAAAAAAAGTTTTATAAAATCAGATGAAAATATTGGTTTATATATTGAAAAAACTGGGACATGTTTTAGCAAAATTGAAATAGTTAAAATTTCAAATGCAAATAACTTTAGAACTATAAGAAATAAATAGCAAATGCAAATGGTTAAAAATTGTCGGAGATACACTTTTTGAGCCCCAATAGCGCCGCACCTGAGCTACGTCTGCGTGAAATTTTGTGTTAATCCATTCAGCCGATTACAAGTTACAGATTTATTTCCAAAAATTTTCGATTCTGCCCCCACTTTGAAGTGGGCCAAATTTATCCATCTCGTGTGTGTAAAACATATCGGAACTTGTAACTGTTACAAATATGAATCGATTTGAAATATTTTTATGAATGCTACTAAGGAAGATAAAGAAAAAACATGCTTACTTAAAAGATATTTGACTTTAAAAATTTAATTTGACTTTTTTGCACTTTTGCCCTATAACTTAAAATAAAATTTTAAAATTTTTGTATGAAATAAAATATGGGGAAATTCTATATAATTTCTGAATTATGCTAAAGAAAAAAATTTATTATATCATCCCGATAACTAGAAAATTTTGAAACAGCTCTCAAAATTTGGATTTTCTTTGTACATATATTTTAATTTAAAAAAATTTTTTGTTAAACAAGTTCAAATTTTCTGAAGTTTTCTGTAGGATAGAATCTTAGAAAATTTTTGAACGTTCCCTACACCCAGTAGTGTTTGAACATGATAAATTTTTAAACAATAATTTAACTTCTTAAGTCTGTACAAAATTTTGACTGTTGATTTCGAAACTTTTTCGAATTAGATTAGATAGTATAGTATGTTTTTAAAATTTGCAAAAAATTATGACAACAAACCGGTAAACTATAAAAAAACACAATTTCAATAATAAAAATTTTGATCTTAAAAAAATATATAGTAAAATTATGTAAATTTTTCTGGACTTTGTATTTCTCAAATCTTCATTGACTACATTGAATTTAATTTTTTTTTTTGTTTTGTTTTAAGAAAAGCCTTCTATAAATTTTAAAATAGTAAAATTTGTTATACTTGTTTTATTATATTTGTTATATTTGTTCCTATAAAATGCATAATTTTACAATTTGTAAACTTTAGATAATGTTTAACAACTTTTTTAGTTCAAAGAACGATATCTCGATTTATTCTAAACAAAATAGCATTTAAAAGTACCCAGCAAAAACTTTTTGGTTTTCGGTAATAATAACTACTTATTAAAGTAGTTTCTTGGTAATGAGGCGTCATTATTATTTGCCTACTCTGTATTACATTAATAAGTACTCAATAGTATAATAGTGCAGTAATACTGCGATCACGTGGATGAGTTGGCTAAAGCGCCGGATTAACAACCAGAAGGTTGTTGGTTCAACCCCATTCTGAAGCTGTTAGTTTTTTATAACAAAATGTCTAAAAAGATATTTTAAACTAAATAGAGTTTTTGTCGCTTGGGATGCTATGTGCGAGATGGTGTACTGAGTAAGACGTTGTTCAGTGAAAACGAATGGTTATTGTGTGTCCAAGTTCGAGTCTCACTGACGGCAAATTTTGTTTTTTTTTATTTTTGTTTTTGTTCAGGTACAAAAAATAACTACATGAATTTGTGAACAAGTCGAACAAAAATAACTAGTTATACAGGCAAAAAATAAGTAGTTTATTTTTGTTTCCAATTATACCTGCTAGCTTACCAGGAAAGCAAAGTTTTTGCTGGGATGTTTGCTTTTAAAGTAAATAATTTGAAAATTTACGTCAGTTTTAAAAAAGAAAAATAAATTTAAAATTGTTAAAAAAAATACCTCCGTTTTCTAAATCAATTTGAAAATCTAAAAATTGGCTTAAAATTTACTAGATGTTTAGTAGTGGAACTACCCGCAAAATGTGTTATTTTTTTTCAGAATAACTAAAAATTTAGAAAGTGTGTTGGAATTATTTTTTTTTTAATTAATTATACAGATCTACAATAAAATATTTATACTATGAAATATTTATACAACAACAATTTTATACTAGTGTTGCCTTTTATGAAGAACCCTGTATTATTTTGATGATATTTTTTATTACTAAAGAGTACAATACAACAGACTCAACTAACTGAGTAGTTTTACCCTTTTGTTATTGTTTTTTTAATATTCTTATTAGCCAAATAATAAGCAATATACAAAACAAAACATTTCTCTCTTTATTTGTTTCTATTTGTTTTGGTACACCCTCAAATACTGAGGGAAAATAAAGTTTTATTGTGGTAATAAGTCAGTTAATACGCACGATCGCGATAGAAAAGAACTTAAGCGGGATATTGTTTATAGTGTGAAATAATAAAAAAAACTAGTTTTTAATAAAATAAATAAATTATACCTTGCCAAAAAATAATAATAATTAAATTAAAAAAATAAATTATTTAATGTGATTTTTTTTTAAGAATTTTTTGTAAACTAATTTAAAATATACCGTTAAAAAATATAAAGTTATATTTATAAATATGGCAACTTGGTATTCGAATTATATACCCACTTGGGTAAATCGCTTGTGGCAACCTCCTCGTCGTTTAAATCCTTATCGTAGTATACGTCCTGCCTCAGAAAGTAAGAAAAATGGATTTGTTTCTAAAAGTATTAAAAATTAAGTATTTTATACTTAATCAAGGTCGTTTATAAAAAATAAAAATAAACTTATAAGCCCACATACTATTATGTACACATATCTATGATAGATAGTCTGCATACATTTTATATGGATGTTTTTACTTGTAGAAATGTTTGTGTATTAAAGACTTTACGTGTTTTTTTCGGGTTTTGTGACTTCATCTATTTACTATGTAGTATTTACTATATAGTTCTTTCTTTTTTTTCTTGTTATCTTTTTTCTTGTTATTTTTTTGTTGTTATCTGTTTGTTGTCAAACATGCTTTTCTGATTTTTTGTTATTTAAATCAATTATACTTTTTTATTGTTTTTAATGTGTTTTTAATTTTAAAGCCTCTAATTAATTTATTATAGAAAATATTTAAATTTTTTTTTTAATAATTTTACTCAAATAATTATAATGAACATAAAAATTATAATTATTTTTCATAAATAAAGTTGTTAGTGATAAAAAAAATAACAATAATAAGCAAATATTTAAGAGTCTGATTCAGCAAAGCAAACTAAACTTAATAATAAGACAATTTTTAAACAATTAATATATTTAAATTTTTTTATAAATTTTCGACTTTAACTGCAATTTAATAAAAAGTGTCTATAAAAGTCTCTACAATGATGTAAATGTAATAATTTTTTAAGACATTTTTGTTGACAAGATTAACAAGATTAAATTCTTAAAAATTAGACAAAAACTATAGAACTTTATCTGCTATAACTTACTTATAATACGTGAAGAGTAATGTGATCGATTATTCGACTCTTTGGATAAACTGGTTTTCGAATAGTTAGAATAATTGAAATTTTGAAAAAACCGATTGATGTTTTAGAAATTCCGAAAAAAGATTAATCGTTTTTTGAAATATTTCTTTTTATTTTTTTCGTAGAAGTAAATATTTCCTTTAAAGATTATATTTCCTTAAAAACAATTTTAATTAAGGTAAGAAAATAACAATCAGAAATGAAACTAAGTTTTATATAATATCTAAAGAAACTATGACTTAAAATGAAAAAATCGTGTCTATATACTATATATATATATATATATATATATATATATATATATATATATATATATATATATATATATATATGTATATATACTTCTTAAAAAAATAATTAACTATTATTACAAATATCGAATTACCAAAAGCCCTAAAATATTTAAATTATTTGTAAGAATGTTACAAGTATTACAAGTGAAAAAACTAATTCCATTATATGCGTATTTCATTACTTAGTGTCTACATTAGGCAAATTTTTATCAAAACAAACGTCAAAATCAGTGCGAATATATACAAGGTAACCTTAGTTAAACAGCTGATTATTACTTTGGTTGCTACAGTTGTCAAACTGCATAAATAAAAAACAGTAATGAATACGCCATATTGTTGTTTTTTTGCAACTGTTGCCACCTCACACAAATTCGCGTTAAGTTTGACGTTTGTCATGATAAAAAAATCTCTAATGTAGACACTATGTTAAATATGATTATTACTTTAATATTTATGAAATTTATAAACACTGTTGTCATTTTGGCGATTTTTAATTCTAAAAAAGGTCTGTTGACGTTTGACGATTTTTGTCCCAAATTGATGATTTCTTCTAAAAGAAAATCATCAATGAAAAAGAACTATTTTCAGCATTTTTTTCTATATATTTTTTTAAAGTAAATTAGTTGGTAGATAAATATTAACAATTAAAATAAAAATCTTCATAAATTTATCAGGTTAAATGGTTCATTTATAGAATAAATTTAAGGGAACCAATATAATATTATTTTCGATTTAATAATGTACACTTTTATTATAAAATGCGAACAAACACTTTTAAAATTTTTATAAAAAAAATTTAATTTCACAATCAAGACATTAAAAATCCTTAAATAGTAGTACTAAGTATCCAATAATTATAATACATTTTATGGAATCGCACTAACAGTTACTTCTTTTTTCTTTGAAAGTCATACAAAATTAAATATTAATCATTTTTATGCATATATCATTAGACTTAATCGATAATACATGACTTTCATAATAATAAATTAATGTAACTTTTATTAAATTATTTTTAATTTAAAATTTTATCGTAAATAAAATACATTTTTCATCAAAAAAAGCATAGAAAATGTTCATTAACATAGAGAAAACCTAGACTTTTTTGTTAACGATTTCAAATAGTCGATTTGACTGTTTAGATGATTTTTTTTTCTCAAAATTTGACAATTTTCCACCAAATTTATTTGGCAACTATGCTTATAGTGTTAATTTTAATTTAACCTTAAAATATATTTATAAAACATAACAAGAACTTCACTTTACGAATATTAATCAATTAATCAATTAATCAATTTCCTAAATTTCCATTTAAATATTAATATTTATTACATAGATTTTTCGAAATAAAATATTATTTTTAAATCTAGTTTTTTGTGTTTAAAAAAAAAACGCTTTATTCGATATTCGAAAAATTACCACTTTGAAAAAACAGACAGCACTTAAACCTAAAAAACCGGTTGTAAAACCGAGTCGATCACCCTTTATTGATAAACTTTTAAAATGTTTCATTTTAGCGAAACTCAAAATGTTGAAAAAATATATAATTAATAATAATTTCTGAACTTGTTCTAAAATCATTAGTTCTAGAACTTGTGAAATCAGTGCATCCTTAGAACTAGTGGTTTCGCAACCAATTTTAGCACTTATGGAATAGAATTGTGTTTTGATTATAATTGTTTTTAAAGTATGTTTTTAAGCCTAGTGCTTAAGAACTAGCTCTGCATTACTTCTACAATAGTACACTGAACAAACTACTTACTGGTTTCCAAATGTGTTCCTAGAATTGTATAAAAAAAAAATTGAAAATAAAAAGTTTAACAAAATTAAATTGATTAGAATGAAAAATAAAATCAAACAGAAATCATTGATTTGAATAACTGTTTTTTTGGACCGTTCCCTAATGCTTCTATATATAGAACTAGTTCTGAATGTGACAATTTCGAACAAAAATCATTGAATAAAGGACAAAATCTAGAACCGTTGTATAGAATGGGTACTAGCTAGGTAACATTAGCTCTGGAGTTGACAATTTCGAACAAAAATTATTAGTCGTAACACCAAACTAAAATGAGTACATGATATTTTCATGCATTCTAGAATTAGTTGTAGAACCAATGTATTTTTTCTACATCATTTCGTTTTTTTTTTTCGTCCATTTACGAAATCGATGATGTTAGGTATTAAAATAATTTTATACTAATTTAATTTTTTTATGTTATGTTAAAACTTGCTAGGATTTCTAAAAGAATAACACTTAAATTTGTATAAAACTATTACGTAAAACATTAACAATATTTTATTCTTTAATCATAAAAATCTAATTATGATTAAAGAACTTAGGTCACTTTCAAAATAAATAACTCATATAAAATATGTTAATATACATTCTCCTGCTTTCTAAATCAATTTGAAAATCTAAAATTGACTTAAAATTTATGGAGCTACAAGATCTTTAATACATGAACTACACTCAAATCGATTTTTTCAGAATATACCAAAGTTTATCGTTTGTCGGTTTTAAAGCAGTGCAATTTTATTTAAATTAGTAAGAGAACTACATATATTAATATTTTATATTAATATATGTAGTGATGTGATTGGGAATCTCTGAACATGTGTCATACAATTCTTAAGTTCCGCGTCCTTGTTGTTGTTTATATAAAATCACATTTGTTTGATTTAAGACGTCACTTTTTTTTAATATATGACTTTTAAATCTTATGTTTTAATTGTTTGCTAAGTTAAAAAAGATAATTTTTGACAGAACAAAATAATATTCTCACGCCTACGATATTCATTTGTCAATGAATTTACTTCTTTTTTAGTAAATAGAAAATAAACATATTAAAAAAAAAATAACAAATAATAAACACATACTGAAGTGTAATAAATTATAATATAATTTAGTATATAAACAAAATTTACATATTTATTATTATTTTAAAATTTTGGCAAAAACGCTCATTTGGTCATGATATAAAAATAATACTCTCTCATCTTGTCACCATCATAACCATCTGACGTTTAAGCCAACACTAATTTTATTCTCTCAAATAGTGCTATCGTACAAATTTTAAAATATCCGAGTTTTTTGTTTCCTTTTTTTATGTTCAAATACATTGAGAAAATTATTAAAAATAATCCAAATTATGACAAAATTTCTTACTTTTAGAAGAGCTTTTTGTTCTAAGTTTGGTGATATATACATTTTAGTTAAGCAAATTAAGTTGAAGAGATATAAAAATTCATAGTTTCATTTTATAAACTTTTATACTTATATCTGTTTTTGTAAATCGATCGGAATGAGATGTATATCAGCCAAGGCAGTTAATTTGTCTTTACTTAACGACGCTTCTAATTAGACTGACTCAATGGTGTTCTCACGGCCAATTTATATACACTCTATTACCTACTAGATGCTTCTTGAAAGCTCTATTTCTTTCTACAATGTTCTTAACCTAGTGTCTACATTAGGCAAATTTATATCAAAACAAACGTCAAAATCAGTGCGAATATCTACAAGGTAACCTTAGTTAAACAGCTGATTATTATTTTTATTGTTACAGTTGTTAAACTGCATATATAAAAAACAATAATGAATACGCCATATTGTAGTTTTTGTGCAACTGTTGCCACCTTCCACAAATTCGCGTTTAGTTTGACGTTTGTCTTGATAAAAACAATCTCTAATGTAGACACTATGTAACGGACAAACTAGAGCTTTTGATGTTAATGTTAGCAGCTTAAACATTTAGTGTTGCCATACTTAAAAACAATGGTGAAAGCTTTTTATTCACTGTTGAATGTTTAGAACTATGTTAATAATTTTTACAGATATGTTAACTGCTGTTAACTTAAATGGAAATGCCTAGAAACATTGAGAAAGATTTAAACCAGCTGTTAAAACCGTTATATTTGAATTCAAGTATAATTTCGTAACAATATTTTATAAAGGAGGTTTCATGCATTGATTTGATTTAATGTAAATAGTATATTCTTATGCTATTGAATAAAAAAAAAGCTATTTGTTTGTTGAAAATTATTTATTAAATGGATATTTTTAAATATTCACTAACTGTTGTAATACTAGGGACTTGAGCAAAAACGCAGATGGGCATTTCTTTCAAGTCCCAACAATATCACATATGCGACAAAAGTGGCTATATGCAATATATACATTACACATAATAAAAAATATTCCTAAAATAGTTTTCCCTTTTTATTTTTATGGCAACGCTTTTTTGTTTATTTATAAAAGAACACAGAAAAAATATGTTGTATTAAAAGATTTATCAATACTAATTAATTTTTTAATTGTATCAAAATATGGTGTATTAAAAGATTTATCAATTCTAATTAATTTTTTAATTGTATCAATTACTCAATTGATCAAATTTCAAATTTTCTAATATTTTAAATAAAACTAAAATAATTTATCGGCTTTCAATTATTTTTCTTATTGTATCAATTAATCAAATGTAATTAAAAATAAGTGATAATTTGGAAAATTGAAAATGCATCTAACAATACAATTGAGTTTCGGAATTTTAAACGTATTGATAATTCAGATTAGTTGATGAGTTTACCAGAGTAGATTGGAATTGCATTTACATTTAACACATGTCATCTGTAAATGATCAACTGGCCTTTTTTAGAGCGAAACATTGCAAATTTATTTAATATAGTTGTACCTCTTCAATCAAAGAAAGTTGACAGCCGTGAAAAGCCTTGGTTTACAATTTAAATCAAGAGCCTTATAGTAGATAGAGACTCTGCTTACTCCAGTTGAAAGCGTTACAGAACAAATGGCCTATAAAACGTCTTTCCTATATCTAGGAAAAAAGTAACAAAAATAATTAGAGCTGCAAAGACTAAATATTTTTCTGAAAAATTTACTAATTTAATCGATACAAAGAACACTTGGAAAACTATTAAGGAAATTGGTATAGGAAATAACAAAAAACAGCAGTGTAATAGTGGTATAGCAGATCCAAATAAAATAAATGGGAGTTTCGTAAATATTCCAATAATTCAAGCTGACCACACATATTATACCAATCATCGTGTCGAGAATCATCCTGATAGATTGTTCAACTTTGAATGTGTAAGTCAATTGGATGTTCTCAAAAGCTGTTTGTCCATAAAATCTAATACCACTGATCTTGATGACATTCATCCGACTTTCTTCAAAATTCTTCTACCATTAATCACGTTTATTTTTAACAAAATTATTATGACTTGCGTTTACCCACTAAGATGGAAGCAAGCTAAAATACTTCCAATACCAAAATCGTCCAATAAATATCGGCCCATAGCTATACTGCCGTATCTGTCAAAAGCATTTAAAAAACGTCCAGGGTATGGGTTCAAAGAAATCATTAAATTTTGGAAATGCTTTCTCCAGAAGGTTTTTGTAAGTCGTTGCAGTCATTTTGTTGGAAACAAAAACTAATTCTATGTTACCATAATACGAATGGCAACCCATACCATTATTCCGCCCTCTCGACTGTGTCTGCGGCTCAAAAATAATTCCTCCTTATTTAGGTCATGGAAGTAATAATTATACCAGTCGAGACCATTAATATTAAACTTTTTTTCATCGGAAAATACAACTTTAAACCATTTGTCGGACCATGTCATTGTATTTTTGGCAAACTGTAGACGTTGTGATTTGCGTTTTTCATTAAGTGGTGGTTTTTTTGCAGTTTTCGTCGGACTATGTATGCGCACGACTTTAAAATACGGTGCACTGTTTTTAGACTGGCATTGACTACACTTTTTTTTACGTATTTTTGATAACGACATGGCAGAATTTGATGCAATTCTAAAAATATTTCTTCGTTCTTTTGGAGTTGTTGCCATTTTCTTCCGCCCTTTTATGTTTTTTCCATATCTTTCCGCGTTATTTAAATAATTGTACACAACTGTCTTTCCTCTATTAATGTTTTTTGTTATTTGGACCGGATTCTGACCCTGAGATTTCAAAATCAGATTTTTTGTCTTTTTCAGAGTTATTAGGAGCCTTACCACGTCCCATTTTGAATAAAAACTATTTATAAACTATCAAATTAAAAATTCTCTAGCCGTTTATATTAAAAGAAATTCAAATCATAGCCTTTCTGATTAATATTAAAAGAATTCCTTATTCAAGTGACACACGAAATAGTACGACAGAAATACATGTCTTTAAATAAATGCATAATTTTAGTATAACAAAATATTTATATTTTTTATTTCTTCAGGAAACTAAAGCCAACACTTTGAAATTTGGTTGCGCAAACAATTATTTTTTTCTGAACTTTAGTTTAGGAGATATACCCCAGCAAAAACTTTTCGGTTTTCGGTAATAACAACTATTTATTAAAGTAGTTTCTTGGTAATGAGGCGTCATTATTATTTGCCTACTCTGCATTACATTAATAAGAACTCAATAGTATAATAGCACAGTAATACGTGGATGAGTTGGCCAGAGTGCCGGATTAACAACCAGAAGGTTCTTGGTTCAACCCCATTCTGAAGCTGTTAGTTTTTTATAACAAAATGTCTAAAAAGATATTTTAAACTAAATAGAGTTTTTGTCGCTTAGGATGGTATGTGTGAGATGGTGTACTGAGTAAGACGTTAGTCAGTAAAAACGAATGGTTAGTTTGTGTCCAAGTTCGGGTCTCACTGACGGCAAAATTTTTTTCTTTGTTTTTGTTTTCGTTTAGGTACATATTTTTGATTACCCTTAGAGTCAAAAAATAACTACATGAATTTGTGGACAAGTCGAACAAAAATAACTAGTTATTCAGGCAAAAACTAAGTAGTTTATTTCTGTTTCCAATTATACCTGCTAGCTTACCAGAAAGCAAAGTTTTTGCTGGGACTTAATTAAAGTTAAAAAAAAATGTCATACCTTATTCAAGTGGCAGGCAGTGTATCATACATTTGGTTATGATAATTTGTTATAAAAAAAAACTATTTTTATTTAGCAGAAAAAATTTTGGTATTTTTTAATGTGAAAAAGTAATAAAAGTAAAACTGTATTGATCTTTTTATTAAATACATAATGCGTATTTTTTCTAAAATTTTTGGTATTTTTTTTTTATAAAAATTAATTTATTGCGATATCTAAATTATTTTCAACATGTATTTATTATTCAATAGACTTAAATAATGCATTAAAATTGAAAACAATAAACCTTTTTGATAGATCCATTACAAAAATCTCATAAAAAGGTCAAATAACCAGAATTGTACAAACATATTCATTATTTAAATAAAATTCTACATTAATGGTATCTACTTAATAACTCAAAATATTCGTATTTGATTTAATATTCGTATTTGATTTTTTGTTATTTATAGACATTTGCTAATATGTTCTAATAGAATCATTAATTTTCATGTTCTATTTCATTTTGCAATTAAGTAAGAAATAAAATAAAATTATGTATTTTTGTGCTGTAATTTGATTAAATATGTAAAGCACAAAACAACTGTGTTTAGTTAAATAATTGAAATGATTTTTTGTTTTAAAAAAGTATTGGGATAAATTGATTTAAATACAATACTTGACAATTAATAAACAAAAATAGAATTTGCATCCGTAAAGCATGAGGTCATCTTTTAGACAAACTTATAATTTTAAAATTAAATATATATACATTCATATGTACATGTAAATGTTTTATACAGATACCTATGGTGGAATTTGTTTATTTAAAATAAAAATAAAAAAAATAATAATTTAAATATTTATTTTATAACTAAAGTGATTGATTTTTTACTAATTGAATTATACCAAAGGAAAAAGTATAACAATATGTTTTTAGCAATAAAAAATATTAATGATTTTTATTAAATGATTTTTAAGTAAATTAATTTAAGACCTTATACGAGAGTTGTTTATTAAGTTTAAGTAGAAAGTGCGCAAGTTTGAAATTTTGAAATTTTTTTTTCTATTTGGCATAAGTGATTAGTTTAGTTTAAGAACGAAGCCTACGAAAATTGATTATGATCGCCTAGGCTCCATATAAATGTTTCCTAGAATACTTATAAGTCCTTCCATGATAAAAAAATCGCGTAAGCCATAAAAATAATTCATTTTTTATGTAATAGTTTTATCCTAATTTAAGTTTTTTTTCTTTATTCATTTAGAAATTTTAACAAATTTTAATAAAAAAAAAAAATAAAAAACAAAAATAAATAAGAATCATATAATTAAGTAAAAAATTCAATATTTTAAAACCTTTTTTATATTCTGATAAAATTAATCATAGCATACACAATGATGTAGTTTATAATGTGGTCGGGATGGGTCGATTAACTTTTTAATTGTTTTTGTTGCAATATCGATAAATTTTGCAAATATTAGAATGATTTAATTTGTCAGTTCGTTAATTGGTTCTTCTTTACTTAATTCTAAAAAATTTACTTTTTGAATGGCGTTAAAAAATAAATAAAAATAATTATTGATACACGTTTTAAAAATTATGCAAAATATAGTAAAATTGTATTAAACCAATAGAAAATATTTAATAGGAAAAATAAAAAAAGTAAAAGTGATTAACATAAATTTTATAGATAAAACGAAATTTAAAGTTTAAATTTTAAATTAAAACTGACTACCCAGCAAAAACTTTGCTTTCCTGATAAGCTAGCATATTTTTTGCCTGAATAACTAGTTATTTTTGTTCGACTTGTCCACAAATTCATGTAGTTATTTTTTGACTCTAAGGGTACTCAAAAATATGTACCTAAACGAAAACAAAAATAAAAAAAAACAAAAAAAACTTGCCATCAGTGAGACTCGAACTTGGACACAAACTAACTATTCGTTTTTACTGACTAACGTCTTACTCAGTACAACATCTTGCACATAGCATCCTAAGCGACAAAAACTCTTTTTAGAATAAAATATCTTTTTAGACATTTTGTTATAAAAAACTAACAGCTTTAGAATGGGGTTGAACCAACAATCTTCTGGTTGTTAATCCGGCACTTTAGCCAGCTCATCCACGTGATTGCAATATTACTGCGCTATTATACTATTGAGTACTTATTAATGTAATACAGAGTAGGCAAATAATAATGACGCCTCATTACCAAGAAACTACTTTAATAAATAGTTGTTATTACCGAAAACCAAAAAGTTTTTGCTGGGTAGTTATTCAAATTTGTATTATCCATTTTTCCAGGCCCTCGAAGCTTAATATTTATTAGATAAATGTTTAAAAATTTAAAGTGTTTTCTAAACGATATCTGTAAACTTTCTTTGTGGAAAATGCTAAAATACTGATCATAAATATGTTTTGAGAATTTTATAAAATTTTTAATTTACTGTAAAGCTAACATATCATGAACTATTGTGTGAAAACATTGCAAAATTCGAACAAATATTACTGTCCCAAATTATTCATTAAATTTAGTATATTTAAAATAAAATAAAAAAAAAATTTGAACAAAAAGCTAGCTCATTTAAAGAGTGAAATATAATTTATACAATTTTAGATATAGAACTTTGTGCCAACTTTAGCCATAAATTAAACAAAATAATAATAATAATAATGATAATTAATTTAATAAAATAAATAATAAAATAAAATAAGATAAAATTTTTGTACAGATTATAATAAAATGTGTATTTGTTATGATCGGTCCATTATTTCACCTAGCCCCCAAACAAATGTCCTTCCGGAATAGGAATTTAACGATCATAAATACCTTAAATATAGCAATATTTTAATGAAATTCGCTGTAAGGAAGTTTTGCATAAGTATCAATCTTTGTGCCAAATATCATGAAGATCGGTCCATAATTGACCATAGTTCCCATATAAAACCCTCTTCCGAAAATCATTTTAACGTGCATAAATCACATACATATGTTAGTATCAAGTTTATTTTCGACACAAATAAGTTTTATATAAGTAGAAATCACAGTGATAAATTTTATGAGGATCGCTTCATAATTTACCATAGTTCCCATATAAGCCCACTTTCCGGAATTACCCTTGACTTTTTTGTATAAAAGAATCTTCTTTTTTTTTGATAAATGTATTAAATTTTGATAAAAATTTTAAATTTTCAAAAATTTTATAACATAAAAATTTAAAATTTTGATAAAAATTTGGAATTTCCGTACAAATATATTTTTGTTTAAAATTTCGAATTTTTGCTTGAAAATTATTGAAAATTAGAATATTGATAAAAACTTGAATGTTCAGTGAAAAAATTTTTGGATCAAATTCACTTTTCTTAATATAAAATAACATGCAAACAAACTTATAAAATTGTACTCAGAACAATGCAGATATTAATTACTGTAAATAATAACATACATCAAGCGGAATTCTTATACATTAAAAGATGTATATTGTTTAAAAAACCAAAAAAAAAAAAAAAAAAATATTCACCTTTAAATTTTATTTGTTTTATATAGAAATGATAAATTCCACAAATAATCCATATAAATCAAAATTATTATCATATCCCAGCAAAAACTTTTTGGTTTTCGGTAATGACAACTACATATTAAAGTAATGAGGCGTCATTATTTTTTGCCTACTCTGTATTACATTAATAAGTACTCAATAGTATAATAGTAATACTGCAATCACATGGATGGGTTGGCTAGAGCGCCGGATTAACCAGAAGGTTGTTGGTTCAACCCCATTCTGAAGCTATTAGTTTCTTATAACAAAATGTCTAAAAAGATATTTTAAACTAAAAAGAGTTTTTGTCGCTTATGATGCTATGTGCGAGATGGTGTACTGAGTAAGACGTTAGTCAGTAAAAACGAATGGTCAGTGTGTGTCCAAGTTCGAGTCTCACTGACGGCAAAATTTTTTTGTTTTCTTTTATTTTTGCTTTCGTTTAGGTACATATTTTTGAGTACCCCTAGAGTCAAAAAATAACTACATGAATTTGTGGACGAGTCGAACAAAAATAACTAGTTATTCAGGCAAAAAATAAGTAGTTTATTTTTGTTTCCAATGCTAGCTTACCAGGAAAGCAAAGTTTTTGCTGGGATGTGTCAATAAATATAGTATTTTCAAGTCGCCAACAACCTTTAAATACGATTTGAATGTGGGATGGAAATACGTGTCATTTTGCCCCTTAAAGTTTATAGAAAGAATGTCTTTAACATACATACATACATACATACATACATACATACAAATACACAACTAATTTCATACATACATATACGTATGTATGTACCTGTGATTTATAAAATTATTTTTAAACTTAAAAATATATTTATTGTCATTAAACAATAACTTAAACTTAAACTTTTTAACAAATTTTTTTTCTTTATTTGTAGATGCCACAAGTGAAGCTATTTTAAAAGTTGTATCCGTTGAATTACACCGTGAAGATAATCATGATGAACATCATACAGATCATTTTTATGCAGCCAAAGATGCCCTAATTGTAAGACGCGGTGAACCTTTTCGTATTACATTGAATTTTAATCGCCCCTTTAGTCCCAGCCGTGATGCCATAAGTTTTATCTTTACAGTGGCTGGTGAAGTAAAACCCAGCCCCGGTCATGGTACTTTAATTGGAATCGTACCCAGAGATGGTATCGATTTCCTAGGTGATCCTCTGGAATGGGGTGCTGGTATAGAGGTACATGAGGGTAGCACATTAACGGTATTAATCAAACCTGCTGTAACATGTCCAGTAACTGAATGGAGATTGGATATTGATACCAAATTGTTGGGAGATGGTTCAAAATCATTTACCATTCCAGTGCCAATTTATGTACTTTTTAATCCCTGGTGTCCGGATGATCAAGTTTATTTGGCCGATCGCAATGAGCGTAAAGAATATGTTATGCATGATACTACATTGATATGGCGGGGTTCTTATAATCGTTTAAGACCTTCTGTATGGAAACTTGGACAGTTTGAACGTCATGTGTTAGAATGTTCTATAAAATTAGTGGGCACTGTAGGACGTGTTTCAGCTGCTTATAGAGGAGACCCCATTAGAGTGGCAAGAGCTTTATCGGCAGCTGTTAATTCAGTAGATGATGATGGTGTTATTTTAGGTAATTGGACGGATGATTTCTCTGGTGGTATTGCACCCACCAAATGGATGGGCTCTACGGAGATTTTGCAACAATTTTACAAAACACAAAAACCGGTAAAATATGGTCAATGTTGGACTTTCTCTGGTGTTCTTACTACTATAGCACGTGCACTCGGTATACCTTCGCGCATTGTTACCTGTTATTCATCAGCCCATGATACGCAAGCTTCCCTCACTGTGGATATATTTATTGATCAAAATAACAAAAAAATGGATGCTGAAACTACAGACTCTATATGGAACTATCATGTTTGGAATGAGGTTTGGATGGCCAGACCTGACCTGGGCGTGGGTCAAAATGGTCTTAGCTATGATGGTTGGCAAGCCGTAGACGCTACCCCACAAGAAGCCTCAGATAACATGTATCGTGTAGGTCCCGCGTCCGTGACAGCTGTAAAACATGGTGAAATCTTACGACCATTTGATTGTGGTTTCGTTTTCTCTGAAGTTAATGCCGATAAGGTATATTGGCGTTACAATGGACCATTTCAACCTATAAAACTTTTACGCAAAGACACATTGGCCATAGGTCATTTGATAAGTACCAAGGCTGTTTTGAAATGGGAACGTGATGATATTACCAGTAACTATAAGTTTGAGGAGAAAACTGATGAGGAGCGCAATATTATGTTGAAGGCTTTAAAACAATCGCGTCATGCTTTCAGTCGTTATTATTTGAATGACAGTTTTAATGAAGTAGAATTCGATATGCAACTGAAAGATGATATTAAAATTGGTGAAAGTTTTACGGCTGTGGTCAGTATTATAAATAAATCGAAAGAAAAAACACACATCGCCACGGGTCAATTAAACTGTGATACAGTTTTGTATACGGGTATTAATAACGAAGAAGTAAAATCGATGCCTTTTGAGGTGGAAATTAAACCGGGAGAAACAGAATACGTGCGTATGGAAGTTGTGTTTGAGGAATATTTCAAAAAATTAACAACACAGGTAATAAAATCATTTAAGATGTACAAATTATAATAAATAACTAATAAAAAAAAAACTTTGAATTTAAATTTTTTTGCTAGGCTTCTTTCAATATATCTTGCTCTGCAATTGTCAAAGACACCGAGTACGAATATTATGCTCAGGATGATTTCCGGGTACGTAAACCAGATATTAAATTCACCTTCCAGGGAGATATAGTATCACAACAGCCAGTGGATGTTATAATAAGATTAACAAATCCCTTACCCATACCTGTAAGAAAGGGTATATTCTATATAGAGGGACCTGGTATAGATAAACCATTGAGATTTAAGGTAATGTATAATAAAGTGCCTTACGAAAAATGTTGCAAATGTACCACTCTAGAAATGAAGATTATTACGTTCTTATATGATTCCCAATATATTACATCTAAATGTTTTCATTTACGTAAGATGGAGCATTTTGGAAACACCTCTAAAAACATGTATTTCTTTCGATAGCATTATCAAAATGTTCGTTAAAAGAAAATTAACTAATATAATAGAGACGTACTATATCCCTCCCGGGAGCGTTAAATAATTGTTACATCTCTTTTCATTCGCGGAATATTACGATGTTATAAACATTTTTATCATTTTCTTTATTTAAACATGTCATTTTTATGAGGACTGCGAAAAATTTAGGCATACAATTCATGTTATAAAAATAAAACCAATGGTTTCAATTATATTCAAGTTTTAAATTTACCATAAGAGCTTTATTGTGATTTCGGTTATTTTTTTGATGGAATGGGTATACTTGTTTTTAGAGTCTATTTTATTTTTTAGTCAGCTTTAAGTAGTCTTTAAAGGCGATTTTTTTGACGATTTATAAAGAAGGTGGCGATTTATTTGGCTAATTTTAAAAATTTTATAAAATAGGTATTTGAGGAGGAAAACGTTTAGCAATCGACTATTTTCAGTATTTGTCTATCTAACAAAACGAAGGACTTTAATTTATTAATAGCTTCAACTTAATTTGAGAAATTCCAATCACAAAAATATACTTTACAATACTTATGTTAAAAATGTTTGGTAATTTATTTTCCATCATATTTAAGGTTATAAAATACCATAGCCATCCGGCAAAAAGTTTTTGGTTCTGGGTAATGCCAACTACTTATTAAAGTAGTTTCTTGGTAATGAGGCGTCATTATTATTTGCCTACTCTATATTACATAAATAAATACTCAATAGTATAATAGCACAGTAATATTGCAATCACGTGAATCAGTTGGCTAGAACCCTGGATTAACAACCAGTAGGTTGTTGGTTCAACCCAAACAAATGCTGCTAGATTATTTTTCAACAAAATGTCTAAAAAGATATTTTATACAAAAAACAGTTTTTGTCACTTCGAAAATTAAGTGCGAGATGGTGTACTGATTAAGACGTTAGCAGAGACCTACGTCGAGCGGCTGAAATTCGGCTAAACCGAGTTCGGCTTAAAAGCAGCCGCCGTTTTTAAATTCTTTTTGTAGAAAATATGTTAAAAATGAAACTTTTTTATTATTTTAATGCAGTATTTGTCATCAATTAAATATGGAAGAAAAATATTTGCATCATTTTGAACTTCAAATAATTATAAATCAATCAAGTATATTTTATGACTTATAATTGATTATTTTTGATGCAAATACTGTGAAAAAGTAATATTAACAGTTGCTAATAAATTTTAATGAGCCTTAATCGCCATCCTACGAGAAATCTAAATAAAATCGTACACAAGATTTTGTCAGCTAATAAATCACTTCTATTCACTAGCGATATGTGGTTGGGAATTATCAAAATAATTGATATAAATTCCACTATTTATTGTACTTTTTTATTTTTTAGCATATCTTAATTATTGATATATTTTTATATCGGAGAAGACCATTTCTCATTCTAATATGCGAACAATTATTCTAATCTTTTATGCAAAAACCCAAAAATATCCTTAGATCACTCCTATATTTCTTCTTATACATTTTCATTAAATTAATAATTCTTTTTATACTTTCGCTGGAAAAAATGTTAATCAACGGGCCATGAAAATATAAAATTTTTAATTAGAAAAATGTGTGCAGTATCAGCCGGCTGACAGCCGATTTTAAGCCGCCGCCGAAGCTTTTTAATGCAAGCCGCCGCCGCCGATAAAATTCCTAGGCGCAGGTCTCTGGACGTTAGTCATTAAAAACCAATGGTTAATTTGTGCCCAAGTTCAAATCTCACTGAAGGCAAAATTTTTTTTATTTTTTATTTTCGCTTAGGTTCATGTTTTGAGTACCCCTAGAGTCTAAAAATAATTACGTGAATTTGTAGATAACTCGAACAAAAATAACTAGTTATTGAGACAAAAAATAAGTAGTTTATTTTTGTTTCCAATTATACCTGATAGCTTACGAAGGAAGCAAAGCTTTTGTAGAGCATGAAAAAGTATAAAGAAATATGTTAAATAAGTTTACGCACCAATTACGATGAAAATTTGCAAATTTTTTACAGATATTGTTTTGGTATAAAAAAATTTACATTTTTTCCGCCAAATTACTTACCTAGTGTCTACATTAGGCAAATTTTTATCAAAACAAACGTCAAAATCAATGCGAATATATATAAGCTAACCTTAGTTAAACATCTGATTATTATTTTGGTTGTTACAGTTGTCAAACTGCATATATAAAAAACAATAATGAATACGCCATATTGTTGTTTTTGTGCAACTGTTGCCACCTTCCACAAGTTTGACGTTTGTCTTGATAAAAAAAAAATCTCTAATGTAGACACTATGTTAAGTTTTCATCACTTTTTAGCTTTTTATTTTTTGCATAAACTAATATTACAACATTTCTCTATGCAATTTCTGTGAAAAATGTTAATATACAATTTATAAACAAAAGAACTAATTAATTTGTTTATTATTAATTTTATATATTTTTCTTAAATTGTTAAATTTCTCGACATTTTATAATGTAAATTAAAATGCAAAATTATTTCTTAACAATTTTTCACAAAATATATACAAAAATGTGTTAAAATTTTATTCGATAACTGATAAGTTATAAGTAATTTTCTTCTGAATACTTGACCATATACAAATTTGAATCACTAAAAATTATACGACACTAAACATTTTTGTTGATTTTTTTTAGTTTTTCTTTAAGAAACGATTTCTGATTAACAACTTGGCGAAAGAGGATCAAAAAAATTTGACAACCCTGCTGTAGCCCAATACATTTAAATCAGAGTTTTGGACATTTTATTAGATTGGCCTAATTTGGTACCCAGCAGCAGCATTTGTTTGATACCACTCAGTTAATTTTTTGTTGTAATAATGAGAATAGAGATCAGGCCAAAAAAATGAGAATTCGTTGTGTTTTCTAATGATAGAAATGAGTCCTATATGACGGCACTCATTTGCGTACATTTCTCTGTTAAAAGTGTCATTTGTTATGAATGAAGTACTTTATTAACCAAATGTCCTCTCTTTTTTTACTTGAGGGATCTTCAAGACAACTTTTTTTAACTTTTAGCATAAAAGATACATAAAGATTTTAAAAATTACCCACATTACATCTAGAGATGTAGAAATTTTTGCTTTAAAATTCGTATTATTTTGTCTGCGCTCCTACAATCTGTAAGTCAACTTTTTCTTGGTTTATCGAGATTTTTTTTTCGGTGATAGTGAACTCTGTATTTTTTATAATTCAAGAAATTGTCTTTCCCGACTTATCTGCGTTCCCAGCAATTGTTATATATGTTCGACATGTGTTTCCATAATAAATTTGAATTACTTATGTGTTTGAACAAATTTTGTTAAATTTTCATTTTAAGAAAAACTATATGTGATATTACAACAAAATTTAGCATATAATTACTGAGAATAATAAGAAATGTAAACAAGTTAACGGTACTAATTTTTTCGAGTATAATAAAAGTTATAAGCCTAAAAGTGTGCATAGATTTTTTTCGTGTGCTGCCCTTATAGGGTTTGGGAAACGGGAATTCTCGCCCGGGAAAATTATACTCTATAGACAAATTTATTGTATTATCGATCGCTCTTAATAAAAAAAATAGTTATTTGAAAATTTATAAAATTGTAATTGGTATAAAACGCGCATAATTTTTCTTAATACGATTATCATCAAAAATAAATGGTCCATTCGAAAATTTCACAATTGAAATTGAAAATTTCTTAATATCCAAATACTAAATATTTATAGATAATTATAAGTAAGAAAAATATCATGCCAGAAATGGTAAACTTATTTAAGAAAAGACCGCCTCCTGAAAGTTTGTTTTAAAAAGTTCATATTTTAAATCATCGTGATTTTCAATTAATAGCAAATGCTATCATGGAAACACTTTGCGAGTAGTTTTGGAATATGAAGTAGCCTCTGTTTGCAACGATGTTAATAGATAATTTTATATATATATATATATATATATATATATATATATATATATATACAAAACTGTATATTTTCCTTTTTCCCGGGAAGTAGAAAAGCCCGGGAATTCCCAAAACCTAGTTATGAGGAACCATTGAACAGGTCGATTCTGTTACTATTTCATTTCAAGTAATTAACTCTTTAACAGTAAATGAGTCAATTTTATATATACATGGTTCCAAAAATATCAAATCAACAAATTTTGCAAAAAATGTGTATTTATTATACTTAAAAATCACTGCAAAATATAATAAATTATTTTAAAATTGCAGTAATAATTGAATAAAAGACAGTCTTTGAAATTTAGTTATTATTGTATGCGAATTAATAGTTTCTATGATAAATGAATGCTTCTGGTTACATTTATTTTCTCTGCCAACCGTTTATTTGCCATAAGAATTAAATTAAACCCATTATGGGCCGGTGATGCCAAAATATTACTTTTGTTACTAAAGAGAAATATTCAAAGTTGAATAAAATAGTGTTTGAAAACATAATAAAAATTTTACTAAAATCTTAATTTCACGACAATGAAAACCAAATGAAAAAAATTTAACTCATGATGTGTCTATTATATGTTGTAATTTAGTTGATAAAAAGTGAAAGATTTTGTACAGTGTTGATCCAAAACCATATATTTGGAAGTATTTTAAAAATAAGAGCAAAATAATTAAATCGAAACATCATGGATATAATTTTATAACACAGCAAATTTAGGCGGGTGCATTTGCAACATTTTTTGTCCCCATACAAGTCGATGCACGTTAATATCTAATATGAAATGTATAATTATTTATTTTATTTTTTTAAATAGATTGCCGAAATTCCAGTAGGTGGTACTGCAGCTTCTACTTTTAAATATACACCACCCTATTCGGGACGTGGTACTTTGTTGGCGAAATTCTCTTCAAAGGAATTGGATGATGTAGATGGTTTTATGTATTATGAAATTAAACCTAGACCAGAGGATGTTATTAATAGTGAACACAGACGTTCTAGCAGTAATATAATTAGAAGAAGAACCGATGTTATTCCATGAACAATTTTATTTGCTTTAAATTGCCATATTCTTTTCTTTAGATTGACAGGGATAATTTAGTTTTAGTAATAATATTTAATTGTTTAATTAAGCGACAATATAAACAAAACACTCGAATCCCTTATTTATCTACAAGTATTTTTTGCTTTATAAATCTTTTGATGCCAACTGCTCATTTTTAAATGGTTTTATACATTTTTTTATACACAAAAGAACATTTTTTTTTATTAAATAAAATAAGAAAAACTTAACTAAATAAACAAATTAAATATTTTTATTTCAATGGGTCAAAATTAGTAAAGATTATTCCATTCCAAGTGCAAAAGCTGGCTTATTGGAAGTTTTTAAATAATAAATTCCCTCTGCTGTTGTAGGAACAGGATCTCCCATTAATATTTTGGAACCAGTACAATTTTCACCTTTAATATCAAATAGTGAAGTACAAGGAGTGGCATAAAATCCTTTATCGCTATTAATGGACTCAGCGTAGTATTCATAAGATCTACCATGACTGCAACCAGCTAAAAAAAATATATACAATTGAATTATAATGGAATTTTTTAAATTAAAGCAAAATCTTACTAAATATTTGGCTAATTTCACTACAGCCAGGCTGTGGTGGATGACCACCATTTGGATAGAAATCGACATGACCAATGGGATTTTTAAAGCCCAAAAAACCAGCACAACTATGAATGACATCAACAAACTCAGCATCTGTACGATCTAAATGATTTTCGGGACCAATACAATCTTCAAAAGCGGGACGAGCAGGATCCAAACCTTATAACAATTATAAAAAATAAATATTAACTCACGGTTAAAGAAATTACACCAATTTTTACCTGTTATCCTGCCCACACGATATTTTGTATAGGAACCGGCATAACCCATAATATGAGAACCCAAACTATGACCTATCAGATGTATACGTTTGGGATCTGCATCTTTTTCCTCGACCAGTAAATCAATTAGTTTGGCCACTGCACGTCCTACTTGTACTGTATAACGAGCCGGTCTTAAGTAATAAATATTATCAGCTTGATCTCGCCAATTGATAGCTAATAAAAATTCCTCCAGAATTTCAACAATTCTATATGTATATGTTTCAGAAACAACTTAACTTACCAAAAACATTCATATGTCCTTTTTGTCTATAGGCTCCTCTTATAGATTGTATTGAATTACTTTGGGTACTTGATTTCCAGCCATGTACTAATATTTTTGTATCTAATTTGGGATTAAATTTCTCTGCCATTTCCTCCCAGGTATCACGTTTGGCGCGTAAATGATAAAAGGCTTCTTTATCATCCAATGCCACAGTATTTACCACAGGCTTATCAGGATTAGAACTAAAAGTATTCAAATGCCAATAAAATTTTAATTTACAACTATTTTTCTTTTCTTTTTAAATTATTATTTACCCGCCATAATATTCAAATTGTATAAGTTTTGGTATTTCATTACGATTATCCTCTGGTGGTGGCTCTACTAAATAAGCCACTTGTGGATTACCATCGCCATCAGGCATGTAAATCCAGGTATCATTATAATCTTCCTCATTTAGTTCCACTTGAGCACGTATACCCACTTTAATCATAAAACGAGAAAATACATATATTATTTTAATTTTAATTAAAAAAATCGCTAGAAGATATTTTTTTTTAATTATTTACAGAGTTGCATCACTGGTTTTACAAATTTTATTAATGTTGAAACTCCTCCAAGTAACCATTGAATCAAAACGAATGTTGCAGATAATTCATTGCGACAAGGACTAAAGATATTACACAAACAATGGGTAGATGTAATGCCTGCCATATTTTTTTGTTGTGTTTTTTTAATGGTCTAAACGCTGTATTTTGGTTATCAGTGTCCCAATAATCACTTAATACAAACTAAAATTTTTATTCATAGATAAAATTTTAAGGTCTTAAGTTTACATAACGATCATTATTTTGGGTTTAATTTAGTAAGTTTAAGTTATTTCTTAGAAACCGGACCTTAGATTACAACACGCAATATATAAAATTTAAATGTTTTTATTATTTTTTAATAATTTCAAATAAAATCATTTAAAAATTATTTATTTTTCCTTAATTTTCTATTTATAAGATTTCACAAAATTATATATTTAAATATTAAAAAGAAGATTTTAAATAACAACTCAAAAACTTAAGATTAATTCAATTAAAATATTGTAGTTTATCTTTTTTAAAACAGATTTATATTTAAACTTAATAATTCGAAATAAACAACTTTTACTAATAAAATTTTTAAAGGAATTTAAACTTTTCTTCTCACAAAACTTTCTGTTATTAAAAACTTCTTTCTTTACTGAATGTATGGAAAAGAATGTTCTGTAACATCTTAAAATATGGCAAATCAACCTTAAAACATTTCATTATTTCCATTTTGATCACATATAATATAAGTTTATTTGGGTGGCTCCGTTTGTTTGGAGGAAAAATACTAAATAATAGTTCACTTAATTTTAAAATGCTACATGGACCTATGTGGTATACTTTTTCTAGCTGAAATAAAGAATAAAAAGGTTTTTTTTTTTTTTGGTTATCCAACAAAAAAAAGAAAATTTAGTTCATTTTACGGCCGGTCTAGACAAGATTTTTCTATCAAGACAAACATCAAAATCAAGGCTAATCTATTCAAGATAACCTCAGTTAAAAAATTAAAAATATGATTTTTTTTTTGACGTTACAGCTGTCAGACTGCATACATGTATAGTATATAAAAACTTTCATAAATTCGTTTTGATTTTGACCTATGTCTTGATAGAAAAATCTCTTGTCTAGACCGGCCGTAAAATGAACTAAAATTTTCTTTTTGGTTCACTTTAATGTATGTATATTAGACTCCCTCTAGAATCGTTCATTGGGTAGAAAATATATTGTGTGAAATATTTACGAAATCGAATATCGTTAATCCTTGCGGCATCGGGCTTGAAGATTTTATGGTACGTTTATAAATATGGAAAAAATATGACTTTTTAACAGTTTTTAGAAAAATTTAGCTATTAAATACTTTGCTTTGTAACAAAATGTTAAAAAAAAATCGTAATCTACACATACTTATCTATCAAACACAATATATAAAAAGAAAAATCATTTAAAAATGTTTAAGTTATTACGAATTCCTCAGACCATTACTGTGTTTAAATCCATTTGTGCAAGGAGTGTACAAACAATTTTAAATTATTTAAGAAATGTTTAAATAAAATGCTATTTTTAATTAAATTTGAACTATAATTCTCTATTTTTACAACCCAATAAACGATTCTAGAGAAAATTACGGTAAAAATTCAAGAACCAGTCTAATGTATATACGCACATTTATACGTTTTTCATACAGTTACGGTTACATAAATATCCATTAACTTATTTATTATTGGATTATTAAATCCTTTTTTGCCACTAAATGACTTACAGAAAAAAAAACTTGTTTTTATGATGATGAATACCTCATTTAGTAGGAAGATTAATGATATAATTTCACTTTAATTTGAATTAAAAAAAGATTAAAAAAAAAACTTAATGTAAAGGCACATAATTAGGTCAGTATTATGATTAAGAGAATTAATTGAAAATTTAAGTAAAATACTACAAATAATATATTAAATTTTATATCCAACAAATGATTCAGTTATGTTAGTATTAATTACATATTCCTTAAAAAAGATCGAACTTTAAACTTTTGGAAAAAAAAATCCAATAAACTTTTTATTTAGAAAGATTGAAGATAATAAAAATTTATTATCTTCAATATGTTACCCATCAAAAACTTTTTGGTTTTCGGTAATAACAACTGCATTATTAAAGTAGTTTCTTGGTAATGAGGCGTCATTATTATTTGCCTACTCTGTATTACAGTAATAAGTACTCAATAGTATAATAGCACAGTAATACTGCAATCACGCGGATGAGTTGGCTAGAGCGCCGGATTAACAACCAGAGGGTTGTTGGTTCAACCCCATTCTGAAGCTGATAGTTTTTTATAATAAAATGTCTAAAAAGATATTTTAAACTAAATAGAGTTTTTGTCGCTTAAGCTGCTATGTGCGAGATGGTGTATAGAGTAAGACGTTAGTCATTAAAAACGAATGGTTAGTTTGTGTCCGAGTTCGAGTCTCATTGATGGCAAAATTTTTTTGTTTTTTTTTTTTATTTTTGTTTTCCTTTAGGTACATATTTTTGTGTACCCCTAGAGTCAAATTTGAATTTGTGGACAAGTCGAACAAAAATAACTAGTTATTCAGGCAAAAAATAAGTAGTTTATTTTTGTTTCCAATTATACCTGCTAGCTTACCAGGAAAGCAAAGTTTTTGCTAGGTAATTACATATTCCTTGAAAATGTCGGATTTTAAACTTTGTATATAAGTATTTTTTTTGCAATGGTGAACGAATTTTTGGGAAAAAAAAATCCAATAAACTTTTTATTCCGAAAGTTTGAAGATAATAAAAATTTATTATCTTCAATATGTTACTTAACATATTTTATTTTAGCTTTTATTTATTTATCTTTGGCACTATATCAATCCAACTTCCTTCTAAACGTCAGATGTAAAAATTTTTCAATAAACTTACCATTTAAAACTATTTCAAATAGTAGACATTTTATTATAATTCTTGTAAATTTACACATTTTAATAAAAACTTTTAAATTTATTTCTTTTTCTTTCTATATTTTCAATTTTTTAAAACAAATAAAATTTAGTATTAGTTTTCCTGGACTGCCTATTATTGTCAAACTTACATTAGGCACTAACTTTTATTTCAAATAAGTTATTTCTTTAATATTTAAACTATTTTATTGCCTTTTATATAATTACCTACATTTATCATTTAAAATTTCAAGAATTTGTTACAATACTCGTAGTAGCGTGCCAAAAAAAAAAAAAGGAGAAAGGAAGATATAGTCGGACAAGACCGACTATATGATACCCTACACCATAGTGTACGAGCATAAAAATTCGGGAAGATGACTTACATTACAACTGTGGCCAATTTTATTAAATGTAAAATAAAATATACATACTAACATCTAGATGATTTTATGCACTTTAGGGTTATTTCTGCAAGTGGGTTTATATGGTAGCTATGGTAAATTATGGACCGATTCACATAAAATTTGGCAATGTTGTTTCTACTTACATAAAACTTATTTGTGTCGAATATTAACTTGATACTAACATTCGCATGAGATTTATGCACGTTAAAATGATTTTCGGAAGAGGGGTTAATATGGAAGCTATAATCAATTGTGAACCGATCTTCATAAAATTTGGTACAAAATTGATACTTGTATAAAATTTCTTTGCAACGAACTTCATTAAAATATTCTCATTTTTAAGGCATTTTTGAGTGTTTAAACTCTATTCTGGGGGGACATTTGTATAGGGGCTAGGTGAAATAATTGACTGATCACAACCAATTTCACGTGTCAAATTTTATTGAATTATATTTAATATTGCGACCCGTACTTTGTGCACATGATTTAAATGGACAGCCAGCCATCTGTCCAGCCAGACGGACGGACATCGTTAGATCGATTTAAAAAGTGATTTTGAGTCGATTGGTATACTTTAAGGTGGGTGTTGGATAATTTTTTCTATGCGTTACAAACATCAGCACAAACGCATACTACCTCAACTACCTATGATGGTGTAGGGTATGAAAAAAAAACAAAATAATAAAATGCACTTGTACAATTTTACAATGTTGATAACATTTGTTTTAATGTTAATGAATGATCCCACTGTGAAATAGGCTAAGAATGTTAAGAAGTGTTACGAAATTGTATTTAAAAAGATTAGAGCCATTGTTAAATAATATAATGATACAATATAAACATAAGTCTATGAATTAGTTAGAAAGATTTTATTATTTATTAATGTTATAGTTTTATCATTTAAAAACTTAAGGTTAATTTAGTTCTTTTCTTTGTAAAACGCTACATAAACTTTGTAAAATTGTTTTCAAATGTTTGGAGTTTAATTTTAAATAACAACAATTTTGGTTGATTTTTAAAATTAATTATTTTATTTTATTATTTTATTTTATTTAATTAAATTTAGTAAAATATAAGGAAAATTTGGTCACACAAATTCAGGGACCAGATTTTAATATTAAAAAACAAACTTTTTATTTTTACGTCAGTCAAAAAGCAATCTTTGATGTTAGTTTAATTTTTAATTTAACTTTTTTCATTTTGATCGAAATAAAAATTATAAATATCATTTCACAGAAAAAAGTTTGTACATGCACTGCCTGCCACTTGAATAAGGAATCACATTTTTTTTAACTTTAAACTAAAGTTCTGAACTAAAGTTCAGAAAAAAATAATTTTTTGTGCAACCAAATTTCAAATTGTTGGCTTTAGTTTCCTGAAGAAATAAAAAAATATACATATTTTGTTATACTAAAATTATACATTTATTTAAAGACATGTATTTCTGTGGTACTATTTCGTGTGTCACTTGAATAAGGAATTCTTTTAATATTAATCAGAAAGGCTATGATTTGAATTTCTTTCAATGTAAACGGCTAGAGAATATTTAATTTGATAGTTTATAAATAGTTTTTATTCAAAATGGGATGTGGTAAGGCTTTTAATAACTCTGAAAAAGAAAAAATTCTGATTTTGAAATCTCAGGCTCAGAATCCGGTCCAAATAGCCAAAAACATTAATAGAGGAAAGACAGTTGTGTACAATTATTTAAATAACGTGGAAAGATATGGAAAAAACATGAAAGGGCACAAGAAAATGGCAACAACTCCAAAAGAAAAATTCTTAGAATTGCATCAAATTCTGCCATGTTGTTATCAAAAATACGTAAAAAAAGTGGAGTCAATGCCAGCCTAAGAACAGTACACCGTATTTTAAACTCGTGCCCATACATAGTCCGACGAAAACTGCAAAAAAAATCCACCACTTAATGAAAAACGCAAATCACAACGTCTACAGTTTGCCAAAAATTCAATGACATCGTCCGATAAATTGATATTGATGGTCCCGACGGGTATAATTATTACTTCCATGACCTAAATAAGGAAGAATTATTTTTGAGCCGCAGACACAGCCGAGAGGGCGGAATAATGGTATGGGGTGCCATTTCGTATTATGGTACCATAGAATTGGTTTTTGTATCCAACAAAATGACTGCAACGACTTACAAAAACATTCTGGAGGAAGCATTTCCAAAATTTAATGATTTCTTTGGACCCATACCTTGGACGTACCAATACGACAACGCTCCGATTCATACCGCCAGATCAGTAAAACAATGCATTAATCAACAAGGTGTTCAACTTTTGGATTGGCCCCCATATTCACCAGACCTGAATCCAATGTAAAATGTCTGGGGTTGGCTTGCAAGAAAAGTTTATGAAGGAGGAAAATAATTTGAGACGATAGAATCCTTAAAGGATGTAATAACGGAAGCATGGAGTTCAATTTCGCTAAATTATTTAGAGTCGATGCCAAATCGCATTTTTGAGGTTATTTCTAAAAATGGTGGCAGTACTCATTACTAATTGAATGCTAGAAGATAATAACTTTCAAAATTTAAAAATAAATTACAGTTTGCTTAGTTTTAAGATATTCTTTATTCAAGTGACACACGAAAAAGTACCACAGAAATACATAACTTTAAATAAATGCATAATTTTAGTATAACAAAATATGTATACTTTTTATTTCTTCAGGAAACTAAAGCCAACACTTTGAAATTTGGTTGCGCAAAAAATTATTTTTTTCTGAACTTTAGTTTAGGAGATATACTTAATTAAAATTAAAAAAAAAAATGTGATTCCTTATTCAAGTGGCAGGCAGTGTAAGTATAAAAATTTACTGTTATTGATTTCAGTTCATAATATTTAAGCATAATTTCTCAAGCATTAAAAATTTTTGTATATTTTTTCAAATAAATTAAAAGTCAAGAAGACTGAAAAAATTGTTTAAATTTTCACATATATTTTCAATTTCTAAAAAAATGTTTGAAATTTTCTTTAGAAAATTTACCATTTGCAATCAAATCTAATAAAACTAAATGAAAGATTTTACAAAACTTTTGCAGAAGTCCTAAAATTTTCATTATGAACAATTTAGTAATATTTATGAACAAAATTTTATATTTTATGAAAAAAATTGGTAAAAAACAGTCATGTTCGATTTATAATATTTCTGAAAAAAATTTTCAAATATATGCATTTTTTCTCTTTGTTGTAATATTTAATACAAAAGTTGAAAATTATATTCAACTTTTTTCATCGTATGAAAAAATTCTAAACAACAATTTCATTGAATAAAAAATATTTAAAATGTATTCACAAAATACATACAAAAATTTAAAGAAATAAAATACAGTGAAACAGGGTTATAACAAACGCCGGTTATAACGAACTATGGCTATAGCAAAAACTTTTTTTCTTCGATCCCAAGAAGAATATTTCATACAAAAAACTGCGTTTATAATGAATTCTCATAATTATTAATTTTAGATAAATAACATTGCACATTTCAAAATGTTTCAATAATGTAACACAAATAAATTTTATTCATTTCAATTTAAATATATTTATTGGACCTTTTTAACATAACACATACACATTTATCGAAAATTGCTAAAGACAAAATTATAAAAGGACTACAAATTAAATATAAAAAAAAACGCTATTTCTTAAAGTGTAAAGATCTCAGAACATGCCAATTTCAAAACCTCGGTAATAAATGAAAACATTGAATTAATATAAAAAATAAAATTAATCTAAATTTGCCACTTGTCGAAAAATATTCATTATTAGTTGATCGAAATCATTAATATATATTTAAAAATCATAAACACAGCCCATTTTAAAAGGGAAGAAATACGCTTTAATTACAAATATTAGTATCGCAGATAATATTTTTTGATATTTGACGGATATTGAAGTATTTGACGTAGTTCGTACGTTTATAACGAACTAAATTTGTCGGACCCTTCGAGTTCGCTATAAGCGTGTTCGACTGTAATAGAAAATATTTTTTAAAACAAAAACAAAAGAGCGAATAAAAAAACCATCATTTGAATTTTTTTTCATACTGATTTATTTTTTCCATCATGATGGATATTTATATTTGAAAATAAAATCACTCACATATTCTTTTTAAACAAATGAAAAAATATTTTAATCAGTAAAGATATTTATAAAGTTTGAAAAAGTTTTCCGGTGCTTGAAAAAAATAAACAAAAATAAGAGCATAAACATATACAATTATAATTTTCATAAATTTTCTTTTCTTTATGACCTTTGCTTTTAAAAGCCAAAAATACTTCAAGTTTGGTTGTTGTGTTTGTTGCCCTAATGACTTAACCTTCTGTATCAGTCTTGATTTTATCTAAATATAATTGTTAAATTATAGCTGCAATTAAACAACTCAAAACAAAATTCTTATTATTTACTAGGGCATCCATCCATTCTTATCATGTTCTTTCCAATAATTTGATATGAATAATTATTCGAAAATTTTAAAAGTGCGACTTTTCGAACATTTTGAGGTCGAATATTGAAACAAAACGAATAATTTTCTTTTTTAATATTATACTTCTTTTAAATTATATTTAACTATTGGTATATAACATTTTTTCAACTATTTCATTTTTAATTTTTTTAATATAAATATTAACTTGTTATTACACAAATATTGATAATTTTTATTCTGAAATGAAAAGTAGCATTATATCCTAAATCAAAATTTAAAAGTTTCCCATGACATATAAGAAAAATATCTTCAAAATGTCAAAATATGCTCTAAAAGGGATGAATAATCTCCAAAAATAACAAAATATGCTATAAATATGCTCTAAAAATCATTATATGCATAAATATGCCGTAAAAGGTGAAATATGCACAAATATGTACTAACAAATCGATGCCAAAATTCTTTATTTGTTCCGAAACGGACAACGGAGGCTTCATTCAACATAGAGAAATAACTTATGTAATACCTTGAAGTCATTTAATGTGGCCATTAAAGAATTGAATAAACATTCGGCAACATTGAGTTTGAAGGTATTATAATATGTTTAATAAAAAAAAATTTGATAATGTAAACAACTATTTTTCTGAAGAATTAGTCACATTTAAAACAACGTGTTAATTGAAAGACGTTTAAAAATTTTAAATATTATATTTAAATTCTGGAACATGCCCAACCAGCTCAAACTAAGTATTTAAGATATATCTCCAAAACAGAAACTAAAGAGTTTGTAAGTTAAACATTTGGAAGATTATTCCACAGAGAAACTATGAGAAATGAATCGCATGAATCAATGTTGATGAAGGAATCTTATGAAGTATTTAATGTAGGGATCACTGTTGCCATAAAATAAAATTATTTAATTTTTAACGTTAATAAAGGTTTTTTCAGAGTTTTTCTCCTATATTTATACGCCGAATAAACTTTTTTAGTAAGTTCCGGTATATCAATAAAAAATTTAAACTGCATAAATTCTCTCAATGATTTAATGAATAGGGTCATATTATATATCATTCAAAAGGTATTAGAATTTTAAACAGTATTAATATAATTTAAATCGCATATGTATTAATAAAGATATTCAGAAAAATATATCAAAGCTTTAGAGATCCATAACTCGTAATCTAAGAGCGAGCGGCAAAATTTTTTTATACTTTTCTTTAATCACAATTAAAAGTACTACAAAATTATTATACAAATTGTTTTAAAATCAAGTGGGCCGGCGATCCTAATTTACGGCAAAATAAACACAATTGAAAAAATTACACAAAAAATCATATGTATTGGATTTATTTTCAATTAAATTTTTTACCACTTAATACATTCTTAAACTTTTTTATCTATGATCAAAACTATTTCATTTACATACATACATATGTATATATATAAAATAACATTTTTCTTTTCACACAAAAGTTTTGTTTCACCAATACTGGTTAAATTGCAAACAAATTTCGAAGTAAAAGTTTAAACTTCTTATAGTAATTTTCTCTCTCTCTCTCTCTCTCTCTCCATCTACAACAACACAAAATTAGATCTAAACAATAAAAATTGGCCTGTGTGAACATTTCGTGAAATCGTCATTTTTTAAACAAAAATAGTTAAATCGCACTTGACTTTTTACAATAAAAAATCGCCAAAATGCTGATAAATCGGTAAATCTGGCAACAGTAGTTGTGTTTATGAGAGTGAAAAAAATCACTCAAAGAAAAGTTGGGTTTAGTAAATGAAAAACGTTAGTTATACAGGATAAATTGTATTTTTAATACTCGTGTAATTACCTTGTTAATAAGAAAATATTAGAAATACCCATACAAAAAAATCTAGACCTGCTAGAAAAAAAAAACCTGAAAACAGATTAGTGTTCAGCACGTCAAATTCCATCTAATACACCTATTTTTATTCAAAGAAGAACAAAAATATTTTTTTGTCGGCCAGTGTTATGGACCCAATTTCATAAAATTTGGCGCTTTACCTGATATCGATACAAAACTTATTCATAGGCACCTCTTTCTCGTAATTAAAATTATTGTGATATGAAAATAATCACAAATAATGCGTACGTCGTTGCCACTTCTTTTTACGTTCATAGAATTTTTTATGATAATTTTTCCCATCTGGCACAGCAAAAAGGAAAATATATTTATTTATGCAATTTGCGTATAAACGGTAAGTTAACTACTTGCAAGTTGTTTTTATTTACAATAATCGGGAGTATAAACGTAATATATGTATACATAGTCATAATACTAACATTTATAAGAGATTTATACGAAATAATATAATTTTAGATGGTCAATTGTGGACTGATGTTTATGAAATTTGATCCACATGTTTAAACTTACATAAAAATGTCTGTGCTGAATTACACCTACATCTAAGGTACTTAATAGACCGATCATAAACAATTTGAATAGGTTCATCAAATCTACTCGTAAAGTGAATCTAAGAGTACACTTTAAAGTGTGGGGTTATTAATATATTTAATCATGTGATCAAACTTCTAAAAATTATAAAATACTTTAAATTTGTATAAGTATTAAAAATCTGTGTAGTTATTAAAATTGAATACCTCTCGCTTTTAGGATTAGCTGATTATATTCGCATTTGTGTATATTCTCAAATATACTCTAAGAAATATCCTGTATTTTAAATTCGACATACATGTTTTTATATTCATTACGTTTAAATAGTTTTTATTTATGTTGTAAAATATTATAAAACATTGCCTTCGGTTGTAAGCAATTCTTTTTTGTGTTTTTTTAATTATAAAATTTTTTATTTTAAAATGTTTAGCAAGCAATTTTAAATTTCTCAAATTTTTCATATTTATTTTTTTAAATTTCTTTTAATCAAAATTTTTAATAGCAAAATATAGATTGTTAAAAATTTAAATTTTCATTTCATAAATTTTTAGTAAAAAAATATGCACTTCTCAGACATTTTAAATTTTAAAATTTTCATTTCTATGGTAGTAATGTTGTTTGAAATTGTTAACAAATAAAATTTGAAATTTTAAAATTCAAGTTCCCTGTTATGAAAATTCTAATATTTAAACAATTATATCATTTTTGCTAAAAGCAATTTGAAAAAATTATAAATGTAAAGTATTTTTAATAAAATTTTAATAGCCAACTAAATATTAAAATATATTAAAAATATAAACATTTTTTTTACTTTTAATATGTTTAAACCTATTTTGCTGAAAATATTATGGGAGTTTTCATTTCAAATTATACACTATACAGTAATTTGTTTACTAAATTGCTAGTAATTTTAACCCTAGTTCAAATCCAAAATATTAAATAATAATTTACCCCTAGTCTACACGTAGGCACTCTTATGTTGGCAATTGTAAAATTCAATCTCCCTCTTTAAAATGTTACGTGTGGACCAATAAGAAATCTATTTCTCTTCTTTTCTTTTGCCAAACCATTTTCACAAATTTTTGATTTAAATAAAAATTTCACACACAAACACTTTAATTCAAAAAATACAATTTTTAAACATATAAAATTTATGAACAAATATAAATTTTATTGATTTAAATAAAAGTTACACACACAAACACTTTCTACTTAAAACAAAAAATTAAACAATCAAAATTTATAAACAAATATAAATTTCATCGATATTTTTAATTTTTTATTTTTAAACTGTTTGGCAATTTTTACAAATTCAAATTTTCAAACAAATTTCTATGTACTAAATATACTAAAAATTTTTCCCTCTGGCTTTGAAATACTTGAAAAAATAAATCAGTTTGCTTGTGTTTTTTGAAAAAACGACTTCTTTTTCAAAAAACCTCAATATGTGAACATAGCATAAAAGCGAATTACATACTTTTCAATACAACTCTGTTAAGAAATTTAGCAATTTTTTTTACACATTCATTTGGACAGTGTGGACTATACTTGTTCATGTACTGACAGAAAATATGGTTTGTCAGAAAATGAACTTTTCCATATCAAACAATATGAAGAAATGTGTGCGTTCATAAAATGCTTTGTTCATGAGCGACCAATTTTAGACAAGATAGGCAAGAATAAGCGTTATATACCGTTTATGCTATAGGGCATTCAGACCGACGCGAAATTACGTACTTTCGCGATTTCGGCCGAAATCAAGTTGAAATTACATAATTTCCCATAAATTTTGACACTTGCGAAATTACATAATTTCGTGTAATTTCGGCGAAATTACATTGAAATTACGATGCCAATTTCACAATGCCCATATCAACAAAAACTACAATGGGAAGAAATAAGGAATATAAACGATATAGTTTTTGAAATTTTGTTTTTCAAAAACCAATTAGTTTTTGTTTTGGTATAAACGGCATATTAATGTTTATATTAGGTGTAGACGATCTGTTACGTTGTGTATATACATGTAAATTGTGTCTATGGGAGAGAAATTTTTATCAACTGCGAATTCATTAATGTTTTTATACATGGAATTTGACAATTCAGCGGATAAGCAAAAATTGTGCTTATATAGAATTTGACAACTATAAGTACAAAAAAAATAAAATCAGGTGATTAAGTGAGGTCACCTGTTTGAATTCGTCTTGGACACGACGTTACAAATAAATCTGCAACACTGCATTATATATATTTTTCAATAATACAACTCTGTCACTTAACGCACTTTAATTCCATTTTGAGCATCTATTCATAAACAAGCATTTAGTTGTCCAAGTAGTGCGTCATTCCAGCATTTTGTGAAATAAATCTAACAATTTTAACAATAATAAAAACGAATCGGAATATATTAACTTTATATTACAAAATAAAGTTACAAATCGAATAAATAATTTTACACTAAGAAAATATGTCGGGCACATCACAAAAGTACAGAAATTTTGTTGCCGAACCAATGGGCGAAAAGCCTGTTACTGATCTTGCGGGCATTGGAGAAACTTTAGGTGGACGTCTAATAGAAGCTGGATTTGATAAAGTAAGCTATAACATAATAGTGCGCATGTTTATTGAGTTCTTAATTAACATAATTTAAAAATACCGCATGTAACAAAAATTGATGAAATAGTTGTTTGTATATGCTAATGAATTGAGTGATTATGGTATTATTATTAGATGTTGACAGATGAAATGTTTGTCAATGACTTTTAAACTGTTAATAAGAATATTTGAATTTTAACCGTGTTGTTCTTTATTTGCAGGCTTATACAGTGCTAGGCCAATATTTAGTCTTGAAAAAAGACGAAGAACTTTTTAAAGAATGGATGAAAGATACATGTAATGCCAGTTCCAAACAAGCTTCTGATTGCTATAACTGCCTCAACGATTGGTGTGAAGAATTCTTGTAAATAATTTTACTTTTTTTATATATATTTTTGTCTTGTGAAAATTGAAAATTATGAAGAAAACTTCAGTTTAAATGTTGCAATTAACAAATTAACAATTTTTTCTTTATTTTCCGTAATTTGTAATCTTGTGTTAACATAGATAACTTGTAATTAGAAGTATTTAAGATTTTATTAATAAAGCGAAAACAAAAATTAACTAAACTTAAGTATTTTTATGAAAAATCAATTATAAAAAAATGTTACTGATGTGCGAATTATGTAGTAGTTTGCAAGGGATCGCAAAAAAAGTTGGTGAATTGTGGTTCAGAATCGACTGACAAAATATTTGGCCTATAAAATATGGGAATTATAGATAAGGGCATTCGTTTTACTTTATATTGTCGTTTAGAAACGAATAGTAAATTAATTTTCATTAAATCCTTATCTATGTGAGAAAAGCGTCTCGTAAACGTGTGTAGAATTTTTAACTAAATTCAAGGTGTGTAAGAATACCCATTTTTCTTTTTTTTTACAATAATATTCTAAGTAATTTCCTTTGGCATTTCAATTTTAAAATTTTTGTATTCTAGATATTTAAATTAATAAAATTTAATTAATAAAAAATATTCTCGGAAGAACTACATATGTATGTATGATTTATTCTTATTGTTATTCTATAATTAGGCACTGAATTTTAAAACGAAAATTTGTTTGGAAATTTTATTGGAAAATAAACTCAAATTCAATAAAAATTTTGGAAACGAATTTTCGTTTTAAAATTCAGTGCCTAATTATAGAATAATAAATTTGCTTATAATTGAGTTCATATATTTTAAAACTATTTTATTATGATTTTCATTTAAAGCATTCATTTATGTTAATTAGAGATAAGGATCGTATAAATTCTATAGTTTTTAAAAAAGCTCTTGCATTTTTCATTCATTAAATTTTTGGAATTCAAAATTTCAAAACTAATTTTTATTGGAAATAATTTTCTTTAGTAGTTCATTGTTAATTTTAGCCGCCGCCAAAATTTTAAGTGTCAGCTGCCGATAATAATGGTTCTTGACAAGATATTTTTTTTTACAAAATCTTAAAAGTTAACAATGATGAGTGACGAGAGTACCTCCCATTAATTGCTAAGAAGACTCAATGCCTCCGGAAAAACAGTTAATAATATATGAACCATTGCTCGAACTGTACAGTGCTAGATGTTGATTTTAAAACCTTGCTGCTAGCAGCTTATCCGTCGTGGGAAGAATTAAGTTTAAACAGAATTTTTAAGGTTTTATTACAACAAAATTTTAATAAAAAGGGCCTGTCGCAATAGTGCGTTTTGGACACAACAACGCATGGTATATTCTTAACTTTGTGAAGCATTTTATTGCACTGATAAAAAACATTTTTAATTTCCTTAAATTACAAAATAGTGAATGTTGTAACTCTTGTTTTAGAAACCTACTTTGTTCTTTCGATGGATTACAAAAAATCTCACTCTATATTAGGAGCTGGAGATACTTAATCATTACCTCTCCAAATAAAAAGCGTTAATATTCTTAGATGATTATTGTTATGAAGAATTAGTAAAAAAAATATATGACTGCCAACCAATATACATCGATGGTCCATGAGAAGTTCCAACTCCTTGAAAAACTTTCAAGTCTACAAATAAACCATTAGAAGTTGGAAAAAAACAGATTTTTAGTCTCACCAAGCAGGACTTCGACTTTATAAATTGTATAGCGGGATATCGACCATAAATGATGTGATTTATTTGTCAGTTAAGTAGTATGTAATTTCTATAGCTAACAAAATATATTGTGATCTTCCAAATCCATTATTGGTTAGTTCCTTTTTAACATATTTGCTTTAATCGTAACTTTTACAAATACTTTTTTTAAAAGGTACTTTGAAAAATATATGTTTTTTGGGAATTGATTAAATTTTTCGAAAATACATCTATGAGTCATAAAAAAAAACGTTTTTGTTATAAAAATAAATATTAACTTATTTAATTAAAACAACAATGTACGCGAAATACCATGGTGTTATTACATCAAATTGAAAATTGTCAGTAATTATGAACTTGTTTTCAAGATTACAAATAGCAAAAGTATGTATTTCAATATCATCCTTCCTTAGTTTTAAATAAATTTTTAATATTTTAAGTGATTTCGAAGAATTAAAATCACCACGAAAAAAATTAAAAAAAAGTGATTTACAGAACAGGAGTTAATCGCCCATGTGATTTTTAAACGGTCCGTGGTTTGAAATCACACGGTTCTTAGAACAGGTGTGTCTGATTTTCGTTATCCATTTCTGAAGATATATTTCGATATTAGATTATTGGATAACCTAGCAGCCCAATACATTCTGATTTATAGAATAGGTTAAATAAAACACAATTATAGCCATTAAAAATGTTAATGTTTGATGCATATAAAGCCAAATTTGCACCAAATTTAAGTAAATAACACTTATGTACAAAACATGTGTTATTTACTTAAATTTAAATATCGTGGAAAATATGTGTTTGGTGAATATAATTTAATTTGATTTGCACAACCATACATATACATTACTGGGATGTTATAATTATTAAATTCCCTTCGTTTCTACTGTTTTTCCAAATTTGTTGGTGAAAGAATTAGTAATACTTGTTTCTCATCATTGGAAGAAGTAGCAATAGACATAGTATGATCAAAATAATCGAACTGCTGCTGATATTCATCATCATCGTCTGAGGAAAATTTAATATCAGGCACATCTGTCAAATATAACAACTCTTCATATTGCTTTCCGTTTTTAAAACGTATACTTTTCGAAATTAAAACAAAAATGACATTTTTGAGTTTATAGGTTTCTGTTGTTATATGTCCAAAACTCTAAAAACTTAAAATTTTGTAAAACTTTTTATTTATTTTAAATTGTAATTAAAAAATTGGGGAGTATTAGAAGAATTTAATATGAGTGTCGTTCTCGTCAAGATTTTGCGACGAAAAACGGTCGTTTTCAATTAAAGGCATTATGGATATCGAAAACGACAAATGTGCGACTATTAAAATTTTCGGAACCATGAGTGTCGTTATTCATTGTTAAATCTATCGAAAAATATCCTTAAGGTTTCTAAGAACGAGAAAAAATATTACCTTTTAAATAAAATTGATTTAAACAATATATAAGTATCACAATTTCGTTATTGTTATTTGTTAAAGTATTATATATAGAAAAATCGGTGCATTTTTGTTGAAAATTTGGATTTTTTTCATTTTTAGTTTTAGCAACAATGATGCAAGCATTGTAATATTTGAATTTTTTAATTTTGTAGACATTTGTTTCTTATTTTTTATTTTTATTTCTAACAAACATTTAAGAAAACGGAATTTAAAAAATAATTGTAATCCTGCTGCCTTAATCGCCTTCGTATAATATTTAACACACGTACTGAAAACTATTTTCTTCATCTTCAGAAGATAAAAATAAAGCCAAACTCAACATTTTAATTATTATTTTTTTATACAATTAAGGAAATCACATATAGGGAATTTACATAGTGTTATAAAATCATATTTCCTATAAAGCATGAAAAATACAACTGTTGTGAACAAACCTTCATTATTTACGTGCATCATGGCAACACCTTTTTGCATATTTTTTGACTATTTTGCATTCCATTATATCTCACGATCTGGTCAGTTCCACGAGACTGTATATACCAAAATGGAAGAGTATACTCTAGAGATTATAAAAAGGTATCAGAGCAAAAAATTCTTCGATTTTTAAGAAATTTTACTTCATTTACCTTAGCCATAGATTCTATCATATCTTGAGACCAGCCAGTGCCAAGAGAACAGACATATAGCAAATGGAAACATACCACCTATAGACTAAAAAAAGTCCACCGTGCAAAAAATTGTTCAATCCATTTCCGAGAAATCCAAGCTCCTCCATTTTGCGCAATACAAAATATAGATTCTACTGTAACTCGAAACACAGTCAGTGTCAAGTGATCACACATATAGAAAATAGAAATATATCACCTAGAGACTGTGTTAAGGGGTGGAGAAAACATACATGTGAAATTTGTAAGTTAAATTGTCATCTTCCTTATCGAAAACTTTAATTAATTTCCCATTTTTATTATTTATTTGCCTTCTCCAAACAGAACTAATTGCTTTTTTTTCTTTTCTTGAAAAGGGCAAAATTTTAAAAGAGAACAATAAATTTGACAGCTTATGTTAAATATTATTGCTCAGCTTTGTGTTTAATCATATATTGCGTAATAGATTTCTTATTGATCCACACGTACCATTTTATAGAGAGGGAGAGAATTCGATAATTGCCCTTCCATTTTCCAAACCATAATGACGATGTACCATTTTAAACTATCATTTAAATATCGTCTTGGCTCTGAAAAATTTCTCATAATTTCTGTCATTACTTTTAGATTTTTGCGATTTACTAAAGTCGAGTGTTTATCGTAAGATTTTATACTACCTTAAAGATAAGATTTTGGACCATCTTTAGTACTGTTAAGCGTAAATAATTGATATATGAGCCTGAGTAAATAAATAGTAAAAAAATACACATTTACGCATTACAACAATAAAAATTTTTTCAAAATATTTTATAACAACAATATTTGAATTTTTTTCAAATTTTCATAAAATTTAAAAAAGTGTAAATATATGATTACGATTGCATTTTATGTTGAAACAAACAGTATTCATCGCCCAACACTTAAAGGAACGTAGACCAACATTTGGGAACCGTTGCTCTATAAGACGATGCGAAAACAAGGAACAAGGTTGTACTTTTCAGCCGGCTAACAACTGATTTTGAGCCGTCGTCGACAATTTTGCAGAAGCCGCCGCCGTTAAAATTGTTTGGCGCAGGTCTCTGGTGTGAAATGAAGAAAATTTTTCTGCTCTCGGGTAAAGAATATTTTGAACACTTTTTTGTTAACATATACAAAGAAAAAGTATAAAATATTTAAAAAATATAAAATAAATATAATAGAAACATTAGAACAAAAAAGAACAATAAAAATTGTTTAGAATTTGATAAAATTGAGAGAAAATTTGCAACATAAAAACAACCTAAAAAAAGAAAATTATGTGTGAATGAATGTGTGTGTGTCAGCAGAATAAAAAAAATAAAGGAGAAGTACGACGACGTAGACAAGAAAGAACAAGCAAGAATCGTACAAAAAAGAAATTGATGTAAACGGTAAAATTGAAATATAAGTAACAAAATAATAAAAAATAAACGAATCGTGCTTCATAATGTTAAAAAATATATTAAAAAAAATAAATATATATATTATTGATTGTATTATATTTTAAAATATTTTCGTAGGGATGAATAAGTTTTATTATTTTAATATGGCAATCCCTTAAAGTGCAGCCATTGAGAAAAATATTTATTGACAAAAGAAACAAAAAAAGCATTGCCATTTGTCTACAAAAGAAGAAAAGAAAGAAAAAAAGTAATATGTACAAGAAAATTAAATTAAGCTAAAATTTTTGTTAGAAAAGTGAAAAATATTAATTAATTTTTTAAAATTGTATTATAATATTAAATATAATTAAAAATCTAATAAAATCAAAGCAAAACATAATTTACAAGTAATATAAAAACGTTAAAACATTTTTTTTGATTGTTTCGATTTCTCTTTTGTTCTTGTGAAAGAATATTTTTTTTCTACGACTGGCTACATTTATCTATCATCATTTGATGAAAATAAATATTAGTAATAATACAAGTTGTTACCTTTTTATAGATTTAATATGTTTGAAGCTATTGTTAAATTATAAACTTGAATCAGTGTTTGTTAGTGCAAAAATAAGTGAGAGCTTTTATAATAGTTGCAAATTTTTAATTTATATTTTCAAATTAGTACGTCCGTCCGTCAGCTAGTCAGTCGAAAAGCGTGTGTAAAAGTGTGATGATAATGTTTTTATGAGTGTGTGTGTTCGTTGCGGCTGAATGTGTAGGTTTTATGTGACAAGTTTAAATGCACAAGATCTGCCTGCTTGCGGTGACATTCATTTAATGATAGTTGCTGTTTATTAAAAGACACCACAATTGACAAGATTTCCAAAAGAAAAAGTTGTTTTTTATAAAAATACCAGTTATAAATATTAAAGAATTATTTGTTCAGAACATGTTAATAAAAAATAATTTTGATTTTCAGCAGGACCAAAAAATATTATTTAATCAATTAAAAAAAATTGCAACTAAAATAAATAAAACTAAAAACTATCTTTTTCAAGTGTCATTCAAAATAAAAAACAATAGTAAAAAAACTCAGCAACTTAACAAGCAATAATTGCATGAAATCAAAAAACAAGAAATATACAACAGAACACCAATTAAAAATAATTTTATAAAAAAATAAAAAAAAAAATTAACTAATAATTTCGAAAGTACGAAATATTTTTATTTGTTGTCAAATTTACAAAAGAAACAAAATAACAAAACAAGTCATCCTTATATAGAACAAAAAATTAAAAGAAATACCACCAGAACAGAACAGCCAATAAAAAAATAAATTACAAAACACAAATGGGTACTAATTCAGGAGCCACGACTGGCATTAACAATAAACCGGTTGGAAGTGGTACAGGTGCCGGTGGCGGGGGAGTCACTGGCCTAGGTAATTCTGTTGGTCTGGGTGGTAGTGGTGGCGGCGGTGGTGGTGGCATTGGTAACGCGGCTAATAACAGTTTAGGTCCTAATTCTGGCCTTGGTTTAGTTGGTGGTAACAATGTCTCCAACACTGGTGGACTCGGAGGAGGTGTTGGTTCTACTGGCAATACGGATGATGGCAACGGTGGCACATCGATTGCCAACAACCAACAAGCCACACCACAATACACAATACCCGGCATTTTACATTTTATACAACATGAATGGTCACGTTTTGAGCTAGAGCGTTCTCAGTGGGATGTAGATCGAGCGGAATTACAGGTACGTTTAAGAAATGTCATTCAATTAAAACATATACCTACAAAAATATTCTTGTTAAGCATTATACCACTTTCATTTAATTTGTTTTGGTTGAGTTCTCTCATTAGAATGTTTAATTTAATTATTTTTGCTTCACTGACTTTCTGTGACACAAAATGTTATTGTTGATTGATTTTGGTAACAGCATATTTACATACATAAACATAGAGGATTTATTGGTTGGTTTCTAAAATATAATTAATCCTGAAGTTCATAAAAAATAAGAAAACAAGTGTTTCATCAAAACGACATATTTAATATATAATACATACTTAATATATCACATAATTTGAAAAATAATGTTATAATGAAATATAATATTTATAGAATGAGTTCGATTTTTTAAGACCGTTTTTTAACGAATAAATATATTTTTAATTATTTTCTTAATTGAGTTAACAATAGGGTTATATAGTTGGAAAAAAGTTTTTCGACTTTTTTTCCTTTATAAATAGTCAATTTTTGAATATACGTGTTACAACTTTTCGACTATAATCGACTTTTGACTTTTTTCATATATATATATATATATATATATATATATATTGTCTTTTTAGAACAATTAGTTAACTAATTCAATATGTTTAGTCTTTAAAAACAAATATCTAAACTAGTATTTTAGGTGTGACTGGAACGTTCCTCAGAGACTTAAATCATAAATTGGTCATTCTTTAGTTATATTTATGTAGGTACTTCCCAACCGCCATATAAAATGAACATTGTCACGCGACATACGTAATTAAATGTTATTACTTACAAGTGTTAACCTTCCATTTCAACTACATTTGGAATACGTTGATGATATGACAATGCAAAGCCACCTCACATCGCTAAAAAGGTGTCCCTAAGCAGTAGGTTGCATTTTATAGGAAGAAACAAATTTTCTCATGTTTATGTATATATGTAATTAGATGTTTTACGACTTTCATAGTTTTCATTTTTTTCTTTTATAATAGTTTTATTTATTTATTTTTTATTATGTTTTTTGTAGTGTTTAATATAATTGATTTTTCTTTGCATTTATACTTACATGCATATGCATGTACAGTAGTTTTCCGATTTAACGAACCTAATTGTCAGGCCTGTTTGTTAAATTGAAAAGTTCGTGATATACAGTACTAACTTAAACTAAACTTTTTACATAGAATTTATTAATTCATTATTATATTATTAATTCATGAATACGAGTGACTTGGTTTAAAATCTCTATTCTATTTCTATGACCTATTTCTTTTCCCTTTTACGATCGTTAATAAGTTACTGGCACATGATGATTACTTTGCCTTTGAAATGAAGAAAAAAGCTTGTGATCAATTCGCTTTATAGAACTATACTTTTTACACAAATCTGTCGCGCGTATGCCTTGTTGGTGATCATCAATAACTTTTATTTATTTATTTTATTTATTTATTTTACCTTGCAAAATGCTCTTTCTTCTATTTTTACTGCAAAAATAATATACCGTTTTACGGTATATTTACTCGCTAGGATTTACAATATTTTTAAAAATAAATTATTTATATTTATATTATTTATATTTATATTATTATTTATATTATTTTATACTTATTTGTTCGTTAAACCGGAAAACTACTGTATATTACTTGTCTGTGTGTATGTGTATGTAGGCGTTTAGTAAAAATAGCAAGTGGAACCTGTAAGTAAGATTTTATTTTCTTTTTTACGTTAGAGTTATTAGTTATTTCTTTTTTCTAATTTAAAATCAGCTGTAAAATATCAGATCAAGCATAAATTGAATAAACAATAGGTAGCATTGCAAATTTCTGGCATAAAAATAGCATAGAACTGGTTTAAAAATGGCATTTATTGGTGAAATAAATATTTTATAATATTACTCCAATAAATGCTAATTTTATGCTAGATCTGATTTTAAAATTAAATTTGATAATTTGAAGTTCATGATAATTCCTTGCAACAGTTAGACTAATATTTTATTTTGTATTTGTTTTTAAATTTTATTTGCTCTCTTTAATTTTGTAAATGGTGTAATTGTGAATAATTTTTGTTTTAATAATTTATGAAAGCGTTTGGAGAAATTTAAAAAAATGTTTAATAACAACTATGGGAGCTCTTGTAGTAATAGAAATCCCCGTATATGATAAACAAGTTTGTTGTTGTTTGCTGAATTAATTTAATGTTTAATATCAATTAAAATCTAAATAATTGTATTAAATTGATGTGTTAAACTACAATAATTATTAAATTACTTCATTTTTAAATTTAAACAAAATTATTTAGAATGTTTCTCTTAAAAAAAAAAACAAATTTCATGGTACATACGAAGGAATTTGTTAAAAAAAAACATACAATAAAAGAAATCATATATATATTTATTTTGTGTATACAGATAAACAGTGGAAAACTGAAAAAAAGTTGAATATAATATATTCTCTACACATGCACATTTGCCATCATAGAAAAACAACGAGTTTGAAATTTTTGTTTACATTTTCTTAAAAAAATTTTAACAATTTATTTAAACAAAACACCATAAAAGTTGTAGCAAACTACCGTCCGTGACAATGAGCACACTTCCATAATCAGGCGATAACAAATGTAACACAAACAACATCATCGCCCAAATGCACAGCATGCAAGAAAAACCCAAAGCCAAACCATACCAAACTTCATACATCCATTAGTTTAATAAAATAATGAATAAAAGAAAAAATAATAATAATAATAATATACAAACAATGACATTAGAATGAGAAATAAAATCTTTGTGTGAAAAGATTTTGTCGGTAGTTTTTTTTTTATTAATGAAAATAGAAAATAAATGGATACCATAATTGTTAAGTAAACGAAATCAAACGTTTAAATTCAATTTGAGAGAATATTTTTGAAAAATAACATTTTCAAAAAAGTACTAATTAAAAAAAAAACAATTTTCAACCAATTTCAATATTATGATGTATTAAACGAAATACAAATTTGTTGAATATTGGTACAAAAAGTACAAAATTTAATTTAAAACACAATACAATATAAACCCTTTCAAGAATGTTTAATTTTCAAGCAGACTCCCAGAAATAATTATTTAATAATACAAATGCAAAATGAGTACACTTTTTGCAGGGACGCTAAGAAAATGTATGTTATCGAGCTTTGTCATGATTTGCATTAAATTCTCTTAAATATATTTATGTATCCTGTGGTCGTTTCACCCTGATTCAACAGCTTGTAATAGATGATACCCCTCTGATTCCTCTAAATGTAGAGAATTACCTTGATGCCATAGATATTCGGCTTTAGTGTCGACATTTCAGTATGGCCCATTTTTTTAATTTTAAAATTTTTTCGGCTATCCATTTTCGATATTTACATCAATGTTAATGAGTACTAGTCCCAGTTTTTTTTTTTTTTTTTTTTTAATATATACGATAGTTGACAAAAAGTGGAAGGCTTGTCAAAAAACCTGACTGTTGTCAAAAAAAAAAAAAAAAAATCCTGACTAAGATTGTGATATTCAAATTTTATTTATATATATTAGTACTAAAACCACTTTTCACCACACATCATAAGCACTCATAGTTGCTCAAAATAGCATTTGAAAATTATTAAATATAATTTATCACAATTATTTTCGCATATTTTCATAAATTTTCATCTTTTGATGCGGATTACATCCTCAAATATGAATATAATTACATTTTTTGGCTTTTCCAAAATTCAAAAAGGAATGTCAAAAATATAAAAATATAAAAAGCGCGAAAAAAATAATAAAAATATTGTATACTAGTGAAAAAATGTCTCACGAGTGTAATTTTCCTCAAATTTTAAAAGAAAGTTTTGTTTATTTTGTGTTGTTTTTCTCTCAGTCAAGTGTGTTGAATTCACACAGAACTTGTATGTGAGGAGTGAAAAATGTTGTGGGAAATTGAGGCAGTTCCTTTTCTTCGTATTCTTTGGTAGTTGATTTTAAGTTCACGGACCAAAGGACACGAGTTTTGCAGACCAACACTGATTGCATTCAGACTAAAATCTAAATTTTCAGTAAAAATCCAAATTTTCACTAAAAATCAAAATCTTGACTTAGAACCAATTTTGTACTAAAAATTGGATTTTACTTTAAAAATCCAAATTTTTCACAAAAAATCAAAATTTTCACCAAAAACCCCAATTTTCACTAAGAACCAAATTTATCACAAAAAATTCTGTTTTACACTAAAAATTTGATTTTGATTTGAATTTTTTACGAAAATATATTTTTTTGAAAAAAATTTTAATTAAATTATTAATCAGAATTTGAAAATGATTTAAAATATTTCTGTAATTAAATAAATTACTGAATATCAAAGCATTCTAACAAATTAAATTCAAATTTTATATAGAGAAATCTAAAATCCAATTTCAATTACGAATAATATATGTATATTCAATTATTTTATTGAATTTCAACCTATGAAAAAAATTGCATATTCAATTATTCAAATTATCACTTATTTTATTTATATTTATTAATTGGTACAATAACAAAAATAATTGAAAGCCGATAAATTGTTTCATTTTTAGTAAAAAATGCTAAAAAAATCGAATTTTGATAAATTGAATAATTGATACAATTAAAAAAATAATTAGAATAGTAGATAAATCGTTTAATAGACCATATTTTTTCTGTTTACAAAACTTTAAAATGAAAAATATTCACATTTTTTTGAAAATTATAAAATTTTAATACATTAAAAAAAAGCATCCCAGAAAAAAATGCATTAGTTCTACAACTAGTTCCAGAACGTATGAAAATAGCCTGTACTAGTTCTACTTTTTCGTTACCTCCAAAAATTTTTGTTTGAAATTCACCTCCAAAACGAGTTCCATGGAAGTGTTACCTAGCCAGTAAGGTTCTATAACTAGTTCTTTAATCAATGATTTTTGTTTGAAATTGTCTCATTCAAAACTCTTGCCATAGAAGAGTTATGGAATGTTTTTTTATTTTTAGTATAATGAGTCCTTTCTTAAGGCCACTTTTTAAATTGATTAATTTTGATAAACTCTTTTGTTTTTTTTTTTCTATTTTTTTTTTGGAAATATTTGGAATTTTTTACTCAAGTCTTTTAAACAGTTCTAGGAAGTTATTTGAGAACCATAAATTTATTCAGAGAAGTAATATAGAATTCATACAGAATTAGTTCTTAAGCACTAGTTCTCAAAAACATTCCTTAAAACAGATATAGAACCACAATAATGTTCTACGCCATGAATGCCAGAATTGGTTGCGGCGCCACTAGTTCTAAGAATGTTATTAAAGAATCTGAAGTGGTTCTAGATTTAATGATTTTAGAACGTGTTCCAAAATGTTTCCTGGGATTTATTCAAAAAGTGTATTACATAAAAAAAAAATTTCTTCATATAATTCAAATAGCACAATAACGAAGTTGTATAAAAACACGCTGCTACAAAATTTAATTTGTTATTTTCAATTTGGGTTGTAGATCACATACAATCTCCAAAAAATATCGAAACACCCCCTAAAGTACATAGCTTTTTAACTATATTGAAATCTTTTATATACACTCCAAAAAAGTGTTCTATTCTAAATTTTTTAATTTATTTCTCTTATCTTTATCGACATTTTTACTTTGATGTAAATTTTTTTTGGATTCTTTTTCTTTAAGCTAAGCAGATTTATATATATATTCTTTGGAATAAAATGAGTTATCCTTATATAAAATCGCTTAAAAGCTCATAAAATTTTAGTAAATTTATTACAAAATTCTTCATATCATCGCCTGAAGTGTAAAAGTGCTAATCAACATTTAAAAATTTTACAGAATAGATAAAAAAAATTCATAAGTTGAAAACTATTGCGGTTCTAAAAAAACGATTTTGTTACATCTCAACATAAAAACACATTTAAAATTAAGAGTTCTGGTAAGTTTACTTAGTACAATGTGAAATGAAATTTACCTACGTCTTTTGACTTGTGAAAAATGAATTTCTTTCATATTGTCGGAATTTTTGTCAATTGAAATATAAAAATTTTTGATATAATGCATTTTAAAGCAATATGCCATTATCGATCAAAAACCAGTATTGAATTTTTTTAGTTGTTTAGCCATTTGGTATTTTAGGTGATTAAAAAAAAAGAGAAGTAATTTTAAGTAAAATCGAATAAAATCTACAATTTTTGTCTGATTTGAATATGCTACTTACATCTTGTTATATTGACAACAAAAATGCCTAATAATATTATTTTATAGTTCAATAAAATATGTCAATTTTAATACAAATTACCATTTTCTTAAAAGGACCAAATAACCATTTGAAAAAAAAAGTTTTCAAAAAAAAAAAAAGAAAATTTTTGCTATTGAGAATAAATTGTTAAATAAATTTAGTTTGTCAACAAATTATTTCGTATACATTCTATAATAAATGAAACTTGTATATTATATAAATATTTGTTTGCTATTTCTAAAAATATTCTTTTTTTAAAAATCATTGACGTTTAATAACAAAATCGTCAATATTTCTCAAATAAAATAAACAAATCTAAATGGACAACAAAATCAATATTTCAATATTGAAAAAGTGTAAATTAAAGCAAAAAAAAAAAATCAAATTCTGCATGATATTAAGACATGCAATTTCATCTTAATCGTAAGCGTATATAACGATGTGTTAAAATTTTAAAACAATGTTTAAATAATATTTTTTTATTTTACTTGTAATCAAGTATTTTTATTAATGTTATTATCAAGCATGTTTAAATTATTTTTTACATGCAATTGATTACATTAATTTATTTTTTATTTATGTTAATGATTCTACTTATGTACAAGTTGTTTTAACAATTAAACAATATTCACGTTGCTGCAATTTATTTAAAAAATTTTAACTAATTTTAGTTACTTGTATGGATATACGAGTACAATTTAAATTTAAAAATTTCTTTGTTTTTTTTCACATTTTTTCTTTAAATGTTATTTAATACTTTTAACACATAATTGAACAATTTTTCACAAATTCTTATCTTTACAGGCCCGAATTGCCATGTTGTTGGGCGAACGAAAATGTTTGGAAAGTCTTAAATCGGATTTAACACGTCGTATTAAGATGTTGGAATATGCTTTAAGACAGGAACGTGCTAAATTTTATCGTTTAAAATATGGTACGGATCCACCACAACTAAATGAATTGAAGCCATCAGCTGATGATTCATCACTGGGTGGAGAAGTGGCACCAGACTCTGAAGTTCCCTACAGTTCAGTATCAAATACTACTTGGCGCCAGGGTAGACAAATGTTACGTCAATATTTGGCTGAAATCGGCTATACCGATAATATAATTGATGTTCGTTCAAATCGAGTGCGCTCGATTTTAGGACTAAATAACAATGCCGAACAAGAAGAAAATGTTAGTCCTAATGTCAATGGGAATGAAAACAATAAAAGAGCTTCTGAATCAGAAGGTATGTTGTGTAGTATTGTGTAATGTTGTAATTAAAGAAATGTATATATAATTTTGTTTAAATGTTAAAGGACGTCGCACACCGGCAAAAAAGGTCCAGCAAACAAGTGATGCGATTATACTAGATACAGAGGCTGCTGTTATGGCCAATTTTGAATTTTTAGGACCCACAGAAATGTCAGATGATGATGAAATTTCCGATGATTTGGAAATGGTAACTGGTGATAATGATGAAACTGACATTAAAACACAGAAACGCTTAAAATCTGGCAAAGATATGCTCAGTGAAGGTAAATGAGTGAAAAAATTATTTTAATATCACTTACATGAGTTTTTTTGTAAACTTATTATTTTGCTCCCACTTTCCTGCACTATGATAATTATGTATAGCATATAATTCATGTATATCTTGCAAAACTTTTCTGATTTATTTTATTTATCTATCAGGTCGGCTATAAAATATCGTATTCGCCAAATATTTATCTCTTTATTTTATAAGCAAGTTTTTTAACTTATTAAATTAAATTTTTCTCTATCATTGCATCAAAAAAGTTTCTTCATTTTCATTTTACTCTTACTTTCATTTAATATTTTAAACTTATTACAAAAACAATTTGTCCTGTAAATAATTCTAACTTCTATTCATTTTTAATTTGCTTAATAAAATATGCTACAAAATATATATAACTGTATACTATTATTATGTTATATACTTTTTTTATTTATTTATTTTTAAATAATTTTATTGAAAGATCTGGGAGCCGAGTTGGGAGAGCAGCTGCTCAATGATATAAATCTTATAACTGAAGGTGCTTATTATGTTATTGATGTAGTTTATTTTATATCTTTTTTATCTTATTTAAAAACAGCTTATAATATGAATTTTCAATAATGCACTTTTTTCGTTCGATTAACACATTAACAAAGGCGTCTTTAGAATATGGGAATAGACAAAATATAACAATAATTTGTTTAACTGCTAAATAATATCATTACATTAACATTTCTATCCCAAACTCTGTTGTACCGCTGATGTTAAATAACATTTTATTTTCTTTTAAATGACTTAGGCTTTGAACAACACAAATTTTCAGACATTTTATGAGTTTGCACAATTTTATTCAGCTTTTTATTAAGAAAAATTGGAATTTAACTACTCTATCTTGGCTTTTTAGAAAACTTTTTATTTACTATATAATAATACAATATAAATATTCATAATAAGAACTAATTTTTAAACATTTTTTATTGAAAATTACATTTGTAAACTAATATTTGTGTTTTTTTTTTTTTTTTTTTTTGTTTTTGTTAAATCTATTCTTCCCAACAAATATTTCTTCTTAATGGAAACATATAAATTTGATAATCAAATATTATCATTCTAAATTATAATCATTATCATACAAACAACTATCTACCTGATTTCCCTTTTACCTGCCTCATCATCAAGGATATTCATCATCGAATGTTGAACAAACTAATAATACTGTTAATACAGCCGCTTCGGCTGCTGCTCGCCGCAATCTCATAACAGCTGTAACCGCCGGAGGTGATGAAGATGTTGATGCCTCATTGGGTTTGGGAGAGTTGGCACAATTGACTGTCAATAACGATTCAGAAGGTTCGTACGATTCGAATGCAAAAGATGGCACAGCCGGTGGAGCAGGTTATCGCAAGACATGGAATGCCAAATACACATTACGTTCACATTTCGATGGAGTGCGTTCATTGATTTTTCACCCAGAAGAACCGGTGCTTATTACAGCCTCCGAGGATCATACGTTAAAACTGTGGAATCTACAGAAGACGGTACAAGCCAAAAAATCAGCTAGTCTCGATGTTGAGCCCTTGTATACATTCAGAGCTCACACTGGGCCCGTTCTATGTTTGGGTATGTCGACAACCGGAGACACTTGCTATTCAGGAGGTTTGGATGGCAACATTGAGTGTTGGCAATTGCCATCTCCTAACATTGATCCATATGATTGTTATGATCCCAGTGTACATTCTGGAACTTTAGAAGGCCATACTGATGCTGTTTGGGGTCTTGCTACCATGCACAGTAACATTGTGTCATGCTCAGCCGATGGCACCGTCAAACTTTGGTCTCCCTACACTAAGGAACCACTGCTGCGCACTTATACTGCTTCAGAGGCCGAAGGCGCCCCTTCATCTGTTGACTTTGTACGTAACGAGGTCGATCACATTGTGGTGGCTTACAACAGTGCCCATTGCATTATCTATGACACCGAAACAGGAAAACAGATCATTAAGCTGGAGGCCGCTCAAGAGATGTCCGGCAACACGGGGAAATTCATAAACAAAGTGATCTCACATCCAACGTTGCCTATAACGATCACAGCTCACGAGGATCGTCATATCCGTTTCTGGGACAACACCACGGGCACATTGGTGCATTCGATGGTCGCTCATTTGGAACCAGTCACATCGCTGGCGGTTGATGCCCACGGTCTTTATTTATTATCGGGCTCTCACGATTGTTCGATACGTCTGTGGAATCTGGACAATAAGACGTGCGTGCAAGAAATCACAGCACACCGTAAAAAATTCGACGAAAGTATATTCGATGTCGCGTTTCATGCTACCAAACCATATATAGCCAGCGCAGGTGCCGATGGCTTAGCGAAAGTCTTTGTCTAGATGGCAAAATCAACAAAAACCACAACGATTACGTAAGATAATAATGAGTTGATATTGTGTAATTAAATTCAGAACGACAATTTTTTAATGCCGTTATATTTGTTAGAGTAGAGAGGTTAGAAAAGGCAGCCATTCAAAAAAAAAAGAAAAAGAAAAAAAAAATATATTTATATTAAAAGAAATTAAAAACAAAATATTTATTTATATTTCGACATGTACTAAGTAAAACAAATGTAAGAAGAACCGACGGAACGTCTACTATGGTATTTTCAAACAATGGCTACAACTTAAAGTTGTTCTTCTATAAGACTTTTGATTTCAAAATTTTCTTTAACCAACTGCCAATTATTTTTTTTTATTGAACTAACTAACGACTACTATATCATCACCGACAGACAGGCCAATATTGTTAGAAATAAATACGTATTAAACTTTAAAATCACCTCTTTAAATTTTAAAAATAATTTTTATGTTTTTTTTTTTTTTTTTTTTTTTTTTTTTGATAGAATAGAAATTTTGTCTTCGTTTGAAAATACCTTTGACAATAGATACACAACATTTAAGGCAAATAATTAACCAACAACTTTAATATACTTACGAACGAATACGTCGAATTTTCATTTATAATTTAAAAACAATATTAAAACAAATTAAGATTCATTTAAAGCAACACAGTTTATTGTCGAATCCCTATCTTAATGATTGATAATGAAGATGATGATTGATAAAAATGCATGATGAGCAAAGTAAACAAGTAAATTTTACCATTTATTATATTACATGTTATAAAAAAAATAAATAAAAATAAATTAAAAAATAATTATAATAAAAATACATACATAAAAAAATAATAAATAAAAAATTTAATTATTATGCATACATAAAATACACACATACATTTATATAACTAAAAAAATCAAATGATTATGCACATATGTCCCATAAAAAATCATTAGATCAATGACATGATATTTAAAAAATTAAAAAGAGGAAATTCTCAGTTAAAAATATTTTACCATTTACTCACTTCATCAACAAAAATATCATCTTACAAAATGACAAAAAATAAAACTATAATATATATATTAAAAAACACACATTATCCACACAAATATGTATGTACTTTACCATGCCTCCCAATAATGGTTTAGTGTTTAAACGTAACATTACGAAAACAGTTTTCAAAATCAAATTAAAAAAAAAAATTCTTTATAAGATTGGAAAAATTATTTTAACAAAATATAATTTTTAGAATTTAAAATATTTTAAATATGTAATTTTATTATAATTTTATCACATATTTTTATTCATTTATAAATAAAAAGAAAACTTTATTTTTTTGCGATTTTCTTCAATTATGTCACTAAGTGAAATAGAAATTTTGTGCTGTTTCTTGATTTTTTTATGTAGGAGAAATACATTCTTTAGCCTTCATGTGCTCGTTTGACTATATTTGTAACAATTGGATTTTAAAAATGTAATTAAAAATAGGGCTGGAGATTTTCAGTAGCTTATATATATATTATATTATATTATATATATATATATATATATATATATATATTATTTTTTTTAACTGTAAATGTGCAATAATTTCGAACTGATTGGACTAATTAACACAAAACTTTACATGTGCGTAACAGAGCAGTATACGAGTTAAAGTCTGAACGCGGATCCTGCACCCCTCTCAGAAGTAAAGTTATGAGGTCTTAAAGTTAGGAACCTTTGTCTTTAAAGCCTTATAATTATATGTGAAAAATAAGATTTTTCAATAATCCTTGATTTGATTAATAAACCTTGAATTTTCTAAATATCTAACGAAATTTTCGAATGATTATTTTTTAACCTTTTGTTATTAAATTTTCATTCATATAGCAATAATTCTTAGTTGTTAACATTTTCGAAACAAGCCAAAATAATCGGCTTTAAATGGGGAAATTTAAAAATGTTGATTTTTTAATTTTTTGGCCACTTTTTCCTTTAAATACAAAATGTATAAATAAACACACAAATTTTGTAATTTCATGAGAGGTATCCTTTTGAAGAAAATCTTTAAGTAGAAAACAAGATCTTCCTATCCGAATTTCACATCAACATTTTGAATTCATCGTAATTGTTCTAATATTCGAAAGCTGCGTTTGACAAAAAGAAGGCATTTTTAAAATTTTTGATTTTTCTTCAAGCCTAGGACAAATGTGAACTTCAGGGGCATATAAAAGAAATATCTCCAATTTGAAATTTTTGTTTATTTATTTTTGGGAATTGTGGGATTTTCTTTGTCCCATTCACTGAAAATTTCATTATTGCATGATAAAAAAAATCATTAAAATCAGATAAAAGCTAAAATTCTGCATCCGTTTAATAAAAATTTATATCACAGGCGTCCGACTTTGAGACAACATAGCCTCGCCCCTGAGATCTATGTACTCCTCCACTGTGAAATGTATATTTCATCAACCAAAATATGCATTTTTAAGATATTTTCAAAATTTTTAACTCTATTCGACTAATTTCCATAGAAATATATGGATGACTATAAATGTAGTCAACCTAGCGTCTACGTAAGTTTACACTTCCGAGCACATGAAAGTTAAAATAGTTAAAAAAAAAAAATAGCAACATTTCCTTGCATTTTTTTTTTTTTTTTTTTTCTATTTATTTAAGACAAAATTTGTTTCCGCTCTTGCTTAAAAAATATTGCAGTATTTTTACTTTGATACACGGCTAACAAATGCTAAGGGTTAAAAGTTCAAAAAATATAAAAAGCAAAAATAAATTTTAATACTTTTTTGCGATTTTACAAAAATTTTAATATATTTTTGCTTGCTAATTACTTTCAAAATTGAATTTCAAAGTTCACTTTTTTAATGATAATTTACTTATATTTGAAATATTTCAGCTGCAGCTCCAAATTAAAAAAAAAAAAAATTTAATACAGAATTAATATAAAAGGAACAAACTCATTAATTAATTACGTTCTAAAGTCTTTACCGGTTAAAATCATAGTAAAATACATACACACATAATTATACATATAAGAAAAAAATAAAAAAAAAAACATTTAAACATAATATAGAAGAAATAAAGAAAAAAATCAACTTAAAATGTATTTGGGTAGTATTGAATGAGCAAACCTATAAATTGCACTATAAATAAAGAAAACGTTTATACATACATATATATATATCTAATAATTATGATTTCTAATATTTCTCCCTTATACCAAATAAGGGAAATAATAAAAAATAAGTTATGCGTATTTATTTTTTTATTTTTTTTTTTTTTTTTTAATAAAATTTATATTTAATTTGTTTTTGCTGGGCAAGAAGAAATTGCTAAATTATAAAAAAATATCAAGAAAAAAAATTGTGTACAAAATTATATTTAATATTCAATGAATCGTTTCGCGTTTTAAGTCTCAAAAGTAGTTTATAATTTTAAAAACGTAATTAATTTTTAAAATTTCACGAATTTTATTTGAATAATATTTTTAAATAGTAATTTAATTATACGAAATCTAGACGATGTACATTATTTTATTTATTAGTTTCACATAAAAATAAAAACTAATTTATTATACTTGTGAAATATTAAATAAAATTATTTTGTTTACACACTTCAGAAATTAATAAAATCATATAGTCCTATTAAAAACAGAGAAAACGTGAATGAATGTTTTACCATGAGGTTGAAATTTTTTTTGAGTGCCAGCGCATTTCCTTCTCATTAATAACAAGGATGTTACACAGAATAGATTGAATTTACATATAACTTGATATTAAATAATAATAATAATACTGAAAAAAAGTATAATTTGCATAATTAAATTACTGTTATTTTAATTTAGAAATTTACTTTGTTTTAATTTTTTGCTTAAAATATTTTTTTAATCAATAATGTTTAAATGTTTAAAACATTTTTTAATTGTATTCTGCATGCAGTTAAAGATAAAAAACAATTAGTACTTTTATATACGAATATACATTTTTATTTTAATTTTATTTATCAAAAAAGTATAATTTAATTAATAATAAAACAAAACAAACAAAAAAGTTTATTGCATAAACATAATAAATATATTATATTACAATTTTAATTTAATAATTTCATATACAAAATATTAATAATAAAAATAACAAATCTATATTTAAAATCCCAAAAATAAAAAAATCTTTTTAATACTTGGTTTTTGATTAATTTTTCATTTTCAAACTTATACAATATAAAAAGCAATTTGAAAAATGCCTCTACTATAACTTTATGCAAAGTTCTTTTTAGTAAACAGTTTTGAAAACATAAAAAAAGAAAAAAATATATAATTATACATATATTGATTACAAGCTTATTATACAGAAAGAGAAACACCACTTAAAAATTTTTGTAGATACTATTTAAACAAAAGAAAAAAAAAAACATAATACACATTACATACCATATGAAATATTTATAACAAACCATAACAAATTTAAATCCTTTTGATTTTTTATATTATATATACATATACATTTAATGAAACCGTAATAAAAAAAATAAAATAAATGAAAACAACAAAAAATAAATAATAATAAAATATAAAATAGTGTTATAAGAATATTAGAACAAACTACACATAAATAAATTGAAAGATCTTCAACATTATGAAATATGAAACTTACTCACATTCATATGTAAACGATCGTTACATGCATGAAAAAATATGTAAAATTTTCAATATAAAAAATAAATTAACCATCTAAACTAATAATAAGTAGTTACAAGAAAAAGGTAATTAAAACCAAACATTTTCTAATGAGAAAATAACTTTAGAAACCGATAAATAAACAAAATAAAAGATCCGATTTAAGAAATAAAAATTTTGAAACCAAAAAAAAAATGATGTTTATATAGCAGCACTAAAAAGCAATTTAAAAAGGTTAGTGTAAAAAAGTTCTGGAATTATTCTTTTCGACTTTTAATAAGAGAGGAATGTTAAACAATATAGAAAAAGAGTTAGTTTAATACCTTTAAATTGATTATTTTTTTAAGTCTTATACATAATGAAAACAAAGTAGAAAAAGTAAAATATTTGAGTTGCTTTTTGAAAGATGTTTTCTTTTTATACACAAATGCATATTTTACGAAAAATTAATTATTTTACTTCCGTTAGCAAGAAAATCGCCAAACAAAAAAAGTAGAAAACATGAAAAAATCGTCAAAATAGCTACTCAGAGTTTTATTCGTCCTCTCTGTTTTACCTAGTGTCTACATTACCCCAGGTCTACAACTGATATTAACGCTGATATAATATGTGAGATAACGCCGGCAGAAGAGAGTAACTAATTTGTTTATGTTATGTTAAATCTTAAATAAGGGGTACGCGTATTCTAATAATCCTATAAGATATCATTATTTTCAATCAAGCACCGAGTAAATATGTCCTTTTTATTTAAGCAATTTGCACTTTTTTAGCACAATTTTTATAAAAATGTTTTTAACATATAAAACAAAAACTAAAAGGAAACAATTTTACAAAAATTACTGTTTTTTTAGTAATTTCCAAAATACACATGCACGCACACAAACAAAGTTTCGTGTATGTGTATTTTTTTGATAGTTCATCTTATAAGATGGCGGGCTGTTAGGCAAATTTTTATTAAAACAAACGTCAAAATCAGAGCGAATATATACAAGGTAACCTTAGTTAAGCAGCTGATTATTATTATTTTGGTTGTTACAGTTGTCAAACTGCATATATAAAAACAATAATGAATACGCCATATTGTTGTTTTTGTGCAACTGTTGCCTCCTTCCACAAATTCAGGTTAAGTTTAACGTTTGTCTTGATAAAAAATTCTCTAATGTAGACACACTTTTAAAAAATGCCAAAAAAAATCGCCAAACATGAAAGAATCACCTAAACAATTATTCATAGTTTTACTCGTCCTGTCTGTTTTAAAGAATTTTACATAGTGTCTACATTACACAATTTTTTATCAAGACAAACGGCAAACTTAACGCAAATTTGTGTAAGGTGGCAACAGTTGCACAAAAACAACAATATGGCGCATTCATTATTGTTTTTTATATATGCAGTTTGGCAACTAAGGTTACGTTGTATATATTGGCACTGGTTTTGGCGTTTGTTTTGATAAAAATTTGCCTAATGAATTATTTAAACTCAAATCTGTTTTTGCATTTAACTGTGACTTTTACTTGGTTATTTTATTCTTTACGTATTTTGATTTATTATTATTATTATTGTTTTTTGTAGAAAGCCAGGATCTGTAACATTTTTAATTGGTAAAAAATATTAAAAAAAATTTTAGTTATTTATGTACATATTACAATTGGTTCAGTATTTGATTAGTTATAATCAGGGCAACCGAAAAACTATTAAAATTGGAAAATATGCACTTAAAATTAAAAAAATAAGCTCTTAAAATATTTTTTCTGGCTAAATTTTAAATTATCTAATATTCATGATAAAAACAACTAGATTTTTATTAGTAATTGTTAAAAAATGTGTTCTTTTTTACTTAAAAATATTCAGAGCTAATACATTTTATTTATTTTCAAGATTTTATTATTTAAATGTCATATTTGGAGCGTCATAGTTGTTTATTATACGGCACTGATTCATTAAAAATAAAATATCTTAAATATCAAGCTCATTTTAGTACCGTATTAAAATTTTACTTCAAAATGTGAGAACTCTCTTCCCGATATGTAGCCATTGATAAATTTGGTAACTACAACAGCTCCAAAATATACCACGAACTAATTGTGCTTGGTTTTATTTCTCTAACTATATAGCCATAGTCTTTTTGGATTAGCAACTTGCACTCGAAAAATGCTGGACCGAAAAAATTTTTATTTTATTTTGATCAACACAAGCAATATTAACAAGAATGTTTACTTTTTCTGGTATTTTTACCTTAATATAGTATATTTTTACTTTAATATAGCTTGAAAGACTTATAGTTATGTATCCCAAAAAGTACCTCATGTCACGTTTTATACTGTGGCACCTATCGTCCTTGTTTTTTTGTATCCGGTATCCAAGTCTTCAATTTTATATATATGTATAGCTAATACCCACAGAAACACAATCCAAAAGTTTTGAAAGAATATAGGGATCAGTACTTCAGTAAAAAGGGCTTAAATGTTTTAACAAAATAATGAACAAATGTACACATTTGGAATGTCAATATTTAGAATTTTTGCAAAAAAAAAAATGTTTTTCGAAGACATGATAAAGTGCATTTATATCTCCAAATAAAAAAAATTATGTTTAAGAAATCAGGAAAAATGGACCAATTTTTACTGTTCAAAATGTTTTTTCATTTGTTGAAAAAATATGTGCGGGATTTTTATTTTTTTAATATAAATATCCATCATGATTGTTAAGCGCAATTTTTAGAAGTTGGAATGCGCTGGAGAGAAATTTTGGAAAACCGTATAATCTGAGCCCGTAAACAAATAAGAATTAACTTTATTTCTTTTACTGAGAAAGTAGATGAAACCCAATAAACAAATAAAGAAAATAACAAAAAACCAAAAGTATTAGGATTTGATGTATTGGAAATCTTTATTTAAAGAAAATGTTAGCTCTTTGTATCGCTGTAGTAAAGCTAAGAAACTAGAATTTTATAGTGAAAAACGGAAGCAGTATTCAAGCCATATTGAACCATTTGACATTTTAGTTTGGGCGTTAAAAGGAAAGAGATAGATAGATATTTTTATAACTATCTATATATTTTCAAATGATTTTTTTTTGTGATGATTTAAATAGCCTTTTTGTTTGGCGGGTGGATGGCTGGCACACTGAATGCGGCAGGTAGCTCGCCGGAAATGATGGTTTCGTTTTCACCTAAGGCTATCACAATTTCTATATTCGTTCCAAAATGAAAAAGGATTTCAAAGTAAATAAAACAAGAAATATTGAACAATACCGCTAAAATAGAAACCCAAGACAAACAGATGGACATTTGAAGTCTCTCCCGAGAGGCACAATTAGGACCGATTCATCAGGATTAGATGTTATTGTCCTAGACAGGCTGCCCATCCCAATATGACATGTTTCAGTCATACGTGACCCCACTTTTGGCCTGAATTGTGAAGTTTGTAGTAAGGTTCCTAATAAAAAAAAAACTTTTCTTACTCTCTCACACAAATTACATTTCAACTACTAGATTAAATGATTCAAAAAAAGTTTTTTATACAAAATAGTAAAAAAAATCATTATAAATTTTTAATTAATAATGAAAAATATATGTTAAAAATATAATATGTTTGTAAAAAAAAAGAAATAAATAAAGAATTATATATATTCTCAACACTAATAATTATTTTTCAAATTAGTAATTTATTTCAAAAACTGTTATTTTTACAGTTATTTTGTTTTTATTTTATTTAATTCTATTTTCTATTAAAATTTATTTTAATTGTTTATTAGTATTTAAATTTAATTTATTTTAAATAAAAAAAAATAAAATAAAATACTTTATTTTAATCTTAATTCCAGATTTAAACATTATATGTTTTAAAATTAAATTTAATTAATTTAAAATTTTCATAACAATTAATTTTTATTTTAAATTCGAATTTAATTTTATTTTAAATTTAACTTAATTTTTATTATTTTTTTTATTTATTAAAATTAAAAGTTTACTTTAATTTAATTTTAGTTTAATAAACTTTTTATTTCAATTTTCTGTCAATTTATTTATTTTTTTTTTTTTTTTTTAATTCTTAATTTGTTAGTTCAAATTAAAATTGAATATTTACATTAAATTTGTTTTCAAATTTACAGATTTTTTTAAATGATTCAATTTTAAATTTAATTTGAGTTTAAGAAAATTTTTTATTTTGGATTTTTATTCAAAATAAATTAAAATTTATTAAAATTTCAATTTAATTAAATATATAATTTATTGCAATATTATTATTTTTTTATATTTACATTATTTTCACTTTTATTTTCAATTTTATTTAAACCACAGTGTTTCGTGTCTTCCCAGTTTCATTTTATTTCTGTAGTTGGTTATTGTTTTCGGTACTATAACCAGCGTTATCGTTGAGAAGTTTTGAAAAGTGTCCAAAAAAGGGGCTAACTGCTTCAATAACTGAAGAAAACTCCTCAAAACTTGTTTATTTAATAAAAACAAAAATATTCTCCTCAATTATGAGAGGTTATTCACAACAGTGCTATTTTGAAATAAGTGAAAAAAACTAAAATAATAGCCAGTTTGTACGAAAAGTACATTTTAGATGTTGTGATGACAGTCCCAAGTAAATAACCAACATTTTTTATTTGGTTTTGTATAAAATCATCTCTGCTGAATAAATACGACAGCACAATAAACATAGCATACAAAGTTTTATTATTTTAAGACCCTTTTTGTTTGAAAAGCAACAACATTTTTAAACTTTGTAAATCCCCCAATTGTATGTTAAGAATAACTACTAAATTAAATTTTATTAATAACAAAATAATTTGTATTAATATTTATTATTGCAAAAATAAAGATTTAAACATAAAAATAGTTAACATAAAATTCTCTTTTTACGAATTAAACTAAAAGCATGTATTCACAAGTGTTGACTTTACCTAGTGTCTACATTAGGCAAATTTATATCAAAACAAACGTCAAAATCAGTGCGAATATATAAAAGGTAACCTTAGTTAAACAGTTGATTATAATTTTGGTTGTTACAGTTGTCAAACTGCATATATAAAAAACAATAATAAATACGCCATATTGTGGTTTTTGTGCGACTGTTGCCACCTTCCACAAATTCACGTTAAGTTTGAAGTTTGTCTTGATAAAAAAATCTCTAATGTAGACACTATGTTAAGTCTGTAGGACAATTAATTTTTCATTAGTGATAATTTCGTTCCGCCGAGGCACTGCTATGAGCCAAAGCAAAAATATAAATTAGTATATAAGTATTCCTCAATTCTATTTTTTAATTTTCCCAATCTGGTCCAAAAAGATGAGTCATTTGATGTTTTAAATAGTTGCTCATAAACTTTCTCATTAACTTTAGTTTTTAACAGTTTCAGTTAATTTATACATTCTTCGGGGTATTTTTAACATCACAATATTGAGATTGAAACAATCTCAAAATAATTAATTTCTTCGTTAGAATTAATATACAATGGGTCGAGATATTTCAAACAACTTAGTTTCTCAACATTTAGCACAGTCTTAAAAAGTCGCCCTTTTAAAAAAGGAACCAAAAAAGTGACTAAGTGATTGAAAAAAGTAGCAACGGAAACGGTAACGCTGACTACAACTCACCAACATCTCATTTATCTCAAATTTGCCTCCGGGCTCTAAAAAATTTTAAAAAGTAACAAAAGTCCAAGTTCTTAAAAACAGCATTATCCTTAAAAATATGCCCGATTGCTTTTTTGAAACTTTAAGTAAATTTTTCAATTCTTGTTTAATCGAAGAATATTTTTCAACGATTTTTAAGAAGGAAAAAGTTATTCCAATTCCAAAGTCAGGAAAGGATTCCGAATTATCGTCTAGCTATAGACCAACCAGAATCCTAAGTTTATTGGATAAAGTATTTGAGAAAATAATAAATAAGAGAATTTTAGACTTTTCTAATCAAAATAAAATATTACCAACTCTCAAAAGTTTAAATTCCACAAGGAGCACTCTGCAGTACATCAACTAAAAAGAGTCGTTAATTGTTCTTTCTTGACATCGAAAAAGCATTCGATTCAATATGGCATGATGGCCTATTTTTAAACTTAACACCTTCAATTATCCAACGTATCTGCAAAAGTAATAAAGAGTTTTTTAGAACAATGCTCATTTGTTGTATCTATCGATAACATGCTATCTAGTGATAGACAAATACCTGCGGATCTGCCGTAAGGGTCGGTATTATCACCTACTCTTTATTCAATATAATTTTCTGATATCACGATAGTGCTTTCATTTGCTGCGGTAAGATGTCTAACATAATAATAAAAAATATTGATAAATATAAGATTAAAGGTAATGTTAGTAAAACACAAGGTATCATATTTCCAAACAATAAAATATTTATATTCTAAGGGAGTTTTTATCTTACTGCAGGATATCTAGGAATTATCTTAGATGAAAAACTATCATTTAAACAACACATACAGTATATTTGTGATAAAGCAATTAAGTGCGGTCGTGCTCTTTATCCCTAACTCAATAGAAAATCTAAACTTAATTTAAAAAAAAAAAAAAAAAACAAGATCCTTATTTACATTTTTTGGTGAGTTAGTGTGTAGTGATTTGAGGGATACTGAGGGCTGGAGAAATTCATTATCAGGGTATCGAATGTAGTCAGAAATAGTTTTGAGCTCAGCTGTTCGGTGATATATCTTGGCAAGGTAAACAGCCGAGATGGTGGCAATCTACTACAGTTAGGAAGCTGTTTAATAGAGCTAAACTAACGAGAGATGATAGTGATTGGAACAGCTATAGGGACAGCTTCGTTAAGTATAAGATAGTGAGACCGTAGGCTCTTTGAACGAGCTGTATAGACTTAGGCGTGTATTGTCAAAGGACCCTGTGGCACCTGGATGCATACAATATACAACGTGCGGACAACTCGTGGACAAAGTCTTGCTCAGAGTATCTCAGTTCACTTATAGAGATGCATTTCCCAGCCTGTAGCGATATAAAGTCTGAGGTGCGATCAGGTAGAGTCAGTTATAGCCTACAAGGATCCGGTTCGGATGGGTGATGATTACTAGAGACATTTGAACGATACAAATCATCGGGCCCTGATGGAATTCTTCCGGTCATGTTGCAGAAAGTCAATGACAGAGTCATCTCATTACTTGTGGATATATTTAGGAAGTATTTTATGTTAAGATATATTGCCAGGGTGTGGAGAGAGGTGAGAGTAATTTTCATACCCAAAGCGGGAAAGACGACTCACTCGAAACCCAAGGATTACAGACCAATCAGAATATCCTCTTTCTTATTGAAGGCAATAGGAAGACATATTGATTTGCATCTTAGGAGCAACATGGTAACTCAGGTCATCAGCGACGCTCAGCATCCCTACCTTAAGAGTAAATCCTTTGAGAGCGCTCTACATGATGTAGTGAGTTATATAGAGCGAGGCCTGCTACATAGGGAGTATACCATGACAGCTCGATATAGAAAGGGCTTTTAATAATATCAGGACAGAGGCGATTAGTGAAACATTGGCTTCATTAAATATATGTGAATTCCTAATTGCGTGGATAACTCTAATGCTGAGCAGCAGGGTTATAAACTCGAGCTTGGGGGACATTTGTATAAGGCACACCGCAAGGAGGGAATCTTTTCTCCATTACTGTAGCTTTTAGCTGCGAATGTCATTTTAAGATAGTTCAATGCTAGGGGACGGAAGATTGTAGCTTACGGAGATGACGTGGTTATAGTGGTCTCTGCTAAATTTCTACGAGAACTGTACCTTTGGGTCAATAGTAAGGGATTGGAGGTAAACCCGACAAAAACTGAGTTCTATTTACCAAGAAATATAAGGTCTAGGCTTTTAGTTTACCGGTATTGAATGGGATGGAACTTGCACTGTCGAGTGAGTGCAAATACCTGGGTGTATACTTGGACAGTAAGTTGTCTTGGAATAGAAATACTCAGCAGAGGATCAGGAAGGGGCTTAATGTCTACTACACTTGCAGGAACTCTATAGATAAGAATTGGGGTCTTAAACTGGTAGTTGTATATTGAATCTACACGTCGGTTGTGAGACCTATTCTTACCTATGGCTGTTCAGTCTGGTAGGAAGTATTAAGTAAAGGAACCTATAGGAACCTTCACTCTAAATTTAGAGATGTGCTTCAATTGGCATCTCCAGCACCAGGAGAAGTACGCCTCAATGGCAATGAACATAATTCTCCACCTTCCAATTGAAGAGTTTGTGAGAGGTATGGCTGTTATTACCTATTTAGATTGAAGAAATTAGTATTATTATGGAACTCCAGGGTGGGGCACGCAAGCATACTCGACGAAGTTCAATTCAACGGTCGGACACTATTTTTGGGAGAGCCTACGGATTATGTCGGACTATGATTGACTTCGGCGCCACTTTCGCTATTGAAATACCAAGCAGGAACCTCTGGGTTGGAGTAGAAAAGCTCCGTTAAGGCTATGCTGTCTTTATAGATGGCTCAAAGATGGAAGGAGGCACGGGAACGGGTATCTATTTTATGGGATCTTATAAATTGTCTGACAGTTGCAGAGTTTTTCAGGTAGAAATTCTTGGCATCTAAAAAAGCCTTAGAATTGCTGAAGGAAAACGTTGAACAGAACTCTAACATTGCTATATATGTTGACAGTCGGGCACCATTATTGTCACTGACAGGTCATTATAATAGGTCCAGATTGATACTTGAGTGCAAAAAGGAATTGAGAAGACTAATGTCTACACGATAATTTGGGTTCCTGGCTCGAAGTGGTTCGAGGACTTCTATTAGGATTCCATTTGGGTCGTATTTTAGCGCCATAAGGGATTGGACTCTGGTCAACGCGAATCCGGCCTGGAGGAATAGAACGGACTGCAGGGTATCTAGAACGCTATGTCCTAGTCTTAAACTTGCAGGTTCGAAACACCTTCTGAGTATGACTCATAGAAGTCTGAGAGTCATGGTTGGCATGGTCACTTCTCAATAGGGAATATCATAAGTAAGTGGGACATTCGCACGTGGGGCTTCAGCGCAGAAGGCTAAAGTGGTTTTGGAGCCACACACTGCATAAACTATATGAGGTTACAGGCAAAGGGCTTATTAATCTCATAGGGTTTGTAATGGGCATAAAATGGCTTAAGGGCATTCATAACTTATTGTTAGGGTATAGGTTCCACTTCTATTTCTTTTCATATTTTTTCTTCTCTATCTTTAAAGTTTGATCTCTGGGTGGAGGCGTGAATACGACACCCTTTTCTACGTACCTACCTACCTAGACAAGAAAATTATAGATAATACAAAATAAAAATCTGAAAATAATTCATAACCTACACCACAGATATTCTACTAATCTACTGCATATAAACTTGAACCATAAAATGTTTAAATCATTTGCAAGGGAACTGACTCTGTTATTTAATGAAAAATGCAAAACGTCTACATATGAAATAATAAGAAATTTACTAAACAATCACTAAGACTCTTTTTTACTTAAAAAGTAATAAATAGTGATTCTTTTTAAAATTTTCTCTTATTTAAAAATTTAGATGTTAATTGTTGTAATACTTTTAAGCAAATCCTCATAATCAATTATGTTATAAAGGTTTCAATAAAGGTGACTTAAATAGAAAAAAATTGTATGTAGTGTGAATACATTTTAAATATCATTTTTTATGTAATGAAATTGTTGTTTAGAATTTTTCATCCGATTAAAAAAGTTGAAAATAAAATTCAACTTTTGTAATAAATATCGCATATTTATATTTTTTATTTCGATCAAAATTAAACAATTTAAACTATTGATGAAATTAAAAAAATTATGATGGATTTTTATTGAAACAACCTACCCGTTCAATTAAACCATATGTTAGCATAAGTGTAGTAAGCAAAAATAATTTTAAAAGTAATTTTTTTAAATATATTTGAATAATTTAATGTCACAAAAACGTTAATGCAAAAGCGTCTTAAATTTAAGAAAATTTCATATACAAAAATCTTTTGTACAGATAACAGCTTAATAAAATGTGTTCAGTTAAATTACAGCCCTCTAACTGAACCATGATTTCTTATTTAAAGCATTCCATTTTGCTACGTTCATTAATATTGAACTAACACACTGATCTTTGTCACGATTTTGGCCATAATAATCGACAAATTCACCATCAGGATTTACTAAGTACATGATAATTGTATGATCGACAATATAATCGTTATCTTGATCACGGGGACCAGCAGAGAAATAAACTCTAAACGCCTTGCAAACTTTGCTTATTTGATCCACAGTACCAGTAAGACCCAACAGCTTGGGAGAAAATTCTTTCACATACTTAGCCACAACTTCTTTTGTATCACGCTCTGGATCGACTGTAATGAAAATGGGTTGAATTTCCAAGTTTTGAGGAGACTTTTCTGAAATATAAATAAATAGTTTATAAACCAATATAGAAAACTTATAAAAATTATTTACCGATTTCATCAACCACGGCAGCCATTTTTTCCAATTCATCGGGACATATATCGGGACAGTGGGTGAAGCCAAAATAGATTAATAACCATTTTCCCAAAAAGTCCTCGGACTTTTTCAAGGTACCTTGTGAATCTATCAACTCCCAACGTCCACCAATAGCGGCTTTACCCAACTGACGTTTGCGTTCCTTTAAAATAGCTTCTTCTTTTTCATGTTTAACATACAACATAAAAGCTAGGCCTACAGCCCCAAGACCTCCTATGGCAGCGAAGCTTTTCCATGAAATCGGACCTTTTCCTTTAACGGGATCTGTTGCCGCTAATCGTCGTTGTTGCACCGTCAAATTATGGGTTTTGTTAAAACATCCATTACGGGCAGCAAATTGATTACGGCAATTTACGAAAAATTTTTGAAAACTGCGAGGCATTTTACTATTTAATTTAAAAGTTACTTTTTTATGGAATTAATCACAAAATTTACGTAAATTTGCTAAAAAGCAACTGAAGTTATCCGGCAGAGACATGCGCCGAACAATTTAAACGTCGGCGGCTTTTGTAAAAATTGTCGGCGGCGACTCATAATCGTCTATTTGCCGACGGAAAGGTAAACATAACGGAGTCTATACAAGAGAAAATTTTATTGAGATAAACGTCAAATTTTGTCTGAATTACAGATAATTTTTTATGTCCGTCAATTATAGGGGAAAACGTTGGTACTAAAATGCTAACAACAATCAAAATGGCGTCTTTTACCAAGCAACGTCAAGACAAAGTTGTCAGAGCTCGAGCGCTGACAATTTTGTTTTAACGTTGCAATAGTACCTCAAATTCTTCCTACATTAGACAATTTTTTATCCTGAAAAAAATTTGACGTTTGTCTTGATAACAATTTTTCTAGTATAGACTCGACGTATGAACTTTTTATTTCTTAATTTTCGCATCGCCTTATGAAGCAACGTTCCCAAATGGGGGATCACATCCCCTTACCCCTAGTCTATATTGGCAGTTGTCAAATTCTATCTCTGTCTTTAAAATGTTACGATGAATAAATAGGAAATCTGTTGCGCAATTTATTTCGTAATAAATGTTTAAACACAAAGCCAAACTTATTGTTCTTTTTAAAAATTTTGCTCTTTTTAACGTAAAAAGTGCAAAACGAATTAATTTTGTTTTAAAAAGAAAAATGAAGAATAAAAATGCAAAAAAATACAATTTTCAATAAAAAGGCAATTTAACATCTAAATTTCTCATGTATGTTTTCTTTACCCTTACAGCCCGTCTAGACGTAACATAATATGTAAGATTTTTGTGTCAGAGAGTGTCAAGTTCGCTCTCTGAGATAATTATTTCACGTGTAGATTCAATTAATAGTATTATAAGATGTATTATGAGACTCTTGTGATGAAATTTCTCTACACAACCATCTTATAAGATGAACTGTCAAAAAAATACACATATACGAAATTTTGTTTGTGTGTGTGCATGTGTATTTTGGAAATTACTTCAAGACAATGTTTTTTTTTGTAAAATTGTTTCCTTCTAGTGTTTATTTTACATGTTAAAAAACATTTTTATAAAAATTGTGCTAAAAAGTGCTAATTGCTTAAATAAAGAGGACATGTTTACTCTGCGACTGATCAAAAATAACGATTTCTTATGGGATTTATGAGAATACGTGTACCCCTTACTTAAGATTTAACATAATATAAACAAAATGGTTATTCTCCTCTGCCGGCGTTGTCTCACATATTATATCAGCATTAATCTCAGTTGTAGACCTGGGGTTAATTATAAAGGTAGAAATAAAATTATTTTCCCGTTATTCTGCCGACGTTTTATAACAGGGTCGTTTTTAATGATATAAAATTATTACAATTACGTCTATACTAGACAAATTTTTATCAAGACAACGTTAAAATCAGTGCGAATATATACAAGGTAATCTCAGTTAAACATCTGATTATTATTTTTGGTTACATCTGTCAAATAGCACTCATAAAAAATATAAATAAATTCGCATTGTTGTTGTTTTTATGTAACTTCCATAAATTCGGACTACTTTTGACCTTTGTCTTGACAAAAATTTGTGCAATGAAGATCATTAGATCATTTTGTAATATTTAATATTTTACAAAAATTGTCGTTGTCGAAAATTTTGCATGGTAACAAAAAATATTTTTAACGACAACGACTTCGACAATGCTTGTAATACGACATTTGGTGGTGTCAATACTAGACAAATTTTTATCAAGACAAACGTTAAAATCAGTAAAAACATATACAAGGTAAATTAAACTGCAGATTTTTTTAAATTTTATTAAAAAATGTATAAATTAATTTTATTAAAAACGTATAAATAGCATTAATTTTTGAAGTTTATTTTTAATTTAAGTATACAAAATTCATAATCTTAAATAATTTATAAGTAAATTTATAAGCCGCCAGAGACAATTTTTACAAAAGCCGCCACCGCCGTTAGAATTGTTCGGCGCAGGTCTCTGTTTTTAGCCAACACGGATGCTCCTTTTTGACAGTTCGCTTGATGGTGAATGGAATTTTCGAATTATTTTTTTAGAATAAAAGCTTTAAAAACTACCAGAAAATGGTAAATATTTCGCAGAAATACAGTGCAATTTAAATCGTCGCTATAAAAAACAACAAAATTTAAAATAAACATTTTGTTTTGTGCATAAATGTGCTAATTTTATGAATTTTTGTATTGGTTGTATTGTACTACATAACCTAACAAATGTTTATAGCGTATTCATCACAGTCATATTTTATTTCAATACAAACATGTTTTTTTGTGACGTTTTTAGAAACCTTTAATGCTTCAGGGACATGAACGTTCCATTACTCAAATTAAATATAATCGTGAGGGTGATTTGTTGTTCTCATGCTCAAAAGATCAAAAGCCAAATGTCTGGTGGTCCCTTAACGGTGAGCGCCTGGGAACTTATGACGGCCATCAAGGTGCCGTGTGGTGTTTGGATGTGGATTGGACAACTTCAAAACTGATAACAGGTTCCGGTGATATGACAACAAAAATTTGGGATGTTGAACATGGCACAGTTATTGCTTCTCTGCCAGCCAAATCCTCAGTGCGTACATGCAACTTCAGTTATTCGGGAAACCAAGCAGCCTACTCAACAGATAAGGCTATGGGTCAAAATTCTGAACTGTTTATTATAGATGTCCGCACAGCTGATGCTAGTTTAGCTGATCAAAGTCCTATTTTACGCATACCTATGTTGCAATCAAAGATCACCTCCATGTTGTGGGGTCCTTTAGATGAAACTATTATAACTGGTAAGTTTAAATTAGGTTATGATTTATATTATTGACAACTAACAAATAATTTTTTATTACAGGTCATGAAAATGGTCAGATTTCCATCTGGGATATACGTAAGGGTCGTGAAGTTAATTCGGTAAATGACCATACCGCAGGCATCAATGACATGCAAATGTATAAGGACGGCACAATGTTTGTGACCGCCTCCAAGGACACATCCGCCAAATTATTTGACTCTGAATCCTTGATGTGTCTCAAAATTTACAAGACCGAACGTCCCGTTAATTCTGCGGCTATAAGTCCAATTTTGGATCATGTTGTTTTGGGTGGTGGTCAAGATGCTATGGAAGTAACAACAACATCTACAAAGGCGGGTAAATTTGATTCCCGTTTCTTCCATTTAATATACGAGGAAGAATTTGCTCGTCTTAAGGGTCATTTCGGTCCCATTAACAGTTTGGCTTTCCATCCAGACGGTAAAAGTTACGCTTCTGGCGGTGAAGATGGTTTTGTGCGTGTGAACACATTTGATAGTACATATTATGAACCTCTATTTTAAGTAAACTATCAATTGGTGTATTTTCTTTTTTCCAACTATTTGTCATAACCCGGGAAGTATCACAGTTTTTCCATAATTTTATATATATATAAAAACAAAAAATATTGATTGTGTTACAAAGCCTGAAAAAAATTATTTGACTGACTGGTTTATTGGCAGACAAACAATATGTATGCGAATAAAATCAACAATCAAATATATGCAAGAACACGAAGAAAAGCTAATTGAAGTGAAAAAATTGCTTTAATCGATTTATTAAACGGTTGGGGTAAGTTTAATACACTAATATTAAAATTAAATAAAAAGAAAAAACTGTATTGTATTACAATATTTTTATTAAATTTATTTTTTATGTTTAATAATTATAAAACTTTTAGATATATTTTTTAAGTTTTGTTTAAAAAGGGGAATTAAATATTTGATATTTTATACATTTATTGATCCATATTTATATAATTTTATATTAATAACAATACTAAATGGAAACTTATAGTTTTACAAAAAGGATGAGGCACTATCGTTTACCAAAGCTACTTTTTTGTACCAATTGTAAACGAGCAAGATCCTTATCTAGAACAAAGATTTCTTTTGTTTCTTAATTATGACTTGTTGATCAGACTCAGTTGTCATTTCAGCTGGCGTCGAAGGCGGACTTTTAGCGGTTGTCATGCCCGCTTGTGGTGATGAAGAATCACAGAAGCCTTGCTGCTGTTGAATATGTGTTTGATAAGAATTGGGATAACCACATGTTTGATGTGGTGGTGGTACAAATGCCTGTTGCTGTTGGTATGGCGTAGGATTAGAATATGTGTATTGATGAGGATGTGCCGCTTCAGTAGCGCCATTCATTTCTAAGCTTTCTTCATATGAAGGAGGGGGAGGACCTCTCTATTTATAAAAATAAAATATATGGAAATATTTATTACAAAAAAGTTTTTTTATGTATATTATTTACCAGAAAATCATCTGGTGAAGGTGGAGCTGTTGGAAGAGTTCATTTGAAATTTATTTTAATTAAAGTTTATATTTTCATTATTGCGATTTAACTCACCCGAATTTTTGGACATATTCAATGTATTTTATATGAATTGTGAAATGACTTATTTTCACTGTGTTTGTTAAAAATTTATTGTTGGTTTGCCGATGAGATGCAAATGTGGCTAAGTGCTAACTTTACATTTGCAAGAAAAAAATATTTGAGAAACCAAAATGTATATTTAGTAAACACCAAGTCGAACGCTTTAATTACAATTATTTTTTTTTTTTTTTTTTTTGATATCAAATATTTGCATTTATTTGAGGGACATACAAACTTTTGTTCAGAAAGATATTCTCAGACCATACACAAATACATATAAGGGAAAATAGTTTTTGATAACTTTCCAATTTGAATTGATTTAAGTTAGCTCAACATTATTTCTTATGATACCATAAAAAATTTTATTAATAAGAAGGTGGTGAATGCTATGTAGTATAAACTTAGTTTTTTATATTTAAGCATTTTTTTAATATTTAAGATTTAACGTGTTTATCTAAATAACGGCTGACTTAAATATTACTCATCTTGTTTTGACATTTCTGCTATTGTTTGTGTTTGGCCCAACATATAATAAAAATTGTATTCCCAGCAAAAAAAAAAAAGACATGCAAAAGAAGTAGTATATACATGAGCACGTGATAATGCATTGGTTCCTTTTTAGATGAAGCATGCATGATTTTTACATTAGCGTGTCATTGGAGTGTATGGGTTCACCTTAGAGAAACATCAAAGTACGATGATTCGACTAGGTTTTTTCATTGTTGACCATGCTAATATATGCACATTTATATACCAAAAGATTGTTTGGGACATAAATTGTACTGTAGTTTTATCAAAAAATGTATAAACAAATAAACAGCACTACTTTTTAAAGTTTATTTTTAATTTGAGTATACAAAATTCATAATCTTAAATAATTTATAAGTACAATCGATTCAATGTCAAATATTACATTTCCAAAACTGGGGCTGAATGCTTGCATTGAACGTTGTTTTCATGAGTTCATAAGTGATAAATTTATTAGGTTTAACTACTAAGTTCTAAAGAAATCATGAAAATATTACAACCTTTGAACTACTTCAAAAATTTTTTGTTGGGACTGTTAAGGGTTGTATTTTTAATACTAATATTAATTTTATATAGAGTTATAGTCAGAGAAAATGTTGAAATATTTACTCAATTCATAAAGTATATTATTTGAGTTATTGTATTATGGGCCTGATTCAGTACGACAATCAAATTGTTTGAAGATAAAATTTGTATGAAAATTACTCATTTTTTCAAATGTTTTTTGAGTAGTTTTCATACAAATTTTATTTTCAAACAATTTGATTGTCATATTGAATCAGGCCCTATATGTTATTTCAAATAACACATTAGCTCTGTTCCAGTGTTTGTTCAATTTTCAGGAAAGAATTCCCGTAATAAGAATTTACAAGAATTTTGTTATTTTATGGAAATTTCTTACTAATTCTGATTAAAACATGTAAATTTGACAAGTGCTGGAACAGAGCTATTATTTAACATTTTTTCTTTTTAATTTATATAGAATTTTAAAATGAAGTTATGAAACCTATGTTTATGGATTTTGTTAAAAATTATTTTGTTGTAACATTTTTTGATTTCTTCCAAAAAGTTTAATTTTGTATTCAATTTAAATTATTTTGACAAAAAATATCAAAAATCCGAATTATCACCAAAATTTCCAAATATTTACTAAAAAATCCGATTTTTCATTAAAAATCCAAATTTTTACCCAAAATGTAATTTATCATTTAAAATCCAAATTTTCACAAAAAATTTGATTTTTCACTAAAAATTCGATTTTTTATTAAAAATCCGATTTATCACTAAAAATTAAATTTTTCATCAAAAACTCAGTCTAAAAAATATTACCGATATGTCGGATACTAATGGAACGATTTTTTTTCATTTCTTCCGAAAAAATATTCCAAAAAAAGCTTTCGAATTTTCTGTGCAAGAACGAAGTCGGTGGCTTAGAAAAGTCGAAAACGAAAACATTTTTTGGAGATTTTTTCTTTCCTTTTTTAATTTCTCTTAGCGTTCATCTAAGGAAAGCGTTCATCTGTAAATTAATGTATAAGATATATATACGATATCTGCGGCTTTCTAAAAATGGATTTCAACAGATAGACAGACATCGTTATATCGACTTCCCTATCAATAAGGATGAAAAATATATGTACTTTTTGTGGTTCTAGATGAATATTGTGGAAATTACAAACGGAATGAGAACTTATATATCCCTTTATAAATGTGGTGAAAATTTAAAAATATTAATTAAATTGTGATTTTTATGACTCATAATTGCTTAAATAAATTAAAAGTTATATTGGATATTAAAATGCATTGTACTATAGCTGTGAATATTTTTATTACATACTTCTCCAGTTCAAAGATATCTTTTATGTTTAATAATTATAACCAAATGTTATTAATTCTAACACTATTCTTATATACATATGCAACCTAAAGCTGATGTCCTAGTTGCTAGTACTCATTAATTCCTATTAGATTTTGTAATTTATTTTATAAATATAATAAGAAAATAATTTTAACACATTTATTGATCCATATTTATGTATGTATATAATTTTATATCCATAATAATATTCAATGGAAATTTATAGTTTGACAGATACGATGAGGCACTATCGTTTACTTTGTAACAATTGTAAACGAGTAAGATTTTTATTTAGAAGAAAGATTTCTTTTGTTTCTTAATTACGACTTGTTGACCAGACATAGCAGCCATTTGAGCTGGTGTGGGAGCACAACCAGGTGGAGGCGGAGGTATACTTATTGCTCCTGTGGCCGTAGTCCTTAATTTGGCACCTTTAGCTAAATATAAAACATTTCCTGAGGTTGTTGTCGTGCTCGCATGTGGTGATGTATAGTAGAAGCTTTGCTGCTGTTGAATATGTGTTTGATAAGGATTGGTATAACCATATGTTTGATGTGGTGGTGGTATAAATGCCTGTTGCTGTTGGTATGGCGTAGGATTAGAATATGTATATTGATAAGCATTTCCATTCATTTTTAAACTTTCTTCATATGAAGGAGGGGGAGGACCTCTCTGTTTATTAAAATAAATAAAATATGTAAATGGCAATATTGTTCATTATAAATATAGATTTTTCTTATATTTTTACCTGAAAATCTTCTGGAGCAGGTGGTGCTGTTGAAAATTCTATTTGAGATTTATTTTAATTACATTTATATATTTATTATTATTATTAGGATTTAACTCACCAGGATTTTTAGACATATTTAAATATATTAAAGTATGTATTGTGAAGCGATTTTTTATATTGTAAGATTTGATGTGTTTATATTAAAAAATAAATATTACTGATTTGCCGATGAGATATAAATGTGTTTAAGTGGTCATTTTACATTTGTAAAAAACAAATATGTATATATGTATGTATACTAGAGAAAGCAAATTTTATACTAAGCTTAACAAAAAATCGAATGTTTTATTATCATTTATACATTTAATTCGGAATATTTTCAAATCATTTTTTAACAAATCTCCTATTTTAATTAATTTAAATATTCTTTTTTATAACAAAAATACATTACATTAAAAAATTTCATTCTAAAATAATTTATTTTGTCCCAATAATATTTTTTATCAAAAATATAAACATTTTATTTTGTATAATAATTCTTCTTAAGTTTTCTATTTTTTAGTTCTACTTAGTATATTGATGCATTTTTTAATATTTAGGATTTAAAGTGTTTATCTAAATAACGGTTGGCTTAAATATTACTCATCTTGTTTTGACATTTCTGCTATTGTTTGTGTTGGTCCTACAAGCAGTCAAAAAAATTACTGGGTTGTATTTCTAATACATTCATTTTAAATAAAAATATAGTTGCGAAAAATTTTTTATATTTAAGATTTAAAAAAATATATAAAACTAAATAAATAAATAAGTAAATAATTAATAGTTAATTTACAAAATTAAAGAAAACTCCAAAATTAGATATGTAAAAACTACTAATTAAAAAAAAACCTGGATCAATTATACATTTTTTATTTTGTTGGTAATTTTTTTAATTAAAAATATTAATTTCTATGTGAATTAATTTTGCATCCGACGAACTTAACGGATTTTTTTAAGAAAATGGTTGACTCGTTTTTGAAAAGCGAGTTTGTTAGTTGTTGATTAGCACGACTTTGCAAGGGCCCACTGCAATAATTTTTTGCCACAAATACGGAATATGTATTTGATAAAATAATTTTATGTTCAAAATATTAGCCATTTAATTTTCTTCTACAAATTTTAATAACCGATTAAAAGATTTTACATAAAAATTTCAATTCGAAATAATAGTGCTCATAAATTGAGCCAATTTACGTTTACACACATATTAGCTTCGTAAGACTAAAACCTTTAAATCTGAATAGTACTTTAGCAGAGATATTTATAAAAAATTGTTATTTATGTAAAATATATGTATATTTATATATTTCTAACAGATTTTATTATAATAATTGGTACTTAAAATCATTTTAAATTTAATTATTTTTATGCCGCTTCAATTTCATCCAAAAATTTGCGACATTTTTTCTTTAAAACCTTAACGGCTTCAACAAATATCACGTCGGGTTTTAGAGCTCCTACCGATTCTACAGCAAAAATGTAATGATCGCGTATTCTTGACATTTCAACAGCGTCCGCAAGTTCGGGGTAGCGGTAAACGTTACGACTACAGGTATCGTAACGTGCATTTTTAACATAGGCCCGTTCATTTTCATCAATACCAATGACATCAGGTGAAAAACATTTCTGTAACAGAAAAGCATCCTTCCCCTTAACCTCTCGCTTAAGTTTAATCTCTGGTAAAAGGCGGTAAAAAGCAGTGGCAACAGGAGAAAATTTAGCATGATCTTTGCCAATACCCTTAACGGCAACCAATTTCAAATCAAATTCATGTCCAGGCCTCATTTGTGAAATCAGAATATCATCGTGTATACAACCCACTTCAGATTCTGAATACAATTGTGCTTGCTTACCTCTGGGCAACCATTTTATTTGTCCTGAATATACTTTATGGTTTTTATAGATAGTGTCAAAATTAGAGGAATCCTTAACGTCCTTGCGTCGTGTACACTTTACTTTCAATTCAAATTCTAATGTGTCCAATTCTGTGCCTTGTTCATTATCTTCACTACGATATTCGAATAAGCGTGGATCGGCCTTGATTGGTATCAAACCAATGCGATGAGCCAAAACTTCATCCTGTATTATGGAGGTATTGTTGTATATATAGACCTTTTCAAATGCCATGCTGGGCACTTCACTAAGCATTAAGCGGCGAAAAGCATTAGCAATGGCAGGATGTACACCAATCATATCAAATTCTAGTTCATTGTTTTCATATCTAAAATAAAAGTTACAAATTATACACTGTAAAAACTACAAATTTTTCGGTTTTATTATCTTACTACCTCACAATAACAATTTGCATTTTTTTCTTAAAGGTTTCAATGTCTACCGGATCATCGGCCAAACCATAATCATGAGGATCTTGTTTCAGCTTGTATTCGTCCATATACAATTTTGGTTTTTCGTTGCCCATATTTGCCAAATTTCTTTTATTTTTGTTATAAAAAATTAAATAATTTTCTGCCCAAAATTTTATATTTTTTACACGTGCAGACAAAATATAAACATTGTATTAAAGACAGGGCTGTTTTATGACAGATTTAAAGAAATCAGTTGTAAATACATACAATTTGGTAACAAATGTGTGCTGATCAGAGACCTGTGCCGAGGAATTTTATCGGCGGCGGTGGCTTGCGTTAAAAAGCTTCGGCGGCGGCTTAAAATCGGCAGTCAGCCGGTGGATACTACATACATATTTTTCTATTTAAAAATTTTATATTTTCATGTCCCATTGATTAACATTGTTCATAAAAATAGGACGAGGTTTATTCCAGCGAAAGTATAAACAGAATTATTAATTTATTGAAAAAATATAAACAAAATATGCGAGTGATATTTTTTGATTTTTACATAAAATATTAGAATAATTGTTTGCATATTAGAATAAGAAATGGTCTCCTCCGATATGAAAAAATATCAATTCTTAAGATATGCTAAAGTATAAAAAAGTACAATAAATAATGGAATTTATATCAATTATTTTGATAATTCCTAACCACATATCGTTAGTGAATAGAAGTAATTTATTAGCTAACAAAATCTTGTGTACGAGTTTTCTTAGATATCTCGCAGGATGTCGATTAAGACTGATTAAAATTTATTAGCAACTACTGTTAATATTATTTTTAAAAGTATTAATAATAAAAAATAATCAATTATAAGTCACCAAAAATAATCGATTGATTTATAATTATTTGAAGTTCAAAATGATGCAAATATTTTTCTTTCATTAAAATAATAAAAAGTTTCGCTTTTAACATATTTTTTCATAAAGAATTTAATAAAGGCGGCTGCTTTTAAGCCGAGTAAAGACGAAAATTTTACGGCGGAGGCGGCTTACAAATTTTTTTCGGGTTCGGCATTGCCGAATTTTCACCGTTCGGCGCAGGTGTCTGGTGCTGATAGGGTTTGAAGTAAATCAAAATTGCTTGCCGCAAAACATAACACAAAACACCATGGTTTCTTCACAAAAAAATGCAGGGTTTTGGTTTGCCGCAAACCATCATGACGTCCATAAGAAATACACATGTTTATGTGTAGCTCCATCAAATACAATCCAAAATTTTGGTTTGCGAAAACTAAATTGTTTTTTGGTTTTTTTTTTTTACAAAAAAAATGTTTTTGGCAGTGACAAAGTGAGTATTTTAACCTGCAGGAAAATATACTTTATATTCGCATTCGACGTTAGATACCATCAAGAAAACACACTGAAAAGTGATTTTTTGTGTATTAAAATAATTTTTTTTAAGTTTTTAAATTGCTAAAAAGTAAGTAATTTAAAAAACTGCTTGTGTCACCTTAAAATATTTGCGTATATTACTATTTTTTGTTAAGAAAAATAAAATTTTTCTGCAAATAATTGATGTGGTAAGAAGCAAAAGTAAAATTTTTCTGAAGATACATATGCATAATTTAAATAACTTTAAGTGCTTCATCACCGTGGAGGAGATTGTTTGCGAGCGTCGGCCATTAATACCTATGGTATTAAGCCTTTTCCTTACTTTAATACACTCTCAGTATTATCCACTCTCAAATATTACCCAAAGTGGTGGCAAGGCGCTATTCCAATACCAGTCAAAATAATAGACATTCGATAGAGTACAAAGAGCCGTAGGCGGACACGTCTAGCCAATTCGAATCCGGAAACGTTTGGAAAACTTTTTTTAATTGACTTTATTGAAACCTTTGTAAAATAATTAATTAATTACATTGTTATGAGAATTTACTTAAAAGTATTACAACAATTGATATCTAAGTAATTAAATTAGGAAACTACTAATATCACAGTATTAAGAAAAAGGAGTATAAAAAAACCTTGCACATACTTAAACGTCATAAGAAATTTTAAAAACAACCACTAATTATTACTCTTTAAGTAAAAAAAAGAGTCTTAATGTTTGTTTAGTAAATTTCCTATTATTTCATGTGTAGACGTTTTGCATTTTTCAATAAATTACAAAGTCAGTAGGTTATGAATTTGATTGCTTTATCACAAATATATTGTGTTGTTTAAATGATAGTTTTTATCTAAGATAATTCCTAGATATTTGATACTGTCCTGTAGAGGAATAAAAACTCCCTAAAAATATAATGTTTTGTAGGAATACGTTTCTGTGATTTATTATATGGAAATATAATAGCTTATGTTTTACTAACATTAACTATAAACGACAGAATCATTTTTGTGAAAAAAACCTTACCGGTAAACTAACATTGGACAGAAAAGTACAATTAGTAATTAAAAAAACCAGAGGGAGTTCTGTTACCAATAAAACGAAAAATAAAATGTTGCTTTGAATGACATACTTTTCTAAATAATTAACTAAGTTTAGTTCAAAGCAATTAAACTGAAGGTATGTTGAATAATTTCGTTAATGGAAAGTTATAGCAAAAGAAAAAGGAATTGTACCCTGATAAGCTGATAATTCCCTACTTATTTTATTTGGAATAAATAGTCAATTAGGATCGAAAAGTCGAAACCAAAATACAAATATTAGGAAACATTATTACATATGTTGGGAAACATTGAATACAAAAACTTCTCAATTGGACCAAGTATTTTTAGGATATGTTCTTAAATCAAATGCTTAAAACTTTTGAACTCTAATAATTGTTTCGAATTCGTATTACTTAGGAGCAATAAGAAGTCAATACGCCTGGAACAAAAATAGGCAATATTGCTAGATAGATAGATAGAGAAGGATAACGTGATATCAAATGTACCACATCTCCACCCAGAGACCGATCTGGGCCCATTGTGAGTCCCTTCATTTGAAAAGCTATAGAATATAGAATAAAAAAATAGGAATAAGAAGAGAAAGAAAGGCAAGAATATCAAGAAATCACAGAAGAGGATTAGCAATATTGATAATCCCTCTAGGGATGTATCCCTGACTCCCCTTAGATAGTCTATTCCCATGACGAAGCCTATGACGTCTACAAGCTCCATGTACCGAACGTCACTTAGCCCGTCGAGAAATTGACTGCATAGCCATTTCATCCTGCGATACTGCAATCGTGGACAGTGGCACATAATGTGCTCAATAGACTCGGTCTCGTCGACGTCCCCACACATTCTACAAAAGTCGGAATTGCTAGCGTCCCATCTAGACCTCATCTTCCCTATCAAACAGTGACCCGTTGTGGCCCCTATAATGACCCTCAAGGCCCTCCTACTCAAGCCTAGAAGAGTGCCTGTCCAGTCGAGCGCTGGCCATACTGCCCTCGACACCTTACAGTCCATGCTACTCTCCCAAGCCGAATTGGTTCTGACCAAGATCCAATCATTGATCTTCCCAAAGAAGAACTTTCACCGTAGTTTTCCTCTCCGAGAAATCCTTTGCTGTGTCTTGCCTTGCCACTTCATCGGCAAGTTCATTACCAGATACATTACAGTGGCCAGGTACCCAGCAGAGTCTCACTCTCAGTGACTTCTTACAGTCAGCAACTAGCCTCGATTTCACCAGATGTGACCCCAAGGCTTTCAGAGACGCCTGACTGTCCACGTAGAGAGTAACTTCAGTACCCCTCATAACGTTCCGCCTGATTAATTCTGCGGCCTTCAAGGTGCCGAGAATCTAAGAAATCTAAGAATCAAGGTTCGTTCCAATGCCTGCCACCAAACAGAATAACCATAAGTAAGAATTGGTCTCACCACCGAGGTGTAGATTCAATTTATAACCTTTGGTTTGAGTCCCCAATTCTTACCTATGGAGTTTTTACAGGTGTAGTAAGTATTAAGGCCACGTTTGAGTCTCTCCTGAACATTCCTTTTCTAGGTCAGCTTACTATCGAGGAATACTTCAAGATATTTCGCTGAGTCGGAAAGTCTCAGTTCCGTTCCACATAGTACCTGTAATCTAAAATTCTCTAACTTGTACCTTCTAGTAAACAACCAACTCTGTCTTTTCTGGATCCACTCCCAATACTTTATCAGCGGCCCAACAGGACAACTCACCCAGCGCGGACTGCATGATCTCACTGATTGTAGGAAGAAATTTTCCTTTTACCACTATGACCACATCATCAGCATATGCCCCGATCTTCCGTCCCCTACTGTCAAATTGACGCAGAATCACGTCGACAGGGGTGAGAGCACCAGTTTCCTTAATGGCCGGAAAAATACCATCCGGGCCAGGTGACTTGTAAGGCTCGAATGAATTTACCGCCCATGTTACTTTCTCAACCGTAATCAGGTCTCTCACTACCGTTTCAACTATCCCGATGGCGGACTCTGTGAAGAAGTGCTCTTCCCCACCTGATCCTTCCATCAATGGATCCTTAAAACCCTGAAAATGGGTTTCCAAATGCACATTAAGTGACTCAGAGCTAGACTCCGTCCATGGACCATCTGATCTCTGGATACTCCCCGGAACACTAGAATCCTTTGGCAGTATCTTCCTGAATCTGGATAGTTCATTGACAGAGTTAATGGTCTCGCTGAACCTAATCCACGAGACCCTTTTAGCTTTTTGTACTTATTAAAACTCACCCTATAGGTGCCCCAATCTTTGTCCTTACCAGTTATATATGATGGGCCCTGTTATATAGCCTGCCAACTGTGGTCCGTTGAACTCTCAACTCCTTTGACAACCAGACCGGCTGTTTCCTCTTACCCGGATAACTCACCGGGCAGGTGAGCTCATCTTTTAATAATAGATCCCGTTATTTTCTCCACCACTTCGTCAAGATTATCCCGTCCACATAAACTCGCTCGGAGTTCCAGTCAGTCTTGACCCCAAATCACGCCCGAAAGCGTCCCAATTCGTCCTTCTAGGACTCTCCGAACCCAGAAAGGTCAGACTAAAGGTTATCCTGCCATGGTCAGAAAAAGAACACCCCATAGCCACCCTCCAATCCTAGGGGTATTTCCCTTATTGCAGATTAAAAGATCATTCGTAATAATGAAATCAAAGATTGACTCACCTCTTATTAGTATCACTGCTACCCCATTGGTTGTGGTGTGTATTGGCATCGCAACCGAGCAATAGACGTACTCCATTCCGTCTTGCATATTCGGCTAAGGTTCACACCCTGTCTTCCGGTTGTTCCGTCGCCTCATAGGGCATGTATACCGAGGCCAAGGCCAGTTTACTACCTCCTAACGCCTATCCTTGAATGACCATTAGGTCTCCATAACTGAAAGAATTAAGAAGAATTAACAAGTCCTTACCATACCCCCAGTGGACAGCACGAACAATTTGTATCCTTTAGCCTTAAGACCACAGACCTGGTTGTTATATAGCCAAGGCTCTTGGATTAGGGCCACGTACACATTGGTCCCACTGAGGTAGATGATTAATTCGGTCGATGCCGCTTTACAATGATGCCATTGTGAAGCGAAATTTGACATAGCCAATCCCGAACGTAGCAAAACCCCCCCCCAATGAGTCCAATTTCTTAACAGATTCCCGATTTACTACGAATCGGAAATCTTTTCCTTGGTTCTCTTTACAAGTCAATGAGGAACCAAGCTTCCATTGACTTGTATTGATTCCCCTATTCTGTCTTTCCAATATTCCCAGTGAGACTTCCACCGGCTTAATGGGTGGTGGAATGCGGTTTTAAGGAACTCAAAGGTGCCTTTATTACCGCAACTATTAGTTTTGCCTTTGTACAGTCTGCACCCATGAAGGCTATTTCACCCGGCCTGTGCCTTGCCTGGAAGATTTCGTCCATAAGCCTATTTCCAATCAGCAGCCACATTTCCGTACTGATTCTCCCATCTAAATAAGCACGGTCAATGATTGCTGCTTGAAAAATGTCCGACTTGGACGATTCCTTCGCCTTTTTGGACGATGAAGATTGATCATCACCAGATGCTACCCGCTTTACTACTCTCTTATGAGAGTTTTTAAGCGAGCCACTTACAAGACCACTGGATGGCTTATGAGCAACTCCACGCTTGTTAGCGGCGACTTGTGGCTCCAAAGTATTGGTAAACACGGACTCTTTACTCTTGCGAGCAATTTCTGGACCTTCCTCTACCTCCACTTTAACGCCTTCGGTATAAGACATTCCCAAGATATCACCGATAGAGCCATAGGTCCGTTCAAACCAGTATATACTCTTTCGGTGTTTTCTGCTAACATGCCTATCCCTTCCGTCTATCAGCAATGGGTCCTTAGCCAACTTATTTAGTGCAGCTATGGAGACGCCATTTTTTGCTTTTTCAAATCTCGTTCGACTGTCGGTTGCGGCCTGCTCATCCATTGGATGCTCTACCACTACCTGCCGAACAATTATTTTGGCCAAAGGCCTGGACATGCCTGATACCCCCGTCGAGCTCTCCTGTTTCATATCCAGTGTCGCCGCAGTGGTTGCAGTTCCATGCTCTTTGCTCCGATTAAGAACAGAGATAGCCAACTGAAGCAGGCTATCCTCCTCCGTCAGTTGGGTCAGTAATTGTCCGTGTTGCATGACAATGTCCTTGTGCAGTCTCAACAAGTCCATGTCGTCGTCCTCATCCTCATGCTCTCCCCATTTCAAAACGTCGTCCTTCTCCCTCCCTAACTTGACCCTATCCCTTACACCTAAGTCAGCGTCCGTATCTCTCTTCCCTAACTAGATCCCTTTCGTCCACTTTCCCTTCGTCGTTTTTTCCCCTTAACCTATTTGTCTCAATAAAATTTCTATTTTCAATTTTAGTCCCACGAGTAGGCACGTAAAATATAGACGGTCTCGCGCAGTGACGGCGTACGCGGACTAGGCTGTAATAGAATTGACCCTTGCCATCAGCATCAGAGGGGAGCTGTTCTCGATTAGTTTCTTTTCGCACTAACTAATCATTCAGATCCTCGACACTGCTACCTACCACCTTGATCTTAAAAGTGCATGATACCTGTTAATTTGGTCCGCGGGAAACGTATGGCATCAAGACCGTTCCCAGTGCCAGAGAATGCATTAATTTTGGCAGAATCACCGATTAGAATACATCAATTGCACCGCATCCAGTCCAGCAAGCCTATCCGTTTCCAGGACCGGGTGTGATACAAAGGATGCATTAATGCCGGCAAAGGGAGAGGGCTCCAGCACCATACAAGAATACATCCAGTTCCCTCTATCCGCCACCTGAGGACGCGTCCGGTGGGAGTAAACAAGTAAAGACTCAGCAAATAATCTTCTGGAAAATGTAATAAATATATAGAAAACTTATTACTAAATAAATCTTCAAATAATATAATAAAGAAATCTTTTACATCTTCTAAAGCATGCATGCACATAAATCTTAACATCATAAAGCACGAAAACTGAAACGCTCACATAAAATATCATTTTTTTGTTAAAAGACAAACAAATTTCTTCAATATTTTTTCATTTTTGAACAATTTTTCGACAACTGAAAAAGTTGTGACTGAAAAATGAAAGCACTGCATTAATTTCTTCCAGATGATATCAATGGGATGTCATCAATTTATTGCGGAGGTGACTCATCTTTTGGCAGTTCCTTTGAACGCCTAACAATAAAGCTGAACCCCATATAGCTGTATAAATATACAATTGGGCTATAGGGAATCCTTTGACATATAACATTGTACGGCAAACCTACCCATAAAACTTCATATCGACCCTATCATCCTATCTTATAATACTATATAGAGATCCTGTCGTAATAATTATAACACCTTACCATACTGAAAAAGGGCGATATTTTGAGGATAAAAATTACAAAAAAATTTAAATTTTATATATATATATATTTTTCTTTTATTACCCAATTTTCTTTAAACTAATAAAAATACGATATTAGTAAAGTATTGCTTTGATTATTTTCGTCCAAATAATAAAAAGAAGAAATTGCGTAAATTTCTTTCAGGAAGATATCTTCCAGATGTTTATAGGGGTACTGTGTGAATCAGTGTTGCCAAAACAAGTTTTCCTGCCAGATCTGGCGATATTTTGTTGTCCTCAGCGGGACTTACCATAAAAACCCGCTAAATGGTTTTTATGGCTGCAATATTTTTTTTTAGCTAGTGCTTTCTAGCGAGTTTTTCCAATATTGTAAAAGCATTGGTTTGAAACTGAAAGAAGAATATTCAAAGACATTTCTCTAATTCTACAGCTAACTAATTTTTCTAAAGTATCAAGTTATCAAGTTTAAATCACTTGAACATTATTATATGAAAAAATTCTGTTAAACACTGGAGGGTTATCGAGCAATTCGATTCAAAAGAAATAATTTTCTAAAATAATTGTATTTAAAATAAAAATTCAAATGATGTTTTCTAAATAAAGATTTTGAAGTAATGGATATTTATTATTAACATGCTTGTAACTTAAAAATTAACAATTTATTGGATTATTTTATAAGAAATATTTTTGTTTAAAGTGTAGGCGATTTCTTACGGGTTTCCTAGCACAATCTGGTGGAAGATAACCTTAAAGTTTTGGAAACTCTGATATGAATATCATTAATCATTTATAAGTAATACAAAAAGGCGTAAATCAAGATTACCATCACACTTGATTTTTAAATAATTTTGATAATGATTCAGTAGCATTTTTATTTGTGATTAAAGCAATGTAAAAAATTTTGCCCGCTCGCTCTTAGTTTACGAGTTATGGGTACTTGAAGTTATAATATAAAAATGCAATTTTCTTATTCCTCCTGTAATGAATATGAACAATATGGGTATCATTGGAAAGGTCTTGAGAAGACCTTTCGATTGATATGTAAAACGTTATACAACATTAACCCATTGCGAGCCAAAATGATATTTTATTATTTTATGTACTGACTTTTTTTTACAAAAGTACCGTTATCTCAAAAATATATCGATATAACGGTACTCTCCTATACATCAAATCATTTAGAGAACATTTCAAGCTTTCATATGATTCCCATGTCACACTCCTAGCCCATTAAATAACAAAAGTATAGCACTTTAAAAATTAATATTTAGAAAAATTAATCGATTTTTGCTAGTAATATATTTGTTAATATCATAATTTAAAAATATATAATAAGTTATCATTTTTACAACTTTGTTAAAAATTAAAAATTATTTAAAAAGAATACCGGTACTTACAAAAATTGTTTGATTTCCAAAAAAAAGTTTATTCAGCGAAGCCGGTGTTCGACATACATAGAGGAGAAAGGCCTTTAGCCCGGCCGAAGGCCGGCTACGCAGAAAAACCTTTATTAACATTAAAAAAATACATTTTAATTCCAACTGTGCTGGTAACCTTGATTTGTTCCATATGACTATAGGTTTTTTCAAGACCTTTCTAATGATATCCATATTACATATGTAGTCATAAATTATGGTATTAACAAATATATTATGAGTAAAAATCGATTCATTTCTCTGAATATTAATTTTTAAAGTGCTATATTTTTGTTATTTAATGGGCTAGGAGTGTAATATGGGGATCATATGAAAGCTTGAAATGTTCTCTAAATGATTTGATGTATAGAAAAGTACCGTTATATCGATATATTTTTGAGATAACGGTACTTTTGTAAAAAAAGTCAGTACATAAAATAATAAAATATCATTTTGGCTCGCAATGGGATAATGTTGTATAACGTTTTATATATCAATTGAAAGGTCTTCTCAAGACCTTTCCAATGATACCCATATTGTTCATTTTTATTACAGGAGGAAGGAGAAAATTGCATTTTTATATTATAACTTCAAGCACCCATAACTCGAAAACTAAGAGAGAGCGGAGAAAAATTTTTATGTAACTTTTTTTTAACCAAAAATAGTGCTTTTGTCGAAAATAAAATTTGTTAAAAAATCAACTGTGACGGTAATCTTGATTTGTTCCTACAAAAATTTGTGTTATACATCCTTTAAGAAATACTGATACATATTTTATGTTCAAACAAATGGTCTTCGCCACACCTTTACACATAAGGGAACATGGACACCCATTTGGGGCCGTTGCTCTAAAAGACGATGCGAAAACAAGGAAATAAAAAGTTCTTATGTCAACTTTTCCGCCGGCTATTAGCCGATTTCAGGCCGCCGCTGTGTTAAAATTGTTCGGCGCAGGTTTATGATGTTTTACTTTTTTCGACATGCAATTTTTAATGTAGTTTTCCAAACAAAGAGTGTTTATTTAGAATTTATGTAGCAATAATTAAATTTCGCAATTGCAAATAATAATAATTCAAAAAATAAAAAAACCCGACTAAGAGAAAGAAAGAAAATGTCTAAACGTTTTCAACCCACGAAAGAATTTGGGCGTTCTATGAAAAAACCAAAACTGGATATAAGTATCAGCAGCAGAAGTACTTTGGATGGACAAGCTCGGCCCACATCATCAAAAGCTCCTATAGCGCGAAATGTATCACCACTTAAAAGTAGTGCTAACGATTTCTGGGATGATGATGACGACGATGTAATTTTACTGGCCACTCAAGTGGCTGAAGCAGCAGTTGCTGCCGAAAAGCAACAACAGCTCAATGGAATGAACATGACCGAAAGTGATATAACATTTACAGAATTTGCTCATGCTGCCACAACAAGTACACAGCGGCAACTGCATACTGAGATACCTGGACCAGATATTTTGTCGCAAATGTTTGAAAACGATGATGATGACTTTGAATTATTGGCTGCTGTGCAAATGACAGATCCGGTTGAATTTAAAAAGCCTGCGCCACCTCCACCAGCTCCTTCGACAAGTACAAAAACACAAAAAACGCAGCCGAAAGTTACACAACAACAGGCTTCAGAGGATGTTATGGAATTTGTATTATCCCAAAATACCGGTCCAGAGTCAACTTTACCCTCTAGTCAAAGTTCTGCACGTAGACAGTTGGCTTCAGAGCGACAAATTAAATTTCTAATGGAAAAAGTAGATGTTTTGAAAAAGGAAAACTCAAAGTTGAATAAGGATCTGACAGAGGCAAAGACAAAAATGGCGTCTAAAGAAGGCGAAGCATCATTGCTGCGCGATGAACTTCGTCATTTAAAACAACAGGCTCAAACATTAAAAATGGAAAAGATTTTAAGTGCTCAAAATGCCCAAAACGAATGTCAGTCTAAAATAGATGCATTGGCAAAGGCAGTACATGCCAGAGAGGCCGAAGTCCGTATGAAAGAAATGGAATGTTCTTTGGTGAAAATGAGATATGACGATGATACCCAGCGATTGCAAGAAAGTCTTTGTGATGAGTCCATCAGACAAGTGAATATTAAGCAAAAACGCAAAGATCCACGCTCTGGTACATCAGCGACCACCAACCAACAGCGTAGACTGGCAAAATGTCTCTTGAGAATGCCAAGTTTGGATGTAACTACAACGTTAGCAACTCAATTAGAAGAATGTACCCTTAACCAAATTCATCCTCAGATATATGAACAGTCGTTAGACAAGGGAAGCTCCAAGAAGCAAAGAACTCTCTTCCAACTTGAATTGGAAAACATACAAACAAAACTGGCTCAACTACAACTATTGGGGGTTGAAAAATTACCCAACAATTATTCAAAATGTTGTATCGACTCTGTAAGCAAAGTATTGCCTGAATTTTGGTCTTATACCCATAGTTTAGAATTTCCTAAGAATTGTCGTATACATCCCTATCACGATTACTCTCTCACCAATACTAAATCACCGCCAAGAGGTGATGATAACGTTCGTTGTTTACAAGAACTCACAGAAATGTACGACGATGAGCGTTGTATATGTTTAAGACGTTACTTGGCTGCCTTGTCCATTATTTGCCAGCAAGCTCCGGATTTAACTGGCTCTCTACTCGAACATAAACATGGTGAATACTATCTTTTGCAAATTGCGACAGATTCTGTAGAGAAATTAGGATTTGCTCGTGAAATTTGCGAACACTTTGGTGTGTTGGAAGCTTTAGCTGTATGGTTAAACAGTTTATTACTACATGTGTCGTTGGCTACACCAGTAAGTTGTATAGAAATGTTGATTGATCTCTTAAAGTCTTTGGTATTTGCTCGCCCTAGCGCTTGGATTTTTCGAGAAATATCAATTAGCCTAAGACAATGTTGTAGATTACCCATTGCTTTGGAATTGCTGTGTGTAAATAGTCCAGAGTCGACATTTGTGGCAGATCGTGTACGATCAACGTATAGATTTTCAAATCAATCATGTTTGCTGCAGGTAAGTAATAGACATAAATTTGTGATAAGAAAAAGTCCTAAGTGACACCAAAATTGGTAAAAATTATTATACAGCTTTTTTTTTTATTAACTTCTAGGTTTACTGTGGTCTTTTAGAAATTGCCTTTCCTTTAAGCACACGCCTACATTTACAGCATTTCAAACTTCTCGTTGTAATATGTTTAAATCATGTGCGATTTGTATATCAGTGCTTTCAAACACCACCGAAATTTGTACAAAAACTATTACCTTTGTACGATGATGAAGAAGATGAGGGCAATACTGAAGGCCGCCATGATCCATCCAATAATACCAGTAACAATAACAAAATGACTTTTGAAACAACTGAACAAAATTCAACTACAAATCTGGCTACAAAATCGAATATTTCTTCGTCTCCTACTATAGCAAGTGCCGAAAATTCTACAGATTCGTCAAATCCCAGATGTGAATGTTATGTTAAGTTATGTCTAAGTGTAGTGACACTGATCTTTCAACTGCTTAGACAGTGGCTACTGCATAAAAAGGAACATTGTGAGTATTTTGTTTGTTATTTCTAAAATTACTTAATTTGTTGTTTGTGGATAGGTACATTACAGGTGGCCGAAATTTCACGATTATCCGTACAACTTTTACATGTCATATTTTGTGACAACTATTTGACCTGTCTTTTTAGAGAATCAGAAGAAACGACAAAACATTATTTCTGCCTAATCATTAAATGGTGGTCAGATAATTCTAAACAGTTGAAATTTAACGATATTAATTGTAAGTATATGCGATTTGTTAAATAATTTGGAAACTAAATATTTAATGTTAAAGAATTTTCTTAAATTTCAGTAAAATTTTTACAAAAGTTACAAAATTCTCATGTTTTGCCTAAGGACATAATAGCCGAAACAAATTACTATAATATTAATGTTGATTTATCGGAATGGCAAAAATGTACTAACGACAATGTAAATCATTTAAAACCTCCCAATAATTCTGAAGAAGCTGATAGTTATGTCAGTAAATTGAATTTAATCCAAGATGCTTCAAATCAAAATAAATTTTTTGAAAGTCTTAAAGGTTTTGCCTTTAATTTTCAGTGATTTTGTGTGTATTATATACAAAAACATAAAAATAATTGTTATTTTGTTAAATCATTTAGTTTTTATTGTTAAAAATTTTTTAATAAAAATATTAAAGTATAAATAAAATGAATAGAGTAAAAATGGATTTAAGAAGATGGATGAAAAAAAAAAAAAATCATCTTGCTCCTTCAAGACTGTGTATGATTTTTTTTGTAGAATACCAGGCAAACAGAATAGAACAGTAGGCATGATACAATTTTATTATTTCTTAAAGCCTTAAAGTATGCTTTATAAATATTTTCTTAATTACTTGTAACACTGTCCGTAAGTTTGCAAAATTAGTAAATCCTAAAGATATGCTTTAATTATTTTAATACAAACGCAATTTTTTTTTAATTTGTAAAAAGTTTATTGCATATTCTATAAAAGTATAAAATGCATGTGGGTGTTTGTATATAAATCTAGTTTAAATACTTTTTTGAATAAATATGATGATGAGAAATGATGTGTTCTTTTTAGCAAGAAATTTGTGAAATGTGTGAGTGTATAATATAATAATTTTTTATGTGTATATATGTATATGACTACGAAAAATTGAAAATTTTTTATAAATTTGGTGTTTAATTTTTGGTTTGAAAACGTTTTGAAGTACATAACATTAAACTATAACTAAACCCCAGTTCCAAAATATTTTGTAATATTTTACAAATTTAAACAGTTGTTTAGTTTTCAAAATTATGTACTTTAAAACTTAAGTACTGTTCTAAATTTAGTATCAGTAAATATATTCTATTAATTAATTATATATATATATATATATATATATATATATATATATATATATATATATATATATATATATATATATATATATATGTTTTTCTAAATTACTTGAAATAATCAGAAACACTACAAAATATAGTATATAGTAGGATTACAAATTAGTAAATTCCAATATACGAACAGACATGAAAGGGAAAGGAAAAAAAGAAAATATTTGTTATATATAAAATTCGTTATAAAAAGCTTAAAAATGTAAAAGCAAAACAGCGAATATAAAAATACATATTGGTTTATAAATACTTAAACTGTTTTCGTTTCATTACCATTTTAAGGGTGTACTACGATTACTAGCGGCATTTGCTCTAAAAAAAATTTAGTTCAAATTAAAATTGTTCTTAAAGGAAAATTTTTAAAGAGACAACTTACTTTACTACACCCTGCGCCTGCGTAGGTGTCAATGTTATTAACGGGGTTAAGCGTTCCACAAAACGTTCATTATTACGTTCTAATTCACGCTGGTAATCTTTTTGATCAGATAAGATTAAATTTCGATTTTTCTTGAGAGCATCGGCACATCGTTTTGAGAATTCTCTGAAGCATAAACGTAGTTTATTTTGATTTTTCGTTGGTATAGTCACACCGTCCGAGAGATTCGATAGAAATACGGCTGCCATTTCCATTGGTCCTTGATTGACCGTCGTGCCAATACACCCTTGTAATACCATTTGTAAGATTTTTGGATCAGCCGGTTCTTGATTAGTGGCTGCTGCCAATTCTAAAGTTTTCTTTTGAATGTCTTCAATGGCTACCTCAATGGGATCCAAAATGATTTGTTGGCGATTTATGACTTGAATACGTGTTTTGACATATGGAAAATGATTTGCTGTAGTAAGAATTGTCTTGCGTTTGCATTGTTCGTGTAAGTCACCGTGAGCTTTACCCGATTTGGTGAAGGGTGTGGCAAAAATGAAGCGTTCTGGAATATTTCAAAATGTTAAAGAAACGGCATACATTCTTTAAAGTTATTTAATGAACATACTTATATTGAAGTTTCTTTCAAAATAGGTTTCTCGGTGTCTAAGTTCATAGTTCTCAAAATAAGGCTCAACATAGGTAATTTGTATGTAAGCCTTGTCGGGATCTAGACTATTAACATCCACACTATTGGAGTCTTTAATAATGTGAACAGAGTCAGGACCAAAACGATCAGCATAAAAGTTCTAAAAATATTTTTATAATTAAATCAAACTGATAAATAGCGAAACAGAAAAATTGGTGAAAACAAGATTTTTACAGAAAATTTGGTGAAATCCTGATTCTTATTGAAAATTTGGTGGTCAAGTTTTTTAGTGAAAATTTTGTGATATTAAGATTTTTAGTGAAAATTTCATGAAACCAAGATTTTTTTTTAAATTTTGTGAAACCTTGATTTTTAGTGAAAATTTGGTAAAACCAAGATTTTTTACGAATATTTGATGAAACCAAGTTTTTTAGTGAAAATTTAGAAAAAATTTTTTTTTTAATGAAAATTTGGTATAAACCAATTTTTTTATTTTTTTGTGAAAATTTAGTAAAACCAAGGTTTTTAGTGAAAATTTGGTAAAACCAAGTTTTTTTAGTGAAAATTTCATGAAGCCAAGATTTTTTTTTGTGAAAATTTGTTGAAACCTAGATTTTTAGTGAAAATTTGGTGGTCAAGATTTTTATTGAAAATTTTGTGAAACGAAGTTTTTTCCCATCCATAATGCAAAATAAAGATAAAAAGGAAATTATATAAAAAGCAGATTTTTTTAAAGGTCCAAATTATGAGATTTTCGCCTCTAATCAGTTAAAACTCTTCAAGGTGAAGTTATATAATTAGAATTAAAAGTTTATAGCGTTTTCTTTAGCGAAAACCAAGTTTTTTGCGAAAATTTCATGAAACCAAAATTTTAATGAAATTTTGGAGAAACAAAGATTTTTATTGGAAATTTGGTTAAACCTAGATTTTTAGTGAATAAGTGCAGTTTTAGATTAAATTTTATTGTTATACTTACTTGTAGTCGACTAAATATTTCGGGTAACTTCGTTAGTGTTGGTTCCTTGTAGATAAACTCTTGCTGATCCAAGTCACCAAACTTGGCACCATAAAAACCCACCCTAAAGTATGTGCCAAAAACTCGCTTACCCTGGAGTTGTGCTATGCGATTGAAGGCCTCTTGAAGTTTACCATGAATTTTACTTAATTTCTGGAAATCTCTGTTGGCCTCACAGATGGGTGTGAGTATTTTATAGACTTCATTCATTGCTTCATACATCCCAGCTATTTGGAATGAATTGGCGGCTTCTTCCAGCAAAGCTTTTAAACCCGATTCTGTAAAATGATTACCCAGACATATACCATCTTCGCCAGGACTTAGAACATCATCCGATACTGCCGATTCTAACAAAGAATTTGGAGTGACTTTCTGGAAACTAACTGCTCCCACCGGTAGGTGAGGTTGTGACTCCAACATGCTTAGGTATTCGGCCACCAATGCTGCGGAATGAACAAAGCACATGGCAGCTTCAGTATGATTGGTACGTTCCTTGTGTTTCTTGGCCATGTTTTCCAACCAGGTCAGACGTAAATCTGGATTATTTTGATAACCTTTGGCAATACGATGCATAAGATCCAATAACATTTCCGGATCCTCTTGATATTCCTTCATTTTGACCGTATCCGAGAGAATCATGTGAAGATTGAATAGAAGATCTTGTACCTGTTCTGGAAATGAAGTATCCTGAAGATCTGAATCGGATTCGGCATACACTAAAATAGTTTTAAGGGCTCGACGCAATGATTGTTCACTGAATGATGAACTAGTGCCCACTAAAGAAGACAGAGACATGGTTACTTGCATTTTAACGCGTGCAAAATTCTGCAAAATTGAAATAAAATTGTTTTGTTATAAATTAGAATAATGTATTGGTAACAATCTGAACTATACAAAGTAAACATCAATAAAGTACTTACATTGCCAATTTCAAAGTTTTGTCTCATCAGAAGATATAAAGATGCGGCTGCTTGCGATCTTATACCTGGTAATTGTGAGCCACAATGTTTAAGCAAGAGTAAACACAAATCAGCACAAATGTCAGTCTCTTCATCGAACAATAGATTGGGAAACTTAAAGATCAATGATCTCTGAGATGAAAATAGATTCTTAAGAGCCAAAGTGCTCTGGTTACGCGACAAAGCATGAAGTAATACTTTTAATACAGTACCCAATAGATTATGATGCACTTCCGAATTTGTAGCCACTTGTACGATGGTTTCCAAACAGTCTAAAATTACCAAAGTGATTTCGGTGGCCAACGATCCCTCGATATAGTGACTCAACTCCAATTCTGGATCAGTTTTCGTGATGGTATCATAAAACTGGGCTCTGTAAGGCATTTGATCTTTGCGCCAACGAAATTTTTCAGTAGAATTACGATCTTTACGACGATTTATTAAATCATAGCGAGCAGAGTTGGTGCCTCGTATACACTCCTCTAATTTTTCTTTTAGATCTGTGGGTTTGCGGAAACTTTGCGTATTACGTTTTAAAATCGGCAAACGTTTTTGGCCTTTATATTCGAAGCAAGGTATACAAGTATTTAAGACTTGCAACATTTGATGCACTCTATGAGGGGATAGACCCAAAGTCCATCTATACAGAGCAGTTTTTTCAATATTCTTTAATATCCAAGCGCAACAAGCTAAAAGGTGACGTGTGTTTTCACTACTTAGAGGAGATTTATTTTTTACATGATCATTTAAGTAGGCATAAGATCTCGATCCTGATATGGCATAAGCTACTTCGGGGCTTATGGTTGTAGTGGCGATAGTAGAATGAGGACCCTGATAATCGTCCAATAGACCCATGTTGTGTAAACGATCACTAGAGTCTGTTAGATATTGATGTAATTGCGGTATGGCATCCATTACTATGCCCAGCAAAGGTAAATATAAAGAAGCAACACGAGCTCTAGCGTCACTATCACTATAGCGTGGATCCAAATCATGAGAAGTCATTAAATTTCGAATGCATCTTATAGCTTTGCCGTGTAGTTGGGGATTTCTAAAAATGGAGAAAAAATATGAGTTTGAGAAAATTTTAGTAGATGAACGAGAAAAAAAAACTTACGGCACTTCCAACACAGTGGCTAAATCACTTAAAACCAAACCAACTAGGAAATGTTGCTGTCTAAATTCGATACTTAGATCAGCATGTAAAGCTCGTTCAATGGAGCCCTTCAAACAAATATTTGATTAAAATATTAACATTAGCTTTACTGTAAAAAAGTACTTACGTATGAAGTTCCACTAGTGTTTGAGTTATTACTTGGCGTGGGGCTACAGGGAGCCGATTTTGTTGTATATGGTGTGCCAAACGGCAAATTCAGGGCCACATAATGCTCATGACTGCACACAATACGTAAGAAATCGATTTTATAATTCATCAAGTCCGGTATGGAGGCATTTTTCGAAATCAACACTTTATAATAGGTCTTTATTAACCCAAATATAAAACCTCTATCCATGACACTAAACAAATCAAATATAAAGAAACTTAAACTAGAATTAAGACATTGGGCCAATTTAGGTTCATTACTGTGATAACCCACAACTTTGGTTGTAACCAAGTGAACCAAAGTAGATATATCATCAGTGTATTGATGAGGAAATCTTTGTTTTCTTGGCGCTTGCAGTGAGCGCGTAAAATCTAAATGTTCTATCATTGATTTTACAATTAATTCAAATAAAAACCAGGAATTACTCATGGCCAAATCTGCAGCACGACCACTGGCTACTACCCAATGAAGAGCTAATTCTTCATGCAACAGACGTATCTGACCATCTCGGCCTACAAATGTTGGTGATATTTCCATGGTCAATTCTTTGCGGTCCAAACTGCGTCCGGCGACAACATTATCGTAAATGCTGTAAGTATCTGATGAAGAGCTATGCATTTCTTCGGCATTGCTACGACTGCAGGTTATTCGCCGTTTGCCACTGAAAGGATGGGGAATCTTGCTTTGAAACTGCACATAAGTGGATAACAAGGATTGACGTCCATATTGGTCAACTATTAAGTCATCACTTAGAATCTATAAAAAAAAAAATACATTTAAAATTATTTTGGTAAATACCTACGAAATTGTTTATTTAATCGTTTTTGTGAAAATTTGTTAATCATAGATTTTTAGTTAAAATTTGGTGAAACCCAGACTTTTTGTGAAAACTTGGTGAAACCCAGATTTTCTTGTGAAATTTTTTGTGAAAATATGGCGAAATTCATGTTTTTAGTGAAAGTTTGGTGAAACTCAGATTTTTAGTGAAAATTTGGTGAAATCTAGATTTATAGTGAAAATTTGGTGACACCCAGATTTTTAGTGAAAATTTTGTGACACCCAGATTTTTAGTGAAAATTTGCTGACACCCATATTTCTTAGTGAAAATTTGGTGACACCCAGATTTTTAGTAAAAATTTGGCGAAACCCAGATTTTTAGTAAAAATTTGGCGAAACCCAGATTTTTAGTAAAAATTTGGCGAAACCCAGATTTTTAGTAAAAATTTGGCGAAATCCAGATTTTTAGTAAAAATTTGGCGAAATCCAGATTTTTAGTAAAAATTTGGCGAAATCCAGATTTTTAGTAAAAATTTGGCGAAATCCAGATTTTTAGTAAAAATTTGGCGAAATCCAGATTTTTAGTAAAAATTTGGCGAAATCCAGATTTTTAGTAAAAATTTGGCGAAACCCAGATTTTTAGTAAAAATTTGGCGAAACCCAGATTTTTAGTAAAAATTTGGTGAAACCCAGATTTTTAGTAAAAATTTGATGAAACTCAGATTTTTAGTAAAAATTTGATGAAACTCAGATTTTTAGTGAAAATTTGGTGAACCCCAGATTTTTTATTGAAAATTTGGTGAAAACCAGATTTTTAGTGTAAATTTGGTGAAACCCAGATTTTTAGTGCAAATTTGGTGAAACCCAGATTTTTTATTGAAAATTTGGTGAACACCAGATTTTTTTTAAATTTAGTGAAAATCAGATTATCTTTATTGAAAATTTGGTGAAAACCATATTTTTTTTATTGAAAATTTGGTGAAAACCAGATTCTTGATGAAAATTAGTGAAACCTAATTTTTTTAGAGAAAAATTGGTAACTTATTTTGTTTTAGCGAAACGTATTTTTTTTTGTAAAAAATTGGTGAAAAGTAAATTTATTTAGTGAAAAATTCGTGAAATCTAACTACATTTTAGTGAATAATTAGTGAAAACAATTTGTTTTTCGTAAAAAACTGGTGAAATCTACATTTTTATTGAAAAATTGGTGAAATCTATTTTTTTTAATGAAAAATTGGTGAAAATACTAAATTTTACAGTGAAAAATTGGTGAAACCAAAATGTTAAAGTGAAAAATTGGTAAAAGCCAATTTTTTCGTGAATATTCGTGAAAATAAAAGTTAGCGAAACTAAATTTTATAATGACACTTTTTTGGTTTCATCAATTTTTAACTATAAAATTTGTTTTCATCAATTTTTTATCATCTTTCACCAAAAGTTGAAAATTGGTGAAACCAATTTTTTTTAGTGAAAAATTGGAGAAATCAAAATTGGTGAATTTTTAGCGAAAAATATTAATAAAAAAAATTGTTTTTGAACTCACCGATAAGTTAGCCGATACCAAACACAGAACTTCAAATACTGTGGAACCCAACGATAGTGTTTGTCCGCCAATTTTATAAGTCGTTACCAAAAGCTCTATTAGTTTATCCAAAACCAAATGTAAATTCTTAACCAAAGGTTCACGTTCGGCGTTTGCGATTTCTAACAAACATTTCTTCATTTCTGCTTCCATGTTACCTTCACCTATGCGTGGCGGTATTTTTCTTGAATTCAAATATTCGCACATCAAAAAGAAACGATCCAAATTCGGATCTAGGGTATGCACCGAAGTTACGGCCTCAACGCTAATCGAAAAGACAGGACGATGATTGTCAAGCCATTTGGTGCCGGGTAGATGGACATTCGGCGGTATAAAGGAATAATTTTCAGGTGGCGTTTCTACCATAACAGGCAATTGGAATTCTCCGACTTTAAGTTTGCCATCCTCCAGCAATGGCCACCAAGTATAACCCACCGGCGTTTCTACGGAGGGCTGCAAATCTTGGGGTTTCTTTTGGCACGATACATGATAAATGGTAAAGAAAAGATGATGATTTTGTTTAAGATGAGCTGGCAGAGCAAATTTGATTTCATCATAGAAGGCCGGACATTTGTTATGATAATTGACAGCGGTAAAAGCTTCGTTGGCATACTCCGGACATGAAGATTTTCCAAAAATAGCATTGATGGCATCATTCTGTGTTTCTCCAGCCATAAGTTGTACTCTAACAGCAATATTACGCGCAGAGCCAGCTCTAGAGGAAAAATTAAGTTCTTTAGGCGATACGAATAAGAGATTACGAAAAGTATAATGGGGATTGTAGATGGCTGTGGGTGGAAATTCTAGAATTTCTTTAACTGGTCTAGTTTTGTCCTCCACATATGGCTCTACTTTGGCCAGTTCGGGTGTTAAAGCATTTTTAACATCCTCAGGACAGGGAGAAATTTCCAGTTTAATAGAACCTGGTATGCATTTATATTTCTTCATAGCCGAACTAGGTCTTTTCAGTTCCATTAGGAATTTATAGAGATCTTCATCTTTTATTTTGTCCGTTTCTTGTTTGAAAAAACTTGATATGGTTATTGTTATAGGGCGAAAAGACTCTACAACATTAGCAAAGTCATCCGGGGACCAAGAACGTCGTTTCTCTTTACGCTCCAAAGAACCTCGGCGTGTTAAAGTGCCACTCATATCGTTGGCTTTGCGCCTTAGCTGGTCAAAGCTACTAGTAGATGATTTGCGATCTAAGCTATTAGAACTGGCTGCAGATCCTAAGGAACCACCAGTTTCTCTGTCTTGATTGCTCGAACCGACAGCTCCGCCACCATCTTTTCCACCTTCAAAACTGTCACCATTGAAAATATTGGTTAAATATATACCCGTCCAAGCGAATGGCATGCGATATTTGCCCAGTCTCTCACAAAAGTCTGAAGCGTTTTGTTTTGCTTTTTCGCGACATTTATCTTTATCGTCTTTAATGTATGGCTCCACCGAGTCTTTAATATCACCTTGCAGTACTTTCTCCAAACGTATAACCAAGAACAAGTCATTGCTAGGATAGCTTATTTCAAAAATACCCGCTCTACTCTGGGTACTTTCATCGGCACAGCGCACATGAGTGTGCAACATGCGTTTTAAGGTGTCCGAGTTCATGTCAAAATAAAAGTTTTCCGATATTTTTTTCTTTTCCTTTGCATCATATATGGCCATGGAGGCAAATATTGGTTCTACCTCTAATTCCAGTCTTAATTGCAAACATTTTACAAAAATTCTATGACCCATATGTTCCATAGGCAATTCAGCCGATAAACGGCGTTCTACTATATCTTCGGCCTCTGCTTCGGGATAAAGAGAAAACAAAGCTTCTTGTCTATCCTCCTGCCTCTTGGATTCATTTGTTTGATCAATATGTTCAGGGGGAACATCATCTAATAAATTTGGTATTAAGGGATCATTTACGGAGCGTCTTAGATCAAAACTAGCCCATGAACCACGGGGTGTTAAAGTATCAGTACATGAGCTTACTGATGATAAACTAGCTATAGACTGACGGGAGCTAGGAGTACAACTGTTACTTTGATCTGTCAAAGATGACTCATCGAAGGAGGCAAAATCTTTATCTACTTCAAATTCTTGTTGATAAGCTGAAGGGCTTATGGTGCCACGATCAATACGTTCCCGAGCACAACAGGAACTGGAATAATGACGTTGAGCATATTCGACTACTTTCCAGGGTCGAGTATAACAACTAACACATTCTTGTACATGTTGAGGAAGTTCAGCACTAATAACAACGAAATTGAACAGAAGAAATTTAGTTTCGAACTAATTTAAATTGTTTTTTATAACTTACAAATTTTCCTTTGGCACAATATGTTCTAAAGTCCTTATTTTACGTGGTATTGTTTTGACGGTAACATCTCCTGGTGGAAAATCCAGGATATTCTTTAGAGGATCACGATTTATAGTGTTTATATGGGAATTTAAAAACTCTTCGTAATCCAAAGGTTCAACGGGTTCGGTTAAAGAAAGCTAAAAAATCATATCAATATAAGACACACCTTGACCATAAATGGTATACAACATACACACACTACTTGACTGGTCGTATATATGCTACCAATTACTTACCGTTGAAGAACACATAGAAGAATCTGTAGTTTTCGTTTGCATATGACAATTAACCACAGTTTTACGTACATCACTAGCATGTGTCCTAAAAATAACAAAGGAATCAATCTAATATTATCCAATAAAGTATTGAATTTCTATTTCTTTTTCATTTTGTAGCCTCGCCCTTTTGTTCAGAATGATTCTTTTTAATATTGTTTTGCTTCTTACCTAGATAATTTTTGCGCAAAAGAGCGCTGTGTTACGGACATTATGTTTTAAAATTATTCTATGTTCTTTTTATTTAATAATTTTGTTTATTCTTAAACATAAAGTAGTACCTCTACATAGTTCTTCGTTGAAAAGTGTTTCTGTATTTATGGCAGTCTGAAAAAAGATGGCTGCTTTATTTTGGTGTCAATTTTGACATTTTATTACAACACAGCTGATCGAAAATGTCAATATTTTAAAAATTCCAAAAATATTGAGACAGTAGATGGCGCTTTATAGTATTCATAAGGGTTGCAATTTTTAACGTAATTTGTGATTTAAATTTTAAAAAGCTTTCTTTAAATAATAAAAAAGCAGAAAGGATTCTTATATTACTTCTATTGGAAATAAATAAATAAAAATCAAACGAAGTAGTGAATTAGAAGGAGGTTTCGGTCCCTAAAATATAAACCTTAAATTTTTTGTCTGTCATTTTCTATTGAAAAACACTGCTACAAAATTACACTTTTTTATTTTCACTTGAAGAACGACATAATGTGGGCTGTAGATATTCTTGAGTACATCACAAACCTATTTTTAAAAAATTTTGAAACACCTTTTTAGATTTTCCAATTTATTTACAAAAACAAAACGGATTATTTTAAGAACATATGGTGGCACAATAAAATAATAAATCGATCAAACGTCAGAAGGCTAGTATGGCCTATTTCTTTGTATTATGCATAATATAATTATAAAGTGATATCTAAAAAAAAAAATTGTGTAAAACCACTGTACATAACAGTATTGTCAGATTATGGGATTTATCTCCAATTTGAAGATTTATTTTTGGAAATGGGGATGCCAAATTTGGTTTGGGGATTAATTGCTTGAGCAATTGATGCTCCATTGTTGTTATGCAATAATAATCAAGAATTTAAAAGCCTTCAGTAATTAATTGTTTAAAAGATGAAGAAAGTGCATCCAAATTAATTGATGCAATGGAAGGTGAATAATCATACTTTCATACCATTGAATAAGAAATAAAAACTTAATCTTTGGTCTTTGCATTAACTATAATAATGTAAATTATTTACCTTAAAATTTTATTGGTTCAAATGTTAAAAAGATTTTCATATTTTTTTCAATTTTGTTATTTAGATAAAATTTATCTACCAAAATCTGCTTATCTACAAAAGAATGGATTGAAGTACAAATAAAAATTAATGTAGTTTATAATAATTTCTCAAATTAAATTTATGGAAGGTGGCAACAATAAAGCGAATTTATTAATGTTTGACAGCTGTAACATAGTGTCTACATTAGACAATTTTTTTATCAAAACAAACGTCAAAATCAGTGCGAGTATAAACAAGGTAATCTTAGTTGAACAGCTGATTATTATTTTGGGTAGTACAGTTGCCAAACAACATATATAAGAAACAATCATGAATACGCCATATTGTTGGTTTTGTGCAACTGTTGCCACCTTCTATAAATTCGCGTTAAGTTTAACGTTTGTCTTGATAAAAAATTCTCTAATGTAGACACTATGTAACCTCAGGTCTACAGCTGATATTAACGCTGATACAATATGTGAGATAACGCTGCAGAAGAGAGTAACTATTTTGTTTATATTATGTTAAATCTTAAATAAGGGGTGCACGTATTCCAATAAGTACTATAAGATATTATTATTTTCAAAAAGCACATTTACACACACAAACAAACTTTCGAATATGTGTATTTTTTGACAGTTCATCTTATAACATAGTTGTGTAGAGAAATCTTATCAAAATAGTCTTATAATACTTCTTATAATACTAATATTTGAGATGTGAGATATTTCTCTCAAAAAGCGAATTTGACATTCTCTGACAGAAAAATATTACATATTCCGTTACGTGTAGATGGGCTGTAACAACCAAAAATAATAATCTGAGATTACTTTGTATAGATTCGCACTGATTTTGACTTGAAAAAAATCTGTCTTGTATAAACAGTAAGTAATGAAAAAAACTAGAAAATGAAGAAGAGTAAATAAACGCGGCAAAAAATATTACATACGAATACAAAAACAATTTGACATTTTCGTGCGGTAAGTACGTGAAAAAATTTAAAATCAGCTGAGCTTACGAGTTCACTTTCGTATTACACTATGATATCATGTTTAAAAAGTAGAGGAACGTGGTTTTTAAACAATGCACAAACAGGGTTGTCATATTCTTTTGAGCCTCTGTCGCCAAATTGCTAATAAAAAAATAAAAAAATTGATTTGGGTTTTTAAAGAAAAAAATAAAAAATTAACAAAAATGTTGTGTCGTATAATTTTTAGTGATTAAAATTTCGTATAATAATAGTACAAGGGAGGATCAATAAGTCCGTGAATTTTTGAACTTCCCTCGTAATTATATGAAATGCAACACTATTCCCATCAAGTACCGCCTGTTAATAAACTACTGTCAAATTTGGAGCAAGTGTCGTCATTCACTTTGCGTAAAAAATAGGATTTTTAGAGGTCCTTAAAATAGGCATTTGTTTGGTTAATAATCTCTTTAAAACGTTTATGGTCAATTGAGAGCAAACGCGGCGCCCATCTTGCAGACAACTTTCTTAAACCCAGCTATGGCATCAACAATCTCACTCACTTTTACTCCTCGGTCGGCCAACACCATATCGTGGATTTTTTCGACATTTTCGGGTGTACTGACCTCAATTGGACGTCCAGAACGTTCAGCGTCATTTGTACTTGTGCGACCACAACACACACAACGTCCACAAGTCAGTAAACCACTTTTTTACCATTGAAATCGATGGTGCAGGGTCCCCATAGTATTTATCGAACTTTTTTCATTTTTAGAAAAATACACGAGGTTGTATGTTTTGAACAGATGTTAAATGCAAAGTAAATGACGACACTTGCTCAAAATTTGAGAGTAGTCTATTAACAGGTGGTACTTGATGGGAATATTGCTACATTTCATATAACTGAAAAACGGCTTTTAGTATAAATTAGGAACACATTGAGGATACCGAAAATCAATTCCTTTTGTCAATTGCACTTCCTGCATTCGGAAAACCGGCCAAGAGATGGTAATATTAAAAAGTGTTGTGTAGGGACGTCGTATGTAATTTTTTATATGATAGTATTTAGAACTGCTTAGTATTATGTTTTAGAAAGCTACTAAAACCTTGGGTTCTATTACAGACAAAACATTTGTTTAATTAATGTTTGAAACTCTAAATACTACAAATGAAGACATCCGAGCATATATTTAAAGGTTAATAACGGTAGGACAGATTGAGATTTTATGCTATTATTCATTTTTAATTATGCAATAAAATTTTTTCTAACAGATATTTTTTAATGAAATTTTACAGATATATAGGTTTTTTGACGCTTAATTCGAAACAAAAGTTTTTTTTAGATTTATTAACAGAAATCCAGCAATTTTCAAAAAAACTTTTAAAAATGTCAAAAAAATGGAATTTTTAGATTTTTAACTACACAACCAATATCGGGGAGAAAAAAATTTCCATTTCCAAAAAATTAAAAACATACTAGATCATATAAAAAAATATTAAAATTTTATGATTCCAGTTTTGCGATTTGAGAAATTAAAGTGAATATTGAAAATTTACAGAAAAAAAAGGTTCTAGTTCAGGACCCTGGTCCTCGTGGTCCTCGTAGAAATAAGTTGTTTAAAATATTTTTTCCTTTACACTATTTTGTATTAAGTTATCTTTTAGAAAAAAATAAATACTATATATCATCACCTAAAATGCAAAAGGCCGTAACCACAATTTTTAGTATTTTGCTTTAAAATTAAGCAATTAAGTAAAAATTTTTAATCGCTCATTTAAAGCAAAAATAGATAAAGCATAATACACTTTTCAAACCAAAATTCCTCTTAAATGGAACTAATTTTACAACTGTTTTTGAAAATCAATATGATTTTTTTTTTTTGTTTAGATGTATTTTGGGTCAGTACATTATAATTCAGTAAAAAGCTAACATTTAATTTTTCCAATGGTCACAGCCTTTTGCATTTTAGGTGACGATATGTTAATTAAAAAAAATTACATATAACTAAAAAAGTGTGACTACCTTTTTGGCAAAAAAGAAGGTGAAAATCAATTTTTTTAAAGTTAAAATTAAAATGCATATAACTTTTGATTATATAAAAGCTTTTTCAGAAATCTTTCTAAACACGATTTTGATATTTATTGCTAATAAAATATAATATATATCGAAAAAATCGGGTTAAATTTGGACCCGCTATAGAGAAAAAACTTCTCGTAAACTAAAATATATAACCTTTTTTTGTAGATCTCGACCAGCAGAATCCACTCATATAAAATTTTTTAAAATCGCTTTAGATATAACGAATCGTTTTAAATATTTGTCATACACGAAGTGTTCAACTTTGGAATCCCTTGGAACTGCCCCGTTATGTCTATATAATACAAGTTCAAAACTTAAGCCCCAAACTGCAGATATATTGCCATTTTATTTCTTGAATTAGACACTGGACATCGTTGCATAGTCTTTTGTAGTAAAAAATTTAATGAATATCAGTTAAACTCGAAAAATTGTAGCAAACTTTTATTTTTTTTACTTTTTTTTAAATTATGTTTAAAATTTTGCTTGAAAACTCTCATTCTTCTACTTTCCAAAAAAGTTTAAAAAATTAGTGATTTTCTACCATGTGAAATCATTCAAAATGTGATATAAAACATAAGGGTCAATTCCACATACAAGATCTAGTGTAAATATTGTTTACAGGAAAATAATAATAAAAATTAAAAAATTTTCAAATTCCAGAACAAGTAACAGAAATATAGGTTAAGGTTAAATAAAAACAATTTTATCAGTAGTAAATATACCTCTTGATTGATGTTGATTTATACTTTTAAACATCATATACTAAATGGTATTCAAATAATAAATAATAAGAGTACTATTTATATTTAAATCTAATTATTATATTCAAATATCTATATACAAAATATGTATTCATATTATAATACACTGTTCTACAAATTTAATTTCTTTTGTTTGCGATAAGAAAAATTGTATATTTGATATTGAAACATTTTAAAGGTTCTTGGGTTCAATACAATTTTTAGCTGAAGACAAAGATATTTGAGACCATGAAGCTTTAATAATATTTGTATACTTTTTAGTTTTTATTTAGTTTTTAATAATTTGCAAAAGATAATAAATGAATGTGAATCATATTAATACTAAATGAAAATTAAAGAATTACATTTTTTATATTTAATCTAATGTAAGTAAATTCAATTGCCAATAAAATCAAACTGCATAAATAAGTCTTTTACAAAACTAAATGTTATCATTTAATTTGTTAAGTTCTAGAGTAAACAAAATATATAAGATGTATTTTTAATCCTTAAAAAAATATTTAATGTTAAAAATAAAAATAGTCGTTAAAATACTTTAAAAGTTTCAAATTTTAAACAAAAGTTAACACGCGTATTTATTTTAGCTATTATTATTAAAATTATTATTAATTCATTAGTTTGATTCTTATTCTTTGTTCACGAATATCTGTCTGTCGGTCTTTTAAATTTTACATTCACTTTTTGTTGTTGTTTTTCTTTTCTGTGTGGATGGATGTTACCGTTTATTTTATTTTTTTATTAAATAATAAATACACTTATTAAGCATCACAAGAACAACAACAATAATCATGTTAAAAAACTAAAGTTAAACAATAAATTTAAAAATAAAAAAATCGTCGTCACATACCATAAAGAGATCCTATATTCAAAACTGTCTATCTTAGGATTTTATGAAACTGTGTTTTTGATGCCTCATCTATGATACACAGAAAAAAATAAACATGAATTTTAATTACGAAATTATTTACTTAAATTAAAATTTTAATTGATTTTGCTTTAATCAAAATACTTGATTTTTTGTATAAAATTCAATTGTATTTTTTTTAATCAAATTGATTACTTTTATGATTGAAAATTTTCCTAAAATCAACTAAAATTGGCACAATTCAATTATTATCTAAATCTACCTAACTGCAAAAGAGCTTCCATTAAAATTACCACAAACTTTAATGCCGTATTTTAATTTGTCTTTATTTATTATTAATTATTAATAAATATTATATTGTGTATGTAATTAATTTATAATGTTTATTTATTTATTTACATCTATTTATTTATATATCTTATTCATATATATTTTTCAAAGCTTACAAAAATATAAGAATATTTCTCAGATTCGTGTCGCCTTATAGCCGCTATTATTCTGAGGTTCATTTCAAATGACTTTTAACAGGTCTTTTTCACAATCTATGGAACCAGACAGTTTTAAAAATATTTAATGGTAAAATGGTTCAAATAACAGTAAATTCTTCTGGCAGCTGCAATTAAAACAAACCACTCCCATATGTATACTATGCTGCATAACTGTACCACCTACATTTACAACAGAAAAATTGACAAAATTTGCACAAAAAATTTATAAAATGAAAACATACCGTTTAAAACCCACAAATTCTATTCTCTATTAAGTTCTCCTAGGTCAATCAAGTCACAAATGGTCGACGTTTAAAATTTTAGTTTTATTAGATTTTTTCGTAAATGTTTCTATTTTTTTTTTAAATTTTAAAATGCCAAATTTTCCACATTTTTTTTTTGGTTTACAAATTCTTGATTGTATAATTGTATCAATCATTAAATTTATTAAATTTTAATAAAAAACGAATTAATAAATTTATTAAGAAGTATTAATTTTCAAATTCATAGTTTTTTCCAATTTTTTAGTGTAAATTTTTTATTTTTTAACTATTTGAATAAAAAATAAATATTCTGACTAACTTGTACATGTTGAATATGAATTTGGACAAACAATTTTAATTGATAGAATAGTTCTTTAGATATACTATAACAAATATTCACTTTGTATGGCGGCCACTACCTCCTGTAAAGCTAATCTATCTATTTGCATATCAAGAAAATTATTTCCACAAAATCTCGAGACTTTCATTGTAATAGTTCCATAGATATGCGATAATTAAAATTTTTCCACCCTATTTTCATATCAGCTATAATTCTGGATAAGAAAATTATTCCCACACAATTTTAAAACTTTTGCTCTAATAGTTTTTCATTGAAGCTATAAATAATTTTACTCCATTATCTCTGCTCCGTTCCCAAAATAGAATATGTGTTAGTAATTTAGACAACCAATATAATTCATATATGTTTGTTCTCTAAATTACTAACTAGTTTAAAAACTTTTTGTTTTTTACAATGCAAAACCTTCTATATCGTTATTTTATTTGTATATATTGGTTAATTTAAAAGTGCAAAATCTTCTATCTCTCTTTAAAATAGCCAATATTGTAAAATATTAAAATCAAATTGTATGTAAGTTTTAGTCATGGTTTTAAATAAGTATTGTAAAAGAAAATTTTTTTAATACTTGCAAAATAAGAGAAATAAATAGATTTTTTTGTTCTCCTGGAATGCTGCATTTTTCGAGATAGAGGGTTTTGAATATATGCCTTCGATATATTATAATGTAAGACATCGATCGATTGTAGCGGTCGTTTGTTATCAGTAATCGTGTTTTGTCAGTTTTACTGACTTTTTTTCAATTTAATTGTATTATTGTTATTGTTGGTTTTTGTCTTCAAGGTTAAGGCAAACTGGTATCATCCTCTCCCCATGTGCTATCTTTATCTCTCATTCTTCATCTCTTAGGCTTACTCTCTATAATTGATCGATATCAATATTATTAATAAAAATATAAAAGCAGCTTCTATCATTGCTCTTGAAAATATCTGAAATGTCTGACAGTGTGCTAACTCTTCTGTTTAATAAATGTTACAATATTTAAAACATATTAAATAAAATAATAATAATAATAATAATAATAATAATAATAATAATAATAATAATGATAATAGTAATAACTCTTGAAAATAAATACTTAACATTAACATCAATAAATTAGTAACACGCATTTTTAAAACTCATTAACATCAACGTTAGCCATCACCATCACCATCATCATCATCATCATCATCATCATCATAATATTCATTGATATGGCCATCATTTATTTATGAAGTGTCTAAAACCCATTTTAATACCTTCGCTCTATTTTAATTCTATTTATAGAAACATTTATATAATTTGTTAATTCCTTTCACTTGTCATAGGAAAATATTGATTGCATTTAATTGTGCGCCTGTGTTTATGGGTTGAAGGAAATCTTATGGTTGTGCTAACTAGTGATATGATGATTATATTTTCGTTTTTTTCGAAAATCCCACCTTAAGTCACGTTTACTCCCACTTATATCGTTCGAAATAATATAAAATTGCCAATATGTCACAATTATTTTCACATTAAAGTACCAAGAATAAAATGGTTTAAAGAACAAAATAACTAAAATGTTTAGATGTTAAAAGAATAATTTTGAAAAGGTATTAATAGATTTCGTTTACCAATAAAATACAAAATTTGTGTTTTGAATTAAACAATGCTATTTTTTAATAATTTTAAAAATACAAATGAAAGTCTTTTTTAATAATGGTCTAAGAACATTCAATTAATCTTTATAGCTTTACTTCGTTACAGTGAAAAATCTCTCCAAATAGTGTGTGTAATAGGCCTTCTTAAGGACATCATATTTTAATCAAATTTGTCAAAAAAAAAAAAAAAACTATTTTCGTGTGGATTATTGCTTCATTGATTTTTTTATTATTGGAAAAATCTTGGAATTGCTTAATTAAATTTTCCATACTTTTTTCATTTCTGCCCCAAAAAGGCATGCAACGAATAAAACATTAAAATACTTTGTTTTAAAATACATAAACAATTTATAGAAAACTTTTAGAAAATGTTTAATAACTTTTTGAGTTATAAGGCGATTTTCAGAGAGATATCTTGTTCTATTTTAAAGAAAATGGAATTTAAAACCTTATATCCAAATATATTAAGTATTAAAGAAAAAATCAAGAAAATTAAAAAAAAAGGAAAATAAATTTAAAAATGTTGACTTATTCAATACAAAATATCTCCTTTTATTTCTCATGAATATCATACAATATTGAACCTAACGTCATAAACGTTGCTATAGATGAGATTACAGCAGTGTCGTAAGCCGACATCCGCCTATGTATTATGACTTTCATCATAAAAGTCGAAGAAAATTTTTGAGCAAAAATAACAGTTATTAAGATTTTTATTTTTTTAATCTATGTTTTATGATTTTTATTACTAACACTGTTTAAAAACACAAAATAATCGCCAAAATGAAAAAAAAAAATAGAGAAAAGGGCTTAAACGAGAAAAAACAAAATGAAAAAAATGCTGAAATAAAAAAAATCCATTAATGGAAAAAAATCGCTAACACGGAGAAAAATCGTCAAACAAACAGATCGCAAAAACGAAGAAAAAACGCTAAAATAAAAAATAGCTTAAACAAAATAAAAAGTACTGAAATAAAGAAAAATCGACTAACTAAGAAAAAAATGACTAAACTGAAAAAATCCACTAAACGGAACAAATCGCCGAAACAAAAAAAAAAAAAAAAATCTTAAATGGCAAAAAAGCGCAAAAAAATGTCAAAACGAAAAAAAAACCCCTAAACGAAAAGATAATCGCAAAAAAGCAAAATAAAAAAGTCGCCAAAATGAAAAAGGGCAAGTGAAAAAAATTATTAAAATGAAAAAAAAATCTCATAAACTAAAAACTATATCGCCAAAACGAAAAAACGCCAAAATAAAAAAAATATTCTAGCCGAAAAATTCGTCAAAATGAAAGAAATAGGCAACATGAAAAAATTCCTAAAACGGAAGAAAATTATTGCAGTTATTCTCGGCTTTAAAGAATTTTAGAAGATAAAAAAAAGCGTTGAATTGTTTCAACTGACAAGTGTTTTGTTTCTGTATTTAAACGTTATTTTTATGTTGCTTGTTCTATTTTTGAGGTATTTTGAAGATTTTGATTTTTTTTTGGAAAAGCCAGGATCTAAAAAATTTTAAAATTGCTAAAAAATATACTTTACATATTACAATTGGTTGAGTATTTGGTTGGTTACAGTCGTTAAATGCTTTAACTATATAAAAAGCTACGTTCCTCTGCTTTCTACATCAATCTGAAAATCTAAATATGACTAAAAATTTAGGGAATTGCGAGGTCTTTAGTGCAGTAATTACCCTTAAAATGTATTTTTTTTATTTCTCAAAATTTAGAGAATGTTTTCGAATTTTTGAAAATTTTTGAAATTTGATATTGTAGCTGTATTAGCTCTACAAGATAGTGAATCAAAATTTTTATAAATTTTGTTAGTTGTGTATGTTAAAATTTCTTAAGAAATTTCGAAAAAGTTCATAGAAAGTCATTAAGCATTTGCTTTGATAACTTTTTAATTGATTATATATATTTCTTTATTATAAGAAAACTATAAAATCTCCAAACACCTAAGTAATTAAAATGCTTTATTATTTTCACCATAATTCATCAAAAATTAATAAAGTTCTAAAAACCGATAAATATAAAACAATAATCGTTTTAGAATAGTGTGGAAAATTTTCAAGGTCGCTTGCGTCTTAAGACGTGTGTTATCAATAGAAAAGAATAGAACTAAAGAAGAATAAAATAGAACAACATAGATAAAAACTAACACTACTTATTATAAAATGTGTCAAAAACATAAATTTTATTCCTTATAAAATACAGTTGGTTATAATCATATGCGACTATTTAATTTTTATTTTGCTGTTTAATTTTTTTTATAAATTTTCTTGATTAGTTTTGGTATTTTTTTTATTTGAAGTAGTTTTTTTTAAATAAAATTGTTTATTTTATTTTTGTTGTTATAAATATTGTATTAGAGTATCTTTAATATAATCAAGTATTTCTAAATCCGGCTGGCACAACCTAGCACCACCACTAACTAATAACAAATTCTAATACGTTAAACTTAAGATAACTAAACATTTCAAAAAGATCTTCTTTAGAAAAATAATATTATTTAATAAAAACAAAAAATTTAGAATGTTCGGTTTTCTTGTTTTTAAAAGCCAGATTTCAATATTAAAAGCTTGTGACGTGTACAACCGTAGAAGAAGAAGCAGCATTATTTAAAAGTTGTTTTTTGGCGTTTTATATTATTTTTTAATATTTTTTTAACTTTTATTTTTTGTTTTGATAACGATTGATTGTCTTTAATGATTTTAAAGAACTATTAATGATTCAAGAGGTGTTTTGTTGTAGTTGTCGTTGTTGTAGGAAAAGTCCTTTAAAAGTTTATTCACATTTAATTTGTAACTTTAAGAAATAAATTTAAATTATTTTTTTACCTTCACATAAATAAATTAATAATTTAAATGGCGTTCAAGATATTAAGTTTCTGTGAAATTTATATTAAAAATTTATTAATACATACAATGTAGGGTTGTCAATTATTCGACATTGAAGTTGATCAAATAAAATTTCATAAGTCTTTTTAATTTTATTCGATTAATCGAACGTATAAAGAATAAAATATATTGTTCGAATAATTAATTACAAGTTTAAAAACTGCAAAAACTAGTATTTTTGAATCAATTTTTGGTTTCATTAACATAAAACAAATCTAAAAATAACAATTCGTTCACATAGAACAAAAATAAAAAAAAAAAAAAAAAAAAATGACAATATTCAAATTACAGAAACATTATATAATTAATATAATTAATATAATTAATATAATTCGCTTACTATTGATGTTGTTAATACAATAAGAATAACATTAAAAGAAAACCTAGTTTTACTGTTCTTTTTAGTTTCTTCTAAATAAACACAATGATCATCTTTTAAAATGTTTAATATTATTTCTTGATTTTGATTGAGTTCTGTTAACAAACCATTGTCAAACATTTCAGAATCTTCGGTTATTTCTACATCACTTGAATAATTAAAATCATTTTTGAAATAAATAATAAATGAAAAAATCTTAAAAATAAGGCATTTGTATATCTTTTTGTTTAATTTTTTTTTTGAATATTTAAAAAAATTTCCATAATTTAAGAATAACTTATATGCCAACTTTAAAACGTATCATTAAATCTTTAGAAAAGCTATTCTATTTTTTATCCAAATAATAATGTGACTTCAGTGTACGTAAAAGGCTTTAACTCGAAATCTATTAACACGAGGTTTATATGTTTATATATATATATATATATATATATATATATATATATATATCCTAACGATATTTTCAATCATTTTCAATATGGTTTTTCAACTAAACAAAACTTTTTACAGTTATAATTTCAAAAAGGCATTTCTGTACAATATAATAATTTAACTGAAACTTGTTTTGAAAAATTATTCAATTAATCGTTAATATAATAATTTTTTATTCTAAATTGAAAAATTTTGTTCGTTTGAAAAGAATAAAAAACTTTGTTCCTCGAATATTCGAATAATTCATGTTCGAATGAAAACAATAATACAATGGTCTAAAATTAGTTACGATAGATTTAAAAAAATGCAAATTTTTTATAAATCATACATATTTTTCAAATATTCTACCTTTGCACATATTAATTAATAAATTTTGTTATGCATATGATAAATTTTAATATAGACGAAACTTTTGTTCAATACGATTACAAACAACTTCCTAGATAAATGTAGACAAAATGTATGTATGTATGTATGCATGTATGTATGTATGTATGTATATATATGATTTGATTATAAATTAAAAAATATTTATGTAAAAATTTAAAATAACCTTTCACGAAAAAATTGTTTGAATAAAAGTTTAATTTTTCAAAAAAATTGAACTTTCTAAAATATGTAGGGTAGAAGGGGGAGCAGTCGCCTTGAGGGCACATCTGTTAAAAATATAGAAAAAATATATTCGTACCTTTTGTAAAGAAAAAGCATAATTCTGAAAAAAATCTTTTAAGTTAAAGTTAAAATTCATAGCCTAAATTTTTTATTACTGCCAGTAAATAAAAAATTATTTATTACTACTATTTTTTAAAAATAATTCCTAAAACTTAAATTTAGTTTTGGTTTTGTTGCTAATGAAAATTGCGAAATTTATTTTCATTAAAAAAAAAACGAAAAAAAAACAGAACGCTTTGTCACGTTCTATCGTGATGAATAATATGAAAATTTGACTAATATAAACATTTGACTTTTTGACTTGAGACAAAATTAAACATAGAATTTGTTTAAAAGAACCCAACAAATATTTGTAATAAAAAAATTTTAAGCAGAAATATAGAGAAAAAATCAACAAAAATCTTTGTTGGTAAATAAGTTGTTTTTTTTTTTAAGAAACTAAAAATCTAAGGTTTTTTAAATCACAAATTATGCTATGATAATCATCAAATAACACAGATGAATATCGTTCCAATCATTAAACGAAATAAAGTTAATAAATTTTAACGGCAAAACAAAAGCCAGCATCAAAATCTTTTAAACATTTTGCATTATTCAAATAAAATAAAAGAATGATCTACATGTTTTGTTTAAATCAATTTTGTTATAATCGTATACGTCTACATTTTTTCATATTTATTATTAATTTTCTATGAAAGAAGATGATTTTTTGTTACTTTTTACAAATCATGAGTAAATTAAATAAAATGCAAATTATTATTGAAAACAAACTTCCGCCACAATGCTTTTAGTAAAAATATTTAAGTATTTATTTAAGAAAAAAATGTTGATATGTACAAAATCTATATTAAGTATATAATTGTTATTGTTGTTAATTTAAATAAAACAAATATTTTGAAAAAAATTTCTAATTTAAATTGAATTATTAATAACAAACGAAAAAAATAAAATAGTTGTAGTATGACTAATATTATTATTATTATTATAAAGAATATACTCTACGTAGTTAATTAAGCTGCAGTTAAGATATTCCAAATAGTTAAATAATATAGAGTATGAATATTACTTATAAAAATACTTGAAAAACTTTATTTTTTATATAACAATTTTAAATTAAATTACATTAGTTTTATAAAACCTTGATTTGTTATAATTGTTTTTTTAAAATTTTCTAATCCTAGCGATTTTTTTCGCGTTTTAGCGATTTTTTTTAGGGTTTTTAGAAACAAATTTGTTTGATTTATTCGAAAAAAAAAAAAATCAGAAAACATTTCTGAAAAGAATGAAGTCTATAGCTTTTTTTGACGGTATCTCTGCAATTTAAGAACTGATTTTAACGATTTTTAATAGCAAATTTCTCGGAAGCCTTTTTCATATTTTGATGTGTATGATATCTAAGTTATCGTAGGACTTCATAAACTCCATATTAACCGACACACGGATGGACAGATATTTCTTTCGACTTCCCTTTTTAAGATACATAGTATACTATATCATTCATTCCATGAAAGAATGCCCAAAATTTTTTCTTAGGTCTACGGATTTTGTTAATATTCGGCATACGCGTACCCTATGGAGCCATTTGAATATCTCCATTTAAATTTTTGGGAAATTTGAAAAATTCGCGAATTTATTCACGATTTTCATTTTTTGAAGCAAAAAAAAAAAAAAAAAAGGAAAAAAAAAATCGAAAAAGTGTGTAACTTTAAACACCAATATCTCTATAAGTTCTAAAAGGATTTTATTTATATAAGATGAATATTTCCTCTTAAACACTATAATTTAAAAAATAATTTGCATTCGCAATGCAAATTCAATTTTATTATGCATTTTTGAAAAATTTCTACTCTTTCAATTTTATCTTCCTCTGACATTATAAAAATTATAATGTTTTCTAAAAATTGTAGCATAAATTGTTCTGGGACAAAATGGTCCACTATTAAAAGAAAAATTAATATTTCTACATATTTTTTTATACAAAAATTACTACTTTTTTCTATTTTTTTATTTTTTATCTTTTGTGAGTTTATTTTATAATTAATTTTATTCGTAATATTTCTTAATTTGTTATTTGTGGTATAGTAACTTTTTGTTCCAGAATAATTTCTAATATACTAAGTAATAAACATATTTGTCTTTAATATTGAACAACAATAATTAAAATCAAAAGGGCAGAAATTTCTAAAAATGCATCTGAAAATTTAATTTTTTTGTGAGTGTATTTTTAGCAAAAACATTATTAGAAAACTTTATACTAGTATTTAAATCAATAAAAATCCGACGTATAGTTCTAGAGTGTTATGAACTCTTAAAGTTAAAGTAATGAGAATAACAAAAAAAAAAAAAAAAAAATTAAAAAAATAAAAATGTTACGAAGAAATTAAAAATTTTGCATAAAAAACTGATAGACTTTTTTCTAAAAAAAAAAAAAAAAATATTAAAAATAGTAGATTACTTTGCCCAAGAATATTTTTTTTGAATTTTGTAGTAAAGATATTTCTTTTAAATATATTAAAAGAAAATTAAAATCGAAAGGGTAGAAATTTTTCAAAAATGCATTGTAATTGCATTACGAGTGCATTTTTAAATAAATGTTTTAATTTTTCGTTATTGTCTTTAAAAAGGTCTCAATTGGCTTTATTAGAGCTATAAATCAATAAAATCTATCTATATCGTAAAGAGATATGAATGTTTAAAGTTACACAGAAAAAAATTTTATTTCAAATTCAATTTTCAAACTATTAAACTCAATTATAATTTTTACTGCAATCGAATCTATAACTAAATTAGTAAATTAAATCATTCGAATTCGTAAATTCGTTATTGAAAAAAAAAACTTTTTTCTTTATTAAAATATTGTACTATTTATAAAATAAAATATTTGAATATTTTTACAAATTAGAATCATTTTTTTAATAAAACAATTAAGATAATGTTTGGTTATAAACAAATATGCAAATAAAATTTAATTTTGAATCAATAAAATTATTAGCAAAAATTTTTTTGAAAATTCAAATTAAAACCAATATATATTTTTACATACATGTAAGTATTCTAATATAATCTGTAAAATATAGGTACAATGTTGTCTAGGGAAATTTTTGGTACATACATATATTTTTCGCCAAAAGAAATAAGTCTAAACATGGATTGTGTAGGAAAATGATGGTAAAAAATGTAGTAAATGATAGGTGTCTTTTCCCTATATGAAACTATATTTCATAGTGTTGAAATTAGAAATAAAAAAGTGAGTAAAGAAGGATATTATTTGAAACGTACCAATTATAATTTCGAGTAATGGTTAAAGATGTCATGGTATTTTATGAGGGATGCCAATTACAATTTCAATTAATTAGTTTATATTTAATTGTAATTCGATTTTTTTTTAATTCCAATTACAAGTAATTCTTGTTCAAACATTTCAGTTACACATTACATGTAATTGTGAATGTATACGTAGAAGATTGCTGAATGTAAATGTTATTGTACCCCCTAAGCCCGGGAGTGTTAAGCAATATTAGCCAATTATGTTTTGTATATAATGTGAGTTGTGTGTGATATGTATGAAATAATTGTATTAAGTAAAATTAAATAAAATAGGCGATGTGCATGATATAATTTTCGATTACAAAAAATATTCAAATTTAAATTCAGCGGTCATTTGTTAATTTAAAGTTACATTTTTCGACATAAAATAAGTAGAAAATGATTTTGAACAGATCTTTAGACGTATGCTTGTTAGCCGATTATTTACTGAACTGTTCTATTAGAAGTTGGTCACAAAATGTTCAATAATCGATTGGGAAAAATGAACGTACAAATGAGCGATAATTGCACATCGCATCAGATCTGGAAAATATGACAGACCTGATGAAATGACTTTAATCCAAAATATATTATGTATACTTGCACAGTTATTACATACATTTTTTCATGATACATAAATAAGATAGTTTTTGCTTTATTGAAAATTATTTTATTTATGTATCCCTGGAGTACATGTATTGGAAACACGAAATATAGTATTAATAATTGCTTTTGAAAAACCTAAATAAAATTTAAGATTATTTGCCTCATTTCATTTCATTTTCAGGTTATTCAAAATCAATAAGATAAAATACTAAAAACAAATAATAGATAGACAGATAGATAGATAGATAGATAGATAGATAGAGAAGGTTGATGTGATACCAGAAAGTACCACATCTCCACCCAGAGACCGATCTCGGTCCATTGTGAGTCCCTTCGTTGAAAGAGCTGTGAAATATAGAATACAGAAAATAGGAGAGTAGGAGTAGAAGAGAAAAGAGTAGGAATGAGAACGAATCATATAGGGGGATTATCAATGTTACCAATCCCCCTAGGGTTATATCCCTGATTCTCCCTTAAACAGTCGATTCCCATGACGAAGCCTATGACGTCTACAAGATCTGCGTCCCGAACGTCACTTAGCCCGCCGAGGAATTGGTTACCCAGCCATTTCATCCTACGATGCTGCAATCGTGGACAATGGCACACAATGAGCTCAATAGACTCGGTCTCGTCGACGTCTCCACACATTCTACAAAAATCGGAATTGCTAGCGTCCCATCTAGACCTCATCTTCCCTATCAAACAGTGACCCGTTATGGCCCCTATCATGATTCTTAAGCTCTTCCTATTCAAGCCCAGGAGATTGCTAGTGCCAGCATTGTCCAGTGCTGGCCATATCGCCCTCGACACTCTACAGTCCTCTCTACTCTCCCAAACCGAATTGGTTCTGACCAAGATCCAATCATTGATCTTCCCATAGAAGAAATTTAGTGGTGGTTTCACATAGGTTTCCCTCTCCGAGACATTCTTTGCTGCGCCTTGCCTTGCCAGTTCATCAGCCAGTTAATTGCCTGAAATATTGCAGTGGCCAGGAACTCAGCAGAGTCTCATCATGTAGTCCTCCATCAGCTCTCTCAGTGTCTTCTTGCGGGCAGCAACTAGCCTGGATTTCACCAAATGTGTCCCCAAGGCCTTCAGAGCCGCCTTACTGTCCACATAGAGAGTGACTTCGGTACCCCTCGCAACGTTCTGTCTGAAAAACGCTGCACTCATCAGGGAGTCTAAAAGAGCCTTTCAGATCCGTGCCCATAATATAGACCCCCGCACCAGTACCTATGTTCATCTTTGATCCGTCCGTGAACACTGCACAACCTTCACATAGTCTCTCAGTGCCGGACCAGATCTCCCTATCAGGTATCACAAATAATTTTTTTATTAAATTTTAATTTGAAACAAAAAATGATTTGTTAAAAAATTTTTAGTCATAATTTTTTCTGCGTACATACTTTTTCGCTGCGTACATACTTTGCTTTTATAAAAATTTAAATTGTGAATAAAGTCACGAATAACAATGAGAAAAACTAAATACCTACATAGGTACCAAATTTAAAAAATCTGATAACCCTTTTTTCAAAAATATTCAGTTTTTACAAATCTCTCGTGGAATGAACGATATACTTTTTGGGATCTTAGGCGAAAATTATAGAAATTACAAACAGAATGACAAATTTCTATAAGCACTGTGGTGAAGGTCATCAAAATATGTATAAATATTGAATAACGAAGAAAAACGTTAAAGTTCAGGTCTAGAAAATATGACAGACCTGTTGAAATGACTTTAATCCAAAATATATTATGGGTACTTGCAGAGTTATAACATACATTTTCCATAGATCCATAAATAAAATAATTTTTGCTTTATAGAATAAATCTTCTAGTAATTCTAATATTTTTGATTTATCTTTTTTCTTTTATAAAATTTTTTTTTTTTTTTTTGCAATAGTTATCATCTATATACATAAAAATGAATCTGTGTTTGTTTGTTTGGACTTTACAGAAAGCTAAACCGCTGCACCGATTTTCTTGCAATTTTTACAGTATCATTCTGTGGTACCTAAAAGTAAAATAGGCTACTTTATTTTTCGATAGGAGCAGGGGGAATGGTAATCCCCCGGGACGGGTGGAGAATCAAGGGGGAGTGATAGCCCCTATACTAAGCAAATCTTAATTATTGCATATCTAAAGAACTACTGCAGAGCAATTCTTAAGATTTGAAGTTTTCTCATTAAGGTTCACAATTGAGATGAAGACATGTAACCCCAATATAAAGTAATTAATACTTACTTCCTCATATCTCAAGAACTATAATAGCGAAAGTCTTAAGATTTTGTAAAAATAATTTTCTTATGAAGTTTCATAATTAGTGAAAATGGAGCGGGTAAGTCAAGGGAAGTGATAGCCCCATACACGGTTTATCTTAATTATTGCTATCTAAAGAAGTATTGCAGAGAAATTCCTAACATTTGGTGGGAATAAGTTTCTCAATAAGGTTTACAATTGAGATGAAGAAAAAGTCTAGGGGGAGTGGTAGTCCCCATCTTAATTATTTAATATCTAAAGAGCTATTTCAGAGAAATTCTTAAGATTTGGTGGGGATGATTTTCTCAATAAGATTAACAATTATCTCATGAGCTATAAGAGCGAAAGTGTTAAGATTTTGTGGGACTAATTTTCTTATAAAGGTCAATAGTTGAGATGAAAATGGAGCGGGTAGGTCTACGAGAATTGATAGCCCTTAAACAAAATAAATCTTAATTAATATATATCTAAAGACCTACAGCAGTGAAAGTCTTAAGATTTTGTTGTGATAATTTTTTTTTTTTATCAGAATTCATAACAGAGATGAATATAGCGAGGACATGTGTACAAAGTAAAAATTATTGAATATCTAAAGAACTACCGCAGAGGAATTCACAATTGAGATAAAATAGTATAGGTAGGTCTTGGTAGGCACATCATTAGGGGTAGCGAAGTACACCGGTTTAAGCTAGTTATAATTATAAAAAAATAATTCCATTGACTTTGATAAATATACGAAATTAGATACGAATATTATCTTTAACAATTTGATTAACTATTATAGCATGAAATAGCAAAAAAATAAATAGTACTAATTCTTTATTTTAAAATTTATTCATATTCGTAGCATAAATATAAAAGCGGAAGCGCTTTAATGTGTTGAAATGATTTATATCCAAATGAAATGGCAATTGGTTGCTTGATATTGATAAGAGGCATTGCTATTGATTTTTAAAATGGTAAAACAAATAGGCACCATATATATTAGTAAATACATAAAATTTACTAAATATATGTCTACATTGTATTTATTTATGTAGGTAATGATTTAAATTAAATATTCTAAATATGAAGATGATTTAAAAGTTTTAAGATATATTATTGGAAGTCTAAAATATCATATAAATTTTATAATAAATTTCAAAACATTTACACAACAATTAAAAAAAAGATAAAAAACATAATACTCATCATATTACGCGTATGAAATAAATTGAATACAACAGATGATCTTTTTTCAAGATCAAGGTTAATTGTCTTAAATAAATACCTTTTTAATTTGGCATATTTTACCCTCAAATAGAAACAAACAAACAATCGTATTACTAATTTAAATTGTATTTAAATATTGTAAATAACTTTATTGTCCATCAAGTGAAACAAAGAATATTTGGAAGACTTTGTATAAAATTTCAAATAAATCTACATAACAATCAAAAACGTTTGTGTTATTAAATATACATTGCATTTAGGGTTCTCGGGAACAAAAAAATCAATTCCCAAGAATTCCGGGATTTTTTAACACTTTAGATATAAGAAAAGAGGCCATGATTTCTTATAAAGAAAATTATTTTTTATTAAATAAATAAAAAAGAAACATTATAAATCGTACTAAATTAACGAAAAATGAAATAATATAAAAGTATAACGCCACTTTTAAAATTAAGAAAAACTTTTTACTTAACTAATTCCTAAATTGGTTGGCAGTTTTTTTTTTTTTCTTGATCAATCATAGTATTTAGAAATAATATCATATACATATATACTTATGAATACAACAGAAAATTATTATTTTTTTTATAAGTATTTTCAAGTTATAACATTTACAACTAACATTTACAGATCCATTGCTTGGATAGGACATATTGTTTCAAAAGAAAATGTGTTAGAATGAAAAATGTCCCAACGAAGTATCTTTTTTTTTTGTATTTTCGAAGTTCAAATTATTTAATATTCATTTCCACAAATCTGTCATAGGTGTTACTGAATAAAATAAAAAATGAAAATATTTTTTATTTTATTTCCATTATTTATTTCTAATTTAAAATATTTGTTAACCAATTTATTAATTTTTAAATAGAACATTAAGAATTTTCATTTTTACTAAATAAAATAAATTTTGATATTATTTTGTATCTGATTGAACAAAATTAACTAAAAAAGAAAATACTTTATTTAATCAAAAGTGAAACATATATTTTTTACAAAAAGATAACCGGGCGGGAATTCCCGGACTAAAAACCCTAATAGTATTGCTTGTATTATGTTTTATTGTACCCGAAAATAATGAAGAAAAAATTAACTTGAAACAAAAAATTGTTGAAATAACAAACAGATTTGTTGGTTAGTAGTAAAAGTAACTTCGCAAAATTAATAAAAATGAGAATTTTTGTGAAATAACATGGAAATGACCTATGACTTTTTGAAGCCTTATTTTTAATTAACAATTTTAAGAATTATAGCAATTTTAAAATGATCATTAAAGTAAAATTTTTCCAATAATAAAAATAGTGAAAAAATTCAAATTTTCAGAACAAGTAGGAATTTTTAAAAGGTACCAATTTTAAAATTTTTCCTAAATAAAAATTTTCAAAAATGGTACCAAATAAAAAATAAAAAAATTGGAAAATTTATTCTTTCCGTTTTGGAGATTTTTTTTAGTTACATTGATTTGTTTGTGTTTTTGCGATTTTTCGTTCTTTGTTTTAGCTTTCTGACGATTTTTTTTCTCCAGTTCGACATAAGCCCCGGCTTACAAAAATAAAATAGTAATATAATTATTTAAAAATTTCTGATTGATCTGCCAAATAATATTTTTTTGCGATATCTCTGATATTTATAGACCGATTTTAGTGATTCTCAATAACAAAATTCTCGCAATCTTTGTCGATATTTTGATGTATATGTTATTTTAAGTTTAGGTTTATCAGTGGCCTTCATAAATATAATAACAATCAACATATGGATGAACGGATATCGTTATTTCCATTCAACTACCTATAAGGATGCAGAATAAATGTATGCACCAATGGGGTGGGTGTTAAAGGAAAAATACTTTCAAAATAAGTAGCATTTTTGAAAATTAAACTAATTTTTAAAATAATAACAATTATCGTAAGAAGGTATCAAATAATATATATATATATTTTTCCAATTTTCAAAACAAAAGTATCAGTTTTCAAAAAAAAAAAAAAAAAAAAAAAAATGTAAAGAAGTACCAATTTATATATAACAAAGTAACAATCTTTAAGAAAGTACCAAATAAAATAAATAAAAAAAATTACGAATTTTAAAATTTTCAAGAAAGTATAATTATAAAACAATATGTTACTTATGAAAAAAAGAATACTAATTTTCGAAATAAAGTACCAGTTTAAAAAGATTTACCAATTTGTTAATAAAGTACCAGTTTCAAAATAATTTATGAATTTTAAAATTTTCAAGAAAGCACCATTTAAAAAAAATATTTTTTATATGAAAAAAAGTATTAAATTTTAATTACCAATTTTTTATATAGTACCAATTTTTAGATTTAAAAAATATATTATTTATGAAAAAAGTACCAATTTTCAAGATAAAGTATCAGTTTTTGAAAAGTTACCAAAAAAAAAAAATTTTTTTTCAAGAAAGTAAAATTAAAAAAAAATATATATATATTACTTATGAAAAAAGTACCAAATTGTCAAAAAAGTTTTTTAAAATATAACAATTAAAAAAATATATACCAAATGTGAGAAAGTACACATTAAAATAAAAAGTACGAATTATCAGAAACAAAATTCTAAAAACAAAATGCAAATGTTGAAAAACAAGTAAAAACAAGTACCAATTATTAGTTATTATAAGTCTGCACAGATTCTTGTCCAAATTTTTAAAACCAAATGTATCATAAAGCTAATTAAGCTGTAAATTCTTAGAAAATAAATTTCTTTATTTCAATTAAAAATATAATTGATAGTTTAACTTTAAGAAAATTGTAACAATCAAGTTTAAACTAAATTATGAATTAAAAAAAGTAAAGCTTTTACTTTCAAAACACTGCACATTTTAATATCTTTATTAAAATTGGTTCAATTAATAGTTTTCTTTGCCAACAAAATTTTATGTTTAAATTGCTTAATCTCAGCTTCATTTGGTGTTTATGTGTAAGAAAATAAAACTTGATATGATAATCAATATTTAATCGAAATTTAAATTATAAATGAGTGAATGCACTTGATGTACTCATTCAAATATTATTTGCAAATAACTAAATGTGTAAATGATGTAAACTTTATTTTTAAGATTTTTTTTCTTTAGATAGAGAGAGAGAGAGAGAGATAGAAAGAGAAGATATGCAAAAGGAAACAAATATATTAAAAATAAATAAAAAAAAAAAAAAAAATACTATTTAAAATAAACATAAACTAATACAAATAAAATTTACAATTTACATAGATGAGGTACTTGTAAATTTGCTTTTACATATGATAACATCCATGCCTCTGACACAACGGACTGTATTGAAATTTTAGAAAATTAATTCCAAGGCACTTTAAAAGAAAAAAATCTTCCTTCTTTGCAATCCTAAAAAACTGAGGGGAAATATTTCTAAAAAAAAGAAAAATGAATTTCATTCACCATTATGTACTTTAAAGCGTTAATCAAAGCTCTGGTGTAAGTCCATTAAACTCATCGTAAATAAGTATTTTTAGCTTTGTTATTCATTTTTATGAATACTTTTATACTCTCGTAAACGACTAAAGTTAATAACTATACAATACAATAACTTACTTTTTTTTGTTTTTTTTTTTTTTTACAACAATTTACATTTTTTAATATATTGCCACATCCGTAAACGAAGATCTAATAAAGATCTTTAACAAAATACATCTTAAATTTTTTTAATTTCTTTTCAACAGCAGAAAGATAGATGTTAATGTTTTTGACGACGTTTCATATAGAATTATTTATATGTACAATCATAATAATATTTAAACGAACAGTTGTATATATATATATTTATTAAAATGATTTATAATTTTGATACACAATTGTTTGCACACCTTTAAGTTAAAAACATTGTATACAAGTATAATTACACAAATCCATTGATTCATGTAAAATTTGTAAAGAAACATCAAATGTTTATGATTTGATTTGAGGAGGAGTTTTTATACATAAATGCAAAATTTCTATTGTATTAAATTGTTTTTGTATATGAGGTGTAAAATAGTGTTAATTATATGGTAGTACATTGCACAAGTTTTATGAATTTATTATATATATATATTGAATATTGTTCGCACGAGTGAAATAAATTACTAAAAATATGATTATTAATAATTGTTAACCATTAAGAATATGTTCAATAATATTTAGTTGTTTCTTTCTATTTTAAAGATCATTTGAATTTCCTTGTTTTTTTACGAATAATTTTATTTATATTTTACGTAATCTAAGCATATAACAAGTAAGAAAGTTATAGTCGACTATGCCCAACCACTACCCCACATCCTATACTAGTATGCGGCCAATTGTTAACCGATTCTAATACGACTTTCATAAGCATATCCAGTTTAGTAGCATTTAAAAATGACGACCTATAGCTTGATTGTAATGTTTACCTGAACAGACAGACAGAAGGACATCGTTAAAATCGCTCAGAAAGTGATTTTGAGTCAAACGGTAGTTATACTTTAAGGTGCAGGTGCCCAACCGCTACTCTACACCCTACACTAGTATGTATGAGAGTATGTGGCCAATTGTTAACCGATTCTAAAAGGACTTTCATGAGCATATTTCATTTATTAACATTTCTATGGGATTTATGATCTCTATTTCGGAAGTGAGGCTTACTCGTATAGGGAACTATGGTAAATTATCGTGAAAATTTGCAATATTTGGCATTCAAATTTATACTAACACAAGACTTATTTGTGACGAATTTCAATAAATGCTTTGATGCCTAAGGCATTTATGAGTGCTAAATTCTATTTATTTGTATTTAGGCTAAATAAAATGATGATCCGATTTCTCAGTTACTGGATTATTAAATTGATTTGTGCCAAATTTATAAAAGTGTTTTCAAATTTACTACCTATAATTTGATTGCAATGTCTACCTGTACAGACAGTCAGAAGAACATCGTTAAAATGACTCAGAAAGTCATTTCGAGTCAAACGGTAGATATACTTTAAGGTGCAGGTCGTGGTTTTAACCCAACCACCTAATGTGTAGAGTATGAAAATGAGTATATGTTTCTTTGTTTGTTTGTCTATTTGTACATGAAAATTTTGTGGTTACTTTTTAAGTTACATAATTAAGATGAAAATAGGGCACGCAGGTCCAGTAGCTAAAGAATTATTACAGTGAAAATTTCCTTCCGTACATCATCAAAATATCAAATCTATCTATAAAGCATTTCACAGTTCGTACTTTTAAAAAATAAATTATAATAAATCTGGATCTTGATGATACTTAGAACATCGATAGAGGAGAAGTTAGGTTTCCAGAATATTGTTAGCTGGAGAGTGTAACTGAAGCATTTTTGACCTTGACTTTTTTCAATTTTGCCATATAAATTTGAAAATAAAAATCCTAAAACTAATTTAAAAATATGGTGAAATTCTTTACAAATTTCAGAATTAATCTATCTCAATTCGACAACTAAAAAAAAAAAATTAGTCAAAATTTTTAAACAGATCTCAAAAATTGCAATTTTTTTTGCCAAAAAAAAGTAACTTTATAAATTAAAAAAGTTCAATATTTTTTAAAATTTTCTGAAAGATTGACCTTAAGAAAGCGTTTATTTCAATTTCTAAAAAAAAATTGAATGAGCACACTACATCTAGCAGTGGTCGAAAATTAAAAATTTTTGAGCAAAGTTAAAATGATGAGATGAACAACTTTGCAACACACAGAAATGAAATAGAAATAATTATGCAGTTTCAGAATGAGTTTCATATGAGAGAATTCTGCTGGACGAGATCTCCATTTCTTTTAGTTTACAAGATATTGAGCTTCAAAGATGAAAATTTTTATTTTTTAACGTACCTTGGTTTAGTTTTTTCGATATAGTGGGTCAGCGTTGTATATGCTTATTCTTATATATTTTATGGGGTCTTAGATAAATATTCTAGAAATCAAAAATGAAATAAAAAGAAATATTTGACAATAAAAAACACGTTATGCTAAACAATTTTGTAGCAGTCTAATAAATCAATAACAATTAACTAAAATACTTTTTCTTTTTTATTATTTATTTATTATTCAAAGTCTTCATATTAAACCATTAAGGAAGGCAATGACGATTGGCCATTATTACTTTTCAATAAATGTCCTTCAGTTATGTTTGCCGAATTCTTTTTTTTTTTTCATAGTCATTTTATTTTTTGTTAACTATTGTATAAGATTTTCAACCATTAAATGCTGTTAATTTGTTTCTTTATTTTTTTCTCTCAACTTTTAATTATAATGGTGAAGGCTCGTCTTTTTGTTATTTTCAAAGAAGAAATAAAACGTTTTTGTATATATATTTTTTTTGTATATTTTTTTATTTTTTTGTTTTGAAGTATTGTCTTAAAACCTCTTGTTTGGTTTAAGATGTTAAATGCAAAGTCTTTTAATTAATATGCCTTTCTAAAAGATATACTTAAAGCAGATGTATCATCTATGTGTATCTTAGATACACAAAAAAGTATTGAAACAAATTAAATTATTCAAACAACCAGAAAATTAAACCTGAAAACAGCAAGAAAAAAAAAACAATTAAAGGTCGATTGGAAATTCTATTTACAAGAAATACATGTAAATGAATCTTATATTTCACTTCTATTTTGCTTATGCCATTCACATACAAATTTTAGAGATTCTAAGAATTTTTTTATATTTTTTTTTTTAAGTTTCCATATAAAACTATTTTATCTTGTTCTCTTGAAAAAAGAATCTTCAAATTAACATAATAAATGAAATAATTTTAAAATATATTTGTTTTGGGCAAATTTCAGTAAAAACCGGAAGTTATTTAATTAACATAATTTTTATAATATGAAATATATACAATAAACAAAGATGGTTCATACAAACTGACACTTCCGACCGTTAAGAATCATTTTTATTATTATTATTATTATTGCTTTTATTTTTTATCTTATTTGTGTGATTTTGTTTCATATTGAAAGTAAATTAATTTATAACAATCATTTTAATCTTCTGCTAATTTCCCATTAAATTTAACATCAGCAAGGTCATTACTATCCATATAAATTTTGTTCAAAAAGATGTTGCGGTTTTATAGGTTTAAGTAGTTTTTTAAATACCCTTCGTTATAAATTGTTAGCATTTTTTTTTGTGGGTAAAATGTTGAGGGGAACGCAATTATTTTATTTAATTAAAACTTTATAAAAAAGGTTAACTAACATTTGATATTTACAAAGGAATAAATGCATATCGTTGGTGCTCCGATAAAAAAATTCTTTGTATAATTTTTTTGAAATTCATTTTACTTTTTATTCTTATGCATTAAAATTATTTTATGCGCATAAAAAATGCTTTTAAAATCGGAATATATGCCCTTAGAATTAAAAAACATATGCTCTTATTTTTTCTGACTAAATTATCTTCTATTCGTGTTAAAAATTACTTGATTATTATTAGCAATTGCTGAAAAATATTTACTTTCTAAAATATTCAAAGCTAATACATTGTATCAGGAAATAATTATGCTCTTAAGAATAAAATATGCAAAGATATGCCATTTAAATTGCAAAAATATTATCTAAAATATGCTGTAACAAATCGATGCCCTGATAATTATAATACAATTACAAATTATATTATAATTTTAACCGAAAGGAATAACAAAGACTTCTTCCAGTTGCACAGTGGGGACAATCGCAAAATTTTTGGTAATAAATCTGTATCTCCTAAACTACTGGTCGGATCGAAATGAAATGTATGGAACAGTTGTAGAGAAGGGTCTAAGCTTTCAGAAAAATCATCTTCTTGTCATCGTTTAATAATACAGTAAAACTGCAGGGTTTCAAAGCTGAACACCTCAAGTACGTAAAAGTTGCAAAAAATCGTAAATTCTACAGTCTGATTTTAAAGACAAAGAAAAAAAAACATGTTTACTTATCTAAGTTATCTGCTATAGTTCTGAAGTTAAGTTATCTGTTATAGTTCTGTTCTGAATTTTTGTTTTTTTACTTCGACTTTATTTCGTTTTTCGGAATATGTCCTGAGGTATATACATATATGATTGAACAATTTTTAAAAATATTGTGCATTTTCTAATACATTTTGAAATAATATGCTAAAATGTCTTTTTTTTAGATTATTAATTCATCTAGCTTTAAAAAATGTTCAAAGTCAGCACTCTGAAATTAGTATGAAAAATGGCTATATTTTTACGAAAATATAGTACAATTCTTTCACTTTTTTCTCAAAGTTTTGTTAAAGATGTTAATGAAAAAATTTTACTTTATATATTTCAAAAGACAAGGCTTCATAAATTGGATATAAAGAAATTTTAAATTGATTTAGATTCAAAATTGGTCGAAAATGATGAATTTCATTTCATGTTTATCGATTAAAAAAAAAAAAAAAAAATGTTACACAGATTTTCAAAAGATTTTTTTAATTGCATAAAAAACATATTAGTATTATATTCTTACATATTATATAAAATAAATCGTTTAAAACAACAAAGTTTTTTTTTTTAACAATTTTTCAAATATAAAATAAAATAATGAAAACCAAAAAAAAAAAAAAATAAATTATTTTTTTAACCAAAACCATGTCTACTTTCCAAAAACTTATAAAATATTAAAAGAATTTATAATCTAAATCAATTTAAAATTTCTCTATTAACCATTTATTAAGCCTTGTCTTTTGAAATATGTAAAAAAATATTTTTTATTAACAAGCAGATTTATACCAAAAATTTAGCGATGACCCCACTGTGCATTGCAGTAAACAGACCAAGAGTCTCTGACGGAAATGTGTGATTATATACCAATCTGGTTTCAAATATTTTTATTACTTCCGAAGATATTAAAAGAAGTAATATGAAACCCTTCTGAAAATTAAAAAAAACCTACAGGACTTTTCGCCTGCGCACCTACTTGTACTTGTAATGGTTTTTACTCTTTCCTGTCAGAAAAATTTTATATTTTTAGCGTTTTCGCACCTAGATACGATAAAAAGTGGTCAGAAATTTTAGCTGGTATTAAAGATTATTAATTTTTTTGAAAGGTGATACCTTAGAGTGGCTCCCATTTGAGATTAACTCAAAAATGTCATGTCAGATAAGTGGTTCCAGGTAACAATTTCTAGAATTCTTCATTGGAAAATGGTTAAGTTATCAGTAAGAATTTCTTTTTTTCTTTAGATAAAAAATTATTTCTGATGGTTGCAATAGTTTAGAATATGTTTATCATAATTTGAACCCACTTTTAGCACTCCCTTTTAATTAAAATCGATAGTCTGAAATAGCAGAAATAGTTACCAACTTCTTTCTTGCCATGCTTTGCGCAATATCCGCAAAAATTTGCAAATTTTCTGCAAAAAGGGGGTGAAAACCATTGATAGTAGTTATACTTAGATCTGTTTTGAGGATCATAGAATGCTTGTTATGCAGCAATCTGAACGTTTTTCCATTCCATAAATGGTCAAGGAATAAATTGCTAAAAAAGTGATTTTAGTGGAAAAAAGTGGAATGACCTTATAATTTTGACTCATTGGGAAGTGGAAATTTTTAGGATTTTTGCTGCATGTTGGAACATTTTTCAGTAATAAGTATTTTATCTAACAGTGCCATGAAATACCCCTTGAACTTATATATATATATATATCGACCAGGGAACGCATTTACGACGATTATTTTTAAAGTTTACTAATTTAATACTGTAAGCATTATTATTCTTAAAATCTTTTAACTTCCATTAAGGAGAGGAAAGCTTCAAATTGTTGCTCATATATTTTTTCACTGAGGGAAAAATGACGTTGCAAAATCGTTAACAGTTGTGTTCACATTGCCACCATACACGGTGTCTATTTCTCGAAAACTTTCCTTTTTAACTTGTTAAAATGTCTGTATGAAATGACTATATAATGTTTTCCAAGCATCTGCTGACATGCCATTAAATTTTCATACGTCGTTAGTGACATACTTGTGAACAAATGCATGAGATGTCTTTCGTACAGCTTTTGAAGCACGAATAATATGTTTTCAATTATTTATAATATAAAATTTAGCTTCCTGATTTTAATTGTAAAAAAAGTAAAAAAAAAAATCAAATTTTTTTCAACGTTTATTAGGATTTGAGGGTTTCTATAAATTTTTGTTTTTTAATTTCAAAATTTAAATGCTTGTGATTTCGTAAAGATTGTTTCACCATTTCTTTTTTACACAATCTGTGAAAATTTAGATCCCGTATAGCGAAAGAAATTTTTTAAAAATCGAAGCCCATTATCTCGTAAACTAAAAGAAATAACCTATATATATGGCGACGTTTTTTGTAGTTCTCGACTTTGCAATTTTGTTCATATATTAATATTTAAAATCGGTTTAGATATAAAAATAATCGGTAACGTTTATTTTTAAATTTGACATGTCCAAGTTTCGAAACTTGTATACCAGCCCCTATTAGTCTAAACACAAAGCTTAAACTCATCTATATCTCTACTATCATCATGTAAAATTTCGTAATTTTTGTTTTATTATGATTTTTAAGAGTTTGTCTTATTTAAGTATGAACGATTTAAGGGAAGCTATGCCACTGTTAAACCTGCGAGCGCAGTTCAAAACGAAACTTTTTTTTATTGGAAAAAAGAGGTAAAATTATAATATATATATATATAAATATTTTTAATAATATTTGTATACTTTTCAAGTAACCTAAAAGTTCTTCCTTTTATTTTTTAATTAATATAAATTTTTTTACTGTTCAAAATGTTTGTCATTTGTTGAAAAAATGTGTGAGGGATTTTTATTTTTTAATATAAATATCCATTATGATGAAAATATTAAGTATCCTTAAAGATAAATATAAGTATGGACAAATTTTCAAATTATTGTTTTTTTTTATTCACTTTTTTTTTTATTACAAATTTTTTTTCTACTATTTTACTTGTTTGAATTTTATATGTATTGTGTGAATACATTTTATATATTTTTTTCATCCAATGAAAAAAGTTGAAAATAATTTACAAATTTTGTAACAAATATGATCAATGATATTTATATTTTTTTTCGATCAAAATGAAAAAATTAAACTATTAAAATTATGAATTTTTATTATTTTTTTAACACAAAAGTTTGTTTTTCGATTGAAATAAAAATAAAAAGTTATTTTTTTAGCATTAAAATCCGGTCTCTGATACATTTTATAATAATACTTATAATAAATATAAAAACAAATCTTTTTCGGTTTTAATTTATAACAAATTATGATGGGTTTATAAAATAGATGGTGTGAATTCAACACCGATTTTTTTTTCAAGTGCATACCGAAGCGGTATCAAGTGTAATAATTGTCGTGTTCATTTCGACACAAATTTAATTTCAATTTGATACCATTGCGTTAACAAATTGTAGTTGCAGATTTGAACACGCCGTTTTTAAATTTAACACATACATACGTCTCTGATACACTATTGACTCTGAATGGTAACATTTTGAACATAATTATGATCATTATTTCTCTGCGTGTTTAAAAGATTTTCGGATTTGTTTATGCATATTTTTACTACTATAATATTCTTCCTACTAGTAAATAAATCAGTTATTCAGGAAGTTCTTTATAATTATATTTAAGGCAAATTTTACACTATGAACCATTTAATTAAAAAAGAAAAAAAAAAAAAAATGACGATTCTATACTAATAACAATTTGTAGAATTATATTCCCTACGTGTTAAAATTAATAAAAATATGTTTCTTAATTTTAACTCGTTATCATTTAAACAATGTTTAACAAACAACATATTAAATTAAACGCAATAACTTGCTTATGTTCAGTACAATAAACACTTTCCTACATAGAAATCTTAAAATACAAACAAATATTCACTCAGAGTTGTTTGTTTATGATTTAACACAATAAATAAAATAAATGTTTTCTGTTGTGACAGAAACGTCAAATTGACTTAATAGTAATAACAATAATAGTTAATATGAATATGAAATAAATTGTGCAATGTCAGTTGAAAAAAAAAAAAAAAAAAAAAACGAAAATAAACAAAAAATCTTTAGGCGCAAACAATATTCAAAATTTTATTTGAACATTAGAGAGAATTATTAGAAAAGTGTGTGAAAAGGCCAAGTTATTTTATATAATATGTTTAAACTAAGTTTAAACTTCAGATATCATTGGTTACATAAAAATCACAAAACAATTCAATAACAATTGTTTTCCAACTGGAATTCGTTAGCGTTTATATCATTTCGAACAGTTGGGATAGATGGGGGACCATTAGCCACTTTTTTTTAAGTTTCCCCTTCTCACAACCATAAACAATAATTTTGTAAATTTACTTCAATTCTTTTGGTACTTTTTTGTATTTTTTTATGAATTTCTGAAGTGATAAAAAACGGTGATACTATTACGCATTCAGGGATGGGACAGAATCATAAAAATAAAATAATAAAACATAATTTTTAGTTCATAGGATATTATTCTAATATTGCAATTGGCAAAAGAAATAAAAAATAATATAATCCACTTCACTTCTTGTAAAGTGAATAAAAATTCGATAAAATAATATAGAACCAAAATCGGTGCATTAGAGCATTAAATGATTAATAAAATTTGAATTTTATGAACGTCAAAGAGTGAAAAATCTATTCCAAGTAGTGTGTAGCCGACTTTAACACTCCTGTAGGTTAAGTTGGGTCCGACGCAACAGAAGTCTGGCAAATGATGGTGAAGTCTTATGCATCAATAAACTTTAAATTAATTTATTTAATTTAAAAAATCTGTAGTCAATTCCTTTTCATTACAAAATATCAAGTTTATAACATTGAAAAATATCTTTTTTAAAACCCAAAAACTGTGAAAGTTATTACCAGGGAAACCACAAATGCATTTTTTTTCCTGTACATTGAAAGAAACTATGGTTAAATTATTTCTCCATTTCAGAACAAATAAAGCATTATGGCATCGATTTTTAAGATCATAGTTTTGCACATTTCACCCTTAATGAAATATTTCTCAAATGTTTTTAAAGTATGTGTATAGCATATTTTGTTATTTTAAGAGCATATTTAACTCTTTTAGAGCATATTATCACTTTTTGCAGAGAATTTTTTTAATTTTGTATATCTCATGGTATGTTTTTAAAATCTAATCTGTACATCGGTGATATAAAAGTTTTAGTTTTATTTTAGAACTTTAAGAAAACACTTTAAAAAAAAGGAAATTTGTTTAAAAATTTCTTAAATAATTTGTTCTGAAGAGCAATTAAGTGCATATTTTTCGTTTTTCTCGCATAAAAAACTTTCTTTAGATCATATTCGTGGGTCCCTATCAGGGAGGTAGTGGGTGAACCTATCTTTCGCCTTGGGTATGTTATTTTTTTCTCTAAATTTCCAAAAATGAATTTATGATTTGATGGTAAAAAAATTATATAGAAATAATATATAGAATGGCTTGTAATACCTGTAAAAGATATTAAAAATCCCCATTTCTTAAATCTGGGAATCTTAAATCTGGGAAAAACATGTTTTTAAAATTAACTTATTTAGAGCTAACACTTAATGGCGTAGTTTAATGCCCAGTTTTATATTGTATACTTAAGTAAAAACTGATAAAAATATAATTTGGTATTTGTTGTTCAAAATGTTTTCAACAATGTTTTAAAAATAATTTATACAGAAAATTATACAGAAAAAAACTACTAGTTTTTGTTTGGTGTAAACGGCATATAAGAAACATTTAAATTAAAGCTCACATTTAAGTAATGTTTCGTTTTATAGTTTAATACTTTAGTTGATAAGAAAATAAGCTAAGAGCTTTAAGCTTTTATGTATTTACAATAGTGTTGTCCCAACTTTCCAAAAATTTTTCTTTAGTTAAAAATCATAAATATATTTTATTTATCCTAAAAAGTTTTATCGTAGTTATGTTATTTTTTTTTTACTGAATATCTTGAAAGATTAAAAGGAAACTTAAGCTTATGGGTTGTAAAATTAAAAAGGCGTTGGTGCAAAATATATAACCATAAAGAAAATATAAATTTAGAGAGTATTTTGAAATCTTTTAAAATAATTTTATTCGATTTTGCATTTTTATTTATTTTTCTTTATTTTCAATAAAAATTTTTAGATGTCAAACAATATTCATACTTAGGAAAAACTTAATGGATGGAACAAGTTTACTTAAGTTTTCAATCATAAAACAATTTTAAGAACTTAAGTACGATTTTGCCACTAAGTGAGCAGTAAACGGATTTTAATTATTTTTGTGTAGAGATTTGTAAAATTGTTATATGAGAAATTTTGAGTAAAAATATTTTCAAAAATTTGTTTTCTGACACTTACGTCTATTTGTGGTTTTATTAACGAATATTTATTCATGCAGTCTGTTCGCGTTAATCATTTTTATCAATGCGCGCAAAAGTATAAAATTGAAAGTTTCAAAAAAATTTTAAAAATAGATGTTTTGCATTATCAAAACCAAAACAACGCGATTTTATAGAACATCTAAGGTGCTATCAGCACATGTCAGAATTACTACAGCATTTTCGATACTTATACTTACACTAAAAATAAAAATTTTTAATTTTATTTTTTTCATAATTTCGTAAATAGCAAAAGATGTTTATTGGTTTAAAATCAATAAAAATAATGGGTAATATTTGGAATATGTTGCTGAAAATAATATAGTCGTATAAACCTTAAAAATAATAAAAAATTATTTTCGATGTAAAACTTATCACTAAATAAGATACTTGTTTAAAATTTTGATAAAAATTCACTAAAAAACTTTCTGTAAAGAATATTCACTTTTTGTGAAAGTGCTTCAGACTATGAACCGAAATCCACTAAATTAAGATTTGAAGAACTTTTTGTGAAAAAATGAAATATAATTTAAACGAGCAAAAAAAATCCTATTGAAATTTTGAACGCAATGTGGATAAACTTGTCCTAAAATTAAAGAATTAGAAAAAGTCCCACTTTTTTGTGCCAAAATTCCAAACTCCAAAATTCGTTAAAATTTCTATTGAAAATATTAAAAAAATTATATAGAACAGACAATAAATAAAATTTTATAAGTAAAAAAAATATTAATAAAATAACTTTTAATCGGATCAATATACTTATATGATTCTTTCAGAAATATTATTTAGAATTCTATAAGGAATCTAGTGGATATTTAAAAAAAATTAGAACCCAAATTAAGAACGTCAAGTTTAAAAAGAATATAAAAAAAGGAGACAAAAATGAGGGAAAAATTTATTTCATGTAGCGATTTTTTTTTAGCGATTTACATATATATATATATATATATATATATATATATATATAGGGTGATCCGGAGGTTCCCTACTTTTTTTAAGAAAAAACACAGAAAATTCAAATTTAATGGGGAATGTTTATTATCATTTGAAAGAACATTCTTTGGCATTTATTTTTTGAATATTATGTCTATCAAACGTTGGCCGTTGCTACGTCGCAGATGGTCCATCCGTTGAGTCCAATTTTCGATGACTCGTTCGAGCATTTCAACTGGTAACTGGCGAATGACACGCGTGATGTTTTCCTCCAAGGCCTGAATCGAAGCGGGTTTGTCCGTTTAAACTTTAGACTTTACATATCCCCACAGGAAAAAGTCTAACGGTGTGATATCACATGATCTTGGTGGCCAATCGATCGGCCCAAAATGTGATATTGTGTGCTCACCGAAGTGTTCTCTCAATAAATCCATTGATTGATGCGATGTGTGGGAAGTGGCGCCGTCTTGCTGAAACCAAATGTCGCCGAGATCACGAGCTTCAATTTCAGGCATCAAATAGTCGGTTATCATGGCACGATAACGGTCGCCATTGACGGTTACGTTCGCACCGGCATCATTTTTAAAGAAATATTGACCGATGATTCCACCGGCCCACAAACCACACCAAACCGTTGTTTTTTCTGGATGAAGTGGCAGTTCTTGAATCTCTTCAGGTTGCTCTTCGTCCCAAATGCAGCAATTTTGTTTGTTTACATACCCATTGAGCCAGAAATGGGCCTCATCGCTGAACAAAATTTGCCTCGAAAACGCCGGATCTTCTTGGAACTTTTCAAGAGCCCATAGAGCGAAGCGATGTCGCTTGGGAAGGTCGAGCGGCTTCAGTTGTTGCACAAGCTGTATTTTGTACGCTTTTAAGATGCGCCAAGTCGTTCCATACGTCAGTCCGAGTTGCTGCGAACGGCACCGAATCGACTCTCCACGGTCTTTGTGTACACTATCAGCTACGGCCGCTATATTTTCTTCACAGCGTGCAGGACGTGGTCTATTCGGTCGAATATTATCCAATAATCAATGCTGGGTCTCAAAATGGGTGATGGTGTTGCGAATAGTACGCTCAGTAGGCCGATTATGTTGACCATAAGTTGAGCGAAGTGCACGAAACACATTCCTCAAAGAACGTGAATTTTCGTAATAAAGTTGAACGATTTGTAAACGTTGTTCAGGCGTAAGTCTAAACAAAAATAACATGACAGCATGACACGACTAACACGTGATCTGTCAAAAAAGGCTATTGAAAAAAGTATCTTTAGTTGAATCACCCTTTATATATATATATATATATATATATATATATATACTGAAAGTAAACAAAATTATATTTTTTCCTGCATTTCGAATGAACCAAACTGTTGGTTATTTAACCAACCACATTTATTTTATTTATTTATATATATATTATTTTTTTTTTTTTCAAATTCAAACAAGTTAAAAAAATTCTTTACAGAAATTTTCATTTAAAAACGTTTTTATTCAAAACAATAATTTATATGTATAACAATTTATAATAAAAATCTTTAATTCATTTTTTTCAAAGTGCATTTAAATATTATTTAAGCACAACGAATTACATAATTATTATATGAAAAATACTGGCAAACAGAATGCTGTAAATATGCATTAACGTCATCTATGCTAAATTAAAAAAAAAAAAAAAAATAAAATAAGAAATAAGAAATATATGCAACCTCCATATCATCCCGCAAAAATTTCAAGCATTAAACATTTCGTCATTAAATAATCAATCATTAATTTAGCAAAAACAAAAAAAAAGAGGTGTTATTACAAAAAAATATTTATAAATAATATTATTTATGGAGTTACAAATATTATTTCTCATAACTGAGAATATTTCCAAATAAACACAAAAATATTTGGCAAATTGCACAAAACAAAAAACTGTTTACTCATTTACTTTTTGTTATCTATAGAAATTACAAATATTTTTTTTTTTTAATTAAACAATTAAAAACCTTCATTTAATTCTGCAATTCTGTTAAACAACTTTAACAGAAATGTTATTTATAGTTAATAACAATTTTTCATTTTTATCTTGAACGAATATAAAAATAAAAAAACAGCAAAAATTGTAAATAAAAAATTTTTAAAATTTTAAAATTCTTCATAAATTTAAATAAAGAAACTTGTTTTAGATTTTAGTATCAAATCATCAAAAAAAAAAAAAAAGTTAAAAAAAATTTAACCAAGACGAAAAAAAAAAAAAAAAAACAGCAGCGTGTTCATCACAAACTTTAATTTGTTTATAAATGTGGTCAAGATTCAAACTGGTACACATGTCGCGGCCATTGTGATCATTTTGTAAAGTTCAAGAGTCATAGTGACCGTCAGTAGCACATCAAAACCACGTTTTTTGTACTTTTTATATCTTTTTATACACATGTGGTCATTAAAATAGGTACTAAATTTTTTTTATAAAAATCGAAATTTTTTAAATAATTTTTATTAAAATGCATTTGTTTTTGATTATTTGGTATATCTAAGGAACAATTTACGAAATTATTTAATTAGACAGAAATAAATCCATATGTATAAGTATCTACTGATATCGGCCGAAAATTAAAATCCAACTGGTACGGAACAATTGCAATGTGTTATACCATTAATTATCTTAAGAAAAATTAAAATTTGTACTTTGGTTATTATAATTATGTAGTTTCTTATGTGTTCTACACTTTTTGAAATATCTTTTCTATTTTATGAGCCATAAAATTCTGAAATCTTCTCCAGACATATTGTATTAGGAATTTTATATTTTTTCCTAAAATTTTAGAGTTATGACCACGAAACTATTTGTAAATACTTTTTTAGATCTTCCTGAAAGGTTCCATAACGGCTTCAATCCGGTAATCAAATTGGCCAACGAAAAAATGCTATTTGATTACTTTGGAATTAGCCCTTCACCGGTTTAGGAGATAATTTTGAACCATTATTTTTCTGAAACCCTACCAAACTAAAATATTCTTTACAGGATAAGATAACTTAACGTTCAATGAAAATTATTTTCAATTTTTATCTGAATTTTTTGCATTAAAAACTATTATGAGACCAATCTCTGTCACACACGTTGTACTACTAATCTATACCAAATGCGCAATTTTGCTGAACCATTTCTTCGTAAATATTTTTGTTAAATATTGTCCTATTAGTCATCTAACGTGTTTTTTTTTTGAATCGTATATCCTGTTTTTGCCCTTCACTTCCCAGTTTACACACCAAGAGTGAGAGTTTTAAATTGGGCGTGGTTTATCAAAATCTGTCTTAGAAATCTTGAAGTATCGTATGAAACCTAAAAGAAAATGATATAAAAAGTTATAATAATAATAATAATATCAGTAAATATGTGTTTTTCAATATGATTCCAACTAGGATTGTCATTCGAACAGAAATTTTTCGATTATTCGATTATTCTTTTTATTCGAACTAACAAAATTTTTCAATTTAGAATAAAAAATTATTTGATAAATTTTTAACGATTAATCGAATAATCGAATAATTTTTCAAAATAAGTTTTTGTTAAATTATTATATTGTACACAAATTCCTTTCTGAAATTATTAGTGTAAAAAGTTTTGTTGTTGTCGAAAATTATTGAAAAATTTCGGTTAAAGCCTTTTATGGACACTGAAGTCACAGCATTATTTGGAAAAAAATACACTAGGTTTTCTAAAGAACTCAATCAAGTAACCAATAAATAATATTAAAAAATTTAAAAAACAGTTTTTAGCAGTATTGATCATTTATGATTTTATTTAGAAAAATCTAAAAAGAACAGAAAACTAGATTTGCTTTTAATGTTATTCCTACTGTATTGCCACCATCAATAGTAAGTGTAAGGATTTTTTTCACATCTACTTTTGTTTAAAAAAAAAAAAAAAACACTTAATAAAATTCTTTATGAATGATTATTTTAAAAGAAATTTAATTCAATTATATAGTTTTTCTGAAATTTGAATATAGTCTCAATTTTTGTAATTTTTTTGTTTTATCATAATTAATTTTTATTTTTAGATTTATTTTATGTTAATAAAATCAACAATTTCTTTGAAACATACTAGTTTTTGCATTTTTTTAACTTGTATATAATTATTTGAACAATATATTTTAGTCTTTATTCGTTCGATTAATCGAAGAAAATCAATTTTATTCGATCATACGAATAATAAAGAAAAATTATGAAATTTTATTCGATCAACTAATTCTAATGCATCGCCCAAAAAAATAACTTGTTCTTAAAAATTTTAATTGAAATTTTGGACCAAACAAAAAATCTCTATTGAAATTCTTCGATTAGATCTAGAAAATCTTATCGTAAAAAAAATAAATCAGAATTTCGGAAAAAAATGATAAAAATACTCTTGGGAAAACTTTGCAAAAATTAATCAATTCTTTATCCCATAGAATAGAAAAATTATTTCGGAAATGTGTAGGATACATAAGACAATACATAACTATTATAATAATCACAATTTTCTTATTTATCCTTGCTTTTAATCTTTAATAGCCAGGAAAATTTTCATAATTTGTCCATATCAGTAATTCCTTAAGATGTTACCTAAGTCTAATGAATTAATTTAGTTAACCTATCATTTGATGTAACAAATAATCAAATGAAAATCGTTTGCTAATAATATTAGTTAAAAAATAAGGATATTTATAAAAATTTTATGCCGTACCTATTTTAATGATCACATGTGTATATTATAAAACTATTTAAGCCAATATTCTCTCTTTTTATCTCTCTATTAAAAGCTCCTTGCTCTTACTCTCTTAAAATGGCAGATGTAACCAAATATTTCAGTGAGTTTTTCCAAATTTATCTTAAAAAATCATTAATATGGTCGTTTGGTCATTTCAATTTTCCAAGGAGTAACAGTGTAAATGATTGTTGAATACTTGTTTGTCTGAAAATTTAATTTACTAGCAAATGTCAGTAACATTATTATATTGGAAAGACTTCTTAAAATAAAAACAAGCGATCAATCGATGTTCATTCTGTTTTATTCATATTGCAGATTTTTCTTTTTTTTTTTTTTTTATTAATTTTTAATATTATTTTTGATGTTAAGTATATTTCGTTTTTATCGGGGCGGTCGGTTGGTAGTACGGCTTGTATTTCTGTTCGTTTCATTGTTTGAATTTTTATTTTATTTTTATCGTTTTTGCATGTGTAGAGGGTCTCTTCTGATGTATTCGGAGTTGTTGTCTGATGTCGTTGTTTGTCACCATTAATCGTATATCATCATATGATGTGGTCAAACAAGTGCACTTTAAAACAAATTAATAAATAATGTAGTTATTTGTTGTTTCTTTTTTAAGTCTTTTGAGTTTTTATTTTTTAATATTTAATATTTTTGTTAACAATGTTAAAACAAATATTATAATAACGTTTGTATAAATAAGAGATATTTATTACATATTTACAAATAATGTATGTTGAAATTTCGAGATTAAGAAAATAAATTTTACTCGTAGTAATTTATGATAAAAGTTAATGAAACAAGTTTTTACAAAAATTAATCAATGTAATAAAATAAAATTTCGTTTCCATTTTTATTTTTTTTTTAAATTTCTATTACATCGTGTCAACATAAGTGGGCATTTAAAGTCACTATGATACCAAAGGTGGCAAGGTCAAATCTTTCAGATGTTTTTTACAGTCGATGATCAGCCTAGATTTGATATAATGTCCCTTTAGATCCTTAAATATACAGTGATGTCAAAATAAATTAAAAAAGAAAAAGAAATATATATATATATGTGTGCTAAAAATTTTATTGTAATTACATAATTACTTTTTCTTTAAATGAAAACTTAACAAAATTAATGCAAACGCATAAATTAAATTTTTGATCGAAACATATGCGGACCTTATAAAACAATCACCAAAAGCAACCTTCATAACCAAGGAAAAAACTGTAGGATCGAATTTTAAGAGAAAATCTTTACATCTCTGGATGGAATGCGAATTATTTATAGAATGATTTTGTACCTTTTATCAGAAAAGTTAAAAAAAGCTGGCCTGAAGATTCAAAAAAGCTTTTTAAGTTCCGATTGGGTATGCTAGAAAATATGTGGAAGGAAAGGAGAGGACGAAAATTATTGTGATTAAATTTTCTTTTTACAATATAAATGCCGTCTAAAGAACGAAAAAGTGCCGGACCTATCGAACTTTTTACAATATTCTGGTTAGAGATTCCATAACACGGATATTATGGAAAGCAAGTGTCGTCATTTACTTTGCATTTAACAGCTGTTCTAAATATACAACCTCGTGTATTTTTCTAAAAATGGAAAAAAGTGAATTTCGAGTCCTCATTAAACATTATTTTTTTGCGAAAAAAAGCCGTCAATCAAAACAAGAAAAAGCTCGATAAATACTATGGGGACTCTGCACCATCGATTTCAATCTTAAGAAAGTGGTTTACTGTCTTTCGTTGTGATCGTACAAGTACAAATGACGCTGATAGTTCTGGATGGCCAATTGAGATCAGTATACCCGAAAATGTCAAAAAAATCCACGATATGGTGTTGGCCGTCCGAAGAATTAAAGTGCATGAGATTGTTGATGCCATAGGCATTTCATATGGCAGTGTGATTTCGATTTTAAATGATCAGCTGGGTTTAAGAAAGTTGTCTGCAAGATGAGTGCCGCATTTGCTCTCAATTGACCATAAACGTGAACGTGTGACAACTTCAAAGGATTGTTTGGAGTTGTTTAACCGCAATCAGAATGAGTTTTTGCTGCGTTTTGTAATTGTGGATGAAACATGGATCCATTACTGTACTCCGGAGACCAAGCAGCAGTCTAAACAATGGGTTTCTCCGAATGAACCTGTTCCGAAGACGGCCAAGGTAAGTTTGTCGGCCAACAAGGTGATGACAACAGTTTATTGGGATGCACGCGGGATAATCCACATCGATTACCTTCAAAAGGGAAAAGCAATAAACGGCGAATATTTGCCAACTTATTAGAACGATTTAAAAGAAAACGACCCCATATGGCCAAGAAAAAAGTTATTTTTCATCAAGATAATGCACGGGTGCATACGTGTGCAGTCTCAATGGCAAAACTCTATGAATTGTGCTACGAATTGGTACCTCATCCGCCATATTCTCCGAATGTAGCCCCAAGTGACTACTTCCTATTTCCAAACTTAAAGAAATGGCTCGGTGGAAAGAGATTCGGCTCCAACGATGAAATTATTGACCAAACAAATGCCTATTTTAAGGACCTCGAAAAATCATATTTTTTAAGCGAAGTAAATGATGACACTTGCTCAAAATTTGACAGTAGGAGGTACTTGATGGGAATAGTGTTGCATTTCATATAACTACGAGGGAAGTTTGAAAAGTCATGGACTTATTGATCCGCCCTCGTATTTTATTTTTTTCTTGCTTTTTTATTTTTTTTATACAATATACTATTTATATGATTATTTAACAATTTGAATTATATTACTTTAAATAAATAAAAGCTATACAAATTAATAAAAATCAAAAGAAGACAAGGTTTTTATCTCTGAAAAATTGATGTTTGTGAATAGCTTGCAAATTGCTTTAGAAAAGCTAATAATCCATTAAGTAATAAATTGTTATTCTTTTATCTACTAAAAATAATAAAAATAAAATCTCAGTTAAACTCATTTAATCGAAATTCAAGAATAATATTTTATATTTTAAAAATAATTTTATTTTATTATAAATTTTAATAGTTGAAACAATATTTGTTTTAAAAACTTCAATATATGGATGACTTTGTGTTTTAATTTGTTTTGTACATCAATGTATGTATAACCTAGAATGTATGTATTACTAGAAACATGTCTTGCATTATAATATCTAGGTAAAAATAATGTTAATAATGATGTTGATGATGACGTACTATGTGTTTGGGTCTGACATATTTATATTGCATAAAACAAAAATATAAAAAGAAAAAAAAAAAAAAAAATAACAACATGTGAATTGTATGCAAATATTGTGATGAGATGTGATGTGGAATGTTTTTTTATTATTTCTCATATAAAGAGAAAAAAAAAAATATATAAAAATTAACTTGGTCTTACAAGAAGAGTTCATTTATTTAAAAGTATTTGATATTAAAATAAAATAGAAAACTATAATAAATAAAATGCAAAAATTATAAAAAAAAGAAAAGATAAACTAAAAACAAGAAATAAAAATAAAAAATGACACAAGAATCATTAACAAACATGTTATAGACACTTAAAGGGTTTCGAATGCAAAATTACTTAATACATACATACATATATAAATACATACATACACCCATGCATATATACCTACATACATATGTATATATACACACTTGTTGTTAAAATAATATAAACATTTATTTCCACATTGATATTAGCACGTATTTATGTTTAGATACGAGTATTTACTATCAATTACTGCGATTACTAATAAAAAAATATTTGTTGCTTCAGTCTTTTGATTTTACACTTTTTAACAATTCAAGAAATGAAAAAACACAACTTTTATGATTCTAATAATTAGGTTATTCTTAACATAAAACTTTTTTCTTTGTTATAAATTTCATCATAATTTCATTGTTATTTTAAATTTTGTTATAAACTTTTGTAGCAAAGTCGCATTAGGTGAAGAATTATAAAGATAAATATTAGAACTAGAATTTACTGGATATTTTTTTGTGACCTACAGAACTTGTTTTATATTATTTCAAAAGTTGTCAGTAACTATATTATTTTATATAGGTGAGAAAATTTAAATATTTCATTTTTTTTCGACAGAATAATAGAAATTATAAAAATTTTATTTAGGTAAATTAAATATAAAACAAGTAAGAAATATAAAGTTGTTCAAGACCGACTATATGATAATTTTAACAAGATATCTTCAAAATTACGGCCTGTATTATGTTCACAAGTTAGCGACGGACATCGTTAAATCATATTAGAAAGTGATTCTGAGCATACTTTAAGGTGTAGGTTCAAAGATTTATTCTGGGCGTTACAACCATCAGCACATAATATGTATATTAGAGCAGAAAAAAAATGTTTCCTTAACTTGTAGAGAAAAATTATTATCTGAATACCTTTTAATGTTTGGAAAATTGTAAACATGTTTAATTAGATGAGTTTAATTAACGTGCTATTAAAGGGAGTCCAAGGTCAAACATAATTTAAAATTGTATTTCTAATAAGAACAATTTCTAAAGCTAAAAATTTCTGCAAAATCTTAGTATAAATATTGCAGACTTAATATACATATGTATTATGGTTTTCAAACATATAACTTTTGCAATAAATATTTCAAAGTTTTATTCTATTTGATTTTTTACACAATTCTATAGTTTTAATTAATATTTGAATCGATTCAATTAACAACTTGATTAAGTTTTAGTAAAATTCCAATCATATTTGTTATTTATTGGGTTAAAAAAATAATTGAAATTTATATGAAGTCAAACAATAATTTGAATTTTGATTTGATTTTTGAAATCTGAGATTTGAAATCCATTTTTATTTTTTACTGTGTAATTTTTAAGAACAATTTTTTTAAGAACTTTAAAATTTCAAAAAAGACTCGCTAAGCTTTTAAAACATCATCATATACATATTATATTAAAAACAAATTAAAAAATAATAATAATTTTTAATGTTTTTTTGTGCACTTAAAAAATATGATTCTAACAATTTAACTATTTTCATAAAATATGTTCTCCTGTCTATATTTTTAAGCGACCGGTAACCAATTTAGTGTCAAATCAATCTATATAATGTAGATATTAAAACTATTTTTTAGATTTGAAAAACCTCGTATGACTTTCGTCTATACCGATGAATTTGAAATTTCCTTAAAAATGTAAACTTTTTCAACCAATGCTGGACATAATGCGCAACTCTTAATTAAATCAATATTTCTTTTTTTTTTTAAGACTTGTCTTATGAAATATGTACAATAAATATTTTATTAAATAGATTTTGAGAAAAAAAAAAAAAAAATCATCCATTTTTCGTAATAAGTAATTTCAAGATGTTGGCTTTGATGATTTCTCTCGGCTAGATAAATTAAGATAATTCAAAAAATTTTTCAACATATTTTAGAATATACTGGGAATTATATAAAATAAGAAATTACATGCTTTTAAAGCTTTTTCATGATCGAGGTGGTTAACTTTGATATCCTGTAGCACACCCCATATTACAACAGGATGACTATAATATACATTTTCTTAACTGATTAAATCTTTCTCTACAAATTTTTCATACAACTCGATCCAACAACTAGTTTGGAAGATAAAGATAACACATTCTTAGACTAAAGTTTTTGGAAATGTAGTTTCATAGCTATTTTAATCTATGATTTATTAATATATTTTATATTATATTTTATTTGGACCATACTATCTGGGGCAAACATGAATAGTTTCAGTAAGTTATTGGAGATAAAATCATGTGAGTTCTACAGTTTTTGACCAATTTGAGAAAAAAAAAAATAATAATAAATCTTGTTATATTTACAATACAAATGCCGTTCAAATTTATTGCAACGATATATATGTTTTTATAGAAAAATTTGTAGAAATATATATATTCCTTTTTTTTATGATAAGATTTATAATTGGAACCTACCTTTGATTACTTTAGTCTACCATCCATTTTGGAAATATGAGTGATGACTGTTAAATATTTAAATAACCAATAGTGATAAAAGGAGGATGATGTTGCGAATGTATCTTTTTCTATGATGCTGAAGAATCTCTTACCAGCAAAAAAAGAAATATTATTTTATCTGAAATTAAAAGGAATATATTAATAAAAAATACAAATAAATAACAGAAAATAAAGCCTGTGAATCAATTTCAAATGATTATATAACTGTAAAGTTTTAAATAGTTAAAAGTTTATAAGAACCCAGCAAAACAATTTGAATATTTGAAAGCAATAAAAACTGATGGAAGCAATATATTTTGCTTACTTAATTGTATATACATAGCTTCCAAGAATGCAATAACGTAAGTTATTGACTGAGTGCAAAAGACACTCTTCCTTACCATAATGCTTCAAAGAAGCACTAAAATCCATTTCTATTGCTTCTAGGCGGTTTATCTCGAACAAAAATCATGCATTATAAATGTATGAAGCATTATGGTAAGGAAGAGTATCTTTCGCACTCAGTCTCAGTAACTTACACTATTGAATTATTGGAAGCTACATGCAATTAAGTAAGCAATCTATTGTTTCCATTAGTTGTTATTGCTTTCATTTTTTTGCGGGGAAGATTTAACTGCAGAAAATTATAAGTGTCATCTATTCTTTGCTTTCTAATTATTATAAGCTTAACTTAACTAACAATTAAACCTCAACTTGTATTGAACAGTTTTCTCCACTTAATGTTATTTGACATCCATAACGAAGAATGTAATTAAATAGTCAATTATCATACGACAACTTAAGTATGATATTTTATAAAATTATGCAACGATACAAAGTGGTTCCAAAACGCTTTTTTCTGGAAATAATTCTGAAACTTGTGATTCGTTAAAGATATCCGAATAAAATTTGACATAGCCAGAGCTAAGATGTTTGCGAGTTGATATGGAGAAACACAGTACCCTAGCGGGTCAGGGGGGTAGTGGGTGAACTTCCAAAGTTGGCCATCTCGGATGTCATATTCTTAAAAAATCGTCAAAATTTCATTTATGATTTTTTGTAAAGAAATTTTATACATAGATAGTCCTTGAAAATCTCTACAAAAAATACGCTTACATGTGCAGGTTGGTTATTTCTTTACGTATAAGAGATATGTAGGTCGAAATAAATTTTACCTCATTTTTGGCCTCGTCTTTTATATTCTTTTAAACTTGACGGGCTTAATTTGGGTCCGTATAAAATTTTAAATAATATTGCTACAAGAATTATATAAATATATGGATCCGGTAAAAAGTTATATTGGTCTGAAGTTGAAAATTAAAAAAAAAATCCACATTTTTTAAAACAATGGCATACCCGAGATTATCAATTTTGGAGGTTCACCCCCCAACACCCTCCTCCAAATCAGCTTAAAAACACCTCAGCTCTGGCCATGTAAAATTTTATTCACACATCTTTAACGGATCACAAACTATAGAAATATTTCCAAAAAAAGCGTTTTGGAACCACTGTGCGATAATTATTTAAAATAAAACCTATGTGGACTGTAGTGGGAAGGGTGTTTAATCAGCAATAATCTGTTTGTTTAAACACAAAATACTATAAAATATATTTAATTATATAAAGAAAAAGAAAACGAAAAAACTAAAATGTTTAAATAAATTAAAGAAATTGAATATTCATTTTATGACAATTTAATATTTTTAACTACAACTAATAAATATTAATATATTCTCTAAAGCAGGGGTTCTCACAAGCAACAGCTTCACGACCCCCTTGAGATATTAGAACTCGAGAACGACCCATCGCAATTCTTGTGTAATAATTTTACACCAAAAATATCAAACATGTTTTTCAACCAATGTTATAACAGACCAAAGTTTTAAAATTTAAGTTTAAATTCTAATTGGGACTCGTTTAGGAAAATGTGTTAAATAAATAATTTCTTAATTTGATATTAATCTTAAATCATTCTGAAGTCTAAAAGTAAATGCGTACTTTTTTATGTAAAGTAGAATATTCGAAAAATGGAGAAGTTATTTTGAAATCATTCTTAAATTTAAAAACAAATTCAACTTAGAACTAAGTAATATAAGCTCTGTTCCAGTACAAGTCAGATTAACAATTTTTAGTTATAAATTGCTTTGTATTTTTTTTTTTTGACAATCTCTACTTTAATAGAGCTACAAATATATTGAAGAACTATGTTTGAAAATGTTTTGATTGCTTAATGTTGTTTAATTAATATATTTTTCAATTTGAGAATAAATTTTTGTTTTTGTTTTTATTTATATTTTCATTTATTTATACTTTTGACATTTGAGAAGTTTAATTTCGTATCATTCTTAATTTGAGATCAAGCTTTCGTGTTAATAGGAAAACATAAAATATAAAAATTGTAAATAAAGTATTGCTGATATATCTGTTTTATTTAGAAGTAAGAATAGGTCACACGTTTTAAGTAACTTTTTAAAAAAGTAACGTTTCCACTAAAGTGTGAAGATCGATCCATAATTGCATTAATCTCTCAAACTAATCTTGGGCTTAATCGTTCATTTTACTGTTGTCCATTTTTGTTCAGAACAATTAAGCTTATTCTGAACAGTCTGACTGAACGAACCGTTTTCTTTAAATTATTGAGCTGTGATTACAAATGCTTTTGCAAATAAATTTGTTAACATATTATTTTCTTTTATGAATAATAATAAAATAATAGTAATAATAATAATTAATTTAATTTTTACTATTTTTTTTTATTAGTTATACATTTATACCAAACATATCGAAATATATATATTTAAATTATTTTAATATTATTAAGAGAATAAGGAACAACTTCACATTGTTCATAGAACTGAATTGTTCAATTTAATATGTTCGTTCATGAACAACCCAACTCTATTTCAAATTGACACACATAGTTGTAATTTTGTTTATCTTTGATTTGTACTACATATCAAGATATTTTATGAGAACATAAAAAGAAATTAATGTGTATTATTGCTGTTTAAATAAAAAAAAAATGCTTAAAATTTTATATTTAAGTAAAAGACCTTTTCGACCCCCTTAGAATGTTTGCATGGACCCCTTGTGGGTCGCGGAACCTTATTTAAGAACCCTTGCTCTAAAGTATACGACTATATAGTTAATGATAGATGCTTCTTTATGTTATCATTATTTGAATTATTTTTTGTTTGTCCATTAAGCTTTGTTTTAAAACGTTTTGAAAATATTCTACGAAATTAAAAAATAATTAAAAATTGTATCTTTTATTAAGAAAATAATAATTATTTTTTTTTTTGTATTTTATGCAGATTTTTAAATGTTTTTAGATGTTTCATGTTTCATATTTTTAATAATTTTTTACTTGTTTAATAAGAACTTCTTTACTATTATTATTTTTGAAAATGTTTATTTTAAAGAAATCGTCATCTTCATTATCATTATGATTATTATTGATCTGAAACTAAGATCATGATGCTAATGATATAAACAATTATATTTTGTAAAACTTATACATTCTCATTATAAAGCTCTTATAAATTACTAATACATATGTAAAGATAGTTTCTTTATTTATTCATACATTGAATATAAATAAACACAAAATGAACAATATTATTAACTTAAACTAAAGAAGATGATATTATAGTGGGTTTTTTTTTTCGTTTTGTTCAACAACCATCTTCAAATATATAGACAAAAAAATAAAAAAAAAACTGAATATAAAATAAAAAAGCACTAACAACAACATTATTTCCAACATCATGTGCATGCTCTGAACTTGTTTTAGCTTTGTATGTATGTTAAGTTTTTCTGCTTATGTATGAGTAACAATATAAGTGGCTATAAAATACTTTGCGCCTCGCAATTGATTTTTGTTTTCGTTCGCCAGTTTCAGCGTTTGGTTGTTAAACTACCAAACCCGGTCATTTACAAAATAAAAACAGCAAAAAACAAATTTGACTTAAGTGTAAAAGAGTGTAAAAAATCCCAAGGTAAGAAGAAGACGATGAAGAAAAAGGAGCTAATAAACCTCATATTTAACTAAAGGATAACAACAAGTTGTTTATAGAATTAAAAAAATAAAATTACAACAGTGTAAAAGAATATACAAAATCATTTTAAATGGATTATTATTGATTACATTGATTTATTGAAAAAAATTAAGAAAATAAAAATGAAACAATAAAAAACTTTTATATAAAAAGAACTGTTTTAAAATAGTGTTGTAATTTCAACAGTTTAAGTGAACAACGAAAATGTTTTAAAAACAATTTTAATAAAAAAATAAATAAAAAAAAAAATTAAAGAAAAAATTTCACAGAATTGTAAGAAAATGTTTTAACATGACAAACAAGTTTGTTGCTTAAGTCTTTTGTATTTTCCTTAGCTTGTGGTTGTATGTGTGTTGGCTATGAGTTTTTTTTTCTTGGGATTTGCTGTCATAATTATTTTTTGAATTTTGTCTTTTAAAAGCAAATGAAAATGAAAATAATATACGATTCTTGAAAGAAAAAATATGTGTCAATCATGCAACATTAACACAAAAAAAAAAAAAAAAAAAAAAAAAAAAAACATGAATTGTGCAACATTAATATTTTTTTCTGGAAAATGACAATAATGATAATCACAAATTGAAAATTTATTCAAAATTCTGTGCTTTATTTTGTTCTTTGAAGAAATAAATATTTTGTGTGACTAAAAAAGTAAGAATTTTTAAACTAAATTTCTGTTGTTAATAAAATAAATTTTTAATAAGCAATAAAATATTAAAAACTATAAATTTTGAAAATATTACTTAAACTTTGCTTAAATTTAAAAGAAATACTGTTCGTAATTAAATCCAATAAGAATTTTTTACTAAAATTAAATATAAAACCCAATGGAATACCAGCCTTAAACTTAATGCCAATTTATTTAAGGAAATTTCAATTCCAGCAAAATTTATTTCGGTTTAAAATTTAATTTCCTTTAAAAATAACATTTCATTTTTGTGCTTATTGGGAAAAAATTAAAAAATATTTGTCATGAATTTTTATAATGATTGGCATTTGATTTATAGCATTTGTTCATCAACTAAAATTTTTAATTATTATTTAAAAATTATAGTTTCAATGGCACAAAAAGTTTTAAAAAATTAAAATTTTAATTTTTTGGTTTCATAATTATTGCATTATTAAACTGCTGGTGTAGCTGGCACTATAATGTTAGTATTACTGTCATATATATTTTGCCCTAATTTTGATCTTGACACCGATTTGGTCGATTTTAGAAAATAAAGAACCAGTTCTTTTTGATGAACAATATAAGTTATAGTCAAATCTTTAATGAACAAAAATTTTTAGAAACCAAAAATATAAACTAAACTGTTAGTTATTTATCCGTTTCAGACAATTCTAAGAATTTTGGCATATTTTAACATAATTTGATGGTAAATCCTTATTTTAGTAATGTAAATGGCGTATTTTTACATATTTTATACTTAAGAACATAATTTTTCATATATTGCATTAAATAGCATAACTTTGCATATTTTATACTTAAGAAACAAATTTTGCATATTTTGCACTCAATAGAAATTGTTACATAATTTAACATTAATGAAATTTTCCTTTTACTTTCACTACGTTTTTCAAATTCGATTTCCTAATAATTTTTAATCTTATAAATTGATAGAAAAAGAAAATATTTCTTAGCAATTGATAATAAAAATTAAATTATTTTTTTAGAATAAATAGCAGAAAAAATATTTTATGAATAGGGCAACCAAAAATATATGAAATCATATTTTTTTCTGGGTTTTAAATGAACCAAACTGTTAGTTATTTATCAGTTTCAGACAATTTTAAGAATTTGGGCATCGATTTATTGCAGCATATTTTTCCATATTTTAATCTCAATAACGTATATTTGCATATTTTGGGCTAAGCAGCATAATTTGTCATGTTTCCATAGAAAATCCTTATTTTATGGCATATTTTAATAATTATGCATATTTTATAATTAAGAGCATTATTTTTATATATTACACTAAAGAGCATAATTTTGCACTTATGGGAAAAAATGTTCATATTTTTCAAAAAATAGATTTTTACCATTAGTGAAATTTTCGTTTTACTGCCAAATCCAATTCCCTAATAATTTTCATCTTATAGATTATTTTTTAGCAATTGCTGGTAAAATCAAGTTATTTTGAGCACGGATAGTTGATAATTTAAAACTTAACCAGAAAAAATAATATTTTAAGAGCATATTTTTTTAATTGTAAATTAAAATTGGTTGCCCTGTTGATGAGCATTTTAGAGACATATTTTCCGATTTTAATAGAATTTTTTATACCAATAAAACACTTCTTTTAGAGCATATTTTTATTTGTCCTGAATATAACTATTACTATCAAAGCAAATAATTTAAATTGTAACCAACAACTTTTTTTATTCAAACTCTATTTCCAGTTTATTTCCAGTTTATATGAAAAACAAAAGTGTTTTGGAATTTCAAAGAAATTTATATTCAGAAAGCATTTTAATACCTATGAATATCAAGTTTAAAAATGATGACATTTTGATCATTAAATATCACGTATGTTTTCTTTTTAATAAAAAAAAAGAAGACATTTATAGAACAGCCATAGACGATTAGAATTTTAATTCAAAAAACTATTATTTTATTCAATTATGGTACAAAATTTACTTATACCAGTTTTGATTGAATCTTCATCATATAAAATCAAGAGTTTTAAATTAAAAAATAATAATAAAAATAATTATGGAGCAAATCATATACAATATAAAAAGTATTTAAAAAATTATAAATGTTTTTTAGATTTTTTTTTATTAAGGGCTTAAGTTTATTGAATAATTGTAGAAGAATACAGTGTTAAAGTTTTATTGGATATTTGGCAGAATGGAATGCATTTTCTAGTCATCTACAACCGTCATCAGCACTCTTCAGCGTCCCACCTGATGATGATCGTGGCTAACTGTTATTCTTCTACAATTATTCAATAAACTGAAGTCCGAATACAAAAATTCTAAAAAACTCTATAAAAAGTTGAACAAATTTTACAAACTCATTTAAAATTATAAATGTTCATAAATTATTAAAAAATCGAAAAAAACTCATCACACAAATGCGCCAATGAACCAATCACAATGTCACTGTCAAAACGAATAAACATTGAATAATAATTTCAAAAATAAATAAATTTGTAGAAATATTTAATTTTATTTTTGACCATTCATAAGTCGTTAACATATTAAACCCAAACACGCACAAAAAAAAAACCTACACCACAAATAGCAAACATTACCAAATAAAAAATAAAAACAAATAATATAAAATCAATTTATTATAATGAAATAATAGCAGTAATTAATGAAGTTTAAAATTTGTGAAATTTAAACACACAAAAACAATAAAAATGTTAAACACTTTTTAGAAAGATAGATAGATAGATATGTAGATCGATAGACAGGCATAAAAACTAACTGACTGACTGAGTGAGTGATAGACAGTACGGTTTCTCCCCTAACTTGTAAATTATTGATTGTGTTTTCTTTAATCAAAAAATATTTAAAACAAAACAAAATATTTTATTAAAAACCTTAAACTACTACATTATAAAAAAGTAGCAATAACAGAAGTTTATTTAATGTTTGGTATTTGTTTATAAAGTAAATTTTTTTGAATTTACAATTTATTATAATTTATTATGTAGATTGTTTCAACATATATATTAAATTTAAATACTGATGATAATAAATTAGGAGATTTGTTTTCTTATGTGTAATTTTTCTTGCTTGATGTTTTCTTCGTAGATAAATTAATAAAATTTTTTCATTAACGGCTATTGGCCATAAATTGATTTTTAATAACTTTTAATAAAGTTATAGTAAATTTAAAGCTTAAGTAAATGGGATAAACAATATTTATGCAAATATTTATTTAACCTACTTGATATTTATGATAAAGTGAATTTTAAAAATTTATAGGCTTAAAAAAGATTAATTTACATCAAGTTGATATTTTTATATAGAAAATAGTTCAATAACCTTTTGGTTATTTAAATTTGTTGATCCTCTTTGGAATGTTAGCTATGAGCAACTTGAAAACTAAAAATATTTTTTCATGTTTTATATACAAGTCTCCCGAGGAAACGTTTTTTTGAGATTTCTATGTAGGAAGACACCTCAAACGATGTTATTAATGATCTGAATACGGGAAAAATATTTAAAAACTTTTTAAAAATCTCTGGTACATTTTAGTCAAAAAAAGATTCGAGTTTTTTCGCGAAATAGGTCTCAAAAAGATATGTTAGAATTTTAACCTGTAGGATTTTGTACCGCTAGAGGACTTTTTAGTGCATTTTGATGAACAAATTTTTTTTTTTGAAAATAATTTATTATGGGCCATACTTATTACAATGTAATTTTTTTATACTTTACCAATAAAAGAAGCAAAAGTATAAAATTTATATCTGTTTTGAAAAAAAACCTAATTTGTTTTCGCATGATGTACAAAAATGACGGTTATGGACCAATATTTTTTGCGAAAAAAAATTAATATTTTTCTCATAATCTGCTGAAAATGATCAGTTTTTTGATATCCATTTCGGGGCAAAACTCAAAATTTTTTTCTTTGAACAAAATGTTCTCGACCCATGACTTTCAATCGCTTGTAGGGAACTGAACATAAATTTAAAATTTTTTTTACATATTCTGCTCATTAATACGAATCATATGAGGCGTTTTCCTACAAAAATTTTTTTACAGCATACTCTAATATACATATTTTAGTTTTATTTTTTATTTGAATATAAAATAATATATAAAATATGTTTTATTTGGTACTAACTGCCTCTTTTTCTACAACAATTAAATTTTAAATACAAATATTCGAATTTTTCGTTCGACATAGAGAAATAGGCAGTAAAATATTTTATGCTGAAGTTTTTCAGAGTTTAAACAATTTGGTATTTCTAGAACTTAATATAAGTTTTAATACAAAATATACTCGTTTACTTAGTACCAATATTAGTTGGCTTTAATGAAACACAAATCTGATTGCGTGAATGACTTTTATGGAGGTTTAAGACAAAAAGCTAAAAAAAAGAAAAATTGCCAAAATTCTATTTACAACATTTATAAAATTACTACACATATATATTACACATCAACATGTCTAAAATACAAATCAAAAGTGATACGATACTGTTAATGACACCGAAGATAATCAAAATATTTTTCAATATGTTTTTAATATTTGACAATCAAAAAATGTATTGAAATGTTATTAATGGCCAAGAAATAATTAATGTTAAGGTAGTTAAAAATCAAAAGTTTAAAAAAAAAAATGTAAATTGTAAAAATTCCATTTTAAGTCCGATATAAAAAATAAATGCACACATATACCCTAAACAAAGGTATACAAAATACAAATTAAAGGAGCATCGATACGTTTTAAAATAGTGAACATAATCGGGATCAAAATTCTGATTTAACCTACCTTAAGAATATCGAGTAAAAAATTTTTTTGATATCTTTTTTTTAATTGCAATTAATTTATTTATGTATTCTTCATATACAACCATAAAAAAATTCTTTAAATGAAGTTAATAAATAAAAAGTTGCATATATTAGTTATATATGTATTTTTTTTTGTCATTGAAAATAAATTATAAATACACACCCAAAAGTGTTAAAAGTTGCATTAATTTTAAACGCATAATTATTTTTGAGTATCACTTGATTTGGATATAAGCTATAATAACAGCTGAAGATTGGTATACATTTGCACCGATTTCAATTAGCGCCTTGTGTGCTTCGACGATTTATGAAATATTAAAGACACCCCAATCTCAGGTCATGAATACTATTTATGTATTTTGTTTTTTGTTGAAATCTATTTTTCGCTTATTATAAATATAATTTCACATAAAACATAAAAAATGCTGGTATAAAGTATGCAAAATTTTAGATCGATTTTAAAGAGTTATAACGTTTTCGCAATTTAATATTTTATTATGCCGCAAAGATTCTAAAATGTAATTTGGAAACCTTTCTATCACGCGATTCTTTAGCTTCATTGAAATTACGCTGTGAGTGAGGCACCTCTTAGAACCATTCACGCTTTTTCTCCCCAAAATTTTAGTTCCACAACTTGTCCACAATATAATTTAACATTAGTCAACGACACATTGATTGAACACAAGTTGGCCTATTTCTACAAGTGTTTTTAGTTTACATTAGAGGAATTGGAGACATATGATAAAATTCACTATTACCGGAATCAAAAGAAAGAAAAAAACTTCTTATTTTCAAACACTTCTTTTTGGTTGTCAGTATAAGTATTAGACAATTTTTAGTACTCGATGTTTTTTTTTTTTAATATTTAATATTATTGAAAAAATAATTTTTAGTACAAAAAACTATTTTTGTATTAAACATTTATCATTTTTTACTAAAAATATTTTCTAGTATTAAAACATTTTTTAATACTAATCATAAAAAAATATTGTTGTACTAAAAATATGTTTACCCCAAAAATATTTTTTGTGGACTAAAAATATGTTTAGTATTAAAAAGTTTTTTAACTAAAAATATATTTAGTTATAAAAGAATTTTATTTTTGCAAAAAAAAAAAATACTAAAAAATTGTTTGTTAGATTTTCCTAAAAACATTTCTGTACTAAAAATATGTTTTGGTAAAAAAATATATGTTAAGTACACAAAAATAATTGTAATACTAAAAATATTTTTTGTACAAATAAATATTTTTGTACTAAAAATTTTGTATAAAAAAATTTTACCAAAAATATTTTGGTACTAAAAAATTTATTTTATTGTTTGTTTAGAACAAAAAATATTTTGTAACGAATTTTTTTTTTCTATAAATATTTTGGTACTATAAGAAATATGTAAAAATTTTTGTACTAAAAATTCTTTAGCTATTAAACAATATTGTTTTTTTTTTTTGGACTAGAATAACATTTTTTTCCACTAAAATTATTTTATGTATAATTAAGCAACCTATTTAGTACAAAAAATGCTTTTTTTTTAAGTTTTTTGAAACATATTTATATTACTAAACATGTTTTTTTTTTTTTTTTGTGAAATGTATTTAGTAATAAATATTTTTTTAGACATAAAAATAAATATTTCTTTTCACATAAATATTTTTGTACTAAAAAAAAATTTTCTTTTATTAAAAATACCTTATAAATATATTTTCCTAAAAACACTATTGAACTAAAAAATAAGATTAGTACTAAAAAACACTACAAAATGTGTTTTTAAGCTAATATTTTGAGTACTAAAAACATCTTTTTGTGCAATGTTTTCAGTACTAAAAAATATTTTTAGTCTAAAATATGAATTTAGTTTAGAAAAATTTTTTGGAAAAATAAATTTGTTTGTACTAATTATTAAAAATATATTTTGCACAAAAAATATTTTTAAAAAAATGGTAATAAAGAATTTTTTGTACTGCATTTTTTTGTCATTTTTTTGTTACAATTTTTTGTTAAAATACTAAATTTAGTTCTAAAAATATTTATTAACACAAATTTTCTATTAAAAATACATTATTAAATATATTTAGTACTACAAATTATTCTATTACCAAGAAAAATATTTAATACTAAAATATATTCTTTATAAAAATATTTGAAGTACTCAAAAAGATATTTTTAATTCTAAAGAAGTTTACAAAATAAATTTAGTACTAAAAACTTTTTTTGGTACAAAAGATTTTTGTGTAAAAAATTAATTTTTAATAAATTGGTTTTACTTAAAATATATTTTGTACTAAACATATTTTTGGTTTATTTCCAATAAAATTGTAGTATCAAACAATAGTTTTTAAAACTTAAAAATTTTTTTGTACTAAAAATGTTTTTTTTTATCAACTTTATTACTAAAATGTTAAAATTTTTAGTACCTATTTTTTTTCTGTTAAAACATGGTTCCAATTGCTATATATTCTTAAAACAAAAGTAAAAGTGTTTCCCTTTTAAAATTTTAAAATTCAAATTAAATTCACCTCAATGCCCTCCAATTATTGGAAAAACCACAAAAAAAAAAAAAAATATATATATATATATTAAAAAAATGCCTGAAACATTCAGTTTTCAATTTCAATATATAAGTTTAAAAATTTTTTTAAAGGTCATTGAGGTGTCATTGTCTATCAATTTGTCTGCCATGTAAAATTAAAATTCTTCTCATTTAACACACTCACACAAACACACACATATTTAATTTATAGCAAAAGGTGACGTAAATACAAATACATTTATGTTTATGTATTTTATAAAAACTTATAAATTTTAACGATTACGTTTTTTGAATCAGAATAAATAATAATAATATGTAAAATGCTACAATAAACAAACAAGCGCCGGAGATTCTTCTTCTCATGTTTTATTTCTTTGTGTGTATGTGTGTATTTTAAGATGTAAGTGTATATTTGGATGGATGGTATGAATTAAGTTGCCAATATATTGTAAATACAATTTAACCGGTTGTACGTTATTGCTTATATATAAATATATAAAAGCATCCTTGACATAAAAACCAATACAAAAGCTATTTTGAGTTTGTTGAATTATTTTTGTTTTAAATGGAAATATACAACATACCACCATTATCATGGCAATGCATCAAACCATCCATACAAATGTGTTTAAAAATGATTCCAATGCGTATACGCCATTATCACGCATATTGCATTTTTAATAAGTATGCATGATCAATTTTTTTTTTTAAGTTTGAAGTGTTTGCTATTCAAGTGTGTAAAAGTACTGATTATCATATTCTCATCATCATTATCATCATCGCTAACAGCAGCAGCAGTTACATACACAATTATGGTTTTAATCATCATTATTAATATCATAAAGATATGCATATAACAACAATAAGTTGTTAATCATGGAGTAAATATATACACATGCTGCTAAATATGTTGGCTGAAATTATTTGGTTGATTGTTTCTGTTACCTTCTTATTAACACCCTTTTGTGAGTGACAGATGACCGGATGCTTATATTTCCAACAAAACAGTTTCATTAAGTGGGTCTGTAAATCTGTCATAAAAAATTTTTAATTTGAATTTTATAGTTATTATTTATAAAGGTTTTCTTTTATCTTTCTTTAACATTTCGTTAATGAGTTTTTTATTAAAATTTTATAAATGTTTTAAAGGAAAATTTAACAAAAATAAAAAATAAAAAAAAAAAAAAAAAAATAAATGACTAAAAATATTAAAGATAACAGCACAATGTTGAATACTAAATATTATAAATAATAATTTGTTTCTTAAGTCTTTTGTTTTGCACGAACAAAGAAGATAAAAATATGTTACAAATGCAAGTTCGTTACTTAAATCTTTTGATATATTTAAGCTAAAAAACGCAAAGGCCATGAGAAAATCGAATGAAATTTCTAACAGTAATCCATATTAATTCATTTAAATGTAAAATTAATTAAAAGTGATTTACTTAAAGCCATTCTATAAAAAATTATTTAAAATTATTATATATAAATATTAAATTTTATTTTTTCTGTTTAATTTATTTTAGATGAAAGTCACCTTGGTTTTAGCTGCATTCTGTGTGGCAGCATCATATGCTGAACCTGCCATTAGTCAAGCCAGAACTACTACCACCACCTCAACTAAACCTGGCAGATTTTTGTCATTGCCCGTACCCGCGAAATGTGCCAGCCGTAAGTATTTCTTTTCTATACATTTCTCTTTCTTTTAAAACAATACAAATCAAAGAATACGTGCAATTATTTAAATTTTCCTTAAATGGAAAAACAGTGACATGACTAACAACGATTACTATTGTGAAAATATCGGAAACAAAAATTAATTTATTTAACGATTTCAACATGAGTTAAAATATATTTGTAAATAGAAAATTGCAAAATTCATGACCAGCTTAATAAACAAATAACGAAAGAAAAGTGAAATTAAATAGCAAAGAAATAAAAATAGAAAAAGAAATAGAAAAACTTAATTAAATTACCTTTAGTTAGCAAACTTATTTTCAAAGAAATTTTAGGCAGGGCTTTTTTATAATTTAACACACCTTTAGTAGCTTTAGCATCGAAAACAAAAACAAAAATTTATTTTCTAATCTTAACAAAAAGGGTTTCACAAGGTCGTTGTTAGCAGTCTGTCTGATGTATTTTGAAATTATTATTTCATACTTTAAGCTTTTAGCATCATTTTTTTTTTCCTAAAACTTTTTAACAAAGTTATACCTTTATCAGTCAGCTACGAGTTTAATATTATTATTACATAATATTTTACAATAACGAAGATGCAACTAAAGTTTTTTTGTTGATTTTTTTATTGTTATTTTTGCAATTGTTTCCAGTGGAAAAATACCAGTAAAATAACATTAGTTTTTGAATGTTTCTAAACTGCACTAGCTATAGTAATAAAGTGCATTTGGTGTTTTTGCGAAATATTAAAAAACAATTCCCTTTTTTTGCTATTTGTAAGATTTTGTTTTGCAACATTAAAACACTGGCAACAAAAATATGTATAATTTTTGGGGGCAAAAATTTTAAGAAAAGTAAAAATCACACAATTCATTAAATTTTATTTAAAATATGTTTTGTTTAGAGTTTGTATAGAAAGCTTAAGCTTTCCTAGAGAAATCTCTCGCTAGTTTAAGATTTTCCATACAAAACTCTCGTTAATCTCGCTAGTTCAAGATTTCTTATGGATATCTCTCACTAGCTTAAGCTTTTCTATAGAAATGTACCTCTCGCTTCCTATAGAAATATCTCGATAGCTTTTCTATAAAATTCTCTTGTAGCTTAAGATTTCTTTTAGAAATCTCTCGCTAGCTTAAGCTTTCTTCTAGATCTTCTTCTAGATCTCGCGCTAGTTTAAGCTTTTCTATAGAAAATCTCAATAGCTTAAGCTTTCTAGCAGAAAATTTTCGCAAACAAAAGCTTTCTTATAAAAAATTCTCATTAGCTTAAACTTTCTTATAGAAATCTCTCGCTAAATTTAAAATTTACCTATGGAGTACTCTTTCTAGTTTAAGCCTTTTTATAGAAATCTCTTGCCAACTTAAAATTTTCAATAGGAATCTCTGGCTACCTTAAACTTTCCTATATAAAACTGTCGCTAGCTTAAACTTTGCTATAGAAATCTTGCTCTTAGAAAAGTCTTTAGAGGAAGAGTTAAGTTTAACAATGCTTCGAAGCTAGTGTAACTGTCTCTTAAAATTTGAATTACATGACTTCGTCTTCATTTGCGGTTTAAAATACAAAAGTCAACAACCGTGTTATGATGCCGTGTACATCCGTTTGGGTAATTATAAAGATTAGCAAACGTTATTAACTTTATTTGATTATTTCATTAGAAGATGCATTTTTTTTTTATATTTAATAATTATTTTTTATATTTAACAAAAAATAACACACAAATAGTATTAATTATTAAAAAAAACATGCTTAATATTAAATTCATAGAATAGCAGCACGTTGACTTGAGCACATTTCGAAACACGTTTTTTAAACTTTTGGGAATATTTTTTTTTATTTTATTTTTAATATTTACTGTAGCTTTAATAAAATTTATGATAATTTTAGAATGCTTAAAAAATATCAATTGATTAGTCTAATTAGTTATAAACAAATGAAGATAATTAAAACAGAAGAATATATTTTACTGCAATTAATTTTAAAGTTAATTGTTTAGCATTTCTTGGGTCTAGTTGTTTTATATTTCCAGATTTAGGTTATAATTATATAAAATTAAATATTTTAGCCATAAAAAGTTAAATTTTTAAATTGTTGTCGCTTTTTGTATCTCATTGCTGGGGTATTAATTTATTATTTTGTTTTTTTTTTTATATATCTTAATGTTGCGTAAGTCAAAAAATGAAAATACAACAAAAATTTGTATTTGTTAAATTTGTTTAACTAACTACCGTTATTAACAGGTTTTTTTAAACAAGATTTTTTTGTTTTGTGTGTTTTTTTTTATCTTGAGCTCCATTTAACGATATTTTAAATTCATTTAAATTGTAACGCTTTTTTATAAATTTTGTTTGAAATGCGCAATAATAATAAAGAGGTTAGATTTAACAATTTAATCAAGATTGAACAAGTTATTGGAATTGGTTGAAAGAAAAACAAAATCAAAGACACGAAACGAAGTTTGAATAGAGAAAAGCTAAAGATTTTATGCTAAAAATGTCTATTAAATCTTGGGGGTAATTCTCGCATTAGTATGAAAAGAAAGGTCTAACCAACTGAGTCGCAAGATAATATGAAAATAAAAACTCTTATTTCAATCACTTTAGTATTTTTTTTTTACTGATTTTGAAGTTCTCTTCACGTCTTAATATATAAACACAACAAGTCCGGTCCGGAAATTTCCATACAAATTTGTATGAAAAATACGGCTCGGTTGAAAACTAAATTTTATTTAAAATTCTGTAATTTTCTGTTGCTTTATCTTCTCTCAAAAAATATTACCATATGTTTTAAAAATTTATATGAATTTCGTAAACAAAATTGAGAAAAGTTTGAAGTAAAAAAAGAAATGAAAAGAACATAAATAAAATTGTTGTTTATCCGGACTTGTTGTGTTTATATATTAAATCGGAAAATGAGCAATATGAAAGGAAACTAGAAAAAATTTTAATTTTTTAATTTAGATTTTTCTTTATTTACTTAGTAAAAAAATATGTTTTTTGTTTACATTTTCTTATATTTATTCTGTGTTGTAAAACAAATTTATTCAAGTTTTTCACAAAAATAAAGGAACATCTCGATTCGTTTGTTATCGAGTAACATTATCATAACAATTAGTATTATCGAAATTATTTCCGTTTCGAGTTTATTTCGATCACGAGTGAGAGAATTACTCACTTATAAAAATCTCTGATTAATTTAAGCTTTTCTTTAAAAATCTCTCAGCAGTTTAAACTTTACTAAAGAAATCTCCTGTTTCTTTTTAAGAAAAATTAGCAAAGCTTTCCTTTCGATATTATTTACTAGTTTCAACTTTTTTATAAAAAGCTTTTACTGCCTTAAGCTTTCCTATAAAAATCAATTTTTATATAGATATTTTTCATTAGTTAATTTTTTATGGACTTCATCTTCTAATTTGCATAATTTTTATATGTTTTTATGTTTAGAATCTCCCACTTTATTATTTAAAAATTTTATGGCAAATTTATGCAAATCTTTTTTTTTTTTAACAAGATAATTTCTTTTTTTTTTCTAAGAATATTTGAATAGAATTTTTTTCTTTTATCTTTTGCTTACCGATAAAAACAAGCACGATTATCATTTTCTAGCTATAAATCTATGACATAAAAAATCTTTATAATAAATATTTGGCCATAATAAATTTATAATTCTATTAGTTCATTCTAGAACTTTTAATTGTTGAACTTTACATTAAGTAGCGCGTAGTAAAAATTTTAAAAAAATTTATAAAAAAAAACAAATTCTCATGATGTTTTGGGTCTTTAAAGTTTTGTTGCATTTTATTGTCTTTTTGTTTTCTAACAAATTCGATGAATTCATCTTTAAGGCAATTAAAGTTTTTTAATGTTTGTTAAAAGCAACACTAACAAGTATATGTAAACAAAATACATTTAACCTCTGTAGATTCAAATAAAATTTTGTTGAATTTTAAATTTTTTTATTTTTTTTTAGAAAAAGTACCACAACTAACTAAATGCATATGCATTTTGCCTTGAACCAAATTAAGCACAAGATCATGCTAATGAATTTTTATAAAAAAAGATTACAATGATTTTTTTTATTAAGAAAATAATTGTCTTAGCTAAATATAAGTTTAATATAAAATTTAAACATTTTTATTTATTTTTATATAAAAAGGGGTTAACAAAGTGCAATGTCTTAAATATTTTTTTATACACTTCAAAATAAATTTATTAAAAAATAAATAAATAACAGAAAAGAGGAAACAAAATTTAGCGTAAGCTCATAATTTAATTTGAAATTATGATTTTTATTAAAAGAAAATTGTTAATAACTTCCTTTTATAGTTGTTGCTAATTTTTTGTTAAAATTTTAAATAAAATTTTTTAAAATCAGGTTAATAGGTAACTAAGTTATTTGGCTGTGTTTGTCTTTTATTAAATACACATTTTATTATTATACAATATGAGTGTAGTATCTCTATGTCTACTGATAATTATGTTATGAGTTTACCAGTCATTATGAATGAAATATTTATTTTATACTTGACAAAAAAAAAAAAAAAAAAAAAAAAAAATCATAAAAATACTAACGAATATATGAATAGGATGGCAGATAATATGAATGGATTGCTAATAATGTTGACAGATCAAGTTGTTAGACTAGCGGACAAATAGTTAAACAAACATTCCATCCGTTTAAAACGCGTGCTATTTGCACACATTTTTATGGGAAACCATACATAAGTATTTACAAATGTTAAGGGGATTTACAATTATTGCGACAGGTTTTCAAAAATATTTGAAACAATGACTTTAGTAATGAATGAACAATTTATTAATGATAAATGATTGGATGTTATCAGATGAAATTTAAAAATTATTATTTTACATATGATATTGTCTAACAAAAATAGTTGCAGACATTTTTAAATTAAAAATTCCTAGAGAAATTTCTCACTACCTTAAGCTTTCCTATAGAAATCTCTCGCTAGCTCAAGCTTTCCTATAGAAATCCCTCACTAGCTTAAGCTTTCCTATAGAAATCCCTCACTAGCTTAAGTTTTCCTATAGAAATCTCTCGCTAGCTCAAGCTTTCCTATAGAAATCTCTCGCTAGCTCAAGCTTTCCTATAGAAATCTCTCACTAGCTCAAGCTTTCCTATAGAAATCTCTCACTAGCTCAAGCTTTCCTATAAAAATCTCTCACTAGCTCAAGCTTTCCTATAAAAATCTCTCGCTATCTCAAGCTTTCCTATAGATATCTCTCACTAGCTCAAGCTTTCCTATAGAAATCTCTAGCTAGTTCAAGCTTTCCTATAGAAATCTCTAGCTAGTTCAAGCTTTCCTATAGAAATCTCTCGCTAGCTCAAGCTTTCCTATAGAAATCTCTCGCTAGCTCAAGCTTTCCTATAGAAATCTCTCGCTAGCTCAAGCTTTCCTATAGAAATCTCTCGCTAGCTCAAGCTTTCCTATAGAAATCTCTCGCTAGCTCAAGCTTTCCTATAGAAATCTCTCGCTAGCTCAAGCTTTCCTATAGAAATCTTTCGCTAGCTCAAGCTTTCCTATAGAAATCTTTCGCTAGCTCAAGCTTTCCTATAGAAATCTCTCGCTAGCTCAAGCTTTCCTATAGAAATCTCTCGCTAGCTCAAGCTTTCCTATAGAAATCTCTCGCTAGCTCAAGCTTTCCTATAGAAATCTCTCGCTAGCTCAAGCTTTCCTATAGAAATCTCTTGCCAGCTCAAGCGTTCCTATAGAAATCTCTCGTTAGCTCAAGCGTTCCTATAGAAATCTCCCGCTAGCTTAAGCGTTTCTATAGAAATCTCTCGCTACAAAAATCTACAAAAATCTCTCACTAGTTTAAGTTCTCCTATAGAATAGCGCAAGCTTTCCCATAGAAAGCTCACGCTACCTTAAGATTTTCTAAAGAAATCTAGTTCAAGCTTTCCTATAGAAATCTGTATCTATTTCAAGTTTTCCTTTAGAACTCTCTTGTGAGCTTTCTAGAATTGATATTTAAAACTACTTAAAAAAATTCCGAGAAAGTTGTTACACTATCAATCTTTAAAATTCCGAGGAAGTTGCTTTACCTTCATTACTAACTAGGCTAACTAACTACAAAAAGCCACGAGTACTATTACCAAATTCTATGGAAATTTTTTTTTGCGGTTTAATGTCAGCAATTCAATTTTAGTGGTAACCACAAAAAACCGCAGACCATTTAAAGAATTAATAATGAAAAAATATATATGTATATATACGCCAAGGGGGTACTGTTTGTAATAATAAACTCATTTATATATCTAGCAATGTCTATAGGTTGAGGTTGCATATTACATTTGCAACATATTGTTTTTGGTGATGATGTTGCTGTAATTGCACATACAACAAATGAAATAACAAATACAAATACTATGTAACAAAATATACGTTTATACATTTTGTATCAATGCACCAAAGATATATTGGCTGATGTTGGTTAATGTAACTAATGATTTAATGAAATGGAAGCTGCTAACCAACTGTAAAAACGAGTTAAAAAAATAATGTAGACATTTCCATATGTGAAAAAAAGGGGAAAACAAATACTTGTTTATTTTTTTACATACTGTATAAATTTTAACGGAAAATTAGGTTGTCACAATGTAACCGACAGAAAAAAAATATAATTTGTGGAATTGCAAAAAAAAAAACAAAAAACACAAAATCAAATAAAAAACGACCTTTAAATAAACTACGTTCTGAAATTTATTAAAAAGTTTTCTTTAAAAAAATTTTTAGTAAGTTTTTCTTAAAAAAAAAAAAAAAAACTAAACGATAGGGTATTTACGAAAAGTCGTAAATATTGAAACTAATAATTGCCGCAAAAAATTAACATAATAGACTTATGATGCCACTGTTCAAAGATTGTATTAAAAATCATGATGTGGTTGATAATGATGTTGCGCAAGTTTTCTTCGATAATGATTTGTTTGTAATTTTTTTTACGCTCAATTATATTTCCCAAGATATTTTTATTTAGTTAAAAAACTAACAGCAACATGTCTTAAGGTTAAATGAAATTGTTAAGACAAACATTAAAACAAATTTGGACAATGATATGACACACTAATAATTTAACTATAAATAAAAGCGAAAATAGCAACAAAAATTAATAATTTCGCTTTTCTTCTAGGTCCCAAGGAATTCTCTTACCGTGGCAAGAACATGTTCTTGAGTAGTCACGTTCCCGCTTTGGCCAACAAGAAAGTCGATTGGTTAGATGGCCGTAACTTGTGTCGCGAATACTGTATGGACTTGGTTGCCTTGGAAACCCAAGAAAAGAACAATCTCATCTTCCGTGTTATTCAACAAAACGATGTTCCTTACATCTGGACTGCTGGTCGTATTTGCGATTTCAATGGTTGTGAAAACCGTCCCGATTTGGAACCCAAAAACATTTATGGTTGGTTCTGGTCTGCCACCCGTGAGAAGATCCAAGCCACCAACCGTATTCCTCAAGGCTGGGGTTACAATCCTTGGTCTCAAACCGGTCACAAGAAGCGTCCTCAACCCGATAACGCTGAATACGACATTAACCAAACCAAGGAACAATGTTTGTCTGTCTTAAACAATGTATACAATGATGGTATCGCTTGGCACGATGTTGCCTGCTATCACGAGAAACCTTTCATCTGTGAAGATAATGATGAATTGTTACGTTATGTTGCTGCTACCCACCCTGGAATTCGTCTTTAAATTTTTATACGTTCAGGAAGAGTGGAAGATGACATTTATTTTTATTTTATTTTTTTGTTTTTATTTTTTATTTTATAAAGAAAACAAAATAGACTTTAGAATTTATAAAACATAAAAACCTACAAAGAAAAAAAACACAAAAAATTGTTTACTATAAAAAAATAAAAATTAATCTCACTATTTTTTCTATCTTTTTACGAAATTTCACATCATATATTTTCAGTTAACTGCCACTTTATAGAAAAATATGAGTTTAAACGAATTAAGAAGTTCTAATTGTATTATATGCAAAATATTTTTATTTGTTGTAAAATATTTATTAGTTCAATACTCTATAGAAAAAAAAAACGAAAATTCTGCATTTTTGATTCAGATTTAGCACCTTTTCCCAAAAATATCTTTTTTTACACTAATTTGTAACTGTTTGTAATTGAAAAAAAAAATATTAAAAAACCCATAAAAAAATTAATAAAATTATTTAAAAAAATTAAAATATTTATTTTTTTTTTCTTTTTAACAAAACGGGAAAAGAGCCTCCCATTTTGTTATCACTTAGATCTCGTACCAAAAACTAATATTGTACACGAAAAATTAAAAAGTTTTTTAATCTTTAATATCTAAGTAAATAAACATTTAAATGGAAAAAGGGCAGCGATTTGTGATCACTTGGACTCCTTACCAAAAACCGATATTTTGTATGAAAATATAATAAGCGCTTAAATAGAAAAATGGCAACGATTTCTGATAACTTGGGATTCTTAACAAAAATTGATATTTTGTATGAAAATTTAAAACAGTCTTTAAAATTAAATATCTCGCTAAATTAATCGTTTAAATGGGTTTCTTACTAAAAGTTAACATTTTGATTGAAAAATAAAAAAACTATAAAACCTTTACTATCTCGATAAATAATGGAAATGGGGTCTCGATTTACGATCATTTGAGTTTCTTAACAAAAATCGATATTTTATATTAATAATTAAAAAAAGTCTTTACCTTAAATATCTCGGTAAATGTAAAAAGGGCTTCGATTTGTGATCACTTAGGTTTCTTAATACAAATCGATATTTTGAATAAAAAATCAAAATAGTATTTAACCTTAAATATCTCGCCTTTAAATGAAAAGTCTCGATTTGTGGGTTTCTTACAAAAAATCTGAAACCCTTTCAAAAATTATTGAGAAGAAGAAATGATTATTAAATACATATATATATATATATATATATATATATATATTTTTTTTTTTTTTTTTTTTTTGAAGACTGTAATTTTTGTATTGTCTATATAAATTACAGTCTGCATTATATTTTCATCCAACAATATTAGCAAAAATGTATGTACTTCTTTTAAAGAATTTTTATATTTTTTTAGATATCACTGTACAAAAATTTTTGTTCGTTATTAATATAGAATATAATTTCAGCAACTCGCAATCTAATGTTTTAGTATTAAAACGTTTAAAATGTTCACGATATGCCTCTAGCCCATATTTAGCTTTATATATAGGTTTAATCATTCTTACCTTTAAATTATTGTTTAATAAGTTTTTTTTTTATGCTATTGCTTCAAATGTTTCATTTAGAGTTTAAGACCGCCGATGTTTATGGTGTCTTGAAGTGGGACTTTTATCTCGTCTTTTATGAGATGTATGTTTTTCCTTTGAAGTACTTGATTTAATTTCATTTTTATGTTGGTGACGAGAATGATTACTATTTAATGGAGATTTTGTACATATTTTTATATGACTAGAATATGGACTAGTTGATCTAGACTTTCTTATTTTTTTATTAATACGTGGATTTGGACTTTTTGACCTTGATTTTCTATAACTTTTATTATAACTCGTCTTAGGACTTTTTGATCTTGATCTTGTACGTGATGCCTTATTACCTCGTGAACTAGATGAATGACTTATTAGACTTTCTGAATTTTTATGTTGAGCTTTGGAGTTTTCTTTTATTAAGTTTTCTTGTGGAGATGTTGATTTAAGCTCTATTTCAGGACTTTCAGACCAACGCCAATTACGTGAATGTTTGTTTGGACTATTAAAGGAGTCTTCAGTATTCCAGCTAGATATATAAATGTACTAAATTGCTTTAAAAAATTTAACTTATTATTATTTTGATATTCATACCTTATAAGTGGTATTCCACGCTCTATTTTAGCGCTTGGTGTACATCTTCGTGTCGATCTATCTGGATTATCGATCGGTTTGTTGTATTTATTTTCGATATTTCGCATTAAATGTAAAAAGTTACATTTAACTCCTTTGGGGCATTTACGACCTAACGATAAACCTTTAAGAAAATCACGAAATAAAAGTTAAGGAAATATAATATTGCAAACATTATTTTAGTTATAATATTATCAGTTAACAGTTTTGTAATTAGTAGTGATTCATTTAAAAAGGATACCAAGTGCATACCACAAACTCCAGTACGCCACTGACGTATATTCGAAAATTCAACATTCAAACGTTTCGATGCATAGTAACGATTTTGAAGGTTTATAAAAGCTTTTAAAGCGGACCTAGAATTTGGAGAAGTAAATATAATTTGATAAAATTTTAATAATTTTAAACATTTTTGATAATAAAATTATTGACTATCTGTTCCTTGATATCAAACGAGAATTAGTAAAAAATTTTCTTCAACAAATTTAGTGAAAAATAAAAAAAATTACGAAAAAAAAAATATTTTAATACTTACCTCTTTTCCTCATACTCCACAAATACGTGACCTCTTAAATGGGCTTGAACATTTCGCACAGTACGAAAATTTATAATACTACCAAACTCCTCCAGTACAGGCCAAACATCTTCACAGAATTCATCGTACGAATCACGCAAATCACGTTCACTTAACTCTAATTCACTATCAGATCTGGCATATTCCTCATGCTGTTCTTGCTCCAGTAAAGGATGTTGAAAAAAATGTTTAATAAGAATAATTTTTGCCAGCAAAGGCCTTTTGTGGTTAAATGTGCAGCCAGCGCCAAAACGGCAGCAATTGGTTTTATCAAAGAAATCACATGATTTTTCTTCTGGTCTGGTTTGCACACAACATTCCAATCTGCTAGGGGTTTTCATTGTAGTGTCGTCTAAATATGTTTGTATGCAAGTCATAAGATCTTCAAATCCTTTGGCCACCTTCTCAGCTTGCAATTTTAATTCTTCTCGTTTCTTAAAGCGGGCTTCTTCGAGTTGTTTTAATTCCTGTTCTCGTTTTAATCTTTCAGCTTCTAATTTAGCTTCTTCAAATTGTCTTTTTAGTTCATCTCTTTTGAATTGTTGTTGTGCCAATAGTTCCCGGCGCAGCCATAGCTCTTCTTGATGTTGACGCTCATTTTCTTCATTTAATTGTTTTTGTATTTTTAAGGCATCTTGTTGTTCCAGCCAGGACTTGTATAAGGGATCTTTAAGTTTTTCTAATTCAGCTTTAGGGAATGAATTTAGTTTGGATAAATTTTTATAAGAGAATTTTTCCAACTTACCTTCTTCCAATTCTTTATCCCTTTGTTTAGCCTGTGCTTGTCTTCTTCGTTTTCTTTGCAATTTTTTTACCAATTTGCGCCAAGGTCTAAATAGAAAATGTTAATAATTTATGGGGTAATTTATATATTATTTTAATTTTTACCTTTTATTTGATTTTTGTTCCATATTTTTTTTTTGAAGAATTTAATTGTTATTCAATTCATTTGAACAAATTCTGAAGCGGTGCAATTTTTTTGTACTCATCAGCTGTTTTAATAGGGTATTGCCAGATACAATAAATAAAGAAACTGCACTATCTCTAAAAATTGTAATTTATAGAACTGTATTATCAAAGATGTGTAACCTTACTTTATTTAGGCATCAATAAAACGAATGTGGGTTCGGTATATATTTTTCGTAATCTAAAATTTCGTTAGCTAATTTTGGATTTTATTCTAGCGTTTAAAATAACTACTAGGATCTTATTAGATAGAATATTGCTTTCAGAATTCATAACTAAAATAAAATTTTCCTTAAATATATATTATAATTTTATACTTTTCCGAAAGGCAAATTCACGGAGATGATTTTAAAACAGAAAACGACCACAATCTCCCATTAGAACTTAATACAAACCCCACGAATTTGACCTTTTTTGTATAGAAATTTTGACTTTTAAAGCATGAATTTACAATCAGAATGTCGTTTCGGAAAATCCGATGTGTTCTAATGTACCAAAGCCTTTTTCCAGACCTGCAACAAATGTGGACTTTGGGGCTATGTGAAACAATAGAATAGAGTGCATGTTAGTAAATTTTTTAATATGATGAGGTGAATAAAATTTTACTAGCTCATAGGCATAAGAACACCTTTCATAAAAGAATAAAATTATTATATGTTCTTAAAGAAAATTTTATGTTAGAGAAAAAGGAGTATAGATACTTTTTCAGCAAAAAAAAAAAAAAAAAAAAAAAACACACACACACACAAAATCATAATTTTTAAAATCGTTTAATTTTGGAATCAGAAAAGATATCTACTTCAAATTTCTTTATGCGATAGGTAATTTTGTTCTTTAACTAATAGGAAACAATTTACAAAAAATATTGGGCTATATATTAAAAAAACTGGTCCTAGATTTTGCAAAATTGAGATAGTTGAAATTTCATATGCAAATAAATTTAAAACTATAAGAGATAAATAGCCTTAAATTGTAGAAATATTTGCAAACGGTTAGAAATTTTCCATGTCAGAGGTACCCTATTTCGAAACCCAATAGCTCCGCTCCTTAAAAGATATGTTGGGCCCTCTTTTAAAGTTAAAATTGAAAGCCACACCTGTGATAAATTTTATCTAATTCAAAAAGTCGATTAGAAGTTACGAATTTATTTTCAAAAATTTTCGATTCTGTCCCACTGTGCATTACAAAAAATCTTAAGGAGTTATGAGATCAAAGGACTTTTATATGTAAAAAATATGTTTAGTAAAAATTATTGGAAAAGTAAATAAGTTGTGTTTTAATGGTAATATTTTGGTACATTTTCGTTAATTTTAAATATTAACTATACAAGACTTCTCTAAATGTTTAATTTTGGTCTAAAATAACTTTGAAAATTACGTAAAATTAAAAACAAATTTAAAATTGACATTATTCATTTCCATTTTTACAGTTCATTATCACAAATCTCACCACCTTCAAAAACTGCCTAATCATTTTATTAGGGCATGATGAAAAAACATACATGTGTGGCATCACTGACAATTGTCGATAATAAAATTCGTTTTATTATCGACAATTGCTTTAAAAACTTTTTTTCATAATTTGCTAAACTTAATTAATTTTTTCAATATTTAAAGAAGTTCAATTAATATTCATTACAAATGTGTTTTTGTACATGTACATAGTTTTAGAAAAAAAGAAAAAGTTTAAAAAGTTTAAATGCAAAACTTTCTATGGTTTACCATAATGCCGCCTAATTTTTAAATGTATTTTTAGCGTTATTCGAGGTCCTAACCTAACATAAAACATTTAACATTAACGCTAACTTCATGTGAATAGTAAATGTAGACCATTCAACTTGACGTTGATGTTCATTTTTTTTATATTAACGCTGATATAATATGCGACATAACGCCGCCAAGAAGAGAGTAACCATTTTGATTATATTATGTTAAATTTTTCCCGAGGTCTACAACTGTGATAAACGCTGATATAATATGTGAGATAACGTCGGCAGAGGAGAGTAACAATTTTGTTTATATTATGTTAAATCTTAAATAAGGGGTACACGTATTCTAATAAATACTGTAAGAAATCATTATTTTCAATCAGTCACAGAGTAAACATGTCCTTTTTATTTAAGCATTTCACACTTTTTTAGCACAATTTTTATAAAAATGTTTTTTAACATGTAAAACAAACCCTAAAAAGAAACAATTTTACAAAAAACATTGTTTTTTTTTAGTAATTTCCAAAAACACATGCACATACACAAACAAAAATTCGTATATGTGTATTTTTTTAACAGTTGATCTTATAAGATGGTTGTGTAGAGAAATCTCATCACAACAGTCTCATAATGCATCTTATAATACTAATATTTGAATCTACACGTGAAATAATTCTCTCAGAGAGCAAACACTCTCTGACACAAAAATCTTACATATTATGTTACGTCTAGACGAGCTGTTAAATAAGGGGCACACGTATTTTAATATCCCGTGCCTACATTAGACATAAATTGGTGTTTAAACATTAAACATTAAACATAAGTCGTAAACATTTACTATTAACTGTTGTTAATGTTATGTGTAGATGTAGATTATTATATTCAATCAGTCGCAGAGTAATGTAATTTTTATTTAAGATATTCGCACTTTTTTAGCACAATTTTTATATATTTTTTTTTAAATGTAAAACAATCATTAAAAGGAAACAATTTTATAAAAACATTGTTTTTTTAGTAATTTCCAAAATACACATGCACACACAGACAAACTTTCGTACACTTTTTTTGACAGTTCGTCCTATAAGATAGTTGTGTAGAAAAATCTAATCACAACAGTTTTCTAACACTAACATTCTTATAATACTAATATTTGAATCTACACGTGAAACAATTCTCTCAGAAAGCTAATTTGACACTCTCTGAGAAAGAAATCTTATATATTATGTTACGTCTAGATGGGTTGTTATTAGACACAAACAAGGAAATTATTGCATGTGCGTGGAATGCAACAAAGCAACAAAACAATGAGAAAACAACAAATGAACATGAATGCATGTACGTCATAACAGCCCGTCTAGACGTAAGATAATATGTAAGATTTTTGTGTCAGAGAGTGTCAAATTCGCTCTCTGAGAGAATTATTTCACGTGTAGATTCAAATATTAGTATTATAAGAGAGACTGTTGTTACTCTCCTCTGCCGGCGTTATCTCACATATCATATCAGAATTAATCTCAGTTGTAGACCTGGGGTAATGAAAACATTGAAATTTGAACAGAAAATTTTAACATAATGTTTTAACATCATCTCATCTCTAATGAAGACTACCTGAAAATATATGTATAAATTTTCTTTAATATTACAGTTCTTAAAGGTGTTTTCTCCAACAAAGTTAAAAGAAAATGGAAAATTGAGTGGATCTTTTATTTCCAACTTAAAAGAAAAAAATCTTAAATTTTTCATTTAACAGAAGGCACATTTATTACACTTTTTTGTATTGTTTTAACAATTTTGGTAGACTTTACAATAAAATATCTTTAGGCTGTAACGTCAATTTACGATACACAATTTGTATTATTTTGATTTGCATCCAAATGATGAGTAGTGCGAAATTGTACTAATATAATTAAATAGCAAGTAGCTGCACCTGTTATCTGTAAAAAAAAAAATAAAAAATAAAAAAATTCTAACAAAAAATTTAAACAATCATTTATTCTCCCTTAACTTACCGTAAATATTAAAGTACGATCTAAATTAAACAATTCAGCTGCTGTAAACCTTACACGACGATGTTGTAATTGCAATGATAAACGCAACAAACGATCTCGTATTTCCGGATCATCAGTTATGTTCAAAGTCTTATGAACAATGGCAGCACATTTAGCACTTTCTTTAATCGTATTACTACTGCCTTCAACAATTAGAAATATTATAATAACATACCATAACATTTGGGCTATAAAGAAGGCAAAAAACTCTTCAGCCTCAAAGACTTCAACACATTTAGGATTTAGTAGTACTTCTAGTATATAAAAATCATCGAATAATATAAAAAGAAATGATATGGATATAATAGCCAGCAGCGGATATGTAAAGTATTCTTCTATAGTATTACAAATATCGCAGAGAAGATTGTGAATATTGGTAACTTGTTTAAGAGAAAATTCGGGATTTTGTCTGATAATTGAGGTAACACTATAGCGTTTATTATTTGTTATAGAGATATTAGCAGGACGTCTTCTGGGTACACTGCGATTAATGCGTACTATTGAATGAAGAGGAGAAAGTTCCGTGGCATTACTGTCTTCGATATGGGAGTCTAATATATCTTGAAGAATCTAGTATGGGGAGTAGGGGGGAGGAATGTAAGATAGGATATTAGCAATTTAATGTATGAAAGGAATGACCAAGAGAGTTATAGAACTATTGCGGTTATGATGCATTTTTGATGAAAGGGAAACTGAGGAAATTATAAAAACTTTGAATAGTTGTTTTAAAATTTTTATTTTTCACTAAAATATTCTGCTCCAATTAATGTTTAATACAAAAAGGAGAACAAAGGAACTTAATGTCAACATATAAAGAAATCTTTAGAATAAAAGAAATTTTACAAATATTGTTAAAGGATATAAAAAGAGGATACTAAAAAAGTGGCGAATGATCCACCTTCCCTTCATTCATAACAAATCTAACTTTTTTATGAAGTTTTAAAAAGATAGCAAACATGATATAAATTTTGATTTCATTTTATAAATCAAAATTGGACGAAATATAGGACTGCGTACGAAAAATCCATTCATATTTTAAGGCTTATTTTTTTATTTATTATACATAGGTAAATCACTTATGAAATAACTACTTAGAAATTAAATTTGATGTTAAAAGTTTTGGTTTTTATCGAAATTTTGATGACAACTTTTTCTTTCTGCAGATTATTTGGTTAAAAAAGTTTCTACTGGAATATTGCAAATGTCCAAATATTACTTTTATCACTTTTTATTTCACCAACATTTAAAAATTTTGTTTTGGTTATTTTTTTTAACAACTTTTTGGTCATTCCTTTATTATTTTTTCATTTACCTCATTCATCATATGAAATCGACTTTTCGCCAAATGTGTGGTACACAAAAACTTAAAAACCATGATACTAATATTAATATGAGGCAGGGCAAATGTTGTAAACACCACAAATGAGGGCGTTATTTGGGCCGATCGCAACAGCATATAACTGACACACAAATAAATAACGTTGAATAACAGCATACCAAACGATATAACAAAAGAATACCATAAAATTTTGCGATAATTTAATTTCATGCCCAATCTCACAAAAATCCTATCAACAACCAAATTATTTTGTATAATATTTATTAATTTGTCGCGTTTCAAAATGGCAAAACCAAATATCGTTAACATGGCTATAATACCTGTTAACGAGAGTGTAGCATCACCAAGTTTGGTTATGTTTGTTTGAAAGAAATAACCAATAATAGAGCCACCTTCGCGATATGATAGAAAAAAACACAATAGAAAGAATAGAAAATGGGCAATGCCAGCAACAAAGGACAGAGCTGAAGTACGAACTTCCTTTTGCGACTTTAAGTGAAAGGGGGCTAAACCAATTATAGAAATATAGGTTAGTGGCCTTAGCGATTGAAATATGTCGTCGGCTTGTGAGAAACGTTCCCAGATTTTAAAACCCATTTTATAACAAAACACAATGTTATAAAAAAAAATAACACTTTTATTTTCACCGGAAATTAACAAAGTAGAATTATTAATTATTATTTTTTACGTCCGTTTTAGAAGTCCACTTGTTGATAACTGAATTCCTGTGATGTGTGTAATTCTATCAAATGTCACTTTAGTTAAAATGTTTTCTTTCTTTTTTTTCTTTAATACTATTTTATTGTATTAATTGTCATTATGTATGTATGTACGTAATGTATGTATGTATGTATGTATGTATGTACGTAATGTATGTATGTATGTATGTATGTACATATGAAGATATATACTTGTGAGCTTTATATTGTTGTTTAGAAATAAGAGGATGATAATGAATGAATGAATGAATGTTAATTGCATTATAAGGACTTTTCTTTATGAAGTAAAGGGTGTCAATTAAACATGATACCCTTTTTTCTTTGTCTACTTTATATTTTGTTCGTATAACTATTTATGTAGAATAAATAAATATGTATGTTTGTAGTATGTACTTTATTTGCAGTAGACAATTTGTTAAATATTGTCATATAGAACTTTTTGTGGTATCATAGAGCGCAAGCGTTTAAGTTTCCTTTTTTAATTCATATTTATTATGGTTTCGATTGTTTGTGTTGTTGTATTAGTAATTTTATGTTTATATTTACAATAAATTACCTTCAACAATTCAAATAATTATTTAATTGCAATATAACAAAATGAACAAAATTACACCTGGAAAATTTTATAGATTTCAAAATTATTTTTTTATGAATTATTTTACAATCAGTTAGTTTCTCAACAATGCCGATATAGCTCTCAAATAAGAGAATATGTTTTAAAATTTCCAGCAAAAATTTTTGTTTTAATCTTTTGGGACTTTATAATGTTAAAAATGTCCTTCAAATATTTTATTTTTCTAAAAAATTATTTTGAAATTATATTAATTTAAAAACATCACAATGAAAATTATGAATCCTTGACGGAAGTTAAAGGTTCAAATTTTACAAAATTTAAAAGTAAGTAAGTTTATGTAAGTTTTATTTTCGAAATAAATTATTTAATAATATTTGGCACAGCCTTTTTTTTTAGACTTAAAGACGAAGCTTATATGTTTTAAATCGGTCCAGTATTTTACCTAGCCCCCATACAAATGTTTCCCGAAAATATTATTTATTAATTATAATTCATATATTTATATAAAATTCGAGGTAGATATAATTTTAATATGGACAGCCAGCCGTCCAGCCAGCCAGACGGACGGACATCGTTAGATCGATTTTAAAAGTGATTCTGTGTCGATTGGTATACTTTAATATAGGTGTTGGATAACTTTTTGTATGCGTTACAAACATCGGCACAAACGCATAATACCCCAACCACCTATGGTAGGATATAAAAGCGAGGTCAAAAATGTGGGAAAAAATTTATTTCGTCCTTTTATTTCTTAAATAAAAAGAGTTAATCTCCACATGTAAGCGTATTTATAAATAAAATTTTTAAGATTTTTTTTTTAAATGATATAACCGAGATGACCAACTTTGGAGGTCCACCCACTAAACCTCTGAGCAGCTAGGGCACTGTGCTCCTCCAAATCAACTCGAAAACACCTTAGATCTGGCCATGTTAAATTTTATTCAGATATCTTTAACGGAACATAAGTTACAGAATTATTTCCTAAAAAAAGCGTTTTGGAACCACTACGCAGCAGGAAAATAAAAAGGAGTAAAGATATGTATATACTAGCGGGCCATATTTCGATAACGAATATAATTTTAAACTTAAGGCTCTGTTTTTATAGGGCCTTAGAAAATATTTATACTATGATGTAATACATATAAGATTATCAATATGGATTCTAGTAATTCCAGAGGTCTTTATCGTTTTAACTGCAAAGTCCCCGCTTATGTATTTCTATGTGTTTGTAGTGTTGGTGTACTTTTAAATGTAGTTGTGTTGTTTTTAATACTATTGACATTTACCAGTGTTTATCTTAGCGAAAGTTTATTGTTTATATATTTTATTGATACTTGACAATATGACATTTACTATTTGTTTTTATGATGAGCAATAAATCAATTTTATAAGATTATTTTCTTATAATTTGTACAAATTCATGAGATATTAAATAGATGTGTTTAACTTAAACATATATTAAATGTAATAAGTATTAAATTGTACACTGAGAAAAAGTGTTTTAAACACTTAGTTTACTAGTCAATAACTACCAAAGGAGAACATAATAAAGGAACATTTTATATTAAAATTTTTCCTCGTAAATTTTTATTGAAATTTTGCGTGTTTTTTACATGTTGTATATAATAAATAAAACATAAATAACAAGCTAAAAAAGTAATAATGTTCCGCTCTTTGATTTTAATCCTGTAAATCTAAAGTATTTATTTGTTTTTAAATATAATTTTTATTTTTTTATTTATAAAAGTTGTTAGGTTATAGTTTTTTCTTTACTTTTTATTACATGTTAATATTTAATTAACATTAAAAAGACAGTAAATTTTTAAAAGCTAAACAAAGTATTTTGAAATTGTTAGAGATATTGGAAATAAAGTGCAGCTACTTATTAAGATTAATAAGATTCAAATAGGGTCTGGTCTCTAGAGAGATATGGTTTAGGCCAAAAAATATGTTATTTTTAAAATTGAAATATATAGCGTTTACTCAATCTATTCTAAAGTTACGTAAAACTTAAAAATAATACTAACAAAATTAATTAACTTCCAAAGGACTTCAAAATAGTCGCGTTAAAAAAAAAACATTTAGTTAACGAATTTTTTCCACAACCTATTTTTCAAACATTTGTCAAAAAATTCTTAAACCATTTTTAATTTTTGAATTGTATTTCTATCGTTGTTTCAGAAAAAATTAATCAAGTGCCAAAGGTCATTAACAAAACAAGTATAAATGCATATATAACTTCATATTTTTTTCTTGTGCTTCAAATAAACAAAATTGTTCAACAATTTATTTGTTCGTTTTGTACAATTTTGAAAAGTCTGGTATTAATTTTCTACAACATGTTTTTGGCTTAACAGCTTATTCTTACATATTTTACTTCTAAATACATATTTTGTCATATTTTCATGGAAAATTCTTATTAAAAACATAATCAACATTTTATATGCCATATTTTTGCATATTTTACATATATAAGACAAATTTTATGTATTTTGGACTTAATAGTATTTTTTCTGTTATACTGGTAAATATAGTGTTTTTTTCTGATAGAAGAGCAAAATTTTTAAGATTTTTTAGGAATAATTTTCATATCATATCCACAGTTGAACTCTTATAGTGAATATCTTAAGATCTTGTGGATATAATTTTCTTATAATTTTTCACAATTGACAATAGGACGGGTCGGCCTGGGGGGAGTGGTAGCCCCCATACAAACTCAATATAAATTATTGTATATCTAAAAACTATTAGAATTGAAGTCTTAACAATTTTCTTATCAAATTTCGTATTTGATATCAGAATATCAAGATAATGAATAAGTTCAGATCGGGTAGTAGCCCGATACAATATGAATATTTATTTTCGCACTTCAGCGCTTAAGTAGCATTTTTTAAAGTAGCATTTTTTATCCCATAAAAGCAAAAATAATCAATATGTAGTAGGTAAAGCTTTTGTGAATGTATAAATATTACTTAAATCATTTATACATTCCCTTAAAGATTGCTTATCCTTTATATGCCTTAAAAGCAACAAATGGCATTCTAAATTCCATTTCTAATCGAGCTTTAATTCATATTTTGTAAAAACTACTAGAAAAAAATATGTGCAATTCAAGCATATTGTAAAAAGCCATAGATAAAAAAGTTTTGCCCTTAATAAATAAAAAACCACAATTTTAATTTTGTGAATTATTTGCTGAAATATTAAGGGCTGAATCACAACCATTTTGCGTTACTGTAGGAGTATTTGAAGTGAATTGTAGTAAAATGATCAAATATGTAGTTAAAGCACCACTTATCTGCAATTAAAAAGAACATAAGAAAATATAATAAATATTTTCAATATTTTAAAAATCTACAAAACACTCACCGTAAAATATAAAGTACGATCTATATTAAATAAACCAGCTGCTGTAAAATTGATTTTCAAATGCATTAATTGCATGGAAAATTGTTGCAGTTTCTCCTTGACATCGGCAGTTTTGGCTTTATTCAATAAAGCATGAACAATGCCACCAGTTTTTTCACTCTAAAATAAATTATTTGTTAAAATTTATTTAAATTCTTGTTTTAAAAAATTATAAATACCTTCTTTATAGCTCTATTACTGCCCTCTACTATTGATATTATAGCTATCAAATATAATATCATTTGACACGAAAAGAATGTTACAAATTCCACTGTTTTAAATTTACTTTCTCTTTTGGATTTTCCCAGTAAAGTTTCCAATACATAATAGGCATCAAATACAATGATTAAAAATGCTATCGATATGATTGTTAATAATTGATAAGTAAAATATTTATTAGCTGTTGAAGCTGCTTCACATATTAATTGATGAATTTCCATGGATTCTTGTATAATTTCAGCAGGATTTTTTGAGACAATGGTGTACATGGAAAATGAGTCCAGACACTGTAGAGAGCGTTGTTTGTGTGTAATTGTTTTAATACTGCGTGTATCCCATTGATGACAGAGATTTTTAAGGACCTAAAAAAAGACACATTTTTAATTAATAAATTTTATTCATGGATATACTTAAATAACTTAGGTGCGTATGAGTAATATATTATTTATAATCTTAATAATATTAATTATACGTATGTAGTATCCTATGGAAAATTGAAATAAACCTACTTATTTTATAAACGCTTTATGTCACTTTAAATAAAAAAAAAATAAAAAATAAATAAATCAATAAATAAATAAGAATAAAAATTTTTGCTTTCCTGGTAACCTAGCAGGTATAATGGGAAACAAAATTAAACTACTTATTTTTTGCCTGAATAATTAGTTATTTTTGTCCGAGTTGCCAAATTTATGTAGTTATTTTTAGACTCTAGGGGTGCTCAGAAATATATACCTAAACGAAAATAAAAAAAAAAAAAAAAAATAAAGAATTGCTGTGATATTATACTATTGAGTACTTATTTATGTAATATAGAGAAAGCAAATAACAATGACACCACATTACCAAGAAACTACTTTAATAAGTAGTTGCCATTACCGAAAACCAAAAAGTCTTTGCTGAGGTATTACTCTTCTTATAATGCGAACATCACAATATTTCCAAATATCATACTTTCTCGCTGAACATTATTTTTTTTTCTAATTCCTCTTTCAAATATTTCCATTTTCATATAAGGGATTCTTTTTATTAAAGATTACACGATTTTTTAACTCTATGCAAACTATTTTACAAATGTTAAACCTGATGTACCATTTTAAATCTTCATTTAAGTCTCACATTGAGATTTCAATATTTTTGCCAATATTTTTAGATTTTTGAGACTTATAAAAGTTGAATTTATATCACAAGATTTTACATTACCTTTATTTATTTATTTATAGGTAAGATTTAGGACCATCTTTAGCAAAGCTAAGCGTAAATAATTGACTTTTGAAGCTGTGTAAATAATTTTGAAGTATAAAAAATGTACGTAAATACTTTTGAAACGAAAAAAGCATACGAGTTTTTCTTTTAATATTAGAAATAAATACCTCGATTTTTTTAAATTACCACAATCTACTCTATACATTTCAGGCTTTACAACAACAAAACAATTATTTCAAAATATTTTATAACAACACATATATTTGAATTTTTTTTCTAAATTTTAAAAAAAAATTTAAAAAAATGTAAATATAATATGACTATTATGTACTATATCACATAGACGGACATTTTCCGTTACCGGAAAAAAAATCAGCTAGACGATCGCTTTCATTGTATTCCATATCGCTCATACGTCAAAATTACTTTTAACACGAAACACAGAATATGAGAACATAAAAACTATAAATAACTTTTTTTTTTTTAATAAAATACTTTCATTAATAACATGAAAAGGACATTTAATATTTATAAATTCTATTCTACATAATATTTCAACACAATATTTCAATAATCACCTTATTGAGAGCCTTCAAATATATAGTATATTTATGTAATGTTGTATAAAAAATCACCACCACACAACTGATTATCATATGAGGCGAATAAAATGACGAAATAGCTATCCAAGAAAGATAAATTCCATTATGTTTAAATACCACAAAATGTCCATAAATCACAAATAAAAGATTAGCCAAAAACATTAAAAATATAGCAAGATTTATTTTCATAGAACATTTCCTTTGATTGAATTGAACTCCTATGCGAGAGAAATGTAATTCCAATAATTCATATTGTTGCATAACACTTATCAATTCCTGACGTTCCACTAGACCAAATATTAATATTATGATAATGGCAAACATGCCATTAAATTTTTGTAAGGAATCGGTAAATTTTGAAACAGCAGTAACATAAAAATGAGCCAATAACGATTGTTCATTAGTCATACTGCAAACAAATACAAAACAATAGAAAATGATGCGCGTCAAAATATTTAAGTAACCCAAAATAGAATTTTTTAAATGTCTATTGGGTTGAGATGAAAATTCAAATGGTATTATACCAACAATAAAAGCAATCACAAAAATTATACGATAACAGGCATAAACATCACCGGGTTTATGTAAATCGTATAAAAATATCCGTATACTTAAGGGTATAATCGTAGTAACACACATTACGCTGGCAGAACTTAATGAAAACTGATGAAATATTACTTTAATAAATGTTTCAATTAGGGCGCACATGGACAGGAGGTTTGGCAGACAATTAGAATGTCAAGTGTTTTACTTTTCTACTTTCATTTACACTCTCAATTTGATTTGTGGTGTTTATTGTTATTGTCTGGTGTGTTTATATGTATGTCATGATGTTATCAAATTAATTAATTGAATTAAAATTTGAATACGAATAAAGACAAACGTTTGAATGATACGAACAGGATACTCTAAGGAATAAATTTTATTTATAATGTTGTTGTTGTGAGACAATGAAAACGTGATCAATTAATGTGTTTTCTTTTCAGTGGGGATTATATTAAATTTTAAGGTTTATAATGTATTTTAAATAAGTTACTGTGAAAATAAATAATTAAATAGAAATTACTAATTTACTAATTAAAAATAAAAAAATAACAATAAATTATAATTTATTTACTAGTTTCAGTCTATGGATACAATATTATCCTTACAGACATCAATGATAATTTAATATACATAATTAAATTAATTATTTAAACAAACTGTTTAACAAATTTTTAAATTCAAGATTTGATATACTTAAGTCTAATTCATTAGAATATTTATTGAATAATCTCATAGCCTTTATTAAAGGTTCATTCAAAGCATATGTTGTTCTATGAATATCTATATAAAAGATATAATTATTTTGCCTTAGAGGCCTAATAGGTACATATAGTTTTATGGTATGAAGCAAATCAGGACAATCAATTAATCCACGAATTATAGCATATAGGAAATATACAGAAGAAATTTTACGTCTTGTTTCTAAAGTTTTCATAGAAATCAAGGCACATTTATCAGGGTATGTAAGAATCGAAATTTGAGGCTTTACAAATGAAAAGTTTAAAAATGAAAGAGCAAACTTTATAAATTTTACTTGAATTTTTTCAATTCTATTTGTGTGTAATTAAGTACAAGGATTCCAAATAAATGAAGCATATTCTAATCTAGATCTCACAAAGGATGTATATAGAACTTTTTTTGTGTAATGATCAAAATTATTAGAATTACGGCATAAAAAACTTAACATTGAATAAGCTTTAGGTATAATATAATTTAAGTGATTATTAAATGATAATACCCCTAAATCTAAAATTTCATCCACGGATGAAAGTAAATGTTGATGTATTCTATATCGAGATATAACAGTGTTACAACATCTATGATAAGTCATAGAAAAACATTTGTTTAAATTAAAAGGTAAACCATTACGGACTGACGAAGAACTCACCCTATTTAAATCCTCCTGGAGATTAAAAACGTCATTGGCATTAGAAATTGTTTTAAAAATTTTTAAATCATCAGCATACAATAAATAATGAGACTTTCTGAAACATAGGTCAATGTCATTAATAAATATATTAAATAACAGTGGAACCAAAACACTACCTTGGGGAATACCAGAAGTAGGAATAAATGATGTGGAACAAACATCATCAAGAGAAACCACGGATTGTCTATCCGACAAGTAATAACGAGACCAAGATAACATTCGGGAATGAACGCCCAATTTATATAATTTTAATAATAAAAGTTCATGTGGTACTCGGTCAAATGCCTTAACAAAGTCCGTGTAAATCGCATTAATCTGCAATCGATCTTCAAAACTATCAACACAATACTTGGTAAAAACAGCCAAATTAGTACAGGTTGATCTTCCAGTCGTAAATCCATGTTGAGATAAAGAAATATGCCTCTTTACATTAAAGAAAAGCTTATGATAAACAATATGTTCAAGAATTTTTGAAATATTGGTTAATTTGGAAATTGATCTATAACTAATGACATTATTTTTATCACCAAATTTATAAATAGGCAAAATTGTAGTAAATTTCCACATTTTAATAAAATAGCCATTGCTTAAAGACTAATTAAAAATAATTTTCAATAGTAGACATAATGAAGAAGAACATTTCTTTATTAAAAAATCTGGTAAACCATCATTATCACCCTTAAATGAATTAGAAAGCCTAACAATACCTTCTGCAACATCTTCTTCAGATAGTTGCAAATTATCGAAATCCATAATGATGTTTATTTCATTTAAATCAAAATTATCATACTGTAAATTTTCATCATTCAAATTGGATTTAAAATAGAATGCGAATAAGTTCAGTGAATCAATTAGACTATTTGGAGTTAAGTTATTATAGTTCATACATAAAGGAATGTAAGAACAATTTCTTTTAGAATTTATAAAAGTCCAAAATCGTTTTGGATTGTACTTTAAGTCGTTATTAAGATTCATAATATACTGATTGTATAGAAATTTATTGAGAAAATTAAATTCTTTTTCGAATCGAAGAAGCTTTTGTTTATAAACATTATTATTTGTGGAATTATATTTTTTGTAATATTTATTTCTAAGATTTTTGAATTTTTTGAGTCCTTTGGTATACCATGGAAGCTTATGTACCCTAGAATTTGCTAAAGGAATATTATTTTGAAAAATATTAAGAACATTTGATAAAAAAACATCATAACATATATTAACAATTTTACTTTCTAATAAATCAATCCAATTGACAGTTTTAATAAGCATATTTAATGTATTAATGTCACATTTATTTGTTAAAATTTGTTAAAAGATGTAGGAGAAAATAATTAGGAGTTGAATATATAAATTATCTACAAAAATTATTTATATCTTTTGAAAATATTTTGCTGGTGAATGTAAAAAATTGTGGTCAAATATTTGTGGTTAAAAAATCTTGTAGTGAATGTTCTTAGTAGCTATGCTAAAATTGGAGGCTATTTTTTCGAAAAAAAATAATTTTAGTGAATTAAAAAAAAAAAATCCATAAAGATTAACACTTTTTTTGTTTAAATATTATGATTAATTTTTTGTGTAAACAATTTGGTGGTGATGTTTTAAAATTAAAAAAATGGTGAGAATATATTGTGGTGAGTTTTCTTTTTAATGAAAAGAGTTGGTAACCATGGAGAATTTTGTTGCTAACCAATTTTGTGGTGAATTTCTTTATTTTTTGTAAAATTTTTAAGTAAAAAATTATGGTAAAAATATGAGATTCCTTAAAACAAATAATTAGTGCGGCATATTTTTTGGAACAAATAAATATTTGGTGATGAAAATTTGTTTGTTTAGTAAAAAATGATTTTTCTTTTTTTTTAACGTTTTACATAAATTTTGTATTAATTTACTTTGTTGCAAATAATTTTGTTTCAGATTTTTGTAATTTATGGTGAAAATGTTGTAAAGAGGTTTTTTAAGGCAAGAATTGTGGTGAAATATTTTTTGAAAAAAAAATGAAATTTTGTAGGAGCTGTTTGCAAAATTTTTAGGTAAAAATTTATGCTGAAAAAATTATGGTGAAAATGTTGCGGAGAGGTTTTTTTAAGGCAAGAATTGTGGTGAAATATTTTTTGGAGAAAATTAAATTTTGTAGGAGCTGTTTGCAAAATTTTTAGGTAAAAATTTATGCTGAAAAAATTATGACTTTCTTTAAGACAAAAATTTTTTTAAACAAATATTTGGTGGTGAAATTTGTTTTATACTGATTTCTTAGTAAAAAATGTTTTGTGAATTTTTTTATTAATTAATTTTGTGTTTGAAAAAAAATATAATGGTGAAAATAAATTGTAGACAAGTTCTTTATGGTATGAATTGTGGTGAAATATTTTTTTGGAAAAAATGAAGATTTTGTGGTGAAACATTTTGGATGAATTATTTTCAAAATTTTTAAGTAAAAATATGGTAATAAAAATATGGTAAAACAAAAACATTGTGGAGGAATATTTTTTGGAACAAATATTTGGCCATGAAAATTTATCTTTTAGTGAGGATTTTTATTTAATTATTTTTGTTTATTTAATTTTTTATTTCAAAAAATTTTCCAGTAAAAAGTGTTTTGTAAACCTTTTATATTAATGATTTTGTTTTAATTTTTTGTAATTTAAGGTGAAAACGTGTTGAGATGGCTCTTTAAAGCAAGAATTGTGGTGAGATATTTTTCCGAAAAGATAAAGTTAAATTTGTGGTGAAATTAGGTTTTTGGGTAAAAAGTTGTGGTGAACATATTTGGTGGTGAGATTTTTTTTAATGAGGAATTTAATGTTTAACTTTTTGAGTAAAAAATGTTTTGTAATCTTTTATAATTAGTTTTGTGGTAAACAATATTATGGTGAATTTTTAAATTTTTTTGAGCCATATGTATATAGTTGTGAGGTTCTTTAAGATTAGAATTGTGGTGAAATATAATTTTGTAGTAAATTTATATTTGTAACATTTTTGAGGAAAAAAAATATTGGTGGCCAAATATTTTTTGAAACAAATATTTCGTGGTGAAAATTTGGGTATTTTAGTGATGATTTTTTTCTTGTAACAATTTTTTTCTGTAAAAAATGTATGGCATTTTTATAAATTAATTTTGTGCCGAACTTTTTTAAAATTTATGGTGAAAATATATTCTGGTGAGGTTCTTTAACCCTTTGAGGCCCAAGCTATAAAAACGTTATTAGTTTAACAAAACTATTTGTTTTTAAATAAAGTTATTTTATTCAGTTTAAACAGATTTTTTAAGATGATCTGTTCTTTCGATGGATTGGAAAGGTTCGCGCTTTACATAATGATCTGGTATATTCTTAGTCATTACCTCCCGATTACCAATTTTGTGGTGAATTCTTTGATAAAACATTTTGGTGATTATGGAGAAAATATGGGGCTCTTTGAGACAAAAATTGTGGTGAAATATTTTATGAACAAATATTTTGTTGTGAAATTTGTTTTTTAGTATTTGTTTTTTTAATTTTTTATTAATAAATGTTTTGTGAACTTTTTTTATTAAACAAATTATTACTGATTATTTACTTTAACAACTTTATTACATTTTATTAAAAAAGCGGTGGATTTTTTTATTGTAAAATTTTTGAGAATAAATTTATTTGTTTAAGGAAAAAATTTATGCCGTAAATATCTTGCGGGGAATTTTTTTAAGATAAAAATTGAGATGAAATATTTTTTAGATAATATATTATTAAGAAAAATATTTCAGCATAATAGATAATTTTTCAGCCAGAAAATTTTATGATGAAATTAAAAAAAAGTTTTTTGTAATAAATTTTGAGGTGAAATTTATTTAAAATTGTTTGTTAAAAACTTTTTTGGTGAATATTTTTTGTTAACAAACTTTGTGGTGATTTTTTTTTTTTTTTGGTAAACAATTTTGTAGTGAAATTTTTCCTGTAAAAGTTTTTTAGTACAAAATTTCGTAAAAATTTTATAACAAAAAAATGTAAAGTAATTTTTTATAAAAAATTTGTGGAGAATACTTATTTGTTTTTAAAAAAATTATGATAAAATCTTTTGGTAAAAAATGTGGTGAATTTTTTTATTAAAATTTTTATAATAAAAAATTTAGTGATTTGTTTTAATAAAAATTTTGCAGTGAATACGTTTTTAAAAACGTTCGTGATAAAATTTTTCACTAAAAAATTTTGTAGTGATTTTTTTTGTTATTAAAAATTTGTCGGTGAAAAAATTCGAATAAATTCTTGGATAAACTCTTTTCATTTTGCCAAAAAATTTTATGGTGCAATTTTTGTTGAAAAAAAATTTAAATGATTTTTTATTATTTTGTTCTTTTTAAGAAAAAAAAAAAAAAAATTGTGGTCAAATAATTTTTTGGGAAAGGCTCAGTTTTTTATTTTCTTTTATTTTAATTTCTTAGTGAAATATTTTTTGGCAAAAGAATATCGAGGTAAAAAATTTATTTATGGCGATGAACACTTTTTATGGTTAAAATTTTTTATGTCGAACATTGTTTGTAATGAATATTTTTATTTTGTGAAAATAAATTTATGATATGATAAAATTTTTTATTTTGTAGTGAATTATGTTTATTTCTTATGGTGAAATATTAGGGATGTTATTATTGTTAAATGTCATGAATCAGATTCATGTAAAGTAAATCAGTAAATTATATTTAACAAATTTATAGTTTAGTTCACTTTCACTCATTTCTACTCACCTTATTCAACAAATCAAAATGTTGCCAAAATCTCATTACAAATGAAACATTCAAAACCACTACACAGAGTAAGAATATATGCGGTACAAAAAATGCCACTACCGCTTGAAATGAAGGCCAGATTTGATTATGAAACAACATCCATAAACTACTGGATAAATAGCCCGAACAAACTATAGTCATCATAATCAATTTCGAATGTCTAAATTTCATTATATAACGATAATTAAATTCCACACCTAAATTTAAAAATCTCGCATCAATAGTCGATATTGTATGATACATATTAATCATATCACGACTTTTTCTTAAACTCACACCAAATAGTATTAGCATACCGCTTAGACCGATAAACTTTTGTAAAATATCACCGATTTTAGAAATTTCCGTTTTAAAAAAGAAACCCACTATACTCTCGTCCACGAGAAAGGAATATATAAAACAATAAACAAAAAATATACCCTGAAATATCGTAATGCCATAACCCAAATATGATATGCAAATTTTACGTGTGCCACTTGATCCGCGAATACGTAGCGGCGTTAGTCCTAATATGAAAGTAATGTCGAGAAGAGTTCTTTCAGCTGCATACGAATCTTTGGGATCGAAAAAGTCCTGCCAAAATGATTTCATTTTGTGTATGTGTTAATTTATTAGAGAAGTGGAGAAGGTACTAAAATATTTGTTAAATATTTCTTGGTTTTTATACTCCTTTCTTTATATTTAGTTCTTAAATTGCTTGAAAATTGATTGTCAGCTTAGTAAAGTTAGTTCATACATTTTTAAAATAGTTGTATAAAAGAAGATGACGTGTAAAAACTAATTTTAAGCAATTGTTCACTTTAAACTATTTTATATTAATATTAAGGATTTTAAAATGATTTTTTGACAGCTATTTGTACTCGTGTGTGAATTAGTTATATTATGTAGTAGATAATAAACTGATTTGTTTTAAAAAGAAATAATTATAAAGAACAGCAATTTATACAAATGTTATAATAATTGAATGACACTTGGTGATTTGTTCATTTCACTTAGTAAACAATAAAATCATATTTCCTATAATTAACCACAAAATAAATAAAACGCTTAGTTAGTAATACATATCTAGAGTATAATGTGCTTTGTTACATATTCATGATTAAACGAATTAAGGCTAGTACTTTTATATAAGTTATTATTACCGGAATTGTATTGATATTAGTCTGATTTAACACATTAAAACATTATTTTGGGCTATAGCTAATTAATATATGTAAACTATGTTATCTTTGATCTTGGACTATTTATGTAAATATGTATGTAAGGTGTGCGTTCAAATAAAAAAATAACATGTTTTTTTTAATAAAAGTTAAACGGAATAAGTTAGAATTAGAACTAAATCAATTACTTGTAGATTTATTTTCTCCAGATTTTTTACATTAAATGATGTATCATTTTATATAAAAATTAGTTTAATTTAATTTTTTTTAGGTATGACTTCAGAAGAAAGAAAGAAACTTTTCGCTTTATCTCTCTATAAGAATTTAAAATTATTAATCACAATTGAACGCTGCTGGGGCCTTCTTAAATATGCTTTTAACTTGGATCCAATGGCTTTACAATATCCAAAATTCTGTGTTAAATAACTAATACTCTGTGGGACTAAAATAACATTCCCAATTCTGGATGCTTCTACTGTAACGACAACATTCTAAATCTGAACAGAAAATTTTAAAAACACTGTTGCATGTTACGAGTGTCATCAATATCTTTTTATGACATTCTTTTTTATGATCAGGGCAAGTTTAAATATGCACGAAAAAATTGTAAATATGCGCTTGAAAAAGCACGAAAAAAATGGGAAAGTATGCATGCAAAGGAACAAATTGGTGTGTGTTTTGTTTTTTTCCATTTTGTATAAATAAGCATAAATATGATTATTCGAGTTTATTGGGACTAAAGAAGCAAAACAATCACATATCGCATTTTGCGTAAACTTGTCATATGACAAATTGTTTTGTAAATTTTTATTGTTCTTAGTTCGATAATATTTAGATCATTTTCTCGATTATACGGTATATAAAACTTGTGCTTTGGAATATGAGAAAAGTCTGCAATAATGTATGATTTCCAGGCTAATACAAAATATTGAAAAAATTGTTATTTTTTTATAATCGAGGAGTTTTGATCATTCTTTGTCTCAGAGTTCTCAGTTTTATTATTTAAAATTTGTTTAGCTTCGATTGACTAAAGCATGACTCATACTTGATTTTGAAGAAATGAACACAATGTGCCACTACGCGGCTGAACATGTTTGTTATAGCTTTTAGGAGCTTCCCTACTTTTTTTCTTTTTCTGAACCAAGTTTCATCTCATTTTTCAGGTCCTTGTTAAGCTTTCTTATTACCCTGAAATGTAATACTTTAGTCAAAATTTACTCAATCAACATTTTCTAGTAAGTTAAAAAAAATATTCAAATTTTATTTTGTACGTTTTTCTTTGATTAGCATTTGAATACGCACCAACAACGGAATTTCAAGAATTTTGACATATCTCTAGAAGATATTGTAATCAAGAAAAGTATTTAAAATTAACGGCAGTAAGAGTTATTATGAAAAATTTGTATTATATTTTATTCGAACACACACTTTGTGTACAAAAGTGCAGCAGCATCTTCGCCTAGTTTTAATAAATTCCCTATGGAGTTTATATAAAAGAAGTTCAAATAATAATTTAATTTGTTAGGAGTACCAAACTAATATTCATTATATTTCTCTAATTTAATAAATTTTTTGTGTCCTTAGAGAAATGTTTGTGGAACTAGTATAATAATTACATATGTAGTGACAAAAAGCTACAGGTGGTTAGTTAACAAGTGTTGCTATCGCAGGCCTTAGGTGAAATATGATCCTTAATTTAATGCAATATTTCAAAAATAGTTCAGACATGAGAGAAGTTGGACACAATACCTGATGTTCATGTTGAAACCAGTCGATAATTTTTGGTAAACCTAACCTTAATTATCTTCAGCATGTCAAGATTATGAAAAAGTTAAATACTAAGAGATCTTGGTATACGATCTTGTAGATCCTTATAGTCTAATTGCAATTGTACGGATTCCTTCTCTTTTTCATTTAATATTAACAAAAATGTTTCTTTGTGCCAGATGTATGGTTGGAAGTAATGAAAGTTTATAATGATATAGGAAAATATACGAGATTTAATAATACAACAGTTATATCCCAGAAAATTTTCAGCGTAATTATTATTAAATTGATTTCTTAGTTATTAATATACAATTTTACAATTTTTCATACAAAATAATATATATTTGTACCTTCCATCACTATAGGTGCTTGTGCTAATACTTTTAACACACATAAAAGAGAATAAGAATCACTTTCTGAGTATATTTAACGATATCCGTTCGTCTGCCCGCCTTGCTGGTTGTCTGTCCATTAAACCCTGTGTACAAACTACAGGACCCAATTATAAAGATAATTTATTGAAATTTGGAAAATATTTTTTTTTTTTTTGCATTATTCTTTATGTTATTTCACCAAACAGAGCCAAATGCACAAAAACTATTTCAACACCCACCTTAAAATATACCACTCGACTCAGAAACACTTTCTAAGTAGTGGATTTAACGATGTCCTTAAGTCCATCTGGCTGGCATCTGTCCTTGTAAACTATATAATTATGTGCCCAAACTAACAGTTCGCAATTATAAAGATAACTTGTTGAAATTTGCTAAACATGTGTATTTTGACATTACATACAAATGTCCTTCAAGATGCTTTAATCTTGTCACTATTTTAACAAAATTAGGTAAGAATAAGTTTTATATAATCATTATTCTAAGCGCCAAATTTTACGAAGATTAGTTTATAATTAATTATAGCACTCACTTTAATTTGCATAAATTCCGCATAAATGCTAGTATCAGGATAATATTCGATAAAAATAAGTTTTAAATTAGTAGAAATAATACCAAATTTTATAAAAATCGGAACATTTTTGACCATAGATCCCATTTTTCAAAATTGCTTTGATACAATGGTGTAGGCCATGAACGGTCGAGCTTGACTTATTGTGATTTTCTTGCGTTTCTTTTATTTTTATTTTCTTTTGAAAACAATAATTAAAAAGAAATATTTTTGTTACATTAAAATTTATTGCTTATTAGAATCATAGATTAATAATTAGATATTTATATGAGAGAAAAAAACCTGATTCAATTGTCAAAAACCTAATTCATGCAACAAAAATATATTTAATCACATACATTTTTGTTTGTGTTTTTAAAAAATAAGTTTTTTTTTTTAAATTTAGTTCAAAGTGTCTCTCACTTAGTAAAAACCTTCTATTCTATGATTAGAAGGTTTTTACTAAATCTTAAAAACTAATGGAGCCTTCATAGGATGATCTAATTATATCCATCTGAACTTCTACCACCATAAGTGTTTCATTATCATTTTTCAAATTAATTAAGGTATCTCTGTTGATACCTTAAGCCAAGGCCTGAAATTTTATACATTTTTAAATATATTTTTTTTTTATAATAAAATTTGATGTGTAGTGTTATTATAATCAATTAAGTTGGCAAACAGTCTGCAAATGAATTCATTATATTAAAGAAAATATTCATAAAATTGTTATAAAAGTTTAAAAAGTTATAGACTTATGATCAGAAAATTAGCAACATATTCCAATGTGATACCTGGCGCTGTTTCAGCAAAAAATTCATCAAGAATTAAGTTAACCTCTAGTCCTGGAACTTAACCTGGTGATGTTTTAGTTATGCTACAGAATTTACGAGGTCGCTTAAACATTTCGGTTAGAGAGCCTTATTTGGAGAAGAGATATGAATGTTTGTCTTTCCTACAATCCATCCATACAAGTGTTCCATAGGCATAATGAGCGCCATATATATAAAATGAAACATATATGGTTTCAAATTCTAGTATTTTTCGAAAGAAATGATTTTAAAAAAATGTTTTTCCTAGATCACTGTTACCAGTTTAACCTTTAAGAGACTTTTAAGCCTCGAAATGTTCATATTTGCTTCTAGCTTTTATCTATTCTATTCTATTCTATTCTATTCTATTCTATTCTATTCTATTCTATTCTATTCTATTCTATTCTATTCTATTTTATTCTATTCTATTCTATTCTATTCTATTCTATTCTATTCTATTGTATTCTATTTTATTTTATTCTATTTTATTCTATTTTATTCTATTCTATTGTATTCTATTCTATTCTATTCTATTCTATTCTATTCTATTCTATTCTATTCTATTCTATTCTATTCTATTCTATTCTATTCTATTCTATTCTATTCTATTCTATTCTATTCTATTCTATTCTATTCTATTCTATTCTATTCTATTCTATTCTATTCTATTCTATTCTATTCTATTCTATTCTATTCTATTCTATTCTATTCCATTCTATTCTATTCTATTCTATTCTATTCTATTCTATTCTATTCTATTCTATTCTATTCTATTCTATTCTATTCTATTCTATTCTATTCTATTCTATTCTATTCTATTCTATTCTATTCTATTCTATTCTATTCTATTCCATTCTATTCTATTCCATTCTATTCTATTCTATTCTATTCTATTCTATTCCATTCTATTCCATTCTATTCTATTCTATTCTATTCTATTCTATTCTATTCTATTCTATTCTATTCTATTCTATTCTATTCTATTCTATTCTATTCTATTCTATTCTATTCTATTCTATTCTATTCTATTCTATTCTATTCTATTCTATTCTATTCTATTCCATTCTATTCCATTCTATTCCATTCTATTCCATTCTATTCTATTCTATTCTATTCTATTCTATTCTATTCTATTCTATTCTATTCTATTCTATTCTATTCTATTCTATTCTATTCTATTCCATTCTATTCTATTCTATTCTATTCTATTCTATTCTATTCCATTCCATTCCATTCTATTCTATTCTATTCTATTCTATTCTATTCTATTCTATTCTATTCTATTCTATTCTATTCTATTCTATTCTATTCTATTCTATTCTATTCTATTCTATTCTATTCTATTCTATTCTATTCTATTCTATTCTATTCTATTCTATTCTATTCTATTCTATTCTATTCTATTCTATTCTATTCCATTCTATTCTATTCTATTCTATTCTATTCTATTCTATTCTATTCCATTCTATTCTATTCCATTCTATTCTATTCTATTCTATTCCATTCTATTCTATTCTATTCTATTCTATTCTATTCTATTCTATTCTATTCTATTCTATTCTATTCTATTCTATTCTATTCTATTCTATTCTATTCTATTCTATTCTATTCTATTCTATTCTATTCTATTCTATTCTATTCTATTCCATTCTATTCTATTCTATTCTATTCTATTCTATTCTATTCTATTCTATTCTATTCTATTCTATTCTATTCTATTCTATTCCATTCTATTCTATTCCATTCTATTCTATTCTATTCTATTCTATTCTATTCTATTCTATTCTATTCTATTCTATTCTATTCTATTCTATTCTATTCCATTCTATTCTATTCTATTCTATTCTATTCTATTCTATTCTATTCTATTCTATTCTATTCTATTCTATTCTATTCTATTCTATTCTATTCCATTTTTTTATTTTTAAATTTGCTTCAAAAAGTCTAAAGCGTTTGTATTTTAACAACGAAAATACTTATTTTTTATTTGATATTACTAATTTTATTTTTAAAAAAGCATCCATTTAAGTATTTTTTATACCCTTCACCACAGGTGTAAAGGGTTAATATAAGTTTATCATTCCGTTCGTAATTTCTAAAATTTTCGCCGTAGAGCACCCGATATCGTATATATATGATATATGTATCCTTTCGAGAATTTTACTATTTAAATTGAACAAAATAAGTTGAAAAATCAGTTTTTTTACTTTTTTTGACTTTTAAGCTATGGACTTCGCTCTTTCACAGAACATTTGTAAATATTTTCTGAATTTGTATGCCAAATAAATGAAAAATCCGGGTATAAATATTCGAGATATTGGCTAAAATAAATTTTTGTTCTTCTTGGAGCCTTCTTAAAATCCACGGGGAAGGCTCCGTGGATTTAATTACATTTAATATAAGTATTAGTCCACAATTAGCCATAGGCCCTATATAAGACCCATCTCCGAATTTTGATTAACATACACGATGTTGTAGGATATCATATGGTCGGGCTTGATCGATTATACCTTTCTTACTTGTTTTATATTAAACAGAAATTTTAGCCTTTGACACTTCATTCCGAAAACTATTTTATAAATTCATATAAAAATCAAGATAAGAAATTTTACAGCTGTTTTGGCCGACAATTTTAAATTCAATTTTTCTGAAGTCTTTTCGCATTTTAGAGTTATTTTCATGTATTTGCAAATAATATTTTTTAAAATGTTTATTTAAAATTTAATCAAAATATTTTACGGGTGAATAACTTTTTTCTTAATGCCTTTTGACATTACGTGGGAACTTTTTATATATAATTTGGTATTGAAACGTAGAAAAATTTTACTGATTTTGGAAAAAGATTTTTATTATATTCATAATATTGGTGATTTCGTGGTTATATTCACGTTCTGTGAGGAATGTGTTTCGTGCACTTCGCTCAACTTATGGTCAATATAATCGGCCTATTGAGCGTACTATTCGCAATACCATCACCCATTTTGAGACCTAGCATTCATTATTGGATAATATTCGACCGAATAGACCACGTCCAGAAAGCTGTGAAGAAAATATAGCGGCCGTAGCTGAGAGTGTACACGAAGACCGCGGAGAGTCGATTCGGCGCCGTTCGCAGCAACTCGTACTGACGTATGGAACGACTTGGCGCATTTTATGTCGAGATCTTAAATTGAAAGCGTACAAAATACAGCTTGTGCAACAACTGAAGCTGCTCGACCTTCCCTAGCGACATCGCTTCGCTCTTGGGCTCTTAAAAAGTTCCAAGAAGATCCGACGTTTTTGTAGGCAAATTTTGTTCAGCGATGAGGCCCATTTCTGGCTCAATGGGTATGTAAACAAACAAAATTGCCGCATTTGGGACGAAGAGCAACCTGAAGAAATTCAAGAACTGCCACTTCATCGAGAAAAAACAACGGTTTAGTGTGGTTTGTAGGACGGTTTTCTTTAAAAATGATGCCGGTGCGAACATAAGTCAATGGCGACCGTTATCGTACCATGATAACCGACTATTTGATGCCTGAAATTGAAGCTCATGATCTCGGCTACATTTGGTTTCAGCAAGACGGCGCCACTTCCCACACATCGCATCAATCAATGGATTTATTGAGAGAACGCTTCGGTGAGCACATAATTTCACGTTTTGGGCTGATCGATTGGCCACCAAGATCGTCTGTTATCACACCGTTTGACTTTTTCCTGTGGGGATATGTAAAGTCTAAAGTTTATGCGGACAAACCCGCTTCGACTCACCGGATGGACCATTTGCGACGTAGCAACGGCCAACATTTGATAGACATAATAATAATAATAAATAAATGCCAAAGAAAGTTCTTTCAAATAATAATAAACATTCCCCACTAAATATATATATATATATATATATATATATATATATATATATATATATATGTTTTTTTGTTTTTTTTAAGATACACAAATCTTTTTAAATACCAAAAGTCGATTTTTATTAATAACGCCCTAATAAAAACATATAGCCAAGTAAAAGAATCAATATCACGAGAATTTTAAAAAAAGAAAATAATCAAAGATAAAACATTATACGTTATTTACCACGGATTCTACATTGGCAATTCTTATATTTGATAAAATAAGATCAGGAAGACGAAGGAATCCTTAAAAGCATTGAAAAGAAAACAATAGAAAACCGGACATTAAACTACATTCCTGATTGTACATTAATTAACACATAATCCCACTGATTTATTTGCTTTATTGTTAAATTATTTTTTTATATATTCGATTTGAAAATTTAAACTTTGTTGTCTATACATACATAAAATACCCTACACATGCAACATGTAAAAATTTTTTATAATTGAAAAAAATAAATTCTTCGAATTAAGATATTTGGACAACAGGCCTGTGTCAGTGAGTTTCTTTATTTAAAACAAATTAAATACTTATTTGTAAATAAAAACTAATTAAAATTTTTACCTAAAACCAAAAAACAAAAAAAAAAAAAAAAAAAAAAATGTTATTCTTTGTCTTGCGAAAAATGCTATTAAAATTTGTTAAATTATTATTTTAAATTTTACTATTTTCTTACATATTTTCATTTACATCCCAGCAAAAAAATGAGCAAGTTCTTCTAAAAAAGAACTTTTTCACCAGTTCCAAAGTAGAACTAAGTACATATTTTGCACACTTTTTTGGAAGTTAATAAAAATTACTTTCAAAAAAAAAAAAAACAAAAAAAAAAAATGAAAATGAATGTATTTTTAGCTGGAAAAAGGGTGAATAATTTCTAAGATAACAAAGATTTCATAAATTGAAAAGTATTTTTATTAACAATTAAGAAAGTTAAGCCCATATTTTTATTAAAAAATTTTATAAATATAGTTTTAAGATAAGTACTTCGAAAGCTATGAACAATAAGCATAAAATAGGAACATCCTACAAATCACAACCATGGGTTAAAAAAAGAACTTCTGCAGCTCTTTTTCAGCACTAAGTACTTCCTTAGAATGACAACATAATGTTAAAATTATGACTTTTTCAGTTCTCCTTTCGCTGGGATTTAAAAATACAAAATACACTATAACTGTAAATTTTATTTTAAATAATTCTTTCAATTATCTTTTAAAATTTTCGTTAAGGATTGGTTCATTTTACTATGTTATAAATGAAATCCTAGTTAACATGTTTAATTGAAAAGCTTTATTTAATTCCACGAAAAGTTTGGTGTAAAACAAGATAAAATAGTAAACGTAACGTAGCATGGACGGGTAGATAAAATATATAAAAGTGGTAATACAAGCTAGATCCCTGAGCACAGCCAGAATAAGGTAACATAGTTCTCAAGGGATTGAAAACCTTAATGGTAGTTCGTTACAACAGTGGCATGATAAATAAAACATAGACATCTGGTCAGTCTAAAATTATAAAAGTTAGGGTTGGTCATTTATTTACCATAAAGTTAAAGAGTCCTTTATAAATTTAATAAAAAAGAAAATAAATACATGATATAAAAAAGATAAATATAATGAAAGTATCAAATTCCATTACTACGAAATTGAAAACATTTTATATTCTAAGTAAAAAAAAAAAATATTTTAGAAGAAGCTTCTTACATTTTTTCTTAACATATAAATACATTTCATTAAAGGCAACAATTTAAAAAGAAATTATATATTGAAGCTAATTAAGGTTTACTTTTTGTTTAGCAAACTGTTATTAATCATAATATGTAGTTTGTTTTTATGAGACTAGCTATTAAAATTATTAATTTATAAACTATAAATAAACTGTAGTTTTATTAAAACTTTTAATGAAGTTACGGAAAAATATTTATTTTTTCTCAAGGACACAGCAAATGAAGAGAATATGAAATAAAGTTTTTAAATCAATTGAAACAAATGTTGCTTTAAATCTTTACTCTACGTCTACACGAAGACATTTTTATTTCTTAGCATTATAAATAACGCCGGTAAAATAATTGGAAAATAATTTTTTTCCAAATTTCGTTAAGGGAGAAAACATACATGGGAAATTTATATGTTAAATTGTCTTTTTTATCGAGAATTTTAATTTATTTTTCATTTTTATTCTTTATTTGTCTTTTTAAAAAAAAATTAAATATTTTGCACTTTTTTTTAAAAAAAAGGGCAACATTTTAAAAGAGAACAATAAATTCAATAGGTTATGTTCAACATTATTGCTCAGCTTTGTGTTTAAACATTTATTGCGAAATAGATTACGCAATAGATTTTTTATTGGTCCATGCATAACATTTTAAAGAGAGAGATAGAATTTTGCAATTGCAAACATAAAAATGTCTACGAGTAGACTAGGGTTTAACAACATTAATAAAGAACTATTATTCCCAAGGATTTAACTCAGCATTTTTAAATATGTGTGATGTAAGTGAATTTGTATATTTTACTTAAACATTTATTTGATATCGGTACATCTACCTAGTTTTGATTTTAAAAGTTTTGAATACAATAAACACTTTTTTCTTTCAAACCTTTCCACTAAACTTACCCTGTGCATCATATTATATCGCATTTCAATCATTTTCGTAAAACACGAATACATGGCAAGTGCAAAAAGTACCACAGTATGTTGCAATACAAATGTAACATGCAAAGATGCTGATGGTTTTTCGTTGGCCGATTTTAATAATTGAAAACTAAAAATCGTATAACCCAAATTTGCCAACACCATACACAAAATATAAATATAACTGAAACGCAACACTTTGCTATACATTATCTTAATGCCCACACCGTGTAATTGTTCATCCATGGATTGCATAATTTCCAAACTTCTTTGTACATAATGTTTTGGAATAATGGCCGTTAGATAAATCACTGTTACTCCTATGAAACCACTTAGAATTTGTAAAAAATCACCAAAATGTGAAATACGCGAACGGAAGAAATAACCAGCGACAGTTTCACAATCATTGATCAAAGTAAATATATAACAAACACTATAAATCACGATATGGACACCGACATTTATATAGCCCCAAATGGAATGTTTAAGATATTTAATACCTTTATCATTACTTTTTATATAGAATGGCGTTAGTCCATGCCAATAGGTGAGAAAGAGTAAAGGTTGTAAACATTCATAGAGGCGTTTAGCAGAAAAAAACCTACGTATACGACTACGTACGGTATTGTCTAATTGAGGCGTTTCAGAATTTTCTTCGTCCATTCTAATGGAACTCAAAGCGGCAACTGAATAATTTTTCATAAGACAATTTGCATGAAATGATACGAGTATGAAAACAGCGACAAACAAGCAAACAAACAAACAAACATGTTGTTTCATTTTATTTACTGTCCTGTGTCAACGGTTGTCCTTTTTGTCATTGTTATTGTTTTTATTTTTATTTTTTTTCGTTTAAGTTTCCAGCAGTGTTGCCGTTTAGTTACATTTGTTGCATTTTGCATAACTTTTTAACGCTCCACGTAACATGTATAATTTTTTGTTTTTACCGTATTTACGTAACTTTTGATCCCTTCAGTAAATTTAAGTACTATGTATATTCATGCAAATATTTATCATTAATGACGAATACCGGCTTCATTGAATAAACTTTTTTTGGAAATCAAAAAATGCCGGTTATAACAATAAAAATGACATTTTCCTACTTAATAATATACATAATTATTCAAAGATATTCAAAAAATGTATCAAAACTTTAGAGGCCCAAAATTGTAACTTTTTGACAAAAATCAGTAACTTTCTCCAAACTACACCTGGCAACACTGGTTTCCAGCCATAAACCTGTTGCAATTCATGCGTGGTTGTTGATGTTTTTAATAACACCCTTGATGGAATATTTAAGTCATCAAATAATTTTTATGAAATATAAACTCAATATAAGTAATTCGTATGTAAGGGACTAAATACAATTTTATTCCAGACAATATTGACAATTGTAATGAATGAATATTTAGTTTACTTTAGTTTAGTTTAGTTAGCTGGAAAGTGGATAAGAATAAATGAATGAACGAGTTTTGCTATTCGTTTAATCTTAATTGCTATTTGTCATTGTTGTAATAGAATTTATTAAAGATATAGATATTAGGGTGGCTCCAAAATTAAAAGTATCGATGTTCCCAGCTTAAATGAAAATCTGCTTCATTCAAAGGTATCACTTCTTCAAATTTTCGTTCTGATATTATCCTTTCGTGAGCTCGAGTTTTGCGGATTTTTTTCATATTTCTGCCAAGTAAGCAATACGAACATTTAGTATCGCAAGAAGGCTTTTGGCAAACGCATTCAATAATGAGTCCGAAATTTTGCAATTTTTCGCAAACAATTTGGATGTTTGAATTTTTTTCACATAAATGCTCCAAAAAAAAAGTACCAAAACAATACAATATATTCTTATAGCATTTATGCCGTTTTTTAAAATTCGAAATTGTTTTATTCGAATTTTTTGAAACATACAGTCATATTCATATTGAATAATTGTTTTGTTGTTGTAAATCCTGAGTTGTGTAAAGTAGACTGTGGTAATTTCTGAAAAAATCGCGGTATTTATTTCTGATATTAAAAGAAAAACACATTTTTTATACTTCAAAATTATTTACACAGCTTCAAAAGTCAATTCTTTACTCTTAGCTTTGCTAAAGATGATCCTAAATCTCACCTATGAGATGGTGTAAAATCTTGTGATACAAAATCAATTTTAATATTTCGAAAAAATGTAGAAATATTAGCAAAATATGGAAAAAATAGTTTTAGAGTCAATGTGAGATTTAAATGAAGATTTAAAGTAGTACATCATCTTTAACATTTGTAAAATAGTTTGTATAGTGTTAAAAATCGTATAATCTTTAATAAAAAGAATTCCTTAGATGGAAATAGAAACATTTGAAAGGTTTAATATTTGCAAAATTCTTAGTAATGATAATTTTGTATGAGAAAGTATGATATTTAGAAAGGTTGTGATGTTCGCATTATAAGAAGTGTAATACTTCTTATAATTCTATAATTGTTTTTTTTTTTTTTTGTAGCAAAACTCGTTAGTTTAGAAAAATTTTAAGTACAAAAATTTTATTTATTTGAAATAAATTTGAAATTTGAATTAAATTCAATACAAAAATAAAATCAATAATAGTATAGTCTGGTAATATTTAGAAATGATATGTTATATTACAGAAAAACGTTTGTGGAAATATTGAATTACACTTTCTGTAAGGGGTGGACCAACCCTAACTTTTATAATTTTAGACTGACCAGATGACTATATTTTATAGCATCATAACTTTTCTAAAAATCATATATTCTCGCGGAACATATAAACGACGGCAGAAAATTTTGAAAATATTCTAAGCGAATATTCGTATGGAGAGATAAGATTTTTTTGACAGATTTTTATTAATTTCTCTTTAAATTGTTTTATTTTCATGTAATGGTATCTTTTAACTAAGGACTACATCATCCTTTAACTATTCCCATTCCTTTTTCCAAACCATAATGACGATGTCCCCTTTTTAAACTCAATCTCAACTTGGCTCTGAAAAGTTTTTTCATCAGTTTTGCCACTATTTTTATACTTTTGCTTCCTATTAAAGTTGTGTTTGAATCTTAAGATTTTATACTATCTTAAAGACAAGAGTTTGAACCATCTTTGGCAATGTTAAGCGTAAATATTTGATTTTTGAAGTTGTGTTAATAATTTTCATGTATAAAAAATGTGTGTAAATATTTTTGGAATGAAAAATGCATACGAATTTTTCTTTTAATATCTTAAATAAATATCGCGACTTTTTCAGAAATTACCACAATCTACTCTACAAAAACAACGAAACAATTATTTCATAATATTTTATAACAACACAAACATTTAACTTCTCAAAATTTGACAGTAATCTATTAACAGATTGTACTTGATGGGAATAGTGTTGTATTTCATATAACTACGAGGGAAGTTTGGAAAGTCACGGACTTATTGATCCGCCCTCGTATATATGATTATGACTGTATTTTCCTTCATATCCCAGCAAAAACTTTGATTTCCTGGTTTGCTAGCAGGTATAATTGGAAACAAAAATAAAATAAGAACTACTTATTTTTTGCCTGAATAACTAGTTATTTTTTTGTCGAGTTGTCCACAAATGCATGTAGTTATTTTTAGACTCTAGGGGTACACAAAAATATGTACAAAATATGTAAATGAAAATAAAAATAAAAAAAATTGCTGTCAGTGAGATTTGAACTTAGACACAAGTTAACCATTCGTTTTGAATGACTAACGTCTTACTCAGTACACCATCTCGCAGTTAATTTTCTAAGTGACAAAAGCTTTTTTAGTATAAATATATGTTTTTAGACATTTTCTTATAAAAAACTAACAGCATCAGAATGGGATTAAACCTTCTGGTTCTTAATCCAATTCTGTAGCCAACTCATCCACTTGATTGCAATATTACTGTGCTATTTACTATTGAGTACTTATTTATGTAATACCGAGTAGGCAAATAATAATGACGCCTCGTTACCAAGAAACTACATTAATAAGTTGCCATTACCGAAAACCAAAAAGTTTTCACTGGGATACAAGTGTTTTTATTAAAGCTATTAAAGATTTTTTTTACAATTATAGCAGTTAAGTAATACACAGAGAGTATTTTTTTCTTGTAACTCACAATAAGCAATTGCTCTCTGTGCGTAACAAATTGTAAGCAAATACACTTCTTAGCATAATTTTTGTGGGTATTTCACTTAAACTTAATTTATTCTGCTGTTTGTTAATAGAAGTATGAAATGTATTTTGATGCTAAATTCATTTAATTCCTTCATATATAGAAACATTTTTATATGAAGTAAATTATGTTTCGAAAAATTCGAATAAAATACGAACAAGTCCGAATTTTAAAAAACGGAAAAATCGTTTTGTTATAACTGCTAGTGGATTATATTGCATTATTTTGGTCTTATTTTTTTAATATTTATGTTAAAAAATTCAAATATCCTAGTTTTTTAGAAAAATTGCAATATTTCAAACTCATTTGGACCTGGTACAATTTTTATTACTTCATTAAAAGCGCGTCCCAAAAGCGTTTTTTACGATAATAAATTTTTATATTGTTCCTTTTGCAGAAATATGAAAAAAAAACGAAAATTTTAACAAAAGGATCATTTTTAATTTTGATCCAGCTGACGAAAGGATAATGTCAGTACGAAAATATTTAGAAACGGTATCTTAGAATGAAGTAAACTTTCATTTGAATTGGAAACATCGATATCTTATTTTCTCTCCATACGAACGGGGCCATACTAATTTATATTCACAATTATTAAAAGTTGTAATTAAAATAAACATACGTCAGAATGATAAATTAGTTACAAATATATTTGGTATAATTTTTAGGGGGGAATACTTTTAAAATAATATTTATTTATTGAGACACATGTAGGATTAGGTAATATTATAAAAAGCTTAATAGAAAATAATTATAATAATTATATTTATAATACATAACTTAAGATATGAAAAAAATCTTGTTTCTGCATTTTTAAATTCTTTATATACAATTTATGCTGTGTGAATTTTTTGTAAAAATCTAGCAAGTATTTTAAGAGATATTTACATTTAATATAAAAATTTTCTATAGTGTTGTATGGAAATTAAAAAAATGTAAAAAAGCTACTTATGTAGCTTTTCCTTGTTGCCAGACATATTCTTTTAAATTGTTTAGTAGTTAATGGATTCATATATTGGAATAATATTTTTTTTTTTTGGAAACAAATTCAATTTAATTTAATAAAATTATTAAGACTACACATTTATAGGTTAAAACGAATTAAAATATATTTCGTTATTAAAGGATATTTTTAAAGAAAATTCACGAAATAATTTTTTAAATTTATCTTATTGATAACTCAAAAACAAAATAAAAAAATTTTAAAAATTATTATTTTTGCGGATTATAAGTGTAACATCCTAGCAAAAACTTTGCTTTCCTGGCAAGCTAGCAGGTATAATTGGAAACAAAAATAAACTACTTATTTTTTGCCTGAATAACTAGTTATTTTTGTTCAAGTTGTGCACAAATTCATGTAGTTATTTTTTGACTCTAGGAGTATTAAAAAATATGTACCCAAACAAAAACAAAAATAATAAAAAAACAAAAAAATTTTGCCGTCAGTGAGACTCGAACTTGGACACAAACTAACCATTCGTTTTTACTGACTAACGTCTTACTCAGTACACCATCTAGCACACAGCAGCCTAAGCGACAAAAACTCTATTTAGTTTAAAATATCTTTTTAGACATTTTGTTATAAAAAACTAACAGCTTCAGAATGGGGTTGAACCAACAACCTTCTGGTTGTTAATCCGGCGCTCTAGCCAACTCATCCACGCGATTGCAGTATTACTGCGCTATTATACTATTGAGTACTTATTAATGTAATACAGAGTAGACAAATAATAATGACGCCTCATTACCAAGAAACTACTTTAATAAGTAGTTCTTATTACCGAAAACCAAAAAGTTTTTGCTGGGATTTAAATCTCCCACAATAAATGTACACAATTATGTATGAACTAAACTTTTTCGTATAATTTTTATTTAGTCAATAATTACAACACAATTACAAATTTTATTGAAAACAGACTAAGGTCTCAGGTGGGAATCGAACCTTCAACCTCCCAAACTGACAGACTAGCACTCTCATTTGCGTATTATTTAGTAATTTTTCATTGTAAATAATATTTAAAGTTTATTACTTTATAAAAGCGAAAATTATTTCAAAAATTATAAAATTTAGAGGAATTCGATTTAGAAATTATAGCCATTGACTTATGATATCTCTACTGAAAAGTTTCATTAATTTAAATGTAATAAAATGGCGATTAATTGATTTTTGAAATTGAACTTTTCGCAATAAAATTGGAAACGAATAAAAATAGACAAAATTATGTATCAATAGTAATAAAAATCATTGATCTAGGATGCATTGTTTTGTGTACTGATTTTTCAAAGTTAAAAATTTTTTAGATATTGAGAAAAAATCATATTTCATAAACTTTAGGTGTACTTTTTTTTAAATAAAAAGTTTCTTAAAGCAAATTTTAAAATGAATCATCCACTTCAGGTATTTTAGTGTGTGTATTTCTCAAGTATTTGAAAATTTAGTTTTTTCCAAATATTTTTATTATTTTTTTTTGAAAATTGTCCTGAAACACACTAATTTTGAAATTTGATGGAATAGAACTTAAAATGTTACAAATTGTTTGTTCTCATATTTTTCTGAAAAATAGTTAATATTATAATTTTTAATATTCTGAAAAAAAAATCGTGCGCATATTACCCTGATTTTATAAGTTAAAATTTTTGTGAAAAAACTCCAGATTCTCTCATAAGAAAAACCTTAAATGCAGCCTTTTTATTATTTTCTTTAAATCTAACTTTTTTGAAGTAAATCTGTAGGGAAACCCTATATACATCTCAAAAGCGGAGCTATACGGGCCAAAGTAGGCTACATCTGATATAGAAAATATTTAATTACTAGTCAAATTTTTATTCCTTACACCAACATTTTCGACCAATTTTATTATATTTTTTACAATTAGTTAAAAACAATTAGTTAAAAAAAGGAAATTTCTCGATATCTTTACTGAGCTCAAAAATTAATGATTTTGAAAATTGAAAAAATATCAAACAGTTGACGGACATCTGAATTCTCTCCAAAAAAAATCTTAAAATTTTAAAAAGTGCATTTTTTTGCTTACTGATCAATGTAAGAACAAAATGTAAACATTAAAATATTGGTATCATCTTTCCTTAAACTAAGCGTCATTTTCGATCCTTGTTACCCCAATGTATATCCGGGTCAAATGTTAGTTTCTCAGAAAGACATTCGGGAAGGCATAAGAAAATTATCATATCGTTTATTAATTACACGTAATAAATAATATGTTATTTGGTATTTTATCTTAAAGTCTCCCAGAGATCAAATAATCAATAGTTTTATAAAAGCATAACAATTTTTGATACCACGTATAGGAGCTTAAACATTTACATTTGAAAATATAAAAAAGATTTTGTATATATGCCATTATGCAATAGATATTAAAAAAACTTTTAAGTGTATCGTCCTTTGTGTGCTAATCAAATTTCTTTGCACTTCTGTTTGGTTTTCAACGAAACACAAGAAGAATGAAGACGGGTGATACATCTATTAAAAGTGCATGATGGATAGACAGCATGATAGCTGATGTTTTGAGACACAGGAAATGATTATTATATTCCGCTGGTGTCTAATTATAACCCTTATATATTAAAAGAATTAATCAACTACAACTTCTTTTATAATGAAATTTTTACACCATCTATTAAAATAAAAACTCAATTTTGTATAGCCTGTATTGAAATTGCTAAAGCGTAATAATATTATGGTAATTATTGCAGAATTTAAAAATTAAACTTTTGAATAATATTTTGTTATCTAAAAACAAACATGTTTGCGTTTTGTTAATTTTAAAGCATTTGTTTAAATTTAAGTTTTTACATTATTTTTTTAATTAATTTAACATACAAATGTTGCACATTTTATTCAGATGCTTAAAATTATATGGAAAATATTTATGAGTCCTTGAATTTAGGACAATAAGGTACCAAAATATAAGTTTACTTAATTTCATTATTCAATAGAGATTTAAACAAAAAACAAAAAGAGACAAACATGCAATTCTAACTAATTTTATTAACTTCACTAACTCAAACACATTAAATTTACTCCATAAACATTATAACCATTTGGAAGATAAATTTGTTGCCAATCGTCCAGACGTCACTTCTTAGTGACTTCTAAATGATCGTCGGAAGATTGTTCGAAATTGAAAAAACACAAAATACATTCTTAGAGACTTATAAAAGATGGCCAGAAGTGTGTATGAAATTTACAAAAATAAAATACAATACTTTATATTCACATCTGGAAGATAATATGATGATAATTCGAATTTAACAAACGTTGGCATGCTGGATTGCGGTTTCTTGCTCCGACTTTGCGTTCCTGTTTCGCCGTTGCTGTATCTTGCTGTCTGTCTCTTCCTGGCGTCTCACCTTGCTGTCTCTCCCGCTGTGTCTTCTCTGTCCCTCGTTGTTGTTCCCGGGTCACTTTTGTGACCAAGAACACCCGCGAGGGTACCAGCGTTGAAGTTGTCCTAGTCGTTGTTCGTTTTGTCCTCTGCTGGCGTCACACTATGTGGCCAACGAATCGCCCGTGAGGGCGATTGTTGATTGTTTGTGATGTAATTGTTGTCCATTTATGTTGATGTGTGTTTTGTATGTGGTGGCGGGTCACCAGTCCCGAACTGCTTGGAGTTCAACTGGTAGTAGTCATCTTTGGCTACGAAGTCCGACCGGTGACTTAATACTGGTACCACGGGTGTCAGGAGCCTCTGGAACTCCGGTTCCAGCCTGGCAATGGTGCGGCCCCTTGGGGAGCTTCGTGGTGGTTGTGCTTTAGACCCAAATCGCGGGTAGAGCGCAAGCTCGGTGTAGAGTTGCATTGCAACCGGGTGCCGTGACCCATAGAACGGAAGGAGTTTTAGATAGGCTCCGCTACTTACCAAGGGGAGGTCATGTCCAAATACATGACTTCAAATTGGTACTCAAGGATGATCTCGGTCAGACTTGGGGGCGTTGGTGGACGCATTGTATTCACCTTGTGCGAAGAGCACCGTGAGGTTGGGTCCACATGGACAAAACCTTCGACGTTGTCACATTTATTGCACAAAAGTTAATCTAAATATTATTTAATTATAAAAATTGTTATTAATTTTCTTTTCTTTATAGGTACCGGATTTCAACAGAAGTTTCTCAAGAAGATTTCACTTGGAGTTCCCTAGATACAAAATTATTTTTATGTAAATTGTTTCTTTTATAATGTACATATGTATGTGTAAAATAAAAGACCCTTCTTAGTAACTTCCGCAACAGAAAATGTTTGCAGAATTAATACCTCAAGTCATACTTACCTTATTCATTATCACCAAACGTCGCTCAAAACTGCGTGCCACAAAACAAAATAAACATATGGCTATCGATAGCACCGAATGTTGCAAAAAGAATGTTACACAAACACTAAATGATGGTGTAACTTTCATAGATTTCAATAAACGAAATACACCCGCAAAATAAACACCAATCACAACAGTTTGAAAAATAATCATCACTATTGAATAACGATATATACGAGAATATTTCACTTTTATACCGATGTTAGTGAAATTCGTATCTAAAGTATATAAAATGCGACAAACTCTTAATAATTTTCGTCTTTGAGTTACAGCGGATATGTAAATAACGGCTCCCGTTATAAGGCCATTACAAATTTGCATAGTATCGCCAACATTTGAAATTTTCGTGCGAAAAAAATAACCCACTATAGTTTCATCTTGCAGTAAAGAGATGATATAACAGCAGCCATAGAGTAAAATATATACGGCAATATTAACAAAACCGAAAAATGACATTTGAACATCACTTTCACCATCTTTATTTTTGATAACGCGAAATGGAGTTAAACCGTAGAGAAATGTTAAGAAAAATAAAGGCTGAAAAGCTTCATACACTTGATTTGAAATGAAACTTTTGCGAAATCTCTCAATTTTATCCGATACAAATTGTGAAAACATTTTTAAGAGTTTTAATTTTAATTTATTAAATTATTATTATTATTTTTCTTTAGTTTTAAATTTAAAATTTAAAGAGTATGATCCTTTTCAAGAGAGTTCTTATATACTACTAAAATAAATTTTATTGGAAAACATTTTATACATGTTGCTTGAGATATATCTATGAACATGTGTAGGTAGATATGTATGAATTTCTGCCATATCCTCTTACATGTGATTAATACATAAGTGGAATCTATAAAAACAGAACTTTAAATAGTAAAACCTTGTTGAAAGAAAATTTTGTAAAAATTTTACTTTGTTGAAATATTTAAATTTACACACATTTTATTACCATTTGTTTAAAAATTGTCCTTTTAACTTTCTTGCTATTTTTGTAAAAACTTCTAAATTATACCGAACCAATTTTGTTTCATTAATTTTAGACCATAATATTTAAAATTAATTTTCAAAACGTTAAACATTTTTTTACATTTATTTTAAATGGAATATAATCAAGAAAGCTGGAACAAGATTATTAAAATTTTAATTTATATTTTCAATTTTGTGCAAAAATATTTGAAATTTTTTGAGAAAATGTTTAATATTTAACGATTTTTAGCCACACAATGCACAGTGGGGCAAAATTGAAATTTGTTGGAAATAAATCTGTAATTTTAATCAGTTGGTACAATGTTAAGTTTGGAAGGAAGGGCCCCACATACGCCTCATGAGCGGCATAGAAAATTTTTAAGATCTATGAAAATCATTAATGCATGCATGTGCTATTTATCACGTCTAGTTTTCAAGTTATTTGTATTTGAAATTTTAACTATCTCAATTTTGTAAAATCCTGTTCAATTTTTCCAATATATATGTAGAACAAAATTTTCATCTGGTTTTGTATTTTTGGATTAGTTAGGGAACAAAATTATCTAATGAAATAAAAAAAATTAAGCCCCTAACTTTTCCACGCTCAAAAGTAAATAATTTTGAGTTTGAAAATTGAAAAAAATAAGGATTTTTTTTTGTCGAAAAAGTGTCTACACTCTTTTTCCTCTAAAATAAAATTTTCTTTAAGAATATATAACAATTTTATACTTTTCCAAAATGTATTTTCACGGAGATTATTTTAAAATAGAAAATAACCATAATTACCCAATAGGACTACGTACAGATCCTCTCGAATTTGAGTTATTTTGTATCAAAGTTTTGATTTTAGTTGATATGTTATAAAATCCTAGAGCATAAATCTACAAAAAGAATGCAATTTTGGAAATTCTGATGTGTTCTAAATAGTTTGTTAACGGCTTTTTTCAGACCTGTAACAAATGTGGACTTTATGGGCATATTTAAAAAAAAATCCATTTTTGGGATTTTCATCGGTTTTTTGGGGAATTGTGGGATTCGTTTTAGAAAAATCTTAAATTTTTCTACACCTTATCAATTCAAATGATAAAGTAAAAAACTGCCTATCTTAACAAACACAGATTTTATTTGAGATAAAATATTTATAGTTTCTCCAAAAAACAATTTTTTACAAAAATTTAACTTAAATTCCAAAAATCCGAAAAAATACGGACTCCGGATAGGAGTCAATATCTTTTACAGAACTTAAACTATGATACTTTAGAGTTTAATATGTCACTATATATTATTTTTAAATTAAAAATGCATTTATGGTTAATATTTGTATATACAACTATTTTTTATTTAGTTTCCGCAATTGAATCCAATAATAAATCAAAATTTTCGAAATATTTCTAAAATTATCACTATGTACAATTTGATAATATATTAGGAAAATAATTTTATTTTGTAAGAAAAAAAGTTTGGGAATAAATTTGTATGTTCAATTCATACAGTTTATGTTAAATTTCAGTTAATTCAATTTTGTAAATCAAGAAAAATATGGATCGAGATTTCTTTCCTCATATTCCGAATATTAAATGCCTCTGAAGTCGTGCCTTTAATGTCACTAAATATACCTCTAGGATAGTAAAAGATTAATTTAGAATGGGAAACTTTAACTTCATGGAGCGGCCTTCTTATCCATTGTATCTAAATCTAATTGAGAATTGTCTAGGATACTATTACAAATATTACAAAGATGAATTATGGACAATAGTACAGAATGTTTGGTACTCGATTTAAACAGAAATATTTATGGTTAACTTTATGACTTATAGGTTCTTGGGAGCTATGAACGATTTTTGCGTTAATATAACATATTTTTTCAAATGAACTTATTTATGATTTGCTCGACTTTTTTAAACTTTTAGGTGTCTCCCTTTCACTTACTTAATCTAAACAAATGTTATGGTTTGTCAAAGGCTGCCATAAAACATAAAACATTGTAAATATTAGTATTTTATTTTTTAGGGATAAATTTTTATAAGCTTACGAAGTGAACCTATTTATTTGGATGTAACATAGTGTCTATACTAAACAATTTTTTATCAAGACTAAATAATTTTTTATCAAAATCAACATGAATTTATGCAAGGTGAAAATATTTTTATGAATTTATTAATATTTTTTCGTATACGCAGTTTGACAGCTGTTACAACCAAAAATAGTAATCAGCTGCTTAACTGAAGTTTCCTTGTATAGATTCGCACTGATTTTGACGTTTGTCTTGATGAAAATTTGTCTAGTATAGACACTACGTAAATGTATGTAGAAATGTTTTCTGTGTAGCTTTCTACTAAAGTATGCATTTCTTTAAAACACTGGCTTTAAATAGAGACAATATCAACAGGATATTAAAAAATGTACTCACTTACTACGTGTATGTGTACGTATATGTCTGTGTGATGAGTTACTTGTTGTTATTGTTTTTATGTTGACATTGCCACTTATCAATGAATAATAGTAATACATCATAATAATTATGATTATTGTAGTTCTGGTATTGTTGTGTTTAAAATGGTCGGTAGTGTTGGTTGCGTTTTGTCGGTGTTTGGACAGTCCCAAATTTGCATACAAACTCACACAAAGTATGTCTACGAAAAAATTTTTACAACTTCTTTACGTTCAAAAGCAATGTTATAAAACAATTTTTGAATTTATTAATATCTACAGAAGATAAAACTGAACACGGTTTAAGTGGAGTTGGAAATAATAAAGATATTTTAATGAAATAAGAAAAATTGAGAATAAAATTATACACAAAAGATTAGAATAATTACAAAGCAACCCACGTTGTAAATTTAAAAATAAAACAAAGCTCAGAGGGGACTCTCGAACACTTTTTCGGCATAAAGTAGAGCTGTAAAACTATCGATAGTCGATATTTTTAATAGTTTGTAACAAAAAAAAAAAAAAAAAAAAAAAAAGAAACTCAATACTATAGGATTTTTTAATGATTTGTAAAATTTCCCTTTTATTGTTTTAATTCAATTAAACAATTAATTGATATTATTTAAAATTGTTTTGATACAAAATATTGACATTCGGTTGTTATTTTTGAAAATACTTGTTACTTGTAAATGAAAAATAATGCTATACATATTTTTCCTTTTTAAATATATTCCTTTATATAAAAGAAAAACTTATTTTCTTGCGCCGATAAAAAAGAATTTTTATGTTCATTGCAATTTTGCATGAAATCGTGAACATGACTCAGTGAATAGGTATCAAAAAGGGTACATCTTCCAATGACAAGCCTATGTTAAATTCATATTTTTTGTTGGAATAGAATTAAAAAAAAATGCAACACGATTATGATTTCATAAATTCTTAAACTTGTGGCAACAGAAATTTTGAAAATACAATTTTTTAATTTTGACAAAAACCATTCGCAGATAGAAAACAAAGAGAGTTAAGTTAAAGAGACTAATTGCTTAAATAGAGCTGAATTAGGAGAATATTTTGTAGCATTAGGTCAAAAAATTAAATTTTTTCATAGAAATAGGCAAAAAACTGATAAGATGAAATCTGTTTGAAAGATTTTGATCCATATTATGTTTCTAAAAAACTATATCAATAAATTAAATAATACAATTAAGGTTACTTACATGTTATACATGTACTATTAAGACTATTTGGTTAATCGAATAATGTGCAATTAATCGGTTATTAACCTATAATTATTTGTCAATTTAATCGATTAATATGAAACCCCAAATAATTGGATACTCTAGTATCTATATATTTATATTAACTAGTTTTTCTGCCCTTAAGTTCATAAAATCCAAATTTAGGTCATGTTTGGATGTGGAAAATTAAGTAAGAAATTTCTTTTAGAAATTTCTTCCAATGTTAAAAAATACATTTTATTACATTTACTGACTTATTCATAATAAAAATTTTAGATTTATCAAAGCTTAATAACAAACATTTCGAAAAAATTGATTGATAAAAAGTTTATAAATTTCAAATTTATAAAGCAACAATAATAAAAAGGCTATGTTAAAAAGAAATGTCAGAATTTGTTCGAAAATTCGACAATATAAAACGAATCGGTTCAGTGTAAACAGTTTCGAGTGTTTTATCCAAAACTAGTTATTTTGAATTCGGTGCAGTATAAAGCAATTTTATTTAAAATAAATTTTTTTATTTTTACTATACTAAAAATCAAAATGTGTCAAGGGGTCCGAAAAAAATAAAAAAATTCTAAAAGGGTCTGTGAAGCATGAAGAGGTGGGAACCCTTGCTCTAAAGTGCATTCTACTTTACATTGGGTTTGTCATTACGTGTGTAACATATAAAAATAATCATCTAAGACCCCATAAATATTCTGGGTCCTCATGAAAATCTAAGACGATCTAATGATGCCCGTCCATCTATCCATTTGTACGTCTATTGAAAGCAGGATAAGGCTTGGGGCGGACATCCTAGGGGGACTAAATTTGCCACAAATATAAGTCTTATATAAGGTTTGCTTGGTATTGAACATGAACAAAATCAGTTCATAACAAAAAATAATGGACCAAATACTAGAAAAGCAGGGTGTCCGTCGTAACTCCAGTTTATAGTTTTTGACTGATAAACTCGGAAACAAAAAATGGGCATGGTCCGCCTACTTTATCGCCCATCTCCCATATAAGGAGAAATTTTTAAAAGTTACATGTGGTAGCTATATAAATTCTGCCAAGCGGAATATAACATTCTCACTTGTTAAACTACTGAAATATAGCATAAACTTTAAACAAGGAAATTATATACTCGTACATTCATATATAGATGGCAACATTTTCAGTTTATTTTCCCTTATATTATAAATTATTCATATCTTAAAATATAGAATCATATTTTTTTTCAAAGATTTCAAAGATTTTTTTTATTATATTTTTTCCAAATTAAATAGCATTAAAATATTAAGTGGAACATTGTGTTATTATGGATACTTTTTGCTTCTTCTAAATATTAGTACTTTCGACCTTTATATATATTTTCCCTTGAATAATATGTCAGCATAAAGGATCTTATAGAAAATATCTTTTATACTATTTAAAAAAAAAAACTTGTTGATACTTTTGAATGTGAATAAATTTAGAATATAATATTTGTGTTACTTACCGTATTCAACAAACGTACTCTTCCCTGCACCGATCTTGCCATCGAACAAAATAACGAAATCGATACAGAGATGCTCAAAAACTCAGCCACAACTATAACTAGCAAATAAAGTGATGGATATACTTTCATCGATTTCAAACAATACACACAAATAACTGTTAGAGTTCCTACAAATAAAGCCACCGAACTCAAAACAAATAAAACAAATCTTAAAATCTGTGTATAATCCAAACTATAATTTATACTTTCAAAACATTTATCCACTTTAAGGAAAATATTAAAACATTTTTCCAAAATTTTCTTACGCATAACGGCCGATATAAAGATCACTGTAGTACCAATAACACCACTTAAAACATACAATTTATTACCAAGATTTGAGATGTTATTGCTGAGAAAATAACCCGCAACCGATTCGTTATAGTACATAGTGTAAGCATAACAAAAAGCCATTACACAAACATGTAATATAGAATTTATGTAACCAAAATAAGATGTTTTCAAAGCTTTCGAACCGTAACGGTCAGTAAACACATGAAAAGGCGTTACACCATAAATAAAAGTTAAAAAGAACATGGCTTGCATAGATTTATAATAATTGTCGGAAATGAAAAGTTTATTGAACAAGCGATTATACCACGTATTTGACTTAACCGATACTAAGGCTGACATGTTGAATGATGAACTGAATTAGTTCTAATTTATGTTTTTGTATTTATTGTGTAATTCATTCACGGGTATATAAATTTATATGTATGAGAAAAATATTAATTACCTTAAAGGATATGAGTAGGGAAATATGATTTTAATTTATCTAGCTAAAAAAATCTTAATATTGATTGTCATTAAGTTTGTCGGCTTACAGTTTTGTTGTAGAAATGAATACAGTGTTAAAAGAAAAAAAAAATAATAATAATAAATAAATAAATAAAAGTAAACAAATTTTTAAAAGTCATGCTATTGTTTTGTAAGTCACTGTGTTTTTTTTTTTTTTTTTTTTTTTTTTTTGTTTCGTTAACCACATATTGATTTAATTAATTTTTATTATGTGAATATTGCTGTCATGACCTTTTGTATGTATGATATTTTTGAAAATAGTAGAGTATTTTGGTGTCAGTGGGTTGTAAGTTATATTTGTTAGATACAAATTGTTTAAAAATTTATAATTTTGTTAACTTCTTACATAATATCCTCCTCTACAAATAGTTTTTTTGCTGTTCATAATCTCTGTCAAACTGAGGAACTTTTTTAAAAGCAATATCTTTCAATTATAAATTGACTTTAAGCGAAACTTCTGCTTAGTCCAAAGTAAAAAAAAACTTAAAGGTGTAAAGAGGCCAAATATGGGCAAAAATATCGTTAAAGTTCATGGAACAGAAATATTAGTTTATAGCATTAAAGGATATAAGAGTCCAAGAAAGATGAAAATCAACCATTTTTCACAAATTCCGATCTACTTTCGAACTTGAAATGAGAACTAATTTTAACAATTTTAATTTAACAAAACTTCTCCTTTTCAACTTCTTCTAAACTCACAGAATTTTTCAAGCCACATCTTCACATAGAACTTTCCTTTATCAAGAACTCCTTCAAAGCATTTAATAAAATGTATTTGCTCAACTTAATAATCACCGAAGGAATCCTTATCACAATAAACCGTCAACACAGAAATAATTCAAAAATCCTATTCGCAACTTTTTTGGTAATCGTAAATTCCTTGATTTGGAATAAATAATGGAGAGTTTGTTGCAAAAGTACCACAAGATTAGAGCTCGAATATCTTTAAAATTGAATTTTCTTTATTGGATATTTTGATTTTTTACTTAAAAGTAAAGAGAAAGGATAGCGAATACAATAAAAGTTGGTGAAATGGTATGATGAGTTTCTATTCTTGGACTCTAATACGTGAAATATTTTAACATATCTTTGAATTCGATTTATAAGTTTTTATTGAATAAATTGGTTATCAGATACCAAATATAGTAAATAAAATTTTTAAAAAATGAGTGGAGATTACAATTCAGCGTCCAAAATATCCCCAGAACTCACTTTTTGTTGTTTAAGTACAAATTCTTGTATACCTGTGACATTAAGTTAATATATACTTTTTTATATTTTTTTATTATTTAGGAAAGTGGGCACAACAAATTTATTCAGTACAAGCACTATCTGTGTGTCGAACTTCATGTTTTTTATTAATGTAGGCGTAAAATGTGGTCGTGAAGTTCAATTGAGATTTAGTGAAAATCGGCTCAGCCGTTAAGACGTAATTGATACGAAAACCAAAGAATACAAAGAAAAGCAAATGTCTCTCTTTCCTACAACAACATTTCTCTCTCCTCAAATACAAGTTCTGTGTGAATTCACTTGTGAAAGAGAATAACAACACAAAATATACGAAACTTTCCTTTAAAATTTAAGGAATATTACACTCGCGATATATTTTTTCTCTAGCACACAATATTTTTATTATTTTTTTAAGCACATTTATTGTATTTCAACGCCCGTACCACGAATATTTTCTGCGAACTGAAAAATTTATATTTTTTCTATATTTTTGACATTCCATTTTTGTATGTTGTAATTAAAATTGAACGTACAGAATTGCTACTTTTGGTATTGAAAATATAACAGAATTTAAAATAATTTTAAATTATTTTCATATTTAAAAGATGAAAATTTCTTAAAATCCGTGAACATAATTGTAATGAATTATATTTAATCATTTTTGAATACTCTTTTGGGCAACTATGTGTGAAAGTGATTTCAGCACTAACATATATAAATACAATTTTACTAACACAATCTTAAAGTCAGTTTTTTTTCTGACAACAGAGTTATGTTTTTTGTTAAGCTTTCCATTCATTGTATTCTTTGTCGCAAACAAACCAACTAAAATTGTCAAGAAAGTTTCTTAAAAATTCATTACCTTCTGTCTAATATTTGTTTTAATTCTTATTAAAATAAAAAAAGTGTGCGTTCGAATAAAACATAACACAAAATTTTCGTAATAACTCTAACTGTCGTTAATTTTAAATATCTTTCTTGATTACAATATTTTCTAGAGACATGTCAGATTTAACAGCAGATCGAATTCTTGAAGTCCAGTCATTTGTCAGCATGCAGATGGCAGTAAAAAAAAAAAATATGCATGATCTTAGGCTTGTGTAAAACGCACGCGTAGGAAAGTTCTATGGTAAAAAAAAAACATTTTTACTATGGTCAGAAAAATTGTTATTTTTACTGTGTAAAATGAAAGCTTTGAAAAATATTGACAAATTAAATTTGTATTATTAAAAAATTAAAATAAATAAATAAAATAAAAATAATAGAAAGCAAAACTCCTATTTGGTTTCATTTTATATGTATGTCCATATAATATATGAATAAATGTGTTTGAAATCTTAAAATTAAATATACATTTTCTAAATATTTTATATTATTAAAATATTTTCTATAAAATTTAAAATGTCAAAAACTTAAATACATTTGCCAAAAGTTTTACTAGCCCTATGAACTAGTATAATTTTATTCACCTCATTACATTCAAAAATTTACTAACATGCATACTTTTCTATTGTTTCACACAGACCCTTACTAGAAAATATTAATTGAGTGAATTTTGATAAAAGTAATATAAAAAACTCATTAAGAATGAGATGAAACTTGATTCAGAAAAACAAAAAGTCATAAGAATGAATTCCAAGCCCAAAAAGTAGAGAAGCTATTAAGAGCTATGCGAAATATTTTAGGCCTCGTAATAGCATGTTGTGTTTACTTTTTCAAAATGAAATATGAGCCATGTTAAAGCTATGCCTAAGCTTTAGTCAATCAAGGCCAAACAAATTTTAAATAACAAAGCTGAGAAGAACTCTGAGGCAAGGAATGATCAAAGCTTCTTAATAATAAAAAAATAAAAATATTTTCAATATTTTTCATTAGCCTGGAAAGCATATGTTATTGCTGACTTTTCGCATAATCCAAAAAATAAGTTTTATATACCGAATAATCGAGAAAATGGTTCTGAATAGCGTCGAACTGAAAATAATTAAAATTTACAAAACAATTTGTCGTATGATAAGTTTACTCAAAATGCGACAAGATATGCGATTGTTTTGCATCTTTAGTATAAATAAACCCGAATAATTATAACAAAGAGTGTCATAAAAAGAGTGTCATAAAAAGAGTGTCATATGCAACAGTGTTTTTAACATGTTCTGACCAGATTTAAAATTTTGTAGTTACAGTAGAAGCACACAGAATTGGAAATCTTCCACAGAGTATTAGTTATTTAAAATATCCAGAATTTTGGCAATTGTAAAGGAATTGGATCCACGATAAAAGCGAATTTAATAAGGTTCTAGCAGTGCACAATTGTGATTATTAGTTTTAAATTTTTATGGAGAGATACCAAGAAAAATTTCATAAAAGTAAATACTTAAAAAAATTAAAAATAATTTAGTTAGCATTTATTTTTTATATAAAATTATATATCAGAAAAATCAGGAGAGGAAGTGCTACAAGTAGTTGATTTAGTTTTAGTCCTAACTTATTCCATTCATATTTTATTAAAAAAACGTTTTATGTTTTATTTGAACTCACATATATATAACATATATAAAAACCTCCTATCAATTAGTTTTTTATAATCCTAATTTCTTTATTAGAATAAGAGGAATAAATATTTATAAAACAAAGATGGCACGTGTTTCAAAATTTGTCCTTATATTTATAAACTTAAATAAACATTAAAATAACTACATACGTAATAAATGTCACTATTTTAGAATAGTATTTTTATTAAATATTTTAAAATTAATTAAACTTTTTAGAATGTTGTTTGAAACGATTTCAATGCTAAAATATTGCTTCAGTTAACTGCAGTTGGTGACATTGAAAATGAAGATGATCTCTAAAATTCTACATAATCATACAACAACATGAACTTGAATTTTTAAAAGTAGTTGCAATTTATGTTGATATAGACAACGCACAGATGAAAATGTAATTCAATTAATGCATTTTTTGATATTTGAAAATTTCCATTTTGTTAATTTAGATTTGTTTTAATTTTGTTATTAACGACCATAAAAATATTCAATGAAAATATTCGCCTATAATATGTAATTGACCTTTTTGTTTATATTAAAAAAAAAACTTTGATTACACGTTGCTACAGTAAAAAATCACTCGAAAATTGATATATTGTACTTAATAGGACTTCTTGAGGACATCATAAATTAGTTTTGAAAGTTTGTAATACACATTCAAAATTTTGACTTATGCTCAAAGAACTATTTTTGGTGAGGTTGCTGTATAAATGTTTCCCTAATTTTTAATAAAAATTTTAAATAAAAGCTTATGCAACGATGCAATAATTTTTGAAGACATTTTCGCTGTAAACAGAACAAAATTTATTTTTATCAAATTAGACAAATAACTTACTAAAACTTTCCATATATTTTTAATTTTTTTTTCCAAAAAATAACCAATTAAAAAAATAAAAAATGCTTTGTTTTGAAATATATGAAGAATTTTTTAGTCAAGTTTAGAAAATGCGTAAAAGCTTTTTGAGTTTTTAAGTGATTTTTACAGAAATATCTCATTTTGGAATAAAGTAAAATTTCATACTTTGTAAACAAATATGTACATTTGGGTTATAGCTTTTTACCATACTATACCATAGCATTTATAGCCAATATTGTATTGATAATAGAAATTGAACCTTTTAGTCGATTTGGACAAAACACTTCATGCGCTGAACGCGCATCATTTCATAGCATCATAAAATGTTAAGAAATTTAAAAATGCAAGAAAAAAAAAAAAGAAAGAAAACTTTTTTAACGATCGCGAAAAATTTATATCATATTTCTTTAAACCTTCCAACGCTCTACAAAACCTCGCTATAGTAATTTGGATATCTGCAAAAATTATAACCCTACATGAAGAAAAAATCAGAAAAATTTACATCAAATTAAAAATTTTGAGAAATAAAAAGAAAATAAATTTAAAAATGTTGAATTATTCATTATTAAAAAAAAGATACATACTTCTGCTTTCTAAATCAGTTTGAGAATCTTAAATTGACTTAAAGTTTAGGGAGCTACGATGTTTTTAGTGCAGCAACTATACTCAAAATGGAAATTTTTACAATATCTAAATATTTTGGGGGTATTTCGAAATTTTTGAAAATTATTATTTAATATCCTCAAGAAGACCTGCAGAATACATTGGATCGTTTTCCGAGTGAAAATAAAAAGTAGTTTGTAGTAGCGTGTTATTTGCAATTGAAGATGTTTCTGCTTTAATCAATTACAAATAGTTTTTTAAGTAAGTAAAACATTTCATATTTTTCATTAATTATAAAATTTTCCTTGAGCTGCATCTAATAATTTATATTAAATTGAAAAGTAAAGTGGTTTATAATTTAACAATTAATAAGTTAGTTTAACAATTAAATGTAAAATTAAATACAAATATTATATTATGTTATTGTTATTTTTTTTTTTTTTCGTAATAGTATTTATGTTTAAGTTTTACTTTAAAATAAGATTAATGACTTTTCAAAAATTGAATTTGAAAACAAATATGTTTATCTTCATTTTAACGGAAGTAAATTGTTTATTATGATTATTTCTATTATTCAAGTGTTTATGCTTAAAATGAAAATTAACACACATTTTTTTTCCTATTTATAAATATGTATAAATGGCCTAGTTTTTAGTATGTTGAACGAACACTTCTTCTGGTTTATGTGCTTAAAATAAATGCAATAAAAGAGAGAAAACAAAAGACTTAAAAAACAAACTTTATTACAAGATCTCATTTATTAAGGCATGTAAGTTTGTGTAAGTCTTTCCTTTTGCTACATAATGAAAGATTTTTTATTTTATTTTATTTTTATTTTAAAGATGCTGCTTTTTGTAGAAAAAAAAAAAGATTTAAGTAATTTTGTTACATATAGTTAAAGACATAATTAATGGTAGCCAGGTGTCGATATGTGTATGAATTTCGAACCAACTTCAAGGTTAATTTTAATGTTTAGTAAGTGTTGTACTTTAAGCTCTTTAGTTAAGAAAAAAAGTAGACAATAAATTTTTCTTCTTTACTATTTAACTGTTAATATTGTTAGTATAGGTTTGTAGGTTACAATTCAAACATTTCTAATATTCAAAATTCGTTTTAATATATATTCATGTAAATATTTATGCGTATTCATCCAAATCACTGCACTTAAATCTGTAAAATACAAAATAATGTAAAACTTGAACTTATCATTAACATCAACCAAAAAATAAAATAAAAATATATGTATTAATAATAAAAGAAGACAAAGAAGATAAATAATTAAATAATAAAAAAACGTTTTATACACCAAAAATTTTTTAAAACAAATAATGTTTATTTTATTTTTTCTAAAAGAAGTCAAGTGTCAAGATTTTATTATTATGTTTTCAATTTAAATCATAGCTTTAGAAACGCATAAAAAGTATGATAGCAAAAAAAAGAAAAAATAATAATTTTGTAGTTCAAGTGTAACTGTATCCAACTGCTGTGTTAAATAACATAAAATAAAAAATAAATCATGACTTTAGAAAAAATTAAAATTGTAGACAAAAATGCTAAAGGTACTTAATCATAGAGCAAACCCCATTATCAAACAGAAAACTTAACCACAAAGCATTAAGAAAATAAACCTTCAATTGAAAGCAAAAGTGACCTTAACAAAAAAATCCTAGGAATTGTAAAAATATAATTTAAAAAAATTTTAATTCAATATAATTTCTTTAATATTACTTTAAATATTTTAACACCTCGTTTATTAAAATATATATATATATCCAAGTGGCTTGAAGCTATAAACAATTATTCAATTTATTTTTATGGTATCAAATCAATATTTTGCTTGAGGATTTTAAGCACTAAACAATGAAGTGTTTAATAATAATAACAATTTTTATGGCCAAAATATTTTTTTCATGTTTTGATTAGAAAATTAATTGGAGTAAATCGTTAATTTATAACCATAAAAATGATAAAGCAAAGTGCTATAATCACCATCTGTTTTTATGTTCCCTACATATACATATGCCCAAAATCTTAATAGAAATCTTTTAATTGAATCTATTAAACTTTTATTTGAATATTTAACTTCTATTCAATGATAATATTTTAATAACAATTTAACATATTTTTTTCTAATCTTTTAATATTATATTTAGTGAGTAAAATATGTATTTTTAACTCTATGATATGATTAGTAGTTTGAAAGCACTAAAAAATAAAATATTTAATAATACGAGTAGCAAAAATTTGTATAACCTTAAGTTTTATTTAAAGAATTAACCCAAATTGACCTAGCGCACCTATATGGTAATATAAAACAACGGTTACATAAATCGCTTTATAGCATAAAAAATAAAAAAATTTTTTGAAAAAGTCTGAAGTGCATTTCATCGTATGGAAACTTGTTAAAAATAACATAATTGCAGGTCATTTGTATTATTTGTTTGGAAGGAAATAATCCTTTTTGAAGCCCTTAAAAAATATTAAAAATGTAAAAAATTACCGACATTAAAAATTAATTCATATATATATATATATATATATATATATATATATATATATATTGACACTTTGTAGCCTTTAAGAAAAATATTTATATATTTATATAATAAATTAATAAAATATATAAAATATTTTTATCCTGTTTTTTATATACTTATATATGCGTTACCATATAGGTGCGCCAGGAGCAACATAGACATTTATTTGGTAGTACATTCCTTTTAAAATTTTGTCAAGAAATGTATTTTTTTTTAATAAAACGTGTTTTCTTGAACAATGAAGCTTTGACGAACAATGATGAATATGTCTGAAGGATTTTCATCGAATGATCTAAAGATTATAGTGATATTAGTGACGAAGGTTCCTCGTTTATTTCTTGAAATATTCCTCTAAACCAAAATGTGATTGCCTTTCATATTAAATGCAGAGGATAAAAATTGTAAAGCAGAATTTGTATATATCTAAATGGCATTTGTGTTGAAATGTTTGGTCAGTTTCAGGGTAAATAGAGGGGAAGTCTTAGTTAATTAAAGTTTTGAAGTCCAAAAGTCATTTACTATGCTGTAAATATCTCCCGATATCCAAAAGCATATTCGTAACACAATAAGTTTTGATGATCATGATGAAGGTCATCTTTTAGTACCAACAGCTTAAATACAGTTATATTGATGATTTTTCCAACTCAAGGGGGTAGACTTAATGGTCAATGTTCAATATGTAAAATAAAATTATCAATACCATACTGGAACTAATATTAAATTACATCTCCATAAGAAAATTTGCCAATAAAAACGATTCTTTTCGACCTAGAGGCCTAAACACATATGTAAATTTTCTTAAGCCCCTTAGATCTTAGAACATTCCCGATCAATTTGGGTTGATAGAAGTAAATCATTAATATATAACCTTAAAAATAACATTAAAATAATTATAGAATCATTATAGTATCATTATCAATATTTAGTTTGAGATTTTAAAACTTAAAATTATAATTAAAAACTTTTTAAAGACCTTTTTTTAATTTGCACCTCTCACCAAAATAATTATATCAGTTACTAAAAACTGTAAAAAATGAAAAACAGAAAAAATTTTCCAATTAAAAAATTGATCAAATCAATTAAGTAAAAGATTGAATGAGTTAAAAATTTATGTGAAAAATAAAATTTTACTTAAATTTTATTTTTATATTTACTTGAATATATTTATTAAATTTAGACGCAAAATGAAACAACTGTGTTAATTGATAAATATATTAATTGAATAATATTATGAAATTAATACAATTGAATGTTAATTTATAATCATAAAGATTATAGTGCTGCTGAATATGAACACAACTTAAAAAATAATAAGAAATTTTAATGGATATTAACTACAAAATTTTAATTAAAGTTTTGTTTGATTTAATTAAAATATATCAGGAAAATTTGTTCAATAACACAGCGCAACAAAATAAACACTTTTTTCTTTGACACTGAATTTCTCAGTCAATTTGGATATACGTAATCATGAAGTTTTTTACTCTGCCTAATAATTTCGGTGAAAATAAAAAAAATGTATGAAAAAAAAAATCTTACAAAATTTAGTCTTATTTTAAAAAATCGTAAAAAATCGACAACTATTAAAAATTCTATTTTTTCAGTTTTATTTTCAATTATTAGGAAAATTTTTATATTTTTAATGAGGTATCTTTTAATTATTAATAAAGTCGAGATTTGAATATCGATTTTAATAAAATATGATTCGTTTTTATTTTAGCATATATTGCATTATTATAAAAGTGAATTTGTTGAATTTTTTAAAGTTTTAATTTTTTTGTGATTTTTGAGGAATAAAAATATTAATATTTTATTAAAATTTGGATTTTTTTGAAACATTTTTATTATGTGGACATTAACTTGCAGTTACTCTTAATTATGAAAAATCATTCTCGAACTATGTTGCAATATGTCATGCAACCTTATTAATTTTCAATATAACCGTTTATTTGGAAAAATAGAGTCAATTACAAAAAAGTGATTTATAGGATTAGAACTTCAAGTTCACATATATCTAAGTTCACAAAGAAATCCTGTGTCACAGAACCAATGTTGTCTTGTGCAATTAATCTGTTTCTTTGAAAATTTATGTAAAACTGAGGAAAAATATTATTTTACAAAACAAATTATAAAATAATTTTCTCAAAATAATTTGATAAAACATTTACATTGAAATTAAATTAAATTTGAACTAAATAGGTCCAACAAAATTCTTAATCGAATCAACTAAACTTATTATTGAAATTGAAACATTTTAACGAGTATTAATAACAAAGTTTAATTAAAGTTTTGTTTAATTTGTTATCATTAAAATTTTCGGAAAATTTATATATTAATTGACCATTATATATTGCACCTAATGATAAATTTGGGTATTTCTCAGAAAATTCCCAATCTGTTTTCTCAAGCGTTGCAAGTTTTCTAATGTTTAAAGTGAATTTCACATTTTCAGCCATTAATCACTAATTAAGAAAATAATATCTTACAATTGGTTTCAACTACATAATTTATTTAAAATAATTAACGTATTGTTCGATTTATTTTAATTAAAATATTTAACTTTTGAAGTGATGTTATTAAATTTGTAATTTATAATTTAACTTTAGTTGAATTAAAAGATTAATTGATCAGGATTCAATAAATATGAAGAAAACTCTTAATTGAATCTATTAAACTTGAAAATTTAGCTTAAATTTAAATGTTGATTGACAATTGAGTATTACACATAATGCTAAATAGGAAAAATTTCTCAGAGTATTTTTAAACAATTTTCTTAAACGTTGAAAGTTTTCTGATTGCCATTCAACTGGGAAAAATTTTAAGTAATACATTTATTAAATTTCTTAAGCGACTCACACTTCCAGCCATTGACTAATTAATTAATAAAATTAAAATTCAGAATGATTTCAATTACAAAACAATTTTGTTTGATTTGCTATAATTAAAATATTTAAAATATCAGAAAAACTTTAAACAATTTCATTAAATTTTTTTATTGACAATTTAGCTTCAGTTTAATAAAAATATTAGTTAAACATGATATAAAAAATTTTATTAAAATATTAATTGAACAGAATCGTAATATATTTTTGAAATTCTGTGGCTTTCACACTTGCCTAGAGGTTATTGACAGTCTCAACATCTGGTTGCTTTGGACTAATTCAAAATTTTCCCTTAAACTCATAATGTCGTATAAATTCTGTTTAAATGTTACCAAATTAATAACAAATTCTATATATTCATTAAAATTTTGTAGTTACGTTTCAAAATTAACATCAAGAGCTTGTATCACAATTTGTTTATTTAAATTTTTTGTTTTCTTTATTATACCAAAATATTACATAATTTAAAGCATTTGTTATCATAAAAATTCTTTTTGTTATTGCCATTAATAATAATATTGGCATCATTTAATTGATCAAATACTCATTTGTATTATTAATTAACAATGACTGGCTTTTATTTTTATTGTAATAACATTATATGTACTTAAAAAGAAATAACAAAAGTTTCAAAAAAAAAAGTATTTATAAATAAATTATAACCCCCCATGGGTTTATATTTAAAGGGGGCTTAAAAAGTAAGAAGATTTCAATTTACATTAAGATAGGTCTAATTAACCAGCAATAATGTTTAGCAACATTTTGAGATACTTAATTATAATTATTGGGTACATGTATACAAAGAGTACGAATTTTGTTTTAAAATAAAACAATTTATTTAGTTTTTGGGAAATTTAATTATATTGTCTGAGATTTGTCTAGATATAAAATTGAATTTTCTTAATATTTATTATTTTTTCAATTATTACTTTACTTAAAACTTTCCTCTAGATATGAATTAATACACCATCTATTTTTATATTTAAGTATTTGAATTTAAATAGTTTAAAGAAATTCAAATAATTTTTTTATTTTATTAAATGGAAAAAAGAAAAAAACTTGTGAAAGTTTTAATTGCAACTTTGATGGTTTTTAGAGAAGGTGGTGGGTGTTGTAGTTGACATTATGCATTTCTTTTAATTACATTTTAACTATATATGTATGTAAAAGTTAATTGCATGATATTACTTTATTATTGTTATTATTTTACTGTTTTTTTTTTTTTTTTTTTGCAAACATTAACAATTCATTTACTAAGGCAAATAAACCTTTGTTTTTTTGCTTGCAAAAATTATTTAATTTTATTTAAAACCATAATAAAAGGAAATTAAATTAAGTAAATTCAATTTTTAGCCATGAAACATGTAATGAGAAGACAATAATATGGTTACTTGATTTAATAGTGATTAGGAAATATATCAGAAAATAATCGGTTTTATTTATGGATAAAATATTGTTATAAAATCAATTAAATTAATACAATTCAAACAAAGATTTACATCATGTTGCTATTAACATTTTAAGATGTTTAAGATAAAAAAGTTTTTTATGGATTTCTATGAAATCTAAAATTTAATTTGTTTTATAAAATTCTGAAGTAAAATATATATATATATATATATATATATATATATATATATATATATATATATATATATAACAATATATATATATATATATATATATATATATATTGTTACAAACTTTTAATGTTTAAACTAAATGCTTTAGTAATAAAAATTACATAAACATAATTATGTTTAATATGTTTTAACTTTATGTATCAGCAATTAAAATTTATAAAGTCTTAAATGTCTGCCATTCTAATTACAAAGTCACTCTAGCAGTTTCATCTAATTTAATTAAGAGAATTATAAATCATTTCTGATTTATTTATAAAGATAATAAATTTATAATTCATTTAAATAAATATAAATTTTATAAAGTGTTTATGATAATAACTTACTTAGCTATTTTTTTGTAATTAAAACATCAATAAAATTTAAATAAATTTAACTAATTATATACGTACATTATTATAATTATAAAATAATGATTATTATTTCAAAACTACTGACCACCATTTTAACTATTTACCTTATTTAATAATTTTTTATTTTTTAGAAACACCTTAAGCTTTTTCATATTAAAATAAGAAGTAAGAAGAAAAAACTTAAAATAACATCTAAATAACAATAATAATTAAATGATGGTGGCAAACATTTTTGTTTAATTTAAACCTCAACACTGAAGGTTATTTTAAACATTTGTAGACAGACTTGAATGAAAATAAAAATAAATACTATTGAAATTATGAATTATGTATTACCAAATAATAATACAAAAAAAAAAAAAATAAAAAAAAAAAATAAAAAAACTCAAGAACATTAAAGAAATATTGCACTCGTATTGTGTAAACGGTTTAATGATCTTTGTTTAAAACAATTTATAAAAACTACAAAAAGAAGTACAAATTAGAACAATATTTTTGTCAACGACATGCGGGTGCAATTGCGATTATAATGAATCATAAAATAATGGATTTAATTATGCTCATTATAATGTTAATTATTTTAATTTTCCTGGTAGGAAAAAATTTTAAATTTCATATGTTAAATTTAGTTTTATAGACAAAAAGAATGTTTACCAACATTAATTTGTATTTATTTAGCAACATTTGGAAATTTCGAAATATTATTCATATTTGTAGGTTAATGGTTTTAGAAGAAAAAAAGTACTCTTATGTTTTTTTTTCTATCAAAATTAAGCAATCTGTTTTCAAATTGTTTAGTAACATATCTTTTGGGAAAATATTTTCTTGTAAAGGGTAAATTTTCTATTTATAATTATAGAAAATTTACGATAAATTTTTTTAAATTTCGATAAATTTTCTAATCATAAGAAATTTTCAATAAATTTTCTATTTATAGAAAATTTTCGATAAATTTTCTTCCCATAAAAAATTTTCGATAAATTTTCTTCCTATAGAAAATTTTCGATAAATTTTCTTTCTATAGAGAATTTTCAATAAATTTTCCTTCTATAGAAGAATTTTATATTTATAGCAAATTTTCGATGAATTTTCTATTTATATTTATAGAAAATTTAAGATAAATTTTTTTAAATTTCGATAAATTTTCTAATCATAAGAAATTTTCAATAAATTTTCTATTTATAGAAAATTTTCGATAAATTTTCTTCCCATAAATAATTTTCGATAAATTTTCTTCCTATAGAAAATTTTCGATAAATTTTCTTTCTATAGAGAATTTTCAATAAATTTTCCTTCTATAGAAGAATTTTCTATTTATAGCAAATTTTCGATGAATTTTCTATTTATATTTATAGAAAATTTACTATACATTTTTTTAAATTTCGATAAATTTTCTAATCATAAGAAATTTTCAATAAATTTTCTATTTATAGAAAATTTTCGATAAATTTTCTTCCCATAAAAAATTTTCGATAAATTTTCTTCCTATAGAAAATTTTCGATAAATTTTCTTTCTATAGAGAATTTTCAATAAATTTTCCTTCTATAGAAGAATTTTATATTTATAGCAAATTTTCGATGAATTTTCTATTTATAGTAAATTTTCAATTAATTTTTAATTTATAGGAAACTTTCGATAAGTTTTTTATTTGTAGAAAACTCCATAAATTTTCGATTTATGAGATGTTTTTGATAAATTCTATTTATTTTCAAAAAATTTTCTGTATATCAGTAATTTTTTGAAAATATTCTGTTTATAGGTAGATTTCGACAAATTTTCTGTTTATAGAAAATTTTCGATACATATTTTATTGATATAAAAATTTTGATATATTTTTTATTTCTACGAAATTTTTGATTTTTAATTTTTTGTTTATTGAAAACTCAATATTTTTTTTATTTCTAAAAAATTCGATAAATTTTTTATTTATAGAAAACTTTCTATATTTTTTTTTATCAAAAATTTTCGATAAAGTAATAAAAAAAATTCAATAAATTTATAGAAAATCTTCAATAATTGTTCTATTTTAACAAATTGTTGATTAATTTTTTATTTTAGGAACTTTTGATATATTTATATATATTTTGATAATGTTAGATAAATTTTTTTAATTACAGAAAATTTTCGATAATTGTTTATTTATAGAAAATTTGATATTTTTTTTATTTTAGAAAATATTCGACAGATTTTTTACTAATGAAAAATTTTTGATAAATTTTCTATTATTTCAATTTATAGAAATTTTTCAATAAATTTTCTTTTTATAGAATGAGAATTTTTAGGATGCATAAAGTTTTGAGCCTGTGCTAAAAATAAAGAACTATGTAACATTCATCCCTTGCTTCTTCAAATGTTTCATATAATTTCATTTTAGCTAGCAACATGTTGCAATAGCTTTAACACATTTTACATATAATTAATGTATTGTTGTTAAAAACATTCTAGATTTTTTCTGTTTTTTTTTTTTTTTTTATTAATTAAAAGAAAAATTTGACTTAATTTGTTAAACAAAAAACAACAAATGTTCAGTGCCACCATCATTGTATATGTACAGAATTTAACATTAAAACCACAGCAATGATAATGTAGCTTGACGCCGCCTAATGTTGCTGTTGATGATGATGACGGCAATGATGATTATTTAGATTTGTTTGATGGTTGTTTGTACTTGTATACTATTTGTATGTATGTAATTTATGGAAACAAGTGTATTTATTTCAATACAAAACAAAAATTTATAAAAAAATCACAATAACAAAAAGATTGTTTCTAACAAAAAACAAAAAAAAAATAGAAGTGAATCATTTAGCGGTACAAGTATGTTTGTTTAACCAACCAACAAAAATTCAAAATTACAACAATACCTGAACAAATTCTCAGGCATTGTTTATTTTGGCAGAGTTTTTTTTTCTAGTGTTCAAATTTGGTTAGGGAGGAAAGAAGATGTTTCTTTCAAATGCATTAAACCAACTGGAGTCGTCGATTTGAGTCGACTCTGGCAATGTTTCTCGTTTTTTTGCTAGAGGACGTTCCGATCACATATGAAGTACGAGTTTAGTGAAGTAGAGTTGAACCAAACCAAGCTGTATAGTTTAATCCAAACCAATCAACATTATTGCTTCTTTATTGTCTTTGTAGTTGTTGTTGCTAATGGTTGGTAGTAAGTAATATGTATGTATGTAGTTGGAAAAAAGCACAGTAAGTTTGCAGTATTTTATGTATCTGTCGTTGTTGCTGCTGGTTATATTGCTGTATGTTTGGACAGTGGTAATAAAGAATAAACAAATTGGAATTATAATAATCATTTTAACTGAACTGTGCTATAAATATTAAATATATTGTTTTGTTAGCAACATGTTTTAAGATAAAATAATCGTTTCAGTTTTAAAATGGTAACGAAATGTAAAACTTTTCTGTCACATGAATTGGTTATTTTTTTGCAAAATATCTAATAATAATAATGTGAAAGAAAAGCAAAGATGTTGGTAAACTCTTACAAAACATGTTTGTGAAAAGGGCGTAGAATATTTTGAACATTATATTTGGTAAAATTTAGAGAAATAAAAATTTATTGTACAAGAAATATTATTTGTGTTAAACTCTAGCTGTCAGCATGTTGCCAATGAATTTCATAATTATGAAAACTACTTCTACTAAAAACTAGTTATTTCGATTATTTCAACAACTAAAATTTTAACTGTTTTAATGTTAAGGATAGATTAAACAAATATTTAATCCAAACTTATTTTTGAAATAAATACGAACTTTTTTTAGAAGTTATAGATGTAAACATTTTGTCATCAACATATATGTACAATAAAAATATGTATTATATAATATTGTTGCTATAATATTTTCAAACATTTCTTGTTGCTAATATTCAATAATATTAATTTATTTTATCATATTGACAAACAAAGTCCTAATACTAATTTCAAATTAATCAAACTACCTTTAGCAACGTTTTCTTTTTTTAATACTCGTAGCAACATGTTGCTGAATTTAGAAAAATATTTATTTTTGCATTACAAATAGGTTTCAGAAATTAAATCTATCATTTTTCATTTAAACACATTTCAAAATTCTTAATAATTCCTTCTCTCATCCCACTGTCGCTATGTTGTTGATGTTGATGAGATTCAATACTTTGGAGTAACTTAGTGTAGTGGCAAAAATTGTGATTACATTTGTTTAGTACGTTTGTGTGTGTATATGTTTAGTTCATTTGCTGTTGTTGTTTTTGTTCACTTTATGTAGTTTTACTTTTTTTCACAGTTGTGTTTTTTTTTTTTTTTTGGGGACAAGCTATTATAAACCATGGCAAGATAGTCTCAACGATCAGTTAGTAAAAGTATATTGTTGCGTACGGATTGTCTAGAGTTGAAAAACATTAAAATCGAAACTTTAAAACAAGTCAAGTTTCAATTTCATTTTATATCAATTAAAACCTCAAATTACAAAAAAAAAAGAAAACGCATTTAAAACAAGTGTAAGTGTAATAAATAATTAACTTAAAATATCGCTAAAAATTGGCAACTATAAAAGAAAAAACTTATAAAAACGTTTTAACAAAAAATATTTAAATATTTTAAATTTTATGTAATAATCCTTTATATCTAAAAGGAAGTGTTTATATATAAAATCTTATATTGCAATTAGTGTTATATTTAGAATTTATTGGATTAAATTACTGATTAAATTTAAGAAGAAAAAAAATTGGTAAGATTTTTAAGTAAATTAGAGTGGGAAAGTGTTTTGGTTTGTATTCAAGTTTGGCTCACGTTTTTTGTATGTTGCTCTAGAGTTCAATGAATTTGAATAATAATGTGTTTGTATTAGTTTTATACTATTTCAATTGAAAATTAGGTTATTTTTAAACTTGTTAAAATGGAGTTTGCGGATGTTAACGAATAAAGAAATCAATTCTTACGAAAAAAAAGCAATATTCATAATAAAAATTTCAAATTTGTAAATATGTTATTAATCGAATTCATATGGAATTTTTTTATATAAAGTATTTATAAATAAAAAAAAATTATTATGAGTGAGGCAGTAAATGCTTACCTTTTAAAATGTTTATTAAATATTATTTCACAAAATTTTAAGGTAAAATTATTTAAATATTCTGAATTTTGAATAATATTTCCTTGTGTTATTTAATGATTTTTAAAATTTAGAATTTCTAATATTTTATTTGAATTTTGCAAATATGTTTCTTGATTAATAATATTTTCTTATCTTATATAATGATTTTCAAATCTACAAATACTTGAAACATGTTGCTATATAAATAATTTTCTACTATTTCATTTTTATTACTTTTAAATTTTATATAAATAATTCAAATAAATTTAAAAATTAATTATCCTTGTTTTTTCTAAAAAAATAATATTGTTAGCAACAATTATGAATACTAAACATTAGTGAATGAAATTATTTTTTTCCCAAGAAAAGGAAGAAATAACATGTACATAACCTCAAATTTTTTGTTAACTAAATATGAGGTTTTTTATTTCGCTACTAAGAAAACGTTAGCAACATATTGCTTTACAAATATTCCAAATAACCAGATCAATTCTTGATTAAAAAAGCGGCAATAATAACAATTTTTATTAATTATTTTAACAAATTTTTAAGGGAAAAATTCTTATATGAATTTTCTAGAATTATAAATAACCTGCAACATGTTGTAATCATTTGAATTTTTGGAAATTTATTTCCTGGTTGATAATTTTCAAATGTAAAATTTCTAGCAACATGTTCCTAAATAAATTTTTATTTTTATTTTATTTTTAATAGTTTTAAATTTTATATATATATATAATTAAAATTAATTTAAAATTGAATTATCCTGGATTTTTCTTCAAAAATAATATTCTTGACAACATGTTTATGTAAATTATTAATACTTCACATTATGGAAATGGAATTCATATCATTGGGATTATATTATTTTTTTAAAAAGACTTTAGGTAGAACATGTAGCCTAAAATTTTTCGACATTTAAATATGAGGCTTTTAAAATACGTTAGCAACTTGTTGCTTTAGAAAAGTTTTTTAAATTACTAACAATTATTATTGATTTCATTAATTTTTTATGAATATTTTAAAATTAATTTACAGTTTATTATTCCCCTGGGAAATATTAAATTATGCTAAGGAGAAGATCATTATTAAGTTCATAAAATACTTTGTAAAGAAATTGGTAAAAAAGGTTTATTTAGCAAAGTGTTATAAAACAAAATCTATATACGAAATCGGTTTTGTAATAATTAATAATATATTGCTCAAATGAAAAGCAAAGAGTTATAAAAAAATATTTTTCGAATTTCTATACAAATTTAAATTATTTTGAAATAAGTTGCAATTGTTAATTGTGCTGGTTGTCACTATTTTGAGGATCTCAATTTGCAATACGATATGTTAGAGAAATTAGTATCATAAACGCTGAGGTAATAGATGTGCTCGTAAATCTGCATCTGTTTCGAAGGACCACAAATATGTTGCTAACGTATTTTCAGTATCGCAGCATATTTCATCATTCATCATCAGCATTTTTGAAGTTTTTGCTTAGTTTTTATTAATATTGTTTGAAAGAAATATTTTGAAAATGAGATTTGATTGTTGTGATAAAAAATCAATTGATTTTACAAAAATGTGTGCATGAATTTACATAATGTTGCTGAGGCTTTGTACAAGCAACTTGTTGATAAGATTTTGCATAAAAATGTTGATAACAAAAATAGTAAAATATATTGTAAAATGTTTCTAGAGTTATAACTTCCCTTTAAGCTTCTTGAAATTCTTAATTTTAGCTTAGCAACATAATTCAAGTATTATTACCTATCACAGACATTATAAGCTACACAAAAGTTAATAGAAATGAAAATTTGTATCTGTTAATAATTTAAATATTTGCTTAGGATTTCAATTTGCAATACCATGTAGAAAAACTAGTATCGTAAACGCCGTGATAATAGATATGTTTGTAAATCAGTATCCGTTTCGAAGGACCATAAACATGCTGCAATTACATTATCATTTTAGGTGTTTTCTTCAAGAGGATTTTGTTGAAATCTAAACAATTTATATAATAAAAACAAGTGTATATATATACCTACCAAAATTTCATTTATTGTTCTTTATCAGAACGTGTAAAGAAAAAATAAAAAAAAAAAATCTTTATTGTTTTTAAAATATCAAAGTTGTAAATTACAAAATGCAATATAATTTTTTATGTTTTAATGATTTCTTACTCATCATATGGCATGTCACATTTATAATTCAATAATTATTTCTCCTTTTTATTTTGTTGCCAATCTTACATTAATGTTAAAATATTAAAAAAACGTGTTTTGCATTGTTTTTTAAATAATTTTATTTTTATTCCATTTAATTTTTTATTAATAATTCCATTTATAAATATATATTTTTAATTTTACCATAACACATTAAGGTTTCATATACATATATTTAATCCATAAAATCAACTTACATTACAATCAACTTAGATATTGTAAATTTAAACACTTACAAAAGTATTAAAATAATAATTGTTGCTAAAAATAAATTACATTAACTATTAGTAAGAGATTTTAAAATAGAAAACAAAGCTTATAATATAAACGTATATAGCTGTATTATTTCATATGAAAAGAATCTTTAATTTTTATAAATTTACAATAGATTATTTGCATTTTAAATTAAAGTTAATATCTTTATAACATATTACATTTTAATACTGCATATAAAAATATAAACAATTTAAATGTAATAATTATTGAAATGGATTTGTGTTTACAGTTTGCACATATTAAGCTTTAAGCAATAAACTATTAAAATTTCAAGATGTTTAGAAAAAATCGAAATTAACAACATTGACAAATTTGAGTTATAAACATTGAAAATCTTCCACAAAATTATAAATTATTATTTTTAAGTTTTCTATGCTGCCAGAAAAAAAATTTTAAAACATAAAATTCTTTAAACCTGGAATTAAAATATGTTTTTATTTTAAGGGTGTTTATGTTGCTAATAATAGCAACAGCGTGTGAAAATATAGGTATATATTTCAGTAATAATTCCATTGAATCATGTTTTTAGTTATATTTACAACATGTTTCTAAACATTGTTGAAAAAACTGTCAGTGAAACTCTTATGGAACTTTTCAAAAAATTATTTATTTTTCATTGCTAAATGTTGCCAGCAACATAGTTTTTGCTACAATATTATGATCGTGTTCAAAATCTATTAAAAAAAAGAAGGTAATGAAATAGTTGTGAACATTTTTAAAAACTTTAAATGTTGCCATTTTTACGAAATTTGATTCATGTTTAGACTTCATTCTTTGTATTAGTTTTATAATATTTCAATTGAAAATTTAGGTTATTTTTGCGTACATCAATTGTTTTAAAAAATATTTTAAAATATTTATTAAATATTATTTCACGAAATTTCGCAAACCTTAAACCATTTGCAACATTTTCGAAGACATTCAGATTTTGGAAATTTATTTTCTGGTTGATATTAATAATGATTTTTAAATATAGAGTTATTAGCAACAAGTTGCTAAATAAATAATAATTTATGTTACTTTAATTATGTTACTAACATGTTACTAACAACTATTTTTAAATTATAATTTCGAAAATACTTAAAGGTATTGTACTGTATTCAAATTGAACAGAAAATTGTAGCAAAATCCAGCAACATTTCGTAAAAATATTGCTGCTAAGTTAATAAGAATTTTTCAAAGTAATATTAATATTTTTTTTAATATTTTATTTTACATTTTTTTTTTAATTTTTATATTTTGTTATTTTTATAATTTAAATTAAGAAAATATAAATAAATGTCTATACACTTTCTTTCACCAATTCAAAAAGAGTAATTTAATAAAAATTTTAAACAACAGATAACTGCAACATGTTGCTGACAAGGATGAGTAAATTATATTAAACACTAATTCATTTTTACCAACAACTGCAACAAAAATTTTTGACCAACTAACCATTAACACATTTACATACATATTTACTTACATATACGTGTCTAAACATGTTGCTTTAGTTACAAAATACTTGTTTATTCCAGCAAGTCTTTGTCAAAAAAATGTATATTATAATTTTCTTTAACATCCACCTCTCTCTTCATCCTCCGGTATTTTTAAAAGAGGTGCTAATTTCTTAAACGTCATTTCAACAGGTTCCAACAAAAACATTTCTCCAAATGTTTGTTTACAGTAGGCGGGTATTGTGGTTTATTTTAACTGAAAAAAATCGATAACTTTGTTAAAGTATTTTTAGCGAAAAATATGTTTATGGTCAAGTAAAAGTCTTTGCATACTTTCGATTATTTTAGTTTTTTCGTTTTTTATTTAAAATTTATCACATTTATTATTTTCTTCTGGTTTTTAAGAAAGAAAAGAAGAAAACAAAATGCAGACTTTCCCGCCTATGTAAAAGTTGTTATTTTTTGAGGATCTCAATTATGTTGCAAGTATGTCTGCATAAGCATTATTGACATGGAGAAGTTTTCTTCCAACAGCCTTTAAATATTGTGTACACCAACCAGTAATTTTATGATGATGAAGTTGGCAAAGAAATTTATAAGTTTTACAAAACAATTACCATTAACAACATCACAAAAACTTCGTCATCAGGTTAGTTGGTGCTGATTTTGTTGTTGAACAACTTGCGATTTCTTCTATGGAATGTTTTGTGCTGTTTTTTGTTTTTTATTGTTAAAAAATAACTTATTTGCATTATTGTCATTTTATATTTTAAAAATGAGATTTGATGGTTGTGGTAAAAGATCAATTGATTTTTTATTATAGCAAAACGTGTGCATAAATTTACATAAGGTTGCTGAGACTTTCTTTAAGCAACTTGTTGCTAAGACTGTGCTAACCAAAGTGGTAATAAAATTTATTTTACAAATATTAGTAAAAATAGTGAAATATCTTGAGAAAAATATATATTTATGCAATATGTTTAGCTACTTTTAAAATGCTTCTGGAGTTATAATTTCCTTTGAAGCTTCTCGAAACTTGTAATATTAAGCTTAGCAACATAATTCAAATATTAATATCATTCACCAGCATTATGTCACAAAAATGTTAATAGAAATGAAAAGCAATATTTGGTATTCATTTAAATATTTGCTTATTCATATTTGAATTTATTAAATATATGATTCATTGTGTCTATAAAATAAAAGTCTACTTTAAATTCATTCATATATATTAATTTCAAACTAATAAATTTTGTAATATATAACTTCTGTGTCTTGTTTTGAGTTATTTAAAATGTCAATTAGTTGTTAAAAGTTTTTAATAAATATTAACATATATTAACAATTATTAAGCCTATAAATTAATTAAATTAGTAACTGTTTGAATAAGCTTAAGATTGTAAATTTTAGATTTTATTATTGAGTTTGTATTACTGCTCAATTTTAATAGATGTTACCTGATTATCTTATTAATCTATATTTAAGTCACAATATATTAGACTTAAATTATAATTAAAATGTTTAAAATATTAGAAATTTGTTAAGTTAACTTAAAGAGCTTGAAGTATAATAACACGGTGCTACAAAATAAGAAAATTTTAATACATTTGGAATGTAACATAGCGCAGTTTTTAGGTATGAATGAGTAAATTATTACATAATTTTTAGAAAGTTCATTATACCCCTAAAATAGGAAGTTATTTCCAATACCTGTTGTTTCGAATACCTGTTACCCAATTTAAGTTTTTTTTCAACGGAATTGAAAAGAAATGATTTTACCCTTTTTGAAAAGTATATATTCAAACTCAAATTTTTATTTTTTATTGTTATTTTTTGAAATTTTCAGTCATTTTTTACCCACGCTTTATTAGAAAAATGTTGTTGTTGCCATTATTTTGCAGTTTGATGTCAAATTAATCTATATATATATATATATATATATATATATATATATACGAATTGAGATGATAAAAACATTTTCAACACAATAATTTGGAATGCATTGGGAATCTTAAGATTATTTAAAAAATCGTCCCTTTATTATAGAAAGTATTTAATAAAAAGCCAAAAAAAGTCAAAGCAAAAATTTAAAATTCCAAATTCAAGCGAAAATATATTTTTAACCATAAGAGATATTATTGGCGATTAAGCATATTTTTTCTTTATCTCATCAAGTTATTTAATAAGGTTTTTAATTTTTCATATTCGAAGTGGTCAACTTTGATACCCTGTAGCTTACCTAGTACAGTGTGACTTCAAGATGGTTCAAGATGAAAGCTTCTTCCTCTACAACACTCCCATACATTTAAAATCGATCCGACAAGTAGCATTTTTTCGTTCGACATCGTGGGACAGGCTGAATATATTCAAATAGAAAATTTCAAATAAATATTTTGATATTTTTATTAAAGATAAATAAATAAATCAAAGAAATACAATTATTCAGCCACAAGAGTTTTGAATAAAAAAAATCATATAATTTTTTCAATTATTTAAGTTTAAAAGAATAACGTAGCTATTGTTTCGGAAGTTTCTTTAAAATGTTTCTTATGATTTCTCCGATTGTTTAAAAGAATCTGTACAGGAGAATCTAATGAGTCGAGTAGTTAATGCGACCAATAGTCATTGAAATAAACTTATTTAAACGTACTAAATAATTGCAGTATTTAAAAAAAATATTACTTATTTTTCTTTTATCATACAAATTTAAAATTATTCATACAATTGTTGAATTAAAATATTCAAATAATATGAATAAAAAAATAAATATTTCAAATCGGATTTTATTTCATTTTTAAAATAGGAAATAAAAGAAAGAACTATTCAAGTTATAGAAATAAAATTTATTTTCAAATTATTTGAAATATTTGGAATTTGATTTAAATTTTATAAAAGTATATTCGAATAATTCTTTTGAATTTTTTTTTTTTTTTTTAATCTGACTTGTTAACTGTGATTTTTACTTTATTCTATTTTTATTCTAATTTAAAATATTTGTTAATCAATTTATTAATTTTTAAATAAAAACATTAAGGATTTCTATTTATACTAAATCAAATTAATTTTGAAATTAATTAAAAAAGAAAATATTTTATTTATTATAATGTTTAAATAATTTTATTTCAAATTAATTTCAGGTAACTGAAAATTGTATTATAAAGAGTACAAAATGATTTGAAACTATTTTATTTCGAAAAATATAATTTGAATATAAAAATAATTTATTTTTAACAAATATTTTGAATTAAAATATTCAGAATAAACTGCTAGAGTATCTAAAATTTTAACATGACAAAAATAATTTTGATTAAAATTTCAAGTGAAACAACTTGTAAGTAAATTCATTAAACCACAGATAAAGAAATATATAGAAATAATAGTCAAAAACCTAATTTATGCAACATTAGCGTTCCTCTCAAAAAATGTTATAGTTGTATTATGTGCTTAAAAATTTTGCAAGTACCATATTTAGAGTAACGTCAATCTTTCATTGATATAAGGTGTTAAAAATAGCACAATGTTTGCTATAGAATTTTAAAAGTATGATAATATATTATTTCCCGTCTGCCCGGGAAATTTTAAAAAAATCCCAGGAATTGCCGAGAGTAATTTGACGGGAATTCCCAAATCCTGTCTTAAACACTTACATAATATTTTAAATTTAATAATTTTTTCAATACATTTAAATTTGTATTCAAAAATATACATTTTTTTCCTTAATAAAACATAATGCTGCAACAAATGTTTACAAACATTTATTTAAAGCACATGATGCTAAAAAATTAATCACAACTTATAAAAGGTTATGATTATCTTTTTTGCTTTTTATACACTTTTATGTTTTTTCTCTTTTTTTTTTGCCATAAGACATTATTTATAGCAGTCACCTTGTTGGTAGACTTTTTTCATCTTCTTCGATTCTTTACAAAAAGAAGTCATTTATGCTTTTAAGCATTAATTTTTTTTGTCATTTTTAGTTTTGCTTTAAAAGATGACAGACTTGAAGCTTCACTTTTTAAACATTTATCAAGTTTCTTTTCTGTGTGTTTTTTTTTACCTATTTTTAATTTTAGTTTTAAAGTTGAGTTTTTTATATTTATTTGTAAATTTTGTTTTTTAGAAAAAGGAAAAGTTTTCAGTTAAAAACTTCTCGTTTACGGCTATTTTCCAATAATTCTGTTAAGAGTAAACATGATTGTTATTTTTAACGACAAAAGGAATTAGTTATTTTGTTGGTTGTGACGGATGGTCTTGTTTGTCTTGTTTACTTAGAAAAGAAAATTATTTTATTTTTACACTTTTTCTTGCTATAAGTCCATATACACGATAACTCAAACAATAATTTATTTACCATTTAAGACATATATTTAACTGGCGGCAATGACGACAAACCATAATGGTCATGCTGGTGATGATGATGTCGTTTGTATTTTTTTTTTTTTTTTAAGTTTTGTCTGTTTTAAATGATGATTTGAGTAAAAGTAACGCACCTTTTACGTACATTTGAAACATGTGTACGTTGTCTGCATCATTTGATGCGTGCTTGACCAAATAAATGTTTCTCAAGTTGTCAAGCTGTTGGCTGCTTTGTTTTTTTTTTTTTTTTTTCTTCTTTCTAAACATCTATGACGGTTAGTGGGTTAGTTTTGTGAACTCATTAAAGTGCTCAATATGTCTGTTGGTTTTGTTGATTTTTCTTTTCATTTCGTTTAATTTCTTTCTGTATTTATTTAATCAATATTTATGTTTACTAACATTTTTATTAACTACAATTAATTTATGTTTATTGTACTTGTTAGTAAATAATTATAGATTGTTTTAATATCCGCTTGGAAATAAATATTTCCGGTTTACTTTTAAAATTGTGTCAATTAAAATATTATTTTTTTATATCATGCCGGGATTTGAAACTTTATAAAATGTTTCATTTTTATGACAAAATTCCAAAAATTAATGAATTGGAAAATTAACAACATAATAACAATTAAAATAATACTAAACAATTAAATAATAAATAAATATTTTCTTTATTATTTTTATTTTGAAACTAGTGTTGAATTAAAATTAAAGTTAAGATTATTTTTATGATAATACTAAAAGCTTTTACAAAACTGAATAATAAATATTTCATTAAAGCCTTTACTGTGATTTTAAATACACATAAATGTTCCTTATGATCTTGTGCTTATATTTATAATCTCAGCAACATGTTGTGAAACATATAGTGAATAACAAATTAAGTTTTTTTTTCAAATTTTAATAGCTCACTATATATATTTTAAAGCAATATTTTTAAAAAACTAAAGCTAAAACACTAAAAGATAATTTTGATCAAAATTTGAATTTATTATTTATTTATTTATTTTTAATGCTAATTACAACATACATATTTTCAAAGGTTTTAGAAAAAATTTCTACATTCATTTTTTTTTTCTTTTGTGATATTAAATATTATTAGAAATTTTATATTTGAGAAATTATTAACAAAATGAAATACTTTCTATAACATGCTACAGACTCCATCAAAATTCTTTAACGTATTAATTTTTTATATTTTACTTCAGTTTTTTTTTATTATCAGTTTCTTTAGAACAAAAATTACTATTTATTATTTTTATTATTATGTAATTTAAAATAGCTATTATTAAAGGTTTTTTCATACAAGTTGCTTTACAGTATCTATCATTTTTACTTATGCAATTTATATGCATTTCTTAAATAAGTTTTGCTTCATTAATTTTTTAGATTTCTTCTTTTTAATTTAACTATATGTATATTATAATATGGAAATTTGTATTAATTAAAAGTGAGATATTGTTTGTAAATTTTTATTATTTTTTATGAATATTTCATAAAATTTGTTTTACTACTTAGCTGCAACAATGTTGCTAAGTCGATGTTCTTCCATTATATGTAACTGGTTTAATAAAAAAACATTTAATAAGTGCCAATCAAATAAATTTATTTCAGTTAATCGCAGTTGTATCTGTCAGCTGATTTATGAAATTTTTAAGATGTACAGCTAAAAATATGTGATTTATTATATGGATTTTGAATAGTCAAATGATTTCAAACTATTTTCTTCTTGACCATAAAAGTGACTTATTTTAAGCAATCAAACCATATAAAAAAAGAAAATTAGAGAAATACTTAATACTTTTTAAAATACTAAGGAAATTCTGAAAGAAGTTTTATAATACTTACCAAAATTATATTTTTTAAGCAGTTTGTTATAAAGGAATAAAATAAATCTATTTCCGGGTAAGCAGTATTTTTTTCCAATTCACTTATGTATCTCTAATTTTAGTTGCATTACACAAATGTTAATAAATTGCAACATATTTTTTTTTAAAGTTGCTATTTAAAATACATTATAGTATAAATACTAATTAGTTAAACATTTAGTAATACATTTATTTAGAATGTGTTAATAAAAACTACAAACAGTGGTTTTGTTTGTTTGGCCATTTAAACTTTAAATAATTTTTGGCAACAATGTTGACAGCAACTTAAAATATTTGGCTAAAAATGCGGTATTTTTTTTATATAACAAACGATTTCCATTTTAAAATATAACTGAAAATGAATTTTAATAATGATTTACAAAGTTGGTTATATATTTATAAGCATTTTTGTTTATTAATTAAATATTTTTGCTCATAAGCATTTCTAATTAAAAATGTTCCTAATTTCAAATTTATAGTTATTATAAATAATGTTTCTTAAAGTATTTCTTATTTAAACTAAACAAAGAATATTTAAAATATTTTAATTATATAATTTTCCATTATAAACATACTTGTTGATAAGCAATTTTGTTTATACAGGAATTTGTTTATAAACCTATGTATTTGAAAATATTTTTGCTCATAAACATTTCTAATTAAAAATATTTTTAATTTCAAATATTTCTAGTTATTATAAATAATGTTTCTTAAAGTATTTCTTATTTAAACTAAACAAAGAAGGTTTAAATTGTTTTACTTATATAATTTTCCATTATAAACATTCTTGTTTATAAGCCCTAAAATGCATAAATATTTCTGTTTGAAAACATTTTTATTATTAAACATTTTGTTTTGTATAAATATGTTTAAAATATTTAATTTTAAAATTGTTTTAAATATTTTATTTATATATCATTGTTTGTAAAAAATTCTATATTTTTTAGAAACATAAATTAAAATTATAAATTTAAAAATTTTTCTCTGATAACATGTTTATCAAAAAAGAATCTATTAGGATTTTTTTTATTTTAATTTTTTAAATTTGTACATGTTTTATTTTAAAAATGGTGAATAGTAAATATGTTTACAAGTTTTTACTAAAAAATGTTTCTTAAAATGTTTCATAATAAACATAATTTATTTATAAAAATGTTTAAAAACATTTTATTTTTATCGTTTTTGTTTATAAACATTTTTGGTTATAACCCTTTGTATTCATAAATAATTGTCTTTATAAAAATACATTAATATTAATTTAATTTTAATTTTTAAAATTTTATTTATATTTAAATGTTTAACTGGAAACATGTTTATAAAAAAAAAAAAATAATTAAGAATTTTTTTAAAAATATGTCTAATAATAAATGTTTTGTATAGTAAATGGTTTTACCAATTATAAAGAGTTTTAGTAATTATAAAGTGTTTTATAACAAACCTAATTCATATATAAAAATGCTTAAAATACTTTGTCTATGTCGTTTTTTTTTTCTATAATTTATAAACATTCTTTTTTATATTTAAACATATAAACATATTTATAAAAACTTATAAACATATTTATATAAACATGTTTATTAAAAAAATTATTAATATTTTTTCCTAAATTTATTGGTTAAAAAAATAATAAATATAAAAAATGAATAACCGATAATCAAACGAAAACTGAAAAAGTTTTGTCAGCAACATGTTGCTATTAAAACTAATCTTTTCTAGTTAAAGAAAGCAAGAGAAAACTAAAAGTTCTTATAATCAAGCTAGTCAGCAACATATTGCTAGGTACGTATGTATGTATTAGTTAAATAATGTTTAGCAACGGATAATATATATTAATAGTAAATAACATTTAATGTAATACAATTTGATTAACAATTTTTATTTAATGGATTTTAAAACAAATTTTTAATTTGTATGTAAAATTTAATAAAAATATAAAATACTTGTATTTTATTATTATATTTTACCAGCAACATGTTGGGGAGCCACGAAAAATTATTGGTATAAACTACATGTTACTCATTCCAAATTATTTTTTATTTTATAAATTCATATAAAACGTGTGCGCTGAAAATTAAACTACCTACCACAACATTTGTAATCGTATTATGTACTCAACTTATGGTAGACAATCAATCATTATTAATTCATTATGTAATAAAAATAAAACAACAACAAAATGATACAAATATTTTGTCATTGGCCAACAAATAAGAAAAGACAAAAACGCACAAAAATTTCGTGAAAACAAAATTAAAATACACCTGTTAAATAAAAACTAGCAGCAATTAGTGCAAATAAATAACAAAAAACTAGCTTAAATAGTTGATAAAAAATACTTAAATAAATAAAATAAATTTCTTTTATATAAAATTTTGCTAGTTTTAAATGTTTTTAAAGCAATTTTTAAAATAGCAAAAAAAAAAAATAAAATAAAATAGAAATTAACATAAAAGTGCACTTATAAATACAATAATATTTGTAAAATTCATTTGCATGTAATAACCTCTTCTGTTTAATAAGAAAAATATATAAAATATTTATAAATATGTAGGTACATTAAATATTCATAGATATCTAAGCTAACTACTTACTTACGAGTATTTAAAAATACATAATACATTTGTATAAATTTTAACATTTTATGCATAATAAACAAAACTATCCATAAGTAAGTAAGTAAGTAAGTAAAACTTATTTAAATATTTACAATTAAGTATTTATTGTTGAAACAATAAATGTAATATTTGAAACCTTGTGAAGACACTTACATCTACACTTATATCTACATATGGTGGTTTGTTTGATAATTTTGTTAAATTTTCTTTTTTTTTTTCAATTTAACAAAATTTAATAATTTTTAAAACTCATACCATAAAATTCACTATGCGGAAGACAAATGACAAATAAAATAAAAATTACTAACTCGCTGCTATGAAAAAAAAAAAAATAATAAACTTTCGCCATAACAAATAATTTTGGGCTTAGTTGGGTTTTTGAAAATATATTGTTTTCTGTTCATAAACATAAAAAATAATGACACACTTACTATATATTTATGTACCAAAGATTCACCTCATGACAGACAGGCAGACAGATAGACACTTTTGTTGTGGGTACAATAAACTATTTTTTTTTTCGATTTTATCATACCAAAAATAAACATAAAAATTGTTTAAGGTCATGGTACTTACGTATAATATTTTTTTTTTTTTTTTTTATTAATTTTGTTACTTTTTGTAACGTCATGTATAATCATTAATTAGTTAAGGGCAATAGTAATTTCATTATATAAATGCATTTATATTTGTGGATAAGTAATTTTGCACTCAAATATTTAAAGATAAAGTGAAAAGTTTTCATTTTCATAAAACAAACTGACTGAATAATATTATTTTTTTATAGTTAAACTAAATATTATCAATAAGCAACATTTGTAACTTCTAATCTGCTGCTTGGATTTACATTAAATTTTACATAGGCGTAGCAGGGGAGTATACAATTTTAAGCTTTGAAGAGGGGCCCCTAATACCCCTCAGGAGTAGTGCTATTGGGTTCAAAATAAGGTACCTCTGATATAGAACATTTTTAACTGCTTGTCAAATTTTTATTTCTTATCCGATTTGAGATATTGTTTCATAAAGCTCTCGATAATAACTTTGAATAACATGCTTGCGTGTACTATTTATGACTTACAGTTTTCAAGTTATTTGCATTTGAAATATCAACTTTCTCAATTTTGCAAATTCTTGATCTAGTTTTTTTAATATATAGCTTAATATTTTTACTCGATTTTTTAAAATTTTTATCCAATTAGTTAAAGAACAAAATTATCTACCGAATGAAAAACTAGAAGTCGATATCTCTTACGAATTTAAAAATAACCGATTTTGAATTTAAAAATTTATTTTTTTTTTTTTTTTTTTTTTTTTTTTTTTGAAAAAAATTATATTCTCTTTCTTCTCTAAAATAATTTTTTTAACATATAATAATTTCATACTTCTCTGAAAGATATCTACATAGAGATGATTTTAGAATTAAAAACAAGCCCAAACCCCCAACATTACTATCATTCGATTATTTACTTTATCATTTAAAATGATAAAGTATAGAAATATTTAAGTTTTGCAAAAGGAATCCCACAATTCCCAAAAAGCTGACGAACATGTCAAAAATGGATTTTATTTATTTTGCCTACAAAGTCCACATTTATTGTAAGTTTGGAAAAAGCCATTGGGAAACTTTTTGCAATATATTAGAGTTTTCGAAAATGCATTCGGTTTGCAGAACAAGCCTTGGGAATTTTAGAACATATAGGCTAAAGTCAAAATTTTGAATTAAAATTGGTCAAATTCAGGATGGTCTGTACATAGTAATATTGGGCTTGTTTTTAATTCCAAAATCATCTCTATAAAGATACCTTTCAGAAAAGTATAAAATTATTATATATTCTTAAAGAAAATAATATTTTAGAGAAGAAAGAGTGTGAACACATTTCAATTTTCAAATTCAAAATCGGTTATTTCCAGTTCTTTTTTATTCGATAGATAATTTTGTTCTTTAACTAATTGGATAAAATCGTATAAAAATATTGAGCTATACATTGAAAAAACTGGATCAAAATTTGCAAAATTGAGATAGTTGAAATTTCAAATGCAAATAACTTGAAAACTATAGGTGATAAATAGTACACGCAAGTATATTATTCAAAGGTCTTATCGAGAGCTTTAAGAATATGTGAAAATATTTGAAATCGGATAAGAAAGAAAAATTTGACAAGCGGTTACAAATTTTGAACCCCTAATATCTCCCTAATATGGGGTCCCTCTTCCAAACTTAAAATTGTACGCTCCTCTGCTACAGATATGTGAAATTTTATGTAAATCCAACCAACAAATTAGAAGTTACAGATTTATTTTGATTCTGCCCCACTGTGCATATGGCTTGAACATTATTCTTATTGGAATTGTATAGCTATAAAAATTCATAAAAATGCTATACGCTTTTTTATATTTTTTAAACTATATTATTCTCTTTTTTTACCACTTTTAATGTTTTAAATCTTAAAAACATGTTGCCAGCTCCATGAATTTCATTTTTGTTTTATTTATACAATTTTGAAATTGTTCTAATGAATATACATTTCAAAATGAAAAAAAAAATAATTATACAGAAGTATTAACATTCAAATTTTGATTACTATTATCATTTTTAATTAGCAACATGTTGCTAGCAATATCATTTGCACAACTATTTGTAATTTAAAGCTATATACCCTGTTCGAAATGGCAAAAAAATTAAGGAATATTTAAATTATTTATACTTCAGCCAAATAAGGGTTCAACCAAGGAATTTGATGCAAAGACACCCAATTTTTAAAACTGTTAAGTTAATAATAACTAGACAATAATGTTGCTTGCAACATATCGCAATGAAAAACGGAGTATACGAACCAACTTTAATGAAATTGTTTAAATAAATTCTAAAAGTCTTGTCCATATTAAGAAATTATCGGTATCGGTTCATAAGCAACCAATAAAATTTTTTTTTATTTGTTACTGTTTATTCATAGCCATATATATGCTGGTACAACTGACAATGATCTGAGCCGAACATGTTCTTCGCTTGAGACTTAAATTTGGTTCAAACAATTTTTTTTTTTTTTAATTTTTGAAAAACGTTGAGTTTTTCAAATAGTTCCATTATTTCCAAAGAAGTACAATATATATTTTAAACATTTTTACAAAAGTAGCTATTCAAAATAATATAAATTTTAAAAAATACTGCTTAAAAAGTTAAAAAAAAGAAAATTAAAAAAAGTACCAGGAATGACAAATTTTCGAAAAAGGACCAATTTGAAAGTAGTGCCAATTTTCGACAAAATAATGATTATGAAAAAAAAAATAAAAATTTAAAAATAAAATACCAAGAAGGACCAATTTTCAAAAAAGTACCAATTTCAAAATATTTTTGAATAAATACGAATTTTGAAAACAAAAATAAAGTACCAAGAATTTTAAAATAAAGACCAATTATCAAAAAAGTACTAAAGCCAAAATAATACAAATTTTGAAAAAATAAGGATTTTAAAGAAAATACATTAAAAAATTTTAAAAATACAATTTTCTTAAAAAGTACATTATTTACAAAAAAAGTTAAAAGAGATAATAAAGAAAACAATAAAAAAGTATTGAGTTCCATAAAACTACCAAATAAAAAAGGATATTAAGAAAGTATAATTTTTAAAAAATGTATAAATTAGCTAAAATGGTTAAATTTAAAAATAATAAAAATTCCACAAATAATTAAAAAAAATACTAAATTAAAGAAAAGTAAAACTTTTCAAGAACATCTTTCAAAAAAGTGCAATAAAAAAAAACAACCAGTTAAAAAAATACAAAATTAAAAAAATTAAATTTCTTAAATTTTTCAGAAAAGTTGAGATTTTTTTTTTCTAAAAAATTTTTCTAAAAAAATACAAATTTTACAAAAAAAAAAAAATAATAATAATAATAATAATGACAGTGAAATCCAATAAATCAGTACTATCGCAACTTGTTGCTGATACAAGCATTGTTATAAATTTATAATTCTCAATTTTAACTTTAGATTTTATAAAAAAGGAATATAAGCCTTATTATAACAAAATTCAAACGTTTCTGCACTATAATATTCTTATATGCATTATTTTAGCTGCTTCTTCATTAATTTTTATTTATTTATTTTTTTGCTTCAGACACCTACATCAAACGAAGAAACTTAATTTAAAATCTAAAAAATATTTTAAGATAATATTTTTCAAATATTTGCAGCTACTGGCAACATAATTAAATCAATTTAAGTTTAAAACTTGTATTTTCCTGCTTCATCTCTAATAGCAAAAATTCACCATTATTATAAAAACAAAAAATAATATTTTTTCCTTAACAAAAAAAAAAAAGCATTTTATTGCATAATTTACGTGGTGTAATTCGCCTAGTCGAATAAACTTTGTACTGTTTTTAAAAGTAGTATTTTTTATTTTTCTTTTTTCCGAATTGTTGTACATCTGCAAAAATGAAGAGGAAAAAAAAGACTTGTTTTATTGTGGTTTTGTTGTTGAAGCCATTCTCTTCTTCAGTTACTTTTGTTATTGCCATTATTTTTATTTTTTATTTTTAACTGGTAAGCAAAATATTTTTGAGGAAAAAAATTTTAGGCTACTTTTAAAGACAAAAATTTTTAATAATTTTTTTCTTTATTATTAATTCATTACGAGGTTTTCATTGACACTTTAAATTGTTTTTAATTAACATTCATTTGCAGTCAAGGAGTCGTAATTGTACGCAAAGATGTTGTAAACTTATTTAAAGCAACATTATCATCAGTAAGATTAAGTACTCAACATTGTTTAGCAACAAATTGTAAAATTTTGAACACTTGTAATGCTTATAGATTAAAACATAAAAAATAATAAAAATTAGCTATAACAAATTTTGACAAATTAAAAATGGTTAACGCATTAAGACTAGTTAAATTTCTTGTTGATTATTTTACTATTTATAGAAGATGTTTGATGACAATGTTGCTTTAAGCATTTCGGAATTGTATAGAAATATTTAATGAATTTTATGATGAGGAATTTTTATAATAGCTTAAGCAAAAATTGAAAGTTGTAGTAACTAAATATTGCAATTTAAATACATAATTTTTTTAATCGATCTTATGTGTTGATAAACATAATGTTTTTTATCAACATGTTAAAAGTAAAATTTTATTAAACAAAAACTATATTATAATTATTTTTAGTTGGTTTTTTTTTTATAATTTAGTTTTATTTTACTAGTTTTAGTTCAAATATATGTAATATAAAATTTTTTTGTAGAAATTTTATAGCAACATGTTGCTTCTTACCTAAGATTTAAAAGTTTTATTATTTATTTCATCTTTAAGATATTAAAGTATCTTTTTAAGAAATTTGTATAGCAGCATGTTGCTGCTATATAAATATAAAAGATATAAAAGTGTTGTTATTTATTTAATATTTAAGATATCATCCCTGCAGTCTGGAGCTCTTTAAATTTGCTAGGATATTTTAAATATTTCCTGCAACATGTTGCTAGTAGAGTAATAATACAAATTTCAAAAATTGTCATTAAACATAATCCAACAATATTTGGTTCTATTAAAATAATGAAACGTCCTACAAAGTTAAGTAAATTCAACTGAAGATAATCATTGTTTAGAAAATTCCCATAAATGTTATTAAAGCTAATACTCCATTGTTTAAAGCTCTTTTATCGTCTTTTTTTAAGTGCTAATTTATGAAAATGATATATTTGTTGAAACCAAAAATTAAAAAAAAAAAAAAAAATTAATTCGCTGCCTGCCTACAAAATGTTTATGTCTTATAGTAATTATATATTTTCAACGACAAACAAATGTAAAAATCAAAAGAAATCTACAAATGTTTCAGCAAATTAATAATGAATGGCAAATTTAAAAGTGGGCTTTCGTAATGATGTAGCAAATCCGTCTAGTCTGTAAAATCTCAAAATTCATCTTAAAACATTAACAATTATTAAAGTTTCGCCTATTTAAGCTACTGATGCCACACACTTAAATAACAACTGCTTTAACACAAATTACAAGTTGTGCCAAGTGTTCTCATATCTTGGTGAATCTAACGCTCGATTAGTTTTTTTTTTTTTTTTTTTTTTTTGTTTTGTTTCATATTAGTCAAGAAGGAAAACTGTATGTGGCATGTGAGGCATGACTTAGCAGTCTTTTCTTGTAAATAATTTTTTTGGTTTGTTTTTGTTTTAACACATTCATGGCCATTTAGATGAACGTAAGAATGTCTAAATAACTGACTGTTTGACTAAATGAGTGAATGATTGTCTTTGTCTTCTGTAGAGGTATTCGCATGAATAATATCTGTTAGATGGCTTGTTGACTTACATCCATACACAAGAAAAAAATTATAATAATGTTTAGATTTATGTTTAGTTTTGTAATGTGTTGCAAGTTATGCATGCAATTTTCACAAGCGGATTTAAAAAAAATCTACAAAATGAAACTTATGAAAAATATGCTGTAGAACTAATGTTTGTTTAAGTGTAAATAAACATAATACATGACACTTGAAAAAATCTCTCTAACCAATTATATTATTAAAAAAAACTTCGTTTCTTTTTTTGGGGTCAACATTTATGAGGAAAAAATCAATAAACATAAAATGTTGCTAAAACTATAATAAGTTTTTAATAGTTTTAATTCAAAAAGTTGGTTAGATTTCACTTTAAAATTTCTATGAAAAATTTATGAAAAATAATTAATGAAATACATTGGATTGTTTTTGTAATTCTATCAACATTGTTGCTGAAGAAAATATTGTTTTAAATCAATTTAAAACTTTCTTTTTTTCTTAAAGAAAATATGAGTAATTCTTAACATAAATTTACCTTCAAATTTCAAAAAATATTGCTTTGAAACTTTGTTTATTTTTTGGGTTAAACATTTATACGGAAAAATTCAATAAACATGAAATGTTAGTAAAACTTTAATAAGTTTTTAATAGTTTTAATTAAAAAAGTTTGTTTGATTTAACTTGAAAATTTCTGCGAAAATTCATTAAAAAAAAAACAATAAAATGTGTATTTTTGCAATTTTTGCAAAATTGTTGCTGAAAAAATATTTTTTTAAATTTCTGTTTTTTTTTCTAAGAGAAAATAAAATTTATTTCAAATATTGAAATCTTCTTGCAGAATAAAAAAATATGTATTACTTTGAAATTTCTTTTAAAAACATCGTTTCATTTTTGGGATCAACATTTATATGGAAAAATTCAATAAAATATTGCTTAAACTATAATAAGTTTTTTAATTCATTGACTTAAAAAAGTTTGTTTTATTTCACTTTGAAATTTTTGCAAAAAATCTACGAAAATAATTAATTAAATACATGTGGATTGTTTTTGTAATTCTAACAACATTCTTGCTGAATAATATTTTACAAAAGTTAATAAAACATTGGCGTATTTTCTAATTTTCAACATTGAAATTTCAGACTCCATAAATATACTTTTAAACGTATTTTTTTTTTATATGCAATATTTTTACAGAAAAATTCAATAAACACAAAATGTTGCTAAAACTATAATACTTTATTAATATTTTTAATTAAAAAAGTTTGTTGGATTTCACTCTAAAATTTCTAGGAAAATTCATCAAAAACAATTTTTGTAATTCTAGCAACACTGTTTCTGTAAAAAATATTGTTTAAAATTCATTTAAAATTTTCCTTTTTTTTTAAGAGAAAACAAAATTAATTTTCAGCATTGAAATATAAATATTATGTACTTTGAAATTTCTTTTAAGACATTTATATGGAAAAATTCCACAAACATAAAATATTACTGAAACTATAATGAATTTTTAATAGATTTAATTAAAGAAAGAATTTCTGCGAAAAAAGGCAATGAAATATATTTTATTTTTTCTGCATTTCTATCAACATTGTTCCTAAAGAAAAATACATAATCCTAAAATTAATTTCAAATTTCCACATTTTATAGGAGAAAGCAAAACTAATTCCAAACATTGAAATAATTCTTTGAAATACAAAAAATACCTTATTTTTTAAGAAATTCATCAGTTGATACATTATATTTCATAGTGAAATGTTTCAAAGTTAATACTTTATTATTTTAATGTATCTAAACATTAAATTATGGAGAATATTTGCGTAATTAAACTTAGAACATTTCGTTCAATTCCACTTTTACTTGTTTTCATTCTACAGAACACTTTAAATGTTGCAGCAGCATATTTTTTTCATTTATAAATAAACAAAATAATGGACATTTTTTTAAATTTAAGTTTATTTTAATGTTTGTATTTTACATGTTTAAAATTCCACATGTTTCTGGAAAAAAATAAAAATATTGCTAAACATTTGTTCAGCGTTTTGAAACGAGAACTTTTTGGTATACAGAACTTGTAAAATGTTGCGGCAACATATTTTTCACTTTTGTTTAATTGCATACACAATTAAAATTAATTTTGTTTTGTTTTACTTTTTCATTTTTAAGTTTTTAAATTTTCATATGAGTCTGCAAAATTTAAAAGAATGTTGCTAAACATTTTTTCACCATTTTGAAACGTGAACCTTAACAAGACACAGCTAAAATCATGGAAAATATTTAATTATTATTGCAGAATTAAACCTAAAAGATTTAGTTCAATTTCATTTTTACTCCTTAAGGTTTTACAAAACAAGTTAAATGTTGCAGAAATATATTTTTATCTTTTCTTTGAATTTCACACAATAAGAATTTGTGAGAAATTTGATAAATATACAAAATAGTATTCAAGTTTCGTTTTTTTATGATTTCAATTTCCTCATGTGTCTGAAAAATTTAAAGGAATGTTGCGAAACATTTTTTAACATTTTAACAAATCCCAAAAACCATTAAAAGAGTTAAAATTAACTTTCACTTATTTTTAATTTGCATAAAGTGCCTGTATATATGTTAAAAATATTTAAAACAGTTTTAGCAACATGTTGCTATTCTATTAATAATGTTGCTAAAGACAAAATATTTTTAAAATTAGTTATCGGAATATAATTAAATAGATTTCTAATTTAAAACAATTTTCTTAGAATAAAAGTCGTAGGAATCTATAATCTAAACTTAAATTTATATAAATATTAGCTATGATTGTAAACAATATCAATATCATAATTATTTAAATCCAAATGTTGCTGATCTGCAATTTGCATATTTAATTCAATAAAGAATTATTATTATAACAAATTAAATGTGACAACAGTGTTGCTAAATTAAAAATATGTTTTATGTTTATAAACAACAATGTAGCTATACAAAGTATATAACGGTTTTACAGTGTTAATAAACATTAACAAATTGTTATTAGTTTAATAAATAAGTATATAATTTTATTTCCCTGCTAACAATTACCAATTAACTGACATTTTTACATAAACAAATTCAAAATAAATTTTTTGTAATTCTCACGTTCATGACGATTGATTACAAAAATAAATTTGTTTATAACAAATGAACACAATACGCTTTACTTGTAATAAATGTAAAAAATTTTTAAAGATTTTGATTACAATCAATACAAAATTGAAATGAGTTTTTGTTTAACAATTTAAGCAAATAAAACTAATGAAGGCAATAAAAGTCATTTAAAAAAACATATAATTTAAACTTAATCATATGTTTGTATGTATGAAACAAACAAACATACATACATACATATATACATATATACTATAAAGTAGATATGTATGTAAATATTTTCCAATCATTGAATACGTTAGAATTAATTTATTTTAATTTTATTTTTCATAATAAAATTTTATTTTTTGTAATTGTTTTAAATCCAAATTTCCCCCAAAAACTGGCTGACAAATAAAAAAAAGTAAATCTGTTACAATTTTTTTTTTTTTTTTCGTAACCAACAGTAGTTTTTAGTGAAGTCAAGCGTAACAAATATTGGGAGCGTCTGCTCATTTGGTTAACAACAATATTTGAAACCAAAAACAAATAAGACCAATAACCGTACCTAAATATAACTTTTAACTCCACCTGTTGTTAGCAAGAAGGGACTGTTGTTTTTCAATTTAAGGTGTATTGCAAAATGTTTAACAATTTTTCATTTTATTTTCAAATTTTAAACTTAAAAGTTGTAAAATATTTAAATTATTTTTCTTTTTTTTATTGTTTTAATTTCAGTTGTTTTAACTAAATAAAACAAAAAAATGTCGGTGCTACGTACTTTGTTGTTATTGGCTTTGGGTGCTACTGTTACCTTGGCTCAAAGACGTTTAGCGTTACCTGATCCTAGAAGTTGTGCTAATCGTGAGTATATATATTTATCTCCTTTAAAAATCAAACTAATTTTTATATTAATTTTTGCTTTAAATTTTAGGTGTACGACATGCTTCCTATCGTGATGCTCGTGGTGTTTCTCATTCTTACTTTTTCAGTTGGGAACATGCCCCTACACGCAGTTTAGAAGTCGATTGGTTGGATGCCCGTAACATATGCCGCCGTCATTGTATGGATGCCGTCTCTCTTGAAACTCCTCAAGAAAACGAATTTGTTAAACAACGCATTGCTCGTGGTAATGTACGTTATATTTGGACTTCTGGCCGTAAATGTAATTTCGCTGGCTGTGATCGTCCCGATTTACAACCCCCCAATGAAAATGGTTGGTTCTGGTCTGGTTCCGGAGCTAAAATAGGACCCACCTCTCAACGTAACACTGGCGATTGGTCTAATACTGGTGGTTACAATCAGCCACAACCCGATAATCGTGAGGCGGCCCAAGGTAATGATGAATCTTGTCTCTCCATTTTGAACAACTTCTACAATGATGGTGTTAAATGGCATGATGTTGCCTGTCATCATCTTAAACCATTTGTATGTGAAGATTCTGATGAACTTTTGAACTTTGTACGTTCTCGCAATCCAGGTCTACGTCTGTAAAATATATTTTGAATAAATTTACAACTACCACCTCCCTCTGTCTTTAAACATTTCTGATCTATGGTTAATTGTTATAAAAAAAGTTATATGTATTTTTTATAGAAAAATGGAAAAAAGAAAAAAATTATTTTAAGTTTAAATTTAAAAAACAAATCGTTTATTTATAAAAAAAGAAGAAATTCTGTTATTGTTTTATTTTAATGATTATATTTGTTATACAAAATTCATTTTTGATATGGATGAATTTTTTCTCTATCTTTAGCTTCTTTATGCTATTTTATGTTAAAAAAAATTATAAAAAAATTATTATCATTAGGAAAAAAAACCATTAAACTCACATTTATTTTTTTTTAAATTAATTAAATATTTTGATTATTTTATTTGATTTGAAAAATGTATACAAAATTCATTAAAACAAAAAAACTGCATTTATTTAAATAAAAGAAAAACAAAATTGTAGAAAAACATCAGTTTTCATGTATTTATTTGGAATAATGAATGAAACAAAATCTTTGTTCCAGTACTAGTCAGATTTACAGATTTTAGTCAGAATCTAAAGAAAAGTATTCCTAATAGAAAGTTTTTGTCTAAAGCCCGTACATTTGGAAGTACTGGAACAGAGCTAGTATTAATTTACGAAAACTGTGAAATTTGTTTTTAAAATTTGATTGAAAATTTTTTGAATTTTTTTAAAGGCCTGGAATTAAAAATTCATATTTCTAATATAGAAAAGGTTTGACTATAAAATTTTTAAGAAAAACACTTATAGCCTTTTCTTTTCTGAAGTAAGATGCTACCTTGTTACTGTATAAAATTATTTAAAGATTACCCCAACCCTCACCCTCATAAAATGTAACTCTATTTATGATTACCAGGGCAACCAAAAATATACAAAATCATATTTTCCTGTTCTTCAAATGAATTAAACTGTTAGTTATTTATACGTTTCAGGCAATTTTAAGAATTTTGGTAACGATTTGTTACAGCATATTGTCATTAGTGAAATTTTTTCGAATTAAATTCCCCAATAATTTTTATCTTTTAAATGGTCAATTTTCTAATTTTCTGGTACAATGTATTTGCATTGAATATTTTTAAGAGTAAAAATCAAATCAAGATATTTTTACCATGAATAGAAGATAATTTAAATTTTAGCCAGAACAAATAATATTCTAAGAGAATAATTTTTAATTTTAAGGGCATATTTTACTATTTTCAGAGCTTTTTTATGCGCATAGAGCACTTTTTTAGAGCATATTTTTGGTTGCCCTGATGATTACAATAGAATAAAAAATGTGTGACCAATTCTGTAATCGTGTTATTTTTAAAATTATCTATAAGAAAAAAAATTAATGGACGGAAATCGGATTTTGGGGTAAATTTAGAAATTTTTTTTAATTTTTCTAAAACTTCAATTTTTTTGGTGAAATATCAAATTTTTAGTAAAATTTCGGTTTTTTTTGCAAAATTTCGAATTTTTGGTGAGAGTAGAACATCAGTTTTAAAGCAATAAATATTAAACAAAAATTCTACTCGAAAAAAATCTTTGAGTTTGCTGTTAATAAAGTGAAGCATGTTCATCGTCTATTTCATTCGAAGGTAAAACAGGTAACATATTTTTTTAATTTACACTATCACATTTTTTTCTGAATAGAACACAAAACGGAGTAGAGGGCTGAATAAAGGTAACACATTAAATTCTTGTTTTACTGCAAAAATTTATAAAAAAAAAACTACGTATTCAGACTAGGAAAATATTTGACAGAAATTATGTAGCCACTAAATAAAATAAATCCTTTTTTTTATTTTTTTTTTTTTTTAGTACAGCTGACATCTTACAATATTTACTCATATAATGCAGCTGCAAGATCAAAAAATATTAAACAAATATTTGTTTATTCTGACCACACTATAAAAATTAATATATATATATATATATATATATATATATATATATATATATATATATATATATATATATATATATATATATATTACATTGATTTTTCATACTATTTCAACTTTTAGGAATTTCTTACGGCGTAAAGGAACTTGTTGTAATTCTTAAAACTTTACTATCTTCTTCAATAATATATAGTCTAGGTAACTTAAGAAACTATGTATCTTATTCATCGGGGTGAATCTATTCCCAAAAGAAAAATTCCATTAGGATATTTTTTTTATTTTTTTTTTATTTTTAACATTTATTAACGTAAGACAAATTTTATTTTGACAATTTCTAAACTATTATTATTCTTTTGTTTTCTTTTGTATTTAACACAAAAATGTCTATATTAAATAACTAATATTTCGATTATTCATTAAAGTTTATAGCGCATACATATAAATATATTGATGAGTTAGAATACTTTGGTAGTTGCGTTTTAAATTAAAATTAATTTAAATTAGACATTCACGTCAAAAGTATTATTAATAAGATTATACAAAATATACAATACATACAAAATATATATAATTATGTATTATGAAGAAATTGTTTTTCTATTTTATATTTTTTGTTAAAACTTCTTTTAAATATAGATCAAAAAGACTCTTATTAAAATAATAAGTAAGGAAAGTTAAGAAATTTTATTTATGTTCATATTTTTTTAAATTATTACAACTTTTATAGTTATTAGGAAAAAAAAAATAAAAAAATATTACTTCTTCAAAATATTTCAAAATGTTTAACCTCAAAAGGAAATTTTGGGTCAAAATTTACAACTTAATAAAAATAAATTTTATTTTTAACTTAAAACATTTAAGTTTTTATGTAATTCTCAACATTTTGCATTATTTAAATATAATTAAAATAAATTTAAAACAATTTCGAAAAGATCATTTAGTAAATTGAAGCTTAACCCAATTTACTAAATAATCTTTAAAGTTATAATAAAATGTAAGAAGATGTTTAAATAATAAGGATGTTTTAATTAAAAAAAAAATGATTTATGTTTTTCAATTTTGAAATATTTTGAAAAATACTCTTATTCTTATATATTAATTTTTTTAATTAAGTTTTAAATTTTAATTACTTTTTTTTAAATATCGATTTAAATTTATAAATATTTTTATTATAAACATTTTGATTCGAACTCATTTGGAAATTTTTTTTCATCTGGATAATACTTAAAATTAAAAATGAACTTCTTAGGATTATAAAAGGAAAACTTAAATAAATGCAAAAATTCAGCATGATTTAATTATAAAAGAAAACATACAATTTAATATAATTTCATAAAAAAGTAATAAAAAAATACATGTGATAAATTTATGATTAAACAGTTAAACTGTTAATTAAAATAAAATATAATCATGCTTATGTATTAATATTAATAAAAATAAAATATTATTAATAAATTTAAATATACATATGTATATAAAAATTAATTGCATTTGTGCTGAGAATTTTGTAGGAATTTAGGAATTGTGAGGGGATTTTTATTTATTTGTTTTGTAGGTATAATTAATAAATTCAATGTTAAGTGTATGTTCGTATTTCAATGGGGTTTTAGTAAACTGGAAAACCTAAAATAAAAAATGCAAAAAAATTAATTAAGAATTAATGATTCAGAAGATATTAAATAATTTATTAAGATTTAAAATCGTTTAAGATTTTCAACATAAATATAAAACCAATTTTAATTAAGCCCTTTTTCTAAGTATTTAATTCGATTATATACCGGAACAAAAGTTACTAAACATTAAATTTGTAAAAATGTTTACAAGTAGCCAACTTTTTCGAAAAATTCTTAAGATTTCAAGAAGTATAATAAAATCCTTGTTAATATATCCATAATATACAAAATTTCAAATTTAATTTAATGTTTAAACACAAAAAATTAGAAAGCTTTAGGCATAAAAAGAATAGGTAAAAAATAAATACAATTTTAAAGATTTTTCTTCGAAAAAATTAAATTTTATACAAAATACATACCCAACTAAGAATTACAAAGCTGAAGTAATATTTATCCCAAAGAAAATTTCACAACCCTATCGATTTAAAAATATCAACAGCCCTTAAAAAGAAAGCAGTACAAATCTTCCTGACATACAAATAAGAGTAGAATTGAAATATATATATATATATATATATATATATATATATATATATATATATATATATATAAATGTTTCAATTGGTTGAAATTTTATCAGATTAAAACTTAAAGGTGTCATAAAGTTTTTATATATGTAGATTCTGAGACATTTAATTTTCTATTCATCAAAAAACCTTAAAATAACTGAGACACTAAACAAAATGTTTAAATTTTTTCCCATCCTTTCTCAATATTCAAATCGTATAACTACTTGTTGGTAAAATCTAAAACACTATGTATGATTTTAGTATTAGTTAAGTATAAATTCGTGATTATGCTAAATTGTAAAAAAATTTTAGTTGTTAGTAACACATTTTTAGATACACAGAGAGACATACACATACATATATAGAGATTATATTTAACACACAAACTACGTTTGAAAGATATTTTTTTGCTTTTGATTAATTATGGAATTTTTCATTTCTCATTTCCCATTTTAAATCTACTAAGTAGAAGATAGTTAAAGAAATACGTATTGCTGTGACGTTGACATTAATTTAGGCAGTACTTGAATTATTTGAAGCTCCACTTATGGCATTAAATAAGGCCATGCTATTGCGTTGTGTATGATTGGCACTATCATCTAAAGGTTGGAAGGGTTCATCTAATAACTCGCTCAAAGCCTGGCATATCTTCTGATAGTTTTCCTTTAAAGCATTATGATATTCCTTTTGATCGCTGCAAATCATGCGGGCATTCAATTGTAAGGCAGTATGACAAACGCCAATGAAATCTCTGTTAAGAAAAATACAATTAAAGAAATAAAGAAAATAATTAAAAACTTTTAAAAACAATTTTGTTATAAATTTAAATACCTAAAAACATCTTTTAAATCCTCCACACGATCTACCGAGAAATTATTAACTACTTTGGGATCTAAAAAGGCCTGGGCATAAGCCAAAGGACCAGCATTTACTTGTACGGCGACACTGCCTTGTAATCTCAGTTGTAATTTCTTAACATCTGCTGGCGGTAATATAGTTTCTTCCAATTCTGTTACTTTGGTTTGCATTTCATCTATGGCCACTTCTATAGGACTTAACTCGATAATTTCTCGTGACTTGACGGGTATACGCTTTAACACATAAGGAAATGAATAAGTAGCTATAATAAATAGGATTTAAAATATTATTTGTTGTAAAGTGTTTTAGGTATTAATATACTTTTTATCACGGTTTTACGTTTCCATTGCTCCTCGACAGCACCTCTGGCTGCACCCGATTTAGTAAATGGCGTTTCATACATGAATGTGTCAACATCATGATTTTGTTCAAATTCATTTAGTCTTTGATCCAGTTCATCTTTGGTAAAGAATGGTATCACATGTGTTACTTGTATATAGGCTAATTTGGGATCGAGTTCATTAAGATTAACCTGTAAAGGAAAATATTGGAAAATAAATTTTCGATGCGATGTTTTATATTCTAAAAAAAATGCGATATTATTTTCTATAGAAAATTTTCTATGCGATGTTATTTTCTATAAAAAATTTTCAACGTGATATTAATTTCTATAGAAAATGTTCGATTTTTTCCCTTTAGAAAAATCAATGCGAAATTTTTTCCTACAAAAAAGTTTCGATACAAGATTATTTCTGTAAAAAAGTTTCGGTGCAAAAGTTTTTCTATAGAAACTTTTCTATGCAAAATTTTTAAATTTTTTTACAGAAAATTTTCAAGCGAAACTTTTCTTTTCTTTATTTTTAGACAATTTTTAATGCGAAAATTTTCAACTAGAACTTTTTTGTGTACAAAATTTTCAATGCGAAATTCTTTTATAGAAATTTTTCAATGCGAGATTTTCAGTAATAATTTTTGAAACGAAATTTTTTTTACTAATAATTTCTGAAGCGAAATTTTTTTAAAGAAAACTTTAGATGTGACATTTTTTACAGAAAATTTTTAATGCGAAATGTGTATTAGAAAGTTCTCCTTTTCGAAAAAAAAATCTCAACATTTTCGATGCGAAATACCGGACGGTGCGATTTTATTTTCTATAAATAAACATTAAAAAATTCAATGCGATGTTATCATTATAAATTTTCAATGCGTTATTTCTTATTGAAAATTTTCGATGTCAATGTTATTTCTACTGATTTTTATATATTATATTTAAAAGAATGAATTCCATACGATATTATAATCTACATAAAATTATCGATATAATGTATGTAATTATTCTATAGAAAACTCAATGATTTTTATAGAAAAAAATGTATACGATGTTTTTCTTTCCAATCTATTTTAATTTGTTAACATTTTTATGTTTTTTCGTAGTTATAATATGAAAATCACAACATAAAAACTTTTAATTTAATTGTATTAAAAATTGCTCGAATTAAAATCTAAATTTTTAAATAAATTTCCAGTCATGTAGTCATCACTCGCATATTTTTATATGAGTGACATTTTTTTTAATATTTCAAATATATCCGAATGTTTGAGAAAAATATATTTTTTGTTAAAATATTTCAACTGAAACTTAAATAAAACAAATCAATAAAAAGTTACCCAATTAAGAAAAGAAAAGATACCGTCCAATACATCCCTATTTAAAAGCGATGTCTGGTGATCAAGTTCTTAATAAACCATTCGAAATATTGGTAAAGCCTGAGGATAAAAAAGAAATCAAACCAAACAATTTTATGGTAACAGTTAATGGTCTGCCATTTCAATCGAATTTAAATCCAAATGCTTTGGAATTTGTTCCCTCGTATTTGCAAAATAAGCCACAAATAAAATTAAATAAAGAATTAAGGAAATTTGTTTTAAAGGAAGTAGTAGATGCAAAACAAAATCAAGATAACACTAAAATTAAAAACGAACTTAATATAACAGAAGTCAACGAAAAGGAAGAACATTTAGGAAAGATTTTGGAATCTATAGTTTATAATAACAATGATAGTGTTAATACAAAAGAAGCATCTAAGAATGAAATCGCGGATATAGAAAAATCTACTAATGTTAATGAAAATAAAGACACTAAGGAGAATTTAGAAATGAATAAAGAACAACTGTATATGCTATTTGCTAGCCCTTCTAAATTTATACATATCAGCTCTGAAACTGAAGTATCATTAAAACCAGATAATGTGTATGAAAATTCTGTACGTGACAATTATGAAGAAAAAGCTGAAATACTTGATCTGTGTTATAATGTGGTTGATATTATCCTTTGTGACTTTTTGGAAGAGAGAAATGAAACTAAGACCTATAATGATTTATTCATACAAAAACATTTTTTGGAGAATATCAACGTAAATCATGTTTCTAAAGTAAAAAATAAAAATGAACTAGTTGAAGATGGTAACACAAATTTATTAGAGAATACTAATGATAACACAGAATTAATTTATCAAATAAATTCAGATAACATAGAATTATGTGAGCAAACAAATACAAGTGTCTCAAATGTAAATAAAAACAAGAAGAACGATGATCAAATATTATGTTCCTCTGACGACCAACAAAAAGTCAATACAAATATCAAAATTTCAAAAGAAGAAAAAGTCTATAAAGGACAATCAAATGTTAATTCCAAAATAACAACATTACAACCACCAAAGACTGGAGCCATAAAAAAAACTAATTTGTCAAAAAAGTGTGAAAATCAAATTAAGGATCCAAAAAAATTAAATACAGTTATAGAACCTAAAAAAGATATTAGACTTAAAGCAACAATATCAATTGTTCAAAACCCGAAATCAGATAAAAGTTCTTTAAAATCTTCAATAACACAAAAACATCTCATTGCTAAAAATCACATTTTATCTACTAACAAGCTAGAAGTAAAGCCTTTTAGAAAGGAAGTTTCACATATCTTTAAAAAAGATGCCATTTCAAATAGATCCACTAGTTCTACAGACAAGAGTTTATCGTCTACTAGGTAATAATATTAATGTAATTAAAAAGAAACTGATGAAACCACTATTACTTTTAGATCTTCCACCCTAAGTGGTAAGATAAAATCTACTGAAAAACCTTTAGTTCTGGGATCCAAAGCAAAGGAATGTGTGCTAAAATCTCCTCGTGCTACAGTCTCCTCAAAATTACGCAAAACGGAAACACAAAAAGTAAGCTGAATTAAAATCTAGCATAAATGTTTTGTTAAATGTGAAAAATATTTGTATATTTTATTTTTTATCATCTATTTGTTTATGCAGCGTCGAAATTTATTTTATGATCTTGATAGTATTAAAATGTCGGATTTTTTATTTAAATAAATGTTAAATTAGTGTTTGGCGGTAAGAACTTTTTAAATGTTTGAATATTTCCAAAAATATGTAAACTACATCATGTTTTTTTATTGGTAAGAATCGAACAAATCCAATGAAATATTTAACATATTATGCGTTTCATTTAGTCATTAATATAAATTTCTTATGCTAATTGAATATTCAAGAATATGTTTGATAAAACTTACCGGTGATGAGTCCATTATTAATTTAACAACATCGGCACCAAATTTCTCCTTGTACTGCTTTGCTAAACGTTCGGAAATTTCACTTAATGAAGTTAATTTGGGCTCCTTATAAACATATTCCACTGCATGATCTTCTTCAAAATACATCTAAAATACAAATAAAAAACAGCATTCCATTAATACACAAAAATAATAATTATAGTATAACAAAATGGCACTTACCATTCCATAGAAAACCACACGATAAAATCTACCCAACATACGTTTACCAGAACGATTAACTTCAATTATTTTACTATAAGCCTTAGCCAAATGTTCATAGGATTCTTGCAGATCGTTGTAATTTCTGGTCCTTTCATAAATAGGCAATATTAATTTGTATAATTCGCCCAAACACTCATAACGTTCAGCTGAATCTAAAAATACCGCACATTGTTTCAGTTGCTCCAATAACATTTGTTCTGTATATTGAGAGTCTTGAGAACCAGCATCTAATTTTAGACCCTGTTCATCACGATTAATATTGCGAGAAATTTTGCTAAAAGCCGAGGAACCCCAATTAATACTGCAACCACCCTTAAGACGTAAATATTCAGACATTAAGGCTGCTATGTGAAGATGACAACAAGCGGCTTCGGAAATATTACCATTTTGCTCATGATTACGGGCCATTGTTACCAGCCAGGTATGTCTTAATTCGGGTGTAGAAGCATATGAGTTTGCCAAAGAGTATTGTAATTCTAGTAAACGTTCTGGATCCATATGATGGGCCTGCATTTGAGCAGTGGCCATTAGCACAGTTCTCACACGCCGCGTAAGATCTTTAACTTCAACTGGAAAGCCAGTGCCCTTCATGGCCTTGTCACTATTCGCATAGCTGTTGATAACCGACAAACTCTCTTGAAATCGTGCATTATTGAGACCGATTACATTGCCAATCATTTGCGACACCGAAATGATGACTTGTAAATGTACCCTAGTTAAACCTTTACGGCCGCTGAACTCAAAATTACTGCGCATTAGTAAATAAAGAACGGCACATGATTCATGTCTAATTTGCACTAGACGACTGTCACAAGCCTTTAAGAGTTCATACACCATTTGTCCGCACAATATGGCATTACCTTTGAACAGAGCAGGAGAAAAGTTATTAATGAATGCTCTCAAAGCGGCAAAAACATGTTTCGAAAGATTTTCCGATTGTCCCAGTTGTAAAAACTTGAGATATACTCGCGCCAGTTTGGGCAAAATAAGACTGTCTATTAATTTAAGCTTAAATTGTACCGCAAACAAGCCCAAACAATCTAAAATGATCATTCCCACTTCTGTAGCCAAATTGGATTCATAGAGAGCTTGTTGACTTCTAGTCGTTTCACTTAATAGATTTTCGCGATTGTGTGTAAGATTTAGTGTCCCAGTTTCATTTAAATTATTTGAACTTTCCAAAGCGGCTGGTGATGTTCTGGCTGGTAGAGTACTAGCTTTGGCAGCTCTTAATGCCCGAGCATCTCTAGATTCTTCATTTAGTTGAAGATTTTTCTTACCCACATAACGAAATTGTATAAGACACAATTCCAATATGGTCATAAAGTTAATGGTTTCTGTTTCATTGCAATTTTGCCACCATCCTATCATTTGTTCTTGTGAAAGGTGTTTTATGACAAATAGAAAACCCAATAGAAGATCTTTGCTTTCGGTTGCTGAAAATTTATCACATCTTTGCAGGACTGTGGCATGAGTTACACTAATGGAACGATTGTGGCCATTTCTCAAAGCCACATCTAAATTTTCTATATGGTTACCATTGCTATTAGCACCCAGTGTAGTATCTTGAGAATTTTGTGAATCGGATGTAAGAGAGTTAAGAGAAGTATCTGAACATCCATTGGTTATAGCAGAACCAGCGATTGCAGCTAAATAGTTGGTATCCTTAAGATAGGCGGAAGCTCTTACAGGACTAGGATGTTCTATATGTAAAGTAGCTCGGTTTTTACCTCTTGGCGTAGAAGTGCTGGAATTTAAAGTAGAATCTTTACCAAATACATAACTGCTAGAGCAAGATAATCTTTGAGTATAGGAAGCTGAATCGGCATAAACATGCCCATTAGGTGTGGCCACCTCTGAGAGATCATCTATACGGCGTATATTATCCATTACTATACCCAACCAGGGTACATATAACAAAGCAATCCTGGACAATTGACCTCTATTTTGATAACGATCATCCAATTCATGTTTAGCTAAAAGGTTTTTCAACACCATTAAAGCGTGTCTTCTAACATGACTTACTTCATTTAAACTGCTCTTTAATTCTTGTAGCAATAAACCCGATAAGAAATGTTGCCGACAGAAATCCTCGGTCAAATTAAAATGCTGCATCATTTCAGGAGGACGATTTTTGGGATTCAAAACAAATGGTAAGTTAAACGGCACATAATGTTCATGTTGACAAATTTCTTGCAAAAAGTTAAATTTAAATTCTTGCAAAGTACGAGGATCTCCCGGCGAAAACTGTTCCATGTAGTAGCGTATTAATTTGAAAACAAAACCTCGATCCATAAACGTCAAGGCTTTGCGTACAAACTGTGATAAAGATATATTCAGATGCTGGGTTTCAACGGGTAAATCTTTGTAGCGAGACATGAGGTAAGGTATTAAAACCTTTATAAGATTTTCCAATCTTTCGGGAAATTCTTTAGGAAATCTTTCATTTCTTAACATGCGTATTCTGCCCGTATCCAAAAGATGTTGTGCCATACTTTTCACAATCAAATCGAAAAATATGCCCGAATAGCGCATAAATTTATTAACCACCAAAAAGTCGGTATTGTTGGGATGTAGAATAGAAGGCAAATGTTTACACAACTCTCCATGGACTGTACGTGTAATCTTTTGAGAATAATAGGGAGCATGAAACACATAGGTTACATAGGATGTTAATAACTCCTTACGTCCCGCTTCCTCTGTTATCATGTGTATAATATTAATCAGCAAACGTATAATATTCAAACCCACTTCTTCAGATTGTGTGTGTACCAACAAGGTGAATAGTTCATTTAATATAGTGGGTAAATAGTTGATTAGGGTAGTAATATCTATAGCATGGGCTGCTTTCAAAATTTTACAAGTTTCTGTTTCGGCTGGCATAGCTGAGGTTTTACCTCCTTCTAGCAGTCTCTCAGAATGGGCAAAGAGATTATGTAAATGTTGATCTGCTGTATGTACTGTAGAGTCCATGCGTAAAGCTACTCCAAATAGAGGACGTTGATTATCGATCCATTGAATATCTGGTCCACAATTCTGCTAAAAATATAGTATTTTTTTGTAGATAGCCGAAAATAGTACAGAACGGAAATGTAACAAAGAAACATGTGTTTGTGTGTTGTAAGGATGCCGTATAAGATGAGGCAGAGTAATGATAATGGAGAGTAGACATAGAGACGATGACGTTGTATTGTAAAAAGTTTATGTTTGTATGTATGTAATTAAAAACCAGAGCCATGGAAAATAAAAAATGTGAATGTGAAAAAATAAAAATTGTTAGAAATCTTTTGTAAACAAACAAAATGTATTTAAAAAAGAAATATATGTATATAAAATTAAAATATGATTAGTGAATGTTATTAATGATCAAAATTGAAATAACAAAAATATTCATAAATATAAAAGATTTAGTTTTTTTTTTAAAATTTGCAAAAGACAAAAACGTTGAAAATATTAAAAACTTAAAAAAGTAAACCTAAACTAAATTTTAGTATTTACAATTTTTTAGAAAATTTTATTAGATTTGAAAACTTAGCTATCAAAATGATTTTGGGCAAACTAAAGGACCTTTCTAATACATTCAATATAATTAAAAATAATTATAATTATAATAATAATAATAATAATAATTTGAAATTGAATTACGAATATTTTATACATTTTGCATATTTTGCACCCAGTAGAATTTTTACAAAATTTGCCATCAGTGAAACTTTTTTTAATGTCACATACGTTTTTCAAATAATTTTAATCTTATAAATTGATATAAATTTTTTAATTTCCTGATACAATGTATTAACTTTGAATGTTTTCAAAATATTAATAAAATATTAATATTATTTAATTTTTAGCATGAATAGTAGATAATTTAAAATTTAGCTAGAACAAATAATATTTTAGTTTTAAGGGCATATTTTCCGATTTTAAGGGCATTTTTTATGCGCATAAAACATCTTTTTAGGGCATATTTTTAGTTTCCTTGGCAATTATTAAAGCTATTTTTTAGATATGAAAATTCTCGAGTGATATTTTTTTCTAACCCAATGAACTTGAAATTCGTTCAAAATTTCACCATTTTCGATCAATGCTGGACGTAGAGTGCAATTAGGGTTGCCAGATAAGCTGGATTCGGTTGAATTTTCCACCCAGCCAAAATAAAATTGTCCAGGTAAATATATTAATTTTTGAAAAACAAATCAAAATCAATAAAGAAGCTGTAAAAAACAGTAATATCCAGTGTGGATACGAAAAACAACTAATTACATATTGTTTGGTCATACATTTTTACTAGGCATTATTTCTGTGTAATTAAATTATGTAAATGACTTTAATACAAATCTATCGAAATAGTTTTTCTCTCTTTTAAGCAAAATGTACGTATTTAAAATTGCTGACAAACATCCAAAAGTTTGAAATATAATTAAATCTCAATGATTTCAAAGACAAATTTTAAGTTAAATTCGTCGGTGCACAGACGAAAAGTCTTATATGTAATTTATTTTGAATAATATTTTATAACCTAGCCTTTTGGCCATAATCGGTCACAAATTTCTACTTAATTATAATTTATTATTGTGTGAAAGCTATACCAAAAAAAAATCGCACTGACGGTATATTGTATTTTAAAGTATTGTATTCTTAACAAAGTGCAAAGTAGTTTTTTTTTATAAAAAAAAAAAAAAATTAAATGCTTCCAAATCAGCTTTTTTTATTCCGAATGTCCAGCTTTTTGTGAATCTGGCAACCCTAGGTGCAACTCTCAATCAAATAAAAATTTCTCTATTCTTGAAGCCTTGTCTTAAATTCAAGTGCAAATATTTTATAAGTAAGCATATTTTTTCTCATAGTTTTTTAGGAAGGTTTCTAATTTTTTTTTTTTTTTTTGTGATAAATTTTTACACTTTGTAGCTTATCACGTATTATTACGGGGTAACTAAAGATGATTTTTCTGAAATCTTAGGTCCTCGTTTACAACCCTTCAATATATTTCAATTCGTTCCATCCAGTAATTTAGGAGATACAGATCTATTACCAACATTTTTGCGATAGGTCCCACAGTGCATTCTGTGTTACTGCATTGTTAGTTAATTCTAAACTGTAGTTTCTGATTATAAAAATGTTACTAAAAAATGGTTAATAAATGCCGTTTTAAATAATTTTGCAAGCAATTTATATTGAAAAAATTATTATTTTTTTTTTTTTTAATAAATGTTAAATTTTTTTTAACATTTTCTATACAACAAATGAACTTTATTTAGCAATACATTTATTAAAAAGATTTTAACAGTTTCTGTTAATTTACATGGCAAGCACTCTCAAACTGTTTCACTCCCAATTGTTTTTAAACTGTATTGCTGATAAGCTCTTATTAACATAAAATGTTATTATAAAATGTAAACTATGGGAAATGTTAAAATAAATTATGAAAAAAAATGAACACATAAACAATGTTAAAACTATAAATGTAATGTTAAGTGAACTGCTTTCACATGACTCCGTGGCGCAACGGTAGCGCGTCTGACTCCAGATCAGAAGGTTGCGTGTTCAAATCACGTCGGGGTCAACAATGAACTTTTTTATTTATTTTTTTTTTTTTATTTTAAAACATCTAACAAAATTATTTTTTTAGTTTTGTTATTAAAATCAAAGTTACAAAATAAAAACTAAACTAATAAAATTTGTGCTTACCCCTTTACCTAAGCCCAAGGGCTGAATGCTTAAATAGCCCACAGGCAAAGTTGCTGCTACTGGTATAATTTGTTCATCTAAATTTATTTTGCCTTTTTGCAGCAACGGTAGCCAGGCATAGCCGATGGGTGTTTCAAATGAGGCATTCGCATCACGTTTTTTGCCCAGGTTACAAGAAACATGATAAAATGAAAACAAGAGATGATGTTCAGGGAAAATGCCCAACGGTAGACGTAATTTTAATTCTTCATACCAAGAAGGTGTAGTGTTGTGATGTAAAACTGGACAGGCTATTTGGGAAACTAGAAAATCTTGTCCCGGGCGACCATAGATACACTAAACGAAAAAAAATAAATAAATAAATAAATAAAATAAAGTAAAACGTTGAGCATTTTTTTAGGGATGTGCGATTAATTTATTAATCTATTATTCTGAATCAAATTTCCATTAATTCAACAATTTGATTAATTATATTTATGATTAATCGATTTAATTATCCAAAGTTATGATTAAACAATTAATCATAGTTTGGAATAATTAAAATCTTGAAATATTATATAATTATAAATTTATTAGTTTCTTTTTTATTTTTTAATTTTCTTTATAATTTAAATAATTTAAAAATTATGTGATGTACCAATATGGTTCCTTACAATACCAAAAAGCACCACATATTTCACACTATACATAGTTTACAGAATTTTTATACCCTACACCACCATAGGTAGTTGGGGTATTATGCGTTTGTGCTGATGTTTGTAACGCATAGAAAAAGTCATCCAACAACCCCTTAAAGAATAACAATCGACTCAGAATCACGTTTTAAATCGAACTAACGATGGCCGTCCGTCCGTCTGGCTGTTTGTCCATGTAATCAAATTTTAAAGATAATTCAAAGAAATTAAATTGAATTGAAATTGAATTGGAATAGAGTTTAAACACTCAAAAATCCCCTAAAAACAAGAATATTTAAATGAAATTCGGTGCAAAGAAGTTCTGTACAAGTATGAATATTTGTACCAAATCACTTTAACGTGCATAAATCCCATACGAATGTTAGTATCAAAATAATCGACACAAATAAGTTTTATGTAAGTAAAAACAACATTGCAAATTTTATGAGAAACCCACTTGTTGAATCGCCCTAAAGGGCATAAAATCATCTAGATGTTAGTGTCAACGCATTATTCTGTATTTGTAAAATTTATTTCACATTTAGTAAAATTGGCCACAGGTGTACTATAAGTCTCCTACCCGAATTTTTATGCTCGTACACAATGGTGTAGGGTATCATACAGTCTGTCTTGACCGACTATATCTTTCTTTCTCCTTTGTTTCAACTTTGATTAATCAAGCTTTTAATAATCAATTAATGAGAATTTAGACTAATTAAAATTGTTAATTATTCGATTAACTGATTAAACTGTATACAGATTAATCAAAATTTTAAATAATTATGTTAACTCTTACCTTCAAAGCCTTGGAATTTTCATTGTCCGAATCTCTTAATTCTACAATGACCGTTATATTACGAGCGCGGGAAAATATCTTTTGACTATCAAATTGTAAATTTAAAGGATACACAAATAAATGATTACAAAATGTCGTAAATGGATGACAATCTCTTTCGGAAGTACTTTGGAATTCAGTAATTTCTAAAGTAGCTGGTTTGGTGGGAGGAAAAGTGAAATTTACCAAAGGAACTAATGATTTGGTAAACGAGCCTTTATACAGTATACAAAAGAATATAGCATTAGTTTTATTTCATTATAGCTAAAAAGACAAGAACAAACAAAAAACCTACCTTCCACCTTTTCCACCTCCTCCATAATTAATTTCAATTGACCCGGTATTACCGTTAATTTACTCAATTTATCTGGTTTTCGATATTCAGATAATAATTTTAACAACTCTTCATCTTTGAGTTTATTAACTTCTTGACGATATATGGTATTAAACTCAAATTCGCCATCCTTTTCCGTATCCAATTCACTGCTGTATAAACGAAATAAAGGTTTAGCAGCCCAACCAAAGGGTTGCCGATAATGACCTATATTCTGAGCAGAATTTCGCACATTCTTGTGTAGTTTTTGAGCAATTCTGGGATCTCTATTGGCTTTTAAATAGGGCTCCACAGCTTGCACTATATTTCCTTGTAAGATTTTTTCTATCTTGAGTACAAGAAATATATCAGGATGGGGCGAGGTGACAGAAAATAAAGCCTGTTTTAACTGAGAAAAATGTTCTTTTGTGCATTTCTGTAATTCGGCTGAAAGATTTTCTATTAGAGTACTATAGGCTTGTGAAGTACTTCTGGTGCGTTCATCGTGTACATCTTTTTTGGGAATATTTGCAGAGGCCACAGAATTTGGCACTGGGCTAGAGGGTAGCATATCACGAACATGCTCATCATTTATATTGAAGTAAAATGATTCTGTAAGTTTGCGACCAGCGCGTACATCATACAGAGCCAGACTAGTTATATAAGGTTCAACCTGACGGATATGACTGCCATCTGACGAACTGTGACTATCAGAAGGACATTGTAGGCGGAATTTTAAACTCTGACATCTAAGGAATATACGTTTACCGAATTGTTCTCTATACTGATCCACATTATTGATTGGTGTAGCTTTCGATGGCGATTGGTAATTGGCAAAAAGTCTTCGTCTGTTCTCTCGTCGAGCCTGAGCTATAGATATATCAGTTTCTCGTCCATATTTTATTAATTGCGGATTCATGGATTGATCGAGACCCTTAAGAGTGCCAAACATTACGGTATTAGGACTGGGAGGAGGAGTTCTTTCCAAAGAAGCTACTCGTTTGTCTTCTTGGATTTTGTTTTGTTGCAATACTGATGAGAGTTTATTTAACCAATCTTTAAGATCGTCTTCGTTTTCAGCAGCCAAAGTAAATGATTTATGACCAGCAGTCATGCGTAATTCAAAACAATAGCGGCCACGTTTTGGATTCTAGAGGAAATGTAAAAAGAGGTGTATTTCTTGATATTGAAAATTAATATGGGCGAAATAATTTTTAGTTCGATAAAAAAAATTTTTAGTCGATTTTTTTGGGATTTGTTTTTTTTTTGCGAAAAAAATTTAAAAAGATCAATTGAGTGAATTGATAAAAAAATTTCAATTTTGTATAATTTCTGGAAATCATACAAATATTAGAAATTTAATAAATCTTTTGCTGATTGATCTTTATTTACTCACCTGCACAACTTCAGTACAAAAATCCATGACTATAGTGGCCTTGGCCTCCCCCTGCTTTTCATCTTTATGTAATTCTAATATGTAAGTACCATCAACTTCTTGGCGCAAATAACAATATCTATATAATAAAAAAATAAAAAATACTTAAACAAAATTTAATTTTTATTAACACTTCATACAAACCAACCTTCTTTTGAAAGATTTATTACCAATATTAGCAAACATACGATCGGAACCGGAATCAGGACCTTTTAATAAATAACCTTGTTTAGTAATAGAATCAGCCTGAGAACGAGACATTTGCTCATCGATACGATCTTGATCGGCGTCGATTTCATATACTTCTTCTTTTAGCAACTCTGAGAGAGTTTTTCTAAAATAAAAATTAAAACCAATTTGAAATAAATGAATAAATAAATAAATAGATTACGCAAATATTTGACACGAAATATTTTATCACGTGTTCCCTCAATTTTTGCGACTAAATGCAGAGTTGATTTTTTGTTCACATTACACGCATTTATTTAACGTTTTTTGTTTGATGAAACAGCTATCAAAAATCGTGAAATACGAGAAGGGAAAAAATATTTTAAACCTGTTCAGATTAGATGTAAATTATTTACTCAAAATTATTTGATTGAACACACAACTACCATAAATTTATTTGACATCAATTATTAAATGAATTTGTAGGAAATCTTATTTTTTATTTTGTTTTAATCAATTTAGAGCATTTTTCTTGTGTTCACACAATGTTCAAACTAGCGACATTTTTAGTTAAGGGCAAATAGATTTATTTATCCAAAATCAACTGTTATCTTATTTGAGTCTTAAAAATATTTCGTATTCACATTACGCAAAGCTACGCTAAAATTTGACAAAAATCGTCAAATATTAGCGTAGTGTGTACTTAGCTTAAATTCTAAACTTACTTTGGCAAATCATGACAAGTATCACCATATTCATGGTATTTATAATGTATCAAATGATTTTTAGCCCTGTATGTATACAAGGCTTGGCGGGTAAAACGCGAACATTCAAATTTTGGTTTAGCTGGTGGACCTACACCGTTATTCACCAATGTATCACCTATAGTATCTAGATCATCATCATCTTCTGGTTGTGCTAAATTACTTGATTTCAGGGTAGATGATGAGGAAGATATTGATTTACTTGTGCCATTTGTCGTTGATAATGCAGATTCGTATGATTCTAGTGATGAGGTAGGCGACTTAATTGAATTAAGTTGTTGCGTTGAGGTTTGTGAACATTTACGTGAAATGTTGCCACCATTTTGTTGTTGCTGCTGTTGTATGGAACCATTGGAAGTTGTTGATTGACTACTTAGTTGACGTTGCGTTAGACGTGGACTATTGGAAGAATCGCTATTTTGTCGTGTTACATTATGTGAAGATGCATTTGATGTTGTACCACTGTTAGCACCATGCAGAGGACAAACTATAGATTCATTTGGTGGTTCAAAGCGATCTGTTATCGATTTGGATTTTGTGCGTACTTTGCGGGGTAGAATTTTTTCCTAAAATTTAGTAGGATTATTAATAATTATAAAAATAAATATATTTTTTATAAAATCTATATAATTTGTTTAATATTTATTCACTTACTGATACATCATCATTTGGATACATAAGTAATTCTCTTTGGGGATCATTTTGTATTAAAGTTTTGTTTTTGGAGATGAAACTTTCAAAATCTATAGGTTCCACAACTAGGGGTTTATTCTAAAAAGACAATAACAGAAATATATTATTTTAATTTTCATTTTATTCAAATATACATTTTTTGACTTATGATTAACTAAAATTTTTAACACTAAACTGCAAAAAGAAAAAGTTATAAATTCTCAGGTTGAAGTAATAAATTACACAATGTAAAACAGGTGGGTCCTTCTAATGGTTCCATTAGTTAAACCATAGAAATGCATAAGACAAAATAAAAAATAAAACACAAAGGCAACCCCACCTTTTAAGTAAGTAAAAAAGAGTTTCTTCCTCAATGCATTGGAGTGGTCAACAAAATTAATGACAAAATTTATTAGCTAAAAATTGGATTAACAAAATAAAAGCAAACTTTTGCACTGACCTCACCGAAGTATTACAAAATCTAACAAGATAACAAAAAAAAAAAAAATTATGTGTTTAAAACAAATTTGGAAAATATTTAGTAGTAATATAAAATGAATACAACACTTATTCTATTCTATTCTAAACAAATATTTATATACATAAAGATAGATAAAATATTGTATAGACTAATTTGTATTATACAAATGTATTAAAAGCGGTCAAGGTTAGTTACAGTATTGTAAAATAGTCGCAGAGAATAAGCGTCATTTCTATAATGGAATTTTGTGGAAATTTTATTACACAAATGTAAATAAAAATTCTATATAAAATATTGTATTTGAAATTTGTTCATATGAAACCTATTTAAGAAGTTGAATGTTTTATCTTTAGACAGAAGTTCAATCATAAATCTTAAAGAATTATTTTAATGAAGGGCATTGAACGTCTAAAGAAAATAATAAGTAATCGTTTGTATTTATGTACGAGTTACAGTATGTTTGGATATCCACTTAAGTAAAAGAGAATTTATTTAATGATAAATTTATTGAATTTTTTAAATATCTATTTGGTATTTTGTTTGTTTTTTATTGGTATAAATATGTATTTGTTTGTGTTTATATTTACGATATAAAACATTCATTTGGTAAATATTTCAAAAACTCATAAATGTTTTTCATAAAATGAGTAAATATAGATGTTAAGTAAAATAATGAAACAACAATCAAATGGAAATTTAAATTTATACTGGACAATTTAAAATTTGATGAATTCTTAAGTTACAAAGGAATTTTATTAACAATTCGAAAAGTTTTATTTAAAAACTTTAGAATAGGGGTATCAAAGATTTGACATCAATTTGACATTTAAGTATCTAAAGATTGTCAAATGTAAAGGCAAATTAAAGTTTTCGGTTAGTTTTACGATTAAATTTACGTATGTTCGATAAATTTTCTATAGAAAATTAAATTTATCGATAAATTTTCTATATAAAACTAAATTTATCGATAAATTTCTATAGAAAAATTATAATTATAGAGACATTGGTTTATAGAAAACTGAAGTTATTAATAAATCTTCTAAAGAAAATTAAATTTAGCGATAAACTTTTTATAGAATATAAAAATTTTCGGTGAATTGTCAATAGCAAATTAAAGTTATCGATAATTCTTCAATAGAAAATTAAATTTATTGATAAGCTTTCTATAGAAAATTAAAATGATCGAATTTTCTATAGAAAATAAAAATTATCGATAAATTAAAGTTATCGACAAATTTTCCATAGAAAATTAAACTTAGTGATTTTTTTTAGAAAAGTAAAGTTACCGATAAATTTTCTATAGAAAATTAAAGTTATCGATGAATTTTCTATAGAAAATTAAAGTTATCGATAAATTTTCTATGGAAAATTAAAGTTGTCAATAAATTTTTTATAGAATATTAAAGTTATCGAGTAATTTTCTATAGAAAATTAATATTATCGATAAATTTTCCATAGACAAATTTTCTATAGAAAATAAAAATTATCGATAAATTAAAGTTATCGACAAATTTTCCATAGAAAATTAAACTTAGTGATTTTTTTTAGAAAATTTAAGTTACCGATAAATTTTCTATAAAAAATTGAAGTTATCGATGAATTTTCTATAGAAAATTAAAGTTGTCGATAAATTTTCTATAGAAAATTAAAGTTGTCGATAAATTTTTCATATAAAATTAAAGTTATTGATAAATTTTCAATAAAAAAATTAAATATCGATAAATTTTCTATAGAAAAGTATAGTTATCGATAAAATTTCCTTAAAAAATTAATATTAATAAATATATCAATGAATTCTATTAAATACTATCAATTCCACTGATATTAAAACTGCTTCGAATTTGCTTAAAATGTATATTAAATAAATTAATTGAAATGAATGCCTCTCATTGATAAACTTCTTTCAGATTCTTTAAAATAATTTTCAATTATTTTAAAAGCATTTTTAAAACTTTTCAAAAATATACATTTATTTAAATGAAATCAAATAAAATTACTATTTAATTACTGTTCCAAATACTAATTTGTTTAACAAATTATGAGGTCTTTATAAACAAACTCTAACATTTGTTAGAAGAAGTTCATCGAGTTTATCGCTCAATAAGCGGCAGAGGCATTACTAATATGCATTTTCTATAGTGTTTTTTTTTTTTTTCTTTCGATTTATTGCATTAACATATACAAATCCATTAAAAATTCAATTCATAATTTCTATTGTAATTGAAAAGAATAGAGCAATGAAAAGAATTCAGGAAAAACTTTAAAAATAAAATACACTCATGCAGCATGAATGCGTATTTTAAATAGGGTGTTATTAAAAATGTTGTTATTAAAATTAAAAAAAAATAATCCAACTGTTAAACCTATGTATTACTTTTAATTAATTAGTATTAAGTACATATTCTAAAAACCTAATTAAAAATCATCGTTTAAGTTTAAATTTATCATCTCTTTAACGATAGCACTTGTAAATTGCCTATGTTTACATTTTTTCTTAAGAAATGTCTGCTCCAATTTTATAGTTTTAAAATTAAATATTAAAAAAAAAGCCTGCCACTATTGTATTTTAATGCATGTTTGCAAATCGAAATATAAAATTTCTCATTCGTTTTAAATTTATATTTTGACTTGAATTGATACATAGTTGATTTTCGTAAAGTAAATTCTTAATAATAAAAACAAAGCTGATAAAAACACTTGTTTTTGATTTTTTTCATGTTTTTGAAAAAAAAAAAAGAAATAAAAATAATTTTAAACCAGTCACGATTCTTTTTAATACATGAAAGCTGATTAAAGTCAATGAATTTAATAAAAATAATTATATATAATAAAATAGCTACATAATATTATAATTAACACGTAGCAATTAAAATTCACTTTCTTTATTGACAAGCATTCTATAGAAATTTTATATTATCGATAAATTCTATATAAAAATTCAATAGTTTTCGACATTTTCTCCAGAAATAAAAAGTTATCGATATATTTTCTATAGAAATTTATAATTATTGAGAATTTTTTGTATAGAAAATTATGATTGCTAAAAAATTTTTATTGAAAATGGTAGTTAGCGATAAACTGTCAATTTTCTAAAGCAAACTATATTTATCAATAAACTTGCTATAGACAATTTTTGTTATCGGTAAATTTTTAAAAAAATTTTATAGAAAATTCTGTAGAAAATTAAAGTTATCGAAAAATTTTCTATAGAAAATTAAAGTTATCGAAAATTTTCTGTAGAAAATTACAGTTATCGATAAATTTTCTATAGAAAAATAAAGTTATCGATAAATTTTCTATAGAAAAATAAAGTTATCGATGAATTTTCTATAGAAAATGATAGTTATCGATAAATTTTCTATATAAAATTAAAGTTATCGACAGATATATTATAGAAAATTATAGTTATCGATGTATTTTTTATAGAAATTTATTATTGTCAAAATATTTCTTATAGAAATTTATTATTATCGATATAGTTTTTATAGAAATTTATTGTTATCGATAAATTTTCTGTAGAAATTTATCATTATTGATAAATTGTCTATAGAAAATTATAGTTACCGATACATTTTCCATAGAAAATTGCAGTTATCGATAATTAAATTGCAAGTACATAGAGGAAACATTTGTAAATAAAATTATAGTTTTCAATAACATTTCATAATAAATTAAAGTAATCGTTAATTTTTCTATAAACCATAAAAATTATCGATTAGAAAAAAAAAAAAAAAATTAAGTTAAACGTTTTTTTAAGTATTTTTTTTTTTATTAATTTTGTTTAACATGTAAATCATTAAATATTTACAAAATTTATTTTATTATACTTATGTATCTACATCCCATAAGTCGCATGTTTTTAAAGTCAATAAGCAAATGTGAAAAAACACATTTCCAACCACTGTCTGTTCGTCCGTCTGTCTGTCTGACTACGCATAAAATGCCAAACATATTTTGTGGCATTATTTGGTCATTGACATTAAAATAGTTTCATGTATTGCTTTTTTTATTGCACATAAATACTACAATTACATCAAGTGGTATAGTTAGTAAGTTGGAGTGTTAACGACAAAAAAAAAAAAACAAACTACTTCCAGAGTTGCAGTAACTAAACAGGTGACAAGAAATATTAGATTAATATTGGAAAAAAACAATATTACAATTCTGGCAAACGCAGGAGAATGTCAAACATGCTGACATAATTATGTCAGATGTCAAATCCAAACTTCAAAATATAGCATAGAAAAATAATATAATAATTTCCTTTTCAACTAAATTATTTCGTCTACATACTTTTTAGCTGTAGCTGAAAAACATCAAACAACTTTGATTTGTATTAGTTCAATACACAAAATTCTAATCTAAAATCATTTTATTCTTATAAAACAAAAATGTTAACTTTATACAGACAGGAATGATTTTATATGGCTTCACTGGGAAAGCAATATTTATAGTGCATGTTTCTAAATAATTTTTCTTTATAATTATCTTTAATGTTGGTATTTAATTTGCTATAAAACAACTCGATTTCAACAAATTAAAAACATTTTAAAATAATGTTAGAAAAATCAAACATAAAATAATTGCAGTACGAAATTTTCATGTTTAATATTACTATTGTTGCAAAAATCCAACATTTAACAGACAAACAGAAAAAAAGTTGTCAAGAAAACTTTCCATCATTTGAAAAGTGTTTGTTATTTCCATGATGGTTGGGCAATTTTGCAAGTGCTAGTTACGACAAGTACACTCATTTCTCTATTACACATTTCTCCGGCACTTGTGTATTTGGCTTAAAATTCACATTGAGTTTTTTTTTCATTTTATTTTACTTTGATTTTTAAAAATTTTACTGTCGTACCACACGCATTTAGGTTGAAACCATTCAAGCATTTTACAACAATTATTAAAACTGAAAACTAAAAAAAATAACAACATAAAACTAACTATAAAGTCATGGTCTAGTTCAGGTTCATTGTTGAGCTTCAACTGAAGGAAAGGCAGAAATAAACCTGCAAGCGTTTTTTTTTTTAGAACAATTAGTTTGTGATTATTTGTTGCTTACTTTTGGCATTCTAAGTGTTAAATAGTTACGGGGCTAAATTTTATTTTTAATATAAAAAAAAAATGTCTTTTAAAAAAATAATTTTTTCTTCAAATTAAAATATTTTATTTTCAAGAAAATTTAAATATCAAATTATTTTAAATTTTGTAACGTAATACCTCCCTCTCTTGATTTAAACAATAAACACTTGTATTGAATTTTATGTGTAAATTGCCATTTTTGGAAAAACTGTAGTTGTTACTTCCGGTAATTAAGTATGTGGTATTTATTTTTTAACGTTTATTTGTTGTTCTCATATACATTTTTTAAAACCCTTTTTTAATGGTTTCATGTCAAAATGATCTAATAAGAATATTTTAAATTTCAACCCCAAGCTTCAAGCTTCGAAAAAGTGTTAAGTTATTGTTTTTATTATTTATTATACTTTTTTTGAAATACCAGCATCATAAATTTACGTGTTTATTGTTTCATATTTTTTATATTTTTACTCATACTCTCATTTGTTTATAAACAAAACAAACATTCACACACATGTATATAAAGCAATATTACGACATGTGTTTATAAACGAGGGTGATCTTAAAAGTTTATATGAAAGGCAAGAAATCATAGAAAAAAATATTAAAAAAAATGTTCAATTATTAATAGTAAAAAAATCAAATTACTTTTAATTTTTTATAGTTAAATAATTTGCTCAAAAACTAAGTTTTTTAATGTATTAAACAATTTGTCATAGAAAAATATTATTCCAATTACTTTTTTAATTGTATCAATTATTCAAGTGAACAAAATTCAAATTTTCTAATATTTTGTACTAAAAATAAAACAATTTATCAGCTTTCAATTATTTTTCTTATTGTATCAATTGATAATTTAATGAAATATAAACAAAAATAAGTGATAATTTGAGTAATTGAATATTCAATTTTTTTAATAGGTTAAATTTCATTTAATAAAATAATTACACGTAATTGAAATTGAATTTTACATTTTTTTTCTATATAAAATATTAATTTTATTAGATAGAATACTTCGATTGTGAGTAAGTTATTTTATTATAAAAATATTTGAAACTATTTTAAAACTCTGATTAACAATTTAATTAATTTTTTTTTCGAAAATATTTTTCAGTGCGTAGAAAAATCGAAAATCCTATTTCGATAACGGAATATTCATATTTAAAATTCAACCTAATAAAAAAAGTATATTCAATTATTCAAATCATCACTTACTTTTATTTATATTTGATTACTTTATTAGTTAATATAATAAGACAAATAATTGAAAGCCATTAGTTTTATTTTTAGTAAAAAAATGTTCCAAAATTTCAATTCTGAGCATAAAATCATATTTCGGTCTTAACAATATATTATATCGATGGAAAATCCTTATTTTGAAACATATTTTAGCCATAATTGACATACTTACAAGGGCATTTCTTGCATAATTTGCAATTAGATCATTTCTTTCTTTTTACTGTCAATTTTTAATCCAGAAATTTAATAATTTCGTGATACAATGAATTTTTTAAAGTCCAAAAAATATACGTATATCTTAACAACTGTATATTAAAATCAAGTCTTTTCTGGCATGAAAAAGTAGATAATAAAACGTTTATACAGAAAAAATAATAGTTTAAGAGCATATTTCTAAATTTAAAGCGCATGAAGTTGATAGCTGATATTAGATGCAATTTACTCTCTTAGTAATATGTCGGCCAAGTTTAGTTACTTTCTTTTAATTTTCAAATACCTATTAACTCTTAGAAAAATTTCCTTTCTATGTAAGTCTATACATTATTTTCAAATATTTAGGGTCATTTACCTTCTGCCCTCCTACTTATGCACATAAAAGTAATTGACATATATTTCTATCATATTATGTGCAAGTAGTCAGTCAGTCATCATTGTTGTTATTATTGCTCATGTTTATAAACAATAAAAGTGAACTATAAACTATTTTAACTCAACTAAATTTCTTGTTTTTTGTTTGTTTGTTTATTTATTTTTGTTGTTTGATTAACTATCTAACAAACAACAACTACTATATATGACAAAGTTTAATGAACCTTTCTTTTTTTGTGAAGTTTAAAAGATTCTTTTATCTAGTTTAATGTCTCAAATTACATGATTCTTCATATGTCTACTATTATGTTCTATGTATGTTCAAGTGCTGATGTCAAACAGATGATTAATCATAATAATTTTGCTGTCAAAATCATCATAAATGACAAAGGATCTGCTACAAAAAAAAAAAAAAAAAAAATAGTCTTTATTAGAAGTATAAATTGCTAAAGATATCAATCAATAAAAATTTTGAAAAAAATTGCATTATTGAAAATATACGAGGGTTAATTTTTTTTTTTTTTTTTGTGTAAAGTTACAGAAAATAGGAATTCCATTTTGTTGGTGTTTAGTTTTAATTGACAAACTCTGCTTACATACTACGAAACGCAGAGAAAAAGAGATACTAACGATTACAACTTGCTTATGGTCCTACGAACCGAATGGTGGTTGACAAAGCTACTAGAACACCAACAATCTCAGCGTTGAAAGTGCTATATTGTCTTACCTGTAATTTTTATTTTCTAGAAATATTGATTTCTAATTTTTTAGAAGTTCGTCTCGGATGTATGTACAATTTCTTGCAGAGGAATATGACCATCATATGAATATAATTTTAGCACCATCATTTTTTGTCCTAAGCAATACGTGTCTGAAAAATGTTCGTATTAAGTATGTTTCTAGTAGAAAAATAATAAATTTCCCACAACATTTTATAAAACTACTTTAATCTTTTAATATTTCTAAAATGTCAAAACATATATTTCTTTATTTTAAAAACTTAACACATTGTCGAGGGGAACAACAGAAGTTTATTTTGAACATTTTAAAGAACATTTTAAAGTAGCAAGAAATTTATTAATACAGTATATTTTCCAATTTCTCAAAGGTCCATTTACCACTTCAAACTTATTAAAAACATTAGAAAAATTTAGCTGTTTAAAATTTTCAACATTTAAAGTTTCCATTTTCAAATCTTTTTAGAAAGTTTGCTGTTTAAAATAGAATTTATTTTTTATTCAAATAAAAATCAACTGCATTATCACAATAAAGTTTTAACTTTATTGTATTATAAACAACAACAATTTCTTATGAAAAGTTTATCACATAAAAGTTGTTATCTCAGTGTCTCATCTTTTGGAATAAATATAAATTTTTCAACATAAATGTTTAAACATTTACATAAGGAGCTTACATTTGAAAGATTTAGTATTTGTATACAAAAAAAGTGTGGCAGCAGCCCCTTTTTATAAAGTAGAGGAATTGTCAACTTTAATGGAGTCATAAGTTACAAAATACTCGAATTAATATTATTTTATAGAGTGTAGTCTACTGGAAACATAATATGTTCCCAGTACATTTTTGCTAAAATATTTATTTTTTTAATATAATGGAAAATATGTTTATCTTAAGCGAAAATTTTGTTTTGTTAAAAAAATTAATTTTGCATTTTTTTAAAATTCATCTTTGCATTTATTTCCCAACAAATTCTCTAATGCATCACACAAACGTATTAACCATTTAACCTTTTCAACTCTGTTTTTGTTATACAACCTTTTAAATTTATTTTTAAATTAACACCAAATATAACTTTCCAACACCTTTTATTTTCTTATAACATTTTTACTAATTTTCCACATTTAAACATTATTAAACAAAATACCTGTTGGCATTTAGTACTTGTAGTAGTAGGTACTTTTTGTAAGCCATTACAAACTGTATTATAATTGTATTTAGTAAAATTGTTGTCGTTTGTAATTATTCAGATTCGCTTAACTTTCAAACTAAACCTACTTAACCACTAGCCTTTTTCAACTCGATACACCTGATATATTTATCTGTGCTCATATTTCAATTTTAAGTAGCCGACTGTTTGGCTATATGTCTGTCTGGCTAGCAGTTATTCTTTCTTTTTAATGTTGTATTTTAATTTTCTTTTTTTAGTTTTAGCTTTAACAATTTTAACATGTAGAAAATATGTTTAAATGAAAATTTATAATTTTTTTTTTTTTAATAAAAGAACTGCAAGTTTTTACTACAAAGAAACGCAAATAATCATAATTAAAATTCTCAATTTCTTGCAAAGACAAAAAAACTAAAACAACTTTCGCAGCTTAATAAATAGTAATAGTCTGCATGCAGTATACTGCTTGAGATTTTATTAAGGGCTTGTAATATTATTTAAATAAATTGTTTAGATTTCAACAAATATAAGTGTGATAAGCAGCGCAATCTTTAAATGTAACAAACTGCTAGTTATTTATTCATTCATTCGTTTTATACAATTTTAAGAATTTTGGCACTGATTTGTTGCAGCATATTTTTTAATATTTTCATGGAAAATCTATATATTAAAGTATATTTTAGTAATTTGTAGGACTTACTTTTGCTTATTCTATACTTAAGAACATATTTTTGCATATATAATTTAGCATATTTTACAAATAGGAGCAAAATTTTTTTATATTTTGCACTCAAGAGATTTTTTCACATAATATGCAATTAAATAATTATTATTTAACTAGCGTATAAAACTGCCAAGGCCAGGAAAAAATATGATAATAATAAAAATATGCATAAACAAATCTGAAAATCTTTTAAAAAATATATGAACAACATATTGGTGCTTTTCCTCTCCCTAATAGAAGTTAAAAGATTTAAAACCGATGATGGGAATTAGCAAACTTAAAAAAAAAAATAATAATAATCGGAGTAAATTCAGTGATTGAAATACATAATCAGTTTCCGATAGGATTTAGAGCCAATAATGAGTATAACAAATTTAAACTTCCAAAATCCAAAACCGGTTTTAAAAATATTACATAAAATATGAAAAATAAAATATCTCCGGTCCCTGATAGAAATTTCAAAATCTGTTAGAATTTGTAGAACGAATAGTTTTATAAGTAATTTTAATTTTCTACGTCGTCTGAGAGCTTCAGAAAGCTCTGGAAGGAGAAAGCATGCAGCATATGACTTTGTTAGGATTTGTAGGACGAATAATTTTATAAGTAAGCCGAATTTTAATTTTATTCGTCGTCTGGGAAAGCTCTGGAAATAGAAAAAATCCGCGTATCTTCGTGCTCTTGTTACAATCGATAATTTACCTTGTTTTTTGTTCCTGTTAATTAATCTATATATATACAACAGGGTACATTATCGATTGTAACGATCCTCCGAACCGTATGCATCTATAACCATAATTTTTTACCTTTTCCAATGTATATTACGTTCTTATTGTAGACTAAACTCTGCTTTGGTGCCTCCAAATATAGTTTGCAATTACCGAGTTCAACTTGTTTATGGTCCTTCAAACCGGATGTTGGTTAACAACGCTGAAAAATCATCAAAAATGTTTAACATTGAGGACGCTAGGTTCTCTAACCTGCTCTAAACTTACTTCTAATATATTTGAGATAGTGGTAAATAATTCTAAACACAGTCAATTTAATGTGTTAAATATAATATTAGAATTTACAAAAAAATAATTAAATTTTGATAAATAGGTATTTCATTTACAGGTTTGTAATTACAAACAGAGAAAAAGAGCTACTATTGATTGCAACTATATTATGGTCCTTTGAGCCGGATGGCCAAGGTGTAATCAAATATATAATCTCAGCGTTGGTGACACTGAGTTGCTAACCTACAGCGAACACTTGATGCTGCAAATTATGTAGAAGAAGAGCGCCATGTTATTTTTAATATTTTTTAAAATGTTGATGAATTGTGTAGCTAATTCTTTAAGTTTCAAAAAGACAAATTTATGAATAGAATATTAACTCTAATTCAATAGAACAGAGTGTAATTTAAAGTAGCACTATTACAAAAAAGTTCACATAAATACTCTCACATATACCTACATGATAGCCAATCCAACAAAATGATGGGTCAGTTGATTTCTTTCTAACCAGTCCGTCCATACGTCCGCCTGTCTGTCAATTGTTAATTTGTTCATATGGGTGACACACAAGCAGATTATTGTTAAAACGTTTTGTTATACTTACAAGCAATTAAAAGAAATACATTTCTTTTTATTATTTCAACACTTTTTAAACATTTAAACATGATTTAAAAAAAAATCATGAAGAATTGCAAGACTTAAATAAAGTAAGAAAAAAAAAGAAAAAGAAATGCTATAAAGTATTACTCTACATGTATTGAATTAAGAGACATATTAAAAAGAAATTTCAAATTAAAATTTAAAATACCATATACAATAATAAATTCAGTTTTAAAATTGTTTGTTCAGTATGAAAACAATTTGAAATCTATTTATGGTATAATTAAATCTATTAAATTTTAAGCAGATTATTTGTTATAATAATTCTGCATAAACATTATATTCTAAATTATAATTATTAACTATTATTAAAGTTTTAATGAACTTGGTCAATGATTTAAAAGTAAAAAATAAAAATGAATATGAAATTTAAAACTAAGTATTAAACCATGAACTTTTACTAGATAAATAGACAAAATAACAATGAGAAAAATGTAGCAGCAAATAATAATTCAAATAAATTTTAAATTTTAATTTTTAAATCTAGAAATAAACACTTGTTTATAAGCTATTTTTTTATAAAAGTTTAATAAAAAATGTTTTTAAAAATATGATAATGAATAGAGAGAGATTTTTAATTTTTAAGGTTAATTTAAAAATACACTGCTTTTTATTTGCTCTTAAATGATATGACATGCATAAATATTAATTATGCATAATTTTCTACAATTCGCTACTACTTTTACACATTTTCTCTCCCTCTCTCTCTCTGCTAATTTACCAAAGAAAATTATAGGTTTGAAATTAAATATATTAACCGCAAAATAATATTGTATTATTACCGTATTTTTTAAAAAAATAGCTATAAAATTTCATTAGCAATCAAAAAATCGAACAAAGCAAAAAATGAATAAATGTCATGATAAAATTTATAATAAAATTATTATTTAAAATTAAAAGCTTACCAAAATTAAATTCTTTATTAAAATAAATATTATTTTTGTTGTAATATAAATAGTAACCTTTTACATTTTTTCTATTCATCTTCATCTTTTAAATACGTTTTCCATTTAACACACCTTTGCCAACACCAACATCATTGAATTATTTAGAGTGGAGTGGATTGGATTGTACCCACTGACATTTTTAGCAACATTAAAACAATAAAACAAACATAAATACAAAAAAACATTACGTCATTTTATTTCAAAGAATCGTTAAAAAAAATTCAAATTCAAACTTGTTTTTCTGTTGAAATCAAATTCCTGTCAAAAGTATTCGGTTAAATGCGTTAGAATTTAAATAATATAAAAAATAAAGATATGAAGATATTTTTGAAATAAAACAGATAGTAGTAAGTAATTACATACACATTCCATTTTATGTGTTAAATGTACGCAATTATTTCAGTGGAATATTATTGGAATTAAAAAAATATATGATTAAATTTAGAATATATTTCAAAATATACTGTTTTTGATGAGACTTCATCGAAACCTCGGTGGTTATTAGAATGACGAATTGTGTTCCAGCACCAAAAAAATACTTATATAATTCTGCTGGTTTTTTATTATAATCTACAAACTCTGCTTTAGTACCGCCAAACAGAGAAAAAAAACTATTATTAATTGCATCTGGGGTATAGTACTTCGAACCGGATCACGATGCTGCATTCAAAAATATATCCTCAGCGTTGGTGAAATTGGGTTCTGTAATCTGTCACAAACGCCTGATGCCTGTTGATGAAGTGAATTCCGATACAGAAAATATGTATCTTATTCTGCTGGTGTTTAATTATACTTCACAAATTCTGCTTTAATACCACCAAACAGAGACCAAAAGAGCTATTATCGATTGCAACTTATTTATGGTCCATCGAACCGAATGAAGACACTGCAACCAAATATATAATCTTTGTGTTGGGAACATTGGATCTCTCATCTGCCCTAAAATTCCTACTGCTGCAAATTGGGCGTTTTAAAATTGAAGCAGTAGAAGGCGGTTGACATGTTAAGGTTTCAATGAAACCGAAATTGAAAAGCCATCATGAATACTGTCTGTTAAAGTATGTTCACAAGAATTGATTTAGCACCGAGAGCAATTACCGATTACAACATTTTTTATCTAAGCAGGGACCATAGCTGTTAAAATTTTTAACGTAAAAGGTTAGAATAACAGTTATTTTATGATTTTGTTTTTTTTTTTTTTTTTTTATCCCACGATGTCGAACCAAAAATTCGTTTCGACTAATTGTAAGGAAAGCTATAATAAAATTTTAAATTTATTTATTGTTTTCCATATAAATTGTCGAAACGAAATTTTCGTTCAACATAGTGGGACATTTATTGTAAAACACACAAAAAAACGCCAAAATAAAAAAATCGCCAAAACGAAAAAATCGCCAATATAAAAAATCCGCCAAAAATTAGAAAGAAACCGCCAAAACGGAAAAAATTAAATTTCGTTCTGTTTTGGCGATTTCTTTTTCTTTTTTTCATATTAGCGATTTTTTTTTTTTTTTTTTTTTTTTTTTTGATATTTTAAAAAAAAATTTTTCATTATAAGAAAAATCAGAAAATAACATCTACATCTTTTTGGTCGAAAAAGTAAAAATAACGAAATAACAGATATCTTTTCTCAAAAAAATAAAAATAAAAAAATTTTAAAAAGCTTACCACTTTGGTAAGGCATATTCATAACCATCAATATGATATTTGGTTTTAAGTATTTTATGTAAGAAATTCATATTTATAACAATTTATAAATATTACTTTTAAGGCACATTTTTATTTGGATTTGATATCCGATATAAGTCATAAAACACTTTCAATAATTTTCAAAGAATTTATAATTAAAAAAAAAATCATGTTTTATTTTTCTATAAAATATTTTAATAGTTAAGCTTTTAATTGAAAAATATTTATTCTATCTTATTAACAACAGTTTGGTATTTTATAAAATAAATAAATGCTAATAGAAATTGTCATAAAAGAAAATTTATTTTCATTAAATTAAAATGACATTTCATAACTCGCAGACATCATTAAGACATTATGCGTAATTTCTAAATAAATTACATAAGTATCTAAGAATTTACACACATCACATAAATTCCAAATAAAAATTTTAAATGTTAAAAAATGCTATGACTAGACAGACAGACGTAAATAATAATAAAAAAAAAACAAAAACAATACTTTAAGCAGTAAAACAAATAAGACTTCATACAAAATGAAATAAACAAATTCACATAAAAATCACGTGTTAAACACGTTAAATAAATGACGCAGAAAGTGAGCAACAAATAAAGAAATTTTTAACCTTCCCAATTAATTTTAATATTTTCCAACCAATAAACTTATGTTCGTTATAGTTTTAATAATTTCTTCTAGCTTTAATTGCGGCTTGTTAGCAAATAATTTTTTATTTATTTTATTATGAGAGTTTCTTCTACGTTTGTACGAGTCAGTCAGTCATTTAGTCTCCCTCCATTTAAAACATACAATTTCTTGGCTGATTTGTTTAATGTTTGAATTTTCCGCCATCTATATTGTTAAAGATAGTTTCGTTTGTTTTGGTTTGGTTTATGGTTATTAAATTCAATGATTACATTACCCAGAAATGAGGCTCGAAATGAGTACGTCACATAAACAAATAAATAAATGTATTTGTTGATTTTTTTTCATTTCCATGAGTAGTAAAATCCACTTGTATACAACTTTATGTGAATGCTAACTTCAACATTCGCACATATTTAGCAAATGTCATACAAGTATTACAACATGTTGCACAGTGGTCTCAAAACAATTTTTTTTCGAAAATAATTCTGTAACTTGTGAACCATTGGAGATAAATAAATAAAATTCGCAAGGTCAGAGATGAGGAGTTTTCCAGTCAATTTGGAGGAGCACAGCTCCGTATGTAACCTCAGGTATGTAATTTTTTTAACAATTCGGCAAAAAATCATTTATGACTTGAATGTAAAAAAAATTAGGTAGTCCTTGTAAATCTCTACAAAAAGCATGCCTACATGTGTATATTATCTTTTTTAGCTTAAGAGATATTTAGGTCGAAGCAAATTTTACCCTCATTTTTGGCCTAGTTTTTATAGTATTTTTAGTTTAGCACCTAAAATTTTTTGAAAATATCCATTAGATTTTATACAAAATTATAAATAATATTGCTGCAAGTATCACATAAAAAATATATCTATCCGATAACAAATTATATTAATCGGAAATTAAAACTTTAAAAAATTCACATTTTTTGGGGTTATTTTCTAAAAAGGTGTAATATTCTTTCACTTCTAATTTTTTTCTTTCGGACTGCAGAATTTTTGTAATGGTTTCCAAAGAAATCTTAACGTAAATGCATGTAAAGCAAAATCGGACTCACTTTAGGCAAGGGTTTCCCCCAAGCAAAAGTTTTTTTTAAATGTCAAAGCTGAGATCAACAAAAAGGTATATTGTTGATTAAACACACAAAAAATATTTTCTGAGCCACGCTTTTTACAACGGCGGGAGGATCATTTTAAAGAAAAAAGTCAATATTTGAAATAAGTTTTCCCCGGAATGAAACTTTGGGTATTTTCGTAAGAAAAAGTGGATTTTCCCTGATTTTAAAACAAGTTTATCTATATTGTGCCAAAAATTCATTGGAATACCTCTACTTGTTTAAAATTTATTTAGGTCCAAATATTAAATTTTTTTCTAAAAAATATGCTTAAAATCCAAATTTTAAGTTTTTCAGGTCATGGTCTGAAGAAATTTCACCTATACCTACTTACCTATATGTAAAAATTTTTTACATTCAAGTCATAAACGAGGTTAGCAACTTTGAGGCCTACTGGAAAACACCTCAGCTCTAACATTGTGAAATTTTATTTAGATATCTCCAATGGTTCACAAGAATTATTTCCGAAAAAATCGTTTTGAGACCAATGCGCAAAATGTTGTAATACTTGTATGACATTTGCTAAATATGTGCGAATGTTGAACGGTTCGCAAGTTATAGAATATTTCCAAAAAATCATTTAGGCCCACTGTGTGTTGGTGATGTTGATGATGCTGTTATTGTGTAGGAAAACAAACACAAAAACTCATAAAAGTTGCGTTGCAAAAAAAAATTGTATTATTAAAATTATAGACTTTATTAATATGCTGCTCCTCTTTGGTTGTTTGGAAAACTAGCTTGTATGGGAATTTCGGTGAGAGGAAATGTGTCGAAAAAACGTTAAATTTATTTTTTGTATTTGCAGGTAGGTAGTATAACTAAGTAGTTTCGATTTTTATTAAAATATTTATATCTATTTAGAGAAAAATTTGTTAAACTCAGTTTTAAAGCAGAAACTCGAATTTAAAAAAAAGTCAAATTTAAATAAATAAAATTCGAGTTTTTATAAAAAAAAGTTATAAATAATTTATTCTTAGTTTAGAAAATAAAGTATTTTTATTTTTTGATTAAAAAGCAATTTATTTATTAAATTACATTTATTATTTTTTCAATACGTGTATATGTTTTAAAAATCTGATTTTTATAAAAAAGAGTATTTTTAATTTAAAAAAAAAATTATTATTTTCTTATAAATGATTTTATTTTTTAATGAAAAAAATTTGGAATGAAAAAAATAATTTATTTTAAATCTATTTTTATAAAAAAAAAAACTTATTTTGTTTTAAAAATTATTATCATTATTTTTTATTAAAAAATTTAAAATTACTTATGAAAAAAGATTTTTTATGTTTTCATTATTAGGAAAAATAATGTTAAAAAATATTAGGTTTTTATAAAAAAATAAATACAGTTTTTGTAGAATTTAAGTGACTGGAGTATCGATTTTTTTATGAAAATTATTATTTTTTTATTACAAAATTAATTTTTTGCAAAAAAAAAAATCATTTTTTTAAGAAAAAAGTCTATAAAAAATCAGTTTCAAAAAATACAAGATAATTTTATTAAAAAAAATAACTTTTCGAATTTTCGGTGACTGGGACATTATGTAGATTTTTGTAAACATGCGACTCGCATAAGTTTACCGGTAATAAGTTTCGAACCGACATTTTGTTGGAACCGCAAATCGCTCACATTTTTGTAGATCATCCAATTCTTTGCAAAAAAAATTATTTCTCATCGATCATTGGATCTTTCCGTTTTCAAAAAATTATTGATTAAAGTGGTCACACAATCCGCTCCAAACAATGACTTTCTGCATTTTAATTGGACCTTGTGTTCATAGGAATCAGATTAAAAAATGTTGACGTGTGCTTTCATCTGAAGAAGTTTTTTTGTTTAAATCGGAGCCCTCATCCAACTGCTTTAGAACTGAGAGTATGAATTTCTAAATTGATTGAATTATGGGCGAATTTATGCCCCAGTCGCGACGTTAATGTCTAAATTCACGAATCGGGAAGTTAATGGTCGAGTTCTGAAGTGTGTTTTGGTTTCTCCTGCACACTCTCACGGACAATTGAGCTTGTATAGCTAAAGAGAACAACGAACTAGTAAATATTAAATTTATTATTATTACTATTATTTCCCCCCAATTTTTATAAAAATTTGAACATCAGAAAAATTATTTCAAAATATGATCGTGAGGCAATGTTATATGAAATGCCGTCCCGATTTGTTAAACAAAAAATTTTCTCAATATTTTTCGAATATGTATATATTTATTAAAGAAAATAATAGTACAAAAAAAAAAAAAAAAAAAAAAACGTCCTAAAAATTCTACTCAAATCCCACCTTTATTTCCAAAAATATCAATTGATCTTGCTAAATGATCTCTATTTTTGTATTTTTTAATTTAAAAAAATTTTTCACATTTGGTGACAAAAACTGTAGTATATGACTTAAAATTGTATATTTTTTTTTTTTTTTTCGTTTGTTGTGCAAATAAACTGACACTAATTTCTCAAACATTAAATTATTCAATAATTTGTATTGTGTCTTTTTTTATTTATTTTATTTTCGGCTTGAAGAGACCTGCCTTTAATGAAACTCATCAAATTTAATTTATTTATATAGCGTGACTGGCTGACTGACTGATTTAACTAATAAATATAAAGCACAGAAACACAATGAAAAATTTAAGATTTATTTGTGACTGTATTTTTAATTCAAATGAATTTAATTATTTTTATTAACAAAAAAACACAATGTTTTTAGTTTTCTGTATTGATATTTGAAATGGATCATCTAGACTACTAGGTGTTTGCTACTGGATTAGAGTATGAATTACCAAGAAGTTGTTTCCAATATGATTTAAGCTAATGCAGAGAGTAAATATCATATTCACAAAATAATAATATAAGTCATGAAGTTATTTTCATAAATATAAAATTTTATTATCAAAAAAAAAAAAAAAATCGTTATTTTATATAATTTTTAATATGGAAATATTTCAACTCAAACTTAAATATAAATATTATAATTAAAATATACATTATTCATATTACTAGAACTTTTCTAAGAACATTGATTTTTTTTTATAAATATGTACATATTTTTAGTGGTCAGATAAAATGACATAAATTCAATAATGAAAAAAAAAGAAATATAACAAGGACACCAAGGAAAAATAGTAAAAGTAAAAATATATTATAATAAATACAACTATGGATAAAAACAAATACTATATACGAGTACATACATTAGAATAAACAGCTAACGACAAAAAATATTCCCTCATTTAGAATTCTTTTTGAAAATATTTTCTTGCAACATCTGGTGTTTTTAACACAATTCAAATGCTGTGGAGTCATTTTTTTCTTCAGGCATTTTTCTCTATTAAAAGAAAACAAAGCCAAATCATGCCACATTTATAAAGGAAACATTTAAATGATAAAAAAACAACTAAAGAACCTTGCAACCATATACGGTCATTAAATAACTCACGTCAGTATTGGGATCAAGTGTAAAGGAAAAAGAAACACAAAACAGAAGTAGTCTGAAGAACTGCATGCAAAAATTATTATAATAATAATTTGTTATCAAAAAATGTCATGGAAACAAAAAGTATTTCTATATATTTAATATATTCAACATCAAAGTATCAAGTAATAATATGAAAAAAAAATTTATTAAAAAATGTTTGTTTACATCAAATCACATTAAAGAGGAAAATTAATTATCAACAAGTTGGAATAGTATTAAAATTTAATTTTTTTTTAAACAACACACACATATATATAATGAAATATAACAAAATAATGTTTAAAGAGTAGAAACTCAGTTATGTTAATTAATGATTTCTTACTATTTAGAGAATTTTTTTTTTTAATTTTCTTTAGTGATAATATTTTTTAATAATGGAGTTTCTACTTAATATTTTTTTCATTTTCTATACAGTAGGGAATTATAAAAAAATAGGGTACAACAAAATTTTTTCATTCGATTTAACATTACCCATTGTTTATTATCAGCACTACGCTGTTTGTTGGTAGGATATTTCATCTTAATTAATTTGTTTTATTTGCCATTTATGATGATGTTTAGCATTTACAAAAATCAAGAGAATGAGATGTAAAGAGAGAAAAGGAAAAAATATTTAATTAATATTTATAATTATGTAAATGTTATGGTTAATAAAAATTTACTTATTATCATTAATTTCTTTAATATTATGATTAACGTATAAATTTATTATATTAAGATCACTCACGTCAATATTTTATATTTTGGCAGCTGTTTTATATACTACTAATTACTAAGTAAATATAATATCAGTTTTTTTTTTAATTGTAATAGCATTTTTACTAGGTGAAATTATTTTTTAAACAACTTCACACACATTAACAAAAGAAATTTTATAAAAAAGATTTAAAATAAAATTACAATTTATCATGGGTAATTGTATTGTAGTGATGTTAAAATAATCGTTCCCTTTTTTAAAAATTAATATCTAGATTTTTTAGAAAATTTTAAACTCAACTATTCGGTTTTCGGTGCTTTCAAAACACTTAAAACGTTTAAATGCATCTGTCTGATTTATATATTTGCCTAGTATGAGTATTTTTTAACCCTTTACCAAAGGTGACACATTTTATATTTTTTTATATTTTATAAAATAAATTAGCAGATTTTAGTTCAATTTTGAAATTTTACATGATTTAAGCTCTAAGTATTTAGTTCATTATGTCAACTATTTAACAAATGAATATAATATGAAGAAAAGTTAAAATATACATAATTCCTTAATTTTCCCTTAAAAACAAAAATATCGGCGACCCTGACCGTTAGGGAGTTAAATAAGTTATATTGTTGAAGCCATCCATTAATTAAATAGTAGCAAAATGGACCAACAAACGCTACATTTAAGAGGCCGTACGTTTTTTTTATAGATCTGTCTGAAAACTTCTCTAAATGTTTTCATTGAATTAATTGTCCAAATCGAGATATGGACGTAAAGCTAAAAATAATTTTCCCTTTTAAGTTATAGTTTTAAATAAAAAAAAAGGTATTTTAATGGCTTTTAAATAAAGACCAAATTAAAAAATATTTTTAATTTTTCATTAAAAAAAATTGTAGAACAACAAGTACTATTTTAAGGATTAAAAAAAATGTTTTTAACCAAAGAAGTATCATTTAAAAAAAGTACTATTTTTAAAAAATAAAAAAAAAACAAAAATAAAATTAAATAACATTATACAAAAATGTACCAGTTTGATAAAAAAAACCACACAATATTTGAAATAAAGTATCATTTAAAAAAGAAAATCTCTTTTTTAAAGAAGATGCTGATAATGAAAAATTTACAATTTCCCTAAAAAAGTACCATTTATAGAAGTAATATTAATTACTACATATTTCAAAAAACAAAAATCTTCACATCAAAAATAAAATTTCTTCAAAAAGAACCATTTATAAGAAAAAAAAAGTAAATTTCTCAAGTACCATTTTACCAAAATCAGTAACATTTTTCACAAAAGGTCCAATTTTTACCAAAAGCAATAGCATTTCTTACCAAAGGTAATATTTTCAAAAAAAAAAAAAAAAATAAATAAATAAATAAATAAAAAAGTATAATTTTTTCAAAAAGTACCATTTTTGCAAAAAAAAGTATATATATATATATATATATATATATATATATATCTATTTGGAAATAGTATTTTATGTGTAGGAGTAATTTTTATGAAAAATATTATTTATTGTAAAATAAAGCTTTTGTTGCAAAATTTTATTACTAAAATGAATTACTTTCGAGAAATGTCATATATATATATATATATATTCAGAAAAAATAATATTTATCTTAGCTAAGTATTATTTTTTTACAAAAAATACTATTTTTCAAATACCATTTTTAAGAAAATTATAATTCTAAAAAAAAAAATATTATTTTTTCAAAAACAATTTTTTTTTAATAAATACTATTTTCGACAATAAGTACAATTTTTCACCGAAATTAATTACCTTTTCATAATTTACTATTTTTCGAAATATGTACCATTTTGTTACAAAAAGTATTGTTTTTTAAATAAAGTGCATGTTTTTTAAAGTACTATTTTTTTAAATAAAGTACCATTTGGCAAAATACAATAATTATAAAGTATTTTTTATAATCCTTTAAATAAAGTATAATATTTTTTTAACTACCATTTTTCCAATCAAAAAATTAACATTTCTCGAAAATAGTAAATTTGTTTAAATAATATTTTTGTAATAAATACTATATTTCCAATTTTTCGCAAAAAAAATTCTTTTCACATAAAGTACTATTTTTCAAAATAAGTAAAATTTTTCACCAAAGGTAATATTTTTTTAATAAAGTATAATTTTTTTAGCACTATTTTTACAAAAAAGAAACATTTAATTCTTTATACAAAGTATAATTTTTTTCAAAAAAAAAGTACAATTATCGAAAATAGTACATTTTTTAAATAAAATTTTTCACAATAAATACTTTATTTTCCAATAAGTACAATTTTCAACAAAAAAATAAAATAATATTTGTCAAAAGGAATGATTACAAATAAAGCACTTTTTCCTTAAAAAAGGTTAATTTTTCAAAAAAGTTCCATTTTTTATTTGGGGGCTTGGTCTAAAAATTTACCGATCAAAAAAAGTATTTGTCCTTGTACCAAAATAATAATTCGTACCAAATTTCATTAAGAAATCTTCAAAATTGCTACCTGTACTTTGTTGACAAAATTAGCATGGGCAAACATTCAGCCAGCCGTCCAGATGGAAAGACGTACAGTATTTATTGGACTCAGAAAATGATTCTGAGTCAAGCTTTAAGCAGAGCCGACAATTTTTCTACGCTTTTGCCTTAGCAGCATATTTTGATAGAAAATAATTATTTTAGCAATTTAAATTGCATATTTTATATTTAAGAGTATAATTTTGCATATATTACATTAAGGAGCATAATTTTGCATATTTTACACTTAAGATAAAAATTTTGCATATTTTTCAACCAATAGAATTTTTTTTTAGAATTTGCCATTAGTGAAAATTTCTTTTTACTGTCATATACGTTTTTCAAATCCGATTCCCTAATAATTTTGCATGTTATAAATTGATAGAATGTATTAGCTTTGAATGTTTTTAAGTGCAAAAAAATATTTTTTTATCAATTGCTAATAAAAATGAAGTTGTTTTTAGCATGATAGTAGATAATTTAAAATTTAACCAGAAAAAATATTATTTTAATAGCATATTTTACAATTTTAAGGGCATTTTCCGATTTTAAGAGCTTTTTTAAGCACATAAAATACTTTTTTTTTTAAGCATATGTTTGGCTGAACTGTTAATTAATTTTAATAACAACTTTAACCTTTATTATTTATATCAACCTGTTTTTATGTTTGTTTATTTGTTTTTGATATTAAACATAATTTCGTACAATACTTAAACAAGAAAGAATAATCGATTAACCATAATAGAGGTTCAAACAATACAGAAATAACCCCCTAAACAATAAAAATTAACATTAGAAAATCAAAAATTAAACTGCAATATCAGAAGGAAATAAGAAATCAGAAAATTAACAAGATTTTAAAAAAAACAAAAAAATTAAGATAAATCGTACATGATAACCTTGAAAAATGTAATTATATATATTTTCCAAATAAGTATGTGTTGAAGTATATTTATAAAAAAAAAACAATGTAAAATAAGAAAAAATAAAAATTTATTTCTAAAAATCATATGGTGAGATGATTAGCGTTTTGTATACATTTCAATTAAATAAAAAGCACTAAAACCATTTCAAAAGTTATATGTATGTATGTATATATTGTATGTATAGTGTATCGTTGCCATAATAAACACAAACATTTAAACACGTGATGATTTAAAAAAAGATAAAGAGTTGTGAGTTAAGAAAGTTTGAATAATATGTTTTGGTTTTTTATTAGTACCAGCCAGGTAGATTTAAGACGTATTTATTACTAAAGTAGACAAGAACATTTTTTAGAATTTCCAAATATTTCCTTAATAACTTTAACCATTCGGAAAATACTTTTCAAATGAAAAAATAGAAAATTCTAAGCGTAAAGGAATAATTTTTATATATATTATATTACTCTAAAGTTTGTCCGAAGGCTTAAAATTGGAGCGAGGCGAACTTCGCCGGGTCCGCTAGTATAATATAAATATTTTGAAATTTTTTTTATTAATTATAATATTTAAATTCATTTTGAAAATAACACATTTATTCACAAAATGTATTACTTTTTCAAAAATTTTATTTTTCTTCATATAATACTTTAACAAATAACACTATAACGAAGTTGTCAATTGGGTAAATATTTTAAATCATTATTGTTTTTATGTTCTTTGACATTTTATGAAAAAAAAAAAGTTTCTCATGCGTTATTAAAAACTGTGATCTGCCTGAATAATTTTTAGCATTCATTCCTCTCAATATCAATTTCAATATTTACCTTCGTTTAAAGAAAAAAAATAACCAAAAACACTTCATCTTATTCCTTTTTTGTTATATTTTTTATTAAAATTATATTTTCTTACTTAGAAAAAAACAGATGTTATGTACCAATTAATAAATATTGTTGTTATATTTGTTTCTTTTTTTCCATAGAAGTTCTATGTTGAAAAACTCAGTGTTCATCTTGCGTCATTAAAATATGTTTTTATTTGACCTTGTATTGGAGTGTTTATATTTTTTGTTGTTGTTGCTGTTTTCTATCGAATTATTTAAATGTTGATTTAATTAAATTTTATGTTTAAATTATTTTCTTTATAGGTTTTTATTCTGAAGAGGTATTTATATAAATTTCATAAATTATAAACAAAATAAAATAAAGAACCCTGCGTTTATTAAGATTTTTTTTTCGTAATAAAAAACAAACATTTTAAAGATATTTGACCGTTCTTTTGTTAAAAGAATAATATTTATTTATATTAACATACTTAAAATGTTTTAAATAAAAAGTATCAATTAATAATTTTGAGTTTTTCGGGAATAACAGCGTATCAACATTATATGTAAATTTTAAGATTTTTTTTTATTTTTTAAAGGTCTAAACTAAAAATAAATTTTATTTAAAAATCTTTTTAGGATTTTATAAGTTTTAAGCATTTACATTTTACAACGTTTAGATTCATGTTAAATTAAATTAAAAATCGAAGGGGAGTCAAAATAACAATGTCCATATGTCCCTCTATCCATGTGTCGGTGTGATTCGTAAGTCTTCCGACAATTTTGCTATTGAATATCGCTAAAATCGGTGCATATATTGCAGAGATATTGTCGAAAATCTGTGTTTTTTAGTCTTTTTCAGCTTCACAGAAACTTCGGTAATTTATTTGTGTATTTAGCACTATAACTGTTTCATTTCGATTAAAAGCCGTTAAGGCCCAAATCTTTTTATAAAGGGTGATTCAAGTAGAGATAGTTTTTTCAATAGCCTTTTTTTGACAGATCACGTGTGAGTCGTGTCATGCTGTCATGTTGTTTTTGTTTAGTATTGCTTGGCATTTCATAATGGAAGGACTTACGCCTGAACAACGTTTACAAATCGTTCAACTTTATTACGAAAATTCACGTTCTGTGAGGAATGTGTTTCATGCACTTCGCTCAACTTACGGCCTACTGAGCGTACTATTCGCAACACCGTCATCCATTCTGAGACCCAGCATTCATTATTGGTTAATATTCGACCGAATAGACCACATCCAGCATGCTGTGAAGAAAATATAGCGGCCGTAACTGAGAGTGTACACGAAGACCGTGGAGAGTCGATTCGGCGCCGTTCGAAGCAGCTCGGACTGACGTATGGAACGACTTGGCGCATTTTATGTCGAAATCTTAAATTGAAAGCGTACAAAATACAGCTTGTGCAACAACTGAAGCCGCTCGACCTTCCCAAGCGACATCGCTTCGCTTTATGGGCTCTTGAAAAGTTCCAAGAAGATCCGACGTTTTCGAGGCAACCTGAAGAGATTCAAGCAACCTGAAGAGATTCAAGAACTGCCAATTCATCCAGAAAAAAAACAACGGTTTGATGTGGTTTGTGGGCCGGTGGAATCATCGGTCCATATTTCTTTAAAAATGATACCGGTGCGATCGTAACCGTCAATGGCGACCGTTATCGTGCCATGATAACCGACTATTTGATGCCTGAAATTGAAGCTCGTAATCTCAGCGACATTTGGTTTCAGTAAGACGACACATCGCATTAATCAATGGATTTATTGAGAGAATACTTCGGTGAGCACATAATTTCACGTTTTGGGCCAATCGATTGGCCACCAAAATCGTGTGATATCACACCGTTTGACTTTTTCCTGTGGGGATATGTAAAGTCTACAGTTTATGCGGACAAACCCGCTTCGATTCAGGCCTTGGAGGAAAACATCACGCGTGTCATTCGCCAGCTACCAGTCGAAATGCGGATGGACCATCTGCGACGTAGCAACGGCCAACATTTGATAGACATAATCTTCAAAAAATAAATGCCAAAGAATGTTCTTTCAAATGATAAGAAACATTCCCTATTAAATTTGAATTTTCTGTGTTTTTTTCTTTAAAAAAGTAGGGAACCTCGAAATGGATCACGATTCAACTTAAAATTTCTATTACTAAAATATTTTAAAAATATTCGTTATATACTCAATTAAAAAACCACCAAAACTAAAATCGTGATAAAATACTTATTTTTAACCTAAAATACTAACTAATCTTGGTTTTGATAAAATTCAAAAATAAAATTTGATAAGTACCAAATTTTCCCTCCCTGTTTTAAATATTATATTTTGTTTTAGTATTTTTATACTTTACATTATTTATGTTTGGCATAAATCCAATTGTTCCTTTGTTTTTAATAACTAACAGAGATAATTTTAGAAAAAAGAACAAAAATTATTTTCATTTCTTTTTTTTTGGAAAACCCCTCCAAATTGCTACACCCTTAAGTATACAATTTTGAATTTGAATAAAAATTGTTGGGCAAAATAATTATTTTATTATTTACCATAAAATAAAAAAAAAAAACATTTCAAAGTTTGTTTAACTTATATTTTTCAAAAGATTTGTTTACAATTGCAACGATATAAAATTGTAAAACTATTTAACAACAGTGTTACTTTTAATAAAATATTTTTTTAATAAAAATAAAAATATTTAAAGAATGTTGAAATTAGAATTAGAAAATTTATAAATATTTTTACTGCCGCTATTATTTAGCTTATAAAATTAAATTATGTATCAAAACTAAGAAAAAATGTTCTTTTAAATTTTCATTACTTTCTTTTTTTTATAACTATAATTTTTTTATTTATCTGCTATACTCAAGAGGTCATCTGATTATAATTTCTTTTTTTATAGTTTATATGTTTGTCATTCATATATAGAAGAGAACAAAAATTATATGGTCAAGGTTATTTTTTTGAATCTGTATACGAAAAATATTTCAATACAGAACAAAAAAAAAATTAATTATATTATAATAAACTAGAAACATGCTACACAGCTATGTATGTACGAGTAGAAAAATAGAATTGTAACGTTAACTGCAAGCGATAACTGTTAAGAGGAGTAATGCTTACTATTCTAATTTCTAGATATTTTTACAAAAAATTGTGTAAAAATAAAAATGAAACTGACAAAGTTTATTATTGTCGAAACGGTGAATGTTAAAATATAAGAATTAAATTAACTAGTTTTTCTAGTCCTTATTTATATATATATATATATATATATATATATAATATATTTGGGCGTAAGTCGTAAATACGTTTTTACGTCCTAATTTAATAACGCCTTACTTTTCTATTCTCCTTAAACACAATCCTGTCCTATAGCGTAAAAACGTAAAAATTTGTTAATACTTTTATTTTTTATACAGATTTTCGTTTCAAATGTTGAAAAATTAATGCAAAAATAAATTTATCTAACACAATCCTCTCCTATAGATTAATCAACTGGCAAAATATTTTTGTAGTTTATCTGGTGTACGTCATAAACGTGCTTTTCACCCCTTCTTAATAAGGTCTTACATTTTAATAAATCTGTAACACAATTCTATTCCTATCGATTATTTCTTACACTATTTAAAAATTATACTAAAATTTTTTGTACTCTTAAAAATATATTAAATTTATAAAAATTCTTAATAAAAAAATGTTGTTATATCCAGGAAGTATATAAAAATAAAACATCTACAAAAAAACAAGGCAAATAAAATATGCCCAAAAACAAATGTTTAAGACTCTTAAACGTTTTAATTTATTAGCATAAATATAATTAAAAATTTCGTAATTGTCGCTTGTCGAGCTAATTGTAATTAATTTCTACATGTCAACAATTAATAAACATTTGTGATTTTTTTTCCTTTATTCTATATAATACCTCTAGACGCGTTAAAATGACATTGTTGATTTTTATTTTTGAACAATTTAATTTTAATGATTTTTATTGTTAACATTGGAAAGTTTTACAAAAATATTTTTTTTCCACAAACAAAAGTGCGATAGATTACAATATTAAAAAAAGTTACAAACTAAATTCAAAGACTAAAAAGCTAATTTCTCATAAAATGTTGACGACTTGTTGATGATTTTGTTATTTATTTTCTTAATAAGACGCGAATGTTAAGAAATAATAATAATAAAATTAGTAGCTTCAGGCTATTTTAAGCCTGATTCATTCACTTCATTAATGTAAAATAGATCAAAATGTTGCTAATTGGACAAAAAAAAATGTCTAACAAAATCATTTTTATTATGTTTCATTAAATTAGAGAAGTTTTTTAAAGTTATAATCTCAAATATAAACAATAATTTTCATTCAATATTGTAGCTATTTTGTGATTATAGACCGATGCACAGTAGGGCAGAATCGAAAACATTTTCCCAATATCCCAGAGATAGCGATTGCAAACTCTTCTGTTTGCATATCATGCTTTCGGATTTTAGAACATATAAACTAAAGTCGAAATTAATTACAAAATCTTTTATTTTTGGACTCGGTTAATATATCTACTTAAAATTTTCTTTATTCAATAGATAATTTTATTCTTTAATTAGTTAGAAAAATACTAATAAAATCATCAGAAATCCTGACATATACTGAATCAAGAACTTGAAAAATTGTAGTAGTTAAAAATTCAAGTGCAAATAACTCGAAAACTGTAAGCACAACTGAACATGTTTTTTCTAGGCCTTATTAAGACTTTTAAGAAGATGTAAAAATATTTGAAATCGAATAAGAAACAAAAAATTGATAAACGTTTAAAAATTGTTCTATGTCAGAGGTATCCTTTTCTTTGAGCCCTTATGGCTCCGCATCCAAGGAATATGTGGGGTCCCCTTCCAGACTTAAAATTGCACACTCCTCTGGAATGGAATTTTATGTAAATCCAACCAGCCGATTAGAAGTTATAGATTTATTTCCAAAATTTTCGATTCTGCCTCACTGTGCGATGCCGAAAACATGATTAAATAATAATAATAAAAACGCGCACGAATACCTAACTCAATTTTAGCCACACACAAGATTCTTTCTCGTTTTGGATTATTTATTTTAAATCTCATTTTTTGTAAAACTGTCCAGCTATCATCTGTCTTATATATAACAAACTTTAAACAATAATTTTTCACAACATATGACTCAAAATCATGACTTGTTTATTTTATTCTCTATACAACTTTGCTTTCATGTAAATTATATAAACTTCCGTTTTAAAGATAATAAAACTTATACTAAAAATAGAAAAAAATGTGCAATAAAACACAAAAAACACCTAACATTTGATTATGGCCAGAGCAACTATTATGAATAATTAAAAAATAATAATGTTTGAATAAATAACAAAATCATGACGTTTTGAAATAAATACTTATAGTAAAATATGTCAATAATTCCAATGAACAAATAAACATTAAGCAAATAATGTTAACTATATTTGTACTTTAGTAATAAATAAACAAATAATTTTAAAACTTATATTTAAGTTAGTACAACAAGTACAGTGTACTCGTACTTAGTACATTTTTAAAATTACAAGGAGAAATATTTGAAAAAATAATAAATAATAATTTTTAAATTACATTAAACCAAATATATAAAATTTATTTTTTTTTTTAATTACAAAATGTTTGATTCAATTTACCACCATTATGGAAAAATGTCTCATTTTTAATAATAATTATGTTTTTATATTTGGTTTTGTGCCCTAAAGTTTATGAAAAAAAAAAAAAAAATTAACTGCTATAATTGAACATAATTAAATTTGTGCCCTTATAATTAGTTGATCGTGACTTAAATATTAATAATAAAATTGTAATACAATTTACAAATCACAATTTTACTAATAAAAGATTTAGTTTTAAGGTTTAGAGAAAAAGTAATTTCTTTAAAGTAAAATTAAACAAAAACTGCTCTAGATATGCAAAGTGTTCTCATATGAGTACAAATATAAAGAGTAAGTTATTGGATCTCAAGTATACCAGTTAGATATTGGGTTGTCTAAATTGAATTAGAATCGAATTTTAAAGAAATCGACTGTTGTTTCAGATAGTCGTAATGTCGATTAAAGTTGAAATAGACTATCCCAAAATTGAAGTCGAAAAGTCAAAAAGTCCAAAAGTCGAAAAATCTTTTATTTAAAAATTTGAAAATTTAAAAGTTTTAAAAAGGCGAATTTTTATTTCAGTCAGAAAAAGTCGAAAATGTTAAAAAATGTACTTTATTTAAAGAGATTAGTTTTTTTTAGCAGTTTTTATTTCAACACCATCATCTAACTTTTGGAAATAGTATCATGTAAATATATTTTTGTTTATAACAGCACTTTCATTGCATAGATTGCAATTTATATACTGTAGGCCCTGATAAGACCTATAAAAAACATGCTTACATGTCCTATTTATCTCTTATAGCTTTCGAGTTATTTGCGTTTGAATTTTTATGCACCATAATTTTACATGTTCTTGGTCCAGTTTTTTTCATATATATCCTAGCATTTCCGACCGATTTTATTAGTTTTTTTCTTAACTAGTTAAAGAACAAAATTATCTATTGAATAAAAAAATTTGAAGACGATATCTTTACCGAGTCCAAAAATAAACGATTTTGAATTTGAAAATTGCAAAAAAGACGACTTTTTGTGTTTTTTTAGCCGAAAAAGTATCTATACTCTTTTTTATCTAAAATAAAATTTTCTTTTGCAACATATAATAATTTTATACTTTTCTGAAATGCAACTTCACAGAGATGACTTTAAGATAAAAAACAAGCCCAATAACTCAATTGGTCATGGTACACACCCTCTTATCAGGGCCTACAACAATATATAAAAATATTCGAAATCTGACGACAAACAAAAATTTGGCAAGCGATTAAAAATTTTTTATGTCAGAGGTTCCTAAATTTGAGCCCCCTTAGCTCTGCCCCTGAGGGGTTTGTTGTGCCCCCCTTCCAAACTTAACATTGTACACTCCTCTGCTACGCCTATACCAAATTTCATGAAAATCCAACTAGCCAATCAGAAGTTACAGATTTATTTCCAAAAAATTTCGATTCTGCCCCACTGTGGATTGTCTGTTAATTTATCAATATATTTGGCTGCATTGTACAATTCTTAAATTTTTATATGACAAATACAAAAGCCAGAAAACACCGAAAAAAAAATTAAAAAGTCGATAAAAGTCGACTGTTTTAAAATTAAAAAGTCGTAAAGTTGACTTCTTGTTCCAACTACAGAAACCTATTAAGAAAGTCAAGTATCATTTCATATTATAGAATTATATAGATTTGGATATTGAACTATTAAACATAGGAAATATGTCTGTGTATTAGAGTGTTCCGAGAAACTGCGATTTCGACGTAGGAAGACCTATCAAACGATGCGTATTAATAGCTTTAATTTAAAAAATATTTTAAATTTCTTTTTTAATTCATCTTTAGATTCCTACACGCAGAGAAAAAACATGGTTACGGCATTTCCACTACAACAATATTATGTTCTTATAGTTAATTTTCATTATTTTTTAATTATGCTGTGTTCATGATAACAATGTTTTTGTTTCAGATTTATCAACACTTTTTTAGTTGTAATTGACTACAAAAATTTTATATTTTTTTGGTAGAAACAAAATTGTTTTAATATAAAAAATGTCATTATTTTTACAACTATTTAATATTATCAATCTTTTCCCATGTTCTTAAAATATATTTTGTCTTCAAACCATATTAATATTATTGTTCCCCTAATTGAAAAATTCATCTGGTTTGTTTTTTAATATATTTTTTTTAACGTTTGTTTTCCAACTTCATTATAATTCTCATTTAGTTTATACATGAATTAATATAAGTAGACAAGACAATATTGATTGACAAATATTAAAGGGCTTAGTTAATAAAAAATATATTGTATTATCTGGCACAACATATATGTAATGGTACAAATAAAAATAATTAACTAATAAACAAATAAAAAGTAAATAATTTTTTAATTATTAATGCACTCAATAAACAATTTATAAAAATAATTATTTTGAATTAATTTGTTTTATTTTAATATTAGATAATAGTATAATAAAATGGAATAACAATATGATAAAATGGAATCATAATATGATAAAATGAAATCATAATATAAAAGAGAATAATAATATAACAAGAGGGAATAATAACATAATAAAATTAAATCATAATCTTTCTTATAGAACGGGATAATAATGTTGTAAGATGGTATAATAATATGAAATACTCGAACCATAACATGAAAAAAAACAACCATAATATCGGACACAATATAACAAAATGGAATCATAACAATTATTATTTATAATCATCTATATTTTTAGCTGTGATCATATGTTCCAATCATAATATTTCAGTCTTAGATTATGGTCACTACAACTATATTTTTTCTCTACGAGTGCCAGCGATTGAAAATCTCAAGTTTGATATATTTTGGCCAAAAAAAGTTTCGATTTTTAAGCGAAATTTGTCTTAAAATTTTAATAATTTTGAGATTGTTTTGAGAAAAAAGATTTTAATTTTTTTATGAAAATTTTTTACTCCGGAGGACTTTTTATTGAATTCTGATGAAAAATTTTTTTAAATTACTTTATAATCGTCCATAATTACTACAAATTATCTTGTCAATATTTTACTTATAAAAGGAATAAAAGTGTAAAATTTCAATTCTATTTGCAAAAAAATTATACCGAACTTTATATTTCCATGATGCACCAAGCGGCCGCAAAAAAAATTTTTTTGCTAATTTTTTAAACACATTTCGACGTAAAACTCCACTTATTTTTGAAGAAATTGTTCAGGATCCGTGATTTTCAATCACCGGTAGAGAACTGAAGATCAATTTTATTATTTTTTTTTTACCTGATTCTGCTCATCAATACGGATAGTTTGAATGGTTATACTACATTTTTTTTCAATGGGATACACAACTGTGTATTTGCCTAAGATTATAAACGTGTGGTTATAATCCAGAGGATTTTTGTTAAATGGAAAATTAAATTTTTAAGTTTTTTTTCGATCTATTAAAAGGAATAAAAATTAAAATTTGGAAGAGTTTCCAATGTAATGTCAAGAACAGTATTATTTTGATATATCTAGTTAAGAAAAATTAATTCAGAATATTTACAATTAACAGATTAATAGCTAACAAATCATTTTTATAATCTTTTGTGCAGTTCTATAAATTCAACATACAAAAACAAACCTTGAATGAAGTGGACTGACTAGCAGGTGAAAGAACGTAAAGGCAATTTGGAGACGATACGTACTTCGCAAAAAATCGCAGTGCAGAAAACGTGCTCTTTGATTTCTCATTTCATTTAATAACTTTTGGATTTATGTTTAAATTCCATCTAAAAATAGAAAAGTATTTATTTTCAATATCGTTTCATATACCTACGTTCTTTATTATTCCTATGTTAAAGAAGAGTCATATAATATTTCAATTTAGTTGCAGACATTTTTTTTTCGTATGACAAAAATAAAATGCATTTTAAATCATTCAAAATCGATGTCGTCAGGGCGTGAGTATTTTTCTATACAAATTTCTTATCAATTTTATTAAAAAGGTCAATATACTGACAACTGTTTTTCAATACATTGAATAACAGTAAAACCTGTACTAATCAGACATTGCTTTCTAACTAGATGCATAAAATTAAAAAATATATATATTTTAACGCAAAATAAACCATTGGGAGAATCACTGACATTTTGTTTTATTAATATCAGCTATAAGAGAAAATATGTCAACATAATTCTTAGAAAAACCAATTGAAATTACGTTTATTATCAAGAGGAAGTTGTAAAATTTCGTTAACTAGCAATTTTGCAATAAAACTATATTATTAAATGGTTTTCACATTAGATAAATCATGTGTGGATATAAATATATGGCATTTGTCTTTGTGAAAAATGTTACCAACAAAATGTCCTGACAACAAAGTGTTTACTGTTTTATGTTCCCTTGCAATATGTGTATCTGCATAAATTCATGTTATTAAAGAAAATTACTGTACGCAAATGTACGATAAATAAACAACTTTTTAGTATGGATAGAAATGAATGAGCACGACACGATTTTGATAATAAAACAAAAAAAAACTAAACTGCAAATGCATACTGAAGGTGTTTGCCAAATGCATCTAATCTATTAAAATTTTTTTATTTTACATATTTGGATTTACACACTTATTTCCAGTAAAGAAAAAGCAAGAAATTCCAACATAAAATTATACAAATAAATTTTCTGCTACGTAAAGGTTTATAAAACAAGACACACCCTTTTTGTTTGTTGATAAAATGGAATTAAAAAAAAAAATAAAGGGTTTAAAATAAATGTCAAATTTTAAGTAAAAACACTCTTGCAAAATACATACGTAATTAAGTAAAATTGTAAATAAAACAAAATACATAAAAATACTTACCAACACTGCACTCTCTCGTACTACTTGTGATACTGTTTCACGCAATTGTGCAGCCATACCCGGCTTATTTAAAGCCCGGGTAAATTTACGTTCTGTCATATTTTTCTTTTCTTGTTTTGTCAAATTAAAAGCTTAAACGCCAGCAGTATAACAACACATAACAAAAATTAAGGGAAACTATAAAACTCTTCCCCCTCGTTGTTTTTGTTTTCTGGTTTATTTTTAGTTTATTACTAGTTTGTATGCAAAAACAAAAAACCGAAGACATCAACAATAAACACAAATAAATTTACACGCGCAACAACAAAAATATTATGAAACACACACACAATTGTTGACTGGGGAAAATGCCTGCGATGCTCTATTATGAATTGTTATTTTTTTGTAGTGGTTTTTGTGTTGTTATTGGACTTACAGGCAATAATGAAGTTACTGCAAAAACAAGGTAGAAAAATGCTACAGAAATGATGTTTTTTATTGTTGTTTATGATTATCAGTGTTGCCAAATTAAGAAATTTAAAGTTTGTTGACAAATTATAGGCCCAACTCAAGTTAGATTAATCATTTAACGACACTTAAACAGCTAAAACTTTTTTCTTTTTGCCAGCAATATGGCTTGTTCTCTGAAATCTGTGGTGTGAAATTATTTTTTACGTTAACATTTTTGTTTATTTTTGTGTTATTGCGTCTTATTACATTTTTTATTATCTGAAATGTCAAATGTGTTTTTGGTTTTTGTAAACAAACATGCGAAATGTCAAAATTAAAGTTGACATAGGAGATTTAAATGCAAAAACAAAATAGGTATATGCAGTTTCTTTGGTGTGTGATTACTGTTTGTACAGAACGTCTCATGCTACTTTTTTCATTCCACGTTGTGTCGCAAAGTTGAATGGATGGGCCTTAAGTGAAGGTCGTAATTTGCGAAAAAAAAAATCAATTAAAATAAACAAAAAAGTGGTTAATTCACTATTGCCAAGGGATTGTGACAATTTTAGCATTGTGAAAGACCTATTTCAAAAACATCAAAATTTTTTTGGCTTATGAACATTTATTTTCTAATATTCTGAACATTATGAATAACAACAAAACTATCACAAAACAAATAAAAAACAATTCTCAGATATAAATGTCAAAAAATAAAATAATTTTGTTATAATATTGTCACTGTAACAAAGTTCAAAATAGGGGTATATCTAAACCTGAAATATGTATTTATAATTTTCTTCTAATTATTGTAATTATAGTTCTTCTCTAAAATTAAGAAACATAAAGAAATATTAATGGATCTATTATGTACGGCAACCGAACTTTAGTTGTGTTGCCTACTGGCAACGCAACCTACAAGTAAATTTAAATTATGAATAGCAACCTTCAGTTACCAAAAAGTTATCGAAAATACTATTTTTAAAGTTAATAAACCAAACTAAATGTAAATAAATAAATAAACATTGCAAACAGAAAAATAAAGTGAAGTTTTCTGTTTTTCGTTTAAAGGTCTCCTTAAACAGATGAATTGTGTTTGTTACAGATCTTACTTTGGTGCCTTGGATATTCCACTTTTCTATGAATTTTTCTAGTTGGAGGGCTACATTTAGGACTTTTTACATATGAAATTATATAATTTTAGATGGCCTTTGGCATAATGTTCGTGTTGCATCCAATTTCCTAGCTCTTGATTAAATCTAATTGCTTTTAAATATATACAATTGGTACTTGATCTTTTAATTGATCAAATTATTATAATTAAAAAAATATATATTTAGTTTTAAATTTTTTTAACAATTTTCAGCAACCATAAATTTGTAGTTGTATGGCAACTGAAGTAGAGAACTTTCTGTTGCCGTCTGTAATATCATTTCGGCAACTGGCAACACAACTAAAGTGCGGTTGCCATACATAATTGACCTATAAATTTTACTACCTAAATAAAAAAAGGTTTTATTGCTTAGGAAAAATTTTTTGTTCTGGAATTTTGGCTAATAAAAATTTTCAAATTGTAAGCATAAATGAATAGAGCTGTCATTACTAAAATTGTTTCCAAAAATATATATATATAGCTAATTATATTTTTATTAAAATATATTTTTTTTCTGCAACTCTGTTTCAAAGCCATAAAATTAGAATAAAAAATGTTATAAGTAAATTAGAAATAAAATGTTATGTCAATTGAGAGCCAAATTTCTAATGATTGTTTATTACATCATGGTTTTTAATGAAAACTAGATGAAAATGGTTTTTGATTGTATGGAAAAGCTAAAGAAATTTATGTAGTTTTTCAATCAAAAACCGAATGAAACCAAAGATAATATTTTTTGTTTGGTGTAAATGTCACATTAGGTAAAATAGTTTGTATTAAAGTTCAAAGATGTTTTTAGACAGTATATAACTAAAAGTTTATGTGAGAGACAAAACAAAAAACAACAAATATATATATATATATATATATATATATATATATATATGACTACATGTATTTTGTTATTGCATGAATTAGGATTTTGACAATTGAATTAGATTTTCATCTCTCACATAAACTTCTAGTTGTATTCTTTGTTTTCAGAAATCTTTAATTTGCCATTTACACCAAACCAAAAGTAGTAGTTTTTGGCTTCATTCTGTTTTTGATTGTAAAACTGCATAAATTTCGTTAGTTTTTCTATACAAATCAAAAACCATTTTCATCTATTTTTTAACAAAAACCGAATAAAAACAACTAAAATAACTATTTAGGATACAGCTTGTTCAGTTGATTTTAGAACAGAACGCTTTTGTATATATTGAATAAAACAATTTTTTTTTATTTTATTTATCATTTTATTTTTTTAAACAAAAAAGAGCGTTTAACAAAAGATTTCAATAAAAACTAATGAAAAAATTTGTACGTTAAGAAAAACTATTTCTAAGGAAAACAAAGTATGTAAACATGTTTTCTAAAATTTAGTTTTTAAAAACCAACAGATTTTTGCTTTGGTATAAATAAAAAACTAGTAGTTATTGGCTTCATTTTGTTTTTGATTGAAGAACTACATAGGAACAAATTAGGATTATCGGCACTGTTGATTTTTTAACAAATTTTCTGTTAGTTTTCGAGTTATAGGTACTTTAAGTTATGACATAAGAATGCAATTTTTTCCTTCCTCCTTGAATGAAAATGAACAATATGGGTATCATTGGAAAGGTCTTGAGAAGGCAAAATCATTAACCCATGGTGAGACGATATTATATTTTATTACTTTTTATTTTGATTTTTTTTAACAAAAGTACCGTTACCTCAAAATATATCGATATAACGGTACTTTCCTATACATCAAATCATTTAGAGAACATTTCAAGCTTTCATATGATCCCCACGTCACACCCCTAGCCCTTTAAATAACAAAAATATAAAAATATTGTTCATATTCATTACAGGAGGAAGGAGAAAATTGCATTTTTATATTATAACTTCAAGTACCCATAACTCGTAAACTAAGAGCGAGCGGGCAAAATTTTTTACATTGCTTTAATCACAAATAAAAATGCTACTGAATCATTATCAAAATTATTTAAAAATCAAGTGTGCTGGTAATCTTGATTTACGCCAAAAGGTTTAAATTAAAAAAATATATATATATAAAAATGTATTTAAATAAAAATATTTAACAAAATCGATCTGTCAACAAAACCCACATGGAAAAAAACAAGGTATGTAGCGATTTGGTTTTTGAAATTTACTTTTTCAAAAACTAAATTTTAAATTTTTGGTATAAACGGAATGTAAGGAACTGAAAGATTAATATTTACTATCGAAAAAATAGTAAAGATTTTTCCAAAACAGTTGTTATATCTTATACTAATAATAAATTAAACAAAATAAATGAAATGCATACGATTTTTTTGTCTAAAAGTTATTAATTTTTCATCATTTTGGCAACACTGATAACGATAGTGACATGATGAGTAATCCTTAATCCATTTATTAGAGACATGTAATCCTTCTTATTTGATTATAGTTTTATTTCATCATTTAAACATTTTATACATACACTTTACTTTAAATTTTTATTTATTTAAACGATTTTTTTCTATTTATTCCTCTTAGGAATTAAATTTATATGTATTTCTTAGGGTATTTTAAGAAGCCCTTCCTTAGCGGCTTTTTTCAACTTATTTGTTTTTTCTATAAGCAATTGAAAATATTTTTATTTTTTTTTTTTTTTCAATTATTTATTTACATTTTCTTTAAAGTATAAATAATTCCACAATCTATTATAGTTTCCATTTGTTAGAATTTTATTCCCAATTCTTGAATTCTAAAGATACACACATATATTTATTATATTCCTTCCTTACACCTACACAAGCACAAATTTTTATTCTTTTTTGCACCTTCCTTTCTTCTTTTACGGATTTACATACATATAATTCATGCAATTTTGTATTTTCTTTCATTTATTAATTTCACTTCTTTTAAATATTTATTAATGAAAGCGAAAAGAAACAAAAAAATATATTATTTTTATACACGAAACAAACGCAAAATAAACAATAACAAACGTTATAGATTTTTTGATACTATTTAAAAATATACAATTTATGAATGGACAGATAAACCAATTCTTTACACCGTACGTAACAACCGCACAACTCGTTTCGCGGACGCATAAAAATCGACTGAAAATTTTTTAAAACAAAAAAACGAAATGTCAAAAATAGTAATCGCTAGTATTGCCAACTTTTCTTAATAAAATCCCTTTCGTGTGAGTTGCCAGATTTTTAGCGAAAATAAAAAAATCGCTGAAAAATATTGTTTCATTTAATATCGAGACAAAAATCGCAAAGAAAAATTAATCGTTTTAACTACATGAATCAAGAAGTTGCCGGATTAGAGATTTATCGTTATTTTTAATTTATAAAGTGAAAATTCATAGTATAATAAGAAAGTCACCTCGTAAGCTGATTTACAGTTTTTTCATGTACATTCCGCGTGAAACTGTCAAATTCATTTCAGTTTTCTCTTCTTCATTTTCTCGTTTTTTGTTGTCCATAGCATTTTGACAATATGTGCAGTGGTTTTACACTAACAAAATACAAACAATTGTTATTTTTGTAGATGTGCGGTCACTTTATAATTACATTATGGTACCAATTTAACACTTCTTAGTTGTTGATATACTAAGAAGTGTTTATTTTTAAATAAAACGTTAAATTGGTACCATGTTTGTTGTTCATAATTCCTGCATATATTATCGTATAAAGATAAAATTTTATGCAAATAAATCCCATTTAAGTATTAATATTCAAGCTAAATTTCGGAAGGTTCAGTCCATAAATGACCATAGCGTCTATATAAAAGCTTGTCACGTTAACGCAAATTCTTATTTACGTTTGCGTGCCAAAACTTGCTCTACTTTTATTTCTCTACTTCTTTTAAACATTTTCCGAAAATTCTATATAAATCTCTTCTCTAATAATGCAAATAATTAAGTAAATAAAATTTTTATATTAAATTTTTATTACTTAAATTTTATTCTGTTTTTGTTAAAAAAGACAAGCATATTTACCTTGATTTTTTTTTTTTAAATATATATATTTTTTTCCAAATCATTTTTGGATTTTCATAATACACATAGGAATTAAGTAAAAATACAAAATTTTTATTACATAAACTTTAACTTTTAAATATCTCCATAAATATTTCCATTTTAAAAAAATACTTTTTATAAAATAAAACAAAAAATATATAATTGAAAATTTTCGATTTTAAGTTTTTACCACTGTGAAAAAAATTAAAGAATTTTTAATTAAACTTTATTATTTTACATTACATTATAAAATATTTCCGTTATTATCAACAAAATAACTGCATTATCATCACTGTTTTATCACATCGTATAACTTTCTTGTTTCCTTCACTTCTTCTTCTTCTTTGCATTTCTGCTACTTATTTTTTATTCGTTAATAATAATTCGTTTCGCCCAATCGGTTTTTGTTAAAAAATATGCAACAATTCTGTGTCCTAAAAAGAAATTGTTTATAAAATTAAATGTGTTTAAAAATAAATATTTTGTATTAAAAAACAGTGCGTAAAACATTTTCTACAAGTACTTAGTGAAAGTTAATATTTAATAAACTATTAAGTAAATCTAGAACATATCGTACGTTAACAGGTAAGCTAAAAAAAAGTAACTGTTAATGGCGGCATCTAATAGTTTTTATATGTATGTATAGAAAGTTTCTTTTGTTATTGGCCGCTAATAATAATTATCTTATAATTTTAATAATTTGTATACAAATGCAGATATTGTGAACTTAAAACGTTCCATTCTAATTAACCCTTTATTAAAACGAAAAAGAGTTAAAAAAATATCTGTTAGAATTCAATACAAGATGCTTGCAAAAAAAAACAAGAACAATGACCATATTGGTTTTGTTTTTGGTTAGCTATTGAATGCAGAAAAGCTAACCGATTACGTTTTATGGGCGGCTAATTAAGAGCTTTTTGTTGTTGTTGTAACAGCTCTGCTGTGATCGAAAGTTCCAACCTGGTTGACTTCCGGTTGATACAGTTGTTGCTGAGTTGATCCGAATTCAACTGGTTCCGGGGCGTAGATCCAATTATCGTGGAAACGAGTTTTTTTTGTCGACGGCATCGGCTAAGCGGCTGCGTTCCTATTTTTTAAATGCTTACAAATTTTTAGTAATATATTTTCAGTTCTAAAATTTTTTTTGATTCCATAATTTAAAGTTTCCAAAAATAAACAACGTAAATGAGCGTAAACTCGATTTTACTAAAAATTCGATTTTTCACTAAAAATTAGATTTTTCACTAAAAATTAGATTTTTCACTAAAAATTAGATTTTTCTCTATAAATTCAATATTTCACTAAAAAATCAATTTTTCACTAAAAAATCAATTTTTCACTAAAAAATCAATTTTTCACTAAAAAATTAAATATTTTACTAAAATTTTAACTTTTCACTAAAAATTCAATGTTTCACTAAAAATTCAATGTTTTATTAAAAATTAAATTTTTCAGTAAAAATTAAATTTTTCAGTAAAAATTAAATTTTCCACTAAAAATTCAATTTTTCACTAAAAGTTCAATGTTTTATTAAAAATTCAATTTTTCACTAAAAATTCAATTTTTCTCTAAAAATTCAATTTTCCACTAAAAATTCAATTTTTCACTATAAATTAAATGTTCCACTAAAAATTCAATGTTTTATTAAAAATTAAATTTTTCAGTAAAAATTAAATTTTTCAGTAAAAATTAAATTTTTCAGTAAAAATTAAATTTTTCATTAAAAATTAAATTTTTCACTAGAAATTCAATTTTTCACTAAAAATTCAATGTTTTACTAAAAATTCAATTTTTCACTAAAAATTCAATGTTTTACTAAAAATTCAATTTTTCACTAAAAATTCAATATTTTACTAAAATTTTAATTTTTCACAAAAATTCAATGTTACTAAAATTCATTGTTACAAAAAATTATATTTTACACTAAAAATTTTTCAAAAATCTTATTTTAATTTTAGCATTCCTTTTCCCTATAAAGTAAATATATACTATAAAGTAAATATATACTATAAAGTATATAAATTAAATTCCCAGCAAACAAATATGGAAGTACTTTTAATGGAATAACATGTTCGCTACTTCAAAACTATGTCTGTTTTGCACTTTTTTTGGAAGTTATTTAAAATAAATTCTGTAAAAGTGATTATCTCTTCTTAGTAACAATTATAATAAAGTTATATTAAAATTTTTATTTAAGTACAATTTTTTTATATATTGTTATAATTATTTTATTTATTTTTTTATTTTGCGTCAATTTTGAACCAAAATGTCATTAATTTTAAAAATTGTAATTATTTTCGTATCACAAAAATAATATGCATTATTTTAAGGACACAACTATAGAATCATTCATAAAAAATCCATTCTTCCAATTATAACCATGGTTGGTTTCATAACTCGTTGTTATTCGAATGCGATTTTTATAGTCTACACCACCATCGGTGGAGAGGGTATTTTTGCTGATGTTTGTAACACCCAAAAATATTGATCTAAATATATACCAATCGGCTTAGAATCACTTTTTGAGTCGATATAACGATGTCCATCCGTATGTCCGTCCGTCTGTCCGCTCGTCCATGTAAACATTTTAATCAAACTACAGGTCGCAATTTTGAAAATAATTTATTGAAATTTGGTACATATGTCTTTTATGATCCAAGGACAAAGCCTGTTGAAATTAATTATGATCGGTCGATTATTTCACCTAGCCTTCATACAAATGTCCTCTCGGAATTGGGGTTTAACGATTTAAATTTTCTTTATACCTTTGGGGTATAACTTTTTGTAATTTTTGCAAATATCAAAAATAGTATAGCAGGGTATTGTAGAGTATAGAATAGTATAAAAGAATATGATATTAATTTTTCGCATTTGTTAAAAAGGTTCACAAAACGCGATGAAAATTTCTTGTAAATAATATTGCATTGGTATCAAAAGAATAACATTTTCCGCCAAATTGCTAAAGTTTTCAACACTTTTCAATTTCTTCTTTGATATCAAATAATTTTACAAAAATTTTCTGGGCAATTTCTATGAAATTGCGATGTTAATATAAAACTTATATATAAAAATAATTTATTAATTTGTTTTTAATTTTCCTTCTATATACCTTTTTGAATTGTTAGATTTCTTAACATTTTATAATGCAATTTTAAATGCAAAATCATTTCCTACAAATTTAGAAAAAATATATGCTAATTGTGTTAAATTTGTTTTTAGCGAGACTTTTGTATTTTATTCGATAACCGATAAGTCCTGAGAAATTTTTCTCTGAATACTTAACTATATCACAACATTGTTCATATTTAGATGAAAGTGGAATATAAAATAAAGTGATTTTGATCCAAACCCAATAAATTTTATCATTTAAATAATTAGAGCTTTATATAACATTTTTTTAAATAAAAATATTAAAAAAATGTACAAAGTATTTTAGAAATCGCGTTCGGCGCGTGAAGTTTTTTTTTTCCAAATTGATTAAAAAGTTCGGTTTTTATTATCAGGACAATATTGACTTTAAGGTGGTGCTATGGTCAAAAAAGGTTATAACCCTAATGTACGTAGTAGTTATAGGACTTGCTTCTGTGATCTTTGATATTTTGTATTTACAAAAATGTATCTCTGAATTACTAAATTATAATCAAATTTCTAAAAGTTACTAACTAGTTTTTTTTTTAAATCCCAGGAAATTAGTTACATAACGTATGAAATTGTTTGTACTCGCTCTACTTTGATTTTTATTTGAAATTATCACCTTCAGAACTAGTTCTGTAGAAATGTTACCCACCCACAGAATGAAACGGTTCTAGAACTAGTTCTTTAATCAATGATTTTTGTTCCAAATTGTCACATTTAGAAATAGTTCTTAGGAACGTTAGGAAACGGTTTCAGAGTCAGTTTTTAGTTCGATTGTATTTTTTTTATTATAACATTTCCTAAAAGCCGCTGTTTAAATAAATTTAATTTTATTAAACTCTTTTGTTTTTGAAATTTTTGGAACTTTTTTAAAATTTTTTAAAAAGTTTTAGGAAATCATTTGTGAACCAGTAATTTTTTTTAAAAAAAGTGATGCAGAAATCATACCCCACGAGTGCCAGAATTAATTGCGACACCACTAATTCTAAGAATGTTATTAAAGAATTTGAAGTTTTAGAACAAATTTTTCTTGGGATCTCTTGAAAACTTTTTTATTTTTCTTTTTTCGAATTAATTACAAAAAAGAACTAAAATTTGATAATTTTTCCAAAAATGTTTTATAAAAATATAAAAATTATTTTCACTCGAAAAACGACCTAGTGTGCGTTGTAGATAGTGCATTTAAAAAGCTAAAACCGAAAATGGAAACCGGTTAACCGGTTTTTGCTTTTAAAAAACCGACCGACTTTGGATAATTTTTATTTTTGAACTATTCGACAGGAAGGTTTTTTCTGCCGGTTAACCGTTTTTTATGAAATGTTCCTTCTTTTATTTTTTTTTACTATAGCAACCTATTTTTAACATTTGCTCGGGGTATCATATGTAGGGCCTGATTCATTAAACAATCGAATTGGTTGAAAATAAAATTTGTAAAAATTACAAATTTTTTCAAGTGGTAATTCTTTTATAAATTTGTAAACAATTCACTTGTACTGAATCTAGTCCTAAATTATTTGAAAGTATTTCTCATTTACATTATTATCTGATAAAGCTTTAAGCTTAGTTTTTCTAATTTATGATTTGAGAAACATCAGACGTACTGAGAACTGAGGTTTTTATATTTTTTAGTTGATTTAAACTAATTTTTATTAACAAAATCTAAATAAAGTCCATTTTAGTTTTGACGTTTGTCATAAGAAGAATTTCACTAACCCAAAATAAGGTAAACTTCAGTAAATAGTTCAAAAAATACAAGCAATATGTCTTTTTATTTTTATACTATTTGTTCTTTAGTAAAAATAATAAACATTTTAAAAATATTTATGTTTTTAGTAAAAACCGGTTAACCGTTATTTCAAGTAAAACAGTATTCGAAACCTGTTTTTAAAAACAAACAATTTTTGGAAAATTTCGATTTTTTGAATACACTAACTGTAGATTTTCTTGAGGACATCACATAACAATTATCTGAAATATCCTCTAAATTTTTAGATATAACGAAAGAGCTATATTTAGTAAAATCGAATATCCCTAAATGTTAAGTCAATTATAGATTCAAGTTGATTTAGAAAGGACGTTGCTGTTTAACTATATTGAAATCTTTCTTATACATTCAAAATAAGTAATGAATGACCAAGGCAAGTTTAAATATGAACGATAAAAACTAAAATATGCACTAAAATATGCAAAATTTACATGATAATGCATAGAAAAACAGACAAATTCTTATAAAAATATACATAATATACATTTTTCTAACTTAAAAATTCAGAGTTTTCGGTTTTTTATAAAAAAAAGTAAATTAAAAATATGCGTAAATAGACTTTGACATTCAATTTTGATACTTCTGTGTTTTTTTTTTCAATTTTTTTTCATTATAAATCAGTTAAACAAAATCTTTGTTAAGAAAACTAATTTTTGTATTCATTTTATCGAAATTTATGCAAGAATTTGAAAATAAGGCATTTTTATGCATAAGCTTGGAAAACTCGCTGATATTGACTTATTTAATATTTTTGAAATTTATTTTGCCTTTTAATTTTTTCTTTAAAACAAACTATATTTGTTAATGTTATTTTAAATACAATTTTGTTTAGAACAAAACGAGATATTAATCATTAATCTGAAAAAGTTAAACATTTTCAAGATTTTCAAAGAAATTCTTTAAATTTAAGACAAAGTATTTTTTTAAGTTTTATTTAGAGCATACTTTCTAATTAGAGATAAAATTAAATAAGTTCTACAGTTTTTGTATAATTTATTGTTTCGATATATACGATTTTATTGAAAATTTTCTAATAAATTATTGTTAAACTCGAACACTTGTACAAAATTTTTATTCCTTTTTTTGAGATGTTGTTTAAAAATCCACTTTTACGACTTGAGCTAGACAAAAATTAATTTATACGATTGAGAAACCAAATCTTCTCAAACAAAAAAATTAATATTATTCAAAAAATTTTTATATTTAAACATTTTACTTCATAAATGGAGACACTATGTCTACAGCACGGATGGCAAACATGGTCTAATTGTACTTTTTGTTTTGGTATATTTTTATATCAGTTGGTACCGTGGTACTACCACGACAATTTGATATTATCTTATAAGAATATATCTTATAAGAATATATAAGAATATATATTCTTTATTTAAATAGCAACTTTTTCTTGCTATTATGGAACATTAATTTTAAGGCTAAATCCAAAATAATCACTAGTATTAAAAACATAATCACTTGTACTTAAAAACACCCATTTATAAGTTAACATTTCCACTTTATTAATAAGTGCATTCATAAAGTAATAAACTCTGTGAATTTGAAAATGTAATTGGATGATGTAAAATTCATGTATTTATATCAAGATAAACCTTATATGTTATAGTAAATGTGATGTATCACCATAATCCTTTAGGAAAAAATTTTACACTGATTATTTTTTTTTTGTGGTATATAGATAGTTGTATATAATTATTTTTCAACAAATAATATTAACAGTTAAATGGTAATTTAAAAAATCTAAAACAAATTGTACAAACAACTTTGCAATATTTTAAAATGGTGTCTTTGGATACAAAATCATTTTTGGAAAAACTAATTAAATTATTTGAAAACAGATGTAAGAAAACAGATTTTGAGTAAAATAAATGTTATTAAAATTATTAGACCGTGTGGAGGAATTAAGACTCAAAAATTTGCTCTTTTTGGTCTAATATATCGCTGATGAAAAATGGACTAATTAAATTTTTGTTTCCAGACATCTCGAGAGTTATTCTAGGAGTTCTGTCCATTCCACATTCGTTAGCGAAAGCTTCATACTAAAATATTATTATAAACGAGAAAGAAAGATATAGTCGATCAAGACCGACTATATGATACCCTATATCATTGTGTACGAGCGTAAAAATTCGAGAAGGGGACTTATATTACACCTGTGGCTGTTGATACTAACATCTAGATAATTTTATTCACTTTAGGGCGATTCCTGGAAGTGAGTTTATATGGGAACTATAGTAAATTATGGACCGATTCTCATAAAATTTGGCAATGTTGTTTCCACTTACATAAAACTTATTTGCGTCGAATATTATTTATATTATGCACGTTAAAGTGATTTTCGGAAGAGAGGTTTATATGGAAGCTATGGTCAATTGTGGACCGATCTTCAGAAAATTTGGTACAAAGTTGACACTTGTACAGAACTTCTTTGCACTGAATTTCATTAAAATATTCTTATTTTTAAAGTATTTTTGAGTGTTTAAACTCTATTCCGCGGGGACATTTGTATGGGGGCTAGGTAAAATAATGGACCGATCACAACCAATTGTATCATAAAAGTTCCACGTGAAAAAATTTCATTGAATTATCTTTAAAATTGCGACCTGTACTTTGTCGATAGGTATTCTTTAAGGTAGGTGTTGGATAACTTCTTCTATGCATTACAAACATCAGCACAAACGCATAATACCCAATATGGTGGTGTAGGGTATAAAAAGAATGAATTGTAATTAATTTCTCTATTGTGTCGAGTTGAATTCAACAAATTTGTTGCTGCAATTTTAAAATTGCAGGTAATATTTTAATAAAAATATATTTTAAATCTATTAATTTTCTATGCAAATTTTTGAAATTGTAATATATTTACAAAATTGATACCATTATGTTGAAAAAGTATATTTTATTTTTATGGTTAGTACAATATTAAATAAACTATTTTCCATCCCTGATCTACAGGATATACCAAAATTCTTCATATACTCTTTGCTAAAAATCCTTAAATGTTTAAATATATGACTGCTTGCAAATATCCACAATATAAAAGAGTATTTTTTATAAATCTTAGTCTTAAAAGAAAAACTACCTAAAGCTCTTTATTTTTCTGCATATTTTCTTAAACTCGTAGACAGAATAAAACCAACAAAAAACAAACCTTTTATCTATTGCTCAACCAGTGATGATAAATGCGATTTTCGTTATTGTACTAAATTGAATAAAAAATTGTACTGTTTGGGCCGCAATTTTACTAAAATTATAATTAAAACCAAGTGAACAGATTAATTTTCAAACTAATTACATTTGAATCGTCAGTGTTTTCCAAATTGTTCAGAGTATTAAATAAAGGCCTAAAACAATTAAAATATACCTGTATCCGTCTCTTAAAAAAATTATATAAGGAAACTGTCTTCTATCAGAGAAAATTTTTTGAAATACATTTTTTTAAATATATATTTTTATAAACAAATAAAAAAATCGTTGCCCCATTACAACAAGGGAAAATTATATTTGGGAAATTGTGTTTAGGAAATTGTGTAATTTGTTTTAACAAAAATTTTGTCTTCTAGCCTATTAAATTTTGCTAACCTATTAAATTATAGCAGTTACAGTAGCAGTATTTAAATACATTTAAAGATACATTTAGAGCGATGAATATAGCACTAAAATAATGACTACTAACATAGTGTCTACATTAGATTTTTTTTTTATCAAGATAAACGTCAAACTTAACGTGAATTTGTGGAAGGTGGCAACAGTTGCACAAAAACAGCAATATGGCGTATTCATTATTGTTTTTTATATATGCAGTTTGACAACTGTAACAACCAAAATAATAGTCAGCTGTTTAACTAAGGTTACCATGTATATATTCGCATTGATTTTGACGTTTGTTTTGATAAAAATTTGCCTAATGTAGACACTAGGTAAGTCACTCAAACATCGTAAGTAATAGATTATAAAAATGTTAATGTCCGTAAATAATTTCTAAGATGAACATAAACACTAAATTGAAATGTGTTTCCTTTTATTTCAATTCATGTACAAATTGATTGAAAAATATAATTCTTTTAAAATTAAATTAAACAAAAAAAAAATCCGGATTTTTTTTTTTTTTTTTTTTTTTAAGAAGTTATGGTAGCACAATAAAATAATAAATATCTCAAACATCTGAGGGATATTATGGCAACGAAAAAAGAAAACAACTTTACGTTTATATTTAGATTTTTTGTGCTCCGATTTAAAACTAAAGTTCCACCACAAGCTTTGAAACAATGAAAAGCTCAATTCTTGTCTGAGAATATGAAAGATCCCAAATTTATATGCACAATTTACTTTATCTAAAGCAAATTTGATTTACTATTCTCACATAATTATTAAAGAATTTCAAAAATCACCTGAAGAACTTTTACTTCAAATCATATATAAGTTTATTAAGAGTACACAATTTAATAATTGTACTAAATCAATTACTGGAGTATTGCAGTACTTTTGAAGAGCGAATTGTACTGAAAAAAGTACAATTGTACTGAATTTATCATCCCTGTGCTCAACTAACATAAAACTCAATTCAAAAAATATTATCTTTAAGATATATAAAATTTCTCGTTTTTCTTTGTATGACTTCTTCATCTTGCATTGAAATGGAGAGAGTCAGAGAAGGAAGTAATCGATCTTGGGCGCATAAAGAGAGCATGATCGTACTGTTTGTGTATCTTTAAAAACAATATTTAAGACTTTGAAAATGTTTTGTCGCATTTACAGAGTTTAGTAGTGAGTTAAACGTTAAAGTTAAATGATTAAATAACGCTTAAATATAGTAACGCGGAAAAAATATTATCAAAATAAATAAAAAAAAAAACTTAAACAGATAAATACACTCAAAAAACTGTTTAAATGTTGTAACTTTAGATGTGTTTTTAAAATATATAAAACAGTGTGTGTTTGTGTGTGGTGGATTTTCTTAAAAAAATATATTATGAACAGTGAGGGGCCCAGGAATTACTTAAAATTTCAATTATTTTGGTAAAAGCTCCTAAAATAAAACACATGGTAAGTAAAATTATTAAAAGTATATATAATTATTTCAAAATTGAAGAATATGGTGTTGATAATATGGATAAATTTTATTAAAATATTTTAGATTTTCTTTCTTAACTCAAAATTGTGTACCATATTAAATATATTATTGTAGGTTTCTTTTTTCTAGGTTTTGCCTGTTTTCGTTGTAGTTTCTTTTATTTTTTTATTTTGGTTTTTTTTTTTTCTTTAATATGGTTTCTTGAAATTTTCTTTATCTTCTGAAGTGCATTTTGTAACACTTTTAGTGATCTTCTTAAAGAAAAAAACATGCTTTCTTCAGTCAGTCACTTAGACCGTAATTCATTCATGCGGTTTTCACTTATTTTACATTTTTGCTGCTGTCAGTATTATTGTTGTTAAGAAAATTTTTAAAAGTGTTTGTATGTATATCAAATTCTTTTAGACTTTAGTTTTGCTAGATGTTGTAATTTAAACTACAGTTTTGTTCAATTTAATTACATTTTGGTTTCGGCTTTATTTTTCTGTGGAAATAAAATAAAACTGCATTGCTAAGCAGAGCATAAAAGTTCCACTAAACTCAAGTTCATTCTTTTTAATAAAATAATGTATCCACAAAGGCTTTTAAGTACCCTAAATTGTATGATTTTAAAGTTGGTATATGAAATGTTTTGATCGCCTACAAAATCCATTGACAAAAATATTATTTTGTTTGTATAGAACAGAAAGCCAGGTCGCACTACAATTTCTTTATCACCAAAACCGAATCAAATATATTTTGAAAATTTTATCTCATCTTTAAACCCTTTTCCAGAAATTAAAAAATGTATATGAGTTTATGATTTTATTATCGATTTTTACAAAAACTAACTGGTGCTTTATAAAGTGTATAAAATATGGGTTCTTGATAGGGGTCTAGAAATAAGGATGTCTGTCTATTCGTCCGAATGTCTGCTAAAATCAATATTGCGAAGGCTACCGTTAATCATTTAAAGTCCTCTGACACTTGTTATTCGTCGATCCATATATGGGCGAGTTATAAGAAAAGAACTTTTCAAAGATCTCAAATAAATAACCAACTGAACGAAAATTGTTTTGGTTTTTTTTAAAAGAACAAAAAAAAAATAATAATAATAATAAAATAAAAAAAATTACCAAAAATATATATTTTTTTATATTTTTGCAAATAAAGCCAAATTTTGATAGAAAATTTATGTAAGTTTGTAATTTTATTATTGATTTCTACAATAACCTACTGGTGCTTTGTAAAGTGTATTAATTTGTTTCCTGGATATAGGTATCGAAATAATGATGTCTGTCCATCCGTCCGACTGACTGTAAAAATCAACATTACAAAGGCTTTCGGTAATCGGTTGAAGTCTTTCAATTTAAAATCGATACACATATGGGCGAATTATAAAAAATAATTTTTCAAAACCCTCAAATAAATAACGAATGGAACGACAAAATTTTGTTGATAAAAAATTTAAAAAAAAATTCAGCAGAAGTTATAAAAAGTCGGCTTAAAAATCTTTTTGTACCAATAAACCCAAATTTTATCAAAACTCAATTTTTCATAAGAAATAGGGTTTACACAAAAAATCTAATTTTTATAAAAATCCCATTTTTAAAATAATTAAAACAAGGGCATGTATTCATATAACATTCGGCTCAACCGAATGTAGCACTCTTTTGGGGCATAAAAGTCATGTTTCGTAACTTGTTTGTAAGAAAAAAAGTTTATTTCATCCATTACATATTTTAAATATATTTTAAACTTAATACTAATATTATATTGCAAATCTCTTTTAAAAATATTAGATTTTCTCTCAAATCATTTCACAAAGTCTGCTTTAGCTTAAAATCCATCTCTAATTAAATTGTAGCACATACCGACAGACACTATTTCGACCTAGACCACTTAAAAAAATGATTTTTTGTTTATACTTAATAAACAATGACATCAGTGTGTCTGTTAAAAAGAATACAAAAAATCTGTTAAAAATGCTCTTGTTTATATATCTTGATGTATGTTTAAATACATTTTATCTAAAAGAGTATAAATAAACAATATAAACTCATACATTATTATTAAACCTTGTTTATTATTATTTTTTATTTTTTTTTTTTTTAAATCTTAATTCATCCGCCCTGGCATTTTTTGTCTCATTTAATTCATTAAATTGTGTCCAAACACTTTAATTGAAAACAAACTAAAATAATTATTGTCATACACTAAATGACATAAATATGTATCTTTTTTTATTATTTTATAAACAAAAAATTAACCAGATTAAAATTTTAAAAGATTTAGCATTGCATTCATTACATTTAACTTTTTCGATATCATCATTATACATTTTTGTTGTAGTTTTATCTTCATTATGCCATATTTTCTACTTCATTTCATTATGCTGATCTCATCTTTATTTTCATGAAAATGTTCTCTAAATATACATTTCTGTTCTGAAATTAAAGTGCAAGTAAAACATGTGTTGTTGATGATTTTTGTAGACCGAAAGACTTAAAAAAAAACACATGATACATATTTCATTTTACATGGTTTATTATTTTTTAAAAGAAAATAAAACCGACAGGAAACATTTAGTCGTATGTATTAGAATAAATGGAATGTTTGTAAATAGATTTTTTTTTTTTTAATTATGTTCTAATACAAAGGAAATTGTTGGGGAGGCAAGATATTAACTGGAGAGTTTTAATAATTTTGCAAATGTTTGAATGTATTAATTTGTTGATATTATAAGGTGACCATCGCTTTTAGTTTTGGAAAGAATTGTTTTATTTTGTATATGATACAATCAAACGTTATGCAGCGTTACCGTTTAGAATTTTAAAAAGATGCCAACTGCTTCAAAAAAAAAAAAAAAAACTCCTTCAAATTTTTTTATTTGACAAAAACAAAAAATTTGTATTTTAAGAAAAACTACTAAATTAAATTTTATTAATAACAAAATAATTTATTTACAGAGACCGGAGTTTAATCCTAAAAACTTTTTATTTTTATTTCAATCTAAAAACTATTTTTTATGTTCAAAAAATAATAAAAATTCATCATAATTTTTTCATTTTTATAGAACTAAAAAATAAAAAAATTTATTACAAAAGTTGAAAATTATTTTCAACCTTTTTCATCGAATTAAAAAAAATAAAATCTAAACATCCAGGAAAAATTTTAAAGTATGTTCTAAAATCATTATTTGTAGAACTGGTGTAATCAGAACCACTTCTGATTGTTTAATAACTTCCTTACAATAAGAAATCAATACGCCTGGAAGAAAAATAGGCAATATTTTTAGATATTCATCTAAAGCAAAATTAAAAATAAATCAATCTAGAAATATTATATTAAAGACATTTTTTTCATCTTGTAATGCATTCAAATAAATTTTAACATCATAAAGCATGTAAAACTAAAACTCTCACGAAAAATATCTAGTTTTTGCTAAAAGACAAACAAATTTCTTGTTAATAAATACAAAAATTGTGACTGAAAAACAAAAGTATTGCATTAATTTCTTCTAGATGATTTCTATGGGATCTCATTAATTTATTGCGGAGGTGATAATCATCTTACTGAAAAAAGTGCCTTATTTTGAAGATAAAACATACTACGAAAATGACAAAAAATAAAAATTTTATACACTGCCTGCCACTTGAATAAGGAATCTTGAATAAGGAATCACATTTTTTTTAACTTTAATTAAGTATATCATCTAAACTAAAGTTCAGAAAAAAATTTTCCTGATTAATATTAAAAGTTTAGTATTAATTTTTAGTATTTTTCACTTTTTACACCAACGACCGTCGGTCTGCCGGTATGGTCATCATCAACGTATATTTACCCAATATCGTATTACAATATATAAAAATATTTATTGGTCTAGAATCTATATTAAACATACAACTAAGAACCGCTTCTAAAATATATAGAAAAGGCGAAAATACTAATTTAAAAAAAACTTATTTTCAAAAAATTACTAAGATTGAAAAAAAGTAACAATTTTTTAAACATAAACGTTTTCAAAGTACCAAATTTTCAAAATATTAAAATGTCAGCAATTTTTAAAAAGAAAAGTCCAATTTCCATAAAAAAGAAAAAAAATACTAATTTCAAAAGAACATTAATGTACCAATTTAAAAAATAATACTAAGATTTTGTCAGTATTTATTGAAAAAAAGTATGTTTAAAAAAAAGTACCAAAATTAAAAACAAAATGAGAGGCAGATGAAGAATGTGTTATATTCGTACAACTTAAAAACACAAAAGGAGGTAAGTAGGGTAAACGAAGAAGTATTCCCCACTTTTTTGTTTAAAATGCTCACTTCTCATGTAAATGTAATTTTTTAATTAATTTCAAAGTGACCGAGAACGGCAAAAACCCTAAGCCATGGGAAAATTTTATTTTAATACTGCAACTGACCATATAAACAAAAAATATGTAAATTAATTAAAAATTCAATTAATAATTCATATTCAAAATCAGTGCATTGTAAATATAATTAAATGATTCTGTAAACACTGGGCAATATACAGTAAAAAATATACATCTAGTAGATACCTTGTAATTGATTTCAATGTTTCTGGAGGATAAGTTGGGTCGTACCTACCAGGAGTCTGGCAAATGCTTTCCAGGAGAAGTCTTATGAACCAATGATAATTTGTTTCATATTTTAAATGAATTTATTAAAACATTTGTTGCCAAATATTTCTCATTAATTTCAAGTTTATAATACTAAAAAAACTCTTTATTCAATCGCAAATACTAAGAAAGTTCACAGAAAGTACCCACAGCGAAACATTTAGGAGAGTATTGAAAAAAAAATTAATCACGTCTACCTCCAATCTAATATAAATAGAAAATATCGAACAAAGTGTGGTGAAGATATCTGGCAATAGCAGATGTGCTGCTATGGCGAATGCTCCCCTTCTTTAAAAAGAATTGTGTTTAAAAAGATTATTAATTTTTTTAAGAACTTTACAAAATTAATTAAATATTTTTATAAAAAAGTACAAAGAAAAGTTATATAAAATTATTAATTCTGGAGTCTCCAATAACAACACTGTTAAAGACATTATTTTGAAGCAATACGATTTCGAAACATTTTTATACCCTATGGCCCTATAGGTGGTTGGGGTATTATGAGTTTATGCTGATGTTTGTGACGCACAGAAAAAATCATTCAACACCCACCTAAAAGTATACCAATCGACTCAGAATCACTTTTTGAGTCGATCTAACGATATCCGTCCGTCTGGCTGGGTGGACGGCTGGCTGGCTGTCCATACCTAGCAAAAACTTTGCTTTCCTGGTAAGCTAGCAGGTATAATTGGAAACAAAAATAAACTACTTATTTTTTGCCTGAATAACTAGTTATTTTTGTTCGACTTGTCCACAAATTCATGTAGTTATTTTTTGACTCTAGGGGTACTCAAAAATATGTACCTAAACGAAAACAAAAATAAAAAAAAAATAAAAAAATTTTGCCGTCAGTGAGACTCGAACTTGGACACACACTAACCATTCGTTTTTACTGACTAACGTCTTACACAGTACACCATCTCGCACATAGCATCCTAAGCGACAAAAACTCTATTTAGTTTAAAATATCTTTTTAGACATTTTGTTCTAAAAAACTAACAGCTTCAGAATGGGGTTGAACCAAAAACCTTCTGGTTGTTAATCCGGCGCTCTAGCCAACTCATTCACGTGATTGCAGTATTACTGCGCTATTATACTATTGAGTACTTATTAATGTAATACAGAGTAGGCAAATAATAATGACGCCTCATTACCAAGAAACTACTTTAATAAGTAGTTGTTATTACCGAAAACCAAAAAGTTTTTGCTGGGTATTAACCATAGCTCCCATATAAGCCCACTTACGGGAATCACCCTAAAGTGCATAAATTCATATAAATGTTAGTATTAACGTAATATTATGTATAAGAACCCCCCCCCCCCCCCCCAACAAATTTTGATGGACATACACAATGGTGTGGGGTATCATATAGTTGGGCTTGGCCGACTATATCTTTCTTACTTGTTGTATTTTATATTTTGCTTATAGAATTAGTATTAAGTAATTACTTCATATTAATAAATTTTACATCCTAAAAATAATACACATTTTCAGAAAAAATAAATATCAATCATAAAGAAGAACATTCTTCCATTGACAACTATGAGTTTAAATCATTGCTTCTGTAAATCTGGAAGTTCCTTTTATTCATTTCTTATATATAACTAATTAAATTTACAAAAGAATATTAAAATCATATAAATTTTATAAATAAATTAAAAAGTCTTTAGCTGGTCACCTTATTTTAAATTTCAATACATTTATGCATACTGACTGACTATTAGCTTCGTTCATTATTCTCAGCAAAATTTTGGATTTACTCATTTAGTCACTCACAATTTTAACATCAAATCGAAAATTAAATAATTGTTTTTTTTTTTCCTGAGGCTCTACATGTTTTTCTGTTTTTTTTTCGGTTGTGTATTTGATGTGTATTCTAAATGTGGTCCAGTCTCAATAAAACTGTCTATATAGTCCCTGTTGTGCTGTAAGCACGTTTCTTTAGAACTCTATATAAATTTTTAATTAAATATGAAGAAATATTTTTATAAAGTCTGTTGTATATTTTTTTTTTTGTATATGTTCATTTTGTTTATATTATTTTAATTGTTTATATGAATCAATAATACAAAGTAAACGGTTTAATAAACAAAATATTATAGTAGGATTTGCATATATATATATATATATATATATATATATGGTGTTTTTTAGGTACCTTCAAATAGATATTTAACATCAAAGGGTTAATAATTACCATACATATATACCAAAACTCTTTCTTGGAGACTAATAAATACAAAAAAAAAAAAAAAAAATAAATAAATAAAAATAAAAAATACAATGCAAATATTTATTATACAAATGAGATAAAAAACTATATAAGTACTTATGAATATATATTTTTTCGTTTAGTTTTTGTTATTATTTTCCTACAAAAAATTAAATTCCGAAACAAGTTTGTATGATATGATTACTAAAGTAATTTTCACAATTAGTTGTTATGGCGAAAATTAGGATGAGCTAATTTTTTTAATAATTAATTTAATAAAATGCATTGCCATATGTGTGTCTTTTTATGTAGTAAATTTTTCTAAGAAATTTTTTTAATATTTATATAAAATTTAAAAATAAAAAAAGAAATAATAAGAATTTATTAATAAAGTTTATAATCAGTGAACGAACTCTTATCAAAATGTTTAAATAAACAGAAAAAAAATACAGCTAAAAAAGGGTCAAGCCTAGAAATAACTAAATAGATTAGAACTAGAGGTGAATGTAAGAATAAGAAATAATAATAATTATTTTCTCACAGACAATATTTTTTTTAAGCTTTCCATTCTAGACGCTTATTCTATGAAATTCATTTTCTTTTACATTCCAGTTTATAGGAAATGATGTATTTACGAAGCAAATAAAACCGTATCTTTTAAAAATGAAAAATACATTGGTAATGAAAGGATTTTTGACAAATAATTGTGGAATAAATAGAAAGCAATAATAAGTGTAAGTTCCGGTTTTCTATAGATCTGAGTTTACTCAAGGCAAATTTCACAATCACAAGTTTGAATTCGATTAAAATAATAAAATAGACATAAAGGAAAATTCAAAAGAAAAAAATAAAGATTTACGAAAAAAAAAACTTGTTTAATATCAACTCAGTCTAATAAAAGTCGTAAATAAATTAATAAAGTCTCCAACATAGATTAAAAAATTAATCGATTTAGTGATCTACAACCTTTAAAAATATGCATAGTAACACATCTTGAAAACAAAGTAATAATTTTTGTGGCGCTAATTGATTTTCTTTTCCTTTATCGCAAATCTTTCATCCATCAAACTTTGATATTTTCAATTTACATTTGACCGGAGATATGCTTGACTTTTCGATACCCTTAAAAATATTTCGCTTTGGGTAACTTTCTTAGTTTTTGGGATTTGATAAATGCATTTAAAGTGTATAAATGTAAAATTATCATTAGTACATAAGACTCCTCAATAGGAACATTCGTTAGATTTTTCACACAGCATATAGACTAATGTTGCCGCTTTCTGTGTAGTTATCCAAAAATGGGACAATTTAAAATTTCTTAGATAATTTTTTGACAATAGAATTTCTATGTACTTTTTGTGTAATATCAACAAAATTTCAATTCATAAATTAGTAAAAAGTCCCTAATGCATATTTTTTGTAAAATAAAAAAACTAATAGAAGATTGCAGCATGGGAATATGCGTAAACTATGAAAATCTGTAAAAAGTCAAATCAGTTCAAATTTATATTTTGTAAAAAAATTTTAATGTATACATTAGTACCTATATTCTAACACAATCTAAGTCAAAACAGTCAAATCTTTGAGATATGGACATTTAAAGTTCTTAAAGTGGTAGTTTATTCCCTTATAAATTTTCGCCAATAACTTCTGATTGAATGGTCTGAACATTACAAACATTTTTGTGGAGCCTCAAAACACAAATAATTAAAAATTATATAACTTCCAAACTTGAACTAGATCTGTATTATTGAATTTTTATTTATTTTACATAAATTTCAAATAAATATATTAAGAGTCATCATGAAAACGCGCAAAACCCTTGCAAACTGTGTAATGTGTGCAAGTTTGAACACTCGCAAATGAACTGTCAAAAAATGTATAGAAAATCATTTGCATAAGTTTGCGCTACTATTTAGTCTCGCAATCTTGCACTGTTTAATTGTGCGTTTATATATCAGCTGTCTTTAGTTTATATTTAACAATTATTACTAAATGCGATGCAAAGAATTATAGTTACGTTAATTTTAATAAAATCATTGCATGTATCATTAATTTCAACAAAATTTTTCAATTATTTACTTAATATTGCACAACATTTGAATAGGGGTTCATAAAACATGTCACGCAAATTTGCACAAATGATAAACTTAAGCGTTTAAATGAGTACCCTTATTATTTTTAATTTGTATTTGCAGTATTAAAATGAAATAAAATGTACCATTTTAGACAAACGATTTTGCCATTTCAATAGATAAATTTACCAAGGGATTGAGATAGTTTCGACGTTTTTTAGTTACTTCAGAAATTTAAAAAAAAAATGAACGAAACGAAGAGATAGTCAGGTTCAAAAGGATTTAAATTAAAGTCAACATATCTAAGTTTTTAGTACAAAAGAAAGTTTATAGATATCGCTTATGATTATGAGAAGGGAGCACAAAAGTGGCGAATGCTCCCCCTTCTACCCTACTATTCCTAATCGAAATAATAGCAGAAAAAAATTTTGTAAAAGAAAAGCAAATTCTTAAAATTTTTAATGCATTCTTTTAAAGTCCTGCTATATTATTTGACTTAATCCTTTCTTATGTATAATAAAACAAATTTTCACCAATTTACAACTTTAATTTCTATTCTAAAATATTCTATTTCTATGTTATTTAATAAATCCTCATTTAGAATAGAAAAAAATCAAAACATAAATTCTCAAAGATGCTGATAAGAATTTTTTTGAACGAAAAGAAAAAAAATGTGAAATGAGTCCACATGTCAGTGTATTTGTTTAAGTAAAACTGATAAAAAAAATGTTTTAAAACTATAAGACTTACTTAAAAAAATGTACAATGTATTATAGAAATATTTTTTATCTCCTTTCATTTCATACATGTTGTATACAAGTATTTTTGAGTTTCTTTTTCATTTAATTCATCTGGATGTACTTTTTTCTATTGTCATGAGTGCTTGTATGTTTTAAGTACATTTATATTTCGAAATTTAATGCTTCTCAGTCTTATCGGATAACTGGTCGGGTATGGTTCTTGGCGGTTTAATAAGAAATAGTAACGGATAAACGTTTTAAATTTAAAAAAAAAAGAATCTTAAATATAAAAGAGCCGGTATATAAATTCTATAATTTAATATCTTAAAGTGTCAATATGATAAAAATCTAAACATAATTAAATTGTCTGTGTATAACTATATTAAATATAAAGTCTCTATAGTGTCTTTAATTGATGTTCTCTGATTAGTTTAAATTTAGATTTTTTGTTTGAAATCTTTTTCATGATTTTAAATTGTTGGTGACTTAATTTTGTAGTAGAAAAGGAAATAAGTACCAAATATACTGATAAGAATTGTAATTCAAAAAATAAAAAATAAATAAAATAATCCAAAAATGGCGGAAATATCTATAATTTATAAAGTGAGCTATATATAGTGACTACTTTCACTAAGTATAGAAGAATTTATAAGAACATAAAGAAAATACAGATATTCAAAAGGATTTAATTAATTAAATCTTTAAATGAAACAAAATAAATACACATATTAATTTATTCATGAGTTAATCTTGTAGATAGTATAAAAAAAAGTTTAAAGAATGCAATATTGTGTAAAAAATAAAGAAATGTAATAAATAATTGGATATTTTGGAGTAAAAAATATATATTTTATATTGTGATATTGTTTAAACCTTAATAATGGATAATATTTAATATTATATTTTTATTACAATATCTAATAAAGCTATCAACAAATGCATTAATAAAATTTATGAAAAAGTATGTAATTAAAAAATGAGAAAATGAAATAAAAGTAATAGTCTCATAATTTGCATTAAAGGACTGCGCACGAAAAACCTAGTGCATACAATTCAGCTTATAAAAGTAAAACCGATGATTCAATCTTTTTGAAATTTAGTTTTTGTTAAAGACTGTACATTCAACTTTCAAATTAAAAAAAAAAAAACTTTTTTTTTATTCGTGTTTAATAAAAAATTCTAATTTTCTGGAATACCCTCAATAAGAGCTGACTTTAAATTTTTGTTTGAATGGGTCCACATCTTATTAAACTACTTATATTTTATTTTTTACTCAACTTTAAGTGTTCTTTAAATATATTTTTACTATGATCCAATACATTTCAAAGAGACTGAGTTCTGGCAGTTTAAAAGACTGGCCTCCTTTACTGCATAGCAGCACTATTTGTTTGATACCACTCAGTTACTTTTTTGTTGTAATAATGAGAAAAGAGATAAAGTCCGAAAAATTAGAATCCTTCGTATTTTCTAATGATAAGAAGGTATTTTTTCATACATTTACGAACATTTCTCTGTTAAAAGTGCCATTTGTTATGAATGAAGTGCTTTTTTAACCGTCTTGTCAGACCGAAAATTTGTTCTTGTTGACCTTTATTATAAAAGACATAGAGAAATTTAATGAATGAGCCACATTCAATCCAGAGATGTAGAGATTGTTTCTTAAAGTTCGCGTTCTTTTGGCTTCAGTTATCCGGCTTCTTTTCGGTGATCATGAACACATCTCATGCGTTTGAATAAATTTTGTTCAATTTTCATTTTAAGAAAAATATTTGTGCTGTTACAAGAGAATTCAACATATAGTTACAGAGAATAATAACAAATTTAAATAAGTTATAAGCAGGGCAACAAAAAATATACTCTAAAAAATCTTTATGCGCATAAAAAATGCTCTTAAAATCGAAAAATATGCCCTTAAAATAAAAGCATTTACTCTTAAAGTTTTATTTTTTCTGGCTAAATTTTAAATTATGTATTATTCTTACTAAACATAACTTGGTTTTTATTATCAACTGCTAAAAAATATTTATACCCTACATCACCATATCCACTTTCTGAGTGTAGTTTTAACGATGTCCGTCTGTCTGGCTATCTATGTAAACATTGTGAATAAAGTACAGAACATAATTTTGAAGATACAAGGACAAAACCAATTGAAATTGGTTTTGATCGGTCCATTATTTCACCTAGTTCCCATATAAATATCTTCCCAGAGTAGTGGTTAACTATTACAATATTTTAATGAAATCCGGCGCAAGTAAGTTGTATATTAGTATAAATTTTAGTGGCAAATTTCATGAATATCGCTCCTTAATTCCATATAAAACTCTCTTCCGTAAATAGTCTTAACGTGCATAAATCCCGTACAAATGTTAGTATCAAGTTAAATAAGTTTTATATATGTATAAACGACAGCACCAAATTTTATGAAAATCGGTCCTTAATTTACCATAGTTTCCATATAAGGCCCACTTTTGGGAATCACCCATAACAGCGCCATTTGTTTAATATCAACGTAATATTCTGTATTCGTATATTTTATTTTACACTTAACACAAGTATCGGTCCACATTAGCCACAGTTCTACTAAAAGACCCCTCACCAAATTTTGGTGCATAAGACAATGTTGTACAGTATCATATAGTCGGGCTCCACCGACTATATCTTTCTTACTTGTTTCTTTTTGCACTTAAAAACTTTTAGAACTAATACATTATACACTAAATTACAAAATTTCAGTCGATTTATAAGATACAAATTGTTAGGGAATCGGATTTGAAAATGTATTTAACAGCAAAAAAAAAAAAAAACTACTAATACGTAAAAAATTTTTCTTTTAAGAATATAATATGCAAAATTATACTCTTTAAATTGTTAAAATATGCCCCAAAATAAGAATTTTTTATGAAAAAAAAAATGCAAAAATATGCAGTTAATATCAAAATATGTAAAATATGCAAAAATAAATCGATGCCAAAATTCTTTAATTGGTTGCAACGGATAAATAACTAACAGTTTGATTCATTTGAAGCCCATGAAAAAATATAAGCCTTAAAATATGCACTCATTTTTTCGTGCGCAGTTGTTATTGTATAGTAGAGAATACCGTTAAAGGAAAACCACTCAAATAGTGCGTATTGATCTGAATGCAGGAAAAATAAAAAATGTATCTAAATTTCTATACCAGCGATTGAAAATCACCCAAAACAATTTTTGGAATTTATATTCAAAATAAGTCCCAACAAATTTTAATACTGATATTTAAATAAGGGCTCTTTAGAACTTATTTTTACCGCTCTTAAGCTTTCTATCGGGAATATAATTTCATTTTTTTTTTTTTTTTTTTTTTGTAATATGTTAAAAGGATTCTACATTTCAGAGATTGCAAGGAGATGGATAAAATACTATCTTTATTTTAGGCTGAAAAAATTGCATTAAAAATGCCTTTATTCTTTCTATATATTTCCATTATATTTTATATCTCTTCAGATTTCAAAAATATACTTTGGTCCTAAAAAGAAAAAATTTTGAGAATTTTGTACTAAATCTTGCCTGTTTTATTTGAGCTTGAAAGAAATTCTAGTCTAAAAATTGTTTTTGAATATTTTCTAAAATTCCATATATAAGAAATAGAGATTCGAAAGAACTAATTAAAGGTTGGCTTATTAAATATTAGTTCTTCATTCTCTAATAGTATTTCCGAAAACATAATTCTATAGCTTCATTCAAAGGCTTTTTGTTTGAGTAGAATTAATTCTTTATTGAATTAATTCATAAAGAATTAAATTAATGAAAATATTTTTCTTTCATTCAAATTTTAACATTAATATACCTACATTAAAAACTTTTACAGGACGAATTAAGAAATATTTTTTAAGGTTAATTTTTAATAGATATGAATTTAAGAAAAGCTTTAATTGTTTAATTTATTGTGAATTCTTTAAGGAATTAGTTCTCTATAAAATTAATTCAATACATATAAAGTATGAATTCAATTAATTAAAATATCATTATTGATTTAAAGAAATGACTAAAAGAAATGAATTAAAGAAATGAGCCTTTCGAAGCTTTGTCTTTACATAACCGGAGAAACATATTACTTTATTTGAAAAATAATAATGAGTTTTTAACATTTTCTACGTTTATAACAGATAAAGTTTATTCAATTGTCTTAAATATATATCTAATGGCGTTTTCTTTTCTGGCTTAAATGTTGCTTTTATTCAGCCATTTGCCCTTTTTTGTGTTCTATTTTGAAAAAAAAAAACTTAATACTGTAAATGGGTCATATGTTCTTTTCTAATAGTTTTGCCCTTAAATTTAAAAAATATGTTCTCAAAATGAATAGAAAATGAAATGCTGCACTTTATTAACAGCAAACTCAAACAATTCTTGCTCAAAGATTTTTTTCTAATATTTTGAAATTAATGTTCCAACAAATTATGAAAATTTTACAAAAATTCCCAAAATTTCACAAAAAAATCAAAATTTTAACAAAAATTCAAAATCACCAAAAAAATTTAATTTTATATTTCACAAAAAATTAAAAATTTCACTAATACACTGATATTTCACCAAAAAATCAAAAACTTAAAATTTCACCAAAAAAGTTGAAATTAAAGCCAAAAATCCGATATACTTCGTTTAATTTTTTTCTAATAAATACTTTAATAAAAACGCAATTATAGAATTCTTCACACATTCTTGTACCATTTCTTGAGGGTGAGGGTTATCTTGTAATGTTACCTTGTAATGTTACACAGTAACAAGGTAACAACTTCTGAAAATAAATCGTTATAGGGCAATACGTTGAGTCAAGCTACTTAAGCAGGAGTATATATATATATATATATATATATATATATATCTGATTCCCAGATATCTATTTAGTAGTTATTATCTTAAACTCATAATAATCATAATAATGTTTTATTGCGAACGGTCTCGAAAACATAAATGTTGACATTCAAAAAATTTTATTCGTTTATTATAAATTGTTAAAATTAAAATTATTGTGAAATCATACAACTTATACTAATTAAAAATCTTTACCAAAATATTATTCTTTGCTAATTTTTAATAATTTAATTAATTAGTTGTCAAAATGTTAGCTAATGTTTCATTTCATTGAATCAATTTTCCAAAAAGGCACCATATATCTTTATACACAGATATTTAAAAACTCAACTAAAATAAAATAATTATTAACAAAACTTCTCTTTTACAGATCACCATTGAACTTACACTACGCTCTACTATTGAAATCTCTATAAAATTTTACTGAAAACCAAGCAAGTTATTTAATAATTAAATCTAAATTCAAACTTAAACTAAACAATGTTCCCTTTTTTCAGGTGAATTCCTATACTAAAAGAACATGTTTTAAAAAAGGGAGACACTTTTTAAAAGAAATTAAAGGTTCTGTACCCAGTCGCCATAATATAATAACGTATCTCTACGAACTGAACGATTAAAAAAAAAACGAAATTAGAGCGTTTTTTGCTCTTTTGGTCTGTATTGTGATTAAGACCGGAAATTTATAAACTGAACACCAAGAAGAAGAATCTACACACGAACGCACACTAAATAAAAGAAAAAAACATATACAACAAATCAACCAACAACCAGTCAAGTCACGGAGAGAAATTATCAAGCTAAAATAGCTTAACAACATGACAAAGTCATGCTGGAGCGGCTCTGCTAGTAGCCGCTTCACGCTTATCTCAACAATATTTGTTATTGTATTATTAAGTATTTCTTGTATCGTACGCACAGCCGATGCTCAGCAAAAGCATGCTGGTCGACGTGATCGTGTTCGCAATCCTCCACGTCAATATGTAAAAACACATCCTTGTGAAAGATCTTCGTGTTATCCTGCCACGGGTAATTTGCTGATTGGTCGTGAAAATCGTCTGACAGCATCTTCAACTTGTGGTCTACATTCTCCCGAACGTTTTTGTATTTTATCCCATTTGCAGGATAAAAAATGTTTCTTGTGCGATACTCGCGAAGAGACACGTAACGATCCTTACAAAAATCATCGTATTGGCCAGATAGTGTACAAAACAAAACCAGGCACCAATATACCCACTTGGTGGCAATCGGAAAATGGCAAGGAAGATGTTTCTATACAATTGGATTTGGAAGCTGAATTCCATTTTACACATTTAATTATGTCATTTACAACTTTCCGTCCAGCTGCTATGTACATTGAACGTTCATTTGATTTTGGCCAGACATGGCATGTTTATCGTTATTTCGCCTACGATTGTGCGGATTCTTTCCCTGGTGTACCCACTGTATTGCGCAATATTACTGATGTAGTGTGTACCTCCCGTTATTCGAATGTGGAACCCTCACGTAATGGTGAAGTCATATTCCGTGTATTACCTCCTAATATTAACGTTTCCGATCCCTATGCTGCACATGTCCAAAACATGTTGAAGGTAACAAATTTGCGTGTTGTATTTAAAAAACTCCACAAGTTGGGTGACAATTTGCTAGACAATCGTTTGGAAAATGAAGAAAAATATTATTATGGTATTAACAATATGGTTGTGCGTGGTTCGTGTTCCTGTTATGGTCACGCTTCTCAATGTTTGCCACTTGATGGTACCGAAGCTACTGAACCCGATATGGTACATGGTCGTTGTCAGTGTACTCACAATACCAAGGGTTTCAATTGTGAATCCTGTGAAGATTTCTTCAATGATCTGCCCTGGAAGCCTGCCTTCGGTAAACAGACCAATGCCTGTAAGAAGTGTGAATGTAACGATCATGCAGTTAGTTGCCACTTCGATGAAGCTGTATTCGAACAGTCGGGTCGTGTTTCTGGAGGTGTTTGCGACAATTGTATGCACAATACTCAGGGCCAACATTGTGAAGAATGTATGCCTTTCTTCTATCGTGATCCCTTGGAAGATATACGCAGTCCTTATGTTTGCAAACCTTGCGATTGTGACTTAACAGGTTCTTTGGATGAAGGTATTTGTGACTCAGTAAATGATCCCGAAAATGGTGCTGAGGCTGGTTCATGTCATTGCAAAACACATGTTAAGGGCCGCCGTTGTGACACCTGTAAAGATGGTTTCTGGAATTTAGTAGAAGACAATCCAGACGGTTGCGAAGCCTGTACCTGTAATACTTTGGGAACAGTAGATAATTCTGGCTGTAACATGTATACTGGCGAATGTACCTGTAAACGTTTGGTCACCGGTAAAGATTGTAACCAATGTGCCCCTGAAACTTATGGTCTTTCGGAATCAGAAGATGGTTGTACTCACTGTGATTGTGATGTCGGTGGCTCTTATGACAACTTTTGCGATGTAATCACCGGTCAATGTCGTTGCCGTCCTCATATGACAGGACGCACTTGCTCTCAACCCAAGCAGAATTATTTCATACATCAACTTGTAATGATTCATGAAGCTGAAGTTGCGAAACATTGCATTACATACTCTAACAATGGCAACTGCACTATGGTTCCATACACACCACCACAAGATCGTATTCCCGACTCTACAGGCATCGGTTTCATACGTGTACCAGAGAATTCTGAACTTATCATAACAGTTGATGATATTCCTCGTTCCATGCCTTATGATGTAGTCATTCGCTATCAATCGACTTCTAGAGGAGATTGGGAAGATGCCTTCATTACTTTAATACGTCCCGATGAAGTTGATCCCGACGGAGATTGTGCTGCTGCCGTACCTCCTGGTTCCAGTGTTTATGAGTCTCGCGTGCCATTCTACTTACCGGATCGTGAACGTCAAGTAATTGCCTTGCGTGAAGTCTGCTTGGAAGCTGGCAAGGTTTACAAGTTCAAGATTCATTTTGAAAGACGTAGACACAATGAAGATAATCCTACTGCCACCATAATGATTGACTCTCTAACATTGATACCACGTATAGAGTTGACCAGTGTATTCAGTGGTACTCCCATAGCTGATTCACGTCGCCAAGAATACTATCAAAAGGGTTGTAATCAATCTTTGTACGACTTGCGTTACAGTAACTTTGCCGATGAACGTTGTCGCGAATTGGAGAATTATGTTAGTACTGTTATCTACGATGGTGCCAGCATGTGTAATTGTAATCCAACGGGCTCACTGAGTAAAGAGTGTGAATCGAAAGGTGGTTATTGCCACTGTAAGCCCAATGTTATTGGTCGTCAGTGTGACCAATGTGCTCCCGGTACTTATGGTTTTGGACCAGAGGGTTGCAAGGCTTGTGATTGTAATAGCATAGGAGCCAGAGACAATAATTGTGATGTTATTACCGGTCAATGTGGTTGTCATCCCAACACCTACGGTCGTGAGTGTGATCAATGTCAACCTGGTTTCTGGAATTTCCCCAATTGTCAGGCCTGTGAATGTAATGGACATGCTCAACAGTGTGATGCTCGTACTGGCCAATGTCTACATTGTGCTGATTTCACTACCGGTTATGCTTGTGATGCCTGTTTAGATGGTTATTATGGCAATCCCTTCTTGGGAAGTGACATTGGATGCCGTGCTTGTCGCTGTCCTGATACCATAGCAAGTGGCAATGCTCATGCCGATGGCTGTTCTCTAGATCCACGCAATAACAATATGATCTGTCATTGTCAAGAAGGTTATGATGGTCCTCGTTGTGACATTTGTGCCGACAACTACTTTGGTGATGCCGAAACTCCCGGAGGATCTTGTGAAAAATGTGATTGCGGTAACAACATCGATATATACGACACTGGTAATTGTGATAGACGTACTGGCAAGTGTTTGAAATGTTTATACGACACCACTGGTGATCATTGTGAACATTGTCGTGATGGCTTCTTTGGAGATGCTTTGCAGCAGAATTGTGTACAATGTGATTGTGATTTCTTAGGCACTAACAACACTTTACAATATTGCGATCGTGTTAGTGGTCAATGTCCTTGTTTGCCCAATGTTGTAGGTCTACGCTGCGATGAATGTGCCGTCAACCATTGGAAGATTGCTTCCGGTGAGGGTTGTGAAGCTTGTGAATGTGATCCTATAGGTGCTCTATCAGAACAATGTAACCGTTATGATGGTCAATGTGAATGTAGACAAGGTTTTGGTGGTCGTGCTTGTAATCAATGTCAATCCAATTACTGGGGTAATCCCAATGAGAAATGTCAACCTTGCGACTGTGATCCTTATGGTTCAGCAGACTTCCAGTGTGATCGCGAGACAGGACAATGTGTTTGTCATGAGGGAATTGGAGGCTATAAATGTAATCAGTGCGCACGTGGTTATATTGGTGAATCGCCACATTGTATGCCTTGTGGAGAATGTTTCAACAATTGGGACTTGATTCTGAAGGAGCTGGAAGAAGCCACCACTGAAGCCATACAAAGAGCCAAGGAAATCAAATTGATAGGGGCTACAGGAGCATACACCTCTGAATTCAATACTCTAGACAAGAAATTACAAAATATTAGAGATTTGTTGCAGAATACCTCAGTAAGCTTAAAGGATATTGATGGATTGGATAAGGAAGTAGCTGAATTGAGAACCAATTTGAATAAGGCAACACAAAAACTTATTGATACTGAAGCCAGTTTGGAAGATATTTACTCTGCTTTAAGTCTTTCCGCTGTGGAATTGGAAGGTTTACAAACTCAATCTGCTTTGGTTAAGAAATTATCTCAAGACTTAAAAGAACATGGTATACAATTACAAGAGTCCAATATTGAGGGTGCTCTTAATTTGACCCGTAATGCATACGAACGTGTTTTGGATTTATCGAATATCAAAAATGAAGCCGAAGATTATGCCAGCAATACTGATCGTAATTGCAAGCGTGTTGAAACTTTGGCCAACAAAATGAAAGACGATGTTTCTGCCATTGAAGCCAATGATGAAATAATCGATCAATATAACAAAGAATTGTCTTCTCTTACCGCAATGATTCCTAATTTGAATAATGAAGTTTGTGGCAGCAAGAGTGATCCCTGTGACAATGTATGCGGTGGTGCTGGTTGTGGTTCATGTGGTGGTTTGTCTTGTGAAATTGGTGCACTTACACGCACTGAAAAGGCTTTGAAGGTCGCCAAAGACACTGAGCAGGAAATTAAACAAAAGAAAGACCAAGCCGATCAAACTATACGTGCCTTATTCCAGGCTAAAGTAAATGCTTCAGAAGCTTATCAAAAAGCCAAGAGTGCTCATGAAGATGCCGAACGTTATCTTAATCGTACCGAACTTAATATAAAACGTGGTGAAATGATGATTCAAAACTTAACAGATTTCATGAAAAATCAAACTGCCTTACCAGCCGATACTAAGGAATTAGCCCAAAAAACTTTAACCCTAGATTTGACCTTAGATCCTTTTGAAATCCAAAATTTGGGAGGTAAAATCAATAACGCTGTATCTTCCCTTAAAAATGTGGAATCTATTATTTACAATACCCGCGGTGATTTGGCACGTGTCAATGAGTTACAAGCCAAAGCTAATGCGACCAAAGAATTGGCCAATGAAATTTTGACCACCGCCAATACTGTAGTGAAAAATCTAGATGATGCTGATATGTCTCAGGAAATTGCTCTTCAAGCCATTTTGCAAGCCAACAGTAATATTGAATTGGCTGCCAAGGATTTAGATCAAATTGATGCTGAAACTGGTGAAGCTGAAGCTCCCGCCAATGCCACTGCCCAACATGTAGAAGAATTGGCTAAAAAAGTCAATCGTCTTCAAAAGAATATACTCAAAAATGAACTGGATGCTAAAGATGTCAAAAACGAAGCTGACAAAGTCAAAGAATCAGCGAAAAATGCTCATGCTGATGCCCAAAAACTGCAATACTCATCTTCAGCTGCCAACCAAACACTAACCGATCGTGCCATACATTCAGAAAATGCCCGTGAGAGAGCCAAACAATTACTGCAAAGAGCTTCCAAACTAACAGTCGATACAAAAGAGAAATTAAGGGAATTGAAACTTATGCAAGATTCCTACAAAGAAAAGAACGATAAATTACAAAAACTTCAAGATGATTTACAACCTCTACATGCTGAACTCTCAAATCATTTAAAGAATATACAAACAAATGCAGAACGTTATCGACAGTGTTAGAATTAAAATAAACAAAATATTTAAATTTAAACGAAAAGGAAAAGCATTCAGCAAACGATATACTTAAAGTCTCTTTACAATATCCTTTCGTTTGATTATTTTTCCGTATTTATCATTAGATTTTTTTTTAAACACAAACAAATGCCATAACGAAGAAACAATTTAATTATATAATGAAGTTTATACATGTCTCTTTTTTGTCCTGTTTAAGTAAAATAATTACAAACTGTTTGAAAAACCAATGTTATTAGAAATAGTTTTCTATTTAAGACCACCATAGTTTAATTTTTTTTCTTATAAATGCAATAAATATTATATTATTTTTATACTATAAAATAAAAATGAAATAAATAATTGGATATTTAAAAGTGTCCGAATTAATTACTATGTGCCTTTTATAAATAAAATAAATGAATGAAAAGATTTAATTAATAATAAAAAAAATATATAGCAATATTTAAATATTTTAAAAAAACTCGAATACGAAATTAAAAATGTTTTTGTCATTTCTTTTCTTTTTTTAAGTATAATTTCATTACTTTTTTATATATATTTGATGTTTAAAGATTAAAAATAAAATAAAAAATATAAATTATTTTGTTTTATTTTAGGGTATTCTGTAATTGTTATTTTAATTATAATAGATGGTATTACCATATTTGAAGGTTTTTTTAAAGCGAAAGGAAATTTATTGTTGAAAGGTACTTTTTGAAAAAACAAATGACACTTAAAAGATTGGTACTTTTTTGAAATTCGAAATTTTAATTTTTTCAATCTATATATTTTATACTTTTTTGAAATTTTTGTCTTTTTTTATAAATTTTACTACTTTCAAAATTTGTTCTTTTCGTATTTTTCTAATTTGTAGTACTTATAAATTGAAATTTGTTTGAAAAATACTTTTAGAAATTTTTAACATTTGATACATTTGAAGATAAGCTTTTTTCTTGAAAAATTTTATTTTTCAAAGAATGATCCTTTTATAAAATTTTATTTAAAGATTCTTATTATCATTATTAATTTAATATTACAACTTTTTTTAAGATAGGATTTTTTCTTGGAAAATTTATATATTTTTTTACAAAAAAGGTAACAGTTTTTTTAAAAAAATTTAAATTAAAAGTTTTTTAAAAATTTGTCCTTTTTTGAAAACAGAAACTTTTTAAAAATTTAAATTTTAAATTTTTTTTATTTATAAATATAAAAATTGATTTAGCTTCAATTTACATTATCAATCATAACGGGCAATATATTGCTATAAAGACATTTTTATTTATTTATTGTTATTATTATTTTCTTTTTTTAAATTTTAAACTTTTATAAAAAAGTTTATTTTTAAAAAATTACGTCTTTTTGAAAATGTATAGTTTTTTTAATACTTTTTCTGAAAATATGTAAACTTATGTAAATAGAATAAATGCTTAATTTGAAAAAAAAAATTTTTTTTTTTTGTTTTATAAAATTTGTTGCAATATTTTTGAAAATTTATGTTATTAATGCTTTTTCTGAAAATATGTAGTTACTATTTTTAAACAATTGTATTTTTATTGAAAAAATGCACCTTTTTTAAATATATATATATATATATATATATATATATATATATACTGCCTGCCACTTGAATAAGGAATCACATTTTATTAACTTTAATTAGGTATATCTCCTAAACTAAAGTTCAGAAAAAAAAAATTTTTTGCGCAACCAAATTTCAAAGTTTTAGTTTCCTGAAGAAATAAAAAATATACATATTTCGTTTTACTAAAATTATACTATTTCGTGTGTCACTTGGCAGGCAGTATATATATATATATATATATATATATATATATATATATATAGGAAACGACTATTAAAAGAGCATTGAAAATGTAGACTATTTTTTTAATGTTTTTTAAAAAGTTGGTAATTTTTGGAAAACATAATGTTCTATTGAGAAAAATGTGTACTTTTAATTCTACTTTGTCAAAAATGATTATTTGTTTAAATCTGATGGCTTTAAACTCGATAATCCAAAATAAAGGCGAATAAGGTATCACAATTACATATTTATATATTTTTCATAAAAAATTAAATTTTCACAATGAATTTGAAAGCAATGTTTTTCCGAATATTTGACATACTATTTCTCATAGTCCAAAAGCAATGTTATGCTATTATTTATTTTTATTAAAAATCATTTGAAAGCCTTAAAATATGTTATATTTTTCTGTTAAACTAGATACTTTTCAAAATGAGTAATAAAGAAGCTACAAAAACTAAAACATCTTCAACGAAGAAATCAAATAATGTAACTCCTGACAATGGAGAATATGAAACATTTATAAAAAATCAACAAAATAAAATAACACATCTTAAAACCGAACTAAAGTCCCTTATTAATAAGGTACAATTAACCGATTGCGGTATAGCAGAAAAAGATAAATGTATTATGGAATTGGAACAAAGGTAAATAAGCAAATAGTTTTTTTTTATTTTTAATTATTATTTTTCTTTCTTAGCATTAATCAACGTGAGGCTGAGATCCATAAACTCAGTAAGGAATTGGAAGAATTAAAAGAGGATAATAAAAAAATCCTATTACAGTTTAATTCATTTAAAGAAAAATTCTATCAACTGGAAATTGATTATGATAGAAATTTAACTTTACAAAAAGAAGAGAATAAAAAGTTATTGGAGGATTTAAAAAAGCAAGAATCTATGGATAATCAAACAATTCAAAAACTTTCTTTTAATTGTGAGGAATTACAACAAAGATTACAGGATAACATAAATGACTTGGAGAAAGTAAATAAACTTTATAAGGAAACAATGCAAAATTTTGAACAATTAAAAATAGATTTTGAAAGACAACATCATGAATTTGAATTGTATAAGAAGCAATCAAATGAGGAAATGAATGTAGAACAGGAAAGAAATAAAGTAAGTTTGTTAAATATGTATTATAAAAAATTAATTTATAAGTTTAATTTGCAGCTTGAATTTGGAAAACTTCAAGAGGAATTAAAACAAAAAGATGACCAAATCAAACAATGTTTGGCGGATAAAAACCTTATGGAAAAAGAAAAAAATGTAAGCAAATTTTTATTTCATTGAAAATTTTAAATAATGTTTATATGTATTCTTTTTAGCTTATAATCGATGAACTTAATCATAAAATTTGTCGTATTGAAAGAGCATTTACTCAGCCTACAAAAGTGGTACAACCAATGGTAACTTTGAATCAGTTAGCAGATAACTCTGATAACAATAGTATTTCTGAAGTAAATATATACATATATATTTTTTTTTTTTCAAATTTTTAATACTATTTAGATTTACAGATTTTAATCACAATAATTTATGAAAGCTTTAAATTCTCAACTAAAACTTGTATTATTGAATAATTTATTTTTCGAACAATTTTCATTTCGAATCAAGTCAAATAATATGTTTTCTATGTAGGCTTCTAATGATAATGTAGCTGTATCTAAACCTCAAGTATGCAAGCCATTGGAAAACATATCGTTGCATATTTTGTCTAATAATGAAAATCAAAAACCCGAACAAAATCAGCAGCAACGTAATTATAAGTTCAAACGTCCCGTATTACCCACAACAAGTTCTCAGCAAACTGATGTGGCTACAAATATCAGTACAAATAGAAAACGACGCACTCAACCACTTAGACAGCCCACATTGATAAAAAATTATAATGAATTTTCCTCTTCATCGAGCAATGAAGACGATAAGGATAGTAACTATAATAGTTTCTCTCAACAACTTTGGCGTCCAAATAATGAATGTGTAAGTAATCTTTTTTTTAATTCCACAATTTTATAAAATTAAAATGTTCCTTCCCTTTTTCCTTTTTAGTACGTAGCCGATACTGATGCTTCTGAAGGTTTTGCTAAAGTAAAACGTTCTAAAAAATAATTATCAAGATATTTGCAATTAATTTAATTTTTCGTACCAAAAATAATATTGAATTTTGTCAAATGTATAAAATTAAATTTAAATTAGTTATACTTTAACTCTGGATATTTTGTTAGGACAAAACGTTTCAGAAGTTATTTTTGTTACCTATTTAATCATTATAATTAATATCATTTTAATAATCTATATTTTTTTTTTATATTTTAACTTTATTTTATTTAAAAAATATAATTGATATTTTTTTTCTTGTTATTAAAAACATGAATTAATTAAATCTTTTTCAATTTAATCAATTATACCCAAAACTCTGGCTTTACTAAGATAATCAGTTCTTTGCACATAACAACCAGTCATAGTTCTATGGCCTGTATATTCATGACGTCCATGATAAACACGCCAATTGTCAAAGATCACTATAGTACCCGGTTCCAATTTAAGACGCCATTGATTCTCTAAACTTTGAACAATTTCCAAAAATTGACGAAAACTTTCATAAAACTTTGACATTTCACTTTGAGGCAAAGTATTGAAAACAGCACGATCATAGACATTTAAACGTAATTGTACTATTTCAAGAGTAGTGGGATTTAAACGTATTAATGGTGCAGAATGAGTATGATGTTGACCTTCCTCTATGTATTCAGCAGGTATTTGAACTTTTGTTAATATATCAAATGCTTTAGGATGACGTCTTTTCAATTCTAGGGCACAATATAAACCATCAACAAAAAAATTTTCTCCACCCGAACCATTAACATGTTCAAGACAATGTAGAGCTTGAAGACCGGCAGCATCACAGAAATAAGTATTATCAGTATGAGAACCAATGTACTCTTTGGTATAGGCACTATCAGCATGATCGAGTGAATCAGAAAAAGTGAACATTTCGCCAAAGAAAGATTTCATTACAGGAAATACTCTACGTATAGCCATTTCAGTCATGGTGGTATATGTAAATAGAATAAATGCTTAATTTGAAAAAAATTTTTTTTTTTTTTGTTTTATAAAATTTGTTGCAATATTTTTGAAAATTTATGTTATTAATGCTTTTTCTGAAAATATGTAGTTACTATTTTTAAACAATTGTATTTTTATTGAAAAAATGCACCTTTTTTAAATATATATATATATATATATATATATATATATATATATATATATATACTGCCTGCCACTTGAATAAGGAATCACATTTTATTAACTTTAATTAGGTATATCTCCTAAACTAAAGTTCAGAAAAAAAAAATTTTTTACGCAACCAAATTTCAAAGTTTTAGTTTCCTGAAGAAATAAAAAATATACATATTTCGTTTTACTAAAATTATACTATTTCGTGTGTCACTTGGCAGGCAGTATATATATATATATATATATATATATATATATATATATATATATATATATAGGAAACGACTATTAAAAGAGCATGGAAAATGTAGACTATTTTTTTTAATGTTTTTTAAAAAGTTGGTAATTTTTGGAAAACATAATGTTCTATTGAGAAAAATGTGTACTTTTAATTCTACTTTGTCAAAAATGATTATTTGTTTAAATCTGATGGCTTTAAACTCGATAATCCAAAATAAAGGCGAATAAGGTATCACAATTACATATTTATATATTTTTCATAAAAAATTAAATTTTCACAATGAATTTGAAAGCAATGTTTTTCCGAATATTTGACATACTATTTCTCATAGTCCAAAAGCAATGTTATGCTATTATTTATTTTTATTAAGAATCATTTGAAAGCCTTAAAATATGTTATATTTTTCTGTTAAACTAGATACTTTTCAAAATGAGTAATAAAGAAGCTACAAAAACTAAAACATCTTCAACGAAGAAATCAAATAATGTAACTCCTGACAATGGAGAATATGAAACATTTATAAAAAATCAACAAAATAAAATAACACATCTTAAAACCGAACTAAAGTCCCTTATTAATAAGGTACAATTAACCGATTGCGGTATAGCAGAAAAAGATAAATGTATTATGGAATTGGAACAAAGGTAAATAAAAATAAGCAAATAGTTTTTTTTTATTTTTAATTATTATTTTTCTTTCTTAGCATTAATCAACGTGAGGCTGAGATCCATAAACTCAGTAAGGAATTGGAAGAATTAAAAGAGGATAATAAAAAAATCCTATTACAGTTTAATTCATTTAAAGAAAAATTCTATCAACTGGAAATTGATTATGATAGAAATTTAACTTTACAAAAAGAAGAGAATAAAAAGTTATTGGAGGATTTAAAAAAGCAAGAATCTATGGATAATCAAACAATTCAAAAACTTTCTTTTAATTGTGAGGAATTACAACAAAGATTACAGGATAACATAAATGACTTGGAGGAAGTAAATAAACTTTATAAGGAAACAATGCAAAATTTTGAACAATTAAAAATAGATTTTGAAAGACAACATCATGAATTTGAATTGTATAAGAAGCAATCAAATGAGGAAATGAATGTAGAACAGGAAAGAAATAAAGTAAGTTTGTTAAATATGTATTATAAAAAATTAATTTATAAGTTTAATTTGCAGCTTAAATTTGGAAAACTTCAAGAGGAATTAAAACAAAAAGATGACCACATCAAACAGTGTTTGGCGGATAAAAACCTTATGGAAAAAGAAAAAAATGTAAGCAAATTTTTATTTCATTGAAAATTTTAAATAATGTTTATATGTATTCTTTTTAGCTTATAATCGATGAACTTAATCATAAAATTTGTCGTATTGAAAGAGCATTTACTCAGCCTACAAAAGTGGTACAACCAATGGTAACTTTGAATCAGTTAGCAGATAACTCTGATAACAATAGTATTTCTGAAGTAAATATATACATATATATTTTTTTTTTTCAAATTTTTAATACTATTTAGATTTACAGATTTTAATCACAATAATTTATGAAAGCTTTAAATTCTCAACTAAAACTTGTATTATTGAATAATTTATTTTTCGAACAATTTTCATTTCGAATCAAGTCAAATAATATGTTTTCTATGTAGGCTTCTAATGATAATGTAGCTGTATCTAAACCTCAAGTATGCAAGCCATTGGAAAACATATCGTTGCATATTTTGTCTAATAATGAAAATCAAAAACCCGAACAAAATCAGCAGCAACGTAATTATAAGTTCAAACGTCCCGTATTACCCACAACAAGTTCTCAGCAAACTGATGTGGCTACAAATATCAGTACAAATAGAAAACGACGCAGTCAACCACTTAGACAGCCCACATTGATAAAAAATTATAATGAATTTTCCTCTTCATCGAGCAATGAAGACGATAAGGATAGTAACTATAATAGTTTCTCTCAACAACTTTGGCGTCCAAATAATGAATGTGTAAGTAATTTTTTTTTTTAATTCCACAATTTTATAAAATTAAAATGTTCCTTCCCTTTTTCCTTTTTAGTACGTAGCCGATACTGATGCTTCTGAAGGTTTTGCTAAAGTAAAACGTTCTAAAAAATAATTATCAAGATATTTGCAATTAATTTAATTTTTCGTACCAAAAATAATATTGAATTTTGTCAAATGTATAAAATTAAATTTAAATTAGTTATACTTTAACTCTGGATATTTTGTTAGGACAAAACGTTTCAGAAGTTATTTTTGTTACCTATTTAATCATTATAATTAATATCATTTTAATAATCTATATTTTTTTTTTATATTTTAACTTTATTTTATTTAAAAAATATAATTGATATTTTTTTTCCTTGTTATTAAAAACATGAATTAATTAAATCTTTTTCAATTTAATCAATTATACCCAAAACTCTGGCTTTACTAAGATAATCAGTTCTTTGCACATAACAACCAGTCATAGTTCTATGGCCTGTATATTCATGACGTCCATGATAAACACGCCAATTGTCAAAGATCACTATAGTACCCGGTTCCAATTTAAGACGCCATTGATTCTCTAAACTTTGAACAATTTCCAAAAATTGACGAAAACTTTCATAAAACTTTGACATTTCACTTTGAGGCAAAGTATTGAAAACAGCACGATCATAGACATTTAAACGTAATTGTACTATTTCAAGAGTAGTGGGATCTAAACGTATTAATGGTGCAGAATGAGTATGATGTTGACCTTCTTCTATGTATTCAGCAGGTATTTGAACTTTTGTTAATATATCAAATGCTTTAGGATGACGTCTTTTCAATTCTAGGGCACAATATAAACCATCAACAAAAAAATTTTCTCCACCCGAACCATTAACATGTTCAAGACAATGTAGAGCTTGAAGACCGGCAGCATCACAGAAATAAGTATTATCAGTATGAGAACCAATGTACTCTTTGGTATAGGCACTATCAGCATGATCGAGTGAATCAGAAAAAGTGAACATTTCACCAAAGAAAGTTTTCATTACAGGAAATACTCTACGTATAGCCATTTCAGTCATGGTGGTATTTGCTGGTACTTCATCTATAAATACTAGACCATAACGTACCATTGCTGTAACCAAATCTTTGACACAAGATTCTTTAGCCACCAAATCGGTAAGTTTAAAACGTAAATGTCTTTCATTTTGTAATATAATGGGTAAATTCCATTTAGTTTTATATGATTGAAAATGATTATGTAATTTACTATTCTCCACTTGTACCATATATATAAAGTCCATATCATATTGGGAAACATGACTATCACTCCCTACAAATACAACATTATTCTTTAACAATGATGTATCTTTTTTAATAATTCAAATTTGAACAAACACTTACATGTTACTTTTAAGAGTTTTCCCTCATTTAAATAAACAAGTTCTTCTGCTTTAACATCCTGGGGTATATCCAATAAATTATATCTTCTTTGTTTGGTTTCTTCATTGTAACACTTGTTACATCTACAATGATCTCTTAACCAAAAATGATTAATTTGCAAAGATTCATTTTTAGATTTATATTCAATTTTAATCATTATTTTTTTTTTAAATGTATTAAGCTTGACTACTGTTAATGAACTAATCTAGTGGGACTTTTTGTTTTCGAATAATGTCATATTTAATAGAATCTTGTTTGAGTAGAGGGCATTTATTAAATATTAAGAGCGATAAGAAATATCTCTTTAATGAAACATTGCTTGTTCATCATTAAATACTGATAAGACTGATATTATGATGTTCATGTTCTTAAATACATATAATTTTGTCTGTTTAAACAATAAAGGTTTTTAAGGTGTTTAAAAATGTATTACATATGAGGAAGATTGACAAATTTTTAATCTTTATTTAGATATTGGTATTTATTATGATATTCAAGTTGTTCGCTTTTTCTATTGTTCGAATAAAACGAATAATTTAAATAAGGCATTTTAATTTGTTCGAATTATTTTATCATGTATTTAAAATTATTCGAATAATAAAGAAATGATAAAGTAAAATATTTATGATTTTGTAAGTTTTTTTTTTAAATTAAAGCTAGCAATTTTTGGGAATATCTTTAAAAAAGCATTATCAATATAAATGTAAATATATCGTTCATTATAGGAAAGATTTTTAAAAGTGCAGATTATCTTCATATTTTTATACCATTATAAGCCCAGCGTTACCGTTGAGAATTCTTAAAAAGTGTCCAAAAAAGGGAATTTAAAAAAAAGGAGATGTTTAAAAAAAACTCCTAAAAAATTTTTTATTTGATAAATACAAAAATATATAATACAACAAAAACATAAAATAAAGATTTGTTCATAAAAGTAGTTAACATAAAATCCTCTTTTTATTAACTAAACTTATGTACTTTTGTACGAGGTCTTCACTCGGACTCCAGTCTTACAAATCCACGTCTAACAAATTTAGGTCTTGAAGCGCGGATTCACAAGTGTTGACCTTAAGTCTGTTGGACAGTTTATTTTTCATTAGTGATAATTTAGAAAAAGACATTCCTCCTAGTCACTGCTATGAGCTAAAGTAAAAATATAAATTGGGATACAGGTATTCTATTTTATAATTTTCCCAATCCAATACAAAATGATTCAGCATTTGAGGTTTTAAATAGCTGTTCATAAACTTTATCATTAGCTTTAGTTTTTAACATCACTATACTGTGAAACAGTCTCAAAATAATTAATTTCTTCGTTGGAGTTAATATATAATGGGTTAAGATATTTCAAACAACTTAGTTTCTTGTCATTTAGCACATAGTCTTAAAAAGTCGTCATTTAGTTCCACTTTAAAAAAAAGGGCAAAAAAATGGTCAAGGGTGTTGAAAAGGGGCAATTGGCGAATAAAGTCGCTAAACGATAATACTTTATAAGTTAATTAGTCTTTTTCATTGAAGATATTAATTTTATTAAAATTTTTCATTCTTCTACAAGTCAAAAAATCAACAAAATATCCTTATACGTTAAAACATTTAAATTAATATTGTGAAACTTATAAAAAAATTTTGACAAAAAAAAAAACTTTTCTTATCCCGCTTGCTTTTCTATACCTTGCCTTGCCTAGAAACATAAAAGTTGTGACAATTAAAAAATAAAACCAATTTTAAATTTAAATTAATTTTAGCAAGTAAACTGTTTAAAAAATCAACAAATACGACAAAAAAAGTTGTTTTTTTTTTGAACTACATTTTTCTCAAAATCTTAGAATGACATCGATTGATATAAATAAAACAAAAGGTCCCTTTTATGATTAAAAAAAATTGGAATCTGTCAAAAATCCTCACAAATTAACTTTAAAAGAAGAATAAACTTTAAATGAGTAGATTTAAGACGATTTTGTTCTTTTGTTTTCATAAAATTTGATTTTGAAAAAGCTCATATTTTCTATGGCGAAAATGTTAAAGTGCATTAATTTAAATTTACGAGTAGTACTAGGAAACATTTTAACATATGTTTTTTATAAATAATCAAATAAAATCAAGTCAATTGCAAAAAAAAAAAATAAATTTATTCGAATATTTGATATAAAAATATTCGAATTATTCGTCATTCGAAAAACACCATTTTTAAATTCTTCGAATAATTATTCGTAATAATTGTTCGAATAATTCGAACGAACATTATCCAAATGAATACCGTAGTATTTATATTACTAGCATTTAACCCGCAACTGCGTTAGCGGCAGGATATAGAATATAGACCAGAGATAAACTTGGTAGATTTTGTGTTGTCTTTGGGTCTGCCTTTTCTTCACTTTGTAGGAGTCATTTTTCCTCATATCTTAAATACAAAGATACTATAAGTAATGATACTAGTTAAAAATAACATCTAACGTTAAATTCATAGGTTTTTCACCCGAATTTGAATTGATGTAGGTTACTAGTTGTGTTGATTTTATTACATTTTTTTTCCTCACTTTTTTTCTGGGTACTTTTAAAGATTTAAAAGGCACCAATTTTGCTCTCATTTATCATATTTCATCATATTTTTATATAGGGACCCGGACAAAAAAAATTGAAGTAATTCGAGGTGGTTGTCAGTTTCAGGACTTATAAATAAATAATAAACATTCTTAATCCCTTTTTAAGTTCGAAATTTTTCGTAATTTTGGAACTAATTAAAAATTAACACCCAAAAATTTAATTTATCTATAATTATAGTAGTTATGTGTATATATTTCACTTGCGAAAATAATTATTTATCAAATGAATAATAAAAATAATTTTTATTTAAAAAATAAAGTTCCATAAAAATATTTAATACAAATTTTAATATATAATAGGAAATCATTCATTATGTCTTTCACCGATGAAAAATCGGTTTCGATTCATGATACATTCATGTGTTCTTTACAATCATTCGAATGAAATGACGTTTCATTGAATTTTCGCATTAACATATGATCTCCAATGACTCATTAATATTAAAATCATATACGATTTACCTAAACTGAATCAGATCATCATCACTTGAACACCTGATTCAATTCTATCTTTGTCATGTAATTGTTTGCACTTAAATGATCAAATTTCAAAAAGTTTGATAAGGAACCGATGAGATTAAAAATACTTTTATTGGTTTAAAAAGTTTTTCACTGCCTAAACGCTAAAATTTTTAAAAAAGTGAAAAAAAAATTAGTGCAAACCTTTTGGGGTGAAAAAAACTATTTAAAATTTGTTCTTATATTTCACAGTTTTAAAGTTTTCTACCAGCTTTTACCCCCAGTTTCGAAATTTCTAAAAATATTGGACGATAGATGTCTACAGTATAATTTCTATCATTATGTCGGGGTTAATAATAAACTTTTTATATATTTTAGTTAAAAAATTACCAAAAAGTGAAATGTTTACATCTTAAATATTAGGATTTTTAAAAAGTACCAAAATAATTGTATGACACTTTATTATTTCTATGTTTATTGATTAAAAATACATTGGGTACAAATTTTTTTTTTGATAGGAGAAGAATGTGATTAAATTTGTTTTCCTACGATTATGGGCTTAAAAGGTATGAATAGTGCCAAAGAGTGTCCTTTTTTATGCCTTAAAAATTCAAATAAAAAAATTACCAAAAAGTAAAATGTTTACATCTTAAATATTAGTATTTTTAAAAAGTACCAAAATAATTGGATGACACTTTGTAATTTCTATGTTTATTGATTAAAAAAAATACATTGGGTTCAAAATAGAACCAAAATAAATTTGTTTACCTCCTAGAAGTTAAACAAAAAAAAATATTTTTTTTTTTTTTTTTGATAGGAGAAGAAGAATGTGATTAAATTTGTTTTCATACGATTATGGGCTTAAAAGGTATGAATTGTACCAAAAAGTATCCTTTTTTATGCCCCAAAACTTCAAATAAAAAAAACACACAAAATAATTATCTCCCCTTTTTATGTATAAACGGATACAGTTTGAATTTTACATTTAAAAAATTGTAATATATATTTATAAGTACAAATTTTATATGTCTTTGTTAATTATTTTAGAAACATTAGCCTTTTTATATTTATAAATTAAAAAAGTACTAAAAGGGTAAATCTTTAAACTCACAAAAAGTACCAATGACTTTTTTTATTACTTTTTGATTTAGTTCTATATTTATTTTTAAACTTTGTTTATTTCTAAGGTACCACTTAGACGTTCGAATTTTAAAAATGTACCTAACATCTGTTTTTGATCCTACATTTGATAGTTTATAAGATTTATAAAATAACAATTTTAACCGCTTTAATCCCCTGTTTAGCCCCAAAGTGTCCAGATTTCTAAAAATGTAGGACGAGATAAGTGTTTAGTACAAATTTCATATTACCAAGTGTGGAGTTTAGTAATAATAAGCTTCTTAGAATTCATTTGAAAAAAGGTACCAAAAAGGAAACTTTTTTTACCCTTCAAATGTTTGAATTTCCATAAGGGATGGTTAATGTTGAAACATTCAATCACTCAGTAACGTAACTTTTGTATATACATATATTAAAATTCAGATCTGCTTATATATTAGTACGAGTCATTCTTTGATTTTTTAATTTATTTTGCAAAACATGCACATTATCAAAACTTTTCTTTTAAAACTCAAACTTCGTTAGAAAATTCTTGTAATCAATTCTATTTTATGTTAATTAATTCTAATTATTGTATAAAACAAAACTAGCTATATTATCTTCTTTTAAAGTCAAAATTAATTTTTAAAATATTCTAACAAATTTTGTTGCCTAGTGTTGCGAAATTTTATTCACAGTGTATATAAAAAACCAATCTTGAAAATTTATAAAATTACATTTAACTAAAAGAACGCACAAGGTAATGGGTAAAACCTTTATTAACTACATATACCAACCAATTTAGTTCATCTCTATAGTAACAGAAATAGGTTAATTTAATTATTTGGCTAAAACAAAACTTTAGCAGTTTATTGACTCTCATATTAAATTTATGCAGCTTAAAGGAAATAAAAATACAATTGTCAATGTTTGTAAGCAGTTAATTAAATTTACGCTTAAAATTACAACATTTTTTTAAACAAATCATTACTATGACATATTTAATTAACAATAAAACAATATTTGTGTTATCATAAATATATCTTGTATGTGTAAAAATTGATTTTGAACATTAAATAACATTAGATAGTAGTAAAAAATACAAAATAAACAATTTCTTTATACTCTTCTTTTAAAATGCAAAAAAAAAAACTGAAAATACTAAATACTAAATAGAACAAAAGAGAAAGAGAGAAAATAATAAAACTAAAAATCCAAAGAGAAATTTGCAAAAAACAATTCTCAGTATTTAATAGTTTAGTTTAAAAAAGAGTACATTATAATAAAGTTTTGTAGATTATAGTTGGTACTCGTATAATAAAATCGAAATAATTGTTTTCAAAATAGAGCACTGAGGCGTATACGTAATGTAATACTAAAACCTTATAGTACATACTCACTCGCATACTAACTATACTTATAATGTCTTATAGTTTTGTAAACATTTTACTCTACATTTTTATGAACCAATAATTACACAATGGGTTAAAGTTGCAAGAATTTAAGTTAGATTATACTTTAAATATAAAATAGAATTTTATCACGAATAGGGATTATTAAATTATTAGGAAGTTAAGTTTTCTAATTGTAATATAAAGGAATAAAAGAAAAATTATATATTGTTATTTATGGTATTGTAAAATGTCTCGTGCAAATTTCACTTAATTCTGTTGGGTTTTTTGCAAATTATATTAAAAAAATCGCATTTTTTAAAGGTTAGTTCAAATTTATAACTTTTTTCGTAATAATTTTAAATAGCATTCTGCATACGATTAACAGTTTGAACGTGACAGTTATAGCTAAATTGAAATTGAATTTCACATGAACATAAAATGTGGTCTTAAATAGTTATTTATCACAGCTACACACAAAATGACAAATTTATATACACCCTATTTCGTTATATGTGCTGGAGAGTATAAAAAGAATCATCCTTTGCTTAAAAGAATATTATTCTTCATTCACTTTGAAGCCTCAACAGAGTTGCCAAATGAGGGATTTCAACTTTCAATAGGGGATTTTCGTAGAATATCAGCATTTATTTATTTATAAAGTTAAGTAATTTTAAATATTTAATTTTTTTATTAATATACAATTTTTGACAAACTTTCTATTTGAAGAAAAATGTCGATAAATGTTATGTATTTTTGTATTTGTAGAAAATATCGGTAAATTTCCAATCTTAAAAAATTTCCAATTAATTTCCTTTTGATAATTTGATAATTTAGGTAATTTTCGTTAAATGTTGTTTTTATAAAAATTTTTGGCAATTTTCTTTTTATAGGAAATTTATTTTAAAAATTATTTTAATTAAATTTTTTTATAGAATATTTCTAATAATAATTAATTAAAAAAAATTAAATTCTATATTTAATGTTATATTAAAATTTGGAGATTTATATTTAAAAATGGGGATTTTTGGGAATATAGAGTTTCAAATTGGGGACAATATTTCCTAATGTCCCCAATTTGAAACTCTATATTCCCAAAAATCCCCATTTTTAAATATAAATCTCTTTTCTGGAGAGCTCAGTGATGCTGATAGTGATTTTTTTATAGAAAATTATTATATATTCTATATATTCTATACATTCTATTATTATATATTATATTTCTAGACAAATTCTATGAATTTAGTTTTAAAGAAAATTTTCCATAAATTTTTTATTTATAAAACATTCATTAATATTTTAGTTACAAAAAATTTATATATTTTTTACATAAAATTATCGATAGTTATTTTTTAGAAAATTTTTGATAAATTTTAGGAAACTGTCGAGAAATTTTGTGTTAGGAAATTTTTTAATACAAGAATTTTTCACAAATTTGGTTTTTAAAAAAAATTTGTTTGAATAAATTTTATTTTCAATAAAAATTTTCTAGAAATATTCAAACGATTCAATCAATTTTATGTTCATAGAAAATTTTTGATAATTTTCTAAGAATATTAGTTAAAATTATGTTGATTATTTTTCGATATACATATTTTCCACAAAAAGAAATAAATGAGTACGACCATAGTATTTAGACCACATTTCTCATAGCATTTAATTTTACCAATTTTCTCCTTTGTTACTATTTTGTAACAAAATAGTTTAATTTTTATTAAAATAAATAAAATAATCAATAAAAATCAGTAAAATTTTGTTACAAAATTAAAAAAAAATGGCAAAATGTAGTATTCTGATGAGCTAAAGAAATTACAGTTTTTAAGGAAGTAAAATTAACTTAAATAAATTTATAAAGGCACACTATAAAAATTATTTGTTTATTCTAAATGATTGATATTAATGTTAACATCAAACTACAACTCTAAAAACTTCAAAACATCTTATGAATTTTGAGAAGGAAACCAGAAAATTAGTATAAAATTCATGTCATAATCAGATGAGCGACAGTATTTATAAAATATGTACACGTAAATTTTTAAAACCAAAAATTGTTGTAATTTTCTTATAAAGATAATGCAAGTTTATGTGATTTAAAATCAAACCACTTTTTTATGTTTGAATCGTATACATTTATTTTAAATAATTTTTTTCACCCACCAACCCATAGTGCAAAAGCTAATTTTTTTTATTCTTTAACACTTAGTACAGTAAATGAAAACACTCAAATACAAAAAATTAAGTGGGAGAATTTGAGTCTAACACTAAATTTTGTAGACAGTGGGTTTTCAAAGGTGTTTGATACGGTGCACTTGCTCGTGTTTATTATTGTCATTCAAAATTAAACAAACTAAAAATAATAAAAAAGAAAGAAAGAAAAAAAACAAAAGACCAGAAAAAAGAAAGAATATTTTATTTATTTGTGTACGATAAACTACAATATATTTTTTATCATTGTGTAGTTTTTCGCTATTCCGTTTGTTTCTTTTTTTACAATATTCTATGCTTTAAAAAAAAAAAATAACAAGAAAAACCTCAAACGCGATATATGCAGGAATATAATTATCAGTTGTTTTTAACAAATTCTCTAAATTAGCAAAGTGCTGCAGTGAAAGAAAAATAAGAAATAATAAAAAATACTAAGAAAAATAAATTAAAATATGTATATTCAAGGATTATTACAATAAACTTGAAAAATTTTAATAATATTTAAATAATTAAATAAAAATAAATATCAATTATAATTAATAATAAAAATATAGAGTTCAATTAAAAAAAGAAATGTTTTATTAAAATTAAAAAAACAAAACACCATGATGAATTATAAAAATCCCTTAACTTTAAATGACTTTAATACGATAAATGTCATTGAATTAAAAAATAAAATTTTGACACTTTCAAATAATGTTTATTAACAAACAAAATGCATACTAATAACAGTAATAATATTACTACTACTATTACTACTAATAATATTAGTTGTAGTACTCATCATACGTTATTTACCCGTTCTCTTAAACGTTCTATTAGTTTCAATTCAGGTAATTACAAAAAGATTTTTATAATTTCATTTTACTTTTAACTATAATTTCCTTTTCTTTTACTCAGAATTTAACATCAATATTTAGTTTATTTTATTTTGTATATATTTTATTATTTTTTTTTAACGTTGTCACATAATAATATTTTTATTAAAATTGTAATGTTGCTGTCACTTATCAATTTGCTTTTTATTTGTTCGTTATATTTAATTAAATTTTATTGCCAAAATTCATAATACAAATACAAATGCGCATTTATATCTTTATTTTTCTATACAAAATAATAACAATAATAAATAAAATAAAATAAAATAAAATAAAATAAAAAGAACATAGAGACGACCTGATTGATGACGTTTTTTTTTTTTTTTTTTTTTGTAAATTGTTTTTGTTTCTTACTGATCTTTATCATATGATTCTTCTGGTCTGTTTGTTGTTTATTTATAAGAACATATTACATTTTTTATAACATTTATAAAGCAAAAAATATCTTTTTATTTACATTAGTTTACTGTGACCAAAACGTACAGTTCGAATTTACACTCATTAATTTTGGTCCGCATTTGACATTTTATAATCATAATATAGTGAAATATTCCTTGTACTATTAATTAATCGATAATTAAGCATTTATGGTATTCATAGAATGTATAATTATATATATATATTTATTTATTTATTTTTGTGGTCAATTATTTAAAATAATATGTTTTTTACCTTTTTCATGTATTCCATCATTGAAATTTCGCGTGTTGTATATAAAGCAATTATTTCTAAAATTAAAAAAAAAAAATATATTGCATTACTGAGTCATTGTCTGTGAGAAGCAATCTCATGTCCAAATTATTAATTTGAGTTAAATGAAATTGTCCCAAATTCCTTGGGATTTTCCGATTGCTATTGAAAAATCAATTAATTTGGTTCAGTAGAAAAATAGCTATAGAATAAAATCTGAATCAAACTCTAACAAATTTAGCTAAATCGTATATGTAGGAAAAAAAATTTAACACAAACTAAACATGTAACAATGTTATACTCATTTTTTTTTTTCTTCCGTGCCATCCTAATTTAAAATGTCACCTTGTAATGTTTCGGATTTTACATTGCTCCTTGAACTATTTGTACAAAATGTCATTGGTTTACATGCTTTTGCTTAAGAAATATCGGTGGAAAAGTATGGACTGGAGTTACCATAAGTTTTCTTTTCTAGTATTTGGCTCATAACTTGTTTGTTTATTAACCATTTTTCAATACCAAACAAATCTTATATAAGAAAAATCTTTGAACCAAATTTCGTTCCCTTATGTCATCCGTCCTGAGCCTTATTCTGCTTTCAACAGTCAGACAAGCGGACATAATTAGATTAACTGAGAATTTTACGAGGACCCATCTGTTTTGATGGAGGATATAACAACAGTTTCTTGCTGTAATGTGTGTGTGCATTCGCTTGAAATTTTATAAAAGAATTTCGCTCTGCTACTGTGAAAAATCACTCGAGATATAACATGTAATAGGTCTTATTGAGAACATTATAAATCTGTTTTAAATATTTCCAATACAATTTCAAAATTTTTAAGTACCTATAAAAATTTGGAAGAAATTTACGCAATATCTTCTATTTCTTATTTGGACGAAAATCATCAAAGCAATATTTTTCTAATATTGCATTTTTATCAGAAAATTAGACAATAAACAACAAAAAATATAAAAAATTAAAAATTTTTTTATTATTTTTATCCTCAAAATGTCGTTTTTTTTCAGTAAAGTGATTATCACCACCGCTATAAATTGATGATATTCCATTGAGATTATCTGGAAGAAATTAATGCAATACTTTTATTATTTTTATTTTTCAGTGACAATTTTGTCAGTTATCGAAAAATTGTTCAAAAATGAAAAAATATTCAAGAAATTTGTCTCTTAGCAAAAAGTAGATATTTTATGTGAGTGTTTCAGTTTTCGTGCTTTATGATGTTAAGATTTATGTGCATTTTGATATTTCTTGTTTTTTGCAAAATGGCTAAAAATTTCATATATTAGCACCGACAACTTATGTACCCTTCCTTCACCTTTTTGTGCTTATATAGGAAAAATCTATTTTACAGAAAATTTTGCAAAAAAAAAAAATATATATATTTTTTCAGTGAAAAATCATGTTTTAATGAAAAAAAATTGTATTGTAAAGACGGGTTTTCACTTTTCATTAAAAAATCTGTGTTTTTAGTGAAAATTTTTTTATAGTCGTTTTTTACTTTTTATTAAAAAAATCTGTTTTCTTAGTGAGAAATCGATTTTTAATGAATATTTATTTGTTGTAAACAATTTATTTCTTAGATAAAAAAATCGGTTTTTATTGAAAAATTGCAAAAAAATTTTAGGAAAAATCGATTTTTTAGTGAAAAATCGGGTAAAATATCGGATTTTTAGTAAAAAATCGGTATATCGGGTTTTTAGGAAAAAAAATATTTTTTTAAGTAAAAAATTAGTTTCTAGTGAAAAAATCGTGTTTTCAATAAAAAAAAATGGGGTTTTTAGTAAAAATCGGATTTTTATTAAAAAATCGTGATTTTAGTTTAAAAAAATGTTTTTTTTTTATGTAAATAAAACGGTTTTCTGGTAAAAACTGGGGTTTCTAAAAGGGCAATTTTTTAGTGAAAAATCTATAAAATAAAAAATTTTTATTAGTGAAAAAAAATTTTTTTTTTTTTTGTTTTTTGACAAAAAATTATTTGTTTAGTAAGAAACTTTTTTTAATTTTTTATCACTATTAGTTTTTTTTCTTTGAAAAAATATTAAAATACGATTTTTTATGAAAAACGATGTTTAAGAGAAAACTGAGTTTTCATAAAAAATCTGTAAATACTTAAATTCATTATCGGGGGGTGATTTATTGAAAAGTAGCTCTAAGATAACAAAAAATGATTTCAACATGTTATTGTTCATTTTTATTTTAATTGTGTAAGATCAAAGATAAAAACGAAATGTCAAACTACTACACTTACTACCAGTTGTGAAGGTCCATTTGTCAAAAGGATCACTCTGAAATACGAAAATTTAATATTAAATATGAAAAATATTTCAAATAGAAAATTACGTTACTAAAACGTATTTAAAGAGTACACAGTATAAATTGCACAAAAAGTATGTATACGAAATAATTTGGTCGCCAACAAAATACTTAGGGTAAGATATCTTTAAGTTAGGAAATATTTTAAATCACAAATATATATTACAAAAAAAAAGTATTATAATTTTAATTTCTTTTTTAAGATCCTATTGTTTTATATACATACTTTAAAAGTAATTGTTTAATAAGAAAGGTTATTGAGCCAATTAAATTTATTACACATATACACGTACGACACGTGTGTTTGTTTAAATATGTTACGTAATTAAAGAAAGTATCTCTGCAATTGCGGCCAGTAAATCACAAGACCTTAGTGATTTTAGTTTGTGGTCATAGTCATATTTGAATAGGTCATTAAGAGAAATACATACATACTTAGGGAAATATTTTATTTGATTTTGTACACCTTTCGACCATTGATTAGTATAATTGCTTGGGACATGTGCACCTATACATTCAAATTTAGGTAAATATCACACACAGAAATTTTACAACTTTCCAAATAAACAACCCTTAAGCAAATAAAATGAGAAAGAAAGATATAGTCGGTCAAGACCGATTATATGACACCCTCGGTAAGGGGACTTATATTACTCATGTGTTCAATTTTACTAAATGTAAAATAAAATATACAAATACAGAGTAATGCGTTGATTCTAACATCTAGATGATTTTATGAATTTTATGGAGATTCCTGGAAGTGGATTTATATGGGAGCTATGGTCAATTGTGGACCGATCTTCATAAAATTTAGTACAATGATTGATACTTATACAGAACTTCTTTGCACCGAAATTCATTAAAATATACTTATTTTTAAGCCATTTTTGAGTGTTTAAACTCTATTTCGGGTGGACATTTGTATGTGAAATGACCTATTCAGTGAAATAATATATCTTGTATCATAAAAATCTCACGTGCCAAATTTAATTGAATTATCTTTAAAATTGCGACCCGTATTTTTACCCCAGCCAGACGGACGGACGGACAGCATTAGATCGATTTAAAAGAGATTCTGAGTCGATTGGTATACTTTAAAGTGGTGTAGAGAAAAAATATTATTACCTGTTAATTTAATAAAAATTAACAGGTAAATTTAAATTTTTTTCATTAATATTATAAAAGGAAATAATTCTATATTTTAAAATATTTTTTTAATTTGCAATTTGTTACTACAAAATTTGCCATCATACTACAACAAACAATGACGTTTTCTATGAAGAAAATGCAAAACATGTTAACATTTATTTGTATATAAATAGAATAAATTTAAATAGATTAAAAATGTTTTTCATGTTTTTCTTTTTTTGATTTAAAGCAAAACATTTGTGTATTTTAATGTTTATTGTTTTTGATTTTATATCATTATTATTTGTCCAACAATTCCCTATACTTTGCATAGCGGATTAATAAAACCATTGTAATTGTATGACAATTCGAACTTATTGATTTTAATAGTTATTCAACGTGTTCTTATTTGCTTTTAGTGGAAATTAAGTATTTCCTGCGTTTTACATTAAATTCACAAAAGTAATGTATGTTGGATTTGTATTAAACAATGTAAATAGAAAATCGATAAAATCGTCTATTTAACTAAATCACTAAATTATCTAAATCGCAAAATATTTAAATATTTTCACTATTTAAAAAAATTTTCAAAAAAAAAAAAAAAGAAAACATTTTGTGGGTAGTTCCTGCACTAAAGATTTTGTAAATCCCTAAATTCTAAATCAATTTTAGATTTTAAAACTGATTTAGAAAGCATCTTTATTAAAATTGTTTATATTGTGTAGTATATTTGAAATAAATGACGAAATATTCATTATGTTACTTTTCTTTTTAAAAATTTCGGAATTGGTGTAATTTTTTAAAATTTTTTTGTTTGAAGCTAAAAATATATTGTATATTGATTTAAATGATGACATCAAAAGATGACATCAATTTTTAAAATCGGTTAAAAATTCAAAAAGTTAGTAAATACTAGCTTAATGCCCCTGTCTTACATGGAATTTAAAAGTTTAATAAAAAATATATTTTGAAATTTGTCTAGCTTTTCTCAGATGTTTCTTTAAAATTCCAGATTTATTGAAAAATTTAAAAAAATATGTATTTTCGCCATTTTTATCAAAATACAGTTAATTTATACCCTATAGTTTTTTCCACCTTAAAATTCATCTATATTTAAAATTTCAATGATATTGGTTAGGTGTGATTGCGTACAAACAAACACACACTTGATTTTATAATATTAATATAGATTTTCTAAAGTTTATCAAAAAAATTCTTGATTCACACAGAAAAAATATAGTTAATTAAACGATTTTTTAAAAATTGAATCTGTTTCAATAACTTTTTTAATTGTATCAATTATTTGAGTGATCAAATTTTTAAATTTCTCTTATTTCTATTAAGAAATGAAGGAAAAAAATAAATTAATTAAATGATTGTGAGTAAATTATTTAATTATGAAAATATTTGAAAGCATTTTAAAACTATGATCAATGATTTAATTGAAATTTTTTAGAAAATAATTTTTTTTCCTGTGCATATATTTTAAAAGAGCATTGTTTTATATTTTATTTGAAGCATACTTTCTAGGGCAAAAATTAAATAAGTATAAAGAGTTTTTATTAAAGATAAAATCTAATAAGTTCTATAGTTTTACTCAATTAAAAAAAAAAAAATCTTGTTACATTTGTAATTATAAAAAAATATATATTTAAATGATATTTATAAATTTAAATGATTGCATCGAAATTTATAATAAAATTCAGTTAAATTAGAAAAATTATGATTTTTTTTCTACTTTTATCAATTTGCCTAGATAAAATTTGTATAATTGAATAGTATAATTCTTATACAATTAAATTCATAGACTTAAATTCTTTATGCTTAACATGAATTGAATTAATTCTATAAAGAATTCATTCCTTAAAGAACTTACAATCAATTAAACAATCCAAAACAATCCAAGCTTATATATATATATATATATATATATATATATATATATATATATATATATATATATATATATATATATATATATATAACCTTGTACACAAAGTACAGGTCGCAATTTTGAGATAATTCAATGAAATTTGGCACAAGAACTTTTATGAAACAAGGACGAAGCCTATTAAAATTGGTTAAGACAGGTTCATTATTTCAGTTAACCCCCATACAAATGTCCTCCCGGAATAGGGGTTTAACGACCATAAATGTCTTAAATATAGCAATATTTTAATGAAATTCGGTGTAAGGAAGTTTTGTATTTTCTTTAATTCCTTTAGTATTACAAATTAACTTAAACAAATTTAATTCATTTTGTAAAACATTAAAAGAATATGCATGCAATCAAAAATAAAATATTAAAATTTGAATGAAAGATAAAAAAATTTTCATTCAATTTGGAAAAGATGATTTTAATTAATTCAATAGCTGAATATAATTAATGATGAATTAATTCAATAAAGAATTAATTCTATTCGAAAAAAAAGACATTGAGTGAAGTTGTAGAATTATGTTTTGGGAATAACATTATGGAATGAGAAACTAGTATTTCTTAATTCAGAGTTAAAATTTAAGGGAATTAAGCTGAGGTTTAATTAATTATTTCGAAGCTCTGAATTGAGTTTTGGTCATAACATAAAACTTGTAGAAATTATCTCGTTTAGACCCTACGTTACGACATTTATTTGCTAGCCAGCATTATAGGTGGCTGAGTCAACCCCCCAATTTTTTTTTAAAGTCACCTCCGCCGTGAAAATTTTGGCTTAACATGACTCAAATATAGCCGCCGATTTTGACCAAACTTTTAGTAATTTTAATGTAAAACCTTTAGTAAATTCATTAAATTCCTTAAATTTAAAACATAAGCAGGTTCGTGCGTAAATACCATGATTTTGGTTCGCGGTGAACCAACATAGCACTCATAAGAAAAGCATTAGTTTGTGTGTGTTATGATGATCGCGAACCAAATTTTTGGTTCGTGAAGAATTTTTTAGATTTCTCGGCTGCATTCGGCAATCATCATCAGAGTTTATTCTTCATAGTTTTTATCAGTGTTGTCAGATTAAGGGATTGGGAATAAATCCCCTTGGGGGATTTCCTTTTGGAAATGGGAATGAAAAAATTGGTTTGGTGATTAGGGGATTTAGTGGGGATGTTTTTTAAAGTTTAGGGATTTTTGCAGTTAATTAAAATCTAAGCGACAAAATGATTATTGTACGGATTGGCTTTGAGGGTAATGTTTGAGCAATTGATGCTTCATTACTGTTACTGAAATTTAATTAAAGCAACGGAACTTAATTAATCATACTTTCATACCTTTGAAGAAGAAATAAAAACGTAATCTTCGGTCTATGCATTAACTTTAAAAATGGTGTAAATTACACTGTGCTAGTCGCAAATTTTAACAAGCTGGGCACCCCACCCCTAAAACTAATTCAAGCACACTGAATTCCATGGTGGCAGCCGTTTTGCGAAGTTAGCGCTCATATTCACAATATTTGGGTTGAAACTTTATTATGGAAGAAACACAAATAATAGAAAATTAAAAATAAAAGGGAATTATTTTTGTAATTTAAACAATAAATATATATACTCCAATTATTCAATAAATTAATTTTTAATCATTGGTAACACTAGTTAACTTACTTGCGGAATTATGTTAATATATTTTTATACCCTACACCACCATAAGTGGGGTATTATGCGTTCATGCTGATGTTTGTAACGCACAGAAAAAATCACCCAACGCCCACTTTAAAATATGCCAATCGAATCAGAGTCACTTTTTAAGTCGATCTAACGATGTCTGTCCCTCTGGCTATACGGTTGGCTGTCCATGTAAACCTTGTGCACAAAGTACAGGTTGCAATTTTGAGATAATTCACTGAAATTTGGCACAAGGACTTTTATGAAACAAGGACGAAGCTTATTGAAATTGGTTAAGACAGGTTCATTATTTCAGTTAGCCCCCATACAAATATCCTCCCGGAATAGGGGTTTAACGATCATAAACGCTTAAATATAGCAATATTTTAATGAAGTTCGGTGTAAGGAAGTTTTGTATAAGTATCAATCTTTGTGCCAAATTTCATGAACACCGGTCCATAGTTGACCTAGGTCCCATATAAAACCCTCTTCCGAAAATCACTTTAACGTGCATAAATTAGCATTAAGTTTATATTCGACACAAATAAGTTTTATATAAGTAAAAATCACAGTGACAAATTTTATGAGGATCGCTCCATAATTTACCATAGCTCCAATATAAATCCACTTCTAGGAATCGCCATAAAATGCAGCCCATCTAGACGTAATATAATATGTATGATTTTTCTGTTACCTAGTGTCTACATTAGGCAAATTTTTATCAAAACAAACGTCAAAATCAGTGCGAATATATATAAAGTAACCTTAGTTAAACAGCTGATTATTATTTTGGTTGTTATAATTGACGAACTGTATATATAAAAAACAATAATGAATACGCCATATTATTGTTTTTGTGCAACTGTTGCCACCTTCCACAAATTCACGTTAAGTTTGCCGCTTGTCTTGATAAAAAATTGTGTAATGTAGACACTATGTTAGAGAGCGTCAAATTCGTTCTCTGAAAGAATTATCTCACGTGTAGATTCAAATATTAGTATTGTATGAAATATTATGAAACTGTTGAGATGAGATTTCTCTACACAACTATCAAAAATACTTATATACGAAAGTTTGTTTGTGTATGTGCATGTGTATTTTGGAAATTACTTAAAAAAACAATGCTTTTTTTAAATTGTTTCCTTTTAATGTTTGTTTTACATTTTAAAAAACCTTTTTTAAAAATTGTGCTAAGAAAGTGCGAATTTCTTAAATAAAAAGGACATGTTTACTCTGTGACTGATTAAAAATAATGATGTCTTATAGGATTTATTAGTATTAGGTGTATTTATTTAAGATTTAACATAATATAAGCAAAATTGTTACTTTCTTCTGCCGGCGTTATCTCATATATTATATCAGCGTTAATCTCAGTTGTAGACCTGGGGTTACACTAACAAAATATAAGCAATTGTTGTTTTTGCAGATGTGCGGTCACTTTATAATTACATTATGCTACGAATGATGGGAATTAAAACAAAATGTGGAAAAATAAACATTTTCATTTTGCAGAACAATATATTTCAACAGTTTTGCCAGAAAATTTTTTCCTTATAACCCAAACCCGAAGCTAAATATCCCCATTTTAAAATGTGAATCCCCAATTTTGTCCCCAAAATGTTTTAATATAAAATTAAGTTTTTTTAAATTGAAAATGTATTAAAAATTAAAAATGTTTTATGAAAAGAAATTTTACGAACATTATTTTTGAAATAAAAAGATTTATTAAAAATTTCTTTAAAAAATTATCCAATATTTCCTGTAATAGAGAATTTATCCAATATTTTTACTCATTAAAAAATAGAAAATTGATTGAAAATTTCTTTAAAAATAAAACTAGTAACAAATTTTTATAAACTAAAAATGTTTATATGTTAAATTCATCGCAATTATCTACAAAATTTAAAACTTATCGAAGTTCTTTTTTAAAAATTAAAAATTATAGAAAATGGAGTAAAATTATTTAGTAAAGAAACCTCAAATTTTACGAAAATCCCCAAATCCTTCACCACGAAAATCTGTCCCAAATGAAAGTTTAAATCAACAGTTTGGGGACAAACCCCCTCATCTGGCAACACTATATTTCAATACAAAAAACAAAACGAACAATCCGTTCGTCATAACTACACTCATTTATAGAAACAAAAATTAATACACTCTTCGTTTTTTCTGCTTATAGTATAGGCAAAATACCCCTAACTAATAAAGTACTATTTATACACAAAATTACTATAGTACGTACGAGGTACGTACAAATCGGCTCACACACAATTTGTTCAGTTTCAGTCTTTGCTATACGGTACTAGAGTCAACAAGTTGAATATAGTGAAAAAGGATGAACTAAAAGAAATCGACGACAATCACGACATTTGTCTCCGATATTAAGAGAACAAAAGAAATACATATATACACACAAATATAATAATGATGATGAAAAAATAAAAACAGAAGTAAATAATAAACGGTAAAAAAATGAAAATATAAATATGTGCGTATGTATGTACATTAATGCTCGTATAAGTACAATAGCGAAGCTTGGCCAATAAAACAAACAAACGAGCGACGAGTACTACTAAATATTAAACCAAAAAAAAAGTTAAATATAGTTTTTGTACATCAGTTTTATTTTTTCTTCCATTTATGATTAGTACTGTATATTATTGTAATGCATTTTAAATTAATAAATAGTGTTTAATTTAAAAGAAGAAGAAATACAAATAAATAATTTATCAAATGTACAAAATACATCTTGCACAATTATTTGGATAAAAAAACTAAAAACGAAATAAATACATTTTTATAATTTAAAATATAATACAAAACTAAAAAGAAATTGCTGAATTATGGTGACTATTTACAAATAACATTTTATTTGAACGCATTTTTTCAAAAGAAGATAAAAAGAATCATGTGAATTTTGTGAAAAAAAAACAATTATAAAGAATTGAAGAAGACAAAAATAAATAGGGGTGAAAATCTTTGCTATAAGAAAATATATATATATATATATATATATATATTCTTGGCATATGAACGCGAAAATAAAACAAAAACAAATATTTTTAGGGTCCCAACGACTTTTAAAATACCTTACATATTTATTTATTTTTAATATTAAAGAAAATATTTTGGTGAATTTAAATAAATATCTAAAGTATTTGTTTTAAATACAAATTCAAATTCATTTAATAATTAAATTCTGCTACAAAATTACACTTTTTTTGTTCATTCGAGGACATTAAGATGTTTTGAAAAAAAAAACCATAGCTTCCGAAATTTAACGTCTATATTAGATTTTCAAATTAATTTAAAAAGAAAAAGAATGTAGCTTTTTAACCAGATTATATTCTTTTATATATAAAATATAAATTTCGTGGCTCTGGTGGTTTTAGTAAAATAATATAATTAAAGCTAAACGAGCCAAAACTAAATATTAATATGGTGTAGTTATTTTTGAATAATGTTTCGAAGAAAATTTCGGTTAAAAGATTTTGCATATAATAGCAACTAATTAAAATTTCAGTTAAAAAAAAAAAAAAAAATCCAAAAATTTAGTAAAATCTTAATCTTTTCATAATTATATCGAAACGATATCATTTCGGTGATAAAGAAGCCCGCGAATGACATTTATAATTCTAAAATGATATTGGCTGCTTTCTAAAATTTTTGAAAATTATGATATTAGTAAAGCTATCCTTGATTTTAAGCAGAGCAATAATTTAGAAATATATTCCAGAATATATACATACACACCTAGACTAGTTGAATATAATATTCCAACTATTTTATCAAAAAAAAAGGTAGTTATATTCAGTTGGCCCGAATCTTTTATACCCTTCACAAAATCTATATTTCATAAATATATAAACATATGGGAATTATCTCTTATCAAAATGTTTGCTTTAATCTGGAAATATACTTGATATTTGTAAAATGTTATTGACATCGGAAATTTTTAACATAGAGTCCCCGAAAACTCTTTAAACATATGTCTTAAGAAGACCGCTCAGACCATCTGAGAATAAAGAAGAAATATGCAAAATTGTAAATTTCCTTTCAATTTTCTACCAACAATTTTTTCCGAAAAAAATATGTATCTAGAATAGGAATTTTTAAACTTGAATTAGCTATTTTAAAATTTTCAGAAATTTTAAGAATTTTTTACTTTTGTGCTCTAAGACACAATTTCAAATATGATATGCCATTTTATTATCTACATTGAAAAGCCTAAAACACAATTATATTTAAGTGATAATATTTTAAGAAAAAACATCTCACATACTCAGATTAACTTGTAAAACTTATTTTTTCACAAAATATATGCCCATATTAAAACAAAATTCAAATGGATACGAACCATAGCTATAATTATTTTTTTATGAATGAAGTTCGACAGTTCCAGTATACCATAGTTCATATATAAAAAATAATCAGCTGGGCGGATGCCATGATTCACTATCCTACATAATTATCGTATTCTATATATGAAAAATCTGACAGAATTCTATTCCACTTAAAAAAATCGCAAGATAATGTGTTGTCGTTGTCACACTATCGCACAAATAAAACACACATTATTGTTTTCTTATTAGCGCTCCACAACTTGCAACTCTTATCGCATAGCAAAAGCTATTTTATGAAAATTTTCAAAAAATGAAAGCAAGTAGAACAGACTTGTCAAAAAATCTTTCACACATATTTATTTCAAATCCATACTATCATACTTTTTGAACATACATACGATTTTTGACAGATCTAACGACTAAATAAGATAGTGAATTATGGCCTTAAGGTATATTCGCCCCGTAACGAGACGTATAATATTTAATTTTTTTATATATGAAGTTTGGCAGTTCTGGTATACCCGAATAAGAACTCTATGTATATTCGAAATAATGACCTGGGCTACCAAAAATATGCAATATATTTTTTCCTTTGCTTCAAATGAATCGATCTATTAGTTATTGATCCGTTTTATATATTTTCAAGAATTTTGGCATCGATTTTTTTTTTTTTAAATTTCATTTAAATACGAATAGTATTAATTCTTTATTGTTAATTCAAAAATGAACGTTGTTTTTAATCTTTTAATCTTCTTTCAAATTAAATTAAGAAAAATTTTCTAAAACTAATTAGATAATTCAATTGATTCTAAAGTCCTTAAGGAATTCTTAATAGAATTTTGTAATTCAATACATATGAAATACATATAAAGAATTTAAGTCTATGAATTAAATTATTATGTAAGGAATGGCTAAGATATCTAATTTAATTCAATTTTTAAAAGTGAATTAAAGAATTAAGTCTTTCGAACCTTTAATTTTAAGAGGAAATGTTTTAATTTATGTTTCACTTTGGAGCATTTAAAATTTAAATAAGTTATAAAATAAAATCGACTAAATTCTAGTTTTTGTTAAATTTAAAAAAATTTTGTTATATTTAAAATAAAAATGTCTTAAAAAATTATTGCAACGTTGTATATGTTTTCATAGAGTATATAAAATCGAAAATATGCATAAAATTCTTAATTTTATTCAATTTTATTTAAAAATTTAATTTTAATATTTGACCAAGATATGTTTAAATATATATGGATAAAATAACTAAGTAATTCTACTTCTAAAACAGATTTAAAAGGAATACCTTAAAACACAAAAATAGTTATTATTTTTTTATATTGGAAACTTTTAGGACTTATGCATTTATGATGCCCTCAAATGAATCTAATAAACTGTAATTTTTCGTGTGATTTTGCACTGTAGCAGAGTGTTATTAGTATTTTAAAAAATTATTATAAAGAATATAAAGACATATTAAATAGCGTCTGAATTTATATTTTATCCAAAATGAATATCTTTTATTTCTAAATAAATTTTGCCGGTTTGCGAATTCAAAATTGTTTTTTCACATTTTTTAAAAAACGTTATTCCTGCATTCAATTTTAAAATGAATTTATTGTTCGTTCCTAAGGTTCCTCTTAATTTTAAAGTGGTAAACATTTGTTACTACTTTAAAACTAAAACTTCAATGACAATAAATTTTTGAAAGATGCTCTTTTCAATTTTTTTAAAGTAATTCAGGAAATCTGGATCAAAAACTAATAAATGTATAAATTCACGAGTGCTTTAACTTTTGAATTTATTTAATAAATCTGCAGATATTGCGAATTCAATTAACGACCCTTCTTATTATTAAGGTTGAAACTATTACACTTTTATCTTAAACGCAATATTATTAAACATCATTACCATCACTCGTCTATGAAATTGAATGCACTGTAGTAGGGTATAACAATGGTACATGTCATAAATTTAACCAAATACTCTACATACACAGCTGAGCTTGCCAATATAAAATAATTTTAAAATAAAAATAACACCACAACATACAAAAGATAAAAACCAAGAGAAAAACATACAAATTTTAAAAGATTTTCACTTCACAATTTCATTTTTGGGTCACCTCGAATAAGAAAAATATTAAAAAAAAGTGAAACAAGAGAAATACATTTCTTATTTTTGTAATATGTGAAGTGATTTTATGCAAATCATCTGTAATAATTTATTTTTTTTTTTTATTCTATTTACTATTAATAAACAATGTTATAACATTATAGATATTTTATAAAATAAATTAAATAACCACACTTAAATTTAAATAAACAAAAAAAGGAAATCTATGGCAAAAATCAAGTGACTTTTAGCAGCTGTTTTAAACAAAAGAATAAATAAATTTAAAAGGAAAGTCATTCCTTTCAATATTTATCCCCCCTCCAAAAAAAAAATCCCTCAACTCAATTTGAATACCTGTCAATAGATTTGAAGAAAAAAAGTTTCTTTAAATCAGTACCTTCTTGTAACGTCCCTTGAATAATCAATCAATCGCTTCTCCCTTTTGTTTGTAAATTCATTTTGTATTGTTTGTTACACTACATGGATGACGAGCTTGAGGATAAAGTTTTCTATCAAACATACGTTTCACACATGAAGGTTTTATCGAAATTTGCTGTGGGCTTTTCGTCCATTAACTCACCCTTAGCCTACATATGGAAATTATGTCGTCTCTATGTTTTGCGACCAGAAGTGATATTCTGCGGTGTTATACTATTCATTTTACTACTTTATTTACAAGCTGTCGATACATGGTCACGTGGATTACTCGGCCGTATACAGGCCACTCTGAGTGGCCGTCAAAAATCGAATCGTTTGAAATTATTGGAGGCATCCGGTCAAGGTGATCATCAATCGTGGGGGGCATTGCGTGCACAGAGTTCTGCATATGCAATACTAGGAAGAAGACCTCGTATGGAAGATCGGTGAGTACATTTTTTAATACTTTTTAATATTAAGAGTTTCATTTGAACACGTGATTTTATTAAATTTTTGTTTTCCTAAGTTAAACTTTTAAAATATCAATATTTTTTATAAAATTAATTAAATTTAAGTTTATAGAGTAAATTAATTGACTAACCAAATGACAGTCCTGACTTTTTTTATATACATTTAAAGAAATTTATTCCTAAACAACATGTTATCAAATAAGTGGAAAAGCAGTAGTTTCTTAGTATATTATATTAAACAACCAGGAAAGGTTACTCCCATATTCAAAAACAAATTTTTAATTTAAATACATTTTAGAGAGAATATTTGAATGAAAAATTTGTTTCAAAAAGCATTTAAAATTTAACAGTTGTTTGTGAATACAGGTGTAATAGTTTATTTAAATTAGGGCAATATGAAAAAGCCGGTGGAGATACAAAATTTCTTAGTGATAAATTTTGAGTTTAAATATTAAATCTGGTTCTAATAAACCTTAATCAACAATAAAATTGAATTAATATATGTAATTGAAAATAAAAAAATAAATGTTTGCACTTATTTCAAGTACAAGAGTTGTTATAACACTTCAACAAAATAAAAGCATTAAATCTAATTTAATTGTAATTTTATTTTTATGTAAAGAGAACAACATCAGAAAAATCAATATAATACTACTATATACTATATTTTAATTTCCCTTAACATTTTAGTTTTACATAAAATTTTTCCATTTACATACGTTTAATAATAGTGATTATTAAATTGGAATAGTTAAATGACAACAAAACCTAGTCTATTTTCTGTGTAAATTTTTAAATATGTGTAAGTTATTAAGTTGATATGACCTGTTAGTACACAATATTGTATGTACTTTAAATCTGCCAACTTTAGCCCTTAATGATAGTTAATATGTGTACTCAAATATGTCATTGACAATTTATCAAAATATAAAGTGATTTCACTTTGCGTAGATTAAATATTTATATTAATAATTTAAATGCTTTATTGCTAGCATATAGATAAATAACAATTAGCTAAACAAATTATGATAAATTTCAATTGGCATTTTACTTTGTCTATTTTTATAATTTTGCCGCAGTTTTTTTTTATTCAGTTACGTTTAAAAGTAAAATCAATTTAGAATTTCTTTTATTATTTTAATAAAGGTAATTTTGTTTAGGGAAATTTATATACATAATGTACTTGATTAGTAGTTAAACTAAAATTAAAGTTCATTAACTTTAAAATATTATAATTTCTCAAAATTATTTAATTTTGTTTATTCTAGTGTAATCTTTTTTTTTTTTTTTTTTTTTTTTTTTGACCAATTGATAACATTTTTATAATTTTGAAAAACTAAAGCAATTTATTAGTTGCTTATTATCAATATTTGCTGATATATATATATATAATATATATATATAATTTTATTAGCAATAATTTGGGCAACGTTTCCAGGCCAACAAAAAAAATAATAATAATAATTTAATAGCTTTTATTTTATTTCTTGTCAAAGGCAGACCAAGGGTTCTTACTTTAGAATATTAAATTAATTTACCTCTTTCGCATCGAACAGTACATTGTTATAATTATTATAATTGTAGATCTTGAAATATACTTTCACCTTGGAAGCTGAAGATTAAATTAAATTTAAAGATATTTCCGATATTTGATTAAATTTTTAGTTAACTATTTTTTATGTTATCATTTTATAAGATTTTTTATATTTTTCAAGGATATAATTACACAATTAGTTTTTGGCTGCCCCAAGAATTTCTCTTCCTGTCACATCGTATAGCTTATAAGTATTTTCTTAAAATGTTTGGAATAGGTTAAAATATAATCACGTTTATATTAATTCAATATGTATTTCGATTTGACTTTATTGATATTATAAATCACTATTATTATATTTGTTTGTTTGGTATTGAAAATGGGCAAAATCTCTTGAACAAAAGCATGTACGACAAAGAAATTTTGTACAAATAATTCAAGGGTCGAGGGTGAAGTTCGGTAATTGTGTTATTTGTTAAAGTATTTAATTAATTAAATTTCTTGGTAAATTTGAAATTTTGCGGAAACTTCAAATCTCTGGCAAAATTTCGAATTGTTGGTGAAATTTCGAATTCTTTATGAAATTTCGACTTTTTGGAGAAATTTGTATTTTTATTTGATAAAATTGTAATTTTTTAGTAAAATTTTGAATTTTCGATTTATTTATTTTTTTTTGAGAAATTTTACATTTTTTGTAAAACTTTGAATTTTTGGTGAAATTTTGAATTTTTTGTGAAATTTCGAATATTCGGTAAAATTTTGAATTTTTGATAAAATTTTCGATTTTTTATGAATTTTGTAATTTTTGTGAATTTTTCATAATTTGGTGTAACATCAATTTTAAAGAAGTACATATTAAACAAAAATTCTTCTCGCAAAAATGTTTGAGTTTGCTCTTTATAAAGTGCAGCATGTAGCATATACATATTCTAAATTAAAAAAAAAAAAAATACCTATTCTAAATTGGGGATATTATCAGAAAAGAACATCTGATCCATTTACACCATTCAAATTTTTTCAGAATAGATCAAAACAGAATAAAAGGCAACATTTTAATCATAAAAGAAAACACTATTAATTATTTTCATATAGGTACATTTTATAACATTAAAGTATATTTACCCTGAAATATATGTATTGTCATAAGTGGGCGTATATGATGATTTATATACGTAGGTATATATTGTTTCTTTCCAATTTATAGAAATTTATTAATATTATATTCATTGAAATGTTTTGGGACAAAACTTTTGGCAGTAGGGAATATGTATACATGCGTCCATATTTTTTTAAACATTAAATATGTAAATATGTATACGTGTATATGCAAGTGATTATAATAGTGGTCTAAGAAAAGAAACTCGATTAATTAGTTTAAAATCCTGATTTCATTATAAAAGTCAAAATATGCAATTGCATCGAAAAAATCGTTTTAGCCTTAAAATTTATTTTCAAACTAAATTAAAATCCATTTACATTTTGTCATATGACAAGTCTTTTACAATTTCTTTTTTTTTTTTTGTCAAATTCGTATCAATTTTTCGTTTTATTAAATTTAATTATATGTCTATGAAAGCTATTTTTTACAAATAAATGTTAAAAAATAGATTACAATAGATAATAGAATTTTTTTTATTTTATATTTAATTTAAAAAAAATGTAATGCTATAGGCTTGTGTATTGTCATACCATATAAAAATAAGCTGGATTATAAATTTGAATTATATGTATGTATGTCGGGAAAGAGCGCCACACAATTTCTTTGAACTTGATGTTTAGAAATAAACAAAGTGCAAAATAATGGGTTGTAATGAATTAGGAAAATACACTACATGTAATGTTGCGTTCAAAATAATTTTTCTGAATTGTTCAGTTCCCCCGATTAAAAATCACGCGTCTAGTACATTAAAAAAAAATTGTTTTCGAAAAAATTTCGATCTATAAGCAAAATATTTGTAAAATATACGAACATTTTTCTAATTTGTTTCTTTTATAAGTAAAATTTTGAAAAATTGATATATAATAATTATGGTCCTTTCAAAGAAGTTTTAAAAATTTTTTCACAAAAATTTACTAAAAAGTAGGGTTCTCTAAATCGACTTTCGAATAATCAAACAATCGACTTTTTGTTGAAAAAGTCGAAATCGACTTTTTGTGCTGAAAATTGTCGAGAAATCGACTTTCTTGTTGCCAGATAATCGAAAAATATGAAAAAGTTTAAAAAAAAGTCAAAAAGTCGAAAATAGTCGGAAAAAGTCGAAAAATTTATTTAATTTAAAGGGAATAGTTTCTTAGAAGTTTTTATTTACCCATTTTCACAACAATGGTTCTGCCATGATTTTATTTTTATTATCTTTTAAACCATCTTCGTAAAATCTTTATGATGATTTTGACGCATTACTATTTTTTTACGTTTAATCTTTATTCAAACGACAGTATTATCATTTTTTTAATATTGTAATTTATTTTTAGGTACCAAGAAAAAATTTAATTTTAAAAGTATTTAATTTGAACTGGAACTCATTTATTTTTAACAATATTTTAATAAGAAACTATGTCTGGTTTTTGATTTATTTACCAATTTCATAACAAACTAACCTCAAAAAAAACATAATATAATATAATAATATAGTGTAAATAAAAAACGTCAAAAACAACCACAAAATTGCGATTCGTCATTATTTTCCTACCCCTCTTGGTTTTTTACACCTCTTGCCAACAAACTCAAACCATCATGATTGTTCAATCATCAATAGAAACAGTATCGTAAAAACTTGTACTTTCATTGCATATATTGTGTGTTATACATAATTGATTTTTATAATTTTTTATAATACAAATCATAACAAATAGTCAAAAGAGGCGAAAAATCTCGAAAATATCGTATAAAATCGAAAAGTCGGCAAAATTCGAAAAGACTATCTCAGAATTGAAGAGTTGAAAAATCGATTATTTAAAAATTGAAAAATGTCGACTTTTTGTTCCAACTATAAAAATTAGGAGTGATAAATTTCGGTTAATTAGACATGTCGATTTTTAATCGGTCGAATTTTACTCGGATTTAGTTGGAACTAAATCTTTCTTTGTATTGGTGCTGTTTTACAGAACCCAACGACGTCAACGGTGACGTCACGGGTTTGGATACAGTTTCGCCAATCATTATCCTGTTCGAAGAACCATAAACAAGTTCAAGTTTCAATCATTAATTTCCAAAGCAGATTTGTGGACTATAATTAGACGCCAGCAACACAATTCATGGTGTCTTCATTTTAGTCTATAAGAAACAATAAAATAAAGGACTTTATTGTAAAAGATACATTTTTTCTTTTTCTACTTAAGTTTAGCAAAAATATTAATTTAAAAAATTATATCAAACGTTATGATAAATTTTAAATACACATTTATCTAAAATAGTGATCATATATACACATATTTTGGCTATAAGTAAATTAAATTTAAAACTGTCATAAATATTTCTTATAATACATGGATTAACTAAAAAATTAGAAAACAAATTTATTATTAGATAAAGGGAAAATTCAAAAATTTGTCATGCTGTTAATAAGTACAACAACAACATCTTTCTTTATAATAAGTAACAATAATCTACTTAAAAAATAATTGAACAAAAAATTTATGCAGTTTAAAATTTTATTTTAAAATATATTATAAAATATAAAAGAAGCTAAAAGTTTAATAAATAGTGTAATAAAAAAAGTTTATTAACTTTTCATCACATTGTATTTATTTATGTATGTCTCTAGTTTGCATTTATATGGCTGTTAAATGCAATAAAAAATAAATTTTATGTGTATTTATCAGCAGCAATTTCATATAGAAAATTTTCAAAAAATGAAAAGAAAATATACAAAACAAACGAATTTTGTAGACTCGCCAACGCTTCAACGCTTCATCCGCACAAAAAGCCAAAATTAACTCTCGTCAAATTGTGGTAAACAAGTAGTTTTTTCGTATTTTTTTTATTTTCAAAAATTGATGTTTTGTTTAATTTTTAATTATTTCACTCATCCGATAATTAAAAAAAAAGAAATTAATACACATCCAAGCATTGTTAGCAGCTATAAAATAAACCATGAATGAAGAAAAATTAAAAGGAAAATACATGAAGTTTTTTTCTAAGAATCGATTATGACGAATTTTAAATACCCTTCCTAACTTCAATACCTTATATATTATAAAGTTTATAATTTATAAAGGTTTTATAGAAATAAATTTCGATAAAAATTTGATTGATTTGATTAAATATTGTATTATGAATAAGGGCTTTAAACATTTGAAAATGGAAATCTATTATTAAGTTAAAATTAAAAATAAAAGTTTTTAGAGATCTTATAATTGTCAAATGTCAAACAAAATATCAATTTGACATATGGAATGTTTATCTAATTGAATAAAATTATTTATCTAATTGAATAAAATTATACTAATGTTCATTTTTATTTTTATTATTAATATAATTTATAACACATTAAAAGAACATTTATTTGGCATTTCCATTAACATATTGAAATTTTTTTCTTTGTTTTTTCTTTCCAGATTTATCATCGAGGAAAATATTAACAATAATACAGGCATTTCATTTTTTGCCGTATTTGATGGTCATGGTGGGGAATTTGCTGCTGATTTTGCCAAAGATATATTGGTTAAAAATATTTATAACAAGGTCATCGAAACAACAAAGTTGTTGAGTGTCCAGAAATTAGAACAGAAACATTTAACGGCTGCCAATGCAGCCGATATTGATAAAGACTATGTAGAATATGATGCTAGTCCATATTTGAAAAGGAAAGCAAGTCGCAAAGACAATAATAGTGATGGTAGTAATAAGGAAAATGAGCCAGTAATTAGAAGACGTGATAGTTTACGAAAGTCAACAAGGTGAGTTATAATATTTAAAAGAAAAATATTTTAATTTTCTGATTGAGAATCAGTATTTGAAAAGTTCTCCTGTAAAAAGCATTTATTTTGCTGAAAACTTTATTTTTTCAAGCTTTAAGTCTAAAATATACATATTTTCTTTTAATTCAAGTTGATTTTAAGTAAAAATTTATATTTTTTTAATTTTAATTCTTATTGGATAAATTTGTTTACCGTACGCTAAAGTAAAATACTAATTTTCGAATAACATAACCTATATGTATATATGTATGCATGTATGTATGTATGTATGTGTTCTTTATGAACTAGACATGTATAATTAATAGGCAAACATATTTTTGTTATCCCTTTTACGCTCATACTATACATACAATTTTAATAAAAAAGTATACCGTTAGAAAGGTATGTTCTCAAACAAAGGAGCTTCTTAAAATATTAAAGTTTAATTTTTAAAAATTATTTTATTTCTCATGTCTTTCAGACAACTCTCTCAATTCAAAGTAATGACATTGTTGTTATTTCTTTACAAAAAGACAGGTAATGATATAACGACATTGAGTTAGAGTATTTTTTCCAATTTTATTTAAGAGGTAGTAAGAGAGGAGTGATAAACAGAATAGAAAAGAGTTTAATACTTTGAATTGCTTTCTTTGTTTTTTGTTATTGATAGTATTGTAGGACATAAATAAATCGAAAAAATGAAAAAATCGCCAAAATAGCATAAATCGCAAAAATGAAAAAAGTTGACAAACGAAAAAACGCTACAATAAAAAAGTCGCCAAAATGAAAAATCGCTAGAACTAAAAAAACGACAAAATAAAAAATCGACATTAAAAAATGTCAAAACGAAGTCTTGGAAACGGAAAAAAGTTCAAAATAAAAAAAAACTAAAAAAAATTGCCAATATAAAAAAATCACCAAAACCAAAAATCGCCAAGTGAAAAAACGCCAAAATGAACAAAATCGCCAAAACGAAAAAATTGCCAATCAAACCAGAATCAATATGAAAAAAATCTCCAAAACAGGAAAGTTATTATTGTTATTTTGTTTTTGTATTTAACTTTTTTTATAAGTTGAGAATCAAGTCAAATGGGCCAAATAGGGCCATATTCTACTCTAAAAAATACATACATTTTTAATAAAAATTATTATTAGAGTTGATCTGGCATCTCTGCCTCGTGTTAATTTTTGTTAAGAAGTGTTAATTGCATTTTTTTAAATAAAATGTTTAGACAAGCATAAGGCCAACAGATTTCAGCTACTTTGCTTTTAAAGAAAAGATTCCTCATAGAATTGTGGATTCTACATACAGTTTTTCAACTGTGTGTGGATTAATTTGCGACAAGTATTCATATAAATGAATGACTATTGGTACGAAGATTTTATTCAGCTCGCTGTCTCTGCACATTGAAGCTTTGAGTGTTCTAAAAGATAAAAAATTTAAATTTTATACGCATGAGTTGAAGGGCGCAAAAAGTTTTAAATTGGTTTTATTTGGCCTACCAAAACTGGATACAAACCTAATCAGCGAAAAATTTGAAAGCTCGCTCAATATAAAACCTGTAAGCATAATGGAGCTAAAAATAAAGAGATCTAGTGTAGATGACGCGTTCTATCTTATCGAGTTTGATCGGCAACATGTTTCAAAAAGAGAGATTATGAAAATTATATATTTTTTGTAATATTTCTGAGTATTGGAGAAAACCTTTAAAGGGCAACAAAGGTCCCTCCGGGACCAGCCTGTGCCAGGTATCACGATTATGCAGTTTTTTCACTCAACAAAGGTAATTGTGATGGTAGTATAATTTATAAGTGCTACAACTGTATAAAAAAAGACCTAAAGAACGTTAGCCATAGAGCTGATGACCCAAATTGCCAAAGTCGACAAGAATATTTAGAGATCCGACATCGGGTAACATCTAGAACTAGGGCGACCAGCAGACTGTCTCGTATTTTAACCAAAACGGTCATGATTTTCCTGAATTGCCAAGACAAGTACCCCAAAATGATGCACGTAACTCCCGCCCTCATTTGTATTCTGAGGTAGCTAAAAGCAGAAGCTACGAAAGGAATAATAACGATTTCATCTCAAACTAAAGACTTATGCAAATATTTTTTGATGTTATCTATGCTTTGCAAAGTTGTCAGAATAAGTACGACAAGGGTATCATACCCATACCCTTCATGGCTTCAACATGCCATATAATTCAACTTGTATTCACAATGTTCTGCATACAAACTGAGTCAGCAGCTTCCAAGCTGGAATATCGATATTCTCCTTTTAAATGAGACTTTTTTGAAATCGTGCTACAAATTTCAATTTGGAGGATATAAAATTTATAGAGAGGATCGACCTACGCATGGCGGAGGAGTTTTAATTGCATGTTAAGCATGTTACCGAAGATCAAAACGAGTACTGCAGAGAGCATTTCAATACAAATTATGATTAATAGAAGACCAATTATGTGAACTGGATTATAAGCTGAAGTAAATAGCTTATAATCCAGTTCACACTTCCAATTTCACGGTTGATTTGGATAAACTTACTTCATTTTCGAGCGATTTTTTATCTTCGGTGATCCACTGCCTTCAATCCAGCTACTACATATACTACCAAAATGATTATACTCGCTTTGGACAAAATATCAACCCTTTGCATCCGTCTACAGTAGACATATTTTTAGCAAACTCATATCTCCTTTTTTCACACCGTGAAATACATCCAAATGTTTTACATTCGGACCATGTATCAATAACTTTTGTTATTTCCGGTCATACTCAAAATATGACATATTCAGTTTTCTTGTATTATCGTGCAGACTGGACGAAAATCAGAAACTGAGTGGAATTAGGAGTCAGAACATTGATTAACCTATTTCTAATTCAGGTAATCTAGATTTTTATTTTAATAAATTAATATCTATAGTTAATGAAGATTTTAAGAAAATCTCTAATGTTAGTAAAATGTTAACTAGTCAGAGAAATAAATACAAAAGTAAATTTCAAAGATGTAGTGAGATAAACTATATAAATGAATATGTATTTTGAAGTTAAATAAACTTATTCATTTCCACCTTAATAAAAACCGAAATGAATCCTGGTCAAAATTTATCTTAAATTTTCGTCCGGGCTCTAAAAAATTTTGGAAAGTAACAAAAGTCCTTAAAAACGGCACTGAAAAAGCTAATTCAAAAGCAGACGTATTTGGTAATTCACACACCATTACTTTAAATATTTATTCACTTATGGACACAGCTATCTCAAGATTTATTCATCTTAATGATATAATTCTTAACAGATTTTCCTTAGAGCTTACCAATTTAGATGAAGTTATAGCCTTCGCTTTAGATATCATTAATATGATTATCCTTAAAAAAATGCCCGATTGAGTTTTTGAAACTCTAAGTGAACTTTTCAACTCTTGTTTAATAGAAGGCTATTTTCCAACGATTTTTAAGAAGGATAAAAGTTATCCCAATTTCTAAGTTAGGAAAGGACCCTAATTACTGTCTAGCTATAGATCAATCATCATTCTAAGTATATTGGATAAAGTATTTGAAAAAATAATTAATAAGAGAATTTCAGACTTTTCTAATCAAAATAATATTATTAACCCTCAACAATTTGGATTCTGCAAGGAACATTCTGCAGTAAATCAACTAAAAAGAATCGTTAATTTTCTTGAAACAAACAAAAGAAATCGTAAGATCTCTGGAGTTATTTTTCTTGAAATTGAAAATGCCTTCGATTCAATATGGCATCAACGTTCATTTGTGGTATCTATAGATAACACGCTATCTTATGATAGACAGATCCCTGCGGGTCTGCCGTAAGGATTGGTATTATCAACTACTTTTTATTCAATATATATTTCCGATTTTACTGTTCGCAAGAAACAAGAAGTAGCTTATTTGCTGTGGTAAGGTGTCAAACATAATCAAAAAAAAAAAAAAAATAAGATAAATTAAAATCTACCCACAAATACTTTGATAAATAGAAGATAATAGTTAATGGTAGTAAAACACAAGCTATTTTTTATTTCCATATAATAGATCACAGAAACGTATTCCTACAAAACATTTATATTCCTGGGGAGTTTTAATTCCTCTGCAGGATATTTGATACTATCGTGAAATTATTATTTTAGATAAAAAATTATCAATTAAACAACATATACAGTATATTTCTTAAAAAGCATTAAAATGCGGCCGTGCACTTTACCCTTAATGAACAGAAGATCTAAACTTAATTTAAAAAACTAGATCCTTATTTACAAAATGTGCATTCGGCCAATTCTGACCAAGTCTGCTTTAATAAAGCTGCTAAAACTTACACAAGAAAATTACAGATAATACAAAATAAAAATCTAAAAATAATTCATAACCTACACCCCTGATATTCTATTGACCTGTATATATGTATACTTTATAGAAACTTTAACCATAAAACGTTTAATTCATTTGCAAGGAAACTGACTCTATCAGTTAATGAAAAATGCAGAACGTCTACATATGAAATAATAAGAAATTTACTAAACAATCACTAAGGCTCTTTTTTACTTAAAGATTAAAAATTGATAGTTGTTTTAAAATTTCTTATAACTTTTAAGTATGAACAAGGATTTTTTGGTAGTTTCCTTATTTAATTATTTAGATGTTAACTGTTGTAATACTTTTAAGTAAATTCTCATAATAATGTAATTCATTTTTTTATAAAGGTTTCAATAAAGTCAATAGTAATAACAAGTGTACAAGTGTATTATACTTCAAAATAAAACAATAAAATATATACAAATTTGAATGTCATATAGGAATCTGAATGTTATTTATATCATTCGTTAAATCGAGCTTCGACTGTATTTAATGTGTCGTTATTACTCTAATAATAATAATAACAATAATAATAATAATAATTATAATTATAATTATAATTATAATTATAATTATAATTATAATAATAATAATAATAATAATAATAATAATTATAATAATAACAATAATAATAATAATAATTATAATAATAATAAAAAATAATAATAATAATAACAATAATAATAATTATAATAATAATAAATAATAATAATAATAATAATAATAATAATAATAATAATAATAATGATAATAATAATATTAATAATAATAATAATAATAATAATAACAACAACAACAACAATAATAATAATAATAATGATATTATTATTAATAATTATAATAATCATTATTATTATTATAATTATTATTATTATTGCTATTATTACATTAAATACAGTCGAAGCTCGATTTAACGAATGATATAAATAACATTCAGATTCCTATATGACATTCAAATTTGTATATATTTTGTTGTTTTATTTTGAAGTATAATACACTTGTACATATGCATCTCCATTGAAATTTTTGATCAAAATTTATTGTTCCATATACAATTAAAAATGTTTAAGATTTAATTTTACAAAATGTTTTTATAAAAACAAAATCTTTTTTGTAAATAAATAAAAACGCAAAAACAATAGTACAATACAAATAATGCGCAGCAAGTTATAATAAATCGCAACGAACTGAAAAAGATTTACAATCTCTGGACATGATGAAAACGAAAAATAAAGAAAGATACAAAAACAATTGAAAAAAACAGACATCGTTAAGTATTTTTTTTTTTTTCTTTTAAACGGAAACGCAATTCATTATGACTTGTGATTAAAAATGAAATATTAAACATACATATTTTTAATTAAATAAATGACGTAAAATTTATTACAACATTTTAATTTATTGATTAATTGTAATTATTAATAAATATTACATTTGTCTAATTCATTATTAATTTATTTCTTTTTTAATTACAGTGTTACCGATGATTGTGCTTCTAAAAAAACGAGTGATAAAGATATTTCTTCGGACGTTTTTACTCTACAATTAAACTCCCTCTTACGTGGTGTAGGTGGTGGTTCTAGTGTTAAGGATAGTTTTTTAAATAACAATAATAATAATAAAGATTTAACGACCAACGATGGCAAGGCACCCCAACAGTTCGATGCCAAATGTTATATTGAAAATGGTAAAATAAATTTTGGTAAATTAATTACTGATGAAGTGCTAGCAGCCGATCATAAATTAGTGGAAGCAGCTAAGAAAACCGTTAGTAGCAATATTTGTTTTAATTTGTATATTTTTAGTTTTAATCTATTTGTATAATTTTAGACCAACATAGCTGGTACCACAGCTTTAATAGCCATTATCCAAGGCAGCCGTTTAATTGTTGCTAATGTAGGTGATTCTCGCGGTGTTATGTGCAACTCTAGAGGTATTGCCATACCGCTGTCTTTCGATCATAAACCACAACAGGTATGTATTTAAAAGAAGTCAAAATTTTGCCAAAAACCAAAATCGTACCATAAATCCGATATTTCTTGAAAAAACATTTTTTTGATATAAAAAAAAACTAAAATTTCAACATAAAAACATTTTTTCTTTTCACTGCGAAGCAATTGTTTCACAAATTTGTCATTAAAATTGAAAAGAAAAATAACTAATTTTTAACAAAAATAATAAACTGAATTAAAAAAATTTCACCATAAAATCTGTTTTTATTTTTTTCTTTTGAACTAAAACCGAATTTTCAAAAACCAATTTCTGTCATTAAAAAAACTGAATTTTCTCTTCAAAACGGATTTTTTTTACCAAAAATCGTATTTAAAAAAATCTATTTTTCACAAAATAGTAAAAACCGATTTTTCTTTAAAAACCTTTTTGTCACTAAAAAAAGATTTTTCATTAAAAATCGACTTCAAAAAAAATCGCTAAAAAGCAACTTTTTATTAAAAAATATTTTTCACTAAAAACCGACTTTTCACCGATTTTTATTAAAAAAAAGATTATTAACTTAAAAAAAAAGATTTTTCACTAAAAACGAAAATTTTTTCACTTAGAACCGACATATATATATATATATATATATATATATATATATATATATATTCACTAAAAAATAGACTCGCTAAAAAGAAACCAATTTTTCACTACAAAACTGATTCTTTATTAAAAACCGATTGATTGTTTAAAAACCATTTCTTCATAAAAAAATAAAAAAATTGTTCGCTTCAAACTAGATTTTTCACCAAATAAAATTATGTTTAATCTTTTCAGGTAAGAGAACGTAAACGGATTCATGATGCTGGTGGCTTTATTGCTTTTAGAGGTGTATGGCGTGTTGCAGGCATACTGGCTACCTCTAGAGCTTTAGGAGACTATCCCTTAAAAGACAAAAATCTAGTCATAGCTAATCCAGATATTTTGTCTTTCGATTTAAATGATCACAAGTAAGCAGTAATTCAACACAAAACTAAAAAACTATTAATCTTAATCTCTTACCCTTCTTTTTTAGGCCATCATTTTTAATTTTGGCTTCCGACGGCCTTTGGGATACATTTACCAACGAAGAAGCATGCAGTTTCATAAAAGAACACATTAGTGAGCCAGATTTTGGTGCCAAATCATTGGCCCTACAATCCTATTATCGTGGTTCTGTTGACAATATTACTGTTTTAGTAATAGCTTTTAAAAATGGGGTCTATCGTATTGGTTCAATAACAAACAACACAGCATCATCCTCAGCCTCATTATCTTATGGCACAGCTTTATCGAATAATGCAAACAAGGAAACAGCTAAATCTGCAGCTTCAGCCATAGCCTCGACCAATTTAAATCGCTCGAACAGTGTTCGTACTAAATAATATACTGCTAAAGCTATTGTCGTCAAGACGTTGAGTCTTTGTTGCACCTATGATAATTTTGTTATTATCTTCTTTTTTTACCCCGCATATTGAAAATTTGAATAACAAAATATAAGATTATGAAAAGAAAAAATAGTGCCCAAAAGCTAAAATCAAATTCATTTATGTAAAATCTAAGCATTTTAATATTTAAGTTAGATTTTGTTTTACAGTAAAACAAACACAAGCGAAAACCCACCACACCAGTAGCCTGCTTCCTATAGAACGCTTTCATATTTATATTAACTCACTGCAACACCAAACAATTTGTTCTCTTTTCTCTTCTTAGCAAAAGTTCTTTTTGTTGTTGTTTTTCTTTAAATAGGCTAGTATATAACTAAAATACAAAATATTGATACATATTTCATTTTTAAATTATTATATTTTTCTTATTTTTCTTCTTCTATTCTATATCTAGATATTTATGTACGTTGTTTTTGTTCATTTTATTGTATAATGAATGTATTTAATTTATTTGAAAAAAACACCACTAAACCTCTTAATGTTTTTTTCTCGTATACATTAGTTTTAAACAAGTCTAGTAAATTTGTTTCTTAAACCAAAAATTAAGAAAATGAAAAAAAATTGTGAAAAAAATTTAATTAACAAAATTTTTACGAAAAAAAAAATTAGATAAATTTCAATTAAAAAGTCTTTAAAAAGAAAAATCCGTTAGCAAAACGAAAATATACTATTTAAATATTATATTTATGGTAAATGTTTTTTATTTAACTAAATTTTTTCAATGTTTGATTATTTTTTTATTGTAAAATTTATATTGATAATTTTGTATGACTATAAACATTGACCACACCTTGAGATACTGAGGTAAGGATTTGTTCCTGATATTTATAAAATGTAAGTTTTACGAAATACAGTATAAACTCGATAACCCGGACCTGACTAATACAGGGGGCTAATTCTCTCATTCGATAGCGAACAAAATGTATCGAAATTTCTAATGATGGCATTCGATAACGAATGATCATTCGAATGCAACCTTGCGAGTTTTTACTCGTAAGCAAAGAAGCATTCGAAATAACGTATTTTTAGCAAACAGAAGAAAAAAAAAAAAGAAAGTTAAAAATTTGTTACTTATTTTAAAAAATATCATAATATTAATAATTTTATTACTTTTAGTTCAAAAATAACAAAAATAAATTTATACACAAAAGGAGATTCTGGCCGACTTTATGGCAGAACATACGGACTTGGCAAAAAGTAGTTTACCGAACAGTTCACAAGGAAAGGTAAAAATTAACCAACTTTGGGAACAGCTTGCCGCAAAACTTAATGCTTCCGGCCCACCAATTAAAGATTCAAGAGTTTGGCGCAAGGTAACATTCAACAAAATATAATCTCTTATTTCTTGTAACGATTTTTTATATACACAACATCTCAAGCAAGAAATTGCAATATTTCGTTCATATCCCCGATATTGATGTGGGATAATGAAGAATTTGACAACAATGATGACACCACTATTCAGTGCAGTTTTCACACCTCAGTAGAAACTGAAGAAACTGAGAAGTAAAAATCAGTGCCGATCTCAAGGAATACACAACTGCCAAAAGGAAGCAGAGGCAAAAGAGACTAAAACAACATTATTTAAAAAAATCTTATGTCCACCGAGCTGTACCAAAGCGAAATGTTAAAGAGATGTGACAAATTAATTGAAATAAAGGAACAGGAGGTCGAACTAATAGACCAAATTTTAGAAATAAAAAAGAAAACCTACAAACTTAAGGAAAGAGAATAAGAGCTTAACACACAAATAAAAGAAATGTTGCCGCCAACTGAATTATTGGTGGAACCATGGTGGAAAGTATCCCCTCAAACTTTAACTGCCCAAGAATATAATTAAATGCTTCCTTTGTGAGCCTAAAACATCTTTTGAATCTAGAAAAACACATACATTAATACATATATATGTATGTCAGAATCAGAAGACGACAAGTAAAAAAACACAATGGGATCCATTATTAATTTAAAATTATATCTTTAAAAAATTTCGCTTTCACTTGTGTTATTTTTTTGCACAACCATATGTTTTTCGTTTACATTTTATTTTATTCAGTGTTGTAATACGTACTTATTTAAGTTTTTTACAACACTGAAGCAATGAATCGATTCGATTCGTATCGAGTACCATCATTACAAAATTTTTCACTGTCGAAATAAATTTCGATTCGAGAATAATTTCGATCACGACTGCCAGAATTAGCCCCCAGATTATTCGGTAATACGAACGGCATTTCTCAACTTATACACTGCAATCCGATTTTTTTTAACTTTATTCAGATTAAAAAAAAGGAATTCCATTTTCAAAAGCTCGAATTATGTGATGAAAAACGAATTCGAACCAAAAACTATGTAAAATCGAATTATATCTTCATTTTGTTCCGTGAAAAATAAAAAGAATTAGGTACCCGTTCAATTTGTTCAAATCGAGTAAATTTTGGTACCCGTTTTAAAACAGAATCTATTTTAGTCTAGAACAAATGTGGTTTAATGTATTCATGGTAGTAAAGATTTATAAATCGTGCAAAACTTGCCGTATGCAATTTTCTTTTCTGGGATGTCAAAGAAAGAAAAACATTGTATTAGCAAAATTTTTATTTCAAAACGAATCGTTTTCCATCACATAACATGTATGATTTTAAATACCAAATTTATAATTTTTTTTTTTTTTTTTTTTTTTTTTGTTGTAAATGTGTATTTTTTTTTTTTTTTTTGTAATTTCTTAACGATTTTTTAATATCTTAGCGATTGTATTGTTAATTTCGGTGTAATTGATAATACTTTTTTTAATTTTAGGATTTTTTTTTTTTTTTTTTTGTAATTTGGTGACTTTGTAATTAGGGCATATTTTTCAATTTAAGTTATTTTTTTTTTTTTAGTATAACCCCATTTTTGGTCATAGAAAATCATTCCAACCGAAAATGGAATTCTTTAGAAAACAAAATTTTTCGAAATAAAATTATATGAAATTGGAATTTTGGTTTATGAAATCTAGTATTCTATGCGCATAATATGCTTTGGTGTTTCATTTTCGAACATCTGGCTATTACAAAATTAGCGGAGTTTGTATTTATGGATGTACTGTGTATAATATGCAGCGCAATGTATAGGTAGCAAGCAATTTTAGAGATAATTCAATGATATTTGACACATAGGACTTATGATACAAGGATGAAGCCTATTGAAATTTGTTGTGATTGGTCCATTATTTCACCTAGCCCCATACAAATGTCTCCCCGGAATAGAGTTTAAACACTCAAAAATATCTTAAAAATAAGAATATACTTTAACGTGCATAAATACCATAGAGTAATTCCATTTCAAATTTAAAAAATTTTGACCCTTGGTTATCTATTATATATGTAAAATTTGGTGTAGAAGAGGATACAGACCGCAGTGATGGATTTATCAACAGGTACTATTATATACCTGCTCATAAATAATTTCATTTGCATCAGCAGTGCAAACTAATCATATTATGCTATGCAATGATGCATTTACATACGTACATATGGTAGATGTTCGTAAATAATAATAACAATCTTCATTGATACTACGTTTAATAAAATTTGTTTTTCTAAAGTTATTTTCTTATTTAAAATGCAAAAAAAAAAGCAGAATTAAAATTTTTCGAACAAAGTAATTTTGTTACATTTTCATAAACCAAATTTGTCGTTTGAAAACGTTTCGTTTTACAAAATGAGGCAAAATTCGAAGAGAATCTGGAATAAAAAACGATTTCGTTCTAATGTGATAGGCATGAAAAACACTTTTTCAACCAACACAATCATTTTATGTTCGAAAATTCGAATTCAAAACCGTTTATTCAAACACAATTTTCCTAATAAACATCGAATTTATCTTTATATTTGTCGATTAAATTGCAAAAATAATTTGCCGCTTTGCAAATTTTTTCCTAAACGCTTTTGAAACAAACTTGAAAAGAATAACAAGTATTTGTAAATAACCAAAACCATGGAAAAAATAATTTCCTTCTTTATCACCCAATTTAAACTAAAAATCCAAGCGGTTTTACACATTTATATAAAAAAAAAAATCCTACTTTATTTTCAAATCATAACTTAAAACTAAAATGAAAATACACATCATCCCTAAAAACCATAAAGGAAGGAAAATGGGCGAAACAAAATCTAAACTAAATATCTAAAAATAAAAGAATATACATTTTTTAAACTTGTTATTTATTTGTTTATATAATAAACAAATCAGCGCTCAAATTGAATACATTTTTTATATGTAAAAATCTTGTTTTAACTACTACATTTTTTTCTTGTTTAATGGTAATGTACGATGGTAGTAGTACGATGCTGTAGAACTTTTGCGCTTAATGAGCAGAAACAGAAACTTGCCATACACGGATGGTGTTGTCGGAGTAACCGGCAAACAAGGTTTGACCATCAGTAGACCAGGCCAAGGACAAGCATTGGGGTTGATCAGCCTTGGAACCGTTGGAAACAATGTCGGGACGGAGTTCTTCGACGGTTTTCTTGCAAGCCAAATCCCAGATCTTGATAGAAGGACCGTAAGCAACGCACAACCAGTAACGGTTGGGAGAGAAGCACAAGGCATTGATGATGTCATTATGTTCCAAAGTGTACAAGTTTTTGCCGTCATTCAAGTCCCACAAGAGAGCCTTGGAGTCCTTGCCACCAGAGGTGCAGAGGGAACCGTCAGGAGAAACGGTGACGGTGTTCAAGTAACCATTGTGGCCGTGGTGGTTGTTCTTCAACTTGCAGTTAGCCAGGTTCCAAACTTTGACGGTACGATCCCAACCGCAAGATACAATGATGGGGTTGGAGTGGTTGGGGGAGAAGCGTACGCAAGAAACCCAATCGGAGTGACCATCTTCTTGGATGGTGAATTTGCATTCTGCCAAAGTGTTCCACAACTTGATGGTCTTGTCACGAGAACCAGAAACGATTTGACGGTTGTCAGCGGAGAAAGCAACAGACAGAACATCCTATTATCGAAAAAAAAAAAAAAACCAAAAATTAGTTTTATGCAACCGAAAAGTTCAATAAAAATAAACTAAACAAAAGAAAAAAAAAAAAATATATATATAATAAAATTTATATTTTTCTTAATTTAAAGACTTACTAGAAACCAACCACTCCTTTTTTTTCAATTCAAGAGTGTTTAATGCGTATGATGAGTGAGACAACATTCCGCATGTCATTTAAAGATGATCAACCAGAAATTCTGCCCCGCATGGGCGACACATTTTTATTTGGCATGGAGCTTTTTTTTCTAATTCAAAACATTTCTAAACTCCTATCAGTTCAACTCCTAACAAGCTCAATGCCCTTTCTATTTTCATATTCTATCAATCAATTAAACCTGTCATTTTCTGACCTATTCATAGTTTTCAATTTAAATTAAAACACAATTCCCCACCTTAGTGTGATCTTCGAAACGGCGAGTAGTTTTGCCGGCAGCCAAATCCCACAAACGTAAGGTCTTATCCCAGGAACCAGACAAAGCGTAGTTACCATCAGAAGACAATACTACATCACTGATAAAGTGGGAGTGACCATACAAGCGTTTTTGGGGGAAACCGTAATTGGTATCTTCATCACGGGTCAACTTCCAGACAATCAAGGTTTTGTCTATAATAAAAACACAAATTGATGAACATTTATTTAAGGATTGTCCAGATCATTAAGAATTCATGTTGCACATATGGCCAGTCTTTGATTTAAACATTTATACTTACCACGAGAAGCAGAGATGATGGTATCGGGATCCTTAGGGTTGGTGGCGATTTGGGTTACCCAGCCATTGTGTCCCAAAAGGGTACCTCGTAATTGCAAAGTTTCAGTCATATTTTACTTTATTATTAGACTGCGGAGCGCAAAAAAGCAGACGTCCAACCTCGAACAGGTCTCGGTGAAAAAGAAGGAAGTTAAAAATACAGGGAAGTAATATGGCGTTTGACAATTCTTGTTAGTACTACTTGCTGGCAGAGGGCGCTAATGACATAAACTTCTTTTTCACTTACAGCCCGTCTAGACGTAACATAATATGTAAAATTTTTCTGTCAGAGAGTGTCAAATTCGCTCTCTGAGAGAATTATTTCACGTGTAGATTCAAATATTAGTATTATAAGATGTATTATGAGACTGTTGTTATGAGATTTCTCTACCCAACCATCTTATAAAATGAACTGTCAAAAAAAAAAAAATACACACACACGGAAGTTTGTTTTTGTTTTTGTAAAATTATTTTCTTTTAATGATTGTTTTACATTTTAAAAAATATTTTTATAAAAAATGTGTTAACAACGCGCGATTTTTTTTAAATAAAAAGTACATGTTTATTCTGTGACTGTTTGAAAACAATGGTATCTTATAGGATTTATTAGAGTACGTGTACCCCTTATTTATTTCTCACATATTATATCAACGTTAATCTCAGTTGTAGACCTGAGGTTACCATAGCTTTGAGTCTATTCACGAAGTTGAGTCTATATTAGACAAATTTCTATATAGTAAAAATTTTGTTTGAATTGCAGATAATTTTTTATTTCTTTCAATTATAGGGATAAACGTATGTCATAATAAACCATGTAAAAAGTACCAACAATAATAAGAATGGTGTCTTTTGCTTAGCAACGTCAAGACAAAGTTGTCAGAGCTCGAGCGTTAACGATTTTGTTTTAACGTTGCAATAGTACTGTCAAAGGCAGTCTACATTGATAAAAATTTGTCTAATATAGACTCGACATAGTGTAGTAAGAAACTGTCAAATTGTTTTTGTTATATTTTTTTCGGCGTTTATTTACTCTTCTTCTAATTCATTTTCTCATTTTTTGTTCATAATAGAGTTCATCAAATCGACTTTCGAATAATCGAACAATCGATTTTTTTGTCGAAAAGTCGAAGTCGACTTTTTGGTTAGAAATTGTAGAGAAATCAACTTTCTTGTTTCCAGATAGTCGAAAAAATAAAAAATAGTCGAAAAATCGAAAATAGTTGGAAACTCGGAAAAAGTCGGAAATAGTCGAAAAATGTACTTTATTTAAAAGGAATAGTTTATTACCAGTTTTTATTTAAACTACATCATCTAACTGTTAGAAATAGCACAGCAAAATCATATTTTTGTGTGTAACCAGCAGTTTCCTTGCATAGTTTGTATGTTAATTAATCAATATATTTGATAGCATTGTATATATTTTATATATATTTTTTAGTTTTTTTTTTTAAGATAAATAACAAAAAATTTGTCAAAGGCAAAAAATCTGGAAAATGTACAAAATCGAAAAAAGTCGATAATATGGAAAAAATCGAAATGTCTGAAAAGGTCGAAAAGTCTGAAAAAGTCGTAAATAGTCGAAAAGTCGGGAAAAGTCGTCTATTCCAAAATTGAAAAAAGTCGAAAAATCGACAATGTATTTGTAGATGTGTGGTCACTTCATAATTACATTATGTTACGTACACTGAATTTACCTAGTGTCTACATTAGGCAAATTTTTATCAAAACAAACGTCAAAATCAGTGCGAATATATACAAGGTAACCTTAGTTAAATAGCTGATTATTATTTTGGTTGTTACCGCCATATTGTTGTTTTTGTGCAACTGCTGCCACCTTCCACAAATTCGGGTTAAGGTTAACGTTTGTCTTAATAAAAAATTCTCTAATGTTGACACTATGTTAGATTAAGGCAGATTTAACAAGGTAATATCATTAGCTCAGCTGATTATTTATTTTTATTTGTTAAACTGTCAAACTCTATATAAAATTATAAATTGTTGAACGTCAAAACTCCATATACAAAAAAATTATTTAAGAAATCCTCTCCGAAATGATGTTACCTTGTTAAATCTGGCTTGATTTATATGTTGCCAAAGGCTACGCTGCACTGATGTATGGAGCATCGTATGATGCGACAGCAAACAGAATAAATAAAATCAGAAAATACAATTCTACCATAAACAAATTCTGGCTATTTTTAGAAAATATATAATATATAGAATTTTAAAAAGTAAGAGTTTATTTTAAGAACAAATACCGGAAGTAAAAAAGTTAAGTGTATAGTATAAATTCCAATAGTATCTAGCTACTCAGTGGCCAAGGGATCACATCAATTACCAATCATGTTATCATGGATAGCAATTGCCACTTAACTAATCATATTGAAGAAGAAAAAAAAGATAACAAAAATGTATTACCGACTCATTGTAACCAGTAAAATAATTGTAAAGATATGCCACTTGGCGTTCGTGGAAATGGCAGGATATTTTTTTGATGAGTGACGAGGGTACCTCCCGTTAATTGCAAAGAAATCTCACTAATGCCTCCAAAAAGCTGCTAATAATATTACTACAATCTGCCACTCCAATGTACAATCGCTGGAACTGTTAATGCAGTGGAAAAAGCTAGATTTTGATTTTAAACCCTTGCTAGCTGCTTTTCCATCATGGAAGAATTAAACATGATATGGGTGCATAATTAAAATAATTTATTTAGGTTAATATTAAATCTGTTCACATTTTTTCGAAGTTTTAGGCACAAGCTATAAAAACGTTATAAGTAAAAAAAAATATTTTGAAATAAAATTATTTTATTAAGTTTAAGCAGATTTTTTAAGACTTTATGAGAACAAGATTTTTATAAAAAATGATATATCATTTATCAAAAACGTTTTTAATTTCCTTAAATAAAGAAATAGTGAACAAAAATATTAAATTTCGAATAAAGTTATGTACTATTTTAAACAATTTTCTTCAACAGCTATTGTCCAGTCCTTGAAAAAGTTTCAAATGTAATATAATGTTCACACATATTGGTTTTATACTTGTTTTTTGAAAAACTCAATATTGAGTTTTTTCCTTTTGGACTGTTTTTCACAAATTTTTGATTTAAATAAAAATTTCACACACAAACACTTTCCAATTCGAAAACTAAAATTTTTAAACAAATAAAATTTATAAAAAAATATAAATTTCATTCATAATTTTTAATTTCAATTGATTTTAAATTGATATTAAAATAAACACAACTGATTAAAAATGTTTTCGAAGAAGATACCTAACACCCTATGTAATATTAATACATATTTTAGGTAAAACGTCTTGTAGAAAATAACAATTTTATTTTATCGATCATATTCTGCTCCCACTGTAAAATAATTTAATAAATGCATTTGGTACTACTTTTGTCTGTCTCATCGCTACGAGCTGGCAGCAATGGCAGTGTCTTAAACTTGGTATCACTTTTTAGGCATAGTCCGCATTCGACTAGACAGCATTTTAATTTGTCATCGTATAAAAATTTTGTCTTTTCATCAGTCCAAAAATTAGAACGGATAGAGTTAATTTTAGTAATAATACGAAAACGATTTATTTATAATAATTCTATAATAATTTGAATTAATAGCAAGAATAATTAATCAATTAAGAAATTAAAAATTTATCGAAACGAAAATTAAGAGAAACAACATATAAAATATTTTGTACAATAAACAAGTATTCAGCATTTGCACATAAGTTAAAAAGAGATAACAAGCATTAACATATTAATATAGCATTACTATTTGAATTGCTATAAGAAAAAAATAGTAAAGCATTCAGTCGTTCGTCGTTTTTTCACTCGCTAGTATCGTTTTTAAAGACATTTATCGTGTTTTTTATATTCATTAAACTAATTTTAGACGTTGTTGCTGAAATTTGCATTTTTCCAATTTTCTTATCGAAAATTTTTTGCAAATTTCTTTACAACGCCCATAGATAAAACGAACGGGATAAAAGAAATAAAATTGCATACAATTGAAAGAAAAACTTAAATCGGACTTATACTCCCAATTTTTTGTGGATTATATAAATTTTTTTTCGCCCCTCTGTGTTAAAAAAAGCCGTCAAAATTGAATCGACAAAGATTGACGAGACTTTTTCCTCTACTTCAACTGCAATGGAGGATAAAGCAACATCAAAAGATCTGGATCAATGGATTGAACAATTGAACGAATGTAATCAATTGACAGAAGCACAAGTTAGAACTTTGTGCGAAAAGGTATGTATACATAGCAGCAGAAATAAAAGTTTTATAAAAATTGAAAAACAATGAAAAAGGTTTAATAAAATTATTTTATCACATGTAAAAAAGTTGGTGCAGAAAAAAAGTGAAGAAAATTTTTTTGTGAACTTTTTTGCACATATTGAGTGTTTGCGTTGTAAATATATCGTACTCTTTCCGACGTGTTATCTTGTTATAGGTGAAGTTTATGAGTGCATGTTAGTGTCATCTTTGTTTTGGTTTGTGTTTTTTTTTTTTTTTTGGTTAATCAGTCAGCCATTTTCCATTAATACTCTCGCTGTTTTGTAATTTGAAAAATTGTACAATGTTTTGGTAAATTCGCATAAGAAAAACAGAGAAAGCAATATGTGAAATTTAGAAAATAAACTATTGTGTGTTTATGTTTGCTATTTCTCCTGTTTAACGCTCTCTGACAATGAGAGAAAAGTTAACGAAAGTATGTTAATTTTTATATGATGCGTTCATTTTTATTTAAAAATATATTATAAAAAAAATAAATAATAAAGTTTATTCATGTTTTTTTCTTAATTTGTGTTTATTATTAATATTTTTTAAAAAGTGAATTGGTTGTAAATTATTTGTTGTTTTCTTTTTTAAAAGTAGTTGAAATTTTACTATTTTTCTAATTTGTTAAAAAAAAATTAAGGTTATGTTTTTGAGTAGCCATTTTTGAAACAAAAAAATTCAGTTCATTTCAATAATGTTTATAAATGTAATAAAAGTAGGGAACTATTTAAAATCCTTTGTAAATTTTCATCAAATATTGCAACTATTTTTTTTTACTTGTAGGGTATGTAACGAAATCTGTATTTCTTTTCGTGCAGTCTCTCCATTTTCAATCTTTTCTTCCAAACAACCTTCAGGTCGTTTTCTGCTCTGTGTTTTATTCTTATTAATCTTGCAGTTTTAATTAAACTGGTTCTGGTAGTTGCTTTTGTTAATTATGAATTACCTTTAGACCGGTTTTGCGTGAATTTGTTTTTTCTGCTGTTGAGAATTTAAAAATTCTTACTTGCTGCAGCTTCTTTCTTTTTGGTAAAAATGGCATCATCTTTCTTGTTGTGTATTATTTTTTTATGTCCTATATTATACAGACAAACTATAATTTTTTTCTTTAGTGGAGTTTAAATAAAAAAAACCTGTTTGTAAAATATTTCAGGTATTGAAATTCTGCAAAACTATCTCGTCATCATTTATGCTATATATTTTATTTTGTAACTTTGGAAAAATGTTTTAGTGTTCATTTAGAAGGCAGTTTGATCTTAAATTGAGAATTATTTGAAACCAAAATCTTTCTGAAATTCAAACATTTGCACAGTGTATGATTCAGAAAATAAATGGCAGCAGTTTCCAAACGGATAGTCTGATTTTATATGGTGGTAAAGGGAAGTTTAAGTTTTGAACTATATAGACATAAGTAAATGTTTCTAAGAAATGGAAAGACATTTGGACCTATAGCTAAAAGCCAATCCACGTCAAAAAGTTATATTTATACCCTACACCACCGTAGGTAGTTGGGGTATTATGCATTTGTGCTGATGTTTGTAACGCATATTAAAAGTTATCCAACACCAATCGACTCAGAATCACTTTTTAAATCGATCTAACGATGTTCGTTTGACTGGCTGGACGGCTGGCTAGCTGTCCATGTAAACCTTATGCACAAAGTACGGGTCGCAATTTTAAAGATAATTAAATTAAATTTGGGACTTCTATGATACATTGAAATTGGTTTTGATCGGTACATTATTTCACTTAGCCCTAGCAATTTTTATGAAGATCGGTCCACAATTAACCATAGCTCTCATATAAAACCCTCTTCTGAAAATCCCTTTAACGTGTATAAATCCGATACGAATGTTAGTATCAAGTTAATATTCGACTTAAATAAGTTTTATGTAAGTAGAAACAAGATTGCCAAATTTTATGAGAATCGGTCCATAATTTACCATTGCTCCCATATAAACCCACTTCCAGAATCGCCCTAAAGTGCATCAAATCATCTAAATGTTAGTATCTAAGCATTATTCTGTACATTTTATTTTACATTTAGTAAAATTGGCCACAGGAGAAATATGTCTCCTTTCTTAATTTTTATGTTCGTACTATAACTTTCTTTCTCATTTAATTTTAAAAAAAATATATAAATATTTATAACCATACTATTAAATGGGTATAATTTTTAGGATAAAAATCATCTACATATTTACATTTTTTTTCAATTTTATTTATATATTTATAATATTAATAGATTTATAACCTTGTTTTTTATAAAGGGATTAGCAAACTGTATTTCCTTTTCTACTTTAACATTTCAATTTGGAGATAATATTTATATTTTTGATTTAATATTATTTAGTTTGGAGGAAAAATTTTTAGTAAAAACCCTTTTTTAATTTTACTTTAACGCTAGGAGCAGAATGGCGTCGTAGGACCGTACTACGATTGTACTTGCGTTTTATTTATTTTTTTTTGTTTAAAATTAATATTGGAAAAACTAAAGAAATTATGCAATTTTCTTTATTTATTTTGTTTGAATTTTCTTTTCAAATATTAAAAAATTTAAATTCAAATTCAAAAATAATTTCATTGTTTTTTTCTTATTCTCGTTTTTAAAATGACAAATACGATCGTACTTTTCATAAAAACTTTAATCCTTCAAAAGTTTTAAAATATATTTCGCTTGCCAAAATATCGAATTTAAACAAGATATTTCTGTAGATATGATGCAATTTTTGTGTTTCTTAAAAATCTATAAATCTAAAAGGGTCAAAATTTTCTTTATTTTTAAAGAAACACACATAGTTTTTTAGGTGGAATGGAAATACAGTTATAATTACATCCTGACCCAAAATAATTTTTGGAATTGCGCGGTTAAAAATTAACATATTGAAGTTGCACTGCGATGCCGTGTGTCACGTATCCGGTCAGATTGAGTACAGTTGAATATTGTTTTAGGTTAAATAAAGCACTAATTTTTTTGAGTTTAGATTAAAATCTACCTATTTAGATAAAAGTTATGAAATGTTTCTGATATAAACTCAGATATAAAAAACTGTACCTATATTAAACATGCTTCTCGGTATGCACTACTATTTTTCTTGGTCTGTAATATCAATAAATGTTTTCAAAAATTTGTGTGCGGACTATATTAAATTTTAGAGATTTCATAATCTATTTAAATAAAAAAATATCCATTTTTGTAGCTCTTTATCATATAATTTTTAATCATAACGTACCGAAATCCTTTTACATATTCAGAAGTCATAATTTTATGAATTGTGCTTCCGAAAATAATTTATAGCCTTTAAATAAAAAAATGTTCTATAATTTTTAGCATGACACTAGATTACTTTCCGTATTTTAATTCCAAAAAAAATTATCAAAAAAAAAAGAAAGGAAAATATTGCTGTACATATTTTGACTATAAGCCTGCCATTAACTTAAAAATCCCAACAAATTTTAAAAATTTAATACGTTTTTAACATTTGGAAATTTTGTTGCTTTTGTTGTTTTTTGTAAGAACAAATAAAATTGCATCTTCAATAACAAAATTTTTTGTTAATACTCAATTATGTTAACAATTTTATGAAATAGGGTAACGCTTATATTCTGCACAATACTGTATATACCAAATTTTTGTAAATCATTTAAAGTTTAAATCATATAAATGTCAAATGTGTAAAATTTATCATAAACATAATATTTTACAAAACTAAATTCTTTTTGAAATTAAAATTTTATTGCATTATATTTAAAAAATGAGAAGGTCTTGTAGATTTGTTTCGGTAATTTGACATTTAGATCATTAATGAAAATAATAATTGCGGAATATATTTTAAATAAGTTTTAACATATATTGTATGTAAAAAAACCGTAGTATTACATATGTATATTATAAAAAATACATTAAAAACCATGATATAAATATAAGGAGGTAGTTCTACTTCGCTCTCAGAAATTTTTTTTTTTTGACAATCCAATTATTTGATATTTGTTCTTTAGTAAATAAACAAAAAAGTGTAATTTATACTTGTATATTGCAAATTAACACTTTTTTGCATATAGGGTATTAAAATATCCGTTTAATAAATAATTTTGAACTAAAAATATCTTTTTTTATTCAATGGTTTAAAAATATACTATTTGTCATAAATGATTGCATGAGACTTTTTCTATGAAATATAAATTTAATATTACATTTATATCGATATATTTCATTGATAGAATTAATTTTATGAACAAACTCAGAAAAAAATAATTGAATATTAGATATTGCAATTTAACAGATTAATAAATTGGTTCGTTTCGAATATAATTTAATAGATTTGAAGGCAATCTCAAATGATTTACATCTTATTCGGTTTACAAATAAAAGATATAAATATTTATATGACGAAACTTTGAATCTTTATATCTCTTAAATTAAAAGTTGCTTAGCCAAAATGTGTATATCACTAGCCTTATAACAATTTAATTATTATTATTTTCATTATTGGCTTTGTTTAGCCATATAAACCCCTTTGGGCTCTGTTATGTAAATGAAGAATTGATAAAAAAAGCTTTACTAAAAGACAATTTGTCAAGATTGGATATATACATATAATTTTGAATATTTTTAATAATTTTCTAAATGTACCTGAACATAAAAAAGTACCCACAAACTTGGATTTTTTTTTTTTTTTTTAATTTGTACGGTAGCACGATTTGAGAGAATAAAATTAGTTATCATGGCGGACAAATGAGCGAGCGGCGCTACTTTGTTATTTTTATATCATGATAAAAACTATAATAATGATCAGGAAAACGGAAACATTTCAATAAACAAAAAAAAAAAAAAAAAAAAAAAAAACAGAAAAAAAAGAAAAAAAGAATACAAATTCATATGTTTTTGTAAGAAAAAAAAAAAAAAAATAAAATAAAGTAAAACAAAATTCTATATATATATATAAATTTATCAAAATAAATATTCTAAACTTTTGCACTGTTTGCTTGCTGACGTATTTGTTTAAAATATACTTAAAAATACAGATACTAATATGCTTATACTTGTCTATGTCTGTTTATATATTATGTTTATAATTCAAAAAACAGACAAAAAATTTAGTCATTCAAGATAGTGAGTGAATTGAGGTCCTAATTTTTCTTTTTATAAAAATAAACATTTTACCTAAAATTAGAATCGAAACAAAAACAATAATTATTAAAATATTTGATAGGATCTGTTTTTTCAAATTTTAGAACAAAACAGAAGATATTTTCATATGTAACATAATTCTTTAAGTTTTCTTCAACAGCCTATGCATGAATCAGTTGTTTCTTTTAATATTATCTGGTACCATCATCATTGGGGCTGCTATTGTGATGTCTGCTAAAAAAAGGGAAATATTCTTTAATGTTCATTTTCTTTCCTTAACCAAATGTATAACTTTTTGTTTACTCTTTATTTTAATTTTTTAGTAAACAAATATAAGTCTTCTTTGTCGGATTTATTAATTATTTTTATATATTTTTCTTAGCTATGGTTTAGTCACTTTAATATGTTTTAATTCTATAAGAAATGGAAAGATTTTAGGAAAAATGTTTAACTTAACAAATTTATTTTAGTTAAATTTCTTTCTAAATTGAGAGTATAAGAATAAATTGTTCATAGGTATAAACATAGGTATTTATTTCTTTATTTTACACCTCTATGTTCTTTTAAATTAGCTTGCAGAAAATAGCTGGAAAAGAGCGTAAATACATTTTTAAATTAACTAAATATAACACAGTTACACTCCAGCGGAAATTAGCGGACTAAAAATAAAACTACAAATTATGAGCAAAGTCCATTATAATAGCTTTTTATTTTAAATCAGCTATACCTAACATAAAGTAAATGTTTTTTTTTTAATTCTTTCCATGTTTATTCATTAATATTTATCTTTTTTGCTTAAAAAGTTTTATGTTGAAAAAGTAATCTTTTTGAAAACTAATTTGCAATATATATATATATATCTTGTAATAATTTTTTGAAGATACTTTTGTAATACAATCATAATTTATAACATTGTTAAAATATTATAACTTGAATACCTTTAAACGTAATTTAAAACTTTAAATAGCATAAAGATTCTATTATTTGTTATTTTGTGGGGTATTTAAAATTTTTTTGTTTATACTTATTTTTTTCTATTATTTTAATTCATGTTTTGATAACTTGTGAAAATTATAATAAAAATGTTTTATGGTTGTGTGTATTGCTATTATTTTTATTTTATTTGTTTTTATATATTATGTCTATTATCAGTTTATTCTTTTAGTATATTTTTTTCAACTATTATTGTGTATTTTTTTTTTTTTTTTGTTATTTATCTTTATTAATTTATCGTTAAGGCGACAAACATACTCGAGTGTTACGTTGTTGGTGAGAATTGCGATTTTTAATTTATAAACTTAATATATATATATATATATATATATATATATATATATATATATAAAATATATAAAAAATATATAAAATAAAAAAAAAACATATAAAAATAACTTTTATTTTTAAATATTACCAATTTTTTATTTATTTATATAATATTAAATATAATAATAAATAAAGTACCAATTTTCCAAATAAGTTACAGTTTTTAAAATAAATACCAACATTCAAAATAAGTGCCAATATTTAAGAAAAGCACACGTTAAAAAATTAAAATTTTTAAAATAATTAACATTTTCCACGAAAAGTACCAGTTAAAAAATATATATAATATATATAATAAATATTCAAAACGATCTATCTATTAAATATATGGGTGGACCAATCCTAGTGGATTGTAATGATGCCGATCATGTTTGGCTCACTGACGGTTACAAAGATACAGACGGCCCAATTTCCAAGCAGCTTTTGCTATGGCCAAACATACATCGATTATCCAGGCAAAAATTTACTCCATCTTTTTGGGCGGAACACAGTGGGGCCGATCGCAAAAATTTTGGTAATAAATCTATATCTCCTAAACTAATGAACCGATCGAATTAAAATATATAGCAGTTATAGAGGAGGACCTAAGGTTTGCAGTCACCTTGTAATAATACGAGATAATCTAGAGGGTCCCAAAGTTGACCACCTCGAATATAAAAATATTCCAAAAATAACATACAAGTTAACTCCGATTTCAAAGATTAAAAAACCTTTTAAGAGAACTTGTTTAGATGAAGAAAAAATGCTTACCCATCTGTGATATCTATTATGGTTAAAAATATATTTGTGTTTTATTTTTTTGGTTTTTCTCAAATAATTTCAGTAATATAGAAGATAAAATTTTCTTAAAATATCATAAAATTCCCAATCAAATTAATTAAAATTTTATTTTTATTTTAAAAATTCTATTTACTTTGTTAAACTTGCCAACAATAAAAAACAATAGAGAGTGTGCTAAAAATTCATCGTACATTTAAAAACTAAAGGTGCCTATAACTTCCCATTCCAATTTTAATTGACAAATAAAGAAAACAATTTAAATTAATAGAAAATACAAAGACGTGCTAATACTTTACCAAAAAGTGAAATGGATTGGGAAATTTTTGTGAGAAAGTACTAACGATGTAACCAACAAAATAAATACTTGTAATTACAAATTAAATTACTATTAAAAAAGAAATGTATATTCGGTGATGACCGACTATATGGTATTCTACACTATATTATATGTAACTTAAAGTAACACATACTTGAGAGAGAGCATTATATGGGCGCTATTTTATTAACGTACGAACATTTATGTGAGATTTAAGTATTTTTAACTGATTTTCAGGAGAAGGCCCTATATAGAAGCTACAATTAATTTTAAAGCGTTCTTTTTGAAACTGAATGTCATATTTTATGTAGGTATATACAAATTTTTTATACAATATTTTACGATTAAAAATGTTTTATTTGTGCAGAATTCTGTAGAAATAATAATAAATAAATAATATGTATTTAAGATATTTGAGCTTCAAAATATTACTCCAAAAGAATATTTATTTGGGAACTGGGTGAAATAATGAACCAATTTCGATCAGCTAAGGAGATTCTTAATCGATTGGTATATTGTAGGGGGCTCCCCAATATTGTGAAGTGGCGAATAAAAAATGTACCTTGTTTAGTTATTAAAACTCTGCAAGACAACATAATTAAATAATAAAAATTTAAAAATTGCACCACATTATTTTACAAATAACTGCAATAAAATTGTTTTATCAATCCCGATGTATTTTCAATTGAACCACAATTTTGTACATAATTTTTAAATTAACTTATTAATTTAATATATGTGAGTACTTTGGTACATGAACGATTGATATTGAATCTTTTCGGTAAATTCCCAGTTAAATATCTTTTACTTTAAATCTTTCGATTTTGGAATTCATATTACGAAATGAGATTTGCTAAGTCCCTATTAAAATAACTAATATTTGCATTCTTTTTCTGTGAACACATAATTATAAAAGTCAACCTTATTTTCTATTACAGCTCGACCCAGCTGTTTCGTAATTCTTCATTTATTACAATCTGGTTTGCTTTCGACATCACATCATAAGGACGTGAGAATTATTAAATTTTTATTATTAAATTGTATATCGCAACCCCCTACAAAATTGGATAAGGCACCACATTTTGATAAACATTGTTCTAAATAGTAAAATTTTAAATACTTTTTTCTCCTAAATACTAACTAAAATTTATGATTATATAACTTAGAATTTTTAAAATTTTGTTTTTTCCCCAATTTGGTTATTTTTTCCTAAATTTTGGTTAGGAAAAATTTTTTGACGTGGCAATACTGTTCCCAATACATTCCAAAATAATGTATTGAAATGTTTTTGAATTATCACAAAGCACCATGTCTCTTGGGGAAGACATAGTTCTTCCAAATTAGGTATAGACATAATAATTGGATTCATTCGTAACGAACTTAAAGGCCTTACAAAAGATCTATGGTTAATAGTGTTAATCAATAAAGTATTTCGTTTACGATTTTAGTATTTTGGATATCGATTGTCTTGATTTTGTGCTCTTTATAATTATTTGTATCTAAACATCATATTACTTGTGCATATTCTTAATTGGATAGGAGAAACGTCCTATGTATGTAAACAAATTGCTGTGAATCATAATGCAATGTATATACAATTGTAAAGTAGAATGTAGATATAAAGAAATTTTAAATGATGACCTTGCATTATGTACAAAAGGTACCAAGTAAAAATTTTAAGTGTTTTGATTAAATAATAAAAGTAAACAAACAAAATTGTCTTTACACACTTACTTTATCTGATAAAGATTTATACAGAGTCAAACAACAATTTTTTGCTTAGAATATAAGTGAAATCTTATAACAAATAGAATATAAAAATTTAGATAATGTTATTTCTAAATTAATAAATATGGTCTTTAAAAACAATAAAAAAATTGAAAATTAAATAAGTGCTAATTATATAAGTACATATTCTATGTACATAAGTTATTATTACTATATATTTAATATATGTATATTTTTTAAGCATTGTATACCCACATTGGCCAGCATTTTTTCTATTAAACTACTATTATAAGTTTTCAATAATCTTTGTTAATTTTTTTTTAGCATGTAAACAAATAAAAATTTTATATTCGCCCACAAGGACTACTGATGTTAACCTTGAAATCGATTGAATTTGTTATTAAATATTAAAAGAATTTGTGATACCACTTTTTTTGTTTTAAGTCTACTACAATCACTTCTATTTTAAGAGACACACCTGAAAATAAACATTTCCTACGCTGAGTTGAAAAAAAAAAAATGTTTTCATTTTTATTTGTTGTTATTACATTAATGAAAAAATAAGGAAAATGTCCCCTCCACATTTGTTCAAAAACTTTCATTCATCTAGATTGCAGTAACATAGTAAAGAAAACTAAACTAAAAGGAAACTATAAATTGATGATTCATTTAAGATGTGTTAAGTGTGATGATATTATTTTAAGTATACAGTACTTTGCAGAACAAAAGCAACAGAATTAGGGTAAACCTAAGAATTTTATTTACTTTACGACAAAAATGGTTTACGAAATTATATTCATGTTTAAGGATTAACAAAAAAACAAACTTTTAAAGGGCTTTAACTTTGTCTTTTAACAAAAACGTGAATAAAACTATATTTTACATATAAGAATGTGCACAACAATAGCAACATATTAATATGTTGTTTAGTTTTATTTTATATTTTCTCTAAAATTGAACAGTATTGATGCAATGAAATTGTTAATTTTTGTATAGAATATTTTCCATTTAAATTTTTTGATTACATGATACTTTGGATTACACTCATTTTGAAGCAACGTAAAATAATTTTCATAGTGTTTCACGTCTGAGAGTTAGATCGCAAAACATACAGTTTTTTTTCCATCTTTTTAAGAGGAAGCAGATTTACGTCTTCTAAAGTGCAAATTTCTGTTAATGCTCAAATATTTTAACAATTATATAAAATTAGGTTTGTTGCAAATTTAATACTTTCCAAAATAAATCAACTTTTAGGCTAACCCCTATTTTGTTGCTTATGTTCTGCACAGTATTGTATATAATTTAAGGAAAGTCCAGAACTCTTCTAGCTATAACTTCAAAACACGAGTATTATATGTGTGTATACATATTCTTAATATATAACATAAAGAAAATCTATAAATTTGTTATTTTTTCCCCTGTATACACATATTTATAACAACAAAACATATATATTTGCTGCTAAAACAGTTTATTTTTGTTATTTATCTTTTTGTTAAGAGCTTCTTGTACTCATATTATAATTTATTTGACGCGAATGTAGGTTGTATTTTTGCGTAGTAAAATAAGAATTTATGAATGAAATTCAACAAACGTAATTTTAACTGCCATTTTTGGAATAACAGTCGGTAGTTAGTAGTGAGAGATATAGCATGATTACGTTAAAAATTTAAGCTAAAACGTAATAGCATGTTTAATAGGTACATATCGTAACCTAAAATGCAAAAGCCGTAACCACATAAAAAAATCATTCATATCTACAAAAATGATATCAATATTGACAAAGGTAAAAAGGCCATAACATCAACTTCATAAATGAAACAGTCGTAAAATATGTTCGATTTAAGAAAAATTTTTGTTTTAAGTGAACGATTAAAAAATTTTACTTAATTGCATAATTTTAAAGCAAAAAACTAAAAAAATGTGATTACGGCTTTTTGGATTTTTATGCTTTATACTTCTGTAAAAAATTAAAAAGTGTGGTTAGTGACTTGCATTTTAGGCAACGATATACAATATTTAAAATATATACTTTCCTTTAAGTTTCATGTTAAAAATTGGGGTAGACTGGATGTCGTTATAGTTATAGTGTTTGTAGTTTTGTAAAATTGTTGTTTAGCCATTGGTAACATTTGAAATTTTCAAGGTTTCCTTAATTCGTCATTATTTTCTATTGTATATGTTGGTTAGTTTATATTATACGTCGCAGGCATTTCTTTTTTATTCTGTTACTACTTAGGTAGAGTTCTCTTTTTAAATATATTTATGTATAATATGACTCACATTTATTATTTTCATTAATATTGATAAATATATTGTGTATTTTGAAATGAAGATATTGTTGTCAAGTTTTGCTTAATTCATTAAATCACTTTTAAAGGGTTCATTTTGTAAAATAAAAAGTTTTCAAACGTTTGAATTTTGTATGAAAAATACAGGGTCATTTTTTGAAACTTAAAAAAATGTGGTCTTTGAATTCCTTTTTTATAAAAATGATAAAATTGTAACAAAAGGTTAAAAATTAAAAAAAAAGTATTTGAATTTTATTTTAGTCTGAGTTCACACCAGGCAATTTTTCTTGCTGAAATTCTAATTTCGTGTGAGAGAAAGCGAGTGGGAATATGAAAGGGAACAAATTTGCCTGTACTTAGAAATTCGTTTTGTTTTCAGAAGAATTTTTTTGTATATTAAAGTTTGATTCAAATAGCTCTCATATGAAACATATGCCAACTTATTACGGTTTAAAAATATGAATTTATTATAACTTCAATAAAGATTTATTTGGGATTAAAAATGAGATGATATGCTTTTCATCTTAAAATATTAAATTAATTAAGAACTGCGGAAGAAAAATTTAGTGCATACAATTCAGCTTACAAAAATGAAACCTATTTAAATTTAAAATAAAAATTAATTTTTGTAATTCGTTCTTAATAAACTATTTAATATTTTCTGGAATACCCTCCATAAGGGCTTTATTGTGTTTTTGGTTATTTTTGTTGTTGGAATTGGTCCACTTTAAGAATTCTTTAAATATTTTCTTTTACTATGACCCAAAACCCAAGAGGTCTGGACTCATTAGAATTTTTTGTGTTTTCTAATGATAAGAAGGAATCTGTTCAGTCGTCATTTATGTACATTTCTCTGTTAAAATTATAATTTGTTATGAATGAAGTGCTATTTTCCCACATGTACAAATGTCTTGCCAGACCAAAAGTTTATTTGACAATTTCGATTTTTTCACGATACACTTCCCATCTGTGATATGGAATTCATGAACTTGATATTGGAAAAAGACTGCCAGTTCGTACTTTTTATCACCCGTAGGCAGGATTTATATTTTTGAATACCTTCACATATTTTCTAGCGTACATATTTGGAACTATGTGAATCTTCAGGTCAGGTGAGTCTAGAGATGTATTCTCTTAAATTCGTATTACTTTGTGATCCTACAGTTTGTAAATAAACTTTTCCTATGATCGTGAACTCTCTGTTCATAGCAATTGTTTTTATATGATCGAAAAGTATTTTGGTTATAAATTAGATTTATACGTTTGTATGAATTTTGTTTAATTTTCATTTTAAGAAAAACTAGTTATGCTATTACAACAAAATTTCCTACATAGTTATTAAGAATAATTTATAACTAACTTTAAGCCTTAAAACGTGCACGGATTTTTTTGTGCGCAGTCCTTATTTTTAATTGAAATTGAAAGCAAATTTTTTCTTTATTTCAATTAATTTAAAGCACAAAAATATTAAATATAATAATATTATATATATATATATATATATATATATATATATATATATATATATATATATATATATATATTATATACTACAAATGCTAGAATATTCAATATGTTAAAATGAACAAATTTAAAAATATATCTATTATATCTTCATAAAAATGACGTATTTTTTCGCCATTACATTTTTTGTGTTTGTTAAAATATTTAAATATATAGAAATTAATGTACTTTTCTTTACATTATATTACAGATTAGAAAAGTATTTTTGCTTTTAATTTTCATGTGCTAATACGTTTTTTTCTTCTTGATAAATCTGCACTTTTCAAATATATCTACAATAATATGTAATGACTTTTGAGCCATTATTGTATAACATTTAATTTAAAATTGTAAAATGTTTTGAGTTGTCTCCTTAACAAATAAATTTATCACAAAAAATATTTAAAAATATTCATCATTTTATAATATTTAATATTTTGAATTTTTAATTTTTATTTTCTAAATTTCCAAAAACAAATTTTTTGAGGTACATTAACCTCGTAACGATATTTATGATGACGACGGCGACATCGTCTACCTCCACTATCACTACATAATCAAAAACTCTAGACAGACCACGAGAATAAATCGTGAGTTATAATACACAAAATAAAAAAAAAAAAAAAAAAAAAAAAATAAAATAAAATAAAAATGACACAACATTTAATACAGTGTAACTAAATAAAATAAAGTGTACATTTACAAACAAGTCTTGTGCTAGTGCTGTTGTCTGCCTGACTGCATATATGTAGATAGATCACGTGAGTCCGACATAAAATGAAAAATATATACATACAGCTAAAGGCTTAGCTACAGTCACCGAAATAGTGACAGGTTCACCCTCGTTCAAAGAGCCTACTACAAAGTTTTTTTTAATTTTTTCTTCATTAAATACAAAAAATTTCAGCTTTATTGTTTTTTATCATTTATGAAGGCAAACAAGGTAATAATTAATTTCTTCAAATTTTATTTTGTGGAAGCTGTGAGTAAATTCTAAAAATTATTGGAGGAAATTTCATTTTTTTTTAAGGAAAACTAAAAAAAGTTAACTAATTTGAGTTTAATTGTTTTTAAATAGCGTTAGAATAAATATAAAAGGTAAATTAAAGCGAATTATAAAAAAAAACTTTTTTTAATAATGCTAATTTTAGCGCTAACATTAACACTGATCAATTTCGAAAATCGATTTCGGACAAAAAGTCCATGACTTTTCGAATTATATCGAGTCGAAATTTATTTAAATCGCAAATCATAATTCAGCTTTATTAGTAGAAGGATCCTTATTTGGCAAACAATAACAAAATTATCTGCCTTCGTATTTCTTATACTGCTAATAATATTTCTTAATAATATAACTTTTCCCACATTTTTCTTTGTTTTTTTTTATTTTGGTAAAATTGGATACAAATTTTTTTGAAAATTATTTTTTATTTTTTTTATTTTTCTGAGCGATACGATGTTTTTTTTTTATTAACTTTCCTCTTTCAATTTTGTGTGAAAATTGCATTACAATTACAATGAACCTATCATTATTTCGCTTTCATAAATGAAAAAACAACGGAAAAAATTGATTTTTATGGGTGAACCTATCATTATTTCGGTAACTGTATATGAACGTGCAAGAATTGCATAAACACTGTAAATAAACAAATGTGGTTAAAACATTGCGTTTATATATTTGACACTAGTACTGTATATTTTTTGTAATGACTTGTGTTGTATTTTTATACCCTACACCTCCATTGGTGGATGGGATATTATGTGTTTGTGCTGGTGTTTGAAACGCATAGAAAAAGTTATCCAACACCCATCTTAAATTATTCCAATCGACTCAGAATTATTTTTTAAATCGATCTAACGACGTCCGTCTGGCTGGCTGGGCGGCTGGCTGGCTGTCTATGTGCACAAAGTACGGGTCGCAATTTGAAAGATAATTCAATGAAATTTGGCATGTGGGACTTTTATGATACTAGAACGAAGCCTATTGAAATTGGTTCTGATTGGTTCATTATTTCACCTAGCCCCCATACAAATGTCGCCCCGGAATAGAATTTAAACCCTCACAAATGCGTTAAAAATAAGAATATCTAGATGTTACTATCAACGCATTATTCTGTATTTGTATATTTTATTTTACATTCGGTAAAATTTGCCACATGTGTAATATAAGCTGTAGGGTATCATATAGTCGGTCTTGATCGAGTACATCTTATTTTCTTGTTTTCTTTCCTGTAAGGCTTTTAAACAGCAATTGGAAATGCTTTCTTTGGATGCGTGTTTAGCCAAATCTATGACTTAATCATGACATGAAATTCACAATCAATCGATTTCCGTTGTAATTGTACATATTGGACGAACTGGCAAACAGCAGTTCAGTTATTTGATGTCTAGGAAAAGAAGGAAAACAGTTTACTTGAATTATAAATTATTTTATTTATTATTATTTATTAGTATTTGACTATTTATTATACATATGTATTATTGCTGTTTTTTGTTGTTTGTTTTGGTTTTAGCTGTCACACAAAACTTTCTTCAAGTTGGGGCAAAAAAAATATGATTGCATGTTTAATAATTGTTATAGAAAAAGAAAGCACAACATAAAGAAAAAATAGTTTTTGCTAAATTTTGATGTTCACCAACCATCATAGGTTCCATTAAGTGTTGTTTGTAAAAGAATTAAAAAGGAATAAAGGTGCTAACGGAAAATTTTCGCATTAATGAAATTAATTCTGCAAAAAAAAAAAAAAAAAAAATCAAATATACATTAGCAATCAAGAGATGCTTTATTTCGAAATTGTTTCATGCCAAAATTTTTACTTTGTAGAAGAGAGGAAAGAGGAAATAGGGATCAAAATCGACTTTATTTTAATTAGAGCAAGAATTACAGAACGTAAAAATTGTGAACGTAGGGGCAACTTTAAAAGAAAAAATTGGAAAAAGTGCACCTAAATGAACACTAATAGCGTTTACTTTTCTGAAGAAAGAAGATACCTTGTTACTGTGTATTAAATATTAAAATATAAACCATGTATGATTGATGAGCTTTTTCTAGAAGATAAAACTACATCTATTATCTATTATTGAGTTGTTTTGAGATAATGTCTTAGGGAAAAGTCGGTTTTTTGGTTCCAAAAATTGAGTTATTTCTTAAAGTATTTGCAAGAATAAATTTAAAAATTTGATCGAAGGAAATCGAATTTTTGGGTAAATCTTAAATTTTTGGCAAATTTTCGAAGTTTGATGAAATTTTGATTTCGGGTTTTTGTTAAAATTTGGAAATGATTGTGAAATTTCCATATTTTGGCGGAACATCAATTTTAAAACACTAAATATTAAACATACATTTTTCTCGCAAAAAATGATCGACTTTGATGTTAATAATGTGCAGCATTTTTATATACACAATCAAAAAAGATGGGGGGGGGGGGGGTATATTAAGTTTGTCATTGCCTGTGTAACATGTCCTAATACTCGTAATCATCTATGACCCCATAAAGTATACAATGACGGATAGAATCACCAATTTTTAACTAAATTCATTATAATTAGAAATATATTTTAAAACCTGGTGTTTATATAATGCTTAGCTTTACTTACAACATAAAATAATTTACAAATTTCGATTTTTCTTAAAATAAATCAGATTAGAAGCTGACATTATATAATAGTTGATGACAATAAATAGATTCAAATTGAAATAAAACAGCAAAAAATATACATTTTATTTCAAAAACGTGGCTTTCAGTTTTCTCTATATCTGAAGAAATATTAATTATTAATTCTATTTTGCATTGCAATGAAAATAAAGAAAAGTAATTAAAAAACTAAAGAGTTCTGTCCGATACCGCCGCGAATTTGCCAAATTACTGCGTTGGTCCCAAAAATATGTTTTAAGAATAATCTGTCTAAACCACCGCATTCACAGGAAAACCTTAAAAAAACCGGTGAATATAGGGAAAATCGAACTTAGACTCTTAAGTCCACGGAAATAATTAAGAAGGAATTATGTGGACAGGTTTCTACAATAATTGTCCAGAGAATATTAAAATTGAATATATAATATTATAATAATAAAATAAATATGAAATAGGAATAGGAATGTAAATACTCTGTTCTTTAATTGTTACGCATTTTCGCACATTCGCGTGTATCTTGAAAAATTATAGATGCTGATTTATATATATATATATATATATATATATATATATATATATATATATATATATATATATATATATATATATATATATATATATATATATATATAAATTATATATTATATATGCTTTGTACGTTTTAAATCGTCAATTTGTCATCTTAAAATCTAAATTTATGCCATAGAATTATTTATTAAATGATACTGTAAAAAAGTTTAAATTATTTTTTTAATATGTGTGCATTTGCAAAAATTATTCCACTGAATACTTTTTCTATCTCAAATAAACAAAAATAAGCAATTCCTTTGTTAGTTTATAGCAGCTTATTTAATATAAAATTTACACTACCCTTGTATTATATACAGTGTTACATTCGATTGAAAAAAAATAAAAATAAAGATAAAAATATTGTGCAATCAAAAAAATGCATTTTAAGCAATTTCCTTGATCAATCTAAATCATATTCCGAATTTAATTGTGCTTGCTATGTCAAACCGCAGTAGCAGTATCTATTCTATCCATGAAGATTAAAACTATTTTTAACAATGCTACTCACAACCAATTAACTCAATGACCTAAAACCATTTAAATGTAAATAAATCGATTAAAATTAATCGAACCCTTAAACTTACCCCACTACCCTTTTCTATTTGGCGAGTAAATATTTTCTAAACAAATTTAATTGAATCAAATAAAAAAAAAAAAAAAAAATAAATGTGTGTTGCGTGTGTTTTATTTTTAAATGTATCACAATTAAAAATAATTTAATTCGACCACAATTACTGCATTAGTGTTACAAACATCCATATAGAAAGAAGAACAAGGGACACAATGTAGATGTGTAATGTAAAAAAAAGAATAACAAAACTCAAAACATAATATATGTCAGTTTATAAGGTGAAGAGTGTTGACGATAAATGTAATAAAAAAGAGTGTTAGAAATGAGATTAAAGAGAATAAAATAAAATGAGATAAATTATAGAGGCGACAAAGACATCAGGGCCGTTCGTTCATTGGTTCGTTCGTTCATCAGCACAAAAAACCCAACAAATATAAATAATTTTTATTTCAAAAAATAAACAAAACATTTTAAATACACAAATATAAAATTATAATAAAGAAGTAGCATCATCAGACCAGACAATTAATTTGTGTTGTGTTGTGGTGTAATTTAAACAAAAAAATTGCAATGATGATGTTAATGATGATACAATAAAAGTCTTCCTTAACTAATTGCCAAGAAATAATTTTTCTTTAATTTTTCATTTTTCTCACATAATATAAGAGATTTAAGTCAAAATGCATTTGAAAAAAAGTTTTATTAAAAAATTGCACATTTGTGTAGGGTAAAATGGGAAGCGTTTTTATTTATTGTAAAATGAATACAAATGGTTCCCTAGGATATTATTGGACTTGGGATATTTAAATTATAATTCAATTAAATTAAAATAATAACTCAATTAAATTATAATTGAGATTAAGAAAACTTTATTTGTGAACACATGGGGATGGAATGCCACTAGAAGTTTATGTGAGACACAGTTCAAACTAAATTTTCAAAAAAATTACAAATTTTTTCCAAACACAAAAAATATGTGACCACATGCATTTTGTTGTTGCATGAATTAGTTTTTAGACAACTGAATTAGGTTTTTTCTTTCACGTAAATTTCTAGCTGTTTTCTATGCACACGGGCGTTTTGAAAAAATAACATAATAAAAGCACAAATTTCTAATTTTTATTATTTTATTTATTTATTTATAATTATAATTACTAATGCTAGGAACACAACTGCGTCATAGAAACCTACTGCGACCGTAATTGTGTTGTATTTGCGTTATTTTTGTCCACAATTGGAACGTAGACGTATCTTTTTGCTTATTCTGTATGAATTTTCTTTTTAAATAATAAAAAATTTACTTTCAAAAATGTTGTCCTTATTTTTATTTTTAAAATTACAATACGGTCGTAGTTTTCGCAAAAAAATCTAATTAAATCTATTTGAACATACGACGTATAGTTTGTACGCCGGCGGTTGTTCTATAAACATGTATAAGTTGTAATTTGACAACATACCTACGTTCATACGACGCAATTCTCTTCCTAGCATTACTCAACAACTTTTTAAACTAATAACAAGATTACACTATCTATCTCTATAAAGTTATTACACGTGTTGATAATTTTTTACTTAAAAAAAACCTTTATACTGTGTTCTTAACAATTTTAAGTAGTTTATACTTATTTATTTCCATTTTTGTTTCTTTCAAGGCTAAGGAAATTCTTTCCAAGGAATCAAATGTTCAAGAAGTTAAATGTCCTGTTACAGTATGTGGCGATGTGCATGGTCAATTTCACGATCTTATGGAACTATTCCGGATAGGTGGCAAATCTCCAGATACAAATTATTTGTTTATGGGTGATTATGTAGATCGTGGCTATTATTCTGTGGAGACTGTTACATTATTGGTGGCATTAAAAGTACGCTATCGTGAAAGAATTACCATATTGCGTGGCAATCACGAATCGCGACAAATTACACAAGTCTATGGCTTTTACGACGAGTGTCTGCGCAAATATGGTAATGCAAATGTTTGGAAATATTTCACCGACTTGTTTGACTATTTACCGTTGACTGCTTTGGTCGATGGTCAAATCTTTTGTTTGCATGGTGGTCTAAGTCCATCTATAGATAGTTTGGATCACATCCGCGCGCTGGATCGCTTACAAGAAGTGCCGCATGAGGGACCCATGTGCGATTTGCTTTGGTCTGATCCCGATGATAGGGGTGGCTGGGGTATTTCACCACGTGGTGCTGGTTACACCTTTGGTCAAGTAAGTTTCACTAAAATACGATTTCTATTCTATATTCTTAATAATGAATGATTTTTTTTTTTAGGATATTTCAGAAACATTTAACAATACAAATGGTCTAACATTGGTGTCACGTGCCCATCAATTGGTTATGGAGGGCTATAATTGGTGTCATGATCGCAACGTTGTCACAATTTTCTCAGCGCCAAATTATTGTTATCGTTGTGGTAATCAAGCGGCTCTTATGGAATTAGACGATTCACTAAAATTTTCATTGTAAGTAAAACAAGTTAGAGCGCTATATTTGGCTGTGCCAAATCTTATGCCCTTCACCACATTACCGACAAATAATAAAATCTACGCCTTAAAGATTGCTTTCATATTTTCACATTTATATAAATTTTGTTCAAACTACAAAAATGTAAGCACAAAATTAAACTATCATAGCAAGCGTTGCTTCCTTAAAAAAGCAACACTGATAGCTTCTGATGACTACTAAATTTATATACACATGTTTATATGTAGTTACATGCTTATACAAAAAGCAACAGAACTGAGTCATTGCTTTCAAAAAGTCAAAAATGCGTTTTTCCTCATATTTCGGTTATTATTGGACCGATTTTGTTCATTTCTTCAGCATAAAAATTACAAAAAAAATTTACAAGTCCTCTTTACAAAGACGAAGTGCCTAGGTTATATAGAGACTTCAGAAAATCGAAAAACGGTTTAAAAAACCGTTTTTTACATCTCTCCGCCATTTATGAACCGATCTTGCTGAATTTCAATAGCAAAATCTGATATATATGTCAGTTATTGGTGGACTTCATAAACACCATTCCAACCGCCAAACGGACGGACATTGTCCTGTCGTCATCATTATTTACAAGTTTAAAAATTTTAGAAGCCTAAACATTTTTTGAATGTTAATTTCCTTTATTTTGTAAACAAACTATGAAATTATATCTTAAAAGTGTCGCAAGGAAAATTTATTTTTATTGCTCTAGAAAGGCATACATATTTAGAATTTTAATTTAAATATAATATATACTAGGAATAAAAATCCCAAAAAAATATTAATTTAATAGAAAATGCTTAAAAAATAAAGTTTTTATCTTGTGAAATTATATTTTGTTATTTTTTTTTATTATTTTACTAGTTTTTTTTTATCTAATCTGTTGTTATTCACCATTTAAGTTCGTAATATTTTTATTTCTCTCAAATATTTATTTATCAATTGGTTTATAGTCAGTAATTATTAAAATATACTAAACATAGTCTATTTCTCTCTTTTTTTTTAATCAAGATAACAAATTACGCAAATTTCACTTTAAGGCTGAATGAATTATCTGTCTATATTGTTAAAAAACAATGCAAATTTTATATAGTTTGTTTAAAAACATAATTATAAGTTTATATCATTACTATTTTATTTATTAATTTTATTTATTTTCAAGTAATACAAAGCCTTTAAGACCAAAAAAAAATACACATTACTTAGTAATGTGGTACTAAATAAGAAATTATTCATATACATAAAATATAAATAACAATATTAACTTGAATTTAAAAAATTTTCATGTTTCTAATTCCATTCTCAAGTTTTCAAGTGTTTTCGCAACCATAATGCAAAAAAAAAGAGGAAAGGAAGAAAGGATAATAGCAATGAATATATAATGATAACGGTGATGACGGGTGATTTATTGACTTATAAAATAGGTTTTATTGTGTTATTATAGGGAGATATTTAAACAAGTTTGCAATTGTAAATTGTATTTTTGTTTCTGGCGGTACCAAAGTAGAGCATAATTGGTTTCTTTGAAACCTAAGTACATCTTACAACTCTATTTTCAATTTATCTTTTAGGAAATCATTAAACAAATAAACTATTCCAATAATAAAAGTATTAGTTCTCTAGTTCAACCAGTTTTTTTATTGAAGATTTTTGTTTGATATTTTTTATTTTAATTAAACTTTATCTTAAAGACCACTTAAAAGAAAATTAAAATTTGTTGGACACAGCTTTTTATTTTTTAAATTTATCTTAATTTTTTTAAACAGTTTAGTCCAGTAGTTAGTTTATTTGAAGTAATATAGAACTAATTCATAAGCACTAATTATGAAAACGATTCTTTAAAATCAATTTAGAATTAAAATACGATTCTACTTTATTGGTTGCGACAACACTAGTTATCATTTTTATTAAAAAAAAAATTACTTTATTCAAGACAATGCCAGTAGTGAGACAATATAATCTTTTTGTTTTGTTTAAAAAATCTTAAATTCAAAACCTCATTGCGTTTTGCTATGGTGACTTTTTTAACGATCGCAAAAATTTAACATAGCGTTTCTTAATATTTTTTGTGCCCTATAACGCTATGCACTGTAAATTTTGACATTCATATATCTCTTTGATGCCTAATGAAATATCCCTTGTGTAATTCTCTGAAATTGTTTTTATTGGATTCATTTGCTTCAACAATAACTAAGGGACTTGATTTATACGTCAGTATATCGGGTAAAATCTTCAAAATTTTGCTATTGAAACCCATAAAAATCAGTTCATAATTGACGGAGATATAAACGAAGAATCGTTTACTATTTTGTTTAGGTAAAAAAAATCTATTTTAAAAAAACACTTAATTTTAAAAAGTTTTAATTAAAAATAAAAAAATAAATAATAAGAAGAATTAGCAGTTTACAATTTTTACAGTTTACTATTTTTTTAAAAAAAGTACCAATTTCAAAAATGTACCAATTATTAAAAAAACTAAAAATTTACAAAAAATTTATAATTTTTCAAAAATTACCAATATTTAAAAATTTACACTTTAAAAAGTACTGATTACAAAATACTACCAATTAGTTAAAAGTATTAAAAAATAAATATATAAAAAGAACTAACAATTTACAAAAAAGTATGTACTATTTTTTTAAAAAAGTTCAAATTTTCAAAAAAAAAAAAAAAAAAAAAAAAAAAAAAAACGTACTATATTATCTATTTATTTATTTCATAACAAGTAATATAGCTTTCCAAGGCCATTAAATATATATTACAAAAGAAAGTTCCTGAGTATACTAAGTATACGAGAAAGTAGAACGAATTAAAGAAAATAAATAAGAATAAAAAATAATTTTTTTTTAAACTAAATATTACTTTAAATCTCTAAGAAAGTATAATTTTTCAAAATTTTGAGATTTAAATTTTCAAAAATGTATAATTTCTGAAAAAAACCGGTACAACTAAATATTGAACACATAACATGTTTCTATTCTATTTTCTATTCCCATTTATTTGTTCAACTTTTTAAAGTTATTTTTAAATCAATAGTTAACTAATTATTTTTCTTTTTTTTAATTTTTACAGCCTACAATTCGACCCAGCACCCAGACGTGGAGAACCACATGTTACACGAAGAACACCAGATTATTTCCTTTAAGAGAAATTATTACCAACAAAATACCATTACAAAAACATTTACATTTATTACTATATAAAATACTAATGATAATAATAAAACAACAAAATCATAAAGGAAAAATCCAGATTATAAAGAAACCAGTAAAAAATAAAATACCAACAATCAGGAACAACATCGTCGTCATCACCATGATCATTTTGTCGTCGTCGTCGGCAAAATCTTCATCATCAGCAAACACCAATAACAACAAATTACAACAAATAAAAAGCAATGGGAGAGATTTATGGATGTATGGATAGATGATGAGAGATGAGATAGAGTTGGAGTTTGAAATGATAAATAAAGATGAAAAGAAAAATAAATGGAAACAGCGTTAAGAAAACATAAAAAATTAATAATTTATATACAATTAGTTACAACAAAGCTGTAATTTAGAAAAAAAAGAAAACAAAAAATGAAAAAACCATACTTCTAATAAAAATAGAGAAAAATTTAAATTTAAACAAAACAAAGTAATAATTTTAAAGATAAAAAAAAAAAAATTAAAATAAGCCCCGTACATATTTCCTTTTTTTTAATACACCCACATAAAATTCTCTTCAACCCTGCCCCCCCCCCCCAGAAATATATAAATGAAGAAAGGATAAAGAGGCGTTAATTGGAGGCGTTATTAAACAAATTGATAAGAAGCCCCTGGCATGCATAAAACAAGAAAAGGACTAATTACATTTGACAAGTCAGATGGAAGAGCTAGTAAGCATAGAAGAGTCTCCAAAGCATTTTTTCTATACAAAAGGCTCAACTATGAGAAGTATATATATATATAAAAAAACTGCAAAACCACAAAAAAAAAATATATATATATATAAAATAAAACATGATTAAAACAAACCATTATTTAAAATAAGAAAAAAAAATATATTAAATAAAAAGTTGAAAAAATCATAAAAAAAGAAATTGCTAAAAATAGTTTATAATTAATTAAATACAAAATGAAAAAGAAGGCGAAAGCGAGGCATAAATAATTAAAAAAAATCGAATTCCTCTATCCTCTCAATAAATTTAAACAAAATCTATTTCACCAAAAAAAATAAAATAAATAATAAAACTCTTCCAGCACATGCAGAATTCTCCTACCAAAATCATAATTCATTCAATCAAATTAAAACATACAAAACATTCTTCATGCATAAACACACACACATATACACTTACACAGTCATCAATCATACAAACACATTTATAAACAAATTTAATAATAAAATGTAAAATTTTTTGAAAATACAAAAATACTACTTAAAAAAATTAAATAAATATTTAGAAAGGTATAAATTAATAATATTCAAATAATCAAGTGTACACTATGCCACAAAAGTCTACAAATGATTTGTCAAGCAAATCTTTATATTGTATTATTTTTACATTTTTTATGTACATTAATAATAAATATAAAAAAATACAATTACATAATTTAACTAATTTTATGTTTTATTAAAAAAGAAAAATTTCATTAAAAATTAAATTTAATATTTTTTAGATTTGTGTTTTTTAAGCTTTTCTCAGCGAATATGATAATTCTGTGGGTTTTTCATATACCGTTTCGAGAATATTTTCGTTTTCATTTCAAAATATTCTTTTCGCTTTTGGTAATGCAGTAGTAGCTTTCGAATACTATTGTGTTATCCTAATCTAAAATTTCTAAAGAAATATACATTTTAATTTGAAAATTTATTTATTGTTAAAAAAAGTTAAATTTTTTAACTTATGAAATTTTTCTTTTTTTGAACTGAAAATAAAATTGTAGTTTTATGATTTCAAAGGTGTTTTTATTCGATTCGAACGCATGTGTTTTTAAACGTTAAGAACTGAGACGTTGCTTAATTTGTAAGCATTATAGTCAAACATTTCAAAAATTATTTATTTTTCATGCTCAAGCTTTAACTGGAGATCTCATTTTTCTAACCAATATTTTGACCGAAATTTTTCAATTCACCAAAATTTATTCGGTGTTAAAATTATGGTTAAATAATAAATTTACATTCAGGTGGGATGGCGAAATAATTTTTACAAGTGTTCGCATAAGAAATATAATATTTGAGCAATTTTTTCCAGAAAATATTTTTTTTTATTAATTAATTTTACGTACAAAATGATTTTTACTTATTATTTATTTAACAAAATTAAAAATTGTTTAGTTTAAACATTTACTGTAATTATTTGAAGACTTTTGTGGCATAGTGTAAAAAAACGTAAAGAAAAAACATCCACCACACTAAATGCTAAATCTAAAACAACAAAATGTGAAAACAATTACAATTTATTATAAAAAAATAACAACAAAAGAAATAATTTATTGCTAAATAATGCGTTTGAACATTAAAAAAATAATATAAATTATATAAAAACTAAAAGATATATATATATATAAAAATAAAAAAATTACCGAATATGACCATAATTTTTTTAAAAGCTTTGTATTATGTTTTGTTTTTTATAATTTAATGTACAATTTACATATTTTTTTTTTAATTTATTTTTTTATATTCATAAAATGATATTTTTCTACAAAAACAAAAATCTAATTTAATTATAATTTTGTGCCATTAAAGCTTTAGCAAATTGAAATTAATAAAAAAAACAAATTATATACTTTTTCAATTAACAAAATAAATTTATTGAAATTAAAAATTTCAAATAAATTATTTAAAAAACATATTAAAACAATAAATTTTAATAATATTGTTTTGTTTTCACACATACAAATTATAAATTACAATAAAATGTGCTATTTTAATGGCACTTGAATATTCTTATTTTTTTCAATATTTTTTAAAAATAAATATAATTTTTTTATAACTACTTCACCACCAACATTTCTTTTTATAAGCTTTTTATCTTTATTTTACAATAATTTTCCTCAACCAAAAAACAAAAAATATATATCCTCGCTTTTGTGTTTAATTAGGGTTTTTTACAAATATGTATTATTATCTTTTAAAAATTTATAAAAAGTATAAACAAAAAATATATTTTATATGGGTACTTCTTGTACTAAGAATACAAACCTACAAAATACCACAACCCTTACAATACTTAGGCAAAGAATGAAATGTACATAAGTATTGTTTAAGGACGTTTTTATTTAACATTTATTCTCTTTTTTAATTTTCTTAAAAAAAAAAAAAACAAAACTTCAAGTTTAGTAGACGAACAACAACCTCCTTTCGTACATTGAGATGATAAAAAAACATGATTTATAAAAAAAAAACAGTGATTTATAAAAGCAACAAAAACAAACAAATAAAATTAAATTAAAAAGAAAAAATGTATAATGTTTTAAAATTATCTCATTGTTTTTATATAATGACACAGAGAGATAGAGAGAGAGAGGAAGGAGTGAAAAAGTTAATAAGTAATTATAAACAGAGAAATCAGTTATTGTACTCAATAAATTAAATAACATAACTAGCTATTTATACGAATGGTTTTTGCGAATAATCAACTGTTTGTACAACAAATTGCTTAAAAAAGTATTTTTACTTATTTATCGTGCCGGATGATAAAAATACTACTATTGTAATCGAAAATTCTGTGAACCTAAAAAGAAATGCCAACTTCGGACTGTGGTCGATCGTAAAAATTTTGGTAATAAATCTGTATCTTCTAAACTACTGGATGAATCTAATTGAAATGTATGGGAGAGTTGTAGAGGAGGATCTAAGCATTCAGAAAAATCATCTTGTAGCCACCCTGTAGTAATACGATATAAGCTACAGGGTGTCAAATTTTACCACCTTGAGTATGAAAAAGTTTAAAAAAAATCGTAACATCTACAAATCAAGTCCGATTTTAAAGATTTAAAAACCTTCGCAAAGAACAAGATGAGATAAAGATATGATATCTCTCATAGTTGAAAAGATATTTGCGCTTGAATTTGGAATTTTTTCAAAATTTATTTAAAAAAAATATTCTTTTTCACATATTTCAAAAGGGAAGGCTTCAAGAATGGGTAATAAAGAAATTTTTATTTGATTAAGAGTTGTACTCTGCTACCGGAATTGATCGGATATAGTAAAATTTTGAACAGAATTTCAATTTCATAGGGCCAGAAAAAGTCCCGCGAGATTTTTCATATGTAAAAATGGATTTAATAATTACATATATTATATAGATTGATTTGTCACTAAACTAGTTCCCTCCCGCTAAGAAATGTACACCGAGAGCATATTTTATGAAAAAAATAAAATTTTTAGAATCATAATTACTACGTGCGCAAAAAACTTTTATTTTTTAAAATTTATTTTTAATGTAATGTATTAGATAACGATCTTGACGCGTACTAATTTTTTGTACAAATTTTTCTTAAAGACTATAAATACTAAAATTTAATTTTTTTTAAGCAAAACTTCTTAAAAATTTCCTAGTAGTCAAAAATATAAACATAATATAAAAATAGACATATTTATCTATCCATCCACTGATATATATATATATATATATATATATATATATATATATATATATATATATATATATTGTCTACATAACTTTCCAAATAAAGCAAATATAAAGATCTCAATTCAAACATCTCGTGCAAAATTGCTTATCTGAAAGTTTAGGTTCTTATACTCTCTACTTCTCTCCCATTTTACACTATACAAATTAAAGTAAAACTATTTTTTGAATTCAGAATTTCAAAATGCCATGTGACCTAGACACGATACAAAGAAACAAGGTAACACCGTTTTCTCTCAGAGGAAATTTTTTTGAAGTATAAAAGATATTTTGAAATATATATATATTTATGTTGCCGCAAATAAAAGTATTTAAAGTGTATTAAAATTTCATGTTACCGTAAACAAAAGTATGAAAAAAATATTTAATTTTGGGAATATAGGGCAATGATTGTTTTTATCACTAAAATATTGACTACCAAGTCAATCGAACATCGTATAAAAGATTATAAAATTGTTACAGACATTAACATTTTTATAATTTTTATTATGAATATAAATTAAAACAAAAAATAAACCAAAAGCTGGGATGTTTTGAAGAAGATATGATAGCACAATAAAACGTCAGAAGGACACCACAGCGACGAAAAGAGAGAACGGCATTACCTCTACTTCTTAATATCATGGGACTAGAGGATAATAATTCAGATCTAGGAGTTTAAAGTTTTTGAATCCTGCCGAATATAAATGTAATTTTTATTTAATAAATTTCAAAGAAACATTTTTAATTAATTAAAAATGTATTTGGCAGTTACTTAATCTAACATTTCAAAGTTTTAATTTTTGTTTGAATATTTGAAGATAAATTATAAAACAATTTTTCGAAGCCTTTGTCAAGGATCGAACTCAGGACTGACGGACTGACGGACGGACATCGTTATTTCGACATTGTTTCTTATAAGAAACCAGAAAATATTAACTTTTTTCTCTCAGTCGAAAATTGTGGAAATTGCAAACGAAATGACAAACTTATATATACTCTTTGCACCTATGATGAAGGGTATAATTAAATTGAAAAAGTGTTCGATTTCTTGTTTTTACTTGAATTTAAAAGGGTTCTAAATGTTAACGAAATTTAGTTTGTTAAATCGAAATAAAAAGTTAATTATAAATATTTGGAAATTTAAAAAACAATTAAGAAAGGGAAAAATATAATTTTTAGACTTAATTTAGTACGCTCAAAATTCACAAAATGGCGCTAATTAATTTTTATGCAAAAATTACATGGAGTAATAAAAATATTATACGAAATTTTTTGCTTGATTTTGTAACTTAGTATTATATTTTAATATATAAAAGTGGAATTACTACCTATTTCTGCCACAACTAAAAAAAAATATTAACTTAAAAATTTGTTAAAATTTTCTTAATGTTAATATTATATTACTTTAAAATTTAATACAATATTGAAAACTAATAAAAATTCCAAATATGAACCAGAGATTCGGAAAATTAATTAGATACTGAAAATGTATGCGCAGAAGTTATAATAATATTAGAAGATGATGGAGTTTGGGGGAGCGAGATATGTCCTTGCTCCTATTAAATAGTATATTGTTTGACCCATAAAAGCTCTATGCGTTTTTTTATTTCATGATGTATGGCAGTTAGAGGTGTTTTTGTTCCGATTAAAATGAAAATTGACAGACTCATAAATAATATACATTTAACTGCAGTCTCAATTCTGACCAGTAGCCTTTTGAAAGATAATCTATTTCAAAAGGCTACTACAAATTCTGGTAAAGTTCCGTCCAGTATTTTAGAAGAAATTGAGTTTTTTAATTTCAGGATATGTGGGAAGTAGGCGTATCCTTGCACCGATTTTTTCAAAACTTCGTATATATTATACTTAAGTAATATGCGTACCAAGTTCCAATTTTCTACGACACCTCTTATCAAAGCATTGTGGGCCGCGTACCATTTCACCTGCATATTTTATTAATAAATAAAATGCAAATTATTTACTTACACATACTCATTTGTTTACTTTCTCATTAATAGCTTTTTAGAACCTAATTAGATAGGCCTTGTTATAAATACCTATCAGACAACTATGCAATATATTTGATTACATGTATTTTGTTGTTGCATGAGTTAGATTTTTGACAACCGACTTAGGTTTTTGACAATTAGTTTCGTCTCTTATTACTCTTTGGTATTTACTACATTTGTCAAATTTTATAAAATTCATTTTATAAATTCATTTAGAAAAAATGGAAAATTAAAAAAAAGTGAAAACCCAATTTTAGTATTATTAGGATTTTAATTGGAAAATCGTATTTTGATAAGCAAACAATGCTGTTTATTTTTTATTTGGAGTCTTAATTTATTACATTTTTATATGAAAATACAATTTTGATGAAACATATTAGTGATCATAGAATAAGTCCGTTTCTCAATTAGAGCCTTATTTGAGAAAGTAGAGAGAATATTTGATTTCTTATGATTTTATATAAAAATTAAAATTTTTATAAAAAATATCAGTGATCATATTCATATGTGCTTTTCTTATTTAGAGCCTTATATAACTACAGTCAATTTTATTTTTCTTAGGACTTCATTAGAAGAAACGAATTTTTATGAAACATTTAAGCGATCATGGGATAAGGCGCCCATAGACACGTACTGTCGAGAAATATTGCCTATGAACCCTCCTGTACGTATGTAATTGACAAATCTGCTAAACATTCATCAATCAAAATTTTATTTTTGTGAAAAAAAAAGTTATTTAAAAACAAATATTTTTACGTATTTTTATTTTGATTTGAAATAACAAACAGAAAATTTCATAAATGATAGAAAAAATAATTAATTTTACTAATACTTACTTATTGAATGAGCTTATGCAGTATGTGTGTATGGGGTGCTATAAAGCTCTTTTTTCAATTAGAGGCTTATTAAAAAAAAGAAACTAATGCTGATTTTGGTTTTGTTCTAATTTTTTACAAAAAGTCGAATTTTAGCGAAATATATCAGTGATGAGGTATCGACGTCCTTTTCACAATTGGAGTATTATTTAAGAAACTACAGCTAATTTTAGCTTCCTTTCGTTTTTAAATAAATTTTTATTAAATAAAACAAAGACAAATATTGAAGTTCTTTTTTCAATTAAAGTTTTATTTAAAAAATATGATTTTTTTTTAATATTTTTGCCTATAAAGTTAATATACATACAATTCTAAACAAATATTTTTTAAACCATAGAAGGAAAAGGAAATGAAAAATATGTAAGTATACATTTCTTGCTTCTGTTTCAAATCAAAGCTTTTTTAGTACATATTAAGCTTCATAGCAAGCCTTGCCAATAGCAGTTTTCCCAACTTTTATGGTGGCGCTTTAAGGTTTAAACATTTGCTAAATGTTAAGCAACATGATGTTATTTTTAGTTAAAAATGCTTTTTTCAATAGGAATACATTTTAAAATTTTAGGCATTAAAAATATTTCGTTTTATTAAAGGACATTTATTTTAATATATGGTTAAAAAAACAACTACTTTTTGGGTTAAGTTTTACTTAATACGTAAAATATAGTTTAAAATAAAAATATGACGTTTTTTTTATCTAATACATTTTTTAATTACTTTACCGTAAGAAATCTTGAAAGTACATTTATGTACATACATATATTTGTGCATAAATGTATAGTTATATGTTTGTTTTTGTACTTATGTATATATATTTATTTAAGAAATACTTAAGTATACATATAAAATATTCTATTGTTATTTCATTTGAGTTTTCTCACATTACTCCTTTTTCAATATTTTACGTGACTATGTTAAATTTTATTTAGATGTTATAAATGCATTCAAGCAGTTAATGGCCAATTTATGATGTATTTAAATAGTCAATAAGGGGGATTTGTTTTCGAAAATAATATAAATTCTAATCTTATTTGATTCAAGGGTGATCTGTTCTAAACTTGAGTTATAAAAAAAAAAATTCAACTCGGTTTAGAATAAGGATTTACTCTTTAATATAAAATTTTAGTGTCCTTAATGATTTTGCCACATCCTGTTAATATATTATTTGTTGTACTGTACAATGTGTTAATGTTTTATATTTTTATGATTATTGCAATGACTATTTTAACGTACCGTATACGATTAAGTAAAGTGCATTATAGACACTTTTAAAATCCAACGCATGATTATTAAATGAGGAAAAAATTAATACAATACACATTTTCAGGTTAATTATTTAAAATTAACTATATAAAAATTTATATGTATAAAAAATGCAATTTAAAATTTAAAATAAAGTCAAATTCTAACATTAAAAAATTATTATTATTTTATTGTTATTTTCAAACATATTGATGTTGTGTTTAAAAATTAATGATTGGAAATTACCATTAACTATTATTGTACTATTTGAATATTAAATTATTATCTTTCAATGCATCATAAATCGTTTATATATGTATGCGTTAGTAAACATGTTTATAACAAAATGTTTCAAAAATTAGTACTTATTTCTATTTATTGTTATGTCTATGATTTGATTTGGTACTATAAATAAGGCAATTTTTTACATAATTTTTTTTATAAGGATTAAAAAAAATATATAACATAACATTTTTTCCTATGCTTTAAATGATACAAAATTTTAGTTATTTATAATTTTTGTACAATTTTAATAACTTTGGCAATGATTTTTAGGTATATTTTAGGCTTAATAGCATATTTTATTTTTGAATACCTATTTTGTCATATTTATATGTGAAGTTTATATTTTAAAGAATATTTTAGGAATATTTTACATTTAAAAGAATGGTATTGTATAGGCATATTACTGTTAAGAGCATTTTTTACATATTTAGTCATTCAAACAATTGATGCATGGACGCGTATAAGGGCGCATAAACCAAAATTTTCAAAATGTTTTTTTTTTTTTTTGCATAATATTGCCTTATTAACCAATTTACCTCTTTTTATACAAAAATAATTTTAAAAATCCATTAATTTTACCGAAAAAATGACTAAAACAACGATGTAGGGAATTTTTTACTTGATGAAGTGCAATCCATTAATTATATGGTACGTAAACTTCAGAGTAGGAATAAGACATTTCAAATTTATTTACTCATATTGCAAACAAATTGATTATCTTCTCAATTTTAAATAGGGTTTGGGAAACATGAATTCCCGGGAATTCTCGGGAAATTATCAGTTAGTGCTCCCGGGAAAACGGGAATTAAAATTACACACTTTTAATTGCATTTCAGTTTGAAATTTCAATCTGTTATTATTAAAAAACTAGTTCATTGAAATTTTAATAAAGCCTAATTTTTATACTTTTCCTTAAGACAAAAATAGCATAATTTTTTTTAACCCGATTATTATCAAAATTCAAAAATTACCTGTGTTTCCAAAATGAAAATTTCTTAACAACTAAATAATAAATTTAGACATAATGGTAGATATGTTTAAGAAAAGTCCTCATTCCGATAGCTCGTCTAGGAATGTTCATATTTTAAGTCGCCGAGAATTAAACTTATTAGCAAATTCTACCTATTATCGAATGTAGTTTTTGGAATATAAAGAAAAGGTTTTTGAAATCGATAAAATAAAAACCAAAATAAATAATTAATTTTTTGAAATCGCAAGATTTCAAATATATAGAAAAAAAACTCTAAAATATATCCCGAATAATTGTTCAATTACATGGAAGAACAAAAATAAACTTTTAAAGATAAAAAAATAAAATAATTTTTAAGCAAAAATCTCCCAGCAAAAACTTTTTGGTTTTCGGTAATGGCAACTACTTATTAAAGTAGTTTCTTGGTAATGAGGCGTCATTATTATTTGCCTACTCTGTATTACATTAATAAGTACTCAATAGTATAATAGCACAGTAATACTGCAATCACGTGGATGAGTTCGCTAGAGCGCCGGATTAACAACCAGAAGGTTGTTGGTTCAACCCCATTCTGAAGCTGTTAGTTTTTTATAACAAAATGTCTAAAAAGATATTTTAAACTAAATAGAGTTTTTGTCCATTAGGATACTATGTGCGAGATGGTGTACTGAGTAAGACGTTAGTTATTAAAAATGAATGGTTAGTTTGTGTCCAAGTTCGAGTCTCACTGACGGCAAAAATTTTTTTGTTTTTTTTTTATTTTTGTTTTCGTTTAGGTACATATTTTTGAGTACCCCTAGAGTCAAAAAATAACTACATGAATTTGTGGACAACTCGAACAAAAATAACTAGTTATCCAGGCAAAAAATAAGTACTTTATTTTTGTTTCCAATTATACCTGCTAGCTTACCAGGAAAGCAAAGTTTTTGCTGGGCTCATATGTCCTGAGTCCTGAGTGTTATCAAAAGAATTCATATAAAATTGTATGTAGCTTTCTTCCAAAAAATAATTCGTTTTTGCTTTCCTTAAAAGTTTTGAAAAGCACTTAATATAAGACTTTTTTATTATCGAAATAACGATATTAATATTGAGCTTCTTTTATTTCAACACATTTATTTTAAGTTCTTCAATCAAATAGCTTTCAAAACGAAATTTTAATGTTGTTTTTATTGGTTATATTCATTATGTACAATTTTTGTAATTTATACTACAACAGAACTGTTAAAATGTATAAACACAACAAGTCCGGATTCCTTTACATAACTTGCATTGTTAAATTAAACAAAAACTTAAACGGCAACGTAAAGTAAACAACAATTTTATTTATTTTCTTTTCATTTGTCGTTTTGGTTATTTTTAACCAAATTTGGTTATTTTATTTTCCAATGTGAAGATAATGACTTTTTTCCATTTTGGTTATTTTTTTTTGTTAAATTAAAATTTTATTTTTATTCGTTTTAAAAATTCTATTTACTTTCATAATCTTGCCAACAATAATAACCAATAAAAGGAGAGTGTATTAAAAACGTAACATACATTTAAAAAGTATAGGTTCTATGACATAGATTAATAAGTAGATAATTATGTGAGAGAAAAAAACTTGATTCAATTCATACAACAACAAAATACATGTAGTTACATATATTTTGTTTTTATGTTTTGAAAAAAAAAAATGAGTATTTATTATTTTAAATTTAGTTCAAAATGCCTCTCACATAAACTTCTAGTTGTATTCTATGTTCTATGACTTCTCATTCCAATTTTAACAGACAATAAAGAAAACAGTTTAAATAAATTGATATTATAAAGATTTTCTAATATTAAACTATGAAATAGTTTGAGAGATTTTTAGGAGGTAGTTTTAACCTAATAAATAAGCTAAATACTTGTAATTATGGTGATGTGGGGTCACCATAGGTGGTTGGCGTGTTATGCGTTTGTGCTGATGTTTGTAACGCACAGAAAAAATCATCCAACATCCACCTTAAAGCATACCTATCGACTCAGAATCACTTTTAAAGTCGATCTAACGATGTCCGTCCGTCTGGCTGGCTGGACGTCTGGCTGAATGACTGGCTGAATGGCTGGCTGGATGGCTGGCTGGACGGCTGGCTGATGGCTGGCTGGACGGCCAAGGATGAAGCCTATTGAAATTGGTTATGATCGGTCCATTATTTCACCTAGCCCCCATACAAATGTCCTCCCGGAATAGGGATTTAACAACCATAAATGCCTTAAATATAGCAATATTTTAATGAAATTCGGTGTAAGGAAGTTTTGTATAAGTATCAAACTTTGTGTCAAATCGGTCTATAATTGACCATAGCTCCCATATAAAACCCTCTTAACGTCCATAAAACACATACACATGTTAGTATCAAGTTTATATTCGACACATAGAATATAGTATAAGTAGAAATCACAAAGGCAAATTTTATGAGGATCGCTCCATAATTTACCATAGCTCCCATATAAGCCCACTTTCGCCAATTACCCTAAAGTGCATAAATTCATATAAATGTTAGTATTAACGTAATATTCTGTATTCGTATATTTTATTTTACACTTAGTAAAAGTATCGGTCCACAATTGTCCACATGTCTAATGTAAGACCCTTCTACGAATTTTGATGGACATGCACAATGGTGTGGGGGATCATATGGTCGGGCTTGACAGACTATATCTTTCTTACTTGTTAGAAAATAAATCATTATAAGAAAAGAAACTTATATTCGGTCAAGACCGACTATATGATATCCAACACTATTGTGTATTTGAGCCAAATTTTATTACAATAACATAATAATATTTACGTGGGACTCAAGTACTTTTAACTAATTTTTGGGAGAGATCCCTATAACTAAGCTACAGTTAATCTTAAAGTGATCCTTTTGTAACTTTCTGCCATATTTTATGTACATACAATTTTCTTTAATATTAATTGTTAAGATTTATGATTTAAGATTTATGAGCTTCAAAATGTTACTTCAAGAGAACATTTATTCGGGGACAAGGTTAAATAATGAATTAATTTTAACAAGTTAAAGAGATTCTGAGTTGATTGGTATACCTTAGGGAGTTTCCCATTATGCTACTGTAGGGAATAAAAAATGTATATTGTTTGTTTAGTGCAAGAAAATATAATTAAATATGGAAATTTAAAAAGCTGACCACATTATTTTACAAATAACTGCAGTAAAACTGTTCTGTCAGTGCCGATGTATTTTCAATTGGATCACAATTTTATATATAATTTTTAAATTAATTTATTGAAATTTAATATATGAAAGTGTTTTGGTACATAAACCATTTATGTTGAATTTTTTTCACCAAACCTTCCCGATTTTAACTTTAAATCTAACTTTAAATCTTTAGATTTTAACGATTATAAAAATGGAATTCATATTAACAAACAAGATTGGCAAGTCCCTATAAAAATAACTGCTTGACCCAATTGTATTGAATTGATTAAATCAAATAAATTAAATTTATTACAATCTGGTTTATTTGCGATAGCTTATCATAAGGACTTGTGAATAATTATAATTTTATTATTAACTTAATTTTTATAAACATTCTTCTAAACCATATTCACAATTCCCTTGAGATATTACAGCTAGAGAATGACTCACTATAATTTTTATATAATAATTAAATACTAAGTTTGATATGAAATATGTTTTTAAAACAGATTTAATTTTGAATTCTAATTGTACCTTGTTTTACAAAAGGTATTAAATAAATCGTACTTTATTATTTTGATATCAAATGTTAATCTCAAATCATTCTGAAATCTATAAGTAAATACAAAAGAATATTAAATTTGTGAAGAGAAGACTTTTAAATTTATAAAATCCTCAATTTAAAATCATGTTTATGTATTAAAAATATGTAAAATATGTGAAATATTTTAAAACCTACATATATAAATTTAATATTAATTTTTACAAAATAACTTTGAATTTTTAAAATTTAGTTACTTTTTTCCTAATTTAATTATTTTTTTTAAATTTTAATAAGAAAAAAATTTCCGCCATGTCAACATTGCTTCAAATTATTTTCAATTTTGTTTACGAAATTCATATAAATTTTTTAAAAATATTGTAAGATTTTTTGTGAGAAAATAAAAGCAACAAAAATCCGGAGAGAATTGAAAGTAAAATTTATTTTTTAGCCGAGCCGCATTGGGTATTTTTCACACAAATTTGTATGAAAATTTCCGGACCAGGCTTGTTGTGTTTATACATATAGTCTTATACAAAACCCGTGATTTAAGTTAATTTAACATTTTTTTCCGGTATGCTCGGGAACACGTTTCCCGGAAAGTCCCAAACCCTAGTTTTAAAACATCAAACTAAGGACAAGAAAAAGGGCATATATCCATCATTAAAAAAAATTTATTAGAAAAAAAAGCAAGTAAACAATATGTAGTTGATCAAGTCAAACCATTTGATATCATGCATTTTTAACACTTTCGGAGGTGGTCTTTCGTGCGACCTATTCGTCGACCGGTTTTTATAATTTTTATTTCAGTGAATTTATATTTTAGTGAAACATATGCATATTACCATTAATAACGTAATATTACCATTAATATCGCACTTTTATGCGCTTGATTTCCGAAAGTAGCCGACTGTGATAAAATATTGCACTAGGTTTTCTACTCATATAAAACTTATTGGCGTGAAATATTATTGTAATGCTAGCATTTATATGGGACTTATGCATTTCAAAGTGATGTTCGGGAAAGGGACTTATATGGGGGATATGGTTATTATTCTATCGATATTCGCGAAATTCGGCACACTGATTTACGCTTGTATATAGCTCACTTGGTCCGAATTTTAATGAAATCGTGATCAATATAAAGCGTTTATAAACATCCATTACGAATTATTTTAGTGATACTTTGCATATAAATAGATACTCAATAAATCTTACTAAATACCGCAAAAGGTAAGAAAACGATTTAGTTTTATGATTTAATGAAGTTTTTATTGTCTCCTGTAAAATTTTATTTATGGTTAATACGCCCTTATACGCGTCCATACTTCATTTGTTTAAGATTTGATATCATTTTTACTTTTTATATCCAACTCGCACTAATTTTCACCTTATAAATTTATAAATTTATAGAAATTGTTTAAATTGTGCAAAAAATATCTTTTCTTGATAAAATCAAGTCATCAATATTTTAAGAGCATATTTTCTGATTTTATAATCATTTTGAATGCGTATAAAGCGCATTTTTAGAGCATATTTTTGGTTTCTCTACAAATGAATCATTTAAATTAATTGTAGCATATGAACTTAATATAATTCACACAAGTACATTTTGTTTTCAGATTAGCCAAAGTAACTTGAAAATTATTTGTTTTTAGTAGTTGCTTTTAGTTATTTTCCTAAAGGTAAAAGACAAATTAAGAACCATTCCGAATGTTATAATTTATATTTTTTGAATGACATTCTCTTTGAATTTCGTTTATTTTCGAGATACTGAAGAGCCATTTATAATTTCTTAACTGTTGCTTCTATCTAAAAGTTATAAGCCTTCAAATGTGCACGGATTTTTTCGTGCGCAGTTCTTAAATTCTCACAGCATGAACTAACACAATAATCAATTAGATAAACCTTGTTCGATGTCGAAACAGGCAGAAACCTTCTACACTGGTGTATATTCCCATAAACGCATTTAAAATTTTTGTTTTGTTTTCCCAATATTATTTTCTAGTCAAGAAAATAATATTAGGATATGTTTGGAATTTTAAGTCGATTCTAATTTATGTAATGAATACTAAATCATTAAAGTTTGTCAAAAATTTCATACAAAAAGAAATTTTATCGAAAACTTCCTATAAAAATAAAAATTTATCGAAATTTTATATAAATTGAAAACACATCGCTATTATTCTATAAAATAAAAATTTATCGATATTTTCTATAAGTGGGAAACTTCGTTACATTCTGTAGATAGAAAATTTGTGAATTTTTTCTATAAATAGAATATTTAACGAAAAACTCCCATATATACAACTTATCGAAATTTGTCTTCAAAAATGAAAGTTTATCAAAATTTTTACATAAATTGAAAATCTATCGAAATTTTTTAAACTGAAAATTTATCGAAAATGGTTTATAAATTGAAAAAGAATTAAAACGATATCGAATTTAATAGTATATTCCCGATTGAAAGCTTAATTCTTTAACTTGGTGACAAATCCCCTCATCTGGCAACACTGGTTTGATAGCCAAGCTGCTTTAAAGCCTTATTTTGTTAGATTAGGTCTATGGTGCTTAAGCAATATGTAGCAGCTCTTAATGAACTTTAAGTACACAACGATTTGACGATATGTTGGGTATCTGGTCATGAGGATTATACAGGAAATGTCATCAGAGGATCGTTGCCTGAAGCTTTTGTTTAATTCCTGTAGTTTACGTCATGAAAAAGATTGGATCATGGGTTTTATCAGAGTTTTCCCATAAATGGGATTCTAAGTACGACTTTTACGATTCCTTATCTGCTAGAGCTGTCAGATTTTCTCAGTAGCATATCCTCGGAAAATTTGTAAATTATTTATTTCCAATAATAAAAACTCTAAGTTATTTAAATTTATTATTTATTTATTCCAAGAGTTTGCAAGTTTTTTTTCAAGTATTATTTGGTAAAGATAAGTAAAATTTTTATCAACACTGCCCACTAAATAATAAAACAAGTATGAGTTTTATATTTGGATGTGTCGAATTTTATGGCACTTTCTTTTCTGACTATAATGTTGCCTTTATTCTGCCCTTTACGCTCTTTTGTGTTCTATTCTGAAAAAATGTAATAGTGTAAATGGGTCAGATGTGCTTTTCTAATAGTGTTCTAATAGTGTTCTCTTAAATTTAAAAAATATGTTACATCCTAGCAAAAAAAAAAAAAAAAAAACCAGCAAGTGCTTCCAAAGAAGAATTTTTTTTTACCACTTCGAAAGTATACCTAAGAGCATATTTTGCACTTTTTCGGCAGTTAATAAAAAATAATTCCAAAAAAATGTGAAAATAAATGTATTTTTAGCAAGAAAATAGATGAATAATTTCTAAGGAAATAAAAATTTCACAAATAAAAAAAGCATTTTCAGTATCTGTCCAGCAAGAACTTTGCTCTCCTGGTAAGCTAGCAGGTATAATTGGAAACAAAAATAAACTACTTATTTTTTGCCTGAATAACTAGTTATTTTTATTAGAGTTGTCCACAAATTCATGTAGTTATTTTCAAACTCAAAAATATGTACCTAAACAAAAATAAAAAAACTTTGTCAGTGAGATTTGAACTTGGACACAAATTAACCATTCGTTTTTAATGACTAACGTCTTAGCAGTACACCATCTTGCACTTAATTTTCTAAGTGACAAAAACTTTTTTAAGTATGAAATATCTTTTTAGACATTTTGTTATAAAAAACTAATACCATCAGAATGGGGTTGAACCAACAACCTTTTGGTTGCTAATTCAGCGCTCAAGCCAACTCATCCATATTATTGCAATATTACTGTGCTATTATACTATTGAGTATTATTTACTTAATACAGAGTAGGCAAATAATAATGACGCCTCATTACCGAGAAACTACTTTAATAAGTAGTTGCCATTACAGAAAACAAAAAAGTTTTTGCTGGGTATTAACAAAGCTAAAATCATATTTTTATTAAAAAGTTTTATAAATATAACTTTAAGAGAATTACTTCAAAAGCAAAGAAAAAGAAGCATAAAAGATGAACATCCTACCAATAACAACCATGGATTAAAAAAAAACTTCTGTAGCTCTTTTTCAGCACTAAGTACTTCCTTCCGCTGACAACACCATGTTATTATTATTTTTTTTGAATATTGAGATTCAAATGGCATAGCTACTAGGCTAACCAGGATGTTAATTCCAAAGAAGCGTCTTCCGCAAAACTTCCACTCGATCCACACCTTCGTGTAGAAAGCTAGAGGGTTTCCGAATTCAGCTCCCTTAGTTTAAAGGACTCCACCAATATCAATCTGAGTTTTATGTGGTATTGTACCAATCAATCTTATAAAAGTTGGATTATCAAAATCGATTGCATGTGACAAATGTAAGCTTCGAAAATCAGCAATGCGGTGCAGTTAGACGATGCCAAACATTTAGTCAATGCGGGGGTAAGACGCAAAATTCTCGAAGACCAAACAACTAAAACCCGCCCGACTGTATTTAAGAAATAATTGCAATGATGTGATCGTTTTTCCCAGTACAATGCTCCTTATGAATATGCAACACATTGTTAAAGTTATGACTTTTACAGCTTTTTTTCAGTTCTTTTTTCATTGGGATGTTTTACCCTCAAATCAAATAGAGGGTGAACATTAACCTCTACTCAAACATTTTTTGCAAGAAGAATTTATATTTAATATTTAGTGCTTTAAATTTGATTTTCCACCTAATTATGAGTTTTACACAAATTCCGAAATTTTACCTAAAATCGAAAATTTCACCTAAAATACCAAATTTCAACAAAAATTTTGCTAAAAAAATTAAAAATCACCAAAAAAAAACCGAAAATTCCAGGAAAATCCAAAATTTCACCAAAAATTCGAAATTTCACTAAAAAATTAAAATTTTACCAAAAATCCGAAAATTCACTAAAAAATTAAAATTTTCCAAAAATTCGAAATTTCATCACAAATTCGAAATTTCGCCAAAAATCCGAAATTTAACTTGAAATTCAATGTTTTATAAAAAATTAGAAATGTAATCACAAAATCCAAAATTTCAAAAAAAAAAATTGATAATTCAGCAAAATTTTCAAATTTACATAAAAATCTGAATTCCTTAGATTAATTTTTTTTCTTATAAATATTTAGAAAATGACACAATTACAGAAATGGTCTCGCATTTACTGTCCTGTTGTAATCATAAAAAGGACACCATTTTATGAGGGTGAGGGTAATCTTTAAATAATGTTTCACGAAAACAAGATAATATCTTTCTTCAGAAAAGTAAACGTTCCAATAGTCATTCAGTATTTTTAAAATTTTTTATTTTGAAAGTAATTTTGTAACATATAAAATGTAGTTGTAGTACATTTTAATGTTTTTATATAAAAAAATTAAATTTTTCAGAGGTTGGACTAGATTTTGTTCTATAGTTTATTCTGTAATTTATAAATTTTAAATATTATTCATTATTAGGAACACAATAAACAATTTGGTTGAATTTTATTTAATTTCAGTTAATTGCTTAGATTTAAAATTTTTATAGACATATTTGGACGGTAATACGTGTAGCTAAATTAATTATGTATGTGTGTGAATTCTTTTTAGTTCAATTAGTTGATAAAATGGTATCTTAAGTTCTCATTTTAAAGATTTGTGCATTCTATAGTTCATATCTAAATTTTATTTTTACCTCTGTCAAGGTAGGGGTTTAAAATCTCATTTATATCAAACAATATGTACCAAATTATTAAAATGTCAATAAGTTATTTCTTATCAGCATTTTAAAATCTCTTGTCTTGGTTGGTCTACACTTGAATGGTTCAAAATATGAACAACAATATAATCATTTCATCTAAGGAACATTATTTCTATTTTCTTGGAAAACAACATTATTAGAAAGAATACAAAACGACTTTGTAATACAGTACATAAATATATATATAATATGAAACTTTGTATTACGATCAAATTGAATTAAGTTAATGTGATCTCTTGTATCCCAATTTATTACCTTAGGATTCTCATAAAAATGTAGAAGACTATAAAATGAAAACAAAAATTTCTTGAAAATCGTTATTGTGTTTTTATCGATTCAAATAATACACTGAACTTTTAAGACTCTTGTAGTTTTAATGAAATATTATTTTTGCCCCTTAACACTGTTTAGAAAATGAAAAATTGATTGTCATTATTATACGTATGTAAAAGAAGATGTTTATACAATATTTTCATGTACAATTTTTCATAATTTTCCTTACAAAGACTAGGGGAAAGGGAAGGTTGTTTTGTCGTAGTTATGTTTATTTCTTATATCTTTTGTTATTTCGCAGTGTTCTTCGGGACGTACAAAGATGATGAAATAAATGCGTTTTGTGTTTGTCTGTCATGTAAAATATTTGAATTTTAATGTTGTAATAACTTTATTTTCAACTGTTGTCTTAGTTTTTTTTTTTTTTTTTTTTGCCAAGAATTCCTACTTTTACTTTATCATTTGTGTGGTTATGTGACAAGATGCTGAGTTTTATTTTTTCTTATTTGAAGTTATGATTGTAAAAAATCGTTTATCATATAGAATTATTTATTTTATTTTAGTTGAATTTTTATTACTATTATTTTTGCAATTGTGAAAACGTGTATTTTTATATTTTATTATTTGTAAGGAAGAGTTTGTTTACGTTAAAATTGTTGCTTACGTTTACAATATTTTTACATGATTTGTTTTATATATTTTGGCACTGGAATTTTGTTTTCGCTACTAAAAATGCCAAAAATGTAGGATGATATAGTAAAATGCTTATTTGATTATATTTTTAAATTAAATTAAATTATATAAAATTAAATATATAAAATGCTGAGACTAAAATGGAACAGACATTTTTTTAAAACCTTAAAGAGTGGCTCTTTAAATTGGTTTTTTTGTAAATATTTGGCTTTGCAATAATTTAAAATTCCAAATAGTTTCTTATCCGCCAAAAAACAAAGTAAAACCGATACAATAACTGTAAATCTATCAAGTGGACATCAATCAATATGTAAAAAAACTTTTCAAACAATCGTTTAAAGGAAAAACTAAATTCAAAAACTAAAATTGTGGAGCAAAAATGCAATTTTGTAAAAGAATCGTTCAAAAAACCTAAAGATTTATGGTATTACTAAATATATTCTACCATATGACTTAGAAAAACAAAAATTTATTTGAAAAAAAGAGCAAAACAAAACTCTTTTACATTGAAATCTAATTTAATAGGAAAAATAGTAAAAGTCATTTGCAAAATGTTCATAAATAAAACATTACCATTTTAAATTAATTATTCGTTAAACAAGCTTTTATGTAATCCATTGCTTTTTCATTTAGTAATTAAAATCACTCATACGTCGTGATGTTTATTGTTTTTTATTTCTACTGTTTTTTCTTCTTCTAAATTTCCTCTTTTTAAATGGTAAAAACATGTGTGTGTGTGTGTAAAATTACTCTTATTTAACAAACTTTTCAATTGAATTTTAATGACTTTAATTTCTTGTTGCTCTATTTTTATCTGTGTGTTTGTGTTTTTTGTTATTATTATTTTTGCTCCTACAATCTGAACGAAAAATGTTTTCCGTTACAATTATTGCTTCATTTCCTGTCCATATTCATTAACTTCCGTCTACTGCAATAATTTCTTGCATTTACTTCTCTCTACTGTTTTATTTATTTTTTTTCATTTCAGTTCTTTCGATTCGTTTTAGTTTTTTTTCTTTAGCATATTTTCAAGATTTTTTTTCAATTTCATCTCTTTTTCTTTATTTTTTTAATTTACGATTTTTTTGCTTTGTTGTTGGTTGTTGTTGCTTTCATTCAGCATTTTTTTCTTCATTACTATTTTATAATGGCTTTTCCATGTCACCAGGCATAAAATATCGCTTTTTTCTTTTCTATATTTGTAAACACACATACAAACGTAAATATATTCAAATAGTCAAATACTTATATAGCGATGATAAATTCAGTACAATTGTACTTTTTTTTAGTACAATTCAATTGTCAAGAGTACAGGAGTTCTCCAGTAATTAATTTAGTACAATTATAACATTTTGCTTACTTAATATTATTATTGGTTGATTTAACAAACATTTTACAATATTAATTAAAATTTGCTTAAATGCAGCTAAATTTATGTATAAAAGCTTGGACATTCTTAGACCTAAATGTTATGACTTTTGAAGAAAGTTTTTGATATGCGTTTATTAAGTTCAACGGGCATTTTTTTTATTTTTTGGAAAATACAAAGACGTATGTTTCCCTTTTCATTACTCAATATGGAAAATTTTAATTTGTATATAAGCTTTTCTTTATCAATAAAAAATTTTCAAGTTTTTCGATGCACTAATGTGATATTTAGCAAACAAAGCACACGCTTTGAATTAAGTCTTACTGCGATAGACTAGAGTAAATTGTAAGGAAGAAAATAATATACATGTTTTATGCATGTGTTTACTTTAACTAAAATATTTGCTTCTTTTTCAGCATTCGAAAGAGATTCGCCAAACAACAAAATTCCTGCCATTCGTAATTGCATATTGAAGCGATATTTTACTTTATCCGCTTCGTTTGAAGTTTTATTTCTTACTGGGGTTTTCTTTACAACTTTTAGTAAATACTAGCAGACCCGGCGAACTACGCCTCGCCCCAAACAAACCTTAGAGTAATAATACAACACAAATATTTAAATTTTCAATGTGATTTATTTGAATGGAATCAGTAGAGAGCGATTTGATGAACAATGTTTTTCGATGTATTTCGAAAAATAGCACATTTACTGTAGAAAATTACAATGCCAAAATGACACCTGTCAGATTGCGCAAAGTCTAAGTCAACGTATAACGCCATCTATCGGATTTTGGCTGAGAACTTTCTATTTTTTCATTTGGAAAGGCATTAAGGAATAATTGCACACAAAATTTCATACAAAAAATCAATTTTTCGATTTTTCCAATTTTCCGACTTTTGCGGAGAGATTTTCCAATTTTCCGCATTTCTCATTTTCCGCAATTTTCCATGATTTATTCTAAGAACTTTCTATTGTTTGATTTGGAAAGCCATTAAGGAATAATTTCACACAAAAACTCGATTTTCGATTTTTCCAATTTTCCGACTTTTCCGGAGAAATTTTCCAAAATTTTCTTCCGTAAAAACCTTCTCCTCGAAAATACGAACAATCGACAAAAAATTTTACAGAAATCTTATTTACTACAGATCTGAACTTTATTTGCTTTGGGTTAGGCATTTTTTAAGAACCCGATACAAGTGTTTTTGAAAATTTGTTTAAGAACTCAAAGGAAAATTTCCAAAAGATATTGTACTTAGATCAAAACATACTTTAAAGTTTTCTACAGAAGTTATTATGATTTTAGTACAATTACGACCCAAAAAGTAAAAATTTTTATTAAATTTAGTACAATAATGAAAATCGCATTTACCATCCCTGTATTCATATTGTATTTGTATTTATGTAGATACATATAGATTTTTTTCCGCGTATGAATATTTTTGCATTCAACTCTTCGTCTGTTCGTTTAATATTTTACGATTTAACTGAGTCTGTTGATGGCGGTAATGGCTGAATGGTGGAAGTAAATAGTACGGGAAGTAGTTGTTCTTATTGTTGCTGTTATTATAGTTCACTTAAAAAAGGCCAACAACTTGTACTTGCACATATTTATTTTTGTTGAAAATTCTATAAGAATTGTTAAAGGAGAAAAATGTCAAATGGGGGAAATTTACTATTTCAATTGCATACATTCATACATAATAGACATACTTATGTAGAAGTGTTTGTTTGTTTTCATATACTAGTACGGATGTGTGTAATATAATAAGAGGTATTGATTGTATTATAGAACTCTTAAATATTTACATATGTTTGTATATTATATATTAATATATTTGTATACTGATATATTTACGAGGTTGAATTGAAAATTTCTCTGAATTTTTATTTTTTTGTCTTGATTTTACATATTATAAATATATATATATATATATATATATATACTATGGATTACTATTAATTACGTGCTAGCTATTGCACACAACTAACAAAAAATTAAACTCAGAATATAAAATACATTTATTAATGTATTTAAGAATTATAAATTGTTTTTAATCGGGTTTTTTTTAAGTTTCTTGAAAACTTCAGGCTATATAAATTATAGCTTTTTAAACATGTTTAAAAAAGTTTATCAAATTCAGCATTATATAATATAGTATTATATCTTGTTAAAACACAACATTAAAAATAAAATAAAAGAAATGATTTTAGTGGCGTAAAAAAATGTGATTCTAAAAAATTTGCTCTTTCGACTACTTTTTGTTCAGACAGTTACAAATTTATTACTAAACATTTCGAGTAACTTTCTTTTTAGCCTAATGAAGATGAAGTTTCGCTAAAAATGTCACCCAACATTTTGGGTCCTTATAGGTAGTGGTTTGGAAAAAAACTCGTCAGTCTGTCCGTACGTTCCACCGTTGGTTAAAATGACGTTTATGAACGACCTCGATATTTGTAATATTTTGGAGAATGTTGTTGTTGAAAATCAAAATATAAAAACAAATTTTTGACAGAATAAAAAAATGTGTTTCTATTTTTTTTTTCTGAAAACCAAAAACTTATCTACAAAAAACTTTTTTAACCTAAAATTGTTCTTATTGTTGTTTTTTACATTTGTATTAATAAAACAACAACAATAATTAATAAAAACTTGTTTGTACATAGATTTTTTGTTATTTCTTTTTACTATTATTTTTATAGTCAGGTGCTTATAATGAAAACTTTTAAAAATCGCCAGAACGTGAAAAAATCACAAAAAAAAACATAATACGAAAAAAATTATCAAAACAAGAAAAATACCCAAATCGAAAAAATATCACAATAACATGAAAAAAATTGCTAAAATTAAAAAGAAATTGCTAAAATGCTAAAACAAAACAAAAAACGCCAAAAAATCAACAAAATTAAGAAAAAAAAAATACCGAAACAAGTCAAAAAAAATCATCAAAACGTCAAAAAATCAATAAAATGTAAAAACAAGCGCTCAGTAAAACATAAAAAATCAAAATAATGTAAAGAAAATTTCCAAAACACAAGAAGAATAACCAAAATACGCAAAAAAAAGACATAAAAAGACAATCATTATGAATACCTGATATTTACACAAAAAAAAAAAAAAAAAAAAAAAAAAAAAATGAAAAAATATGCTTATATTTTTTTGATTTTTGATAATTTTTCACTGCTAGACGAATTGAGATAATCAAAAGAAGACACTTTTGTAATTGTATAATATATTGGGAAACACAGGATCACATATAAAGTCAAAATTAAAAAATAATCGAAGCCAGGGTCAATTTGTGGAAGTTAATGAGTAAACTTTGATACCCTGTAGTTCACCTCGCATTATGAAGAGGAGATTTTTCTAAAAGCTGAGGTGCTCCTCTACAACTTTCATATTCATTCCAAATTAGTTTATGATATACAAATTTATTACTTCACTGTGCTATATTATTTTATAAATTAGTTAAATTTATTTGAAATCGGATTTTTAATAAAAACCGTAATTTTCACAAACTGAAAAGCAAGACAGATATACAGATAGATAGATAGATAGATAGATAGATAGATAAATAGATAGATACATAAATAGATAGATAAGTAGATAGATAAACAGATAAATAGAAATTAGATAGGTAGATAGATAGATAGATATACAGATAGATAGATAAATAGATAGATAGATAGATAGAAACATACAAAATGTTGAATTTTCTGACTTTTAAACTGAATGTTCTCCAAGATCTTTGGAATCATTTTACTTCACATATATAAATATGTGTGTTCTTTGGACAATTAGGCCTGAACGATCATGTCTATAGTAAATATTGAAAACCTTAAATGATAAAAATTTTCAAACTGCCCTCGTTTATTCCACATTTATTATATGCATATAAGTTTTTTTGTATTTAAAATAAATGTTAATTTAAAAATAACTGCAGCTAAAAGGATTTTTTATTTATTTGTGTTATTTATAAGGCCTTTTTTACCGTATTGTAATAAATTTGGGAATATTTTATGTCCAATGGGATTTTTGTATTTGCAAAATAATAAATTAAAGTTATATTTGATTAATTTTATAAAAAATTAAAAGAACTCAGTAAAAAGGTAAAGGTTTAGGCAATAATCATAAGAATGAATTTATTCGAGATAAATACAGTCGAATACGGTTATAAAGCTCATGGTTAAAGAGAATTTTTTTTATAACGAGTATATTTTTTTGGTCCAACGTTTATAACGAACTCTCACAAATACTAGTTTTAGATAAATAAAATTGCACATTTGAAAATGTCTCAAAAATTGTAAGAACTAACAGAAATAATTTTTTTTATTTTAATTTAATTTATTGCACAAATATAAATAATTTTCAATAATATCAGTTAATGTTATCGGACAAAAAAAGAGAAATTTTATTTTTAGAGTTGTTGACCTTTTTAACATAACGCATATACATTTATAGAAAATAAATGAATATAAAACTGAAATTATAAAAGGATTAAAAATTAAATATTATAAAATCGCTATTCCTCAAAGAGTAAAAATCTCAAAACATGCCAATGTAAAACATTGAATTAGTATTTAATATCAATTTGTCACTTGCCAAATTATTACTGAATATAAAAAAATATTCCTCCTGATATAACAGAATCAAAAATATTTAAAAATTATAAATACAGTCAATTTTCAAAGGCAAGAAATACTCTTTAATCACAAATATTAGTATCGTAATTAAATATATTTTGTATATAAGTATATTTTGTTAACAAATAAAATTTTTTGCTATTCTACGGATATAACGAACTTCTTTTATAATGAATTAAATTTGTTTGTCTCTTCGAGTTCGCTGTAACCAGGCCAGGTTTAAATATGCACGAAAAAAAAAAAAAAAATGAAAATGTGCGCTTGAAAATGTACGAAAAAATGCATACAAAAAGAGAGAAATTAATGTATTTTCTTATATAAATATGCATTTGTTATTTTTTGTTTTCTAAAATTCTGATAGTTTTCGATTTTTTATAAAAAATAAAAATATATTAAAAGTATTCGCAAATAGAATTTGATAGTCATATTTGTCATGTATCTTTACAAATATATACGAATTAATAAAAAAATTTACAAAATTATTTATAAAATTAAGTTAATTAAACTAAAAAAAAATAAATAAATAAAAATGGCGTCTTTGTTAATAAAATTAGTCTTGGTATTCATTATATGCAAAATTATGCAAATACTTCAAGAATATGCATTTTTAGTAAAATACTTGTGAAATATGCAAAAAGCTTACTTTTCAAGCGAAAAGCTTGAAAATCTTGGCCTGGTTATAATCATATTTGAATGTACTTTGTTACAGAAATTGGATGTAAAAAAATTTTGCGTAAAAAATGATGCCCAAGATTTTTATTTAATCAATAATTTATATTAAATAGTATAGCATTTATTCTGTACGCTTTTCCATTTTTTTTTATTTTCCACTATTAGTTATTCCTTATCCATCGTATGTTGCAATCATTTTCACTTAATACACAATTTCTCTATCTACTTCTGGCTGCTGTTCTTTTAAGCAAATAATAAATCTGATATTTGCATTAAAATGCTGATAAATTCCTTCACAGTATTTTTTTTTTCTATATTATATTTTGCATTTTAAATAAAACTCTGTCTCTTCTCTTACTTATTCAAAATGGTAGCTAAACTAATCTTATTATTTCTCACTTTAAAATATTTTACTATTTAACAGTTTGGTTATCTTGGTGTATTAATCTTCAAGTACAAAGACATTGCAGTAGATACATAGATACTATTAGAATAAGAGAACAAGTAGTATAAACCATACGATACTTTTTAACATTCTTAAATATAATCACAATAAAAGCAACAACAATAAAAAAAAACAAAAAATAAAAAAAAAGAAACTGTAGCTATTTTGCATGATATCGATTGCCATGACGTCACATGCATACTAAATAGTCAGTGAGTGTATGTTTAGCAAATGAATCTACTTGAATTATTCTACTCTGAGTATGAATGAAATTTTGTATCTGTGTAAGAAACAAAGATTGTAAGGGTATATGTGAGTTTTATGAAAAGTTTAACAATATCCATATAAATTCACACTTTTTTCCCTCTGTTACGGCTCATCACAGTTACTTGGCTGGCTGGTGTTTCATTGAGTTGTGAATTCCATTGATGTTTTTGTGTGTGTGTGTGTGTGTATGTGTATAAAACTGTTGATGATGATGCTTCTTGGTACACGCATTGTGTCAAAGCAGTCAAGTTATGTGTATTAGATATGTTTTCACATGGAGAACAGGAGGTGGGTGGTTGGAGTTGATGTGGTGGTTTTCTTTTAACATATTAGCATAATCTAAACACCAGCTATAGAAAGAATGCTCTGTATTTGAATGTACATATAGTGTAAATGTTGTAGTTAGTAGTAGAATAGCAGTAGGAGAGAAATCCTTCAGTTATACACACACACACACACAATAATGGTGAAACAGCATCTGCTTTTGCTGCTTAATCGCACAGATAATGATGCTTTATCGTTTGTACTTATGCAGAGTTTTATTGTTCCAAAACTCATGTGTATATTGTAGTATCTCTCACATTTTGTAGGGAATTTAGTGTAGAAGGTAAACGGTGGTACAGGGTGTTAAATATTTTTAAAGATTTTTTGTATAAGTTTTTGTTAAGGTTTCTGTGAATTCTAAATCGAAAAGCGGACTGGGTTATGTGTTGCAGAGTATAAAATATTTATTCGTTCTGGTAGAGTCCAATTATCGTTCACAAATAATGCTATGGCACCGACAAGCGGAGCAAGAAGGTGAATTATAGATTGTAACTTGATTATGGTCCTTCGAACAGGATGCTGATTGACGAAGCTTTGCTTTTTAATCTGTTTGATGATATAGGACAAATGCTTCCGAAAAAAGCTTGAGGAATAAGAAAATACAGCATAAAAATTTATGAAGAAGGTTGGAAGACAGAAAATACGTATTTTCTGGTGTCACAAATTTTGCTTTGTTACCGAGAAACAGAGTAACAAGGGTAACTACAGATTCTCACTTGTTTATAGATAGATAGATAGACAGATAGATAAATAGAAAGATAGATAGATAGATAAATTGATAGATAGAAAGATATATAGATATGTAACTATATAGATCAATCAGATACCTATACGATCTGTTCCGTTCAACACATCAAGTTCAGGGTACAAATAAAGCAATAATCCCAATTAAAAGCTTCTAGACATTGCTAAAGTATTTTTATGGTATCTACACCCACAATGGCCCATAAATAACCCAGTAAATACACTAAGGTCGCTCTAATGAAGTAACAGCAACTTCGGGGATATTCCCCGAGACTTCTTAGTCTGTCCCAATTCAGTAATATTGTTGACATATTTCCTGAAATATCCAAATATCCAAAAAAGTTCCAAACTTTATGGAAATGCTTCAAGCTTAACTAGTAGCCAATCAGTCCGTTCATTCCCAGAATTGGCTCCAAGTCCAGGCACTCAACAATACGTCAACATATTGTGTGCGTCAAGTTCATTAAGAGTTGTAAACGAAGTCCATGATAAATTCAGCTCAGCTGGGATCGGGATGTTGTAATACTTCTGACCTGAACATGAATATCAATATCTTTTTCAGGAAACTTAAAATTTATGAAATTTTTCGTTTTATCCACTCTCTTGTGAACTCAATTAGGCTTGTTGTAATGGCTATAATACCGGAATTCTAATCTTAATAATATAATCTTAATATCCAGACTTTTCAAATCGTCAAGACCAACAAAGAAGACTGCACATAGGAAACATCTTCTCTGTTCGACAGAGCTGAATATGAGCAAAGATGACGAGTGACAAACTGCCCCCTTTTTACGTAGTAGCAGCTCCTACAGAAACCGTAATGCATGCCACCAATAATAAAAGTAGAGAGAGTATTTATCTTCTGGGAAAGACTATAAAAATATAGATCGGATTGAACTGAGCTATGGCCAGAACTTTTGGAAACTTGGCAAATGTTCAATAATCGTTTGCCTCTCAAAGAATCAATTCTCTGACACGCAGCTTGCTTGTCTTATTTGGAAGGATCTGTGTGGTAGTTTCTTCCCTGGCGAGTTTGTCTGCAAACGTCACCGTATCCTGGCACTCAAATTTAGTGCAGATTGAATTATAGTTAATCTCGGTCAGATACGTGCAGCGACCTCTCTAGATGATAGAGTACTGATCGGAAAAGTATTGATAGCCGCTGGGCCATCCGAGTAGATATTGATATCGCTGTGAGGGAAACCTACCTGCTAGGATTCCGCCTGAAAGACTCTGTGATGTACGGTTAGACAGAAATTAAGTTCCCCATAGTAAACGTTGTCAACGACTTATCCACCAAGTCGGAGAAAAAGCTTATCTCACTCTTATTCCAGATTTTCTCATACGTCCAGCTGCCCTTATCAGGGATGGAGCATTTAAAGCATGTTTCACAACAGACACTCAGGAGGATATAGAGAAATTTGCAGCCATTAAAAAAAGACCGAACATGGAATTCCTTCACTATTTAATTGCTTTAAACCTAAGAGCCGTGTTCAAAGCCATTTTTTTACCTACTTTGTCAATGACAATAAGATACAAGAAAGCTTTCAGAGCAGCAGTGGGAGTAGTTCTTAAAGCTTACGTATCTTTACTTATTTTTGATTACCAGGAAAACACTTCCAGCTGTATAGAACTATAAGGAAAGATGAAAAAAATGTATTACTATTTTTCTCAAAATTACAAACAAATACATTACAAACGCGGATTCGCTTGCATTTATTTTCTAAATAAGCACCTAAAATATATTTATAAAAATCTACACTAGCAAAAGTACATATTTTAAATATTTTTAATGCATATTATAACTATTTAAGAACTTATTTTAGGAGCTTATTTCAAACAAAAAATAAAAAATAAATCCATGAACATCCGTCCTCTACTCTGAAAAAAGTATTTATAACTTTTCAATTCACTGTCTAATGTGCAGTTGGGTAAATAAAACATTTAGAGGGCGGATTTGCATTCATTTTTTTCTTTTTTAAATAAGCCCCTAAACTATATTTTTAAAAACTTAAAATAATGCTCTTATGTAAGTGTAAATTAAAAAAAACTTCTTTTTTATATTATTTTTATTTTTTTAAAGGGCTTATTTTAATTTTTATATTAAGGGCTTACTTTAAAACATTAAATGCATGGAAATCGACCCTCTACTGATGAGTAAAACAATGAGCATGCATGCGTTTTATACGTTTTCGTGTCATTGGCATTTTACTTCAATCACACCCACTGTAAAAATATAAAACATTGCAGAGAACAGGATCTGATTTCGCTTTTTTCACTCTGGATTTTAAAGTTGTTATTTTTTGCTTCAAATAGCTTGTAAAATGGGATTTACGTAAGGATTTTTTTTCGTTTACGTTTAGATATGGTTTGTGTTAGATAAGCTTGAATAATAAAACATGTAATGATTTTTATAATTTCCCTTTTTATTACATATATTTATACACTTGTGTTATTTTATTTGCCAAGAAATAAAGAAATTTTCTGTTGAAAATTTAAAATTTCTTTATTTGCAAAAAAAAAAGAGAAAGTGATATAAAATGTATAAGTGTTTAAACATGTGGGTGTGTGTGTGTGTGTGTGTGTGCGTGTACATGTAAAGGAATGTGGTTGAAAACAATTATTTTTGTTGTTGTATGTATTATTGTGTTTTGTTATGTCGCTTGTGTTTAATCTCTTGTAGTATGTGTAAATTCCGGAAGTTGTGTCATGTTAAATCATCTCAAATATTCATTGATGCATTAAATTTGTTGTGATTTTTTTTATTTTGTTTTGTTTATTGCAACATCTTTACCTCCCGCCAGCAAACAGGCAAGCAGGGCAGACCGTCCGACAGGCAAGCATGCATGCAACATAAACATGTCAGCCGTGTTGCACATTATATAAAATACAATTATTTGTTATTTGCATGTGTTTACTTAATAATTTATCTGCATTTTGCTGGAATCTGTGTTTTTGTTTTTAAAATACTTTGACGTTTAATTTAAATTATTAAACTAATTATTATAAATTATACTCACTACTCTTACCTACTCTTTATGTGTATAAAAGAAAAGGAAAAAAAGGTACATGAAAAGGAAATGCTAACTTATTTAATTAAAATCATAATCTTTAATATAATATGGTATATATTAAAGTTGTTATTATTGCCTTTGGTTAAATATAAGAATTTGTTAAACTCATTAAAAAGTCATTCAATTAAAATCTACGCTTTAGGGGTAAAATTCTTGCAAATTTATTTATACATAAGAACAATGGACAACACAAACAGAAAAAAATATACAAGTTCATTAAATTTGTTACACAAAAGTATCAAAGTTTAAGTTAAAAAGAAATGAAAATAAATGTAATAAAAAGAAAATCTATAATATAAATCAACATTTATCTATAAATACTTGAAGGAAAGAGCGTGTTTACATAGTGGTCATGGTAACAACAATGATGTACTTAAATTAAATTAGTTTTATAAATTTTAAGTAAGCAGTAGCCTTGGACAGTTTACGAAGAGAAATAATATTTTAGGACATCAAAATTTAAAGACTTTTGATAAATAATTTAAAATGTCTTTAAAAAAGAGAAGAAATATATCTTTAAGTTTATGCTATTATTTGCAATATTAAAAAAAAATATGAGTTTTATAAACATTTGCAGTCAATTACTGACAAAGTCATGATATGTCATGAAAGGGTGTTATTTTAAGTGACCTCAACTGATGAATTTTAGCGAAAACTTAATTTACTAAAATCTGCTCATTTGTATATCAAATTAAATATTACATATTCCCTACAAGCAAAATAATACGAAAGTGTTTTGAATTCGTATTGTTGAGAAGAAAAATTTTATTGCCGCAATAATCATATTCGTACTGAGGAAGATTGTGCGTCACAGGTGATACATCTAAACAATAAGAAATCAATACGCCTCAAAGAAAAATAGGCAATATTGCTATATAATCATCTGGGTGAAAAAAAGAAGATACCGAAAAATATAGAAAAATTATCACTAAATAAATCTTGAAATAATATAATAAAGAAGTCTTTTACATCTTGTAAAACATGCATGCACATGCACACAACGTGAAATTATGTGCTCACCAAAGTGTTCTCTCAATAAATCCATTGATTGATGCGATGTGTGGGGAGTGGCGCCGTCTTGCTGAAACCAAATGTCGCCGAGATCACGAGCTTCAATTTTAAGCATAAAGTGGTCTGTTATCATGGCACGACGGTTACGTTCGCACCGGTATCATTTTTAAAGAAATATGGACCGATGATTTCACCGGCCTACAAACCACACCAAACCGTTGTTTTTTTTGGATGAAGTGGCAGTTCTTGAATCTTTTCAGGTTGTTCTTTGTTACAAATGCAGCAATTTTGTTTGTTTACATACCCATTGAGCCAGAAATGGGCCTTATCGCTGAACAAAATTTTCCTCGAAAACGTCGGATCTTCTTGGAACATTTCAAGAGCCCATAGAGCGAAGCGATGTCGCTTGGAAAGGTCGAGAGGCTTCAGTTGTTGCACAAGCTGTATTTTGTACGCTTTCAATTTAAGATCTCGACGTAAAATGCGCTAAGTCGTTCCATACGTCTGTACGGCGCCGAATCGACGTGTACACTCTCAGCCACGGCCGCTATATTTTCTTCACAGCGTGCTGGACGTGGTCTATTCGGTCGAATATTATCCAATAATGAATGCTGGGTCTCAAAATGGGTGATGGTGTAGCGAATAGTACGCTCAGTAGGCAGATTATGTTGACCATAAGTTGAGCTAAATGCAGGAAAGACATTCCTCACAGAACGTGAATTTTCGGAATAAAGTTGAACGATTTGTAAACGTTGTTCAGGCGTAAGTCTTTCCATTATGAAATGCCAAACAATACTAAACAAAAATAAAATGACAGCATTATGCGACTCACACTTGATCTGTAAAAAAAAGGCTATTGGAAAAAGTATCTCTACTTGAATCACCCATTATTAATATTATAAAACACGTAAACTGAAAAGCTCACATAAAATATCCATTTTTTGTTAAAAGACAAATAAATTTCTTCAATATTTTTTCATTTTTGAACAATTTTTCTACAACTTAAAAAATTGTGACTGAAAAATAAAAGTATTGCATTAACTTTTGCCAGATGATCTCAATGGGATATCATTAATTTATAGGGGAGGTGATAATCACCTTTACTGGAAAAAGGGCGATATTTTTAAATTTTATATATTTTTTATTGCTTATTGTCTAATTTTCTTAAAAATGATAAAAATGCAATATTAGAAAAATATTGCTTTGATGAAGATATTGCGCAAATTTCTTTCAGGAAGATATCTTCCAAATATTTATACATAAATATTTTCTGATTTTCTCAGTATTCGTTTTATTAAAATATGTAATAGGAGTATACAAACAAATATGTAATAGGAGTATACAAAGATAAAACTTTGCTAAAAAGTTCTCTTTATTATTTTATTTAAAGTAAAGCCAAAAAATCTATTTAGAAGTTATAGTTTATAAGTTTACCACCAATAAATTTACTTTCTTTTAACCAACTTATCTTTGGACAATCTTTATTTAAATAACATAAAATATCAATACATTTAAAATTTTTTACTTTTTCAATTCGAATTTAGATCTTCATTGTTATACTTAAAGATATGATACTTTTATTTCGAAGGTAATTTGAAAAGATGCACAATGGCATGAAAAAAGAAAAAATCTATGTACAATTGTATGCAACATTTATCATTGTTTATGCTCTTTACTTTTTTATGTTAATTTTCTAAGGTTATTGGTTATATGATGAAACTAAATAAGGAGTGCGCCTGAAAAAAATGGTACACTCTTGAAGGTTTATAAGTTTTATGCGTGAAAAAAATAATACCGTTAACTTGTTTATATTTGTCATTATTTTCAGCAACTATATGACAAATTTTGTTGTAATATGTAGCATAATTATTTTTTCTTAGAATATAAATTGAACCAAAATCACACAAACGCATAATTCGAATAACGAAACCTATGTCGATCATATAAAATAATAGCTAGGAAAGCAGCCGTTTGTCGCAAAATACAGTTTTTTTTTTGGATTATAAAAGATATAAAGAATTCAAGATCACCGAAAAGAAGTCTGATAGCAGTAGAAAAAGTGGATTTTTATCCATTAAATTGCTCTGAATCGTTTATCAGTAAAGTTAAAAAAGTTTGGCCTAATGAACCACAAAACGCAATGAGTACGTAAAAAATTATTAGAAAAAAATGCACAAGCAAAGGAGAGGACAAACATTATTGAGTTGAGTTTATTTCATAATTATGAATGCTGTATAAAGGACTATAAAACTTACGTACTGGTGGATTTTTAACAACTTTCTGGTCAGGATTTCTATTTCGCAAAGATTATGATCGACAAAAAAAAAAAAAAAATAAAAAAAAAATCCAAATTGTCCAAAAAATATTTAATCTTGTATACAATTTATATGTGCTGGGGGAAAAAATTATAATTCATAACTGATGGGTCCAGTAACACCGAAATATTCATGAATGATAAGATTTCTTTGTATCACTAGCTTGATCTCGTTTTTTGTCATTACAGCAAAAAAGAAATTGAAGTTATTACTCTTAATAAAATAATATTTATATAACGCTAAAAGCTTAGGAAAAAAGTCAAATAGTGTTAAAAGAAAATGGACTCATTTCCGTATAAAAGTAAAAAATAACACAATAAAAGCTCATAGCGAAGGTATCAAATAAAATATTAAGTATTTTATTAAAAACTAATTAAAAATTGAATATAGTGATAGTGGTGAAGTAGTAGATCAAAGTTTTGATAGTGAAGTGGAAGAAAGATCGAGTCTATTTGGATATTTAGCAGTCATATAGTGAATCGCCAGCTGGAAAAATTTAATATTCCGTCATGGTTCAAACCTTAGGAAATGCTTCCTCCCACTTTTCCAGAAGAATTTAAAACACATTCCATTTTGTCTTCTATTACTGATTCTTTTTCGTAGTATTATCACTTATCTATTAACTGTAAACATTTCTCCATACTCATAGAAATATTTTTAATCTCAAAAACATTTGATGCACGAGTTTGAAATGTGACGAGAAGGACTTGTGGATCCAAAATATGTATATCATTTTAGAAGGTCCTTTTTCGAAATGTGTATCAGATTTATATTTTGTGAAAAGTATATAACGTCCAAATGCTTCTTAGCGCCATTACGTGGCGCTAAGTATATCCGGTGATGGGACGACAAAAAAAATTTTTTTGTATAAACAAGATCCATACTGGCTGAATAGAACCAATAAGATAAATTTTAGAATTATCGCTTGACCACCAAAAACTATTTTAGTTTTTTTTTTTTAATATTGCTAACATATAATACATGCTCCTTTATAGTAATCATTTCCGTTTAAGTTACTGCTCTAGAGAATATCGCTGAGCCAACACCACCTGAACAAGTTGTAATCGATAATAGTTCATCAAGGTAAAGTTCGTAAAATTAGACAACAGTAAAATAGAATAGCTATTTTCTCTCAAGTTGATTCTTTGAATTTGGTTTATTTGTAACCTAAATATTGAGCCCGCCTAGGAATTTAAAAGAGCACCAATTTCAACAATAAGGCATTTGGGTCAGATTGCGGAATTTAGTGTCGTAAACGTTCGAAAAGTTTAAACCAGCATCCGGTTCGAAGGACCATAAATAAATTGCATTTAGTAACTGTTTTCTCCTATAGTCGGTATCAAAACTAAAAAAGTGTTTCCAGCGACATTTGATTTCTTAGATCACTAATCAGTTACAATTGCCAATTGTCCTACTGCCTCTACCAAAGCAAAGTTCATTGAATATAATAAGACACTAGCAAAATGAAATAAGTATTTTCTTATGTTCTGTGTTGTAACACACTTAATCAGCATTCAGGTTGTATTTTGTTTGTGTGTGTAGTCAGTATTTTGTTGCAGCAAACTTGATGGGTTTTCTTTGAAAAAATTGGTAATTTTTGAAAACAGGGTTGGGAAGCCAAATATTTTGGTTTTAAAAATATGTATATATGTATATATGCTTTAAATATATGTATCCAAGTTTTTAGGAATTATTATGAAATATAACTCAAACAATTTTTTTTTATCAGTTCTTTTATGCTTAGCAACACTTTTTTTTTGTTATTTTGTTAAAAACTATACAAATTTTTTAATTTTATTATAAAGTTTATTTAATTTCGAATAGAACAAGGTCTAATTTGTTAAAATCGAAGAAAAACTATTGAATTTTAAATTTGTAAATACATTTTGACGATATATATATTCATTCAAAATGTTAATATTTTTTTTTTGAAAGGTAAAAGATTGTACCAGTAGTAAGTGCGTATACTTTATGTGAAATATGTGTCTTTCGAAATGTGTTTAAAAATATGCAACTTTACCAATTTACTAAATAAACATATGTTTTGTATCAGTTACCATCGCTACAGTCTTACAACCGTATTCAAAAAAACTTAATACAACTTTACTAACCATTGCTATATATATCATTTATACCAAACAAAAACTAATTGATTTTTGTAAAACCCGAATTTCAAAAACCACACCGTTTACATACCTGTTTTTCTTTCAGTGTAGTTTTTGTTAAAACGTTTCTTTATTAACAAAATTTTATTTAAGCACAATTTTGTTAACTTTTGTTGGCAAAAATGTTTTTATAATATTTTAAAAATAATTTGTTCACTGAATGTATTAAACAAAGAAAACTATTCAAGAAATTTGACAATTTTAATTTTTCATTACATATGAAAGCTCACTGTTCTGGCTCACTGGCTATATTAAAAATAATAATTCTAGTAGTTTTTATTTGGTTTTCAATAAAAACTAGATGAAAATAGTTTTTGATTTGTATGGAAAAACTTAAGAAAATTATGTGGTTTTTCTATCAAAAACCGAATGAAGCCAAAAAGTACTAGTTTTTGTTCGGTGTAAACGGCATATTAAGCAAAATACTTTAAAGTTGTATTCAAAAACGATGATTCGCTTAATGTATCTTTAGTAAATCATAGTTAACTTCAAATATTTTAAAATAGGTTTGGACCCTACTTTAAGATTATTTCTATTACATACATATTTCGAGGAACAATTTTTTTTTGTACTTATGCATAAATTTTTGATAAAAAGGTAATATTTTTTAATTTCTGGATGTTAAGATTCGTTTTGAAATCAAAAAAATATAGCTATTTACAAACGTATAAACTAAATTCCGTAACAGGATAATATTCTCTGCACATATGTTCAATTTAAGCTATTTTGTAATAAAATCATAAACATAAATAGGAAGAAGTATATTTTGCGTACTTTTTGATTAAAATACCAACATTCCGGCTGCTCGCATGTCAACCAAATGTTCACCACAATCAAATATGTTTCCTGTTTCCATGTAATTCCAAATAGTAAATTAATATGTACAAGTCATCTAAGGTGGTTTTAATATAATGTATCAACTCCAGATTAAAAATTACGCCCTGTAACAGAAAAAAAAAAAAATTAAAATAGTTATATATATATATATATATATATAAACAAAACCAAATATGAAATAGTGATGTTTATTTTATCACACAATATTCATTATTATAATTACAATCAACAAAAATTAAATAAAATTATTTCATTTATACATAATTATATTTACACAAGCTAAGTAATGATTTTTTTCCAAAATAAAAACCTATTTATCACCAAAAAATTAGTAGAACATCAAAAATAAAAATAGAATAAAACATTTAACGAATAATTCATTCTAACTATTCACAACACTGACAATATAAATTAGAGAGAAACTGAGAAGGGTTCCCTACATAAACAAAAAACAGTTTATTAGTTAATGTAGACCAGCGAGAGGCAAAAAGAGAAAACGTAGAAAGTGTTATTTGGTTTGTTTACGCTCTTTGTTGCGAATGTGTTTGTTATATCTACCATACAAAAAATAATAATTATTTATTTTTGCTTAACCATGCGACATGAAATTATCTTGTTGAAAGCTAGAATAAAACTAAATGATTTTTTGTCTTTTATTCGCTCTCAATTGTTTAGCTTCGTTAACTTTCGTGTTGTGTATGGGAAAATGCCGAAAACACTCGCCTCCGGAGTGCTATGGGCGCCGGTGCTTGATGTACACTTTAAACAGTTTTTTGAATACGATTTTTTTAATAAAGACTTTAAGGGCTAAATTGTTTTTAAATTAAATTTTTGTTTAAATATGGCTGTAACAGATAATTATCAGTATAAAACTACAAATTAATACAAACATGTGTAAAATATGCTAGAAAAATGACAAAAATAATTCGAAAAGTGCTAGAAAAATGACCATGTGTAACATTCATTATTTTTTGTGCTAAATGGTTTTAAAAAGTGCTAGATCTAGCACTAAAAATACTTAATTGGCAACACTGCTCTCAAATGATTTATGTACATCTTATTCCGATCGGTTTACAAATAACTGATAGATAATAGTTTATGTAACTAAAGTTTGAATCTTTATATTTCTGAAACTAAAAGTTGTTTAGCTAAAATGTATGTATATATCACTAATTTTAAAACAAAAAGCTCTTTTTTTTTTTGTCAAGATCGGACATATATGTATGATTTTGATCATTTTTAATAATTTTCTCAATGTACCTGAACACAAAAAAAGTAAACAAAAAACTTGGATTTTTTAAAATTTGTACGATAGCACGATGGCTTAACATCAGATCATAGATTAATAAATAGATATTTATGCGAGAGAAAAAATCTGATTCAATTGCCAAAAATCTAGTTCAAGTAACAACAAAATACATGTCATATATGTTTTGTTTTTGTGTTCTGAAAAAATTAGTATTTTTTTTTGAAAATTTAGTTCGAAGTGCCTCTCACATAAACTTCTAGTTCTATTCTATGCATCAGATGGTTATAATGGCGACAAAATGTCAGAGCGGTGTAATTATAAATTAAATAATATAAAAATGTAATAAATAATATATTGTCCTCTATATTTTTGAGTTCTCATGAATAATGTATAGAGTACATACATATTTAAAAAAAAAATTACATCTCCACCATATTTGCCGCCTAAACGAGCCACAGTGTCACGAACACAAAACTCTAAGTAATATCATTCTGACACAAATTTCATTTAACTTACGACTCATTAAATTTTCTGTTTTCTTTGCCAAAGTCATAAATCCCAAAGTATAGATATTCATTCATTCATACCAAACAACCATTTGCCATTTTTCTACAAAACTCCAATACAAGAAACACAAACATTGAATGAAAATGTAATAAACTTGAAAATTTTGCTTCCTCGTTCTTTCATTCATTCATTTTGTTCTTATTATTACTTGGCATAAGTCTTATGATTTTTATTCTTCCTTGTGAGGTTGTATGTAAATAAAGTGTAAAAAGGACTTCTTTTACAATTTTTATGGCAAATTATTTATACATTTTTATACACACACACATATATATGTTTGTATATATGGTATCTGCAAGAAGCAACAGTTTACTTAAGAAATGAAAAGTCAATTTTCTCTACTTAGAGTTTTCATTTTCTCTATTTTTTTTTCTCTGGTTACTGTTGCTTCGATTGCTACTTACTTGTCTTATTTGGTTATGAGTACTTTTATTATCATCATTTAGTACAGCTCGATGAGCATGAAATTTAGAGTCAAATATACTTTTTTTTTTAATAAACATTTGCACACAGTCCATTTCTTAAAGGAGTTTAAGCGAAATTAAAAAAAAATTTAAAAGTATGATTTTATAAAAATATTTTCCAATAAATGTAAAGAAATATTTAATAATTATAGAGAAATTATATACATATTTTATAGTTTTTATTTAATTATGAAAAAAAAAAAAAAATATTTTCTTATTTAGGAATCATATTATATTTTACTTTCCATTCTTTTTTATAATATTTTTCTCAGTGCCAAATATTTTTTACTTTTTGCTGTTGTTAATAAATATTTGCATTCTTCATTATTCTCTGGATAAAAGAAAGTTTCTTTTTAGACAATTCTATGATTTATTTCATTAAACTTAAATTATTTTTCTGCCACTTGCTCAAAAAACTAAACTTTTTGTTTTTCTTTCATTTTTTTTTTTGGTAGTTGAAACTTTTTTTCATTATCATCGTTATTATCATCAACATCATGATACTAAGTTTATGCGCCAGTGCAAATGTTCCTACAAAAAGTACAGAAATGAGAAGCTATCTTTAATAAAATTATGTGGTTTGGTATCTTCTTCAGTTTTTTTTTTGCCCTCATCTTTAGTTTATATTTAAACAAAGTTATAGTAAAAAAAATACATATATAAATATGTTAAGTTATGAATATGAGTTGTATTTGTATTTAAAACTTAAACTTATTAAAAAAAAAAAATTGAGTGTTAGATGAGAAAAGTTTAAAATGAGTTTGCTATTGCAGAAATAATGACAGATAAGTTTTACAAGTAAATAAAAAATACATATACACATTTTATGGAGAAAGTTGTTGTAATTCATTAAGTATAAAATGAAAACAAAATTAATCAAAAGAAAAACTTAAAACAATGCAAAAATTCATTTGAACTTTAATGATTAAGTAGCTTTTAAAGAGATATTAGTTTAGAATAAAATGATGAAAGTTCGCTAAACTATTGTCTCATGTTTCTAAAACTAAAACTTTTTTATGAAGATAAAATTTATCGAAAATTTTGTAGAAAGAGAAAATTTTTAACAAATTTTTCATAAAGAGAAAATTTATAACACATTTTTCATAAAGAGAAAATTTATAACAATTTTCTAAAATTTTTTCTGTAAAAAGAAATTTTATCAAAAATTTTCTGTAAAGAGAAATTTTATTGAAAGTTTTATGGTAATTAAAGAGAAGTTTTATTATATAATTTCTGTAAAGTTTTAACAAAAAATTTCTATAAAAAGAATTTTATCAATAATTGTATATAAATAGAAAAATTATTAAAAATTTTTTTCAAAGGAAAAATTTTCTCTAAAGAAAAAATCAAAAATAATTTTTAAAAAGAAAAACTATTTAGAATTTTTTGTAAATATAAAATTAATTGAACATTTTTTCTAATAGGAATTGATTAAAAAGTTTTTGCAAAAAGAAAATTTTTCTTATTTCATTATTAATAGAAAATGTATCTAAAATTTATGTAAAGAAAGAAAATATCGACAATTTTTTAAAGAGAAATATAATTGAAACTATTTTATATAGCAACAATTTTCTATAGAGAAGAACTTTGTAGAAAATATCTAACAAAAAGAAAATGTTTTTAAGAGAAAGTTAATATTTTTCTAAAACATGCAGAGAAAACTGATCAAAATTTTATATTAAGAGAAATTTTATTTTTAGGAGAAGTTTTTGAAAGAGAAAATGTAACAAAAATTGTCTGAAAAAAATGTATAAAAAATTTTTGTAAAGAGAAAATAGAAATAAATTTGAAAAATATTCTGTAAATTGAAAATCTATCAAAGATTGTTTGTAAGGAAAAAAAATTATTGAAAATTTTTTGCAAATAGAAAAATTTTCTTAACGATAAATTAATTTAATTTTTTCCAAAGAGAAAATTAGTTGGAATTTTTTTCTAAAGAGAAAATTAATTAAAAATTTTTTCTAAAGAGAAAATTTATTAGAAAATTTCATTACTTATTTAATACCTGTTTTTATAACACGAACGCAAAAACGACTCGTCTAACTTACATTTAAAACAAAAACAATATTTCAAAATTCGTTTTTGTTTTAAATGTAAGTTAGACGAGTCGTTTTTGCGCTCGTGTTATAAAAACAGACAGTTAGTTTTTTCAAAAAGAAATTTTACGATTTTTTTTTTTAAATATTGTTTGTAAAGAGAAAATTTTCTGGAAAATTATTTGTTAAGAGAAAATTTAGAAAAAAAGTTTTGTATAACAACAATTCTTAACCAAAAGTAAATTTGTCAAAAATGAAATATGATTTTTTTTAATTAAAAAAATTATCTAAAATTTTTGTAAAGAGAAAACTACCTAAAAAGAATAAATTATTCGAAAACTATTTAAGAAGAGTGAATTGTTTAAACATTTTCAGTAAAGAGAAAATTTGTTTAATATAGAAAATTTTGCTTAAAGAGCGAGAGAAATTTAGGGGAAATTTATTAAAAAATTTTTTTAAAAAGGAAATTTTTGGAAAAATTAGTTTTAAAGAGAAAATTTAGCAAATTTTTTAGCATAAATTTCTAATATAATAAAAAATTGGAAAATTTTCCTATAAAGACATAAATTTAGTGAAAATTTCCTGTAAAGGGAAAATTTAACGAAAATTTTACACGAAGAGAAAATTTATCGAAAATGTTTCTATAAACAGAAAATTCAGGGAAATTTTATTAAAAAGAAATTAAGCAAAATTTTTTTTAAAGTGAAAAATTTTAAATTTTCTTAAAGAGAAAATCTGGCATAAATTTTCTTAAAGAGAAAATTTAGCAAAAATTTTCTTAAAGAGAAAGTTTAGCATAAATGTTCTTAAAGAGAAAATCCAGTTAAAATTTTTTAAAAAAGAAATTAATCTAAATTTTTTTAAGAGATTTTTTTTAAAGAAAATTTAGATAAATTTTTTTTAGCAGAAATTTTCTTAAGAGACAATTAAGCACACAATTTTCTTAAATAGAAAATTTAGCAAAATTCTTAAAGAGGAAATTTAGCTAAAATGTTCTTAAAGGGAAAAATCTAGATAAAAGAAAGAGAAATTTAATAATTTTTTTTTAAAGAGAAAATGTATTCAAATTTTTTCACTAAAAAGAAGCTATAACATTTTTGGAATTTGTACAGGGATTGAACAATTTTCGATTAGTTTTCAGTTTTTATTTATGTATCTTTAAAGAAATAATTATTGAGGAAATAAAAACTTTAAATAATTTTAATTAGAAAGTATAAATATTTGATCTCATTGTCAAGTCCTTCATCTCTTTGCCAATTTTCTTTTCTACTTTAAAATATGTATCAAATATTATTAAAGTGCACACAGTTTGACAAACAATTGAAATACTGTAATGGACTTGTGTCAATAGAAATAGAAAAATAGAAATAGAGAAAAACAAATAGAAAATCCTTTAGGCCTTTTTGGAAAATACATAAAAACTAAAAACCTACAAGCAAATGAATGAAAGGCAGAACAATAAACATTTTTCAATATCCATTAAGTGTGGGAATTCTAACAAATGTCGAACAAAAAAGAAACTTCAAAAAACAAAATCAAACATTACTCAAACAACTTTTGAATGTAAATGTTAAGTAAATATGAAAACTTTACTTTACACAAATAAAATAAAAAAATATGTATATTTTGTTAAAAAAATTTAAATATATATTTTTTGTAGTTTTTAGTTAACAACTAAAACTATGCTAGAATATTGTATATCAAGCAAAGCCTAGAAGTATGTTAGAGATTTTTTTATTTAACTTAGAAACTCTTAAATAAATATTCTTACGTTTTTGCAAAAATGATACTCGAATTTGAATTAAATTAACTTGCTGAACTTCTTGAAAAAAAAAAAACAAAAAAGAAAAACTACAAACACGTTAATGAGATAACTTTTGCTTTCAGTTTGTATTTTTTGTTGAACTTTTATTTGGTCTTTTTTGTTAGAATAACGTGCTTACATTTGCACTCCAAAATTAATGTAAATTCGTTTTTCTTAACATGCGTAATTTATCAATAGACAACCACCATTCATTCTAACACAAGGATAATGATTACACACTGTTTGAAATGAGGGGAGCTAGAGGTAGAGGGGTATCTTTAAGTTTAAGATCAAATACTTTAACAAGCTAACGTCGTACGTGTTAACGCTTTATGTATTGTATTTGTTATGAATTATATTTGTATGTATCAGATAACATTACATATGTTACCTCATTAGTGGAAATGAAGCTGATTAGTCAATTAGTTAAACTTAACGTATAATGAAACTGTTATGTTTTTTTGCTTCTTAATGCTAAACGTGTTTGGAAAATAATAGTTGATTATTAACATTTTATAAGTTGAATAAGGTTACAGGAGATTGAAGACTACCTTAACATATGCTTCATTATTTTTTTATCTTAAACAAACAAAAGTATGCTTTAATAAAATGTTAATTTTTTGTAATTTATCGACTTTGAAAAAGGGGATTTAATTAGTGAATAGTGTTGAAAATATTTGTTAATAACACAGGTCAGCATTAAAAGGAGTAATCTGAATTTCAAATATCACGCGCCAAAATTAACACATTAACGACCAAAGAAAATATGTTTTACTAAGAAGTTTTATTGTCTTTGTAAGGGCTAGAGAAAATACGTCAATTATATTTTGTAAAAGAGAAATTATCCTACAAAAATTTAGTAGATACTTATTATCTCCCTATCTTGCCTCATTTGGACGTTTGGATTTTTTTAATTCGAAAGATTAAAAAAGTGGAACACAGGAAACTTGAACTAAGTAAAATTAAATATATATTTTCAATAAAAAAAATATTCTTCCCTTTTGTTGAATTGTTTAATTTAATAAAATTTGGATTGCATTCTGGTTTTGTGGATAAATACTTAATTTGTTTTTATTTCATAATTTTCAAGTCACACAGTGAATCTGTCAAAAAATAAAAATAATAAACTTGATAATAAATCCAAAACTGTTAAACAACTTGTTGGATCGAATTGAAATATAAGAGAAAATAAATATGTCTATTTTTAAATTATGATCATATTTTTTTACATGCTTAAAGATTACAAGGAGTTTAGCTGCAAAAATTTTAAATTTTAAGAAAAATTGTTTTATTTTTGAAAATTTATAAAGAATTACCCTCTAAGGTTATTAAAATTATTTTTAGAACACGGAAAGATCGATGTCTTGCTAATAGACTGCATTAAAAATAAATTTAAACAAATTAATTTAAATGTATTTTCTCTGCGTTAAAAAATATGACTATTTTCATAAAATGTGATCCATTGTCTACATTTTTGAGTGGAAAGGAATAATTTTGATGTCAAATCGAGCTACATACATGTGATTCTAAAAATTTTTTTTAAGATTAGAAAAATTTTGCGTCAATGTGGCATAAACCTAAAATTTCATTAAAAACTACACGGTTTTCGACTAATGCTGGACGTTGAGTGCAACTGCCAATCAAATCAAAATTTCTTTCTTATCTATTTCTGAAGCCTTGTATTTATTAATTTAATTTTCAATAAACAGTAAGAGTTCAGCTAATTTTATGTAAAAAATGATTCATTTTTCATACTCATTTCAAAGTGTTGACTTTGATAATTTCTTACGGATTAAGATAATTGAGAAGAATTTTCAATATATTATATTGAAGTATATTTTGAAATAAGGGATTTAAAAAAATCCTTAAAACCATGGAAACCAATCGAAAAAAAAAATGAAAATTCAAAATTCAACAAAAATATATTTTTGGCTATAAGAGTAATTTAACAAAGCATGTCCTTCTTTATGTCGTTAAATTCTTTTTAAGAATTTAGTAATCATCAAAATCGGCCATAATTTGTAGAAGACATGCTCTTCTTCATGATCAAGATGGTCAATTTTGACACTCTGTCGTTGGTCAAGTATTGCAAAATATCTTTTTCTTCAAATTTCTCTTACCTCTCATTTCAATCCAATAAATATTTTAGGAGTTTCAGATTTATATCCATTTTTTTTGATAGGCTCCTCAATATAGAATATAACTAGAAGTTTATGTGAGAGGAAGTTCAAACTAAACTTTCAAAATATTTACTAATTTTTTTCGAAACACAAAAATTAAATATATGTGACTATATATTAGGTTTTCGACAACTGAATTAGGTATTTGTCTCTCACATAAACTTCTAGTTATATTCTATACTCTTTAATTTATTTATACTATTAAATAAATCGTATTAAATATATGACTACTTGGTTTGAATGGTCAATGTTATTGCAAATATTTAAATACTTATTATAAGTGTATTGAAACATTTATAATTAATTATTTTGGTCCTTCGAATCGGATATTTTGAATTTTATTCCATTTTAACTCATAGATTTGTTTCAATTTGTATAGTTCAACTACTTATTTGAATGACCAATGATATTACAAATATTTAAATACTTATTAAAGGTGTATTGAAACATTTGTAATGAATTATTTTGGTGCTTCGAACCGGATATTTTGAATTTTATTTAATTTTAAGTCATAGACTTGTTTCAATTTGTATAGTTTAAATATTTATTCTTATATCTAAAAAATATAAAATCTAAAAAATATTTAAACAATCTCTTAAAAATCATTTACTGCATAATAAACTGCAAATACATGTATATTTCACAAAGATTTTCTTTTATATAAATAAAGAAATAAATAGAAAAAAAAAATGCCTCAAAATAAATTTGCAAAGATCAACAAAAATTCCAATTGAATGCAGACATACAGTCATTCATTCAAACACAAGCATACATCTGCATAAACTAACTAGGCAAAGCAAATTAATTTAACATTTGTCTTGTTAAAATGAACATCACAGTCAGTTACTACAACATCACATATGTCCTTATTATCCTTGTACACTCTCATAAACTCATACGCACAGACTATAAACTAAGACTGTCTTATATAACAATTTTCTTTAAAGAAATTGAAAAAAAAGAAACTTAATAAAACAGACCAGAAGAAATATAGAAGAAGAAAATTGAAAAAGGAAAAATTATTCTATATGCATTTGAGATTTATTTATGCTGCATGGTTTGTTTTAAGAGTTTTAACCTCTAACATTTATACATACATACCCTTTTATACAAATACACTAAAATACATATACAAGTATGTATTTAAGTAAGAAATCATATAGAGAAGTAGCAAAACTTTAACAAGGCTATATGAATGAGTATAATTTCTTAGACTCAGACTAGACAACAGGTGGCTTATTATATGAACAATATAAGTATTTGTATACAATACATTCATACCTTTTTGTATGTATTTACACCTATACTTTCATGTAATTCAAACATATTTCTTTTTTTTTGTACATATTTTATACAAAAGCAACATAAAATTGTACGCAATATACTATATGAATATATTTTCTGACATTTATGTTTGAAAGTATTTTTGTTTTTCTTTTTTTTTCTTTCATGTATGTATGTTAAGCAATTGTGAATCATGTTTTCACTAGTAGTTGTTGAACACATTCATGCACTTTTTTTTGAGGTTTTTAAATTGTCTGCTTATAATATATTTACATACAGATGGGATTATATGTATACAAATACAGTTAGGTTGAAAATAATATTATTTTAAATTCTAATTAATTATTAATGCAACAAATATTAGAGTTGGGTGATAAATAGTTCTATGTTCATTAAACCACGATTTAGATCAGTTCGAGACAAGGATTGCAGCGTTACGCTGTTGGAATATACAATTTTCATCCATAAATAAGAGAAGAGCATCTTCCAATAGTTCATTAAATATTGCACTGCTCATTTTAGTTGGAACAAAACATAGTTTTGGTTTTCCTGCAGCAGAAAATGCTACCCAAACTATAACACTTCCTCCTCCGAAATTGTGTTTCGACATACGAATTTCGTTCGACCTCAACTCATGCCAATAGCAAGAATATGAATCGGAACCTTTCAAGTTGAATTTATTTTCATCAGAAAATATTATTTTATTCCACTCATCTCTCCTATTTTTGTATTTGCGCGTAAATTTTAAATCATTTTTCCTATGATGCTATTTTAACATTGGCTTACATTTTGATTTTTGCCATTTTATGTTACCATCTGTTCGTAAAATGTGTGCAATATATTTGAAAGTGACAGGAAGGTCAAATTTATTTTGTTATTTGTATAGCGTTTAGCTTATTGCGGTTGGCTTCTTCTTTTACTTTATTAATTTGCTCTTTTTGTTAATATTTGATTACCTTTTGTTGGTTTCCGTACTCCGTATTTCTACCCTTTCTTAAGAAAACTTCGAATAACACCTTCCGAACGATTAACATTTCATCCAACTTCTCTCTTAGAATAGTCTCGAACAAGAAAAAATTTAATTTGAATTTTTTCCTGGTCTGTAAGAAAATTTTCTTTGGGCATCCTTTAAGCTGATGAAATTTCCCAATTAAAACAAAAAATGTTGTCATCAGAAATTTACCTTAAGTGAAACAAACAACTAAAACTGTTAAAAATTTTTTATTTTTTTTTTTTGCAATAACTTTTTAAACAAATTTTTCTCGACTGCATTTATAAAAATATTCCACTGTAATGATTTCCAATATGTTCTGATTGCTAAATTAAAGAAAACAACAAAAGCAAGAAACAAATATTTCATACGTAAATAAGTATCGTTATATCGCGAGTAATTGTAACAACACAATATTGTTTTTGTTAAGAGAAACGAATACACCTCAAAGAAAAACAATAATTTTAAATGCGTTTATAGGAATATGCACCAGTTTATTAATTATTTTCTAAAAATATATTAATAAATATAATGTGAATTATGTTTATTCATATTGTAAAAAAATGCTTTAAAGTATTCTTTTGAAGTATTAAATTCCACTAATAGATCAGGTGGTAAGTTATTTAAAAATGTAAGGTACCAATGGGATCTTTAGAGCAAATTCTAATCGATGAGCTTTAACATAAAATAGTTTAAAATGGCGCAGTTGCCTAGATGGGGTATTGAAGGAAATTTTAAAAGGAATATCTGGACATTCAATATTGCGATTAACTAAATCCAAAATAAATGATATAGACTGAATTTTCTTCATAATTCCAGTGTTTCCAAACAAATGAGAAAACTACGTTGCTCATATGAAGTAAATCTTAATTGTTTTGAATAAAATTAAAAAAAAAAAATTCTGCACTTTTTCAATGCGATTAATATGAGTTTTAGTGTATGGACTCTAAATTATTGATGCATATTCTAATTTGGACCTAACATAAGTTTATTTCTTTTGATAAAATTTAAAGTGCCTTAGGAATTAATAGCTCTAAATGAGGTATAAAACTGAATTTTTAATCAAAAACTGTTCCCAAATTATAAAACAAATTTCAACTTGGAAGAGCCAATTTTAAATAAGACATGAAATGGATGTCGATCAGGAGTGTGTGAAGTATGTGCACATTTACTGAGATTAAATTTTAATTTATTACTTATGCACCAAGAATGCAATTGTTGTGCATGCTCAAGAGTTTTTATTTTTAAAAAAATTTTCAAATCAACAGCAAATAGTAAATATTTCAAATATTGAAAACACGCAGAAATATCATTAATGAATCAATTAAAAAATTAGTGCCCTAAAATGCTTCTCTGAGGGATATACACGATGTTTGAACATATTCTATTCCTCAATACAGACAATGCAAATTCGGTGTGGAATATATTCAAAATGATAACAGATTCCGCACAATTGCATATAAATAAAATATAATATAATTTAAACAACTTAAAATAAAATATTTATTGTAAAAATTATTATTAAAAATTATTATTTGTGCTGATATTTATAACGCATAGAAAAGTTATCCAACACCCACCTTATACTACTAATCGATTCAGAATCACTTTTTAAATCGATCTAAAAATGTCCGTCCGTCTGGCTGGACGGCTGGCTGTCCATGTAAACCTTGTGCACAAAGTACGGGTAGCAATTTTAAAGCTAACTCAATGAAATTTGGCTCGTGGAACTTTTATGATACAAGGACAGAGCCTATTGAAATTGGTTGTAATCGGTGCAGCAAGCGGAGGTGAGTAAGTTTCGGTTGTTTTGGTGTAACCTTGGAAATCTGAACATCAAATAGTTAAATAACAGTTTCAGTGTCGAACATTACTACAATAGTACATGTAACAAAGTTAATAGTAACAGCTATTTAAACTTTGTTACATACCTATAATATTTATATTTATTATTATGTTCTTTTATATATCTGTACCCCATTAACATTTCACTCCTTTGCTCGTCTGTAACTACATTTGTTTACACCAATACATTAACGTATTTACTTTAGCTACCAACCATCATATGTTAGAGGGAATTAATAATTCTCATTTAGTTTGTTTGATTTTTCACATAAGTATTCTAAGGTTGGTTGAAGTAGTTGCGATTCGAGCGCTCTAGAATTTGTCAAAAACTAAGACAGCTAATCTTACAATATAATCTGCCTTGTTCCCAAGACATCTGATATTGTGAGATCAGTCACTGTTTCTCTGGTACTCGGAACAGTTCCGAGCGTCAGGGCGATATCTTGCACAGCGACTTCGGTTGACTGTTTCGGACACAGCGGCTTCGGCTGACTGTTTTGGCACAGCGGCTTCGGCTGACTGTTTTGGCACAGCGGCTTCGGCTGACTGTTTTGGCACAGCGGCTTCGGCTGACTGTTTTGGCGCAGCGGCTTCGGCTGACTGTTTTGGCACAGCGGCTTCGGCTGACTGTTTTGGCACAGCGGCTTCGGCTGACTGTTTTGGCACAGCGACTTCGGTTGACTGTTTTGGCACAGCGGCTTCGGCTGACTGTTTTGGCACAGCGGTTTCGGCTGACTGTTTTGGCACAGCGGCTTCGGCTGACTGTTTCTCTTAGATTAAGTCTGAATTTTGTAACCTAGATTTAAGGAATTGTATTATTTAAACTAGTATTCGTAAGATATCTTTAAGTATCATAAACGATCCGGCGTGCTGCATAATACCCGAGGGAACCGAATCTTCGATCCAGCATCTACCAGTAATAGAACCCGATTCACCTGAGAAGTACCCGACTAAATCCCTGCGTATCATCGTGCTGCCGAATCTTCGATCCAGCATCCACCAGCAATAGAACTCGATTCACCTGGGAAGTACCCGACTAAATCCCTGTGTATCATCGTGCTGCCGAATCTTCGATCCAGCATCCACCAGTAATAGAACCCGATTTACCTGAGAAGTACCCGACTGAATCCCTGCGTATCCTCATGCTGTTAGTAATTTATCTAACACAAAATATTTATAAATACTATCGATAAATAAAACATTGAATTATTAAATAAAGATATACTGTATATTTGAACCCCGGAAAGGGTAAACAAATTGTGTTCTCACTTAAGGTTCGTGGATCCCGTAAGTCGACCCTGGACACAACTGAGCTACCTCAGCCGACGACAAAACCACGTTACAAGCAATTTATACAAATTCTCATCTTCATAAAACAAAAATTCGGTATATCGCGTGTAAATTGACATAAATGACATAAATTCTCTATTTATTTAGAAATATAATTAGTTTCCTTTGTATTATTTTATTTCTTTTCTTATTTTTATTGTATATTTTAAAATATTTTTCTACTTATTTTGAATTTTTGGAAGAGGCGTCCGTCAGTTTATGTAAAACAAAAATTATAGCCAATTAAAAAATTAATTGTATTAATTACTAATATAATTAAATTTTATTACAAAATGAATTAAAAGATTAATTAAAAATTTTTTGTAATATTTTTTCTGTGTACATTAGCAGGTTTATAGTGTTTTTATTATTTAAATCGATGTATGGCAGCGGCTTTCGTTATTGTTCCAATTGGAAAAATATTCCATATATTTTTCATGCTGGAAGGACTTAACTGATTTCTAAATTTAATTTTTTTAATTGCAACAGCATTTTGCTTTAAATTGTTTGCATAGTTTTTTATAAAAATGTATGTGCTCATATTTTTTACACAACTGTACTTACTTGCATGTCAGTATGTACTATATAAACGTTTGAATTAATTTTGCAGTGGTTCAAGTATAATACATACATGATAGTAAAATGAAATTCCTGTGTGTGTATGTTAGAAAAATATTATTGCCTTTAGTATTTAGTTAAGCTTAAACAAATATTTTTTGGGAATTTGTATCGTACAAGAATATATATATATATATATATTTTTTTTTTTTTGGCAAATTTTTGTATTCTTTGAAATATAAAATAGAAGAAAAGTCTTTGTATAACTAAAGCAACAAGAAAATATTATTTCAAAAGTAAAATAGAATATTTTACTAAAAAAACAAAACACACACACAAAGATTTTGAATACCCTAATGTATTCTATAATAATAAAAGAAGGAACTTAAAATTAAACAGTCTTTAAAATAAAAGAATCTTGAGGATACAATTTTAAAGGTCTGATTCAGTAAAGTTTTTGTACCGAAATATATTTAAAACTCTCATTTTTTAATCAATTCCTTAAAAATACTTAATTGAAGAAGGAATTGAAGAAACTTAATATTATTTATATGTACACAGAAAAAGTTATTACCGTATATTTTTTAATTAACAAAATTATTTCATTTTACATTTAAATTTAATAAATATATTCAAGTGCACAGAAAAAAATTTTATTTCAAATTTAATTATTAAATTATTAAACTCATTTATATTTTTTTTACTGAAATCGAACCTATCACTAAATTAATAAATTCAATTATTGGGATTTGTAAATTCGTTATTGAAAAAAAAAAATAATTTTTTCCTTTATTAAAATATTATACTATTTATAAAATAAAATATTTGAAAATTTTTACAAATTTGAATAATTTTTTTTTTAATAAAACATTATATTAAATGTTTGGTTACAAACAAAACAAAATTTAATTTTGAATAAATAAAATTATTACCAAAAAATTTTTTGTGAAAATTTAAATTAAAACCAATATTAGTTTTTTAACCCTACATCATCTTAGGTGGTTGGGGTATTATGCATTTGGGCTGATATTTGTAACGCACAGAAAAAATCATCCAATACCCACCTTAAAATATACCAATCGACTCAGAATCACTTTTTGAGTCGATCTAACGATGTCTATCCTTTCGTCTGGCTGGCTGGACGTCTCGCTGGACGGCTCACTGGATAGCTCGCTGAACGGCTCGCTGGAGGGCTCGCTGGACGGCTCGCTGGAGGGCTCGCTGGAGGGTTCGCTGGAGGGCTCGCTGGAGGGTTCGCTGGAGGGTTCGCTGGAGGGTTCGCTGGAGGGTTCGCTGGATGGCTGACTGGACGACTGTCCATGTAAACCTTGTGCACAAAGTACAGGTCGCAATTTTGAAGAGAATTCAATGAAATTTGGCACGTAGGAGTTCCATAATACAAGGACGAAACCTATTGAAATTGGTTATGATCGGTCCATTATTTCACCTAGCTCCCATATAAATGTCCTTGCGGAATAGGGGTTTAACGATCATAAATGCCTTAAATATAGCAATATTTTAATGAAATTCGTTGTAATTAAGTATCAATCTTTGTTCCAAATTTCATAAAGATCGGTCCATGATTGACTATGGCTCCCATATAAAACCCTTTTCCCAAAATCACATTTACTTACATAAATCACATACACATGTTAGTATCAGGTTTATATTCGACACAAATAAGTTTTATGTAAGTAGAAATCATAGTGACAAATTTTATGAGGATCGCTCCATAATTTACCTTAGCTCCCATATAAGCCCACTTTCGGGAATTTCTCTAAAGTACATAAATTCATATAAATACTAGTATTAATGTAATATTCTGTATACGTATATTTTATTTTACACTTAGTAAAAGTATCGGTCCACAATTGTCCACACGTCTAATATAAGACCTCTCCATGAATTTTGATGGACATACACAAAAGTGTGGTGTATCAATCATATGGTCGGGCTTGACCGACTATAACTTTCTTACTTGTTTACATATACTATTGTATTCGTAGAGATTATATTAGAATACATGCATGTGTACGTATATAACAAATGCATGTTTTCCAATATAATCTCTAAAATATGGGTACAATGTTAACCAGGGAAATTTTTGTTACATACAAATATTTTTCGGCTAAAAGACAAAAGAAATAAGTCTAAACATGGATTGTGTAGGAAAATGATATTAAAAAAATTGAGGAAATAATAGGTTTCTTTTCCCTACATGCAACTATATTCCATATTGTTGAAATTAGAAATAAAAAATTGTGTTAAGAAAGATATTATTTGAAATGTACCAATTGGAATATAGAGCAATAGTTAAGGATGTCATGGTATTTGATGTTGGAATTAATTAGTTTATGTTTAATTGTAATTCGATTTTTTTTTTGAATTCCAATTATAAGTAATTCTAGTTCAAAACATTTCAGTTACACATTACGTGTAAATGTATACATAGAAGATAGCTGAATGTAATTGTAATTGTACCCCCTGGGAGTGTTAAGCAATATTAGTCAAATATGTTGTATATAATGCGAACTTGGTATGATGTGTATGAAATAATTGTATTAAGTAAAATAAAACAAAATAGAAGAAAAATTTGTATTATTGGCATAATCTTTGTGATTTGGATGTGATCATCATTCTTTAGAATTCCATTTAGAATTCCAACTGGATATAATATACCTTTTAAAAACATTTAAATATGGTGCCATGGATGAATCTGAATTCTAAGATGAAAAAGATGAGGAAAAAATGTATTTAAATAACCCACATTGTGTTATGGAACATATATACATTATTTGTATTCTTTAGACGATGTGTCAAAACATTCAAACTTAAGTTCAGTGGTTATTTGTATTTTGGACAGATCTTTAGACGTATGAATGTTAGCCGATTATTTACTGAACTGTTCTATTAGAATTTGGTCACAAAAAGTTTAATAATCGATTGGGAAGAATAACCGTAAAAATGAGCAGTAATAATAGCACGTCGCCTTCTCTGGAGTACATGTATTGGAGTATCCTAAAGAAAAAATATAGTATTCTTACGAAATTGTACTTGAATTCAAATATAACGGTTTTAACGGCTGCTTTAAAGTTAAATGTTTCTCGACGTTTCTACTTATGTTAACAGAATTTGACATATCTGTAGAAATTTTTAACATAGTTGTAAACATACAACATTGAATAAAGAGCTTTCACCATTGTTTGTAAGTATGGCAACACTAAATGTTGAAACTGCTAACACTAACATCGAAAGCTCTAGTTTGTCGGTTAAGAACATTGTAGAAAGAAATAGAGCTTTCAAGAAGCATCTAGTAGGTAATACAGTGTATATAAATTGGCCGTGAGAACAACGTTGAGTGAGTCTAATTGTTAGTGTCGTTAAGTAAAGACAAATTAACTGCCTAGGCTGTATAATCTTGTACATTATTAAAGTGTGCTGTATAAAGCGTGTAATTTAAGTGTGTGTTTATATTAGAACACAAATGACTATTTAAACTGTTATTGTTTTTAAATAAAATAAAGAGTCGTTACAACTTTTAAACTACTAAACTGCTGTTATTTGCAATCAAATTACCGGTTTATTTAAAGGAAATAAATCAACGTTTTTAAAAGGTAAAAACGTAACAGTATTAATAATTGCTTTTGAACAATCTCCAATAAATTTAAGATTATTTACCTCCAAAGTTATTAAAACCATAAAAAATTATATAATTTATTTTTATTTTTATTTGTATTGTCAAAATTCGAAATAGTTTTTGATTTTTTCATTTGATTTTCAAATTATTCAAAATCAATAAAATAAAATACTAAAATAAAATAATTTTTTTTATTAAATTTTAATTTGAACCAAAAAATTATTTCTTTAAATAAAGTTTAGTCATAATTTTTTCTGTGTAAATATAAAATAAAAATAAATTTTAAGTAAAATTTAATTCATTCAATCATCTACTTGATTGATTTCATCAATTTTTTAATTGGAAAATTTTTTCTGTTCTTCATTATTTATAGCTTTTCGTAATTTATATTATCATTTTGATGAGAGGTGCAAAATTTAAAAAAGTTTTTAATTGAATAAATCATTTACTAATATATTTGGTGATTGGTGACTTTTTTTCAGGTGTAAATAATTTACTCCTATAGGATTTACGATATTTTTCATATTTCGCTGTCAATTTAATTACAGTAATTGAAGAAGTTGTCATTACTTTAAAATATCATTTGTATTAAATAAAGTTTCTGTCATCAGTTAATGTGACAGAAAATTTAATATTCATAATTACAAAATACATATTTACAAATATTAAACAACAAATGTTTACTACCACCTGTATACTAAAGTATGTATGTGTGCAAGAGATAAGAGAGTGCATTTCTATGTGTAAGTGTGTTTATATGTAATATATCATCAATTATGCGGTGTCAACAATTTAATAAATACAAACATTTATGAGAATATTTACCTGTTTATGTATGTAAATAAATAAAAGTACATTTGTATGTATCTATATGTAATGAATACCTGTAAACATTTATTTGTATATGTGTGTATTTATTTTCATCGGTATCAATGTTTGCGGTTTATAATTACATTCAAATAACTGCAACTCACATATTTTCATAATTTTCCAAGTAAATATTTAATTACACAACTTTTTGGTTGGCATAAAAATGTGGCAACAAATAAATTTATTAAATATTGAATATAAAATTAATGAAATTTACTGTAACAAATAAAGGGGAATATGTGTTAATGAAATATTGTGGTTGAATGTAAAATTTTTAAATGATTATTAAAATATGACATTTTTATGCAGCACTGATGGTAATATTACCTTTTTCCATGTTAATGAATAAATTTCAAAATATTTTTAGCTTGTTTAAAATAAGAAAGATATTTTTGGTTTTATTTTCAGTTTACATTTTTATTACTAACTTATGTATAAATATTTGAGTATATTTATTTTAAATTCATATATGATGTTTTTGTCATATTGTTTTCATATTCAAGTTAACTGCATTAAATAATATAAAATAACAAGAATATGTTATTTAAAATAAAAACATTTCAAAATAGTGACATTTATTTGCGGATTTAAAGGGAAGCGCAAAAAACCAACATGCAGACAACAGTTTAAATAAAATTACAAAAATATTTATTTGAGTAAAAAAAAGGAGCTTACAAGTCTTGTTTATAAAAACTAGAAAGACAATACATTGAAATTCGTTTTCTAGAGTATGTGTGTGAATTTTTAAATAAAATATGACATCAAACAGACGAGGGCTTTTTTTCGATTTGTTCTTAAGTAAATAAAAACCGCACTGACGCAAGGATATTGAAAAATAAAAATAAAATTTACACAATTTCCTTGATGACATTAAGAATTAATTTCAAGTAATTTCGAGTGAAAAGTGACTTAATATAAATCAGTTTTAAAAACTTCTAATACATCAGCAATATTTTTGAATTATGCACAAATAACAGTTTTTGGAAGGGTTCCTAAATTAATGTGTCCCTAATTCTGTTATTTTTTTTTATTGATTTTTTTCTTTTTGTACTTTTATACTCTGAGAGTGAAAAAGATACTATTTGAAATTTATTTTGATACTGGAAAATATTTTCTTTTTCCGCCCCTGATGTAGATACATGCTTATACAAAAAACAACAATGATTCTATTATCTTTCTCAATATCGAAAACGAATCTCTAACGAGAATTTTCTCCTTTCGTTATCGATATCGCTAATGATGCAATATAGATATCATAAATGAATCTTCGATATCGATCGATTTGCTGCCACAAACTGAACGACAGGTGAGCTCTACGCGCTTATTCTTGAAACGCCTTAAATAGTCGTTCTCGAAGGTTTTGTTAGAGAAATGTTCGCAAATTATTCAAAGTCTTCATTAAGTATTAAAAACAATTCATCAAACAACATTTAAAACGAATAAATTTTTTTCAAACTTTTTCGAGTTTAACTTCAATTTATTATAAATTTTTCTATAAAGTTCTCTACATCGTTGCATTAACATTTTTATTGTAAACATAAAAAGATTAAGTATTTTTAAATTGAATAAAAACTGTTAGACTTATTCGTTTTTATCTGGAATAATTGTAAACTTTTTGTACATTTAATTTGCCCCAAAAAGTATGCACCATATTAAATATTAAATAAAGTACTTTGTCTTTGAAATATGTGAAGAATTTTTTGATGTTTGAAAAATGTTAAATAACTTCTTGAAATTTGAAGCGATTTTTAGAAAAGATAATTCTAAAAAAATACATCAAAGTCTTAGTTTCAAAACAAAACTTAATTTAATAATGTTGAATAAGTCATTATGTATTAATTTCAAATAAATGTATAAAAGATTTTAATATGACTAAAACGCTGCATTCTTCTGTTTTTTAATCTATTTGAAAATCTAAAATTGACTTAAAATTTAAAGAGCAGCAACTACATGTAAATTGGATTTTTGTTTATTGAATATATTAAAAATTGTTAAGTGACTCTCTCAAGGAGACCTACAGTCCAAAATAAAAAGGGTTATTTTGTGGCAGTATTTTTATAAATTACAAATTTCAAATGGGAAATATTGGATTTTTGGTGAAAAGTGGATAATTGGTGAATTTAGATTTTTGGTGAAATGTTTTATTTTTAGTGAAATTATAGCATTTTTTTGTGAAATAATTTAAATTTTAGTAAAAAATCAGATTTTGATGAAAATTCAGGGTTTCTTAGTAATTTTTTTTTGAATTTGTAAAAAATTGTGTTATTAATAATTTAATTTCTGGTAAATAATCGATTTTTTGGTAAAATGAAATATGTAAAGTTCATAGAATTTTAGATAGATTCAGATTTTTAGTAAAAAATCGGTTTTTAGCATAATTGAGATTTTTAGTGGCAAATTTATTTTTTTTAGCATTATGTGAGAGAAATTGGATTTTTAGTAAAAAAATTAATTTTTAGTGAAAAATTTAATTTTTAGTGAAAGTTTAGTGGAAAATTAGATTTTTAGTGAAAAATTGGATTTTTGTTAAAAAAATTTACTTTCAGGGAAAAGTGAATTTCGGCGTATTTGATTTTTTAATAAAAATTAGATTTTGACTGAAAAATTGTTTTGTTTGTGAAAAATCGGATTTTTTTTATGAAAAATGGACTTTTGTGAAACCGAATTTTTAATATTAGATTTTTAGCAAAGTTATGGAATTTTGAGTAAATACTTTGATTTTTTTTAAAGAATCGGATTTTTGATAAAAAATTTTAGTTTTTAGTGAAACCCTTATTTTTATTTTTTTAAAAAATTGGATTCAAAGTAATTTTTAGTGAAAAATTAGATTTTTATTCAAAAAATTTCATTTTATTGAAAATTGAATTTTTATTTTATGTTCATACACATTAGTTTTTGACTTGTTTTTTTTTTAAAAACATAATGAGTTTAAATATAGCTGTTCACATATCATTAGGGAAAAATGTAAATGTTATTTTTATTTTTAATAAAATAATTTTAGAGAAAAATGGGATCAGTTAGAGTAAATTCGCTTTTGTGTAGTAAAATCATTTTCATTTTTAATAAAAATTGGTTTTTCTCTTTTCTAGTAAAAAATTTGGTTCTAATGAAAAACTGACTTTATTTGTGATAAATTGGCCTTTGAAAAAAAATTGTTTTTAAATCTCCTTGTTGGCTAAAAATAGTTTTTTTTTTAGCGAAAAAAAAGGAGTCTTACTTATGTGAAATTAAGTTTTAAGCTGTAAATATTTTGGAAATGGTGTTTTATTGATAAAAATAAATAAATAATATATTTTTTATTTTTATTTTACTTTTTTTTTTTGTAAAAAAGAATCAACTTTTTCTAATAATCTGCTGTAAACAGCAAAAACATTGGTGACCATGAAAATCCTCTTTTTTCAATTTGATTTCTCTTTTTTTTTTGCTTCTCTAAGGTCGATTGTTCTTTACTCATATTTATTGCAAAATATTGAAAACATCTTCCTGGTTTTAGTCCTTTTTTTGGTTATTGTTGTTTGCAATTTCTTACTGTTTAGTAGTTTTTTGGATATGTTGTGATGATGATTGCTAAATCATTATGGCGTAAAAACGTGTTAAAGTAAAAAGTCAGACACATTGCAAACGGCCGAACAGTCTTTGTTGTCTTCATTCATTGAATCTTTTGTAGAGATGTTTCCTTTTTTTATTTCTTTTATTTTGCAACTTTTTTTCTTTTTGTAATTTCTTTTTCTTTTTTTTTTTTGGAAAAATACATCTGTGTCTGGCTAAATTATAGTTTTCTATAGGGTTAAAGGATTATTATTCGTATCGTAGTTGAATACACTTTTTTATGGTCGTTTTCTGGTAAGAATTGAAAACGTGATTCTTATATTAAAGTCCAGAAAATAGTTTTTTCTCGTGGAAATTTTTATTAAATCTAAGCGTAAGAATAATGATTTTATGGCAAGAAAATTATTATTTATATTAATAATTTAAAGAGTTACTTAAATATTTAATTTATAAAAACATGTAAAAATTTATTAAAGCTCTCAATAAATCCTTTTTTATTTGCACCATTGTATTTTATTTTTTGTTTTTTTTTTTTTTCGTCAAAATGGTTTAATTTTCCAAATTTATTTTAATAAACCAACTACTAACAGACTTTCTTTTTGCATTTGAAAGAAAACATTTTTATTTTTCTTAGTTCTTTTTCTTCAGAGTAATTAAAATGTCTTGTATATTTCCTGTTGCAATTTATATTCTACATCTTTAGTAAAATTCATTATTTACTTTTTTATTTCTACTTCTATTTGTTTTATTTTTTGTTTGTTTAACAATTTGTGGCAATTTCTGTTTTAACAACTTTTTGCTACGTTTGCAACAAATTTGTATTCTTTGTTACTTTTTTTCTTCCTTTCTTACTTATTTGTTATTTATGATCTTCTTAATACAAACAGGGTTTAAATGAAAGTTGATTACTTATTATTACTGTTACTCCAATTGTACACTGAACCAAAACGGTACATAAATACAATGAAAAAGTTCATTTTTTCAATGAATTTGTTACCTAAATTTAACTTAATCTACTGGTACATTGAAACAACGTATTGTCATGCATTAACATTAAAGTAAAAGGTCGTTGGTACAACTTATTCGTACATTGATTTAATGAACACCTTCGTGGAATAAAATAAGCAATTCCAATGAACAGTATGTTGATTTCAATGAACTCATACGTTGTCGCAATGAAACTATACGCTGAAAATTGTACACTGAACCAAAAAGATACATAAATTCAATGAAAAAGTTCATTGTTGCAATGAATTTGTTCTCAAAATTTGACCTAATGTACAGACACATTAAAAAAAACTTATTGCCATATGTTAATATTAAAGTACAAGTTCGTTGATTCAACTTATTTGTACATTGATATAATGAACGCGTTCGTTGAACAAAATAAATAATTCCAATGAAACGTTCGTTGATTTCAATGAACTTAGACGTTGTTCCAATGAAACTATACGCTGAAAATATATATAATATAAGTAAAACTTAAATTTAATTCTCTTAATATAAATGCCATAAATATAACACAGTGTTTATAATCGCTTTTTTCATTTCTTTCACAAAGTATTTCTTGTTGTTCTCTATATTGTTCAAATTTTCTATTTATAGAAAAATTTAGTTAAATTTTCTTTTCATAGGAAATTAAATTTTTATTTTATAGGAAAATTTCGACAGACTATTCTTTTATATGTAGAAAATTTTTGATAAAATTTCTTTTTATAAAATATTTTCAATAAATTTTCTTTTATAGCAAAATTTTTATAAATTTTATTTTTATAGTAAAATTTTTATAAATTTTATTTTTATAGAAAAATTTTTATAAATTTTCTTTTTATAGGAAAATTTCGATAAATTTTCTTTTCATAGGATATTTTCTATAAATTGTCTTTCTATAGAAAAATTTCCTTTTATAGGAAATCATCGAAAATTTTTCTTTCATATGTAGGAAATTTTCGATGAATTTTTTTTTATTTTCAATAAATTTTGGAATTGTCTTTTCATAGAAAATTTTCGATGAATTTTATTTTTATAGCTAAGATTCAATAAATTTTCTTTTATAGCAAAATTTCGATAAATTTTCTTTTTATGGAATATTTTTGATAAATTTTCATTTATATGGCAAAATTTTGATAAATTTTATTTTCGAAATTAATCAAAAGCTGGAGTTTGAACACGTGCTTTCTTAACATTTAAATTTAATAATGTTTATTATTTTAAAAAGGTTTAAAAATACTATATTTAACTTATATTTGCGTATATAAAATAATTAAGACGCAGAGGTGTATCAATTATGAGATTTCGTATTTCCCTTTTATACGAAATTTTCGATAAAATTTTCTGTATATGTACACAGATAAAAATTACCAATCTCCAAAATAATTCATTCAATTAAAATTGTTTAAATATGCACCTCTCACCAAAATGATTATATCAATCACTAATACCCCAGCAAAAACTTTTTGGTTTCCGGTAATGGCAACTACTTGTTAAAGTAGTTTCTCGGTAATGAGGCGTCATTATTATTTGCCTACTCTGTATTACATAAATAAGTACTCAATAGTATAATAGGACAATAATATTGCAATCACGTGGATCAGTTGGCTAGAACGCTGGGTTAGCAACCATGAATTTGTGGACAAGTCGAACAAAAATAACTAGTTATTCAGGCAAAAAATAAGTAGTTTATTTTTGTTTCCAATTATATCTGCTAGCTTACCAGGAAAGCAAAGTTTTTGCTGGGACCTGTAAAAAATTAAAAACTGAAAAATGTTTCCAATTAAAATATTTATTAAATCAATCAAGCAGATGATTGAATGAAATAAAAATTTAAATGACAAAAAATCTTACTTTACTTTTATTTTTGATTGAATTTATTAATTAAATTTTTCTGTAAAATGAAACAACTACGTTAAATAAAAAATATAAGGTAATAATTTTTTCTGTGTAGGAAATTTTTGATAAAATTTCTTTTTTTTCATAGAAAGCTCCATCATATAGAAATTTTTTGTTACACTCTAATAAATTTTCCTTTAAATTTACTCCATTTATTGTAGGTAACTTGACTCCTACTATAGTTGGGGTAAAAATATGTGTTCAAGTATTTATCCTAAAAAAATATAGATTATATTATTCTTTATTAAATAAAATTTCTAAAATTGTAGAAATTCTCTTATTGTCATGAAATGTTCTGCAAATTTATAAGGAATACCTTTACGATCGCCGGTTTTAGCGTTCAAATGTTGGTCAATCTGTTATACATTTTTATTAAGAATTAAATTAAAATATTCAATTTATGTATGAATACTTATGAATAGAATTTAGTTGGTTTTTGCATTCACGATATTTTTCAATTTTTCATTTCTGGTTAAGCGATAAATGCAAACTGGGTTCCTTTCATTTTCTTGCTTTCATTTTACTATATTTATCATTAAAAAGCAATGAACGAATTTGATTATTTTAAAATAATTTAACGAAATATTTCTTTGATTCAATGTAATACTCAACTTGTTCGTTGAGTAATATTTCTTCTTTTTTCAGTACATTGAATCAACGAATTGAGTCACTATTTTTATGTATACTATATTTTTAAATCAATGAACTAATCGTTTAAATAACTCAAATAACTGATTTACTTATTTTATTTTAAAGAATAATTGAAGTGTACTTCATTCGTTGAAATTATTTTTTTCAGTGTAAATTAAGAAAAGGAAGAAAAAAAGAAAGAATTATTTTCTTACACTAAAATACACAAACAATTTCAAAAAGGTAAATTATACAAGCACAAGAAGTGGGTTATAATTTCAAAATTCAAGGAAATTTACAAAATTTCCTGCTAAGAAAAATATATGATTGTTGGTATGTTTGTGTGTTTTTATTATTCCTGATGTCTCCTTAATATTTCCAGGAAAAAAAGGAAAAAAAAAGAAAATAATTACAACTGCATTTTAATTTGTGTGTTGCTTATTGCGAAAATGTGAATGAATGGTAGAGTGATTAACTGAGTGAATGAGTGAACAAACAAACAAACAAACAAATAGTTGCATGAATAAAGAAAAGAACTCATGTCGTACAATGGAGCGTATGAATGTTGTGAAATTCATATGTTTTATATAAATTATACGCACGTATTGATGTACTTGAATGCATGTTTTCTTATACATATAAGTTGACATTATTATATGATGTGCTCTGGCTTTCGATTAAATTTTTATAGCATACGAGGGTAATCATGGTGTACTGTTGGGATACTGATACTGAAATAGATGTATAAAAAAAATTATTTTAATAAGATGTTTAGGCATTATTATTAAACATTGTTGTTAGTATCGACTTTTTACAATATAATTTGTAAATTGAATATCCATAAAACATCGTTGCTTTTTGGCACAACAACGATTGATTTTGATTTTTTGCCCTCAGATGAAACTCTGAAAATCAGGAAATGTTGAAAATGTATAACTCTGAAAAAAAAATATATAGTCAAAATGTTTGTCATTTTTCTGCCATCACGATTTCAATCTATCTGTTCAATTACAAGACGATATACATCGATAGGAAAATAACTAACTACAGGATCAAATCAAAAGTGGCCTCCTTAAATTTATAAAACTTGTTGTCAATTGGTTTCAGTTCTAAGATAGATTGAGTCCAATAACACCCCACAACAATCATTTTACACATGAAACTGTACACTTAGTTTTTCTCTACAAATCTACATTTTTGAGTGCCGGGAAACCAATATAGTGTCAAACAAATTTATATATATGTTGTTATTTTTAAGATTTGAAAAATTTCGCCCGACTTTTTATACTGATATTTTTTAAACAAATAAAAAATATTTTAATCAGTTAAGATATTTATAAGGATTGAAAAATAAAATTAAAAAGTTGAATAAAAATTTCTTTACTATTCATTCTTGAATATTTGTCTTTATTATTTACTAAATGAAACAATTATTTAAAAATGAAACAATCAGACAGAAATGTTTCGTACTCATTTTAAAGTCTCGACTTTGATAATTTTTCACGGTTAGATGAATTGGGATAATTTAAAAAATTATTCAACAGATAATCTTGGAGTGTGTTGGGTATTACTCTTTTAAATTACAGAGATCACTTGAGCAGAAACAAAATAAGTCAAGTGAAAAAATCGAAAATTCCAAATTAAGATTTTTAAATCATTAAGATCGGGCTCGATGTGAAGTTACGATTTTTTTTTTTTAACTTAAGATAGTCAATTTTGACACACAGTAGCTGATCAGCAGTTTTGTCAGTTTAGCATTTTTATTTTATTTTTATCCTCAAGATTTTCGTTTTAGCTTTTTTTTAGACGTTTTTCATTCTTAAAAAGGCCTTAAAAAGGTTAAAATGTTAGCATTTTAACAATGAAGAAAATAGTTCCTTATTTGCTATTACCAATTTTATTTTTACAGAATCATTCCTTTAAACATTTTTGTGTATTTCTTCGCAAAAAAACGAGATTATTTATATTTAACAAAAATTTTCGCCTGCTGCGTAACTTTTGAATCGATAGAGATTTTTTTTGATGTTAATCAGTTTTTGAGAAATTTAAGGCTAAAGTTGGACATTTAATTTTTTTATAGCACTTAGTATGAAAATGCGAACTTTTTGTTTTTTGCAAAAATTTTAGTTATAAAAAAAATTATAAGCATATAAAACAAACATTTTAAGAATACCCAGAATAATTTTGTAAACAGTTTCCCAGTTTATCAATTTTAGAACAAGTTCCACTAGAATCGGTGATTTTTGGACAAAAATATGATGATTTTTTAATGTTTATTTTGTTTTTTATTTAAATAAAATTAATGACAAAAAATTTTAATTTTTAGAATAACTAAAAGTTTTTTAATGTTTATTTTATTTTTCACTTAAATAACAATAAAAGAAAATTATAATTATGTATTATTAATTTGATTAGAAAATAGCCTATAAATATTTTATGTTTAGTTCTATATTATTTCTGTTCTCTAGCAGCCCTTTTGCTTCTTCATCTAAGTCTCGATGTTCTACTTTCCTTTGACTTCTGGTCTTTATTTATAAAATTTTATGTTATTTTTTGCTGGTTTTGTACTCTCTATGAAATCTGTAATCCTTGTACCTTTTTTCGTGAGCCTTCTCTGATAGATCTCAAAGTAGTACTAAATGATGCTTAATGATATCTTCTTCATGATAAAGGATTTTGTAAACTGTTGCAGACATATTTCTCCATGGATATTTGATTGTATATATTCGTGCAGTTTCCTTCGCAGTTTTTCTAGCATCAATTGGTTGCACACAAGTACATCGATAATAAATCATCCAAAAACAAAATTTATATTTTCTTTCGGGATCTTTGAAGAATGTTCTTGCTGTTCCCATCATTCGTGTTGTTTGATCCTTGTTTTGATTGATCTATAATCCACCCATATTATTTGTGTCGTTGTTTCTTATTAATCCTATAGGTTTAAAATACAAATTATAACTGATTTTTGTATGTGTTCTATGTATCGTATTCTTGTACGTAGCGGTGATAATACAAATTCATATGTATCAGTATTATCTAATGATTTTTCCGCGCCTTAGTTTAAGTGGCTTGATGTAGCTTGATGTGGCTTGATGCTCTCGGTGTTTTATAAAGATTTTAAAATTTGATTGTTTTTGCTTATATATATTATAACAACTGAGTTTATATTCGAATACCACTGGCTTTTATGCTTTTCTTACATTACTTTATACTATATTCCTAGGTAGATACCTGTCACAACTTGGTGTATAAAAATAGAAAAATGTTGGGAGTAAAATGGAAAAAAGTGTTCTACGGGTATTAAAATATATATGGGGTTAAAGAGGATATTTTTCCCTTTCTTCTGGCAGTAGAATTTCCTTAACCCATTTTTACCCTAAAAAGTTCTATTCCACTAAATTCAAATTTGAATAAAATATAGTACCTGATAAAACATTTAATAGCACAGCAGTTATAAACGCAATTATCCTACCAATATAACAAAAAAAATATATGCAGCCAATTGTCGATAGTAGTTTGCGAGTAATGATTATTTAATTATGATTAAATTTACAAAAAATCACATTTTTTTATAAAATAACATAAAATATTTAATAGCATGCCACGCCTACAATTACCAATATTTCGATATATTTTTTCGCCACCTTAGTTTCAAACATATTGAAACTTTATTGAAAGTATTGAAAGACATTAAAATTTTGGAAATCGGTATTAACAAAAAATTTAACTTTTGACCAATGAAATCAACTTTTGAGCCAACGTGCGGCGTTTCATTCTATAAATCAATATTAACTTAACTAATTTTGTGGATTTTCTAAATCGATTATTATAATTATATTTTAATATACTTCATTAACCATAGAACTATTTATAAATTCTCATAAAAGCGAAAATTCATCTAAAAATTTGGAAATGCTTAATCAAAGAGGAATTATAGTTTCAAAATGACGACAAATCACTTAAAAGTATTGTGTAATTTTTCATATGAAACCCAAATTTGAATTTTTTAAATGTTTTTTCATTGGGCCATTTTATTATAATATCTAAAAAAAATTTCAAAAACTAATGGTAACGTGCAAAAACAAGTTTTAAAATAAAAAAAAAAAAACGTTAGCTTTTTTCTGGCTTTATTTTTAAGACATTTAGCCTCTTTTGGCCTTTTTTAAAGTTCAATTTTGCCCCTCTTTTCCCATCTCCTGGCACACTGCTAACAAGCGTGACTACAGGAAAGGTTAGGTCCTTCATTACAACTCTCTCATATATTTCAACTCGATCCGACCAGTAGTTTATTAAATACAAAGTTATTACCAAAACTTTTGCAATTGGTCCCACTATGCGCTTATGAACCAAAATTTTAGAGAAAAAAATTTGTTCATATATTTTTTTTTCAAAATAAACTCAAAATTACGAACTTTTTGACACCCTTTCCGGAAAAAAATATAAAAACCTTTTTTGTGCAAAATGTACTAAGTCTTTGATTTTCGATCGTCGGTAGGGAACTGAAGATGCATTTGTATTTTTTATTATTATTTTTCCTGTATTCACCTCAGGGAATTTTGCGATACTTAAATTTGTTTGATGAAATTCTGAAAAACTGCTTTCGAAACAGTGTTTGCTTGCCATCCTTCTCTGTACTTTATTTGCAGATCTGATTGATAGATAATTTATATACTTTATAAATCTTAATTTTGCATCTAACCCTCGTATCTTCTTCCACATATTAAATATTTTAAGTTGATTTCATTTTTTTTTTTTTTGTTTCATAAGACCATGAGTATCTTAATAATTAAATAACTTTGCAAAAGAAAAAGTTGTGTAATAAGCAGGTAGCTTCAAATTACACTCCCACACATGCCCATAAGATATATACACATTCACACATGTCTATGCCTTGTGCTAGCAATTCCTTTGCCAACACGTTGCAAAGGATTACAGCAGCTAATTATTAACAAGGATTAAATATGTTACGTGTTTTTGTATTTTGGCAAAAACTCTCTTTCGCAGGAAAGCATTCAAACACACACAGAGAAAATTTAAGTATAGAAAAGAACACTTTTTCAGCTATACAAAGTACAGTGTTGTTTTTGTTTATATTTCCTTTAATTTTTTGTTGTTTTGTTTACGTTTGCTGTTGTTTTGTTTTTGTTTCTATTATACTTTATACACCAACGCTTAAAAGCTTTTTTCTAGATTAGTGTTCAAACACTGAAAGGGAAAAATTAAGTTAAATTAAATTAAAATTTTATACAAATTTTAAAAAATATTTCCACAAAAATTTTGGAGTAAATGTATGTAAAATTGATTTATAAAATTGAAATTTGAATATAAATTTTATTAAATAAATAAAATTTTTGCCTTCACTGTTCTCACTATGCTTGTGAGTGTAGGTTTTTGTTTTTATTTATTTTTATACCCTTCACCACAGGCATAAAGGATATTCCGTTTTTAATTTCCATAATTTTCATCGGAGATATATGGGCTATTATCATCAATTTTAACCTGACTTTATAATCATGACTTCTGTTCAAAATTCAAAAATTTAGAAAAAGAACTAAAAATTACTTAACTTTTTCCCATTCTTCTACACTTATTGTTCGCTCCTTTATACTTTTTGATCTCATTCGAAATTATACAAACTAAACGGACTTTGTGAATAAATTATACACTTTCTTTGTTGTTTCGCAGGCTTTCAGCAGTTACATACAGGGTGGTCAAATTATGATGACAAAATTTTTAAATTTTAAAATTTTTTGGTTTATTGGGCGGGGTCTGTGCGCCCCTCAACTGAATACAAATTTTGAAATAGGGGTTGATCTCTGTTCTAATTGTGCGTATTTTGAGCTATATCTCGTTGATGTGCCCAAAATAGTCAACGTAGTGAATAGTCTTAAAGTTGGGATAACAAGAGCGAAAATTTTCAAAAAGTCAGTTTTTCGCAAGGCACATTCACAGTCTCTAATGGAATAGCATGGATTACTGTGTGAATTTAGTTTTTTGTTATTTTACACAATAAAATCGGTGAGCATTTGGAATAAATTTAGTAACAAAAATTTTATAGACTTTTTGAAAATTACGCAAAAATTGTACTTTTTGTTTTTGTATTTTTATATTTTGTATAAATCTTAGATATATATATACATATATAAGAACTGCGATAAATATAATTGATCGGGACCATAAATTTGAGTCAAATGTCATTAATAGTTGAAAACAGGGCACTTTTGTCAAAACAGATTTTGCTAAGGCATATCACATGGACAGCACGAATTGCCATAAGTGGTTGGCGTTTTTAATGCTTAATGGAAATATAGAGGCGAAGGATAAAAATGTTATGGACCAAAAAATATTTACTTAGTTTAAAAAAAGTTCACATATATTTTCGTATTACAAATGGAGAAATAATTTAGATTCGATCCCTATTTTTCGCAAAAATTCTTAAAAATCGCGTTATATTTATAAATAAATTTTTTTAAATTTTATTAGGAAATCCTAAAATATGTCAAACTAATGCATTCAAATATTGAAAATATCATAAATTTTATTTGAATAACTCAGGTACTGATATTGCGCATAATTTTTAGCAGAATTATACATAAACTTCAAGTTTGTAAACATTTTTATATGTTCAACTTAAAACCGCTAAAACTTAAGCGCCCTCTGCACAAAATGATTAACGGGATCATAAATGGCGGATATATGTCAAAAAACAGGTTTTTAAACCGATTTTCTGAACCCTATATATAAGCTAGGGACTTCGTTTTTAAAAGAAAGATTTTTTTGAATTTTTATGCTGAAGAAATGAACTATATCGGTTCAATAATAACCGAGAAACTCTTGTTTAAGCTACAAGTTTCGTTTTTACATATATAGATCGGTCATAAATATTCTTATAAAATTTCGGTTTTTTGAATCAATAAAATTGGTTCAAAAACAACTGAGTTATAGGCCAAAAGCTGAAAAAAATCTCTTAATAATATTCTCACACAAACATTTATATTAAGGATTGCAATGACTATTAGTGTTGTTGTTTTTCGCATAAGCAAGCAGTTTAATTAACAACAGCAGTATTATAATGAATACTGGTGTTGTCATTTTTTTGTACATACAGTCAGTTTGTTTGTATAAACATACAAAAATATATGTATGTTTATAACTTGATATTGATGTGTGTGTGTTTTTTTGTTTAAGCAAGCGTTGCTTGTGGAATAAATTTATGTATTTTTTTTTTAAAGTATAAATATGAAAATATTAATTCTATTAATTTCTATTTCTTTTTATTTGTTGAAAAAATGGAGAATGGTATAAAAGATTCGGAACAGCCAATATAGCGTTCTAAGTTGTTCTTTTTCTTAAATGCACATAAATGTATTGGAATCAGTGTGACCATTTCAGCATTTTTGCAGCTAAATTTAGCATTTTTTATTTAGATTTAGATTTGGCATATTATTTAGCATTTTTTAATAATTCTTTAAACATTTTCCAGATTTTTTTTTGCAAGGAGGAAATTCAAATATTACAACTTAATTAATTAACTTAATTATTAACTTAATTAATATTAAATGAGCTCCAAGATAATTAAATAAAAGTTTTTGAAGATTAGAAACAGACATGGACATATTAAAATAATATATCTGTTCCATCAGTTGCTTTGTGTCCCATTGAAGAAATGATAATGCTGGGATGAAAAGCAAAAAGTTTAAGTACTACAATGATTATTATGACGGAAAACGGTCCAATCGGATTGAAATTAAATATGTGGGACAAAGACACACCGAATCTTTGCGGATAATGTGAGAAAACGTAAGTGGTAGAACACGTAATTTGCCACAGCCCACGTCATTGATTTAGATGGTTATGGACGCAATGCAACAACGAACTGGGTGACAGGTTTAGCGTATATGTCAAATTTCTCTGTGTGTGGTGCTGTGTTAAGAAAATGAACTATTAAATAAATATAACTGCAAACTTGAGAATATTGTGAATGAATGACTTGATGGCAGTAGATAGGAGAGCAAATGTTGGGAGATTCTTCTTATAATAGCTTATGACTATTTTTGGTCTAGCAACTGTTCTGTTTTATAATTGGGTTTTTTTTTTTTAATAATAATGAGGTCAATATTATATAAAATTAACACGAAATGCAAATATACCATTAAAAAAGTATTTTATAAATTTTGCATTATTTTTAGCATTTTTAAATAATTTTGTAGCATTTTTTAGCTTTATTTTAAACACAATTTAGCTTAAAATTTTTTTCGCATCTGGTCACACTGATTGGAATGGCTTACAGTATGTAAGTGAATGTGTAAGTTTTTTAAATATTCTCATATGTGTATTCTTCAGAGTTTGTTTGTGCGTATGTTTGTTGTTTTCTTTTCCATTAATACATACTTTTTGTTTTTGTTTGTTTAACGTGTAAATTTTGTGGTAGGATGATGATGATGATGATCATTATCATTCTCATTCTCATTATGATGTTGATGGCATTGTCGAGCGGTACTGGTTGGTTGGTGGTGTTGGTGATAATGCTGTTGATGCTGTTGATGTATTTTAAATCTTTTTGCTTTTTACTGTTCATAACAGCAAAGTATTGTATTGTTTCCACTTTATACTCGTCCTAAGTACATTTTTGTTTACTTTTCAAGCTCTTCTTGTAGTTGTTTCCTCCTTTAGTTTATTTAATTTCATATGCTTTTGCTTTCTCTTTTGTTTTTGTTGCATGTCTGTGTGCGTGTGTGTGCGTTTTTTTCTACACTTAATCTCGTTTAATTAAAATGAATAGAAATAATGTAACAATATTATATTGCAGTGCATGATGGGCATGAACTAAAAGCAACAGCAGCAACAAGAATAACAATAGCAACAACTGAATGAATTAAAAAAATAAAAATATAAAGGATAACAGGAATAAATAAGTGAACGTATAAATATTAAAAATGTGCGTTAAAACAATATTAAAGTAAAGAAATGTTTAAAGAATATTAAAAACTTAAATGTAAAAATTATCAATTTTATATTGAAGATTAAAAAAACATTTAATAACTAGGCTTTGTTAATATAAGAAAATAATTTTAAAACTTGATTGCAGTTAGCAGCTGATCATAAATATTTTAATTTTTTTATTTAAAATTTGGTAGTAACCTAGTCTTTAGGCAATAATAGGTAACATATTTTTGTAAAAACTAAATATGAGAAATTTCGAATAATTCTATTACTGAGGCGGCTGGATGGACAGACGTAGTTAGTTCATAATGAGGGTTCTTAATGGTACGGAAAAAAATATGTGTGACATTAATATTTCAGTAAATTGTAGGCTTAATTGTTCAAATGGTTTCTAAGTTACTGGTTAAAATGGTCTGGTATTTTTTAATTTCATTCATATTAAGTATTATTTTTAATATAAAATGAAATAGGTATATAATATATTTTTTTCAGACACACTGCACCGTGGGTCAGAATCAAAATTTTTTGAAATAAATCTGTAACTACTAATTGGCTGGTTGGATTCACATGAAATTTCAAATAATCGTAGCAGAGGAATATACAATTTTAAACTTGTAAGTGAGGTTCCACATACCCTCAAGAGCGAAGCTATTTGGGCTTAAAATAGGGTACCTATGACATAGAAAATTTGTATTTATTATACAATTTCAAATATTTTCACATCTTCTTAAAGCCCTCGATAAAGTTTATTGACATATTAAACTTTAAAGTAGTATAGTTTTAGTTGTATAAAAGATATTGGCCTTTTATATATAATTAACAATTATGTCAGCTAGACAACACAGAAGAATTCAAGAAATGTAATCAAGTAAATATATATATAAAAAAAAAAAAAAAAATTAAGTAAAATTTTATTTCTCACTTAAATTTTTAATTCATTCAATCATATACTTTGATTGATTTGATAAGTTTTTTAATTGGACAATTTTTTCCGTTTTTCATTTTTTACAGTTTTTAGTAATTAATAAAAGACAGTTTATTTAAAAGAATGGAGTCCATAATTTTCCGGATTTTTGAATTAAAGTAAAATTTTTGTAAAGAATTCATTTTTGTAGAATCTTTAAATATTTAATCTCTAATTGTTTTTTAAGATATTCTAATGAAATTTTCGGTTTGTTGAATTTATTATTTTAAGTGGTAAAATGTAGAAAAATGTAACAATTTTGTACAAAGAATCCCATAAATCCTAAAAACCCAGCGAAAATTATAAAAATTTATTTTTTTGAATTTATCCCTTAAGGACCACATTAGTTATATATCTGCAAAAAACCGTTAGGAAACTCTTTGGAACATATTAGAATCTCCGAAACTTTATTCTGTTTGTAGATTTATGCTTTAGGATTTTAGAACGTATAGGCTAAAGTCAACATGTTGATATCAAATAGGTTTTTAATTTTACAATCTTCTCTGTGAAGATACTTTCAGAAAAGTATAAAATTATTATATTTTTTAAAAGAAAATTTCACTTTTGGGAAAAAAGAGTGTAGACACTTTTTTGGCCAAAAAACATCATTTTTGCAATTTAAAATTTCAAAATCGTCTACTTTTGGACTCGGAAAAGATTTCGAAAAGAAATTTGTTTATTCGATATATAATTTTGTTCTTTAACTAACTGGGTAAAAACTTACAAAATTGTTAAAAAATATTGGACTATTGAAAAAACTGGACCAAGATTTTGCAAAATTGAGATTTCAAAACTATAAGTGATAAATAGCACATGGAAGTATGTTTTTCATAAGCCTTATCGAGGAGATTTAATAATGGATAAGAAACAAAAAATTTGGCAAGCTTTTAAAAATTTTCTATGTCAGAGGTAAATTACTTTGAGCCAAAATAGTTTCGCTCCTCAGAGGTATGTGGGGCCTCCCTTCTAAACTTAAAATTGCACACTGCTCTGCTATGCCCATGTGAAATTTCTTCTAAATCCAATTAGCCGATTAAAGTTACAGCTTTATTTCCAAAAAAATTCGTTTCTGAACCACTGTGCACTGTAGTAATCAAAGCATACGGAACTGAAATTATATTTCTTCTTTATATTTATTTTTTGCTTACGATATATTTTTTATTAATTATATTTTGTTCAGCAACTTAAAATAATCCATCCAGAAATTAACTAAATCGGCCCAATAATAACCTAGATATCGGGCAAAACGCATTTTTGACTTGTTTGAAACTCTTGTATAAGCTACGGATTTTGTTTTTATATAGATCGGTCATAAATATTTTTATAAAATTTCAGTGTTTTGAACTAACCATATCGGTCCATAAACAACCGATTTATAGGCAAAAATCGAAAAAAATTATTAAAAATTTACACATGTGTAAACCAGCTGAAAAAGTTTTAACATATAGATTTGGAGACTTTACATTTGCCAAACGCATGGAGTGTTTCCAGAATCACAGGGAGTAGATCAAGCAACAATTTAGTAATGTTTAAAATACATGGGTTTATTCAAAAGTTTGGAAGTTTGGGTGCCAAACGAACTAAATCCAAGAGACGTCGAAAGCCAATTTTTTATATCTTAAATCCTGCCTCAGCGCCACAAAACGTTGCACAGTGGGGTCAAACGCAAATTTTTTGGTAATAAATCTGAATCTCCTAAACTACTGGTCGGATAAAATTGAAATGTATGGAAGAGTTGTAGAGGAGGACCTAAGCTTTCAGAAAAATCATCCTGTAGTCACACTGTGATAACACGAGATAAGCTACAGGGTGTCAAAGTTGACTACCTCGAGTATGTAAAAGTTAAAAAAAATCGTAACTTGTACAAATGAAGTCCGATTTTAAAGATTTTTATATTTCTGGAAAGTGCTTGGCAAGATAAAGAAAAAATAAGATTACTCATCTAAGTTATCTCTTACAGTTAAAAAGATATTTACGCTTGAATTTTGAATTTTTGATTTTTTGGCTCGACTTTCTTTCGTTTTTCGGGAATAAGTCCGGAGATATATGAGGCAAAAATTTTTTAAAAATATTTTGTAATTTGCTGCATATTTCAAAATAATATGCTGAAAGAATTTTTGGATTATCTCAATTCGTCTAGACGTGAAAAATATTCAAAGTCAGCACTCTGAAATTGGCATGAAAAATGGATATTTTTTTACAAAAATATAGTACAATTCATTCACTTTTTTCTCAAAGTTCCGTTAATAAAAAAATTTTTTTCTTATTAATTTCAATAGATAAGGCTTCATAAATGGTTAATAAAGAAATTTTGAATTGATTTAAGTTTGCACCCTACATCCAGCATTGGCCGAAAATTGTCAATTTTTAAAAATAGTTTCATTTTTATCGATTAATAAAAAAAATGTCACGCGAGCTTTTTTAAATTTGGTACCCATATTTTTTATAGAGATAGATTTAGAATGATTTAACACTAAACTGCTTCCCGCCCGGCCAAAAACGAATGCAGGAGTGGAGATTTTATGTTAAAAGTCAGTTTTTTTAACGACTATTTTTAAAAGCATATTAACATAACATTTTTAATATTATTTCTTATGTAGTGTATAAAACACAAATCAAGCTTTCATTCCTAAAAAAATCAATAAAATAGCTCCAATAACTTATTTTTGGTAATTTTTCAAAAATAATTTTTTTTTCCAAAAATAGCTGAAAATCTAAAAAAATTTAATTTTTTTAATACAACTCCACTAATTTTGTAAATACTTTAAAAATGTTAAAGGAATATAAAAATAGACTTATTTACCAATTCAACGATATATAAAATGTTGATATAGGTCATTTAATAATAGTAATATAATGGCCTCAAAACTACCAAGTCACGTCAAAAGTTGCAAAATTCACTATTTTGTTCCGTATTTCCATATGTGTGTATACGTAACATTTTAGTTTTCTAATGTATTATGTAGGTATATATTTGTTATTATAAAGTAGTAAATTCTTTATTTGAGTAATGTTTATTTAATTTGTTCTACAGATTTACATACTTATTATACATAAATCCCGTATATTTATTTTATTAAGAATATATTATCGAAGATATTATTAGATATTTTCTTGAAAATAATCAGAAACATCAAACGTTAGCAAATTTTTAACTTCCTTAGCTTCGGAATCCTCTTTTTCTATTTCAAGAGTGATTTTTGGTAGCCATCGTGTTCTTATAGAATATATAACTGGATCTGATGATATTAATAAATATTCCATTAAGTCCATATTTTGCGCTATTTTCGAACATTTTCGGGTATTGAAGAGTCGGAAATATTTAACATCTTTATTTCGGGCTTACTGTACTTCCTCTGTTAGCTCTTCCAATGGCAAAATACTATTTTCTATTATTTCTTTACCATGAGCCAATACTTTGTGAATTGTTGGAGTCATTGATTTCCAGGGGTATGTAATGTTAAGTAGTTCTTTAGTTTCGTAAGCAAAAATTTTAAATTTGTCCGCATTAATTTCTTTTTTGCTATTAATGGCTGCCAATATAATCTTAAAACGTTTCAAAATATTTAAGTCAATGCCTGTGATTAAAAATGTGAGTTCCGGATTTTCAAAGAAACGTCTTGCTGTATTTCCATCATTTGAGCCTCTATAGTCATGTAGAGGTTTATCAATTATTAATCCGAGCTGTTCTTTGAATTCTAATTGAATTCTTTTCTTCTCCTCTTTTTGTAATTCGTGAAGTTCCAAATTGTTTTTTACTGTAGCATTTTCCTGCCCGGGAATATTTCTGTACTTCATATCATATGCAAGATGTAAGCAGAACTCTAAAAATCTTATCCTTGCGTGGAGTAGTGATATTCAAAATTTTAAAGAATTTTTATTAACAAGGACTTCAGAATTATCCTGAAATTATGAACTTATTTTTCCACATATATTACATTTCCATGTAGATGTTGTATCTGTTATAGCGTTTGCAACTTTTCCATCAATCATCGTTAATTGTTGTTGAAATGTAACTTTAATAGTTCTGTTTGATACTTTTACATATATTGGGGGCAATGCTTTAATTTCTTCTTCCAATTGGTTGACAATGCTGTTTATTGTAACCGTGGTTTCTTTTGTGTAATCAAAAAGGATTGGACGGCACAAAAATTTGGAACCTGGAGTTAAATTTATCCATATACCATCAAAAAGCGAGTCATTTCTTGTCGATGAGGAAGGCTTATTTAAGCGCATTCGAAGTGGTACCAGAGACGCTATAAACAGCGAGGAATAATTATTTCCAGAATTACTTCCATCCAGTTGTTTGTATTCCGAAAATCCTGATGTTCCATCGCAGCCCCATTTGAATATTAAAATAAGTTCAGAGTCTTTGCATTTTTCAATGTTATCATTGCTGAAGGTAGATGTAATTCTAGAGGCAGTATTTTCAAGTAATTGCAATATATTAACTTTAGCACTTTTAACAGAAGCATTAACCGGGTCCTTCATAGGCTGTTAAATATTACTTTTCGCTTCTCTCACTGATTTGCTACTGGGAAAGATATCATATCCTTTTTCGCTAACAGATTTCCTCAAAATCTCGTATTGGTTTCTTGATAATCCTAAATTTAATATTAGAGAGCTAAAGCATCTTCAGTGGTAAAGGACGATGTTGATTTCGGTGTCACTATGCTTTGGATTATCCGATGTAATCGATTGGGAGAAGCTGTTGGTAACACATCTATAACTTTTTCTACTTCCTTTGGTTGCGTACGTGTTACTAAAGCTTTAAATGTATCTTTTATTTCGACATTCGTATGTGAATTTAGAATAGATTCCTGTTTGGTCCTCTTTGTTCTTAGCTGAACTTCATCGTAACTTCTTTCTGGTCGACCCTTTTTCTGCTTTCCGATGAAAATTGGTATTTCTCCCTCCAACCACTCTTCATTTTTCTTCTAGAACTTTGGTATTGACCAATCTGAAGCTTGCATCCTTTTTTCGTATGATTTATAAAAATTTTCGAGCTTTAAACTGTCTTCTGCAGTAAGAGTTAAACCAAAAGATACTACTGTATCAATGAGTTTTCTTATTTTATCTGGACGATTTATAATATCAGATAGATTATCCCAGATTACTTTGCAAACACTTTTTTAATGTAATCTCCATAATGGCAAATTCACTAATAAATCTGCATATTTATAAGGATACTTATATATAGAAAAAGAATATTTATATCAGGTAAATGGTGACAGGCAAAAATGAATTAAAAAATTTAAATTTTTGCTCAAAACCCCCAATTTCATTCAGTTTATTTTTATGACCTGTAGTGTTAAACAGGTACGTCAAAAAATGTACCTATGCGATTGTAAAAAAAATCATTTTTGTTATAATACATTAATTAAGTAGCTAGGTAAATTATTTAAAAACTTAAAAAAATGTAATAAAAAACGAAGGAAAATATACTTATTTATGTACTTAGGTAATTTTAAAAACCTTTTCAGTAGAAAAAAATTATGAACATTTTAAATAAATTCATTAATAAATATTATTATCTCGTAACAAAAATAAGCAATGCAGTTGAGTGTTACGTATACATACATATGGAAATACGGAACAAAATAGTGAATTTTGCAACTTTTGACGTGACTTGGTAGTTTTGAGGCCATTATGTTACTATTATTAAATGACCTCTATCAACATTTTATATATCGTTGAATTGGTAAATAAGTCTATTTTTATATTCTTTTAACATTTTTAAAGTATTTGCAAAATTAGTGGAGTTGTATTAAAAAAATTAAATTTTTTTAGATTTTCAGCTATTTTTGGAAAAAAAAATTATTTTTGAAAAATTACCAAAAATAAGTTATTGGAGCTATTTTATTGATTTTTTTAGAAATGAAAGCTCGATTTGTGTTTTATACATTACATAAGAAATAATATTAAAAATATTATGTTAATATGCTTTTAATATGCTTTTAAAAATAGTCATTAAAAAAACTGACTTTTAACATAAAATCTCCACTCCTGCATTCGTTTTTGGCCGGGCGGGAACCAGTTTAGTGCTAAATCATTCTAAATCTATTTCTATAAAAAATATGGGTACCAAATTTAAAAAAGCTCGCGTGACATTTTTTTTATTAATCGATAAAAATGAAACTATTTTTTAAAATTGACAATTTTCGGCCAATGCTGGATGTAGGGTGCAAACTTAAATCAATTCAAAATTTCTTTATTAACCATTTATGAAGCCTTATCTTTTGAAATTAATAAGGAAAAAATTTTTTTATTAACGGAACTTTGAGAAAAAAGTGAATGAATTGTACTATACTTTTGTAAAAAAATAGCCATTTTTCATGCCAATTTCAGAGTGCTGACTTTGAATATTTTTTACGTCTAGACGAATTGAGATAATCCAAAAATTCTTTCAGCATATTATTTCGAAGTATGTAGCAAATTACAGAATATTTTTAAAAAATTTTTGCCTCATATATCTCCGGACTTATTCCCGAAAAACGAAAGAAAGTCGAGCCAAAAAATCAAAAATTCAAAATTCAAGCGTAAATATCTTTTTAACTGTAAGAGATAACTTAGATGAGTAATCTTATTTTTTCTTTATCTTGCCAAGCACTTTCCAGAAATATAAAAATCTTTAAAATCGGACTTCATTTGTACAAGTTACGATTTTTTTTAACTTTTACATACTCGAGGTAGTCAACTTTGACACCCTGTAGCTTATCTCGTGTTATCACAGGGTGACTACAAGATGATTTTTCTGAAAGCTTAGGTCCTCCTCTACAACTCTTCCATACATTTCAATTTCATCCGACCAGTAGTTCAGGAGATTCAGATTTATTACCAAAGAATTTGCGTTTGACCCCACTGTGCGTTGTCATCTGTGCATGGAATTATTATGGGCGATAAAAAGTAGATCTACTACGATAATCCAAAGCGCAAAAAATCGTATGTACAATCAAGGAAAATAAGAAAATTTATACCAAAGCTGAAAATCCCTGTCGCCAAGTTTATGCTCTGCATTTGGAAGAATCAGAAGTATGTTAATTATTATAAGCTGTTAAAAGTGCGTTAAATGAAGAAAGAATTGTACGAAAAACAGCCAGAATATGACACATGACGGAGTCCAACATTTTATATCATTATAGTGCACGGCTTTAAGTTGCGCAATTGGCTTTGAAAAGTTTTGCATCACTCGCTGCATAGCCTAGATATTGCCGTTTCTGACCACTATTTGTTTCGTTCGACTCAAAATGCTCTTGTTGGAGTACGCTTTACATTAGTACAAGGTATCAAAAATAATAAGTGGTTTTCGGATGGTATCAGCAAATTGGCAGAAAGATTGAAAGCGTTCATAGCTTACGACAATTAAATAAATAATTTATAATAAATAATGAAAAATAACTTGAATAAAATACACTGTACCTTCATGTTGAAAATAACATTAACTTTTTATTAAAAATGATACTAACATTTTCTTTTAATTCCAAAAATGAGAAAAGAAACCGATTAGAAATTACAGATTTATTGAGGAGAAAGAAACTTTAGGAAATTACCAAATGAAACGTTATGCTCTTTACGTTATAATGATAATTCAAAAACAAGTTGCTCATACTTTTTATTAATATATTCGCCTAATTTCTATTAAATTTTGTAAAAAACAAAACAACTACAACTCTTTAAACTTTATTTTAAAACCGAGAACTCAGCTTATACTTAACTGTATACAAAGGATATTACTATTTTCATTGTATAATTTTAAGAGTGGAAAATATTTTGGGCACCTAAATTTGAACTTGTGTTATTGAAATCATTTTTTCAGTAATATTTTGTTTATAAATATTTTTAATTAGCTACATACTATAAAAATCCAGCTTTTGGTAATGACTACTAATTACTAGACCCATTACCTGGTAATAAGTTATCATTATTTTTCTCATTTCTTTGAGTAGTGAAATAACTAGTTTCCAGTAAAGAACAAGTTCATTTAGTTCTGCAATGGCTCAGTTCGCTAGAGCGACTGCGTAGCACTCAAAAGGTTGTCGGTTAAACCGTAAACTAAACCTATATTATTTTTTAGAAAATTATTTAAATTTCTATTGGCATGTTAAAACTATTACAACGCACACAAAGTTGACGTATACATGGCGTAGTGAGTAAAACTGTAGTCTTTAAAAGAAAATTTTTGCCTAGGTTCAAATCTCAGTTAAGCGAACTTTTTGTTTTTATTTTATTTTTTTTTTTTTAAACAAATTTGTACTTTTGAAATATTATATTTGATGAAATAAGTACTTTAGTAATGATATAACGTGGATTTTGTCGTCGGCTGAGGTAACTTAGTTGCCTCCAGGGTCTATTTACGGATCCACAAACCTTAAGTAATAAAACGTTTGATTTACCCTTTTCTTTATTGAATACGTAAAGAATATTTCAAATACAAAATATATAGACATTACGAGAGAATAATTTTAATAACTTCAATTCGGATACCATCGACTTAATAATAGTCGTCTTCAAACGTTTCTTCTTCAACTAGGCTTATTTCGGCTCTCCTTCTTCAATAAGACTTATTTTGGTTCTTCGGCTTTTATTAGGACCGGTTGACTCTATGGCTTACGTGAACATCGCCACATAAAGATTATGAGCTTTTCATCCGAATTATATGTTAATATGTTGGAACATTTTAAATTCTTAAAATGAAAATCAATACTGTTGTCTTAATATTTGGCGGAACTAAACTAAAGTTTGTGGATTATAATAAAGAAATAATAAAAACACTGAGGTAGTTGAATCGTCGTTAATAGATATCCGATTCGTAGGACCATAAATAATTTGCAATCGGAAATTGCTCCTATTGTCTTTATTTGGCGGAACCAAACCAAAGTTTTAGACTCTAATTAGACACCAATATAATAGAATAAACATTTTCTGAGTCGCGGAAAATTAATGTCTAAAAATACTCTACACCATTATTTTTTTTTTAATATTCACATCACAATACGCATAAGTAATTATTAAAATTTTTATTGGTTTTTTTTATTATTGTTGGTACTTGCCAAAAACCCATTAATATTTAATAAATGTTAATCCTTTACTGTTTTGAGTGTTGAAATTCAAAAAAAAGAAAAATATGTTCAGCTCTAAATTATGTGGATCATAGGAGTCTAAACAACCAACAAAAAAGAGGAACAATATTAATAATTATACTTAACCACCCACATTATTAACAACATATTTGTTGGTCATTGGTGTTTTTTAACAACCCACATCCTTTTTAACCCTCCATCCTCCTACATTTACCATAATTAGTGACTCTTTTCGTGTGTATTTTTCCGGTATTTAACATATATTTTGATAATAATGATTCTCATAATGATGCTGATACTGACAATGATTATAAATTCAATACGTTTAGAAATAAAAAAAAAAAAAAAAAATGTTACACAAAACAAAAAATACACATTGTCCATTGTATTTATGATGCTCTGGGGTAACATCTTTTATTTTGTCAGATGTTGGTTGGGTTGTGGTAGCGAGAAAGGAAATTTCATGTTTCTCTTAGTTGTTTGTTGTACGTACTAAATTATTGTTGTTAGCAAACAAAATACACATAAATATAACAGCGTGGAAGGAAAAAAAAAATACATATATTGTGTGATAAACGTTTGTAATTAGTATGCAGCGTCCAAAATTATTGAGTTGTTGAAATACAGAATGAAAAAGAAAAAAGACAGTGTGGAAACAAGCGGCAATAGAAACAGCCGCATAAGCGGAAATAGACAAAAGCATTGACATGTTTATTAGAATATTCCGCTATAAAAAAAAGGGAACAAGTTTATAATGGATAATAATTTAGAGGGAATACAAAATAGGAGTCAGTTTTGGCAGGAGGAAAAATTGGAAATGGTTGAAATTTAAATGAATTTTAAAATTTGGTTTTTTATACTTTAATATTGAAACAAAAAATGTCAGCAGCTATTAAGATATGTACACCTGGACCTGGAACTATTACTATAATTTTTGTATGGACTCTTCTAATTAGGTAAATACGTACTTTTAAGAAAAAATTAATATAAATTTGTCTTTGTAGTAGACGTATGGACGGACGTAATTAAATTATTATAAAAGTTTATAGTGACATAAAAAATATATATTGATAATAGTCAATTTTTATTATGATTTTTCAATTGGTTCCTGAGTTATCAATATCAAACAACATATTCTTGAAACTCTGATCTAAAAAACTTAAAATTTATATTTTAAATATTTTTGGAGAAATAATGTTAATATTTGGATTGAAATAAATTTTAACTAAATAAAAATATCATATTGAAATTTTAGTATAATACACTTGTCTTAAAATTAGAGTCTCACATTTTTATACCAAAAAACCCTAAATCCGATTCTGGAAAAATCGTGTTTCAAAAATTGATTTTTTTCATTGAAGACATCACCCTGCATAGTGGGGCCTTTTAAAAAGTATAATGGTAATAAATCTGGATCTTTTAAACGGCTAGTTTGATTTTGTGGAACTTGGAATATCGACGGAGAAGGTGTTAGTCTTTCAGAATATTGTTTGCTGTAGTATGAAACTTATGAACGGTAGGCGCAGCAGTGGGCCAAATTTGACCACATCGTAGTTGTAACTTTTACAAATATAAACCGATTTTAAATATTTCCTGAAATCTACTAAGCTAGACAAAGAAGATACATGCTAATTATACTACATTATCTTTTATGGCTTAAATGATATTTGACTTTAAAAATTGTTTGCCTTGATTTTTTGCGTTTTTGTCCCACAACTTTTAAAATAAAAATTCTAAAGTTTTTTTTTTTTAAAAATATGTTGAAAATCTCCATAGTTATGTTAAAAAAATATTAATTTTTTTAGTTACCTCAATTCGATAACAAAAAAAAAAAAAAAACAATTTTTTTTCAGTCAAAATTTCAAAACAGTTTTCAAAAATTGCAAGTTTTTCCAAAAATGTAATTTTATGTATTTAATTTTTTTAAATTTTGTTAAACAACTTTAATATTTTAAAAAATATTTTCTAAAAGACTAGATCCTAAAGGAGCATGTAAGTGTATTTTGTAAAATTTTGAATGTGCACCTTACATCCAGCAATGGTCGAAAATACTAAATTTTTTAATAAAAGTTCAAATCTTTGTGTCTGTAAAAAAATTTTATTGTTGATTCTGGCACTTTTTTGAATTAGACAAGATAGTATAATATGTTTTTAAAGTTTTGGCAAAAGTTATGACAACCTTCCGTTAAATTTAGTCACACGAGGAAATTTTCTGAAGAATTCCATATTTTCAATAATACAAATTTCATCCTTTAAAAATATATAGCTACTTATATGTACTTAACTTAGTTTCATATTTTTTAAATTATCATTAACCACTTTATAATGCATGCAAACAATTATTTTGATAACTGTAAACATTTTGGAAATATTCAGACTCAAATTTATGAAATATGTTCCTATAAACATAATTTGATTTTTTGATTTATTTTAAGAGAAATCTTCCATAAATTTTAAAATAGTAAAATTTGTTATTTACAGTTTTAAAGGGCACATAATTCTCTTAAAAAGTTTTTTTTTTGAAATAAGCAATTCAGTGAAATCTTCATGTTCAAGGTTAAAAGCCGTTTAAAAGATAGATATTTATTACTACTTATTTTTCAAAAGGCCCCACTGCGCTCTGTCGTAATGAAAGGCGTCCGTCAGAAAATATTTTTTATGTGTTTAACTAAAAACTTTGGCATTTTAAGAATTTCAAAATTAAATTTAAAACACTTCTCAAAAAATTGACAAAGTTGTGGGGAGGCCAGAAAAAAATAAATAAATAACTAAAAAACGAGAAAGATATACCCTACACTATTCTGTATGAGCATAAAAATTTGGTAAGGGGACTTAGATTACACTTTTGGTAAATTTGGCTAAATGTTAAATAAAATATACAAATACGGAATAATGCGTTGATACTAACATTTAGTAGATTTTATGCACTTTAGGGCGATTCCTGAAAGTTGGTTTATATGGGAGCTATGATAAATTATGGACCGATTCTCATAAAATTTGGTAATGTTGTTTCTACTTACAAAAAACTTATTTGTGTCGAAAATTAATTTGATACTAACATTTGTGTAGGATTTAAGCAAATTAAAGTTATTTTCGGAAGAGGGGCTTATTGGGAGCTATGGTAAATTATGAACCGATCTTCATGAAATTTGGTTAAAAGATTGATACTTATATAAAATTTCCTTAAACCAATATTTATTACAATATTGCTATATTTAAGGTATTTATGATCGTTAAAACCCTATTCCCTATATGAAATATCATAACCAATTTCAATTTCATGTCATGTCATGAAAGTTCTACCTGCCAGATTTCATTGAATTATCTTCAAAATTGCGATCTGTACTTTGTGTACAAGGTTTACATGGACAGCCAGTCGTCCAGCCAGTCAGACGGACGGACATCGTTAGATCGATTTAAAAAGTGATTGTGAGTCGATTAGTAGTATACTAAAGTGGGTGTTGGATAACTTTTCTATGCGTTATAAACATCAGCACAAACGCATAATACCCCAACCACCTATGGTGGTGTAGGGTATATAAAAAAGAGGTATATATATATATTCATATATATGGGAAGTGAAAAATTTAGCACTTAATTAAAACGAAGTTTCGAATTAAATTAAATATCTCTTAAACTAAAAGAGACGTCTACACATGTAAGCATATTTTTGTAGAGACTTTATATCTCATAAATGAATTTTTTAAGATAAAAAAAATTACATACCCAAGGTGACCAACTTTGGAAATTCATTCACCACCACCTGATCTGCAAAAGTACAGTGTTCTTCCAAATTACCTCGAAAACAACTCATCTTTTATTATGTCAATTTAACGTATATAAATTAATCAAATAGATAGATATATTGAACCTTCTCGTTACAATTTTTCGATCCACATTGCTCCAAAATTTTTAATTAAATTTTAGCTTATGTAATCCTATAATATTAGATATAGTTTTCAATAAAATATTAACCAAAAATTTGAGTATGGATTTAGCTTAAGTTGAATAATATTATGGAAAATATGTTCACGATTGAAGATTTAAAATTTTGGATTCAGTTGAGTATTGTCTCTATGTTTCTGAGTGCACCTTTTGTTTTACTTATAAGTTGTTGTTGTTTATTTTCCATTCTCCTCTAAAGCTGGTGTGACAGCACTTTAATTCTATATAAATTGTTTGCTTCATTTAGAAAACTTACAAAAACAAATTTATATTTCTCTTAAAAAAAATCTCTCTTAAATAAAAAGTTTTCAATATTTATTTGCGGTTCCTACTCTCTGTACCAAAGACATAAATATTCTTTCCCAGACAAATTGATATTTTAATTGATTTATTCATCATTTTATAGCAAACCAATGGTCATAAATGGCTAAAGAAATGAATAAAAAATAGAATTTATGTTTTTAAAAATTCCAAATAATATAAAAAAGAATGAAATTGTGGTCGAGACATTTTACTGGTTATGGCACCATAACAAAAGCCATTAGATTGTCACAAATAGTTGGTAGGAGAATTCATACAAAACTCCCTAAAAGAATTAGGAAATAAAACACACCAAAATAACAAATTATATACTAAGTCTAGGTTCACACACGGAAATTTTTCTTGCAGAAATTATTATTATTTTTTTTTTTTTGGAACTTGCATTTAATTTAATTGTCTTGATTTGTTTTTATTTTGATGTACAAAAAAAAAAAAAAAAAAAACAAAACGAATTTTAAAGTGCAGGCAAGTTTGTTTGTAGTCTTTCATATTCCTTCTCGCTTTCTCTCTCTCTCTCTCTCTCACAGGAAATCAGAATTTGAACAAGAAAAATTGTCTTGTGTGAACCCAGACTAAGTAAATTTTCCAACAACTACACAAAATAGTTGTTATTTAACAATGAAATTTCTACTCTAATAGTTAACAAAATAAGTTCTGCATGAACTTTATTTAAAATCAATATATAGTCTTTAGTTTTCAATACTTAGTTTCCGTTTCCCGTTTCATTAAATGACAAATGATATATATTTTTTTCTTTTACATTTTAGTGTTACTTAAAATTTAATCTTTTTCTTGTTTTTTTTTGTGTTGATGTTTGAAAACTTTAGAATTTACTGTACAAAAAATAGAAAAAAGAAGAACTATAATGTTTTTCTATTCGTATGCCTTTAAGTGACGAAAATGTCGAAAAGTTCTATTTGATTTATGGTTTAAAGTGCATTAAATAAATTTCCTTTCATCACATTACAAACGAGATTTGTAAAACTTTTGCTTGTTGGGAGAAAGTGAGAAAATGTTTAGAAATGATTGTACATTTTTTTTTTTTTTTTGGAAAATTTACAATTTGCTTTGTAGTTAGTATAAGTATTGGCAACATGTTTTAACAGTTGAGGGCAGATATTTTTTGAAACTTATTTTAAAAAGTTGAATATTTCTTAACAGCTAACATTACTGTGATCAGTTAAAATTAACTGTTTATAAATTTAGCAATTTTTTTTTTTTTTGAAAATCATGTTCATTAGTTGTTTTATAATGTATTCGAAATTAATCGAAAGTTCAAATTATTTATAACCATATTCGCAAACAAATTTAAAATGCATTTGAGAGACAAAATTTTAATGGAAAATTTGTTTTAAAAGTCATTTTAAATTTAAAAGTTGTTTGTGAACACGGGTGTTGGGGTTTAAAAAAAATATTGAATTTTTGCTCTTTTCATTTTCTTATCTGTAATGTTTCTTTTACAGTATTAAGCTCAATTTAGTGCCAATCAAGTGAAATGTATATCCAAAAGTTGGCATTGAACTTAAAAATGTCAGACGAAAAGAGAAAAAAGTTAAACGAATGGTATTCAGACGGTTTTAGAAATATTCTTTGAGAGTTTGCTTATTTAAATGAAGTTTACTACATTTTTTTTTGTTAGAATAATATAAATAAAATGTACTTAGTTATGTTAAGACAATATTGAATAATAAAAGTTAAAATGTTGCTATATTAATTTACATAGTGATACTGAATGAAGCTCAATTTCAAAAGTAATAAAAAACATTTTTCATAAGACAATTCAATGTTAAACATATTGCTTCTCAAGCACTTTTCAACAATTTCTAATAGTAAATTACTTTTACTGACTTTTTTCAAATTCTTTCTATTGGCAAGTTGTAAGTGATTTAATTTTTTGTTAAAATTTACAAAGAATTCTATTTTGGGTATAAGATGTAGGCATCGTAAGAGGATCTACTTTCTTAAAATGAAGTTATATGAGAGACAGAGAGAGAGAGATAGAGAGATGAGGATGAATTTTAACGTAATTTGAGGTGTTGAATTCATATATTCGTTCCTCGAGATTGTTTGATAATTTTGTTGATCTAAAGATCTTTAAATTTGGCGCTAAAAGTTTGATTTCAATCACTTTATATAGTTTGGAGTTTGTTCCCGACAAGTTGCTTGTAATCGTAGAATTTGGCTACTTATTGAGTGATATAAATTATTACGGAAAACAAAACTCCTACTTTTCCACTCACCTCTTCCACCGTGAAGGACACAAATCAAAGAGAGAATATTTGTCTTGTTTATTATCTGCAATTAAATATATTTTCTAATAAAATTAAGAAATTTGTATAGTTTTCAACAAAATAACACATATGTAAAAATAGTTCCAAAAAACTTGAATTAATGTAACAATGTGTATACGTATTTTAAAAGTTTAAATATTCGACTTTCCAATCTCACTTAAAAATTTTTAAATCCATTATTTAAAATAACTTTTTAAGCATTTTTTTAATTCGTGATGTCTTAAAAAAATATTTTTCTGTGATTCTGTGAGTGTGTATTGGAAAAATGATCTACTCAGTTAAGCCTCCGTCCTACATTAGGTAATCTAAAAAGTATATTTTCACTGTCCCACCATGCCTTTTATGCCAAATTTAATTAATATATCTTTAATATTGTGACCTGTATTTTGTTCACAAGGTTTATACAGATGGACAATCAACTATCTTGCCAGATGGACGGACGTCTTTAAATCGCATCAGGAATTGATACTGAGTCGATCGGTATGCTTTAAGGTGGAGGTCCAAAGGTGCTTTGCAGACATCAGCACAGCACAAACATCTGTGGTGGTGTAGGGTATAAAAATATATTGATGTTGTTTGTTTATTATTAAAAAAACAACAACATGATTTTATTACAAAAAAAGTCATTCATAGTGGGTTTCAACAGACCGGCGGATGGAATGACAAAACTGACTATCATACATATAAGAAAAAAAAAAAAAAAAAAATAAACGAGGAATATTGGATAACGCAAAAGTATAATATAAACATGAAAAAAATTGGATGACTAACAAAGTTTTTTTTTTTTGTTAATTTATATTAGTATCCCTTTGAAAAAAATTGCAAATTAATATGAATCAGGAAACAAAAAAATAATACTAGATCTTCAGTTCTCTACCGGATATTGAAAATAACGGATTTAGAACATTTGGCTCAAAAATTTTTGGAGTTTTGCTTTGAAATGGGTATCAAAAAATTCGGCATTTAGAGCTTGTCATGAAATGAATATTAGAAAATTTGGAAGGTATAATTTTAAGCAAAATTTATAAAAATTTCATTTCATTGTTCTTTATACAGGTAAAATATTGAAAAGTCGATTTCAAGTAATTATGGTCCATCATAAAGTATTTACCAAAAATTTGTCAATTAGAAAAATTAAATAGTTTTCGCGAGGAAAAAAAATCCTAATGGAAAAATATTCATAATTATTTTTCCATAATAAACTAAAATATTTTTGAGACCTTTTTCGAAAAAAATATTTGAAATATATTTTTAGATTTTTAATCGCTGATAGGGAACTGAAGATCATTTCTTTAATATTTCTAGTATTATGCTCATTAATATATATCCTTTGATTTATCTTCTCACATCAGAATCGCAAAAAATTAGATTCTCTGGTTTTAAGAGATAGAAGTTATTTTCTTAAGAAAAGTGCCACATTTCTAATTCAAATTCCAATTAATAGAACCTAAAATACTTTCTTTAATTTCAACACATTTAAATACTTACTTAATTACGTCTTTAATATTTTCTCCTCACAAATCTAGTCTTCCATCATTTTGCTTAACTCTTATGTGTTAGAATTTTTTTTGTACGTCTTTGCAAATAATTCTGGAAAAAACTTATTTGAACAATTCTTTATTCATTAGTTGGTCAACAAAACATTTCAAAATAAATCAGCAAAAAATTGTTCGAGCAAAAAAGAAAACTTTATGCCAATTAAGCCCCACATAAATGACTTGCACAACATGTAACTCATTAATGAACCCATAGTTCATATTGAAACATGTAAAAATTAATTAATTAAATTTATTTATATGGAAACATTTACAAAAATAATATTAGACAAAAAACTTTTATTTAGCAATTAAGCTAAAAATAAGAAAAAAATGGCAAAACAAACTCAGTGGTATTGCAATTAAAAGAAAAGATTTTAACGAAACTTTATGTGAATGAAAACGAAAGGTAGGGAATATTGTTGACCTTATGTGGTAAAAATTATTCAAGCTTGACAATTTATTAGACAACATATAGATATACAATAAACTTAAAATATGGTATTTTAGGGCTAAGAACTTAGCAGGAGAACAGTGTTGCCAGAAGGTGAGAAAAAAGAGGTTAATTGTACTTCAAAAAAGGGCTTAATGCCCAAAAATATAAGGCCAGAAAAAAGTAAATATTTTTTTAATTTCTTTTTGTTCTCATTAATTGTTCATATTTTTTAAATATATATTGTAATAAATTTATAAATAAAATATAGAACCGCTATTAGCAAAATGACCCAATGAAAAATCGCCCCCAAAATTTCCATACAAATTTGGGTTATATACGAGTATCGTATAAAAAAATTACCAAATGTTTGGAAGTGATTTGTCATTTTTGATTTATAATTCCTTTTTGATTAATAATTTTTACATTTTTGGGTGAATTTTTTTAAAATTATATTTATAAATAAGGCCTGTCTATGAAAAAATTGTCCTTTGAATTTAATTAAATTGTAATATATTTGCATTAAAAATAAAATAAAAATTATGTTATTGTGATTCATAAAATTTTCAGACCATTTTCTTATACCCCCACATTAGTTTTTGTGCGGTAATTTTATCAACATTAGAGCAGACTCTTCGCCACCTATTGTGAAAATTAATTATCGTTACATCAGCACCCAAAATTTCTCAGTTTGGCGAATCACCGGGCACTTTGAAGAATTTACTTTTATAGGAAGAAAATTTATAATATTTGCACTGTACAGTTCAATTGTCTCTTTTTTGCATTGTGGATGATGGCAAAAATTGTCTAAAATAGCACAGAAATATTCAACATTTTTTTATGTAAATTTTGGTTGTTATTAGTCTTTTTGTAACCATCTGTTTTTGTCCCATATTGTACAACTATTAATAGACAATATAAATTTCGCAAAAACTGTAAATTTAAAAATGTTTTTTTTTTACAAATTTCACACAGACCCATTCTCTATCTGGACACATTATGTGGGTTACTAAATTTATTGAAATCTTTAAATCTCGAGGCTGAAAACAACCTTGAGTTTGGATTTTGCTCAAAATTGTTTTTCGATTTTTTTATTGCACTGACGATATTTTACATTTACTAATCTCTTAAAGTTAAAAATTAAAAGTGTTTTAACACCAAAAAATTTTTCTAAAAAATGACACCTATTTAGTTTATGGTTGCCAAGTAATATTATTTTTAAAAAGGGACAAATTTTTCGTAGTTTTTATGATTCATGGAGTTGATTAAAAAATAATTATAATAATTGATTAAGTAAGTCCCTATGATAAGTTAAATTATATTTGATTTGAAGAATGAAGTGCCGCAAGCGTAAATTTTAAATGGATGATGTTGTAAAAATAAAATTAATAAAAGCAAATAAAAAATTATATTCTGTTTTGTTGCTATACTAAAATTTTAGCCGTTTTAAGGCAATTTTTAGAATCAAAAAAACTAGAAGCTAAAACGAAAATTTTAAGGCTAAAAACAAAATAAAAAGGTTAGATTTAGCATTAAAAAGGCTAAACTGGCAACACTGAAGCAGAATACTCGTAATAAATTTGTAGGTTTAGGAAATTATTGCATACTCTTAGGGGTAGAAATATGTTTCTTTTATATGAAACTAAAATATTTTAAATTTACGTCAATTTTTATAAATAATTTATAAAGGCTTTATATAACAAAATTTTGTATACAAATTAAAGGACTTTTTCATAACAAAATTATAAATTAATTAAAAATTATAAAATAAATTTAGTATGAATTTTTAATGGCTTGATTCAGTACGACAATCAAATTGTTTGAAAATAAAATTTGTATGAAAACTACTCAAAAAACATTTGAAAAAATGAGTAATTTTCATACAAATTTTATTTTCAAACAATTTGATTGTCGTACTGAATCAGGCCATAAGTTTTTAAACATTTCATTTTAAAAACTGGTGTAAAGAAAATAATATTTTTTAAAATATTTTGCTATCTAGCTCCAATAACAAATTATCTCTTTTTTTTCTAATTCTTAATATGTTCATCATCCTTTACCATTTAGTTAATTCATACTTGTTAGTTTTAGTTACTTTTTTGTTGTTGTTTTTATTCTCTAGTCTTTGTTTAAAAACTGATAATGATGACAACAAATTGGCCTTTGTCTGAATATTTACATTAAACTCAATTGGTCTTCTGTTTCTGGGTTTTGTATGTATTTTGTTCCCTGTGATTTTGTGTGTGAAATGTTTTGTTGCCATTGTTGATCTCTAACAGGCCGAGACAAATAATTTACTCGTACGTATATTTCTTTAATTCATATAAGTGAAGTGGGTGAGTAAGTGTGAGTGATTTGGATTGTATGTGGTTTTTTGTGTTGCTGTGGCAATTGCTTAACAAAGAATGAATAAACGAAAACCCTTTTTCCCTCTATTTTGAACTAATAATAGAGAACTTTAACACAAAAATTATGAGGGTATTTTAGTTTTTTTCTTTTGTACGTTTTTGATTTAAGTTCAATCTGATAAAAATGACATATTATGGCAATTTAGTAGTTCAAAGTCTTTGTGTGGATTGTACCAGGTGGAAAATATTAACAAGACATTGATACATTCTGCAAGAGATGAAATTGTTAGTTAGTTAGTTAATGGTATTTTATTTGTATTATCAAGAAGATTTAAAGGGAACTGAATTGATATCATAAATACCTAAATTGATTATCTTTAATTCCAGTTACATATACTTTGTGTGTTGCCTTATTATTCAGCGTTACTGTTTTGCCACTTTAGTCGCCAAATCTTTGTCACCCTATGTATACAGATTAATCCGTTAATCGATTTATCAAAAATTCTAATTATTCGAAATGCTATTTATTCAAATACTTTAATTTTTTATTAGTCAAATTTGAATAATTTTGTTCAAAGATAAAAATACGCTGTAGCCCTTAAAAAATTTATACGATTCCTCTTAATAAAATTTAAAAAAATTAGATTTAAATCAATTATAAACTCTATTTTCCTCTTTTTTATTTTGCCAAATAGTTTAGGAGATATTAAGAATTATTAAAAAAAAAATAATTTGATGCAAAAAAAGGAAATAAAAAAAAATAATTAAAATAAAAAATATGAAAAAATTCTTTGATTTATAAAAAATAGAAAACAACAAAAATATGAATTTTTATTCCTTGAATATCAAGTTTAATACGTTGCACATAAAATGAGTTATATTTTATTTAAATCCAAATCAGAATGTATGAATTTATTTCAAATTAAGTTATGGTAGTTTTAACAATAATAATTGTTTTTGAAAATAGTAGCAATAGAATTTGTAAAATTTATAAATGAGTTGCAATAAGTTAATTGGCATTATAATTAAAAGTTATTATTATTTTATTATGGATTTTAATGAAAAATGTAATTTTGATTGTTAGTTTGGATTTTTTAAAATTTAAAAATTTTTCGACATAATTTTTTGAAAATCTCTTTAACTAAACGCTGTTGTAGAAAAAAATCACCCGATAAATGTTATATCGTACGTAATAGGCATTCTTTAGGATATTATAAATCTGTTTTAAAAATTTCCAATATACACCCAAAATTTTGAATTGTGCTCAACAAACTATTTTTTCTTTTTGGTAGGTTCCTTCCTACATAAACGTTTCCCCAATTCTGTTACTCTATTGTTAATTTTTTATTTTTAAACTCTTTTGGGAAGTAGACCAATCGTATACATATTTTCATGTTTCGGTCAAATATTAACAACAAATTTTTAAACATTTTTAAAAATAAAATTTTTCGCACAATTTTTCAGGTTCAACTGCAATTTATTTTACATTTTTGTGTAAAAGCAATCATTTTTAAAGACATTTTTGTTATAAACATTAAAGCATTGCTTAATTTAATAAAATTATGATTTTTAATTTAAAATGTGTGTATGAATGAATGTATGTATCAGTTATTATTTCTAACCAATAACTATTTCTAATTAACAACAGGATAAAATAAAGAGCTTAAGTGTGCATGTTGTGTTTAGAAGTTAAATTTCTATGTGTAAATGTGTGCGTTTCAAATATCTTTATGTGTGAATGTTGTCTGAATGTAGGGTGATCTTATGAATAAAGTATTTGCGTAATTTTTATTGATGTTTATTCCTGAGTCTCTATATATTTCTTTTTGTGTTTCTTTTCTTTATATAAATTTAGGTGATTAAATATAAAAACTTTAAAAATTTGATATGCAAAAACAACAAATGATCAATTAAATATTAAAAAAACATTATTTAGAATACAAAAATGAAAACTATGATTTTTCAAATATTAAAAAGTAAAAATTATACCTTTTGATGGGTTCAATTAATCAAAATTTGTTTAAATAATTATTTAGGATTGAGGTTATTTCACCAGTAGCAAGAAAAAAATATGAATGTATCTGTCACTTAAGGAAGAATTCGAGGAATTATGGTGTGTAGTTTGTTTTAAATTAATTAAAAATCAAAACAGTGAACGCTAGAAGTAACGATTATATTGTCACTTTATTGCAAAATGATGGATTTATAGAGGGAATTGAATGGCAGGAGAGCACTTAACTGAGTTTCTGTCCAGTGATATAAAATATATATATAATTGCATCCAATGTCCAAGAAATATAAATTCAGCATCAACATGTTTAGCAAATTAAATCTTCGCTACTACATGTAACAAAAGAAAACAACATATATGTATAACAACAGTACGAGTACATAAATATATATATATATATATATATATATATATATATATATATATATATATATGTTCCTTACCAACAACGATTAAACTATCAATTCACAAGCACAAAAATTTTATAATTTAATTAAAAAAAAAATAATAATTCGTATGTCTGTCTTGCACAAAAATAATTTTCTAATGAAGAAAATTTTTTGAAATTTAAGTCATTTCAAAATAATTTAAAATAAATGATCACTCAATAAAATTTTTAGAATAATTTCAAAATTATAAATTTCCTACAGTCAGATATAAAATCTTAGTAAAAAGAAAACAACAAATTTAAAACAATATTAATAAAATGGTCACATTACAGATTTAGTTTTTTTTTTAAATTGAACAAAAACTGTAAAATTTATCAGATTTTATATGGAATAACCTACTTTCACATCTCATATATTTTTAATTTTTTCCTCAAAAAGTAAAAACGAAATAAAAGTGTAAGAAAATACTTTGCCTTAAAATGTATGAAGAATTTTTTAATTAAGTTTAGAAAATGTTTAATAACTCTTTGAGTTTTAAAGCCATTTTATATAGGTATATCCCGTTTTATTCTAAACAAAATGGAATTTAAAAGTTTGTTACAAATATATTTAGTCTTAAAGAAAAAAATCTTAAAAATTTACATCAAAGTCAAAATTTCTAAAAGGAAATTGAAAGTGCCCAGCACAAACTTTTTGGTTTTCGGTAATAACAACTACTTATTAAAGTAGTTTCTTGGTAATGAGGCGTCATTATTATTTGCCTACTCTGTATTACATTAATAAGTACTTAATAGTATAATAGCACAGTAATACTGCAATCACGTGGATGAGTTGGCTAGAGCGCTGGATTAACAACCAGAGGGTTGTTGATTCAACCCCATTCCGAAACTGTTAGTCTAGCAAGATATTTTAAACTAAATAGAGTTTTTGTCGCTTAGGAGATGGTGTACTGAGTAAGACGTTAGTCAGTGAAAACGAATGGTTAGTGTGTGTCTAAGTTCGAGTCTCACCGGCGGCAAAATTTGTTTGTTTTTTTATTTTTGTTTTCGTTTAGGAACATATTTTTGAGTACCCCTAGAGTTAAAAAATAACTACATGAATTTGTGGACAAGACGAACAAAAATAACTAGTTATTCAGGCAAAAAATAAGTACTTTATTTTTGTTTCCAATTATACCTGCTAGCTTACCAGGAAAGCAAAGTTTTAGCTGGGTGTGTTTAAAAATGTTGAATAATTCATTACTTATTTGTAAGAACATGAACATGGTTAAAAAGCTATGGTCCTCAGCTCTCTAAGGCAATATAAGAATCTTATATTGACTTAAGACTTAGAAAGCTACGAGATTTTTAGAGCAGGAACTACCTTAAACATGTTTTTTTAAATATCCCAAACTTTTGGGGTTTTTTTTTGAGATATTTAAAAATTGTTATACGAGTATGATATCCTCAAGAAAACCTACAGCCCACATAAAAATATTGTGTAACAGCATGCTATTGAACATAGCAAAAAATTATATTAATAAATTTTGAAGGCAATTTATATACAGTATGTCAAGAAATTGTTTTTACATTGAAAGAAAACAAGATATCTTCATAGTTTGGCGTTTAAAAAGTATATAATTTTCAACTAATGTAATATTTTTTAATAGGAACATGTCAACTAATATATTTATTAATACATAATACAAATAAAAATAAAGCATAAAGATTTAAACTATTAAAAACATAGCAAAAACTAAATAAACACAAACGTTTTCGTATCAAGAAATTCTTTTTACATTTATAAAACAGCTAAAAATTCACAAAATTTTGGGATTTAAAAATAATATGGCAACAATTGGCATATATAACTACTTTGGGAACCTTTTTCATCAAATAAATAAATTAATGAATGTCATAGTCAATTGGCATTTTACATATTCCACCAATATTACAGTACTTTAGTTTATTATGGCCTTGCAATACCTCTTAGCCACATACTTGATCACATATCGGCACAAGTTTAATGTAAGATTCAAGTATGGATTCTTAGATTTTTGCAATTCAACAATAGCCGCATTATCACTCTTTATCTGTATGTGCTTGGAGTCATTAATTCAATATAGGTTGAATTTTGGTTTGTTGTCCTTTATAAATTAATATTTATTACCACTTTTTATTAAACCATTTCAAATATTGTTGCACATCTTTGTTATTTTATAAAAAATACCAAATTTCTAACTATTTTTAACAAAATACATATGTTTGTGTGAGTCAGTATTTAAAAATTTATTTTTTAGTCATATCAATACGAATCATAGCGAGTAATAATAATTTTTCAACATTTTTCGCCAATAGGAGTGATTTTTCCCTCCTATTTCCTGAAAGATAAAAATGAAGTCTTTTAACAAAAGCCCTGGTGATTCTTTTCTACGTTCTACTCTGCCAAATATTTTATGTAGACGGCTACTACTAGTTTTAAGCTCCAAAGTTTCGTTATTATTGTGGCAATTTAAGACGCTATTAAATATTTACCTTAATAAGGAATACATTTATACAATATATTTGACACCTTTTCGGACTTCCGGGTTATAAAAATACATACTTTATATATAATTTGTGAATCACTGGTGATATGCATTATAGACTAGAATGCATATTATTGTATTACATGATCATAAATGTCGCGCTGAAGCCTTGGTGACTTTAAATACAATCAAAAGTTCTAAGAATTGTTTTAAATAGCAGTAAAGACAATTTCTTGACAGGTAGAGTACAACAACAAACCAAAAAATTAAAATAGCAAAAGTAATAATTAAATTATGGTTATTATGAATCACAATCAATACGGTCCCTGAACTTTATATATTTGGCGATATTGTGTATGAGTAATATATGATATTAATATCAGCTATAATTACCCAGCAAAAATAAATTGAAATCATTTTGGTGGAAGTACTTTTTCATTGCTTCCAAATTTTCCATAAGTATACGGCTTCTTTTGCTTAAGAAGTTATATAAACTTCATACAAAGATGTTATTAAAAAGTAATTCAGATAAATTTTTCTGATATAAAACGTTGAGAATTTACATGTACTTGTTACTTAATAATAAATGTTTTAATCAAATAAAAAATATCGTTATGCATGTGTGTTTTTAATAAAAAATATTTGGTTTATACAAAAACTAAAATTAATTTTCTTGAATTGATAATAAAGAACATCAAAGAAATCAATTTTACTTAACATCGTGAACACTACTTCTTACTCGGTGAATAGGTATAGCCTATGTTAAATTCATCGGAAATGATTCGAATTTGCACTACTTCTGGATCACAAGTTCAGGATCTTATTGACTTCTTTGGATGTTCTTTTTTTGCTGGGTAGCTAATGCTTTCATTCGCCTTCTAAGCGAACGAAAATTGATTTTTGTTTCTTTATAATACTCCTATATGAACAATGATTCGAACGACCAGTCAAGCGAAAACGTAGCGATTTCATATAAAATTGGGTTTCTTTATTTCGAACGATACAAACGAAAATGTCAAAATCAATCACTTGCTATATGGCTTTCGATTTGTTGCATTTTTTAATAAGAAATAAGGAAATTACTCACCAGGACACTGCAAATGTTTCTCAATCATGTTTGATATTCATTTGGAGATGAACCGTATCGATAAATCAAGATTTTTTTTAAATATTCATTTATAAATGGAAAATCTCAATAGAATTTTTGTTTCTTATTAGTTTTTTTACTTTTTTTATTTTTACTTGTTCACATTATTGCATTTGCATGGTTGTGTTAATGTTTAAACAATTTAGTAGTATTTTTAATATTTTTGAGAAAAAAATACTAAGAAAAATACAATAAAGAAATTACTCCATGCAAACGAAAGCTTAGGAAATAGAAAAAACCAAAATGTCTCTAATTAGTTCGACTTGCTTTCGTGCGCTTAGATTTTCGTTCGACGTTTATTAAAATAAATTTTCTATTCCCAAAATTTTTAAGTTTTTTGCTTAAATTTAACATAAATTCAGCACTAAAATAGTTTACGAGCAAACCACTGGAAAAAAAAGACTATATTAGGTAATTTGGAAACAGATTCCATTATTTTTTGATATTTTTATATATAATTTGTAATAACATTTCTATATTAGTACAATATTTAAATAATTTTAATAATTTTTGCAATCTAAGCAGATTCATCTTTTAAGAACGAAACTAAAAGCCTGAAATATATTTTAATGCAAGACAAAAGTCTTTTAATAAAAACGAATTTAAGTATTTTATATCTTCTCTTTATATAATATTTATTCAATTTTTATTTAAATAATCTTAATTTTATTTAAAAAACATATTTTCTTTTAGCCTTAAAGTAGGCTTTCATAATATAATTCTTTTTTTGTATATCTGTGTTTTTGTATTTTTACTAAACATTTACACACTCACATGAATTAATACAAAAAATGTTTGTATACATAATATTTATGTTAACACATTATGTGTTTTTTCTTTTGCAGTTCTATTTTTTTTTATAAATATTTTTGTTGTTGATGTTTTAGTTACTTTTGTGTATTATATTTATTTAAGGAAAAAAAAAAAAAACAAAGAAAATACAAACATCAAGATAAAGTAAACTAAAGAATAAAGAAAAGCTTAGTTAAAATACTTACATATATGTATAAAGAAGAGCAAAGAGAATAAAACAATAACAACAGAAAGAAGGAAAAGAAATCTTAATCCAATAAAAACATTTGTTTGTTTTTATTTATAGTGTATATAAATGTCTCTAAGTAAATGTATTTATGTATGTGTGTGTGTGTGTGTAAAAAGAAAAATATAAACAAAGACATAACATTCATTCTGCACTAATACAAATAAATAAAGGAAATAAGGAAATAACACAGGGAAAAAGGTACAAATACTTAAAAAATATTAAATCTGTTTAACTTTAACAAAAAAAAAAAAAAAAAGAAAAATAAGAATAAACCAAGAAAATTATTACTTTGTAAGATTTTTGAGAGTCTAGTGTAAATATTATTAAAGTAATGTAGAAAACAAAAAATAAAAGAAAATATTTATTTTTTTTGCTCTGTTTCTGTTTGATTCAACAAACTTACGTATTATCTTCATGTATGTCTGTATATGTGGTTTATATAATATTTTTATATTATTATTTACTTAAGGTGTAAAACATCGAGTAAGTATTTAAGCTGATTAGAAATAATTTTTACTGCAGTTTGCTTTTCTTTTTTTTTTGGTTGTCTTGTAAATATTGTAAAGTAAATTTTGGGGAAAAATGTAATAAATCTTTAGTTAGCAAACTAACTGGGAGTAATATAAGAGAAAGAAATAAATTATATTTATTAAATATTTAATTTTGCTATATTGGCTTATGAAAGTTATTAAAAACAAACAAAATTTAACTTAAAATGGTAAATTTAATCACAATATTTGTTTTAAATAAAAACACGGTGCTACAAAAAAAATGTATGGTATGGATAAGTAGCTAATTATTCCATCTTTAGAATTTTCAATATAATCCCAAAATCGGGATATATAAATAAAAGAAACAGGTTGGAAAGATATAATCAGTTAAGCCCGACTACATGATACCATATGCCATACACCAGTATGTAATTAAAATTCGGGTCAATTGTTGACCGTTACTCATACAGGTAATGCTCGATTTACGCGATACTTCAATTAAGAGATTTCTGTATAACACGATTCAATAATAGTGACCATTTCTTGAAATACGCGTTCCTATTTAATGCCAACTTGACACAACGCATTTAAACAATAATGACAAGCCTTGAATTGTGAAAAATATAGTACTATGTAGTGAATCCTGTGCAGGATTGGCTATTTATTTATTTATTTATTTAATAGCCAATGAAATTACAATTTCTTACAGGCTAAAATATATATTACTCTTAAAGCTATTTACAATAAAATATATTTTTTTTCATAATCATTCAATAACAAAAACTTATTTTTTAACTAAGTTAAAAATACTCCTCTTAATGAAGATTAGATTTAATGAGAAATCAATATATGGATAAAAACTGTTGAATTGTTGACAATTGGTTTGAAAATATTTTATTTTTAAAGGAGTATAATTTCTAGTTGGACGATTTGGTATTACGAATACGATCTTACGAAGCAGGAAGAATTAATTGAACCGTTTACTAAATTAATTAAAAATGAAATATTCATATATTTTCTCCTACCTTCAAGAGTAGGGAAATCAATAAGTTGTAATCTACTTTCATATGATGGTAAATTAATATTAGGATTCCGTGGTAGATTACGAAGACTAAATAAAAGAAATTGTTTCTGGACCGATTCAATTCAATTTGAACTTCGTATTATGGATCCCAGACCATGGAAGCATATTCGAGGATTGGTTTTACAAGAGATATGAATAATTGCTTGGAAACGTAAGGATAATTAAAATCTCTTCCCCATCGCTTGAGGAAACCTAGAACTCCTTTTGTCTTATTAACGATTTGTGATTGAAAAAACTGATTGTTTAAAAACGGATTCAAGACAAAAGAATTTCGAGAAAACGTAATAGAAAAAATTATAATACACCTATAATTTTAATATAACCAGTTTAGCAAAATATTATGTAAAAAAACAAAAATAAGATGATTGAACAAAAAGTTTTAAAAAATTAAGTTTGCATTTTCACGAAATTGATTAATTCAAAGAGAATTTTCATCAGGTGATTTTAATGTCACTAATTTCCATCATATTTTAAATAAATTGATAAAGGATGGTATGAAAATCTGTGCCAAAACGTCCTACGTATTGAAATATAGAAAATCGTTAGCACCAATATAAAAAATTCATAATTTCATATGTTTTAATTTAATGCGATTTTTAGGTCCCAAACTAACATTTTTCATTTAATTAATGCTTTAATTTCCGGGGTATATATGTAGAAATTCTGGTCCAAAAATAGAATTTTGTATGTATTCTGAAACTTCTTTTATGCGTTTTTAATTTACGCGTGTTTTCTACGGTCCCAATATGCCGCGTAAATCGGGGGTTACCTGTATTAAGTGTAATTAATTCTGTATTATATTATGTTTCTTCTAACATTTATATGGGATCTATGCACCTTAGGGCGATTTCCGTAAGTGGGACTTATTTTGGACCTATGGCCAATTATCGACCAATTCTCATAAAATTTGACACTATGGTTTCTACTTATATATTAAAGACGTGCAAGAGTTCTACTCTAAATAAATATAACAAATAAGTAATTTTGAGTATTGGTATAAATGAGAAAATGAGTATAACTGATGTGGTATAATTTTGCTTTTACACACTCACTATACTCATAAAAACTGTTGTTTTTGCATTGATTGCATTTTTTGTTTCAATTAACTGTTGTACTACTAGTATTTTGGAGTACCTGTTGGTAACACGTTTACTTGTGTTAGTTTTTATTCTGCAGTGTAGAAATAAGTAAATTTTTTGATAAAATTTATATTTAATAAATAAAAATATTGACATAAAGGAAAAAAATTTTAGAAAATGTGTACAAAATTAGTGAAAAAAAGGGTACGAAACAAAATATGGGACTGTTTTCGTCTTATACAAGATGAAAATGATAGTGAATTAACGAAATTTGTAAAAATATATATAAATATAATCAAATATCGCTATCGAATTTAAACAAACATAAATGCTGTGAACTGTCAAAAAAATGAAAAAGAAAATGAACTTATTGAACCGAATCAAAAGGCCAAAAAGGCATATTTGGATGTTTTAACAAAATGGATTATTTCTGATATCCGCCCATACTCATGGGCTGAAAGACTATTTTAAACTAATGCTAATGAATGTATTCATATTTAAATTTTGATTTATTTTTTTCTATATACTAATGATTAAATTCCTATTTTGGTTTTTTTTTTGTAATTTATTAAAACTTAAAAAGCTTTGTTTATTTAAAAGTTTAAGTTTATTTATGTTGCTACATAAAAATTTGTTTAAGATTCTTTTAATTTAGTAAATTAATCGTTTTAACGACTGCATTTTCATAATATGTAATAATACGCTTTATCAACATACAACAAGTACTAATAGTATAAGCTTCTATATCCACTTTATCTGTTTCAGCGAATAATAGTAAAACAAATATGTTACTTTTATTCGCTCTTTATTAATTCACACCTAATTTAATAAAGAGGTTAACAATACCAACTAATAACAAAAACACAAAAATACTCATCACTACGCACTCAAACTGACAGACAAAGAAATTGGTGTTTTTTGAGTGTAACTGCGCAAGTGTTTATAACTTCTCTTGGTTAAATAATAACTTGATATGATGGGTTTATATTGGAGCTATTGCTAATTTTGTACCGATCTTCCTAAAGTTTGACACAAAGATTTATACTTACTTGTGGCGAATTTCATTAAAATATCTCAATATTTAAGGCGACATTTATATGGGGGCTAGGTAAAACAATGGACCGATTATAAGCAATTTTAATAGGATTCGTCCTTGGGCTATGTAAGGCATATGTAACAAATTTCATCAAAATATCTTCAAAATTGTTACCGGCAGTTTAATTACAGTTTATATGAACGGACGTTCATTTACACGGATGGACCGACATTGGTGGAACCAATAGTTATGGGTGTTACAAACATCAGCTCAAATACATTATACCCTTCCCACCTATGGTGGTGTAGGGTATAAACACGATTTTTTCGGGGTTTTAAGCATTTTTTATCTTAAATACCTGTTATCTAATTTAAGTTTTTTCTATTCAACAGCATTAGAAAGAAACGATTTCAGCCTTTCTAAAAATTATATACATATTTTATTCATAGCTATACTGTGTAAGATATTAAGGACATAAACTAGATTTTTTTTATTTTTTATTGTTATTTTTTAATTTTTTTAGCCATTTTTTTGACCCACACTTTATTAGAAAACATATTTTTTTCATATTTTTTCCTAATACTATATTTTATTAGGACAAAAATGAGCTATTATTTGCAAAACTCACAAAAATCTGTCATTTAACGTGTATTTTGTTGTTGCCATATTTATATTGAAAAATAATGGTACAAATAAAATACACGTAAAATAACAGGATTTTCTGGGTTTTACAACTTTGAAAAAAATCATATGTTCTACAGCTCTCATTTGATTTTATCAAACGATAGCTCATTTTATTCCTAATAAATTATAGTATTTCGAAAAAATATAAAAAATATGTCTTCTGATAAAATGTGGATCGAAATGGCTGTAAAATAAAAAAAAAAAAAACGAATGTGTCTTTAATATCTTACACCGTTTTACTATAAATAAAAACGTGTATACACTTTTTAAAGCCATTTAGGCATTTATGAGTACAATTTAAAAATTTTACTTTATCTTCTTAATAAAACAAATATCATTCCTTTAAACTATGAGTATACTTAAAAATATTATTTTATCCTTGTGCAAATATTTCCTTATTTTTCTTCTTAAATGATTTAAATAATGTTATCATTATCACTCTTCTTCCTTTATTTTTTCGTTTCAGCAAATATTTTTATTTCTTCCTTTCAACCTTAATTGAAACATTTAACAAGTTGATTGCAAGGACGCGTATAAAGTTTTAAAAAAAAGAAGAATATCATTATCGATATTTATGCTAAAGTTGAATGTAAGTAAAGATTATTGAAAGTTGAAATTAAAGCGGAAAATATTTTAAGGTATTTAAGGGAAAATTAATACAAACAAAAACCATGAAATTGTTAATTCAAATTTCAAATCGTTTGCATTTATTGATTTTTAGAAGAGGTATTATTTAGAATTAATTAGTAGTTTTTAATTAAACGAATTTCATTAATGATTATTTGATGATAATATAATTCTTGAACTTTAGAACTTGAAATATTTAAATTAAAGACATAGTTAAAAATATATAGTTTTTATTTTATTATTAAATGATTATTGAGGAATTTGTGTGGAAAATTTATCAATCGGATATTGTAAATTCTACTGAAATTTGATTTGGATACTCAATAAAATTATTTTTTTATATTTTTTTTTTCTTGAAATTTTTCCGATATAGTTCTATAATATCTCTTTAACATATTTCTACAAAACATGTGAATGGATTTTAATTTAGAAATATTTGGCAATTTTTAATTTTTACACTTTCAATTAAGTTACAAATCATTCTGTCGTTACATCAGGTTATTAAAGCATGGTTATCAACAATGCGTATTTGTAGGTGGGAGAAATATTTTAAAACATTTTTAAAATTGATCTTTAGTACTAACGATTGAAAGTGTCGGGTCTAGATTTTATCAGAAATTTTTTTTTTTTGAGTTTTGTCTCAAATGTGTATTAAAAAAGTCTAAATTTTGAAGGTGTTATGAAAAGCTTTTATTATATATTTTTTTTTTTTGCAAAAGTTTTGGTCTATAAACCATCATTTTAATATATGATGCAAAAAAAAAAAATTGAAATAATTTTTATCGCAAAATGGATACAAATTTCATACTTTTTTGTTCCTTTTATGAGTAAAATATAGAAAAGTTGCATTGTGGCCCATAAGAAAGAATTTTCAAAAAAATATTTCGCCAAATGCTTTAAAAAGTCAAATATTTTTTCAATAATAGGCTGAAAGTTATGGCTTTTTTTTACCTATTTCGGAAAAACTTGAAATTTTGTTTGGTTAAAATGTACCAGAGTTGAGATTTTCAATCGCTGGTACGGAAGATGAATTTTTACGCATCATTTGAGGGACTTTCTACATCGAAATCGCAAGAAAACGTTTCTTCGAGACTTTCTATGAAATCAATCACTTTTGCTTTACACAGCTTGATATGTTAATCAAAAATGTAATCAAATCAGCCCCGTTGGAAATTTTCTTTAAAACCTCGTAAAGTAGTCATTTTGTCAAAATTTCTATTGTCATTGTTCTCTGTTTTCATATAAAACCATCATGAACTTTTATGACATTTTCATATATTTTCTCAAAATTCTTTTTAGCATTGACAAAATTATGAAATATTTTAAAATATCAAAAAAAAAAAAAAAAATAAAATAAAAAATAAATAAATAAAATAATTTTCAATGATCTTGTGGTTTATTTAATTTAATGGCGGTAACATTTTTGAATTTGTTGATCACTGATATATTTTAAAAATGCTTAAAAACATTTTTAACAAAAACTTTGTGATCCAAATCAGCATCGAAATTTGTCTGTCATTTAACAGTACTTACAGGTTTTTAAAAGCCATTATCTTAAAGAACATTTGAAGAAAATTTAAATTTTTTATTTTATTTTCAATTTAACATAATTAAAGTAACGGGAGAATATTTGCGTCATTTTAATTTCTTATTTTTAAGAATTCTATACGACTTAGAGATGAGTACTTTATCCATTTTTATCTAGAGTATGAAAAACTGATATTTTTTTATACAAAAAATTTATACAAACTTTAATGTCTTTAATGTAAGTATTGTATTTAATATTATTAAGGAAAAATTTTCATTTTATATATATCTGAATTTGCAATAAAAGAAAAAAAAAATCATAGGCTTCATACTTCTTAAATAAAATACCATTTGAACCATTAAAGGTAATAATTAAAAAATAAAAAAAAAAATAATTAATTATGATTAATTTTCACTTTAAATTTTATTTTTCTCGTCCCAAGAAATATATTTTTCATAAGTTTATTTTATTATTTGTATGAATTAGTCTTTCATTTGATCTTATTTTTTTATGAAATTCGTTTTAATATTTAAAAATGTATCAGTTAATGCACTGCAGATAAATTTACTTCGCATCAATTTAAATAATTTATGATATGAAAAAACAATAAATAAAAAAGAAAATAATATAAATTCAAAAAAGCACAACTATGCTAATTGTAGCACTAATACAATTTCTAGTCATGAGCAAAAACTTTAACAAAATTTTGTTTTTATTTCTTGCTTGAAAAAAATTTAAAACTACATTCCCCTTATTATATTGACTATATTGCTGTCTATACATAAAACTACAAAACATGTAGTAAAAATTTAGCTAATGAAAAATTCATGAACTTTGTCGCATTTTCCCCCAGTTTTTCAACTAAATATAAAAGTGAAAAAAAAAAATAGAGAAAATTGAAATGTAACATTTGCCATTTGTAACTAATTTAAATGAAATTTGTAATGGATTTTTCTAGTTTTAACAATTAAATGTTTATAAAAGTTTGATGAGTTTGAATAAGTTAAATATAAATTCAATTAATGCAACAGTTTTTAAAATAATTAAAACAAACTATGCACAGTTACACTCAAACCACACCAGCTTCTAAGTTTGCCGATATGAGGGCATATTGATGAGGAAATATTTCAGTATTTTTGTTATAAGTTGGTATTGTTATTGAGTAGATTGGTTGGAATGAGAGTAGCATATCTACTTTCCTATAGTTTGCACAAACTAATAAAGTAGATAATGAAATCTATATCATAAGTACTTATGGTATGCTGAGAAAAAATACATATATGAATAGGTATTAAGATAACGTCATAAAATAGATAAAAAAGATTTATAATTTAATAAAATTGTATATTTTGATGTTGTTTATTTATTTATTTATTCAATCAATTATTTATATAACGTTTAAAATAAATTTTTAAGAAATGAATTGACTAATTTGTAAGTACACAAAAGTTAACATGGCGTTAAGAAAAGTATAATCACTTCGGTACAGATTAAAGTATTTATATTTGTACAACAATAAAATATATAAGTTTTGCATTACAATAGTTACGAAGTCATACCTTTTTATATTGATTTTTATGCGTAAAAACATATTTTTTGCAGACATTTTTTTATACACAAAACAATACAATGTGTTTTTTTGATTTCTTTATAAACACATAAACACACATACACGTATTGCTTTTGAACTATCTCTCTATGCTTTTGGTGGTGGTTTTTGATTTTCTTCATCCTTATCGTCCTGATCATAAAGAAGCACAAAATTCGTTTTGCTTTAATGTACTGAGTTGAATGCAATGCAACACCACAAATAAGTTTTGCCATCTCCAAGAGTAGAGTGAGTGTGTAAAAAGATCATATCATAAAAGCTACACTCATACATTTATAACAATACTCACAAGTATTTATTTGTTATACCCTTCAACATAGGTGTATCGTTTATATAAGTTTATCATTCCGCTTGTAAAGTTTGTGTAAAAGTGTGTAAAGGTTTATATTTTCTGGATCTTTATAAGAAATGATGTCGATAGGACGATGTAAGTCTGTCCGTCCGTCGGTTGATATGGCGTTTATGAAGCCCACCGATAATGGAAATCCTTTCGAGAATTTTTCTATTGACAATTCAGCAAGATCGGTTCATAAATGGCGGAGATATGTGCAAAAACCAGGTTTTTGAGGTTTTTTCGACTTAAAAATGGTTCAAAGGGCGTTTGTGAAGCATCTCGAAAAAACCGGTTCGAAAATATCGGAAATGTAAAAAAAAAGTTTTTATCGATTTATTGCAGTCCCTGCATAAGCTAATGACTTTGTTTAAGCGAACAAAATCGGAAAATATTTTGTGAAATATTCCGCTAAGCGCAGTCAGTCCATTAGTTACAGAAATGTCGCCTAGAACGCTTTTTTGACCGATAACCAAGTCTTTAATTTCGGATTTTTAAATCAACCAAATCGGTTTATAAACAACAGAGTTATTGGCAAATCTGTTTTCTTTTATTTATTTAATGTCTGCTTGCCTTATGTTTGTTGTATTTATGGGCACTGAAAAACAACAACAATAAACTAAATCATATTCGATTTTTTTAACTATGTAAGCTCAAATAAAAATTTGTTTAAGGATTTTCGCGATGAAAAAATGAATTAAGAAGATCCAATATTAACCGGGTTATAGGCCAAAATGCGTTATAAGACTTTTTGAAGCTACAATATAAGCTATGGGCCTCATTCTTGCATAAAGTTTTCACAAATATTTTTTCGAATTTAGATTTTTTTTTTAAATTTGTCAAAATGGTCCATAAATTTTTCTTCATATCCTTTTTTTAATTTAATATTTTCTTACATTTATAAAATATTTGTTCTGCAGTGAATTGATTATGTCTTCCTTAAATATGTGTATAAAATTTGTTATTTACTAGTTTTTACCGATGCGTTTGGCTATCCCGTTTTATGCGATATCTAATATTTACTTTATATGGGAGTTATTATTCCCCCTGGACCTATTTACCCTATTCAAAATTTGATATGAAAACTATTTTAAGAGTTTTTAAGACTTTCACTATAATAGTTCTTTGGATGAGAAAATGTATTTTTTTTATGAAGGCTACTTCTGCTCTTGGACCTATCCGTTCTCTTTTCGTTTCATCAATCCGATATGATAGGATAAAGGTTCCCACGAAATTTGAAAGCTTTCATTGTAATAGTTCCTTAGATATGCCATAATAAATATTTGCTTTATATGGTTTTAAGTTAATTTTAGAGTTTAAAAAAGTGGGCGTAAAATATGGGCGTGGCATCCGATTAGGATACAACGTAACCTATAACATTCTACAGTGCAAGCACTATCTGTGCGTCAGATTTCCTGGAAATCAGTTCAGCCATTTACATTAATGATTTATGTTTAGATGGTGATTGATATGCAAACAAACAAACAAATTTACACCTCATTTTTATTATATAAATAATGATATCAGGACTTATAAAATCTTGATTCTATTTCAACTTTATATGAAAATTAAATTTATTTAACGTTTTTAGTGTTTACATAGATATAGTACAGGTAAATATATTTGTAATTACATCCAATATAATTTATTTCATTTTCATATAACATATAAGATTCGGCACAGTAGAATTTAGAATTCCAATTTGTTATATTTGTTTTTATTTTCAGTTCTACTCTTGCACATCTTTAGTATGAGTGATATTTAATAGAGTGAAATGTTATTAATATTAAGTATACGTCATGGGGTTTTATTAGCTTTTTAAGAGAATTTATATTTAACACATGTGGCTGCGCATTGTGAACATTTTAATTCAAAATATTTGTTGAAAATAAATAATTTTTATATTTAATTTATATTTTTAGAAATGGAATAGTTTCAAATCATTTTGTTCTCTTTATAATACAATTTTCAGTCACTTAAAATTAATTTGGAATAAAATTATTTAAACATTATTCCATTTGTGAACAAGTCAGATTAGAAAAAAATTCAACAGAAGTATTCGAATATACTTTTAAAAAATTTAAATCAAATTGCAAAGCCTTCAATTAATTTGAAAATAAATTTTATTTCTTTAGTTTGAATGCAATTGTTCTTTATTTTATTTCCTATTTTAAAAATTAAATAAAATCTGATTAGAAATATTTAATTTTTTTATTTTTAGAAAATATTTGACTATTTTTATTTAACATAAATTTGTTTGAATAATTTTAAATTTATTTTTAAAAAGAAAATAATAACATTTCGATGACTATTGGTCCTGTTATTTACCCGATTTTAGTCATTAGTTTCTCCTGTATAGATTTTTTTAAACAATTGGGAAAAAAAAACAGAAGGAACTTTATTTGCTGAAAAAACTTCTGAAACAATCGCTACGTTATTCTTTTTAATTTAAATAAATGAAAAAAATTACTCGTATATGAATTTTTTTTATTCAAACTTTTTGTGGCTGAATAATTTTATTTCTTTGGATTTTTTTTTTTTAATAAAAATATTAAAATATTTATTTGAAATTTTTCACAAAATTATATAAAAATTCATTTGATTTAGTATAAATAGAAATCCTTAATTTTTTTATTTAAAAATTAATAAATTAATTAACAAATGTTTTAAATTAGAAATAAAAAATGTAAGTAAAATAAAAAGTATTTTAAATTTTTATTTTATTTTGTCCTGATTTGTCTATAATTTAATAATAAATTTATTTCATTATATGAAGATTTTTTTAATGGATGTAATTAATATTTTTTTTATTCCATTATAGAAAACTAATTTCGGATAAATACATTTTATGTTAGAATTCTACTTTATTGACTAGAGTTTTGTATAAAGTTGTTTTTACTTTAAAGGACATCTTAATACTATCTTCCGGTATTATTTATTTTTTTCTTCGTTGTTGACTTAATTAAGGAAGATTGTGTTTTACTTGTTTAGCTATGATTTTGTTTATTTTCTCTACTAATTTCATTTTTATTATTTACTTCCTGTTATGAAGAGAAATGACCCAATTAATCTGTATTACTTTATATTTAAACATGAATAATGTTTAATTTCTTAAAGGATTCATTTAGAATTATAATGATGAAATTCTTATTAAATCAAGCTTTTGGTTTAATAAGATTTTAAATTAGGAAAAAATAAGTTTAGTTCAAAAAAATTTTGCCTAAATTGGGTGTAATTTGAAAATTTTCCAATAGCTTTTCCGGTTAGTTTTTTTAACTTTTTATTTATTTATTGAATCTGCCTTTTATAGATCTCACACAAGTATTTACATCTTAAAACTAAAAGCTAGTTTCTCTCAGCGGGGCTCTAGGTCGGCTCTACGAAGCCTTGTGCTTCAGAAAGAGGGTTAAGGATGTATTCTTCTCTGAACTTGTCTTTAAATAGCGGCACCTATAAGTTCTTATGAATATTTTCATTTCTTATGTATCATGGTGCATCTGTCATGGTCCCAATAATTTTTGATTGTCCCCTCTATATAAGATCAATACTCCTATTACTGGCCGTTCCCCATAATTTGATGCCATGTATCCAAACTGGTTTTAACACAGTTTTATACAGGATGACTTTATTGTCAAGGCTAAGCTTTGATTGGCTGTTGATTGGCTAGTGAAGTCTAGAAGCTTTTAACTTCATATGGAGTCTTTTGGATTCTACATGACGAATGAATACCAAGGTATGTGACATGATCTGAATGAGGTATACTTATACCATTAAGTGAAATAAATGCACAGTTTTCTCTTCTTAGAGTAAACGTAACATGACTACTTTCCAATTCATTTACCCATATAAGCCAATTTTTTAACCATGTCTCCACACGTCAGAGATAAATATCTAGTTGACTAGTTGATATTAGTGGGTTTTTGTGGGAACTGTATATTGCTGTATCATCAGAAAATATAGAAATAGTCAGTTCATCGTATACAGGCAAATCAGAAGCGTAATTTAAATGGAGGATAGGTCCAATAATACTTCCTGCTTTTATCTCAAATTTTTCTGTCATCCACTCATTATACCTTATTCTGAATATGCGGTTAGATAGATAAGACTCCAGCAATTTGTAGGTGCATGGTGGTAGTAAACATTTAATTTAGTAAAAATTAGTAAACGTTTAATGTAAACATTTAATTTTATATCTGAACAATACCTTTTTAATTCAAAAGATTTCTGTGTTTTCACGGAAACCAAACTGGTGAACTGGGATGATATTTATTTCGTTTAAGAATGGTATAATTTTCTTTTGGAATACTTTCTCGAAAAGTTTTTAATCCTGGATGGTGTTATTTAATCATATTTTACATTTGTATTTTCTTTGATGATTGTATTAATGTCCTTTGGGATAACAACAATTATATCATAATTATTTAGTGCAGTGTCAGGTGTCTCTCCCATTAAAAATTATTTGTTTGTGGATTTGGCTGAAAGACTTCTTTCTTTTGTACTACAGGCCAAGGTACCGGCAGCTTTCCTTAAAGGATTTTGTGTGGGAAAAACTAGTATGTTTATTATCTGTTAAGCCTTTAATGTAATTTCCATTTTTGAAGGGCTCTTTTTAATTTCTTACTTTCCAGGGACAGCCTCAGCTTTGTAGCAGGTGATGTAGTTTGTTGCCATTGTCTGCGGTGTTTTATTTTTTTCAAGATGAAGATTCCCGTTATCAGAATTTGATATATATGAAGAGAATTTCTTGGAAATTTGACTCTTAGAATATTCCAGAGCTGAAGCAATTAATGATGTAAAGTCATTGACGCAGTTGTTTATATCTTCCTAACACTCAAAATATGGATCTGTGTGGATATGACTGCTGATATATTTTATTATATTTCAATCAATTTGTTGTATAGTAAATAACACTTACTATACAACAAATTGATTGAAATATAAAAAATATATCAGCAGTCATATCTACACAGATCCATATTATGAGTGTTATTTTAATATATTAGTTCTTCCATAATAAGTTGGTATTATTGGAAAATGATCAGAAGATAAATCATATGAAATTTGTGTAGCTTTTTCCGTTATATTTTTCTATTTTTGTTTCCTTAAAACAATATTTGTTTCAGTTTCCTTAAAACAGTTTTTTAAATATTTAAAGTTAAATAAATCAAAGATTGCGAAAATATGTTAGGCTTAAAATTAAATCCACCATAATTAAATGAAATTTAATTCCACTATTTTAGCCTTAATAACTTTAATCCTAAAAAAAATCTCACAACAAAAAGGAAATAAAACAGCTGTCAACTTTCGCTTTACTTTAACTAAACATATTTTTCTCTAACACATACAAAAAAAAAAAAAAAAGAAAAAAAAACTTTTAGAACTGTAGATTTTTTTTCTGTTTCTGTTTTTTTTTTCTATGAAATATTTTTATCTTGCAAAACAATACAAATGTAAATGTAGGTGTAAGAATATTTGTTTGTGTGTAACCTAGAGGAATGTATAACTGTTTGTATATTTGTAACTACTCCCCTCTAATTTAGATGTCATTTTTTCTGACAGCTGCAGGTCTTTTGGCAGTTTTCTCCACTTGTTTGGACAGATTTTGGTGCCTAAGGTGTTTTTGGGGATACTTTTGTTTTTTTTCTTGTCATTTTTTTTGCTGTTGCTATAGCCTTAACTTAAATATACTTGGAAAACTTGCTCCTACTTCTGAACTCTCTAATAATGCTCATGAAAGAAGTTTTGTGTTTTTTTTGCGAAAGTAAAAACAACAATGAATTCTTTATATAAAAAACCAAATCCATGTATACTGAGAAACCAAAATGAAAACGTTGTGCTAGCTGGCTGTGATGTTATAGAAAAAAAAAAAAAAAACAAGAAAAGATGAAATAAGTTAATAATGACATTTTTTCCAACATTTGTAACATATTTTTCATGCCATTCAAACTAAATATAAGAATAAAAAAAAAAAATCATCATCATAAGCCCACCACTATAGCCAACCAGATTTTTTAAACTATGGCAGCAGAAAATATATTTTTTGTTCGTTTCATTTCGAATTATTTCACTGTGTTGTTTAGGTCAGAACTTAAAAGGTTTTTATGAACGAAAAAAATATGTATTAAATAAAAAAAGGAACAGAAGTAGAGGTAGTAAAATATAAAAAAAAACAAAATTACTTATAATAAGCTTATTAGATTTTTTACCCTGACAGCGGTATTTTCACTATAAAGCTTTGTTGAGTTAGGCCGTGTATTAGCAAAAGGGGATGAGAAAAGAAAAAACATCAATTTCATGTAGTTTTTTTTTGAGTACTCTACATTTTAAAAGTTTGTTTTGGGGTTTGGACATTGGTATTTCTTTTAAAAATTATTGCTTTGTTGAAAAATTGTACTCTTTTTGAGAAATTTTATTTTATTTGAAGTTTTAAAGGTTTTAAAGGGAAATAAATTCATATATCATGAACTCCATGAAATGTTACATATGAAAAATACCATAGGTCCTCACATTATGTTCATATTTTGTATTTGTATGCTTCGTAAGACTACTTTGAAGTACCTAAAAAAACGTATGTAGTTTTTCAAAAAAATTTTTTTTTGGCTGAAACTGTTTTTAATACTTAATAAATTTTGTGGTAATACTGTATTCTGTATATCTGTATTCACAAGATTTAAACTAATACAACGCAAAAATTTAGCACCATAGGTGTTTAGGTTTCAATGAAACCAAAATTAATAAGACACCATGAATGCTGATGAAGTGTGTAGCGGAACAGAAAATATGTATTCCATTCTTCTGGTATCTAATTATAGTCCACAACCTCTGCTTTGGTACTGCCAAAAAGAGACAACAAGGCAATTTACGATTGCAAACCTGTTTAATAGGTTTCATTTTATAATCATGATTGTTGTTCATTGTTCAAAAATTTAGAAAAAGTGCTAAAAATTACTTAACTTTTTCCCATTATTCTACGCTTGTTGTACGCGCGTTTATACTTTTTGATTTCATTCGATCTTATATAAATTGGACCTCGATATTTCGGTAAATAAACGTTTAGTTAAGAAAATAAGCTTCATCTGTGATCACATCTATATCTGACCAAAAATCGATTTTTTGGATGAAAATTTTATAAAAATCTTTAAACCTTGATATTTCGGTAAATATGCGTTTTATTGAGAAAATAAGCTTCATCTGTGATCTCATCTATATCTGATAAAAAATCGATTTTTTGATGAAAATTTTATAAAAATTTTTAAACCTCGATATTTCGGTAAACATGCATTTTATTGAGAAAATAAGCTTCATCTGTGCTCACATCTATATCTGATCAAAAATCGATTTTTTGGATTAAATTCCACAATTTCTTTGTTGTTTGGCAGACTTTCAACAGTCACATACAGGGTGATCAAATTTTGTGACGAAACTTTTAAATTTAAAAATTTTTTTTTTTTTAAAAGGCGTCAGTGCAACCCTCAATGGAATGCAAATTTTGAAATAGGGCTTAATACCTGTTGTAATTGTGCGTATTTTGAGCTATATCTCGTTATTGTGCCCGAAATATTCAATGTAGTGGATAGTCTTAAGGTTTGGAAAACAAGAGCGAAAATTTTTCAAAAAGTCGGTTTTTTGCGAGGCACATTCACAGTTTCTAATGGAATAACATGGATTATTGTGCGAATTTAGTTTTTTATTATTTTACACAATAAAATCGGAGGATCATTAGCAATAAATTTAATAAAAAAAATTTTATGGACTTTTTGAAAGCTGTACTTTTTTTGTATTTTTATATAGAAAATTGCAATTTGTACAAATCTTAGATATATAGATATAAGAAGAGCGATAAATTTAAATGATCGGGAGAATGAATTTAAGTCAATTGATAGTTAAAAATGGGACACTTTTGTCAAAACAGATTGTAATCACTGGCTGTGACGGTCGTTCAAGAAGCAAGATACAATTTTCTTATAAACAGTCGGTGCGTTTATTTCTATTAAAAACAAAATTATTAAAAATAAAAATAATTATAATAATTGTATAATAATTATAACTTACCGCAGTTATTTTCCCTTACGAACGATATAAACTTAACGAAAGAAAGCACTGCAGTAATATCAATGTAAAAAGGAACAACAACATCACATAAGAATCATAAACAACCAAGTACATAAGACAATTTAAGTAAACATTAAGGTGGTTCACAAAACAAAATAAATTCATAATAAAATAATATATATAAATTTAGATCAATAATAAATTCAAATAAATAAATAAAATGTATAAATAAATAAATCATTGCTCAATATGAGCCATTAGGCGACACAGATTTTGCTAAGGTACATCGCATGGAAAGTACGAAATTTACTGTAATTGGCATAAATAGTTAGAGTTTGTAATGTTTAAGAGAAGTGTAGAGGCGCATAAGAAAATTTCAAAAGATAAAAATTTTATAGAATAAAAAAATTTACTTGGGTTAAAAAAGGATCACAATATCAAATAGCATTTCTTTGTAATAAACTCTAATAAAATATATTTTCGTATGTAATGGTAAATTATTGTTATAGGTGTGGATAAAAAGTAATTACAAATTGTTAGGCATAACGATTAGACCTCACGTTCATTAATAGGCTATGACTCGCCGAATGGGGTGTGGTTCTTGGTCAAAGTTAGCCTTTTTAACCTATCAATACAAAATTATAGAACGTGTTTATATTATAGTTTGAATTATTGCAAATAAAGCGGACGGACGAAAACCGGGTTATTTTTTTTTATTTTATGTTTTTTTTTCTTTTTGCAGAAACTAATTGTTAAACAATATCTTCTCAATTCTTTGACGCTACGGGAGATCTTTTGGTTTCCTAGATCTAAATGCCCTCACCATCCAAGATTCTTCATTAAAATCCATTAACATATTTCTGAAGAACCCCTTATCATACACTACCTGTATTCTAGTTTTCCTAACCTTCTCTAAACAATTACATCATTTTAATTCAAATAATTATTCAATCAAATTTAATAAAATTAAATCTAATTTTAGGTTTGTTATAAAATTTTTTATGTCTTATAAATTTTAAAGTATAAATCTTATAAATTATGTATATAGTAATATTCTTACACTTACTCATTTGTACGAAGGTCTCCGCAAAATGTTTGTTGGGTTACCACTAGGTAAACTATGTTTAAATGACAAGATTATAAATATCATATAAAAAAAATTAAATAGCATTGATAAACGAAGAGATTATATGAAATAATTGGAATTCGGCAATGTTTCGTTGATCAATACTTTACAACATTAATGAACGAAATAGGTTGTAACAACAACAAGGTATATACAGAGATTATTATTAAGTATGACAGAGTTGGAAATGTTTAGTTAAACAGTTTACATTTACACGTAGAAAAATATTACTAGTTAAATTTACATGTAGAAAATGTATATATTTCTTGTTTAACTTTATATGAAAGCAAAAAAAAAAAATGATGTATAATTAGGTGTTTAATAGAATTAAGAAAAAAAAAAAAAAATAATAATTAATATGAATAAATTTAAAATTTAAATAGAAATTTGTTATGTACACTATAAATGACGAAAAAAAAAAAAATTCTAGCAAAAGCTAGTTCGTGGTATTATATCAAATTCAATAATTAATGTTATATTATTTACAATTTTTAGTAATTTAAAAATTCTTCATAAAAATAATAAATTTATTATTGTTTAAAGCTCGAAGATAACAAAATCTGACAAGGCTTTATGGAAAATTTCTAAACTCCAAACTTCAAAATTATTCGCTTCCAAAATTTTATAAATGGTAAATTGAAGCGTCAGATTTCCACAAGAAAATTAATTTTAAATATATTTGCTGTATCAAAATTTATTCTTTTGTTTCTTATTTTTTTCGAACAAAATCACTCTCTTTTTTATTTAATTTAATAAATTCAAAATTAATATAATTATGTAATTTCGATTATAATTATTTGATTTATTTAATTTAAAAATTATCACGAGGATTGATTTGTTTAAACTCGTTGACGTATCAGTTCTTAATGAATGAAAATCTAGATTATATTTTAAAAGCATGTACCTATCGATATTGTCTTACTGCCTGTTTTTGTAACACGAGCGTAAAAACGACTCGTCTAACTTACATTTAAAACAAAAACAACATTTCAAAATTTGTTTTTGTTTTAAATGTAAGTTAGACGAGTCGTTTTTGCGCTCGTGTTATAAAAACAGGTAGTTACTCTTCGTATTTTGCTGGAAAAAAATCTAGAAATAGGAATGAATTGTATGTACTCATTGAGATAAAATTGAGAAACAAAGAAAAAATAATTGAAAGAAGAAAGATATATATAGGAACGAGAGGGAAGTAATGAACTATTACAATCAAATTTAGAATAAACTGGTTTTGTAGAGTTGGAAGAAATAAGCTATTTAAAAGAGTAAATTCATAAACTGCAATAAAAGTACATATGTATGTCAGAAAACTACCATAACACGTATTATATATGAAGAAATAATTTAGTTTTGGGTACGCATTTTTTGCAAAATTTTAAAATTTTGTAAGTTTTAGTACAATAAACATTTTTTAAATTTCACTAATACCATCAAACATTGAAAATATCATACATTTTATTAAAATAACTCAGTAGGTTTTCATATTACGCTTAACTTTTTACCAAAATTGTATATAAACATATAGTTTGTAAAAATGTCTATATGTTTAATTTAAAACCGCTATAACTTTTGCGCCACCTGCACAAAATGATTAAAGCGAACTGATTCTACATGCATTCGAGTTACTTCATATTTATACAAATGGATTTTAATGTGCCATAAAAAAAAATAATAATATTTTTTTTTTTTAAGTTCTAAAATCAAAAATTTTCGATGATGGTCCATATATTTTTGAAGTTCAGGTACTATTTCATTGATTTAAAAGGCAATTAATTTCTTTTTTAATATCAAAATTAGAAAGTTTTTTCTCCCTCCGATTTTTAATTTTCTTCAATAAGCTTAAAACTTGATATATTAACTTAACAATTCAGTTAAGTTTTTTTTCTGTATCGAGAAACTATAAAATTTTTAATATATATATTTTTTTTGTTTTGAAAAACCGCAACAAACTTTCCCATACAAAAATTCCTTTATTCAAATATTTTAGTATTTTGGATTACGGACCAAAAATAATTATTAGTCGTGTAGTTTTGGATTTAAAGAAATCAATATGAAGGAAATTAGTTAAAAATATCCTGAGTACATAATAGAATTTTCTAATACGCTATTTAAGCTATTGTCTAATAAACTTTTATTTTTGATTTTCATTTTCTTTTAAAAAAATAGAACACACAGAAAAAATAAAAATGAATTTCAATTACGAAATTTGTTATACTAATAAAATTTTATCACCAAATGATAATATTAATAACTAGAAGTAATTGTTGTTTGATTTAAATTTAATTAATATTTTTAATCAAAATAATTAGAATTATAATTGGAATTTTCATTTACATCAAGTAAAATTTGTATTGGCTCGATCATAATTAATTAAATCCATTCCACAAAAAATGATGCCACCCCCCCCAATAAAATTACTTAAATTTCAACTAGATGTTTTATTGTATTATTAAAAATATTTACGTAATATGTTTTACAAAAAATATCGTAATGTAGCAATTAATAAGTGTAACATAATAAAATTAAAATTATTGTTTGTAATGAGTGAGTATGTTTTAGAAATCGATATTGAAAACAAAAAAGATATGAAACCGAAAAGAGGTTTGATCTTTTTATTATTTTCATTTTCTTTATTGCAAAAAATAAAATTTTAACCACCATTGAGAAAATTATTTAGTTTCAGAAAAAGCTCTCATCTCAGTTGGACGTCCAGTTAATAGGTCGAGGTAAATTCTATTACCTGGCAAATGACACATCAATTAAAATTTTAAATAATATATTGTCTTAAGAATTGATCGAAAATAATTTGCTATTACCTCTAATTTATAAATTCCTCCAATAGTCTAAAACCATATGTACCTCGGATACAAACTTTTTTTTTTTTTTGACAGATCACGTGTGAGTCGTGTCATGCTGTCATTTTATTTTTGTTTAGTATTGTTTGGCATTTCATAATGGAAAGACGCCTGAACAACGTTTAAAAATCGTTCAACTTTATTACGAAAATTCAAGTTCTGTGAGGAATGTGTTTCGTGCACTTCGCTCAACTTATGGTCAACATAATCGGCCTACTGAGCGTACTATTCGCAACACCGTCACCCATTTTGAGACCCAGTATTCATTATTGGATAATATTCGACCGAATAGACCACGTCCAGCACGCTGTGAAGAAAATATAGCGGCCGTGGCTGAGAGTGTACACGAATACCGTGGAGCGTCGATTCGGCGCCGTTCTCGGACAGACGTATGGAACGACTTAGCGCATTTTACGTCGAGATCTTAAATTGAAAGCGTACAAAATACAGCTTGTGCAACAACTGAAGCCTCTCGACCTTTCCAAGCGACATCGCTTCGCTCTATGGGCTCTTGAAATGTTCCAAGAAGATCCGACGTTTTCGAGGAAAATTTTGTTCAGCGATAAGGCCCATTTCTGGCTCAATGGGTATGTAAACAAACAAAATTGCTGCATTTGTAACAAAGAACAACCTGAAAAGATTCAAGAACTGCCACTTCATCCAAAAAAAACAACGGTTTGGTGTGGTTTGTGGGCCGGTGGAATCATCGGTCCATATTTCTTTAAAAATGATACCGGTGCGAACGTAACCGTCGTGCCATGATAACAGACCACTTTATGCTTAAAATTGAAGCTCGTGATCTCGGCGACATTTGGTTTCAAGAAGACGGTGCCATTTCCCACACATCGCATCAATCAAAGGATTTATTGAGAGAACACTTCGGTGAACACATAATTTCACGTTTTGGGCCGGTCGATTGGCCACCAAGATCGTGTGATATCACACCGTTAGACTTTTTCCTGTGGGGATATGTAAAGTCTAAAGTTTATGCGGACAAACCCGCTTCGATTCAGGCTTTGGAGGAAAACATCACGCGTGTCATTCGCCAGTTACCAGTCGAAATGCTCGGATGAGTCATTGAAAATTGGACTCAACGGATGGACCATTTGCGATGTAGCAACAGTCAACATTTGATAGACATAATCTTTAAAAAACAAATGCCAAAGAATTTTATTTCAAATGATAATAAACATTCCCCATTAAATTTGAATTTTTTGTGTTTTTTTTCTTTAAAAAGGTAGGGAACCTCGAAATGGATCACGCTTTATTATACTCGGTCGCCAACGACTGTAACACACCATACTGATCAATAATCTCATCCAATTTCAAGAAATTGTATTTACCTTATAACTACATTTATCTTTAAAATCATATGTGCCTATTTGTCATTTGAATAACGCCACACAATCTGCATTTAACATCGTGTTTTTCTCTTTTTGTAGACCACAAATTAAATTAAAGCAATTGGAAAACGTCTTTCATGATTGACATAAAAATATACGTATTTTATTTTACGTATATTTTTTTCTTTGAAATTTTTAATTTTTAGAGACTTGTCGTTTTTTTTTTTTGTTAAAAAGTTAAAACAAATGAAACGTTAATTAAATTAATAAATATTTTTCATAAAATTTTATTTTTAGATTAAATAACAAATTAATAGAAAAATTTTAATTAATAATTTTTTCGGTGCAGTCTATGATTTCTATTTTTTTTTTTATTAACAAGAAATAAAAATCATAAAATGATTTTTAATTTTTTGTAGCCTAAAATAAAAGTCTCTTGCATTTATCTAAATTATTATAATTGATTAAATATACAATATTTATGTGTTATTTATCAAATATATGTGCTTATTAATTTGTGTGAGTCACTTATTTGATAACGATGAATAAAAATTCTAAACTTGAGAATGAAAAGTGGTGCCTTTCCTAGCGACTACAAATTAGTATTGCGAAATGCATAAATGATTAATTTGACTATGTTCTCATAGAAAATTATATTGATGTTCTCATAGAAATACATATTGATAAAGTTGTAGCTAGAGAATTTGCAAAATTTCAATCAGAAAAAGATTTTCAAGGAATATCTGCTAATTTATTGGAACTAAGTAAGAATTAGAATTTTTAGCTCAGAATTAAATCTTTCGCTTCAAATTAACTTCCATGTCATCTATGCACAGATATTTTAAAATATTCATTAGATTTATCTAAATGCATTTTATGTCAAATCTCATCAAGATATCAAAGAAATTGTGTTAAGGTCCAAGTTGATTAAAAAAAAACTCGTCTATATATTAATAAAGTATCCATTTCCTATAAATTTTAATAATAATTTGAATACATGATATTTATATTGTTTACACAGAGAAAAAAATGCATATATTTGAAATTTTTTTTCATAAATATTATGAATCGAACATGACTTTTTTTCAGAAACTTTTTTAATAAAAAATAAAATTTTGTTCATAGATATTATTAAATTGTTCGTAATGAAAATTTTAGGAATTTTGCAAAAATTTTGATGGATCTTTGATTTAGTTTTATTAGATTTGATTGCAAATTTTAAATATAAATAATTCTACATGAAAATATTAACAACAAATGCCTTAGAAAGGTAAAATTTCAAGAAAAATCCGTTTAAAAATAATGCTTAGAAATTTGCATAATTTTGCTCGCATTCTGCAGCACATTATTTTAATAAAAAGCGCTTCTGTTCTGTTCATAAAAATCATTAAAATCTTAAAATTTTCCGAAAAAAATTCTAAAATTTTTTTTTATAAATTGAAAATATAAATGAAAATTTAAAAAAATTGTTTCAATCTTCTTGACTTTTGATTCATTTGAAAAAATATAAAAAAAGTTTTAAAGCTTAAGAAATTATACTTAAATATTATGAACTGAAATTAATGAAAGTAAATTTTTATATTTATGTACAAATTTTTTTCTAGGTAAAAACAAAAAAATTTTAAAATATTTTTCTTTTCATTTGAAAACGTAAAACTCGTTGTTTGATTTTTATTTTTCATTTATATTTTAAAACTCACTGGAAAATTAAAAATAAAATTTTTGATTTTTATTTAAAAAATTAAAAGTTATACTTATTTTTTTATGATAAAATGAACACCAAAATAAATTTTTATTTTTCCAATAATAAAATATAAATCAAAAATAGCAATTAGAATTTGATTTATGTTTTAAACTTTCTCTTCTAAATATATAATTTTTTTTTCATTAAAATTTTTGATATATTTTTTAAAAAAGTATGTATGTATCCAAATAAAGTTATGTATGAATAATTATTATAATTATCAAATTTTAATAAAATATCTTTTTAACAAATATTTGTTTAAGAGATTTTTCAAAAAATGCAGTTAAAAAATTTCATATACATTTGTGCTGCTAATTCTATTTATAACTAAGATATTATTTTTGGATTATTTAAATTAAAACAAATATTAATACCGATAAACTATTCTTTAAATCAATTAAATCTGTTATTTACTTGTGTAGTTTTATATATTTTAAGTTTTAAACTTTTTGCGTAAAACATAAAAAACATCAAAATTTTTAGAAAAAGTAAATTTTTGTATGAAAAATATTGTTGGTATTTTTTTTTTAAATTATTAAAAATAATTCTCAAAAAACTCTAAAATGATTTGTTTAAGTAATTAATCACTTTTTTCATATGAAATAATAAGCTAAAAATCGTAGGGAGAGAACAATTTCAAAAATACGTCTGAAAAATGCATTTGCATCTAAAATGCACTTAGTGAAAAACTAAAATTTTTTAATAAATTTACTATAAAATAGAACAAATGTAGAATCTAATGCATTTTAAATAATGCCTTTCTTAAAAATATGAGCGTGGTATCCTTCAAGAATGTCATAATTCCAAAAAACTAGTTTTGTAGAATTCACATTCAAATTTTACAAATGCAATTTACCTTATTAAAAAATTAAAATGAAATTCTCTTCTCAAATGGTGTTTATAGAAGATATGCGCACAATATTTTTAGAGAAGATAAAGTTTGACATAACGCATATTTCTACATCATTAACTCAAAAAATTAGTTTTTTGAGTTATAAATTCTTGAAGTAAATGAGAAATATATGACATGTTTCATTTTAATCGGTTCAGTAGTCTAGACATAAGGTCAAGTTAAATAAATTAAGAAATATTTAGTAAAATAATGCTAGTAGTCTATAAAACAACGGCATATAATAATATTTTAATTAAATAATTTAAATGAAAAAAGGGTTCAATAAAAATCAAACTTCAAACTTCGGCCATGAAGCCGAAATTCATACAAACTTTGAAAAGCCTTTTAGGGATTTTTCTAGACTACCGATACGCTTTCAATTTTTTCATATTGCACGATGTTATTTAAACTGCTAATTTTCTAATTGATAGTATATTTTTAAAAATTGGTACCTTTTTAAATTAATTTCGCTTTCTTGAAAATTGTTAAATTCGACAAAAATTTGTTTTTTTTTTGAAAAGTTGTGCACGTAAGTTTTTTGAATCTGATTTTTCCTCGGCTATTTATGGATGCATCAGTCAGATTCTCGAAAATAAGATTTTAGTGACTAAATTTTAAAAAACATTTTCGTTATTTTTTAGTTTAGCTCCTAAGTTATTGAGAAGCTAAGATTAATTAATGGAAATCTATTCTGGAACATTGTTGTGTTCTAAATTAAATAAAAAAATTGTACACTAGATAGTTACACGAATTCTAATATTTTAATTGTGTATTGAGTAATAATATAACGTGGTTTTTGTCATCGGCTGAGGTAATTTAGTCGCCTTCAGGGTCTACTTACGGATCAACAAACCTTAAGTAATAAGACGTTTAATTTACCTATTCTGGGGGTTTAATAATATTTTCTTTATTGAATATTTCAAAAATATTTCAAATACAAAATATATAGACATTACGAGAGAATAAATTTTGATAACTTCAGTTTAGATACCATCGATTTAATAATATTCGTCTTCTATCGTTTCTTCTTCAACTAGGTTTATTTCGGCTCTCCCTTCTTCAACAAGGCTTATTTTGTTTCTTCGGCTTACATTAGGATCGATTCGATTGTATGGCTTATGTTCGGTTCTTCGGCTTATATTATGACCGATTCGGTTCTTCGGATTATATTGGGCTCGGTTCAGGAGTAGAATCGGCTTTTGAGCTGTCGGCTTCGACACCCTCGGCTGTCAAACAGGTTTGGGTTTACGGTGGGATCGGTTTCTGGTTCAGGTGGCAGCGTCGGGTCCGAAGATTCATGGTTAGGTAGTAGGATTAAGATCGACATCGTACGTTCGGTTTCGACACTCTTAGCTGTCAAACCGGTTCGGATTTAAGGCAGGATCGGTTTCTCGTTCAGGTGGCCGCTTCGGAAATCGAAGACTCTTGGTTCGGTAGTAGAATTAAGATCGGTGTCGTACGTTCGGCTTCTATACTCTCAGCTGTCAATCGGGTTCGGCTATTCGACAGGATCGGTTTCTGGTTCAGGTGACAACTTCGGGAATCGAAGATCGTATATCTTTCTACAAAACGTACAATGGTTTCTTAAAGCTAGTGTCTAGCTACTTCTCAATTACTATAAACATTCAATTATACGGGTTAATATTCTACTAAGGGAACGAGCAGCACGAGGCCGCTCGGGGAAACGAACAGCAGGAAGCTACTCGTGAGAACGCACAGTAGAAAGCCACTCATGAGAACAAATAGCAGGAACGCATTCGTGAGAACGAATAGCTGGAAGCCACTCGTGAGAACGAAAAGCAGGAAGCCACTCGTGAGAACGAACAGCAGGAAGCCACTAGTGAGAACGAACTGCAGAAAGCCACTCGTGTAAAATTTATTTAGGGACCCAACCGAAGTTGAGCGTGCAAAGTACGACTAAATTTTACTTTCGCTGAATCTATTCGGTTCCCGTTTATATAAAATAATCTTTCAAACTTATTTGGCGGATTCTTGCCTTGTTTGAATCGCCTCGACAATAGCTAAACTTTGTTTACTTATACTTAGTCGTGTATCAACTAAATGAGAATTATATTGCTTGTTGACTATCAAGCAACATCAACTGCACAACTAAAGCAGTTGTTATACATTTGTGTGGGTGTGTAGGTAGTATTTACAGTAGGGGCGCTCAATGTAATTACTTATTACTAATAAAGTATTCAATATATTAAAAATACATAAATAAAATACTGAAGAAAAGGGAAAAATGGTAGTAATATGACAAATTAATATATTAAGAAATATTTACGTGAAAATAGTAGTATTGAGCGTACTATTTCCACGTTACAATATTGTAGTCCTTGCACGGTATATAGTCTGGAAAAAATTCGGATTTTTATTCTTATTAATGTTTTATTCATATCTTTTAGTAAGATAGCAATCGTGTTATAAAATCACACGACTCTTACTGAAATTATTAAATTTATATTTCTACCTTATTTTTGGTTCCCTTAAATGTTAAAATATAATATGAAAATTAAATTTAAATATTATAAGCTTAAAATGGTTTTACTTATTTCTTGCGCTCTTATGCAACAATTTTTTTTAATAAATAAAGAAGAATATTTTATAATATTTAAAAAGTTTTATATTTTTTTCCTCAAACTAATTTAATAACTTTATTAAATTTCTTTGGCAAAATAACAAAAAAACTTTAACTTAAAATTATTTCATGTCAGATAACAATTTATTTAACAATATTTTTTAACACAAGAAAGCAAGAAAGTTTTATTTAAATAAGGTAGTCTTCTAACATTTTTTCTCTTTTTTAGTTTAAGGGTCAAAGATAACAAAAAGCTGATATTTGAAATTCCTCGAGGCAAATCAAATAATTAACATATTACAGTTTTATTAAGTTTATAGCGAAAATATTGTTTAAAATAAAATATTTAATATAAAAAATAATTTCTCTTTGCTATCTGCTATATTTAAGTGTAAAAACAATTTTTTATTTTTATTTTTAATTTCAATTCCCAACTCACATGACCTATAAACAGTTTCTGTTCCTATTGGAATAGGAAAATAAAATGAAAAAAAAAAAAAAAAAAAAAAATACTAAACAAAAAACCAAACCAAATAATACACAACATTGCAAACGAGACTGATGCTGCATTTGTAATTTGAACAAATCTGTAAGAGTTGGATGAAAGGGAGAACATTTGAAATGTCTGCTTTCCTTGCTAATTGGAAACGATGCTTCATATGTTTTACACCCTACACAAATACAAGGTAATGGTTACAATTTTGTAGGCAAATATTGGGGGAAATTCCTTGAAAAACGTATTTACTTATATCTTCCAAACTACATGAAATAAGATGAATAATTTTAAAACCCTTAATTAAATTAAATTAAATTAAATTTAAAATAAATATAAAAAATATAGAATAAATTTCCTTTCCAAAAATCATCTTTAATGAGAAATAAAATTTTTTTGTATTTTAAAATTTAAAATTTTTTTGTATTTTAATTTAACTGATCAATTGTAGCTAATTCTTTGATTTCTACTATTTAATTTTTATTTAAATATTTTCACTGATTTTCCACTAGATTTCTCAAAAAAAGTAGAGCAGCACATGGCGACCACAGTTAATCGACCACAATGTATTTGCTTTAATTTTTTTTTTTTTTTTATTTAATACTCGAATATAACAAGTTCCTGGAAAATATGTTCATTTATATAGAAAACTTAAATAAATTTTATATTCTCCCAAACATGAAATTGTATGAGAAAATAATAAATATCTGTGTTATATAACAACAAAAAATTTTAGGTCATAAAATAATTAAAAAGTAAAAACAGCAAAGAAACAAAAAAAAGGAAAGGGATGTAAAATAAAATTTAAAAAAAGCTATAATTGTAAATATTAACAGCAAAAATTTCCTAGAAATTTCAACTTAAACTCTTGGACATTTTCAATAAAGAGAAATAGAAAGAAGAAAATGCTTTAATTATTTGCAAGACACATGCTATCAATATATATACTCATTTACATACATACACACATTTAAAGAGGGCGTTGAAGCTTAAAGCCATATTGAGAAGTGCAATACAGGAAACGGAAATCGTTAAGCAAACTAAACACATCACATTAGTTGTGCCACTTGAACACACTCAATGCAACTCCTTCAAACAATTTTTATGAGTCGTAGAAAAATAAAAAGAACAAAATGAAAGGAAAAGAAAAAAATTATATTTATAACGAGCAAAAGATTTTCTAAGTAGAAACGACAGATTTAATGTTTGCTAAATTTTACGACTTTTTGACGATGTTCCGCCTGCTTCTCTTCAGACTGACTGTAACTTTTTTTGCATTTATAATATAAGTCTTTCTGTGTGTGATTTTTTTTTCGTTGATTTTTCCTTAACTGTAGAGAATTTCCAGTTGTTCTTTTCGTCTTTTCACTTCAAAGTAACTTTTTCTGCGTTTTTGTTTTTTATTTTTGCTGCGCTTGAAAACGTGCAGAGTATTCTTAAATTTAGTTCTATGTGTTCTTGTGAATATTTTTTATTTTACATTTTGATTATATGCTGGCTGCTATTTTAGTTACATTTTTATGCAAAATGTCATGTAAATAATCGTGGCTACAGACTTACAACTGACTTCACTTGCATGATTTTTTTTACCAAAGGAAAAAAGAAAGAATATCTTTTTCAATAAATTTCAATGACAGAATGAAAAATAAGTAAATTTATATTTGATTTATGTTTGACGATTGTTTTTAAAAATGATTTTTTTGATTTTTAAAAAATAATACATTTTTTTCTGTTATAAATCTTTGGTTTTCTGTAGTACTTTGCTAAATTAAATAAAACTTTCAAATTTTTGAAATAAATATTTTCCTCCATTATAATCTATATATATAAAAGAAAGTGATGTTAGTTACTATTGTTATAACTCAAGAACGACTAGACCGATTTTGATGATTCTCACCAATTCGGACCGGTCACCGGCCAGAAAAGGATAATACGAAAAAAAATTCGCGAAAAATCCGCGATAAAAAAAAAACTCTTTTTTGTCATAATTTCTTTGCCTTAATAATTATTAAAAATATTTTTTTTAATACAAATTATAACAATTACTGTTTCTGTTTCTATCGAAACGCTTACTTTTTTGTGCAATTTGTTTTCTGGTGGTGGTGTAGAATTCTATTTCCAAACGGTAAGTTCCAAGTAAAGCTCATCATTTAGTGAGGTTGTGATATTTAAAACCATTTGTTGTATTTTTGGCATTCGTTATTAAGTGTTATTCACAATGCCGCGACCACGGAGATCTAATATTTCGCGTCGAACACGTAATGCAAGTACTTATCGTAATATCGTCAATCAATTGAATATATATATGAACGAGAAATCGCACGAGAACAACCCCGTATTAGTTTGGCCCGACTTCGTACATCACAAACGCAGTAAGAAAGGCAGGCGAGAAATGAAACGGCTCGGTTAGCAATGAGAAATCGTCGAGCAAATGTAGCAATTCAACAACTTTAAAATTTTTAATCAACGCATAAGAAGAATTGCTTCAAGTTCTGATTTGAATCAAGAAGCGTTCCATTACAACTGCAATTTCGACTACAGCTCTCATCATTCCGTTCAAAAAAAAGACATTGTCTATCCGCTAACCTTAAGATGAAGTAATAAATAAATATAAATTCAAATTTGCCTTAAATACATGCGTATATTTTTTGATTGAGCCCACATCTACATCATATTTAAATTCTTCTGTAAAAAACACTTTATAATAGGTATTCCTTAGATTTTTATTTAAAGGTCGTAAATTTCGTTAAAATATCAATTTAAATCGTTCAGTAATACAACACTAATGTTTGCTTAGGGCCAGCAACGCGGCTCGGGTCAGCTAGTTTTCGATAAAAAAAAAAAAAAATTAAATTACTTAAAATAATTTCTTATTTAATTTTTAAAATCCTTATTCAATTAATTTATAATTTATTAAAGTTTATCCTATTAAAAAATCTATATTCAATCACTAAAATTTGTCACTTATGAAGTATTAGAATACAAATATACACAGGGCAACACTAATTCTGCGGCAAGGGACTTCTCAGTTAATTTGGATATCCAAATTCTTAGCCTATAAATCATTTTTTTGAAATTGTCTCTAGTTTTCGAGATAAACTGTAATAAGGAGAATTAATGAGGTTACATCAGATATATATATATATATGTATATATATATATAATATCAAGATATTATTTTGATATTAAATTATCTGGCTTGGTTACATAACATAACAAAAAATTCTAATTCAAATTACCTTAAGTCATGTTTAAAAAATTTTGTAATCTGCTCAATAGTTTTCGAGATATTAAAAATATTTTATTGGAATAAATTAAGAAAATTTAAAAATTCTTGTATTTAAAAATATCATATAAAATCTAAAACTACAAAAAATGTTATTTTTTTCTTTTTTTTTTTTTTTATCAAAATATTATATAAATTACAGTTAAAACGGGTCATATTTTGTTAAAATCGATACATAAATGTCGACTTCGTTAACAATTAAGTGATGAAATCTCATTGAAAAAATATTGAATAGACATTTATACATCGATTTTAATATAATTTGGCCCATTTTTATCATAACATATACACCTTTATGATATATATATATATATATATATATATAAAATGGTAGTTTTTCATTATATTATTTTTTTTAATTTTTTTTTTCAATCTGTTAGAAATTTAATCTTTTTTTACAAAATTTGTTTAATATCTCCAAAGTTATTGAGCAGATTTAAAAATTATTTGAAGGTAATTTTAATTTGATATATTATTTTATTTTTAATAAGAATAAAAGAAAATTAAAATTTTGAGCATGCGGTTAATTAATGCAATCCTTATATATTATAAAAATGAAGGGAAAGTTTGTTTGTTTGTGCATCAATCTCGTCTAAACGGCCGAACCGTTTTTCACGAAATTTGACAAACAGATAGTACTAGTGCTGTAGGTGGTTATAGGGTTATAGGATATGTTAGATCTCGAATGGGTGTTACGCCTGCATTTTACGATGATTTTAAAAAATCTATATTTTCAATTTTGCAACGTAGCTAATTACATAAAATTTGAAAATTTTATAGGCTATGTTGGATCTTGATTGGATATCACGTCCACATTTTATGCCTACTTTTTTAAAATTCTCAATCGACTAAATCGATTTACTTAAAATTTTTACAGCGTCATCCAATGTGAACTTAAATTAAAATATGATATTTTATTTCTTTATCGGAGCAGGGGCACTCCCCCATAAAAAGCAAATATTAGTTATGGTATATTTAAGGAACTATTATAGTGAAAGCCCTCAAATCTCATGTGCACATCTAGTTTATTATATTGCAATGATCAAATGAAAATAGGACGGATAGGGGTAGAGGTAGCCCCATACAAAGAAAATATTAATTTTCGCATAACTAAAGGAGTATTACAGTGAAAATCTTAAAAAGTGGTTGGAGTAACAGGCCGAAGAGGTCCAGGGGGAGTAGAGCCCCCATATAATATAAATATTAGTTGTCGCATCAAATGGGGTAGCGAAGCGTACCGGTAAAGCTAGATAAAAATGTAGTTATTATAAAATGTGAAGCTTTACATACTTTTAAAATTACCTAGTGTTGGTTATAGAGCATGACGAGAGGATTATCATACTGTACAGAGTGATACAAGTTTTAAGCTATGGACGAAAAAAAAAGAAACGTTTTTTTAAGACTACACGAACTCAAAAATTCTTAAAAATTTATTTTTAAACAGATTTTAAAACGGAATTAAAAGGACAACTATTTGTGCTTTCAAAGTATTACATTAATCTTAGTTTTTCCGAACTATTATCAAGTATATCTGAAAATTGAAATTTTTTTGTAAATTTTTTTACATTTGGTAACACTTTATTATTATTATTATTATTATTATTATTATTATTATTTTTATTGTTATTATTATTACTTTTATACTCACGATTATTGCAAATGAAAATAATTTGCAAATAAATAACTCGCTGTTTAAACACAAATTGTAAATTTCCTTTTTGTTGCGCCAGGTGGGGAAAATGCAACTATTGTCATAGAAAATTCTATGAACGTAAAATTAAGTGGCAACGTCGTATGCATTATTTGCAATTGTTACACTAATCACGATTAGTTTTTAACTTGCAAATAAAATATTAACTAACTGTTTATACAGCAAAGTTTTCATATCGGAATATTTTTAATTGTGAATAAGAAGTGCGTATAAACGTAATATATATATAAATTTCTTAATCTTATCAGAAAGTCTATTTAATTATGAATAAAACAAAATTACATTTTATAAAATTAGCTTACACTAGGTCCTTTAAAGAGTATATTTTCATAGTTATATCGCATAGTTTAATTGTTTAATGATTTTGTTTCATTTTTGAAAATACTTCATTGTTTTTCTAAATTAAATAACTAAAACTTTTTAGCCTTTTAAATAAAAATGTTCATTATTTTAATAAACATTTGTGATTATATCATTTATATCTTATAGTCTTTGAAAAGTTTATTTCATTTAAATGTAGAATTTTTATTTGTTGTTGTTTTATTATTGTTTTAATATAATAAAAAAAAAACTAAGTCAAACTGTTCTTTTAAAAGGTTGCAGTAAGAGAAAATAATAATAATATAAGACAACTATAATATTGTTGTTAATGTTATTAACATATGGGCAAAATAAACTGTAACCTAAAATTCTTGACCGTATTTTTCTCAGTATAACCTAACTACTAAGTAGAAGTAAAACCCAGCAAAGAATATTATTTGAAATTATATAAGATAAACAAATGAAAATTAATGGTTATTTTTGAGTTATATGTTCTTCCTCGACTAATAAAGATTATTTTGTCATTTTATTTTTTGTTCAAAAAATATAACTCATATTATAAGAGATGCCTCTATTGCTTATAGCTTAGAGAAAAATATATACTATGAGTTTAATTTCTTTTTTAATAAAAAAGTAAACAACAATCATCAGTTTTGAACAAATAATAATAAAAGTAATAATAATATTATTATTAATAATAATAATGATAATAATAATAATAATAATAATAATAATAATAATAATAATAATAATAATAGTAATAATAATACAGTCCCTGAATTATTTATGTTATGATATATTTCTACGACAGTGCGATTTTCTGATTGTGAAGTCTATTTAAAAATGTACAATTTAAACACGAGTGACGGTAGAATTTTATAAAAAATTTTTCGTTTAACTTAATGGAAATTAGAATAGACACCTCTTACATCTTCAAATACTCTATATATTGCAGTTCCAGATTTTTGGTAATGTATGATGCAGTTTCTCATGGATTTTTTATCTTGTACAATGCCCAGTGGGAAATTTTTGTCATTTTCTGTTCATAATTCTATAAACTTTTTAATCTCTAATATTTTGTAAACGAAATAGAAATGTGTTTAAAGTAAATAAGAAATGAAAAAAATAATATTTAGTAGTCAATATAGCAAATCACATTTTTTTGGCCATATTTTTTTAAAACATTTTGTGGACGTTTGTATGCCCGATGCAGAGGCAATGTTTAGTTATTCCCTGGCTATATTCGCAGATATCTGCAAATAATATTTTAAAAACCCAATACACAAAATAATAAAATTCATTAAAATACATTTTCCATTAAAAATTATTTTTCACCCAAAATATTTTAATGCAATTTGTACAAAAATTTGAAATTTAAAAATTTAACTGCCTATTTCTCTATGTCGAATGAAAAATCCGTTTCGAATAAATGTGTTGAAAACAACAAATAAATTCTTAATTTATTTATTGTTTTCCATACATTTATTCGAAACAAATTTTTCGTTCGATATAGAGAAACAAACAGTAAATTAAAAAAATTTAAAATGGTATAAATTATATTCCACAAAGTTTAAGATGCGAAAATAATAGTCTTTAACATTTGATAACTTTTTGTTCAATTTTTTTTTTCAAATGTAGTAAATTTAGCAAACATTTTAAGGCTGGAAGCAATATTTTCACACAATAGTTTATGACATATTAGCTTTAGAATTAATTAAAAATTTTATAAAATTTTAAAAATTTTCCAAAGATATTTAAGATCAGCTCTGGTATTTCCCACAGTGCAATGATTCAAGTGGTTTTTGAGATACTTCCAAAAACTTTTTATTTAACTAGTTATTTTTTTTTTTAAATAAAAAAAAATTAGTAAAAAGTGAATATTTTAAATCAAGTATTTTATACGATAAAGTGTTATAATAGAATATACTTTTATTTATAACTCCGTAACTGATCGAGATATCACATGCAACTTTGCATTTTATCATTATGAACATCTATCGTAATATAATTACGTCTGTCCGTTCGTCCGACATATCTATATATACTATGCGCCATAACTATAAACTAACGCCATTATAGCAAATTTTTGTAGATATAAAAATCTTTGAATAATGAAAATTGGATACATGTAAAACCAGTTAAATTTTCGTTAAAAAATGTCTCTATTTGGAAATTCACTATGTATTTTAAGGTAAAATTTATTTTAGTAGTGTTTCATAACCTCACAGAAAAAATCACCAATCACCAAAATAATTCATTCAATTAAATATTGATTAAATTTGCACCTCTCACCAATATATCAATTACTGAAAACTGTAAAAATAAAAAAACAAAAAATTTTTCCAATTAAAAAATTTATTAAATCACTGAAGTAGATGATTGAATGAATTAAAAATTTAAATGTGAAAAAAATAGACTTACTTGAATTGCTTGAATAGATTAATAAAATTTTGTTGTAAAATGAAACAAGAGTGTTAATTAAAAAATATAAGATAATAATTTTTCCTATGTTAATTAAAAACTTCAACAATTTCAAAATTTAAGGAACAAAATCCAAAGATAATATGAATTAGTAATGGGTACGTCCAGACATAATTTTTAACTAATTTAAAAATTTTCACCACATTTATAAATTTGTCAAAAAATATTTAACATATGAAAAAATTTGGAACATTTCATATTTATTATTGATAATAAAACTCAGTTAAAAACGTTAACATTAAAAAAATGCGCTGTCTATTTGACGAAGTGTAGCCTTGCAGGGTGATCGTGAACATGGTCGTTAAATTATAAAGCAAATTTCGGAAATTACTGATTTAGAGATAAAGTTAGAAGATTTATAAACTGAGAAATCTTAAATGATTTCTTTACATAAAATTGGTAACCATTCTAATGCTAAAACTTTAATTATTTCCATTTCTTAATAAAATCTCTCACTGGGTATCCTACCGTACTTTTATGCCCTTTTAAAAATATGTTGTAAAAACTCATTCACCAAAGGGGCAACATCTGTTGTTGTTGGCTGTTATTTCAGTTTTTAGGTAATAAAACAAAAGTTCGTAATAAATTGTTTTGACTTTTTATTTGCCTTTTTATTATTATAACATATAATTGTTTTTATATGTAAGACCATGTATTAAAGTAACTCAAAATATATAAAGTAAATAAAAGAGAAGAGGAAATGCCGGCAGGGAAAGTAGTTAAAACTGTAAATAACCATATGAAAGCAATTACAAACAAGGAATACAAGGACAAAAAACTGTGCTTAAGAGAATATCTCTTATATTTAAACAAACTTTCACACACACACACACACACATACAATGATATTAACAACACTATTACAATTTATTACCATTTCCTTGAGCAGTCATATTTATGGACACGAAAGTTTTTACAAAAACAAAAAAAAAAGGTATTTAAAGATGTTATTTGCAACAAAAGTATAATAACATTTTTTTTATTTAATATTTTTGTGTTATAGAGTAAGTTTCTTTATGTCATGTGTTAATGAATTATTACCCAAAAACTGAAATTTAAGAACTATAATGGAACCTAACTAACTTCTTCTTTTATTTTATAGTAACTATAGCGGCGAGAAAAAGTTTATTTTTGTAATTAACACAGCATGTGATTGTTAAAACTAAAGAACTTTTTAAGAAGTTTATTCTTTTGTTGCTCTATTGTTGTTGCCATTTCATATAATATTCATTGTGGTCATTTTCAATAAAATGTCAATGAAATCTACTCGTAAATCATGAATAAAGCAAATAGATTTATAGAGCTTTAGTTGAAAATATAGAATTTATGTTCAAAAATGTTAATAGAATATAATGAAGTACTCGTATATAAAATGATACATATTTTGCTAAAATTATATTATTTATGGAAATTTAATGAATCTCCCTCTCTCTAAAAAAAATCTCTACAAGTTTCCATTTTATTGTTTACAATTTCTTTCATTTTATTTTAATTCAAGTTTTTTAAAAATTTATTTCAGTCTAATGAATCCAATATTTTCAATCTTCTGGAATTATAATAACAATTGATTTCGATTTGCCATTTGTATAACAACAATAGAATCCTTAAATATTAGACAAATTTTTATTAATTGCATTTCTTTTGTTTTCAAAAGAAATTTCTTTAATGTTTATTAATGGGCCACAAATAAAATCGCTGTCATTTAGTTGCGTGTGTTCGTATTAAATACTCAAAAGTACATTAAACTCTTGAATATAAATGGGTTACTAACGAAAAATCAATAAAAAAAGTATTTGAAAATAATAATAAAAATTCTTGGAAAATACAACTGCATTTCCGTTTTTATGTTGATTTTATATTTCACAATATTTATTTAACCAGACGAGTATTACGACGATTTTTGTGTGAAAAAGAATTATTAAACGACAATCAAACTAATTTGCATACTTACATGCAGCAATTGAAAAGTTGTTGGATTAAGTGCAGACGAGAATCATAAGTGCAAATAAATTTCTTCAGTTGGTACAATAATACTCTGTACAGGTAAAGAAAACCTGGAAAATGGGTGATTACAAATGAAAGCATTTTTCTTATTTAAACGCGTATTTACGAAGTTATATGGTTTAAAGATTTTCATATAAAAATAGATTTTTTATAGAAAATATGAGTGATCACAAAGGAAGGTCCTTTCATTTTTTATATAAAAATCGACTTTTGGTAAGAAATATGAGTGATCACAGTGAATTTTTTTTTGAAAAAAATTGGAGAAGATAAAAGCAAACATGTTATCAAGAGCTTTAAAAGGATATACAAATATTTGAAATCGGGTAAGAAATAAAAATTTTTCAAGCGGGTAAAAAGTCCCTATGACCCTCTTAGATTCGCTGCTGAAAACACTGTGTGATCTCCCTTCCAAACTTAAAACTGTACATTCTTCTGCTAAACCTATGTTTAAACTTTAGGTAAATCTAACCAGCCGATTAGAAGTTACAGATTTACACTGCCTGCCACTTGAATAAGGAATCACATTTTTTTTAACTTTAATTAAGTATATCTCCTAAACTAAAGTTCAGAAAAAAATAATTTTTTGCACAACTAAATTTCAAAGTGTTGGCTTTCGTTTTCTGAAGAAATAAAAACTATACATATTTTGTTATACTAAAATTATGCATTTATTTAAAGACATGTATTTCTGTGGTACTTTTTTGTGTGTCATTTGAATAAGGAATATTTTAAAACTAAGCAAACTGTAATTTATTTTTAAATTTTAGGTTATAAAAATGAAAGTTATTAGCTTCTAGCATTCAATTAGTAATGAGTACTGCCACCATTTTTAGAAATAACCTAAAAAATGCGATTTGGCATCGACTTGTATAATGACTCTAGGTAATTTAGCGAAATTTAACTCTATGCTTCCCTTATTGCATCCCTTAAGGATTCTATCGTTTTAAATTGTTTTTCTCCTTCATAAAATTTTCTTGCAAGGCAACCCCAGACATTTTTCAATTGGATTCAGGTCTGGTGAATATGGGGGCCAATCCAAAAGTTGAACACCTTGTTGATTAATCCATTGTTTTACTGCTCTGGCGATATGAAACGGAGCGTTGTCGTGTTGGTACGTCCAAGGTATGGGTCCAAAGAAATCATTAAATTTTGGAAATGCTTCCTCCAAAATGTTTTTGTAAGTTGTTGCAGTCATTTTGTTGGATACAAAAACCAATTCTATGGTACCATAATACGAAATGGCACCCCATACCATTATTCCGCCCTTTCGGCTGTGTCTGCGGCTCAAAAATAATTCCTCCTTATTTAGGTCATAGAAATATCCGTCGGGATCATCAATATTAAACTTTTTTTCATCGGAAAATACAACTTTAAACCATTTGTCGATGTCATTGTATTTTTGGCAAGCTGTAGACGTTGTGATTTGCGCTTTTCATTAAGTGGTGATTTTTTTTTGCAGTTTTCGTGAGACTATATTTGGGCACGACTTTAAAATACGTTGGCACTGACTCCACTTTTTCACGTATTTTTGATACCGACATGGCAGAATTTGTTGCAATTCTAAGAATTTTTCGTCTTTCTTTTGGAGTTGTTGCCATTTTCTTGCGCCTTTTCATGTTTTTCCATATCTTTCCACGATATTTAAATAATTGTACACAACTGCCTTTCCTCTATTAATGTTTTTGGCTATTTGGACCAGATTCTGACCATGAGATTTCAAATCAGAATTTTTCCTTTTTCGGAGTCATTAAGAGCCTTACCACGTCCCATTTTGAATAAAAACTATTTAAAAACCATCAAATTAAAAATTCTCTAGCGGTTTATATTGAAAGAAGTTCAAATCATAACATTCCTGATTAATATTAAAAGAATTCCTTATTCAAGTGACACACGAAATAATACCACAGAAATACGTGTCTTTAAATAAATGCATACTTTTAGTATAACAAAATATTTTTTATTTCTTCAGGAAACTAAAGCCAACACTTTGAAATTTGGTTGCGCAAAAAATTATTTTTTTTCTGAACTTTAGTTTAGGAGATATACATTAGGGGTCTTTAAATGTTCATAACTAAATGTTGGGCCTATTCTTTTAAATATTATCTTTCAAACAAATATAAGAAATGTAAATAATTTGAATTTTTTACTCTTATTATTTATTATTTTACAAACTTTGGAATTTAATTTTGATCGATCGTAAACAGTACACATTCAGCTAAACTAAGACCTTTTTCTTATTTAAATGCATATTTATAAAGTTAAAAATTTTTCGTAAAATTTTTATATAAAAGTGGATTTTTAATTGGATTGATTAAATATTAATTGAATTATAATTGAATAAATTAATGAATGTAATTGATATTCAAGCTAATAATACCAAACAAAATATTTTATAGATTTAAAATTTATTGTAATAATTTAGCTTTTATACAAATTTTATTCGATTAAAAAGTTTGTTATATCAATTAATAATATAATTAAATCTAAGTTTTCTTACCATGAAAAATGTGATAAAAATAATAATTTTTATTAATTAAAAACATAAGTTAATCAATTATTTGAGTAATTAATCTTAAACAAGATTAAAATAACATTGATGTATGTAGTTTTATTTAACCCCAAAATCAAAAATTAACTAAGGACTTTTCAGTTCATGTAGTACATTATATAATCACATACCTCTTGGTTTGAAAATGGGCCATTTATTATTGTAGTTGTTAACAAAAACAATTGTTTTTCACTTAGTGTTTTTTTTTTTTTAACTAAAGTCTAATTATTGTTTATGTACAATATTTAGTTGCATTATATTTCATGATAATTAATTATGTTTAGCAAATTGCCTCTATTGTGAATAAAGTAAAAATTCTTTTTTTTCTCTCTCTTTTTAGTTTGTTAATGATCATTGTGTACTGTTGTTGTATTTGGTATTGTAGCAGTTGTTTAGTTTATTTCTCTTAATGTTGTGAAAATTGATTATGTGGTCAAATTGTTTCAAAGTATGTGTTTACATTTTGATTTTCTTCTGCATACATTATATCTATCTATATCCATGTTTATAATCATTTTCATGTCCATGTTTAGGTCTTTTCCTTTTATAATCCTGAACATAATCACAATAATATATTCAAACATTTCAACATTCTTTAAACTATTCATTGTATAAAGTTGTTGTACATTGCCGATTTTATTAGGTACTACTTAAGAATGCTCTACTATTCGCTAAAGATCTCACTAGTGATCGTTAATACAAATGTGTGACAAAGAAGGTAAAGTAAAGATCTATTCTATATGTATGTGTGTAGTTAGTTGGGGCTAAAACTCGAGATCATATTTTTTAGAAGTTTTGATATAGTTTTTGATATGTTTAAACTGCTGGACAATTACTAAGCTATAGTAGTAAGAGTGTAATAGTATTTTGCTTAGCTGCCTGCATATTTTAAACATGCATGCCTGAATTTAGTTTTGCATTTTTATTATTGTTTTTGGTTACAATCTCGTTCGTATTTTGTTCTCTGTCATGTGTTTATGTTTATTTTACTGTTTGTTGCTCTACATAGTATTTGTTGTTCATACTTAGAGTAGTCATTTTGTTGCAATTGTATGTTGTGTGTCATTGTACACTACTGCCACATTTGAATTGTTTATACAAATAAAACATTTGTTGAAATGTGTTGGTTATATCCTGGTCTGGTCACTTTGTTTATTTGTTTCTCTAAATATGTATGTATGTATGTGTGTATATATGTTTGTATGTATTTTTTGGTTTATAATGGTATTTACAATTACATTTGCAGTAGTAATGTTAACAAACAACATAAGCAAGAACAACAAGAAAAAAACTAACAATATTGCATTTATTGTAATTGTAGTGATTATTATACATTTGGAGCTTTTTTTTATGCTTTCCAATGTGGTCTTTTATTATAGAGACATTTGTGGCATTTTTGTATTTTGTAAACAATGTGAATGTTTTTGTTGGTCATTCGGTTGGTTTGGTTGATTTTGTTTCAATTGCATAATTATATATGTCATATTGTGGACGATAGAATGTAAATAGAATTATCAAAAAAAAAAAAAAAAAAAAAAATAGAGAAAAAATACTACACATAGTGTTATAACTAAACAAAGATCTATTAATTTATGGGAGTCTTTAATTAATTTTTATAATGAAGAAAATTATTCGAAAGTTTTAAAGGAGTGTTTTCTTAGTTGAAAAAAAGTAATATATATTTAATTTGGAAAATTTTCTGTTCTATTTATTTTTTACTTACTGAAAGAAAATAAAATCCGTATTTATTTTCCTTTTTGTTCATAAATTAATTTTAGAATAAATAAAACTAGATTATACCTGGGGTGTTCGTATTGAAATAAAAAAGTTTAGTGTAAATAAAACTTATTTTTAAAATAATAAAAAAATGTTAGTAGAAATATTTCACGATTGTAAATAATGAAATACTGTACCAATTGTAATCCGTTTTTGCTTTCCTGGTAAGTTAGCAGGTAATATTGGAGCCGAATAAACACTATCACTTTTTACTTAAATAACCCCAGTATCCAAATTGTTCGATTTTTTTTCATTGTTCTGATAAAACGAATAATTCGAATTAGGCAGTTTCGTTTTTTCGACTTATTTTATCACGCGTTCAGAAATAAATATTCGAATTGTTCGAATAATTCAAAATATAAAATAAAAATGTAAAATTTTAGTTTTCAAAAATTTTAAAAGGGTAACAAAAACAACTTAAATAATATAAATATAAAATATAACTAGATATTGACTTTTGTTAATATAAAAAATGTGTATGTATATTAAAGGAAAAGCTTAAAATAATTTTGTTAAAAAAAGAAAAGAATTTAAATTACTTGAGTTGAACCGATTTCGATTTTTAGTTTTCATAAAATTTAATTTTGAAAAATAATTTTTTTATATTTTTAATTGTCTAAGTTTTAATTGTCTAAGTCAGAAATTAAATTGTTTAATTGATTTGTTTTTAAAATTATAAATTCTTCCTGTAACGTTTATGAATTTATAAAAGGAGTTATCTGACCACCCATATGTTATTGAAAAGCAACATTTAATATAATTTTTCTTTTCAGAATAAAAATTGTCAATATAATTCCATATTTAATTATTTAAATTAAAATAAATAAACAAAAACTTATTATAAATATATCTATTTATTTATACAAAAAGTATAAAATATGGTAAAAAGAAGTATAATATTAAAAAAGAAAATTATTCATTTTGCTTTAATATTTTAAATTCGTTGAACATTTATTCGTTTTAAATTGTTCGAATCATTCGAAAGAACAATATTCAAACAATATCACTAAAAACTATTTATTCGAGTTGTCCACAAATTCATATAGTTATTTTTCTACTTTAGGGGTACTTAAAAATATTTATCTAATTTTTCAAAAGATAAGTACCTACACAAATGTTAAAAAATATCTAATTATTGTTTGCTTACCGCACATATAAGTACATAAATAATACGCAAATTTAGGTACCGCTAATTTGAAAACTAAAAGAGACCATAAAAGAAATTTTATATTATTTTTCTAAGAATGATATAAATAAGTAGTTGTTAATATCACTACCAGAAGTACTTATTTGGCTTTCGAAAATATTGGTATTTGAAATGACCACTAATTACAAAGTAATGGATGAAATAAGTACTACTCATTATCCAAATTCAAAAAGTTTTTGCTGGCGTTTTGACATTTTTTTTCGATTAACCCATTTTTTTATGTTGGCGTTTTTTTCGTTTTTAATTTTTTTTGCGTTTAGGCGATTTTTTTTAATTTTAGTGAAATTTTGCACTTTGGTAGTTTTTTTCGTTTTGACGTTTTTTTCGGTTAGTCAATTTTTTCGTTTTGACATTCTTTTTTCATTTTGACACATTTTTTCCCATTTAGACAATTTCTATTTTGACAATTTTTCTGCTTTAGTTTTTTGTTTTTGGCGATTTTTTCCTTTTGGCTTTTGCTATTTTCCCGTATAGGAGATTTTTATTTTGGCGATTTTCCCCGTTTTGTTTTTTCGATTTTTTTCATTTAGGTACTTTTTTCATTTTTGCGATTTATTTTCCGTACATGCAATTTTTTTCTTTTGTAAATTTTTTTCGTTTTGCCAAGTTTTTCCAGTTTGGTCGATTTGTTGCCTCGGTTAGTCAATGTTTTTTAGTAATAAAATACAAATCATAAAACAGCTTTTTATAAAAGTGAAAAAAGAATCCTCTGAATTTTATGACAAAAGTCATAAAAGAAAAAAAAAAAAAAAAATAAGGGAACAATAAAATTTTTGCTTGTCTTGATATCGCAAGTAAAAGATTTCATTTTACATAAAAATATGCATTTGCTAAAAATAAAAAGGAACCGTATAAAAACAAAACTCCTTGCAAAATGCCACTTAAATTGTTTACTTTTTCTACTTTGTTTCTCAATAATGTAAAACTTAATCAAAAAATATATAAATAAAACAATTCAAATTCTTTTTTACTGTTATTTAACAATCCTCTCTTACAACTGTCTCAAATAAAAGCGGAGAAAACCCAGTATGGATGTCAAATAAAAGGTAAAGATTTCTGCAATATGATAGTATTTTTTTTGTAATATGATTTTTGCAATATGATAGTATTTTGTTGCAGTACAAAAAATTATGAAAATATGTTACTTTTTACTATTTATTTTCAAATATGTGAAAAAACACGTGAAAAAATCGTAATATGGATAAAACTGGAGACCATCCGAGGTAAAACTTAGGTACACAGTTTATCACCAGGATATCAAATTTCCTTTAAAAAGGACTTCAAAGTTTCTAAAGATGTGCAATTTTTAAACATATTATTAAATATTGACGAAGATTATATCGATCCAATATGGGTGTTAAATGAAAGATGTGATTCCCTGCAATAAACTTAACAAAATACCTCTTTGAAAATTTGACTCATTGATATTATTTATTAATTTATTATATACTTTATAAAGTATATTTTCCTAACATCTTGTGCTGTAACATTTAAATAAAAACTTTTGTAATATTGCAGGAATTTTTAGCTTTCATATAACATCCATATTAGGTTGAAATCCATTATGTAAATATTTTACAATTTTTTTTTCTCTTTTTGAAAGAAATTTTGATGCATATATCGATATTCTATTTGAGACTTATATACATACTTATATGTAAGTTTTTTATATGTATTAGTAGCAATTTTTATCGATTACAACCTTTACAACGGATCTATGCTATGAGTGTAAAAGGGATACAGGAAAATGATTTACCTATTAATTATATAGATTTAAAAACTGAGAAAAAAATATTAATACATATTTTTCATATATTTTATTTGCTTAAAAAATATGAATAAGTTTTAATAGTGTTTCTATTTCGTCTTGGTGTTGGTAAAACCAAAACTCATTTAGTTAAATTTTTCTGAAAATTTTCTTTAAAAATTCTCATTTTTACAAAGAGCAAACAAACACCTTTAAAATAACTCAATAAAAATCTTAACTATTTATTGATAAACAGTTGTCATTTACATAAATATTACTCCCACAAAGAACAACAGCAGTAATATTAATAAAAAAATTTACATATTTTGATTATTGCTAGGAACACAACTGCATCGTAGGAACGTACTACGAGCTTATTTGCGTTGTATTTGCGTTCATTTTACCCACAATTGGGACGTAGACGTACATTTTTGTTTGAAATAAATATTGGAAAAAAACTAAACAAACTGTGAAATTTTCTTTATTTATTTTGTTCGAATTTTCTTTTCAAATAATAAAAAGTTTAGTTTCAAAAATATTTTAATTGTTTATTTCTTATTTATGTTTTTTGAATGACAAATATGGTCGTAGTTTTCATAAAAAATAGAATTAAATCTATATGAATGTATGAAGTACATATGGTTCAAAGTATACTTCGGTTATTGTGTGCTTTTCAATAAATATGTATAAGTTCCAATTTGACAGTGTACTTTCGTAGTACATTTCTACGTTCATACGACGCAATTGTGTTCCTAGCAGATTTGTTAAAAAAAATAATAATAATAATGTGCGTGAGTTTTGTATGTATGTGTAGGTTTTTTGCTATAAAATGACGGCAGAAACAATTTTTTCTTTTCATCATCAATATAAAATTGAATTGAGTTTATGGAGAAGAATAAAAATTGGCAAAATTTTACAACCCTCTTTAAAAATAAACTCCAGCTGAAAGTGGGAAGTTTTGTAGTGGAAATAATTTGAAGTTTTAAAATTTAAAGACAATTTGACAGGAATAAAAATAATCGATGTACAAATGTCTTGACGATTTTTCCACTGTTTTTTGTGTTTGTTTTTTTTTGAGGCAATAATTTTGAAAACGCCTTCAAAACAAATGGAGTCTGTTTTTTATAGTACTTTTGCATCAGTAGTAAAGAACAATGTTTATTCGAGTTTTAGAGTCTTTAAAGTACTTAGTAAGTATATTGTCACTAGTTACCTTTATATACACTGGCATATTGTAAAGTAGCAACTAAAGTCATATATTTTGGAATGAGTAATTTGCAATGGTCATAGTTAAATTCTTGGTAAACAGTACACAATATTCATGAAAAGATTGGATGTGAGAATGTTTCATATAGACAGGTGAAGAGACGGGCATTCTTAACTTATACTAGAATTTAATATGGATTAAGAATATTTATACTTTATGGGGTCTTGAACGATTTATTTGTTAAATACTGAAGGTCAAACTTTAAAACTCACTTGTTTTGATAGTGTGTGCAAAAATTTATGTTTTTACGAAAGTTAATTCACATTTTTATTTAAAATTTTCTACTGATTCGTTTTAGTTAATTTTTAATAGTAAAAATAAAACCAGCTCCCTACCAATTTTTCTTTATTGAAATCATGAAATTTGTAATTTTGACTTGCTAGACAAAAAAATAAATGAATAAATAAATAAATGAATAAAAAAATAAAAAGATTTCAGTCAATAAGTAGTCATTTTGGTCATCATCGGGTTTAACATATTATTTTGCAAAATTATATGTTATTTTGCATGCATAAAACTTTTTTGTTACAAGCTCGAAATTGCGAAATTTTGTATCCATTTCGAGACAAAACTCAATTTTTTTCAAAAGATTATCATAAAAATAATATCGAATTTTCGAAAATAGTTTACATTACGGAAATTCGTTATAAAAATAACATAAATGTAATAAAACATTAAATTTTCTAATTGCTAGCCATGTTCGAAAAATCGAAATTTTTCGAATATAAGAAAAAAATTAAAAATTTATAAAGTTTATTTATCGTGTTATATAATATAAGTCAAAGAAACTACTGACTTTTATAAAATTCGGGCATGTTTGAACATGTTTTCGAACATCTCGAAAGTAGTTTAAAATATGAAAATTCGTTATAAAAATAACTTTAAAGCATTAAAATATTTAATTTCATAATTTTTAGCTATGAAAATACTGATTTTTATAAAATGTTCGAACATGATTAAAAATTTTCGAATATCGCAAAAATATTTTAAATAACGAAAATTCGTTATAAAAATAACACAAAAGCAACAAAAAAAAAAAAAAAAACATTTAGTTTTATAATTTCTAGCTATGATAGAAAATTTGAAATTGATTTACATTTTTCGAACATAAGGAAAAATTCATAAATTTCAAAAGATTATTATATTACAAAAGATAATATTAATAAAAGAAAAATACTGATTTTTATACAATTTGGGCATTTTTGTACTTAATTTCGAATTTTTAAACATCTCGAGAATAGTTTAAATTACGAAAATAAGTTATAAAAATAACTTTAATGTAGTAAATCATTAATTTTTTAATTACCAGTCATGTTCGAAAATGCAAAATTTTTTTAAAATTTTAGAACATAATGGAAAATTTATAAATTTCAAAACGTTATTCTAAAAAATAATATTACTCAATGAAAATAAATACTTACTTTCATAAAATTTAGGCATGTTGGAAATTAATTTCGAGTTCTCGAATATCTTAGAAATTGTTTAAATTACGAAAATTTGTAATAAAAATAACATAAATTTTATATATATATTAAATTTTCTAATTGCTAGCTATGTTCGAAAATTCGGAATTGGTTTTAGTTTTTCGAACATACGGAAAAATTCATGAGTTTCAAAAGATTATCTTGAAAATAATATTAGCAAAAGAAAATACTGAAGTTCGAACTTTATTTCGAATTTTCAAACATCTCAAAAATAGTTTGTATTACAAGAAATCGTTATAAAAATAACTTTAATGTATTAGAACATTAAATTTTATAATCTCTAGCCATGTTCGAAATTGCAAAATTGTTTCAAAATATTCGAACATAATTAAAAATTTTTAAATTTCAAGACTTTATCCTGAAAATAATATTACTCAAAGAAAATACTGTTTTTTATAAAATTTATGCATGTTCGAATTTAATTTCGAATTTTCGAATATCTAAAAAAAATAACTTTAATGTATTAAAACATTTAATTTTATAATTTCTAGATATGTTCAAAAATGCAAAATTGTTTTAAAATTTTCGAGCATAATGAACAATTTATAAATTTCAAAAGAACATCTTGAAAAAAATATTGATTAAACTAAATATCAATTTTTATTAATTTTTCAGCAATTTCGAACTTAAATTCGAATTTTCCAATTTTCGAAAACTTTTTATAAAAATAATATACATTAAATAAAACTTTAAATTTCTAAACGTTATTTATAATTTTTTGTAAGTGTAAATTGCTTCAATTAGAAGTGAAGAAGAAAAAGTGGCAAATGTTTTGAACACTTTAATTGCTACTATTCTACTAAATAGTAATTTATGCTTATAAATGAACGGAATGATTTATATTTAGTTATTGAGCTATTTGTAAATTTTAAATGGCAAAATAAATAAATAAAAATTATTTAGAAATTAAAAACAAAAAATAAAATACCATCTCAGTTCCAAATGTTTTTTGACCATTATAATCTAGTCTTTTTTTCGGCGTAATTTTGATAAAACTTAAGTAGAATATTGCTGTTGACAATTATTCGAATCACTGTTTAAAAATTTTAAACAATTACAACAACACCAACAATCCTGCAAAACACAACATTGTGGTTGCAAATGACGTCGAAAACTTTCTTCTAATAATATTGAATGCTTTGGCAATCTATTTTTTTTTTGGTCCTCCACAAGACCACATATGTTAATATTAGAAAAAATCTTCAGTTTTATTCTCTTTTGATACATATAAATAAAAAGGGAAACTGTTCATTGAAAATGCATAATTTTTTTTTATACTTTTGTTTTTTCCACAACTTGCCAACTAAAATGTGGCATAAACACTTATACATACTATGTATGTTCAGACTCATACGGGTGTATTATGTGGTAGTCTATATAAAATCGTAAAAGTTAATGTAAAATATTTAAATCTATAAATTATGCTAAAATATAAAAATCACTAACTTACGAATAATATGATTTGATATAATAAATAAAGAAGATTTCTTGAAGAAATAGAAAACAAGGAGTTTCTCCTTTATTCCTTTAGTATATTTATTCTACTAAAAATGTGGTATCTGGTTTGGGAAGATAATAATGACAAAGTTTAACCACGAATCTAAATAAATTATAAAAAGAAAATAAGTTTTTATATTCTATCACTTTTGCTTAGTCGAGAAGAAGCGGAACATGAAAAGGGTGTGAACTTTAACAATTGCGGTTGACATAAAGTTGGTAGCGGAGGAAGAAGGAAAAACTTATGTTTGAAAAATATTTATAATAAATCTTAAACAATGGAGAAATTTAAAAGGAATTTAATAGAAACTAAATTGTCTACTATGCACATCACTATAAACCAAATATAAGAAAGGAATTATTAAAGAAATTTATTTTAATTATTTACATGTTAAGCTAAATGCAACAATTTGTTAGTAAACAATTTTCTACCATTTATTTAGTATTAATTTACAATAAAATGAATGATTAAGCAGAAAATAAAGAAAAACTATTTGTAACATTTCACGCCTTCATGGTAGAAGTAAATAAAGAAAACACTTCCTACAAATTACTTTATAAAATGAAATCAATGCTTAAATCTAAAAGAAAAAAAAAAAAAAAAAATAATTAATAAAACCAGCAGCAACAATTTTTGTTTTTTCTTCTAAGTACTTGTATTTACAAATTTTTCCTTTTAAATGGATCTAGCTAAATAAATGAGTTAACAAAGTATACATTTTCTACGGAGTTTTCTAATTAAGTAGATGGAGAAACATTGTTTAACAGTATGAAATTTATAATTTGGTAACCTTTTCTTATTTTCTTCTATTCATTTTTTCCGCTCGCTAACTTGTTTATTTTGTAAAGTGTAATAGTGTATGTAAACATAAGTACGAGTATGTATGCATATGTTTGTTGTTTTAGAACAAAAGTCAAATGTACAGTAATTAATATTTATATTATGTATGTGTGAGTTTCTTTTGGTTTATAATGTGTTCACTAATTAACTTGTAATCTTAGATGTCGCGTCTTTTTAACTTGAAATAACTTTAAATGAATGGATGTGTGTTATATTCTATGTTTATGTGTGTGCGTATGTTTGCATTTGTGGTAACAAAGAAAAGTCTTAAGTAAAATTAACATGTGTTAAATAACGACCACAATACACTTGTGAATTTTGAAAATACATTTTATTTACATTCTATTAAGTTGAGCCATAAGAGGATTATAAATGCTAAAAAGGGTAGACTGACATCGGAGTGTTAAATGTGTTATGTTGGTTGGTTTATTTAAAAGTGATAGATATAATTAGTTATGTAAAAGTATAAAAAAATTATTAACAAAGTAATTTATTTAAGATAAAATAAGATGAGATATACTTTTTGATATTAAAAAGTAATAATAATAATAATAAACATAATAAAATACCAGGGATCGATGTTTAGGACATTGACTTTACATGCTCAATAAGACAAATTGAATAAAGAAAGCTAAATAATTATTTAAATGATTTGATTTATTTTACACTTATTCATTCTTAATCACTATATAAAATTATAAAAAAAGTTATAGATATTATTTGGCAACATTTACCCAAATTACAAATTATATTATTATAATATATTATGTTATATGTTATTTGAAATACGAGTAATACTTTAATTAAAATTTTTTCAAAATTTATATGGACATTTAAAATAACGTTATAACATGAAAATATGAAACCTATGCTTTATAAAAAATTATTTTGTTTGAAAATTGGTGCATTTTTCACCCAAAAACCAAATTTACACTAAAAAATTTGATTTTTTTTTTTTTATCAAAGATCCAAATTTTCACCAAAAATCCAAATTTGTACTAAAATCCGTTTTTTCACAAAAAATTCGATTTTTTATTAAAAATTCGATTTTAATTAGAAATGTTATTCTACATTTAAAACATGATTTTTCACTAGAAATCTAATTTTTCATTAAAAATCCGAATTTTTACCAAATATTAAAAAAAAATCAATTTATCCCTAAAAAAAACTTATAGTCGTTTAACCCTGGCTATATGATATCCTACACCATTGAATTTGAGCCCCAAATGATTTTCGAGTTTTTCAGTCTATATAGGACCTATGACCTACCAGACGCACAACGTTAAATCGACTAAAGTGCTTTTGTGTCGATTGGTATATTTGAAGTTGAGTGTTTTCGAGTTTTCGAAAAATAAGTTTTTTTTTTAAGAATTTTCATTAAAAAAATACATATTTAGAAAATGTAAAAGAAATATTATTTTATTTCTTTTACATTTTGAAATTTTTTCGAAAATTATAATAGCCTTGTTCCAGTACTTGTCGAACTTATAAGTTTTATTGTTATTTTTCTTATAATTTCTGACTAAAACATATAAATTTGGCAAGTACTGGAACAGAGCTAATATTTTAATTCATTTGAAAACTATACATTTATTCACAAAGCGTATTACTTTATCAAAAAATGTTGCTTTTCTTGACAAATAACACAATAATAAAGCTATGAATTGCATTTTAAAAATTATTATGATAATGAAATCAAATAGACACTCACCTCTGTCGTTGACTTCAGTGCTACCCCATATTGTGTTGCTTGAGTTTGCATCACAGCCAAGGATAATGTCGTCTTGAGCCTCTATAGAGGCTAGAAACGCCTTCACTTCGTCTGGCGGGGTTGGATTGTTGTGTGCCATATAGCTGGAGGCGATCAGGAAACTCTTGTTTCGCACTAATTCGACCCTTGCGACTGTCAGGTCTGCTGAGCTATACTGTGAGCAGAGAAATATATTTATGTGTTTTTTTTTTTTTAGCAATAAGACAAGATCTTGGCTTACCTTTATCTTTTACATATAATGTTTTATATGTTGAAGTCGGGAACCCTTTGACTTGGGAGGTTGAAACCCAGGGTTCCTGGACTATAGCAATGTCAAGGTCCTTTTCTGCTAAAAGAAGCCTCAAATTGTCTGTAGCACATTTTGAATGCAGATTAATTTGCACGATTTTCATCGTCGGTTGTGGGGTTTTGTGCAGGTTCATTTAGCTGCATGCCTGTCGGCAGATTATTGGCTACCTCCATTTCATCTGCTTCGCCAGCTCCTGGGTCTGTGGGACGGAACACATTAACCTTGGCGTCCCTAACCCCAATGTACAGTTTTAGCCAAGCCTTCTCTAGCTCAACTGTGCTATTTTCTGAGATGGCGAAGATAATGCATTTGTTGTTTTTCCCATGATCTGAAGTTGCAGAACCCCAGTATCACCCATGGGGATACTGGGGTTCTGAAACTTCAAACACTTCAGTATTTTATGGTTATCGCAGCTCAACTTTGGTAACCAAACCTTTGCCCGCGGGCTCATAGGGATTTCCCCCGCTGGGATAAGCTTAAGTCTTAAGCCTTCCCATGCATCGCTAATCTTTGCAATTCATTTGCTGAGAAAATCTTTTGAGAACACGTCCAAGCATTTGATTATTCTGTAACCCCGGTGTATCTCACCAGAGTCAAAACGAAGAACTGTAGAGTCTTTATTGGTGAATACATGTTCCATCACGAGTTCAGCCAATTTAGACTCTATAGCACCCCATTCTGCTACCACAGGGGTTAGATAGCCGCTTTTGTCGTAGGCCAGTGCCATCAGCAAGTGATCTTTAACCACCTCGTTAAACGGCCTTCTTGCTGACGTTATTGTGGAAGGAGCCGGAGCGGTCGATTCATCTTGGATATTTCTCCTCTTCGGCGAATTGCTACTCTCAGCTTGAGAGCGATTTCGCTTGGGTCTTTCCTGCGCTGCCTGGGATATGGATGGTTGAGAGTCCTTAAACTTAAGATACTTGTCAACCACCGCTTGGTATTTGACACGATCTTCCTTATCGCGCTCATGTGGAGTGCCATTTGCCTCATTCTTGGCAATTTTTTCCAGTATAAAGAGAGCTTTGACATAGCGTTGTCTCAGAATTATTATTATTATTATTATTATTATCACAGAAGAAAATAAAAACGGACTTCAATTATGAAATTGCTAAATTTTTATTTGATTTTACTCCCAACAACAAAATTATAATACTAATTACTAAGAATAATTAATTTTGGCTTAAATTTCAATTAAATTTTTAGATCAAATAAATTAGAATTATGGTTGAATGTTTGCCTAAAATCAACTAAAGTTACGTTCACACTAGTCAAATATTTGACCAAAATGACATAACCACTCTATAAAATATTTCCTAATTTTTCTTTTTTAATGGAAAAACATTATTTACTTATCACTAATTATAGCTGACATTTTATTGAATTTTGTTTGACGCTGTTTTCTCTTATAAAATATTTACAAGATCAAACAATGGCAAACAATATTTTTGTAAAACTAGTGGTCACGAAATTTTGATAAAATATTTGCCAAATGTGAACATAGCTTAATTCAATTCTACAATTAATTAAATCCTTCCTTCAATAAAAACGCTCAGGTTTTAGTATAATTATTCATTTAATTATTAAAAATTATCAGATAATGCGTTACAAGTAAAATTAGACGAAAGAAATATGAAAACTCCAAATTTATTTAGGAGAAACGAAAGTTGGTATATAGTTTCGTCTTAGAGTTATATACTCCTTGTTAAATCATCGACAATCATGTATAAATCCGATTTTTGCAACCTTTAACTTCGAATATCTCATGTAGCTCACATGTGATTATCTGAGACGTTCCAATAAAAATTTTTATATTTGAGTGCCTTTATGAATTAGGATGACATACCAATAAAAACATTAAAAAATATGACAGAATAGCTTTAAAACAAAAATGGATCTTGAAATTGTATCAAACCCCCTATACCAGTGATAGAAATATTTATAAAAATATTGAAATCATTAATAATATCATTAAATACTTAAAATTCGTATAACAAAATGATCATTATTAAAGACGTCTCCCAACAGTGCCAAAAATTTTTAAACCAACTATAAAGTTAATTATATTAATTTATAATAAAGTTAATTATATTAATGTTATTGTTTTTTTTTTCAAAAATTGTCTCGTGTCAATTTTTTGTAAAACATTTAAAAATATATTAAACCATCTAATTTAATTCGCAAAATTACAGAATTTAACAACCAATTTTTTACAGGCTTAAAAATTTGAATTTTTCTTCCAAAATTTATTATATTTGATCATTGCTGGATGTAGGGTGAACGTTCAAAATTTTTCAAACTTACACTTACATGCTTTTCTATGTCCAGTCTTTTAGAAAATATCAAAAACTATTGAACCCTTTCAACAAAATTAAACAAAAAAGAAAAAATAAATATATAATGTTACTTTTTTGAAAAAATTGCAATTTTTGAGATCTGTTTTGAAATTCTGACAGATTATTTTTTCTAGTTTGTGGAGATAATTAAAAATTTTTTTAGCATAATTTAGAAAATTTTAAAAAATTTCGCCGTATTTACAAAAAAAAAAAAAAAAATATAGAAATTTATTATAAAAGTTATGAGACAAAATCACAAAAAAATCAAGACAATAATGAAAAATTTAATTTTTGAACTCAAATATCTTATAAACTGTAAGGGATAATTTATTTTGTATATTTTTCTTTGTGTTGCTTATTAGAATTAAAAATTTAAAAATATTTAAAATCGGTTCATATTTGTAAAAGTTATAAGCTCCTATATGTTTTTCACTCTCGAGATTTTAGCCCACTGTAGCGCCGTCCCTGCTCTAGCTATACTCTCCAGCCAACAATATTCTGAAAGTTTAGTTTTCAAAATCAGTGTAGCGGTTTAAAAAATCAAGACTTATTATCATTTATTTTGCAATTGGCCCCACTGTACATTATTAGATTCCTTCCTTCAACTTATCCTATTACTAATCCTCAACTATTTTATCGCTGTCCATAAACACATTACAGAAGTATCAAAAAACATATTGCAAATCTGTTAATGATCTGTTTTTTTTTGTTTTGTTTTGATTTTTGTATTTTCTGTTGTATAACATTAGGCGTCAATGTTCCCTTTTTTCTAAAATGAAATTCAAGAAGTTAACAAACAACTATTCAACAACAATATTTTTTTCTTATGGTTTATACAAAATGCAACCAACCATTGTCAAGGATATTTTGTGGTGGCTTTTGGGAAAGAACCAAAAAAGCACAAAATATGTAAATTGTTTTTTGTTTCACTTAAAAGTATCCCAAACTGTAAAGAAAAACTGAAAATGTTTTTAGATGTATAAACTACTATAGAGAGACATTTTTTTCGTTTTTTTTTTATGGTTTTTGAGGTTTTTAGTGTTTTTGCTAAAATATCTAGGAAATGCTAGACATCTGATTATAAATGCAAATCAATGTAAATGACAACAACAAGATATTGTCTCATAGATACTATTTAGATAAAGTTGAAAAAGAAAAAACAAAACAAAATCAAAATAATTTACAATATAAATCTTTTTTAAATTTTATTTTGTTTTTAAGTAAAATTCTTTAATATTATTTAAAATGAAATCTAAGTGAACTTTCTTTTTATTTGTTGTTTGTCTGTTTTCATTTCATATACAATTTATTCTTATCATTTATTATTGTTTAAATGTTTTACTCGTTTTCTTAAAAAAATATATTTTCTAACAAACAAATATACTTCCTCCCTCCTTTCATTTTCACATGGCCACATTAAATATGTTGAACTACACTCGTACACACATAACGTACAAAATATTTAAAAGTTCTTGAAAAACTTTTAATTCAACTTGAGCCATAAAATGCACAGAATGTTCAAAGTTTATTTTCATTTCTTTGTTTTCGTTTTCAACTCCAAAAAAGAGCTCCTTGAACAAAACATTATAAAATTCTCTGGAGGCATCCACTCTTTCATATCTTCATCATCATTATCGTCGTCATTATTAAGAAACATACGATTGTAGCAGAAAGAATTTTAGCGACAAAACGGGCGCAACACAAAAATTTCATTTATTTGTTATTTTTGAAGGCAAGAAAAACCGAAGAAAAAATATTAAATAGAAAAAAAAAAAAAAAAAAATAATAAATGTTTATGACAATTACAAGTGCATTAAAGTTTGTTTTCACAAGATGAAGTTTTTGGCAGGAAAAAAATATTCAGAAAAATTGTTAATACTTTTTTAAATCATTTTAAGCTTTTACGTTTAGTATTCTTGGAAATATTCAATTAGATTTTATGAATTCAATTTTTGTGGAAGAATAGAAGAAGAATTCAATTGTGGTAATGAAATTTTAATTCTACCAGTATAAAATATAATAAAATGTGATAATTTGGGAAAAAAGAAGAGTTTACTTGATACAATTTTTGTTTCAAAAAAGAACACAAACAGAGAAAAAAAAATCATAATTTTGCCAGAAAAAGAGCCGTTAACGAATTATGCAAATTTTCCCATAATAGTAGATTTTAACCTGCTAAGATGGAACTAGTTTCAGAATATACAATTTTAAGCATTATTGATAATATTTTTCTATAAATCTGTAGTTCACATATAGTTTACACCGTAGATGTAAAGGACATACATATATATAAGTTTGTCCTTCCGTTTGTAATTTCCACAGTTTCCGTCGGGGAGTAAAAATGTTTATATTTTCTGGATCCTTATAAGAAATAATGTTGATTGGACGATGTCCATCTGTCCGTTCTTCGGTTGTGAAGCGTTCCATTAACATAGATATATGATAAAAAAAAAACGGATTTTCAAACCGGGTTTCGATTTTCTGAAGCCCCTATATAGGATAGAGATTTCGTTTTTATAAAACAAAGTCGACATTTTTTTTCTGAATTTTCGTGCTGAAGAAATTAACTCAGTTGGCCCACTAGTTACAGAGATGTCGTCCAAAACGCATTTTTGACCGACATCCAAGTCTTAAATAAGCTACAGACTTGGTTCTTAGTTTTTTAAATTAGTCAAATCTGTTCATAAATTTTCCTTCCTACCCTTTTTTTAATTTAATATTTTCTTACATTTATAAAATATTTTTTCTGGAACTTTTGTAAAATTCCAAAGAATTAAATTTATTATTTACTAGCTTTTAACGGTGCGCTTCGCTACCCTATTTGATGATGCGATGTCTAATATTTACTTTATATGGGAGCTGCGACTCGCCATGGATCTATTCACCATATTTGAAGTTTGATATGAAAATTACTTTTAATTTTTATTTAAGACTTTGGACAAGAAAATTAATATTTTCTTTGTATGAGGGCTATGTCGCTTCCTGAAACTATCCGTCCTATTTTCGTTTTATTAATGCGATATGATAGAATAAAGGTTCTCATGAAATTTGAGGTTTTTCACTGTAATAGTTTCTTAGATATGCCATAATGAATATCTTCTTTATATGTTCTTCTGCTCCCATCCAATCTATTTTAAGCTTATCGGCTCACTGTTTTAAGAGTTTTAAAAAAGTGGGCATGAATATGGGAGTAGCAAACAGATCCAACATAATCTATAACATTCTACAGTACTATCTGTACTACTGTGTCAAATTTCTTGAAAATCAGTTAAGCCGTTTAGTCGTGATTCATACACAAACAAACAAACAAACAAACTGAGAAACATCTTATTTTTATAATATATATAAGGATATAAGGATTTATAAAATCTTGATTCTATTTCAATTTTATATGAAAATGTAAACTATTTAAAGCTTTTAGTATTTACATAAATATAGTATAAGTAAATATTTTTGTAATTAAATCTAATATAATAGTGTATTTCATTTTCATATAACACATTTCTACACGGGTGAACTATATATGAGAAATTTGTGAGAAATCTTTACACCCCTGTAACTTCGTAAACACGCATTTATTTGTGATCACTTATATTTTTTTGAAAATTATAAAAAATATCTAAACCCTCATTATTTCATAATTACACGTTTAAGTAAGAAAAGAGCCTTCATTTGTGATCACTAGTACTTTCGACTAAATATCGATTTTTATAAGAAATTTGTAAAAAATCTTTAAATCTTTATAACTTTGTAAATATGCATTTAATTAAATTAAATATGCATTGAATGATCAGTATTATTTTTGTCGGAATCCTGATTTTTTAATGAAATTTGTAAGAAATTTTTAAACACCTGCAACTTCATTAATATGCGTTTAAATGGGAAAGGGTCCTGTAATTGTGATCGCTAATATATTTGACCAAATATCGATTTTATATAAAATTTTAAAAAATCTTTCGTAAATATTTATTTAAATTAAATAAGGCCTTTATTTGTGATCACTAATTGATTATTTCAATGAAATTTGTAAAAAATATTTAAACCACGTAACTTCGTAAATATGCATTTAAATGAGAAAAGGGCCTTTATTCGTGATCACCAGGGCAAGTATAAGTATGCACAAAAATTAAAATATGCCTTTGAAAAAGCAGGAAAAAAAATTAGATAATATACATACAAATAAGTAAATAGGCATTTTTCCAACTTTAAAGTTCTCAAAGTTTGCGATCTTTTATAAAAAAGAATAAAAAAATTATATATATATTATATATATATATATATATATATATATATATATATATATATATATATTTGTAATTACGTTTGAATCCTTATTGATAGGGAGGTCAATATAACAATGTCCGTATATCCATCCGTCAGTTTAAATCACTTTTTAGAAAGTCCCAGTTATCGGATATATATGTTTTATATATCAAATTATGGGGAAAATTCCTTAGAATGACATTAGTAAATATAAACGAAATCGTTCCATTAGTGGCCGAGATATCGTCAAAATCCGACAAGCCCTCTAAAGGCGTATTTGCTTTCGACTTTCCTAAACCCCTATGTAAGCTAGCGAATTCCTTTTTGCACAGAAAATTCGAAATATTTTCCTCGAATGATTTTGCGTAAGCAATAAACAAAATCGGTTCATTAGTTACTGAGATATCGGTCAAAATGCATTTTTGGGACTTTTTCAAGGTTTTACATAAGCTTCGGAATGAATACAAATTTGTTGTAAATATTTCTCGAAAATTTCGGTTTTTTGAATTTACCGTGTAGGTCCATAAACAACCGAGTTATATGCAAAAATCTGAAAAAATATTAAAAATATATACACACAAACGCATTCACAAAGCATTGTAATGACTTTTAGTGTTGTTGTTTTTTAAATTAGCATTGTATATACGTACACATAAACATTTTTTGTATATGTTTGTGCGTTTTTTAGTTGGAAATGGAAACACTGCAATGACTCAGTGTTGGTTTTTATAAAGCATATATCTACATACAAACTTAGGTATACAAATTTATTAATTATCTGAAGCTATTAGTGTTGTTGTTTTTTTTTTTAATTAAGCAACGCTTGTTATGAAAATTTAATTTTTTTTTTACGTTTTTGTAGTTTGGAAAAATTGTGGATTATTTTTGTAAGTATAAATGTGAAAAGAATACGAAAGCATGCTTTAAGGCGTAAATTTTATTAATTGTCGATATGGTAGTGAAGGGTATAAAAGATTCGCTACAGCGGAATGTGGCGCTCTAACTTGTTGCTTTTATATTTTGTGCATTTGCATTACAATATTTTTACATTTTTTATTTTGTGAATTATAAATTCGTTTTCGCTGTTTTGCTACTTGTACAATCATATTCAAATTGGATGTATCATATAATTGAGTTATTCGATATACCTTTTAGGTATTGAATTGTTTTCAATTTATGTTTCATCTTTTTTCTTCCAACTGCCAAATTCCTTTGTTGCAAAATGCATTATTGTCATCAATGTATTTGTAGCTTCTGGTGATTGAAATTGATGTAAAATATTTTTGAGTGCTCTATTACGTATAAGTAATGTTTTTATTTAAAGTTGCCAGATGATAAGAAATCTCTAATAGTCAGCTTTCAGAAAGAAAGTAAACATAAATAACACAGGTTTGCAAAATGAAAGTGTAATTTGTAAATGAGATATCTTCACTAATTTCTAAATAAAATATGAATGAAATATGTTTTGATTTATTTGAAACAAATTTATCTTTATGATCAAAGAATAAAACTTTGCAATTTTGACATTTTAAAATTTTTATGATTTTTGATTTTTCTTTATTGAAATTTTATATGAAATCTATTTATTTTTTTTTAAAATAGGATAAATATCTCCATAACTGTTGTTCATATTAAAAAATAAAATTGAATTTTTTGATATTTTATTGAACCAAAGACAAGTCGTTTTGGAGATATACTTCAATACATGGTACAACTTCATTAATTTTGCAAATAGAGATTTATCGCGAGAATCATAAAAACGTGTATCCAAATTGACTAAGATAACCCCTGCCACAGAATCAGTGTTGTTCTGTGTAATTATTTGCAAAAAGTTTTAATTTTATTCGTTATACTATTTTCTGACAATATCAAATTTTTATTTGTCGAAAATATTTATAAATTCTTGCTACAATTTATGAAGAGTGGCATCTTTTTGACAATATTCAATATGAATATTACATAGTTTTGCATACATTAAAAGCACTTTTAAGTTTATCTATCAAATGTTTTTCACATGAACTATTTTGATGGCATATGTTAAATATTTTTTTCCTTTCTTTTAATTTTAAGTTGTTATTTTTTATAGGAAATATATTCAAATTCATTGTACTTGTTAAAAAATACATGAATTTGAATATTTTTTATTGTTTGCTGCAAAAACAATATTATTACTATTTTGCATTTGTGCTGCAAGTATATTAAATTTTATTGCTACCAATAAGGTTGCAAATAAAAAAAAGAGAAAACAAATTTGAAATGTATAATAAATTTAAAATTTTAGTAGACATATTTAAAAAACAAGAAACACTAAATATAATAAATAAAGTCCTTAGTGACTTTAGTTTATAAAAATAATATTACAAATTATTTAGTAATTTTTTGTTTTTATTTTATTTATTTTTTTTTATAAAAACTATATAATTTTATTACTTTAAATGTCTTTCTGTTGAAAAGAAGAAGAAACATATTTTATTTATTTGTTTATAAGAACATATGCATAAACTCCCATATTGACAAACTTTTTCTATAATTCGATTTTTGGAAAAAGGAAATAAAACTGTAACACAACTTCAAAAACAATAACATTTTTATTTTGTTTAAATGTGTTTGTATAAAAAATATAACAATGTATGTGTGTAAGAGCAAGTTTTCATAGTTTTATCTCATCAAAAATTGCCAACAATATGCGAAATGACACAATAAACTTGAAACTTTGTTTAGTTTCTTGGTTTTGATTTTATTTTCATAACACTATATTATTAACTTTAAATCAGTAATGGAAAAGAATTAATTCCTAAAATTCAAAAAGAATTTTGAAATTTTTATTTAAGGGAACTATATTCTCTAGTTAAGTGGAGATAAGTTGCAAAATTAAAAAAAAAAACTTTTTATTAACTGCTTTCAATGCGCCGACAGAAATGTTGTTAAATAAACTGTTGAACGAAAATATTGCAACATTTTTTAATTTTCTGAACTAGTTGGTTTTTTTTATTATCTATTAGCTAGTAACTATATCAATAGCTCTTTTAAACTAATTCTTATAAAAACTGTACAAGACTAGCATATTTAATGTTGGTATTAAATTTGATTTGAGATTAAAGGCTTCTTAATTATAATGTTAATCTATATAATTAATAGGTAAATACATTTTTTGTAATCCCTTTTACGCTCCCTCCGATTTTAATAAAAAATATACCATTCCAAAGGCATTTTCTCATAGATATGTAGAATATAAATATCATTAAAGTAATTTCAGTATTTTAGAAGTTTTAAGCGATGAAAATTGCTACTAATATATATACACAAAACAAATATATATGTGTATTACCCTTAAGCAAAAGAGTGTCTCAAATTATTAAAATTTCTTTACTTTCTCATGTCTCTCAGACAATTCTCTCAATTCAAAGCAGTGTCATTGTTGTTATTTCTTTACAAAAACTAACTATAAAAGTTGTAATAATATAACAACAAAAGCACATTAAGCAAAGTAGTAGCAGTTCGGAGAGGATTTATTGCTCACATTTTTTATATATGGAGTTTGACGTTACTAGAAATTTATTATTTTTTTGTACATCGAGTTTGACAGTTTTAAACAGCAAAAAAAAAAAAAAATTATAATCAGCTGTTCTTTTAACATTACTTTGCAAATAATTATGCCATGACAACAACATTGAGTTAGGGTTTTTTCCAATTTTAATTGAAAGATTTGTATGAGAGAAGTAATAAACAAAATAAAATAGAGTTTAATACTTTGAATTATTTTGTTTATTTTTTTATTTCACTATGAGAAACAAACTTGAAAAAAATAAACAATTTGTTTCTGCTTGAGAGGTATTTTGTTTTTGTAATGTTGTTGTTTTATTTTTAGTTATGTAAAATTAATTATTTTGCTTGCGTTATCAAGATAAGCTTGTTCTTTAATTTTGTATATTTTAAATGAAGGACCATAACTGTTATGACTTTTACAGTTTTATATTTTTTGAGCCAAATAACAGTTATTTATTGAATTGGGAAAAACTATGGAAGAAAAAAATCTTTAAACTGGAAAATGTAATCAATATGAAAAATTCCAAAACGGAAGAGAGTTATTACAGATTACAGACTTAGAGCTTTATTCGCCCTCTCTTCTCTATAGAATTTTAGGAGAGAGTTTTGTTTTATTTTTATATTGGATATTTTATATTTCACAAATTTTCTCAGGTCTTTAATTTGTTATAATCGATAAACGTTTCTACTTATATTTCTGATTAGATTGTTAATAAGTGTGTTATAATTTTTGAAAGATACTATATACTAAGAATTTGTTTTATTTATAGTAAACTGTTTTACCTCAATACGATAGGGGTAGCAAGCTCTCCCGGTATTCATTATTTTACTCCCTATTTATGGCTTGGTGAACGACTTTAATTGTACTTTTTCTTTCAGTGTAAGAAAAATCTTAAAAGTGCATTTAAAATTCTAACTTCTTTATTTTATTTTCACAATTCCATATGTTGTTGTTTTCTTATATGAAAACAACCATAAACGCAAAATAGGAAATAAAGGGAAGTTTATATTCCTAAATACATACTACGTAGTGTGAAAGACAATGTTGTGTTTTTCCGTATCCTGTTTATGTTCTTGTTGTTTTCAAACTTATTTTTACTTTATAGAAAATATTTTTGTATGATTTTTATACCCTACACCATCATAGGTGGTTTGGATATTATGTGTTTGTGCTGATGTTTGTAACGCATAGAAAAAGTTAACCAACACCCACCTTGAATTATACCAATCGATTCAGAATCACTTTTTAAATCGATCTGATGATTTCCGTCTGGCTGTCAATATAAAACTTGTACACAAATTTTCAAGATAATTTAATGAAATTTAGCACGTACGACTTTTATGATACAAGGGCGATATTTACCATAGGTCCCATATAAATATATAAAATATTGGCCACAGGTGTAATATAAGACCCTTTCCCGAATTTTTATGCTCGTACACAATGGAGTAGGGTATCATATAGTCGGTCTTGACCGACTATAGCTTTCTTTCTTGTTATTTCTAGTTTACTTTTTAACAACTTGCAACATGTATTATTGAACTGACTTTACACAAAAAAAAAAAAACAACAACAAAATCTAATAAAACAACAAATTTACTTTTTATTATTTTGTATATTTTCTCAAAAAATGTTTTTAAAATTTGATCAGCAAATAACAAGAACAACAATAATGATAATAGAATAAAAAAGAAAAAATACAACATAATTTAAAAGTTTAAGCCATAAAGGCTTGTATAGAGGCAACTGAAGGTATGAGAGAAAAATAAAGAAAATGTAAATATATTTTTTTACTTGTTAAATATTTACATAAATAAGATTATTTCTAGAGTTTATATAGACAAAAATTTGGCTAATAAACAAATTTGTAAGAACAATTTTAAAATAAAAGAAAAAAAAATTTCTGTAAATTTTGTTTAATTTCCTAAGAGTTTAATTTACTTAAATTTGTATAAGTGTCTGTACTTTTTTATATATATATTTAACTTTGTGTGTGTTGTTATTGTCTTCTTGTATTTTATTTTCAATTTCATACAGACGCAAATAATTAGATTTAATAGGGGTCTATTCTTAGGAGTAAAACGAAATAAAAATAAAAGGACTAGAATAAAATAAGTTAAGAAAAAATAAGCAGCAAAAGAGTGTCTGCTTGCATGAAAATGTTAAGTTTTAACTATCTTATATTTTTTTTGCTTAGGAAGAGAACCAACTGAATATATTAATAAGAGGAAAATGCATTCTTAAAATTTAAATACTGGCTTTAGAAACTTTTTTGATAAAAAATGTTAAACTTTGAATGAAATCTATTTCCATTCCAATTATTTATTTGGTTCTTTTTAAATAATTCGAAGGACATTTAAATTTTACTCAGCGTAGTATATTTGTTATAGTTAATCAATCTATATTACTCACATGTTCATATTGCTCATGTCGCGGGTTATAACTGTTTGCAATTTTTGAAAATATTCAAAATATATAATATTTTGTTTTGTAGATCATAGCAAGGTGTAAAGGAATATAATATTAATTTGTCGCGATCGTTAAAAAAGTTCAAGCACTAATTGCGGTGAAATTTTTTTACTGATAATAATAATAATGTTTTGATATCAAAATATTTAGATTTTTCGTAAAAATTACTTAATTTTTCATCATTTTTTTCCTCATGTACAAAATCGTATACAAAAATGGTTAAAACTAACTTTTTTATTTTTCTTCTAAATACAATACCGCAATACAATACTTTTCTTTTTTAGGTGGAAGAAAAATATAAAGCAAAGTGATTTTGATCAATGTGTAATTCCCGGGAAAGCGGAACAAAATTTTCGAAAACCTGGGATTCTCAAGATCCAGGATTAAAAATAATAGTTATCATTAAGTTAAATATTTTATCATTTAAATATTTAAAATTTTATATAAAAATTTATCAAATAAAAATATAAAAAAAATGTACAAAAGCATTTTAGAAATAGCACTCGTTGGATCAATTTTTTTTGACGAAATTGATTAAAAAGTTTAGCTTTTATTTTGAAGGACAAACAAAAGTTATGATCTTAGTGTACATATCTTTATATGGTAACCATTTGAGAAGAGAATATGGCATTATGTTATCTGCAAAAAGTTTAAGTTATGACAGCCTTGAGGTTAATCTCGAATTTTGATTAATAAAAACAGATCTTTAAAACGTTAGTGTACAGGTATTAAACAATTAAACAAATTAAAATATTCATTCTAAGTTTTCTATTTCTATAAAATATAGCCCAAGAATTCAAAATTAGTTAAGAAGGACAAAAATATGAATAAACTATTTTATGATTTTTTTTATTTTTTATAATTGGAACTTTTGTTTTTTGGGAATTGGTATAATATTTTAATATTTTTTTCTTTTTTTTTTCAAAGTAGGTACTTTTTGGAAATTGATAATTTTTTCTCCTTTTTTTAATTGTTATTTCTTTGATAATTATATATTTTTGTGAAATTTGGTACACAGTGCAAGACCGATTTTCGCGACTAATTAAAAACTAGACCTGTCGCGAAAACTGAATTTTCGCGATAACAGCACCCAAATTTTATTGAAAAATTTTATGTAATTTTTAAAATTAGAATTGTTTTTATTGATATATTTACATTTTAAGCATTTTAAAAAAAATCGAGATTTTGAGTTGTTTTCTTGGTAAATTATTTTTTAAAAAAGCAGCTGAATCACGTAGTTTATGTTGTTGTCGGTTTATCGTTTTCCTAAACCCATTGTATGCATATGTTTATCGATGTTATACAATCGTCCACTTTTATTTTGTTTTCTTCTATCGTATAAATCCTTCAATTCCGTATCTGATAATTTCATTTGCTCCTTATTACTTTCCATATGAAATTCTTCTGGAATACAGTTGTTTATGTCAGCATTCGTGAAAAGATGTTCCGTACCAATTTGAGTTGCTATTGTACCAATAATTGAAAGATCTTCGTTTACTTGCTTTATAATAATGCAACTTATAATTGACGCAAATTGAATTGATGAAATCTTCGCTTCTAAATTTTTTTTAATCTCTAATTTTTGAGGAATCGTTAGTTTTAATATATGCTGAAATTTTCCCATATTAAGAGATTTATTTACACAACAAATTACAGGAATAAATAAATAAAGATCAAAATCATCCAAAAAGGTTAATATACCAAAAGACGGGGATTTCCCTTTTTTGGTTATAGATATTGTAATCAAATTCAAAAAAAAAAAAAAAAAAAAAAACAGATAAAAGTCGAGAAAATAGAACCCGTTTTTCGTAAACTGTTGCAATAATGGAATCTACAATTTTAAAAATTAATCCGTCGCTATAACCGAGATTGCACTGTATTTGGTTTCTTTTTTCCATACAACTTTTGAAAATTATTATTTTTTTTTAAATTCGTACATATTTTGAGAAAGTTTATTTATTAATTTTTTTGTAAATTCGTATTTTTTATATCTTTTTGAATTTCGATGCTTTTTTTACAATTTTACATTATTTTGAAAATATGTATTATTTTGATAACTACAATTTTTTAAAAGATTTTTTAATTGGTAACACATTTGAACATTTTACTTTTTTAAGTTCTTTTTTCTTAAATAAAAGTACTTTCAGATTTTTTTTTGTAATTTGTGTACCTGTTTTGGAAACCTAGCAGGTATAATTGGAAACAAAAATAAACTACTTATTTCTTGCCTGGATAACTAATTATTTTTGTTCGAGTTGTCCACAAATTCATGTAGTTAGTTTTAGACTCACGAATTACTCAAAGATATGTATCTAAACGAAAATAAAAATAAAAAAATGTGACGTCATTGAGATTTGAACTTGGGCTCAAATTAACCATTCGTTTTTAGTGACTATCGTCTTACGCATTACTCCATCTCGTACTTAATTTCCTAAGTGACAAAGGCATTTTTGAGTATAATTTTTTAGTAAAATATTTTGTTAAAAAAAATAAATTCATCAGAATTGCGTTGAATCAACAACCTCTGGTTGTTAATCTAGCGCTCTAGCCAATTGATCTGCGTGATTGCAATATTACTATACTGTTATACTATTAAGTAAGTACTCATTTATGTAATATATATAGTATGCAAATAATAATGATGCCTCATTACCAAGAAACCATTTTAATAAGTAGTTGCCATTACCGAAAACCAAAAAGATTCCAGTGTTTTTATTCTTTTATTTTTTATTTAATTTTTTTTTATGTTTTTACATAATAATTTTTGAGAATTGCTATTTTCGTTTTGAATTTTTTTATTTAATAAGTAACTTCTCTAAACTTTTGTTTTTTTTTTCAAATCGGAGTTTTTCTAGGAAATAAATACTTTTTTTTTGACATTTTTATTAATATTTTAGTAATGCGTACATTTTTAGTACCATTTCGAAAACTTAGTTTTTTGTTTTTAATTTTTATTTCTTTAAAAAATTTAATTTTCACCAATCTTGTTTGAACAGATTTTTGGATAGAAGGAGGTAGAGTAAAATTTTTTTTTGTTTTCGGTAAAGTGTATAAAGATTTGTCTTAGCTGAACTTCTTTTTGAAAATATTTTACTAAATAAAAATAATTAAATTTATTTAATAGTAATAATAAATGTCTTTTCCATAAACAAACTGTGTAGTTGGTTACATTATATTTTCTTAACACAAGCAATCAAGGATAATAAAACTAATAAGGCAACATGAATAAGTCGCGACAACTTGAGCTGCAAATAATCCTAATAACATTTTGTGGCAATGGAATTGATTATAAGTATGAAAGAAAACCAACACAAAACTAACCAAAGAAAAATAAAAAGGATAATATAAAAATTAACCACCATAATCACAAACCAATTTAAAATTTAAAATACATTTTAGAGACAAAATTTTTATGTAAATGTTGATTTTGATTTAACGGTTAAAGTTGTCTGAGGGCATCTTTTCTTACTTTTATTTTTTGAAAATATTTTATATTTTAACTTCTTTTCGTATTCTAATTATTTGGTTAATTAGTAGACATAATAAACTAAATACCTAGACATTAAATCCTACAAAAAATTTATACTAATTATATTTTTAATCTGTAAATTGATTTGATAAATTTTTGCTCTGACCGTTAGAGGGTTAAAAGACATTTTAAATTTAAAAGTTGTTTGTGAATTAAATATTATGTTTTATAAATTTAAGTCAAATTATTAAACAATAGAAAATTTCATAAAAATTAAAAAAAAAATAATTATTATGGCTTAAATTTTATTACAAGAATATATAGTTATAGATCATTTTAAATTCTACAATTGGTTGCATTTAAAATTTTATATTTTGCCAAATAATTTAAGACTTGTATTTTCATTTAACATAGTCTCATTTTTAAAAAGAAAATAATACTTTAGTTTTTATTTTTTTTCGAGTTTCAATTCAAACGCGGCATGTGTTTTGTATTATGTTTGTTATTTTGTGGTAAAACTAGAAAATTGCATTCTTTTTCATTTTTAACCATTTCATTTTTATGTACATATGTATGCAGGCAATTTTTTCTAACTATTTTTGTGCGTCATGACCCTTTTGTGTAAAATGTTTGTATTTTTATTTGAAAACATTTTTTTTCTTACAACCGTCTAGTTTTAGTATTTTTGGTATTTGCAACAAATTCATGTTGCTTTATGGTTTATATATAGTAGAATACATATGTATATGGTTGCAACCACAAATACCAACCAGAAAACAATTGTCATTATTCATTTGAATTTATACAATTTTCATTTCATACCAACAACCACCAGACACCGTTTTGTTATATTTTGTTTCTAGGCGAATATGTATGTATGTGTGAATATATTTGTTGTTGCAACAACAAACTGGTTTTGAATACTAAATAAAAATAATATTTTTTTGCAGTTTTGCTTTTTGGCAAATTGAAAACAATAAAAATAATTAATACTAGAACATAGTTATGTTATGTGTTCTAGTATGTAAGTAAGCGTGAGGCAACAAACAGCCTACGGTTTGTTTCAGTAACCGGAAGCAAATTTAGGCGAAATATTTCGCCTTAAATTCGAAGAAAGTGTAATGATCCTGAATTTGGTATATATGTTGAATTTTAATATAAAATATTTTTAATTTAAGAAAAATATTTATTAAAAATAAATATCACATAATTACAGAACCAGTTTGAGCAAAAAAAGACTTTAAAAATATAATTGATAACAATGTATAGTAAATTTTAAAAGTGAGATAATTGAAAGGAGGGAGTATTGAGCATTGTGGTCTTAGAATTCGATATTAATCTTCAGAAAAATATTTAAATACTTCTTTTTCAAAACTATTTTAAACAAATTCTTACATAGTCTACTCTTATATTAGTACAGGTTTTTTGCACCCTACAAATTGTGTATTTTTAGAGTAATGTATGTAGATTAGTCATAGGTATAATGTGCGTCCTTCCGTCTTTCTGTCGGTTGAAATCTTTGAAGGACATGTGTGACACATCTATATATCGTACGAGTTTATAAGAATTTTCTATTAAATAATATCAAAATTTGCCCATAAATTACTTATTTTACCAAAATATTTTAAAATATTATTAATTTTTTTTTTTTGTTTACAAAAAACCATAATTTAATTTTTTTTCCAAAAATAGATTTTTCAATTTTGGAACATTTCGAAACATCCTCTAAATTTTTTAAATCAGAAGACTACGGCTTTTTAATTATATTAAACTATATTATAATAATGGCCTTTTTCATTTTAAAAATTTTAATTAGATTTAATGTTTTTAAAATCATTTAAAAATTTAAGAAGTTATTAAACAATTTCTAAAATTTGTCAAAAAATTCATGTTTCAAAGTTTTTTATATGTTATTTGGTGCATACTTTTAGGGAAAAATGAAAAATTAGTGGGAAGATTAAGTTAGTTATTTCACATATAAACGAAAAAGTTTTATTATTTTTGTCTAATAAAATTTGTTGTATTGTAAAAATGCCTTTAAAAATAAATATTTTGTTATATAGATTTTTATTGAAAAATTTATAGCATATTGTAGTTAAATTCAAAAGCTTGTGGAAAAATAAATGTATATGGCTGAAAAGCTTAATTCTTCCACTTTTCAAAAAAATTATAGAATTTGGATAACTTTTATACAAGGACCTTCCCAAAAACTGATTATTCAAGTGATTTTTTACAATAGTACAGTGCAATTGTTTTGGAAAAAATCCTGTCTTCTTGTCTTCAAAAATAAAACCGAATTAAAACCAAAAATCTATTTTTAAAAATAAAATTTAATTTTCAGAAAAAAATAAGTTTTTACCAAACAAACAAAATCTAGTTAAAATTAAATATCAGAAAAAAACTATATAATTTTATTAGATTTTAATTAGATTTTCCTTACAAATCAAATAAGATTTTACCGAAATGTAGTAAAATTTAAATTTAATTTTTCAATACTGTTTTCCTTTTAGTTTTTTACTAAAATACAACAATGTGCTAAATAAAAATGACTTCTGTAAGTAAATAAGTATTTTTAAAATTAAAAATTAAATAAAATTTTATAGAAAAATTAACATAAATAAACTTAAAATTGAATTAAAAAAAATTGTGTGAAATTCACTCAACTTTTCTCGAGTTTATTTTATTCCTTGAATACTTATGTATTCGATCAATTTCAATAAACGGAAAGATGGTCGGGCATAGCTACATCGATAGAATCTTACGAGAGCCTGGAATATATATATATATATATATATATATATATATATATACTTTATGAGGTTTTAGAAGAATATTTGGACATATTATACACGGAAAGACAAACCCAATGTACCCCCAATCTCCTTTGATGTTGGATATTATTAAAGTTTTAACAAAAAGCCGTATTTTGAACTGAAAACCAGTTTAATAAGAATAATGATAAAATACCAATCGATTATATCCTGCAACAGAAATGCGTACAAAAAAATAAGAGCATATTTTAGGGAAAAAAATTAGTACAATTAACAATTTTACATTTTTCGTTACATTCTGTAACTATGTCCTGCATTTTGTTGTAATAAAATAATTTTTGTTTCTTTAAATGGAAATTGAAGAAAAATCATTCAAACGCATAATTCAAATTTATTAAGATAACCCAATATAACAAAATAATGCTATTAGAAAAGCAAAAAAAAATATATTAATAACAATAAATAAATAAATAATAAAAAATGTGAAGGCAAAAGAGAGGACGAAAATTATTTCGATGAATTTCTTTCAAAATTATAAATGCTGTTTTACAACATCCTGGTCAGATCTCCATCCATTTAAAATGAAATAAATTTAAAGAACACTAAAAGCTTTGCAAAAAATTGAATATAGTTTACAAAATAGTGGAATCCTTCCAACAATAAAAGCTCTAATGATTATAATCCAAAAAATTGTAAATATTTTATAAAAATTAAAGACTTAGAAAAAATTCACCTATTCACAGAAAAAACGTCAACAATCATCAAATATATTAATAAATAATTCATTCAATTAAACAATTTTTTAAATTTGCACCTTTCACCAAATATTTACATCAATAAATAAAAACTATAAAAAAATAAAAACACAAAAAATTTTCCAATTGAAAAATTTATCAAATCAATCTATCGATCAATCAATCAGTCAATCAAGTAGATGATTGAATAAATTAAAAATTTAAGTGAGAAATAAAATTTTACTTAAATTATATTTTTATTTTATATTTACTTGAATATATTTATTGAATTTAGATGCAAAAGGAAACAACTGTGTTAATTGAAAAATCTACGGTAATAATTTGTTCTGTGTTAGTTTCGTACTTTTAAATTGAATTGTATTCACTAATTTTGTTGTGCTCTGTCCTTACACGTGAAACTAGAGACCATGAATATTATAACTGTATACTCAGTGTTATCTTCATCTAATCAAATATCATTTTTTAATTAAAAAAAGATCAATAAATTATTTCTAAAAATTATATAATTTTTGTTTGAATATCAAATGAAAAGTAAGAATTTTTGCAATGTAGTAACATTTTTTATTTGAATGATGCGGAACAAAAATTTAAAAAATAGTTCTTTGGAAAATTATTAAAAAAAAAGAAATACACAATAAAAAATTTTATATTTTGTAAAAGATACATAAATTTTTTATTTCTTACCTTTAATAGTGCGCTTGTACTAAAAATTTAAATATCGTTATATTGAAAATAATGTAAAAACTTAAAACTTTAATTCCGATTCAATGAATATGAATAAAAATTATATTTCCTTTCAAATTCTTTAGAAGTTCTATTGACTCAGCGAAACATATTTACTTACTCTGATTTTTTAATAAAACAAATTATGTTAAAGTAACAGAAAACAATTTAATTAGTTTAATAAAATCAATCTAGTTAGATATTGTACTTCTTGTATATTAACTTTTAAATAATCTTAAGTTTACTTTGTAGAATTATATAATCTACCTAAATTTTATTAAACTTTTAACAGCTACAGGTAAGAAAAATTCAAAATTTTATTTAACAAAAAAATTCTTTCAATCTGTCTCTGAAGAGATTTTATTAACAAAAAATAATAGGTAAATATATACACAAATGTATTTAACAAAATCACAAAGATTATTTAACTAACTAACAAATTGTTATAATTGTTGTCTAATCTAATCTTTAAAACTCTCTTCTCTTTATTTTTCCTCTTTCATTCACATAAAAGTTTCCTTTTATTATTATAATGTTCATTATTGTTATTTAGTATACAACGCTTTAAATTATGTTGTTATTTTGTAGACAAAGATATTTATAAGCACAAATTAGGCTCAAAAAGGCACTATATAAGGCGGCAAATAAATGTTGTTGTAGCTATTTTGCTAATAGAAGATTATTAAGATAGCAAACCCTCCTTCCTCGTTTTTTTTTGTTTTTTTTTGGTAACTTTTAATTTTGTAACATTTCTGGCAGGAAATAAGGAAAAGATATATTTTCTTTTAAGAATATAAAATAGTACAACAAAAAAAGCTATAAAGTGAGAAAGCTTGGTACACAGAGAAAACACTTTCGTTATGACTACCAAATTTTTAGCCAATCGAATTCGCTGGGTTCTGACTACTTATAAAGCTTATAAATCCGTTGTATGTACTAAATATTTCGATTACTGATTACTAAATAATTTATTTACAAGTACACAAATTATTGGTACTGGCAACTATAAACTCATCTGACAAAATCGGTTCTCAATATGGAATCATTCGATCTGAAATATAAGTTTTTAAAATTTGTTTTTATTTTTACAATTTGTTTACTTTTTAATAAAATAAGTATGAACTCATAATAAATATGATCACAGGCATTACAATGTTTATAAAGATCCAACAAAGGAACAGTTTTTCTTTTTTCCATATATTATACAAATGTGTTTTAGGAAGACCATACGTTAAGTTAGTTGTTAAAGACCCGAATGGAAGTAAAAGTAAGTTCAAAATGTTTAATATACTATTTGAAAATTAAAAGAACATGTTCTTGTTATGCAAATGGAATATAATACTAGACTTACTTGCGTTTTAGTAGCTTTTTTTCACTTTTGACAAAATTGTTTGTGGATATCCAAAAAATATATTTTTGGTAGCCATCTCGTAATGCATAGATATTTTTTTTAAATTTTTATATTATTTTTAAATTTTTTCTTGTTTCTATTTTTTTTTTATTTTCAACAAATAGTAATCTATTTTATTTTGTTAGAATTGTACACATAAAAAAATATTCCTTAAAATTTTTCAATTAACATTTTAATCATTTTTATTTTTATATGTAATTATTATATTAACTAGTTTAATTAATTTTTTTAATAATTTGACAACAATTCAAAAATCGTATAAAAATGAAAAAATATATATTTTATTTTTACGTAAATTAAGGATAATTTCTGCCATTTTGGGCTTTATTACACTAGAAAATTCGATTGTGATAAATTTTTCTCGTGATTTATAAAGAAATGACAAAACCAATATCCGGGATAGTGTTAAAGCTGCGTACAATAAAAAAGGTAAGTAAGTGTTTATTTATTTTGACGATTTGTTTAAACAATCTTTCATATTTCGTTAAATATTCAAAATGGTGTGTCGTCCCCTAGATTGTATCATCAGTTTTATTCAAAATGCTTTTTATGTTGCGTCCTTCTAGGATGAGTAATTTGAGATAAGTTTGAATTTTTGCAAGAAAAATCACAAGTTTGTGTCTACTACGTTGTAAATACACGCACACTAAGACAGTATATACAATACACACATAACATAAATTATAGTAAATAATATATTATGTGTATTACAAAGACTATATACATTTTATTTATATATATTACATGTGAAATAATTTTGTGTATTCTTTAAATATTTACAATATTCAAATAAATAATTTAGCGTAAAGTTGTGTATTTTAATTTAGGGAACCATTTCTATGCATTAATTAGTACAGATTCAATTAATTATTGTATCGAAACAATAATTATATTATTTAGATTTATGCAACATTGCAATCATAAATATAATTGATGAAATAAAAAAAATTAATTAAAATTTAATAAAAAAAATCAATTATTTTCATTTAATTAATATTATCATTTTTATGATTATAGCAAAATCAAACAAATATTTAATTAATATAAGCAATTTGGTAATTGAAGTGTATTTTTATTTTTCTGTGTAAAAAAATTACCAATATTTGATAAGAATAGCAAATTTTTTCTAGTTCAGATTTTCGAATTTGCGCTTCTAAAAATACAACCGAATTTTGAAAGTTACTATGATTAAATTATTAACCTGTAGATTAATTATCAATTGCTATATCTAAGAAAAAATATTTTTTAAAGAAATACATAATTGTAATAAAAACGAAAACTTTTAATGCAAACAACAACATTCAGTAATAAAGTGAAAATTAATGTTTTTGTATTCACCGATTTAAAAAACAAATATATATATTTTAAATGTAGGCATACATATTAATTATAAGAACTAATTTTACAATTCTTTTAAACCAAATACAATTGTAGTTATGCGTTTACTATTATAAAAATTAAAATTCTATTAAATTAAAAAATTTGTAATAATTGTAGTAAATTTTTAGTTTATAATATTCAATTTTAATAATTCTAACAGTTTTCCAGCTGATATTTTTTCTCTGTGTAGCGAAGAGAACAGAAACATCCCACTGAATAAAACTGAAAATGAATGAAAATGAACATTCCTAAGAGGATGAATTTAATGACAATCAATTAAGTTAATTAAGTGCGTTAAGTAGATCTTTTTGTGTTTCTTTTAATTGTTGGGTGCTGCTTTTTCTTATTTTTTTTATTTAAATAAAATAAGAAAAAAGTCTTTTTAAAAAGTTAAAAATTTAAATATCAATATAAAAGTACCCTACATGGCTTCTAGGTGATTATGGAAATTGATTGTCAATAAAGAGTAATGACTTTACAACTTCCACAAAATTATAAAAGAAGCTCTTATTTAATAAAAAACCCTGAGAAATATAAATACTTTCTCTTAAAAAACAAACATTTTATTTTGTCTGTGCTATTTCTAAAATGCTTCCTTCCAAAATGATACAAAAAAAAAAAAAAAAAAAATATTAATTTTCTTTATAGCCAGTTTAGTTCGATTTGACCTTATATTTAAATTCTTTTTTATTCTAATGTATTCCTAGAATATTTAGAAACTTTATCTTTCATCTTGTTATGTTTCTCTTCTGTTCATTAAATATGAATGTTTATATTGGTCTAATAAAGTATAGAAGCTGCTCTAAAGTATAAATTCATACTCCTTCTTTTTTCCATATTTTTTGTTTTATTTTTTCTTGTATATTTTTAACATTAATGTTAAGTGTTTTAATTTATTCATAAGCTTTAGAGGTCTTTAACATATTTTTTGTTTATTTTTCTTGCTGTTTTTATTTTTGTTGTACGTATTTTATTATTCTTAATAAAAGAAATTTAATTGCTGCAAAAAACAACCTTCTTCTTTTGCATAATTTAAATGCTGGTATTTTTTATTTCTATAATTTTGATTTTTTTTCTTCATGTTTCTGTTTGAAAAAGGAAAAGAGATGTTGAGAAAAAATAAAAAATAAAATAAAATAAAACAAAACGGTAGTTTAAACTAGAATAATAAATATGTTTTTTTTTTTTTTGTAGCTAGTTTATTCCTTTAGCTTGTTCATTAGCTTTAGAGCAGATGTTTGTGTGGGAGTATGTGTTGATGTTGTATGTGTGCTGATTTTTTGAAATTGTTTACCCTCGAGTGTATATTTTATATAATCATCCACCTTAATGTAATGAAAGGCACTTGTAAAGTTTTTTATTAAACAAATTGACCATAACTAAGTTAAGTGACCCTTTAGCTGTAAATAACTTTATTTTTTTTTTTTTATTTAGAAACATTATAATCTCTGAAGAGATTTTTGGTAGTAAGGCGAAAGGGCACAAAATTCCACGTTGGATTTATAGAGTATTATTTGAAATGTTTAAAGAAAATACATTGAATATCGAATACAAGAATAATAGAAAATTGTATTTTACATAGAAAAATGCAATTTTATATTAAAATTTAATTAATAACGAATTTACACTTGTACTTGAAAAAAACCAAATCCACCTCCTTAATATTAACACTTCCCACCGGTTTGTAGATTTTGTTTGATAAATGCTTTTTGTACAAATTAAACACTTGCACTAAATAAACACTTTAAAATTAGTTTTATGCTTCACACAACATTTTTAATTCAATTTTAAGTTTATTTATAATATTTGTTTTATGAAATTTTATTTATTTATTTTTCAAATATTTATTTACATACAAAAGTCATTTCTATTTAGCACATAGTTGTATTTTACTAACGCACTGAAAGAAAAACAGTTTTGAAAAACGAAAATTTTCAAAATCTAAACTTAACTAAATTTCGGTAAAATCACATTTGAAACTAATTAAAATCGAATAAAATGATGTAGATTTTGCTTGAAATTTTATTTAAATTAGATTTTGTGCAAATGTAAATGGGGTATAAAAGATTAATTTATTCAGTTTTTTAAATGGTTATAAATGTTTTCTCAAAAAAAAAAAGAATAACGAGAAAGAAATATGATACCCTACACCATTGTGTACGAGCATAACAATTCGGAAAATGGACTTATAGCCAATTTTATTATTATTAAATAAAATATACAAATATAGAGTATTGCGTTGGTACTAACATCTAGATGATCTTATGCACTTTAGGACGATTCCTGGAAGTGGGTTTATATGGGAACTATGGTAAATTATGGACCGATTCTCATCAAACTTGGTAATGTTGTTTCTTCTTAAATAAAACTTATGTGTTTCAAATATTAACTTGATATTAGCATTTGTATGGGATTTATACACGTTAAAGTGATTTTCGGAAGAGGGGTTTATTGTGGACCGATCTTAATAAAATTTAGTGCAAAGGATGATACTTACACAGAACTTCTTCTAGGGGGACATTTGTATGGGGGCTAGGTGAAACCGATCACAACTAACCTTCCCTCAAATTTCATTGAATTATCTTTAAAATTGCGACCCGTACTCTATACACAAACTTTACATGAAGAGCCAGCCGCCCAGCCAGGCGGACGGACATCGTTAGATCGATTTAGAAAGTGATTCTGAGTCGATTGGTATACTTTAAGGTAAGTGTTGGATAACCTTTTCTATGCGTTAGAAACATCAGCACACACGCATAATAAATAGCCATACCATTTATGGTGGTGTAGTGTATGAAAAAACTAAAAAAGTTTGACGTTCAAATATATCCCTTCATCATACTACACCTAAGTTGAAAATCCCTGAGTCTGGACAAAGGGCCAATGTCTAAAAAACCTTTTAAATCTATATTGAAATCCTACCCAAGTCAAAGTTAGGATCATTTTCATCCTGAATAAGCCGAGTTGTGTGTGTATGAATGGAATCCACAAAAGAATAACACTAACAATTGACTAACATAATATTAAGTCACCAAATTTTCTGTTTCTTGCGATATAGTTTTTTTTTTGCAGAAATATGAAAAACCCTAAAGAAAGACCTTTTTTATTTTGATCCAGCTCACGAAAATAGAACGTTAGGATGAACATTTTGAGACACTGTATTCATTTTGGAGCCTCCCTATTATATATATTAGAGTGTTTCGAGAAGACGGTTTTTTTTTAGATTTCGATTTAGGAGGACCCCTCGAGCGATGCGTATTGATGATCTAAATACAGAAAAAATATTTAAAAATTTTTAAAATTTATCTTCAGTTCCCTACCAGCGATTGTAAAAATCTTAAGTCTGGAATATTTGTTGGCAAAAAAAATGTCGAGTTTTTCGCGAGATAAGTCTCAAAAACTTCGTAATTTCAGCTTGTTATGAAAAAAATAAACTTTTAAAACTTTGCCCCATGGAATTTAGTTTCGCTAGAAGTGCATTTTGATGAAAAAATACTTACTACAACGCAACTTTTCAGTATTTTACCGATGAAAGGAACAAAATTTAATTTTTTTTTTTATTTATTTCGCAAAACAAAAAACACTTTTTTTTCGCATGTTTTTAATATTTCTCTTCATAACAGCCTAAAAATTACAAGTTTTATGATACCCAGTTCAAGACAAAACTCAGAACTTTTTTTGGGACAAAATATTCCAGACCCGTTACTTTCAATCGCTGGTGGAGAACTGAAGATCAATTTATAAAATAATATAAATAAAAATATTTTTTTCATATTCAGCTAACTAAAGCGCATCGTTTGAAGGGTCTTGGTACAGGTTTTTTTTACGGGACACTTTAATACACCTGCATATATATATTTTTCATTTTCTTATTGCTTCACACAATTGTCTACTTGATTCATATAATTAAAATATCGATTTTTGTTCATTTAAAATATTGATTCATTCAATTAACACGTTGTTTGAATTAGAATTTTAAAAGTGTTTAATTGGGAGAATTATGTTTGTCAGTATTTATAATTCTTAGTGATTGATATAATTATTATGGTGAAAGGTGTAAATTTAAATAATTTTTTGATTGAACGAAGCATTTTGGTAATTATAATCATTTTTTGTTTCTTTCTTGGTAATTTTTCATTATAAAACTTAAGAGAGAACTGAAATTTAAATTTCCAAAATAGTTTTTAATATCTCAAAATGATACATAGATGCATACAATTTTTTCTAAAAAAGATAATAAAAAAATATACGCAAATAAAAGTAAAATTTGCTTAATCCTCCAAAGAAAACTTGAACAAAAAAATTGTTTTATTTAAAAAATTCAAATTTTTTTACATTTCTTGAATGTTAGAAATCTTTACTGATACAAATTACAAAGGAAATAGTTTAAATTCATTCAAAGGTTTAAGAAACATTGATGAAATACTAAAAAAATTAAACGTCTAAAATTTTCCGGAATAAATGTTTCCGGATTTAAATATTAATATCTTTTTAAGAATTTAATTATAAAAATTCAATTTTTTTAAAATTTTTCTAAAATTGTTCTGAAAAAAATTTACTTAAATTTTATTTATTCGAAAATTTTATTAGATTTAGAAAATCTTTTGATTCAAATTTTGCAAAAATTTATAAAATAAAAAAAGGTCTTTAATTAATTGTGCAATATATGAATTTATAAATGAGAAACAGAAAATAGAACAAATATAAATTAGCTTTTACGGTACAATTACAATTTATATTCTTATCTAATTAAACCTACGGTACATACACGGGTACCTTTTTTGACTTTAAAATGCTTGCATTTCTTTAAAAATTAAGATATATTTGTGGAACTTCAGATTGTCGCGATTAAAGTTTAGAAATTGAAGAAACTTCAATTTTGTTTGTCTATATATAAAATGGCCTTAAATTTGATACCTACGGGAGTTAATAACCAGGGTATTCGGGTACAACCATATAATTTAAATGTGTTTTGCACTTTGCACTAATTATAACTTTTATTGCCTTTTGTTTCATTGAAAGTTTCGATTAAAAATTGTTTTTGTTCAAACTAGTTAATAAGCCTGTCCATTTCCGTTAGGATTTAAAGGAAAATAATTTTTATAAGCAATCTAATTTTAAATTTAGGAGCTTCAGAAAGAGAAATAAAAGATTATATATGATAACTTTCAAATATTTCTCACTATCACTATTTTGCGACAGTCTTCATAATCATTTTTTCATCCTTTAAGCCATTTTTACATCTATCAATATTGTCTGTGGTTTTTATGAATTTTTTTGGTTTTATTTTTTTTGTATGTCATTTAAAAATGTCCAATATTTTTACTCTAAAATATGATGCAAAGGCTCAAGATGTTGAGATTATTTCCGCTATTCCTGCCAGGTCACATAAATTTTCAATGTTGTTGCTCCCAAATTGACAGAACACTGTACCATCACCGACAACATTATTTTGGATTGTAAGATAGTTATAGTAGGGCTTGTACGATTTTCATACAGGAACTTATATGAGGCCTGTGCTTAAATGTGGATTAGGTCAGTGTCATCACTGAAAACGTTCTTTAGGATTTTAAAAGCGTTTTGGAGAGTTTTCTATATGGAATCTGTATATATTATTGTGGATCAAGCCTTGTTGTAAAGTTTGGAATTACAATTTATACTTTATAGAATCTTACATTTACAAAAAACATAGTGTCTACTAATACTAATTTATGCACTTTATAATGATTTTCGGAAATGGGCCTTATATGGGAGCTATGAATTTTTGAGAAGCGAATCCGATAAAATTTTGATACTTTGTTTTTACGTTTATAAAAATTGTTTTATAAAATTTTTATATGCACTGAATTATGTAATATTTAAGAAAATTATGAGGGTCTAAGCCCTATTCTGGGGGAAATTTTGTATGGGAACTGGATTATAATAAGTAACTAATGTCAAATAATTTGAACAGAGTTCGTTGCTGCATCATAAAAGCCAAATTTTATTCAATTATCTTAAAACTTGCAACTTGCAGCTTCATTAAAAGTTTAACATGGACGGATAGACGGACTGACGGACATCGTGAACATACTCAAACAAGTTTTTTCTATGTGTATTTGTTAGTTTGCTTTTAGGTTTTAAACTAATTAAATAATACTAATAAATAATTAACATAAAATTAAAATTTTTTGTACAAAATCAACGAAAACTCAATAAGCTATCCGGGTACACCGGATTTTGGCTAACGTTAGTTTTTTTGGGTATGTACAGCAGGGTTAATTGAAGAGATTAACATAGAATCTGAGTCCCTTTGTAGTGAAACATACCAAAGTTACTGGCGGGGATCGAACCCTTAACTCCCAGACTGATGGACTAGCTCACTACCACTTAGCCTACTGGCGCACACATTAATAAATTAATTCTTGAAAATATTAAAAAAAAAATTTACGATATTTCTCTGTATAAAAGTTTTATAGTTTTGCAAGATTTGCAAAAATTTCTTTAATAGAAAATTTCTATTTTAGTTTTAATAAAATTAGCTCAATTTCAATAACATATTTTATTATTGAAATATACGAAATAACTTAAAAAATTTTAAGTTTTAATAGAGAAACCTTTTTTTTTAATACATAAAAAATTTTAATAATTAAATTTTACGAAACAAAAAAAGGTATAAAAAAATTAAATTCTTTAAGAAAATTCCTTTGATTATTTATAGAGTTTTTAGAATTTTGTGAATTTATTTTAAAACTCCATAAAATTTCAATAAACATTACAAATTAACTAAGCTTCTCACTGGCCACGCTGTAAACGTGTCACTTGACTCCACTACTTAGTTTTTTTTTTTTTTTTAATAGAAACAAACAGAAGGGACAAGAAAAATAACAACAACGTTGTTTTATAGCTATTTAATAAGTGGCTAAGCTAGCAGGTATAATTGGAAAGAAAAATAAACTGCTTATTTTTTGCCTAAATAACTAATTACTTTTGTCCGAATTATCCACAAATTCATGTAGTTATATTTAGACTCTAGGAGTATTCAAAATTATGTACCTAAACGAAAATAAAAATATAAAAATAACAAAATTTTGCGTCATTTTTGTATTTTAACTTGGACACAAATTAACCATTCGTTTTTAATGACTAACGTCTTACTCAGAACACCATCACTTAATTTCCTAAGTGGCAAAGACTTTCTTAATATAAATATATGTTTTTACACATTTTGTTATAAAAAAAACTAATAGCATTAGAATGGGGTTGAACCAACAACCTTCTGGTTGTTAATCCAGTGCTCTAGCCAATTGATCCACGTGATTGCAATATAACTGTGCTATTATACTATTGAGTACTTATTTATATAATACAGAGTAAGCAAATAATAATGACCCCCATTACCAAGAAAATACTTTAATAAGTAGTTGCCATTACAGAAAACTAAAAAATTTTTTATTAATTTTCCAGTGGTCAAATTATTAAAATATAAAATTCTCAAAATCTCTAAACAATAACTTTTATTTTTAAAAAATTTTTATTGCATTAAAATAAATTACAAAAAAAAAAAAAAAAAAAAAAAAAAAAATAAATAAATTGCACAAAATCTAAAATGTTTCTTTAATTACCAAAAATTCCCATAAATTATCCATATATAAAATTTTTATTAGTTTAATTTTTTAAAATTTTTTGTAAAATCCTTGGCTTTTTATAACTTTAATTCTTAAATAATATCCACAAAAAATAGGCAGAGAATTAAGAATATTAATTAAATTTTTTTCATAAACTTTTTTCATTAATTACTAAAAGAATTATGTAAATCCCAGAAATTTTCTTAGATATATTTTTTACATAAATTTTTAGAATTTTTTTGTCAAATTTTTTGATTTTTTTTTAAATTTCCATAATTTCCAGAGGAAAAAATGTTCAATTTATTAAAATAAATATATGTTTCATTAAAAAGTATAAAAAAATTAAATGAAGAACTAATTCTTCTTTAATACCACTTAATTTAAGAATTGCCCAAAATTTTCCTTCGATAAAAATTCATTTAAGGTTTCAAGGAATAATTAAAAATTTTGTTGAAAGAAATACATATATATTTTTAAATGTAAAAATGTTTTATAAAATGCTTTAATTTTACCAAAACAAGAACGGTAAAATTTGGAATAAATTTTGAAAAAAATAATTTTTCTTTAATTTTAAATAATTTTGAAAATCCCTGAAAACTAAACCAGATAAAAATTGTGAGTTTTATTTCTAGTGGGCGGGTCTTCATGCAGTTGTTGATTTAAAAGAATATATTTTGCTTAATTGTTATAAATTTTTCTGGTATTACGATACAGCTTTTATGATTCTAGTTCCACTTGAATAAAAATGTTAAAAATAATATTAAACTACCAACTTTAATGCCTTGTCAGACTTTCAACGTTGCCACATTATATTTTTTTATTATATGTTCTTGATTTCTTGGTCAATTACCATTTATAAAATACATTTATTTAAATTATTATATTGGAATTTCTGCCAAAAAATTTGGATTTTTAACCAGCGTGCTTTGGTTTGAAAACCATTTGTTTGAACCTTGTCTAGATGGTTATGGTAGTAACTATTAAAATTACTTCTTCCTATATCTCTCCAATTACGTTAATCAGTTTCTTTTAACGAGAAGTGCGATATCGTTATGATTTTACTTCGTAGTTTTAAGGTTTCTGCCTCCTCAATTTCTTATAATTTTTATTAAAATTTGTTACTTTGCATAACTAAATGGTTCCTTAGCCTTAGATTCAGATATTTTGCATTTCAAAGAGAAATACCTTAATTTCATTTCAATATCCTGATCTGGAATCAAGAAATCTTCCTGGATTGTTTGCGAAGATTTCACAATCGCGGATCTATCCATATTTTTTAAATGTAATAATAATTTGAATAGAATTTAATGAATATTAAAATTTAGCATTTTTTAAGCATGTACCTTCCATTTGGTAACAATAAATTGAAAAATTGGCAGCCAAATAAAGGAATTTAGTAAAGTGTCACTTTTACCCCAAACACGCAAATGCAAATAATTTAAAAACTTCCTTTGTTTATTATATTAAATAAATGTAAAACGACAAATACCTGGACACCACAAAAGTAGTCCATAATGCACTTAGAAGACAATTGTTATGATATAAGTAGCCAGAGTAGGAAACCGCACTTTATTTTGGTAGACAGTGTACATATATAATTTTAATGTAGTATTATTGCTAAAAGTGGACATTTTTTTAATTTCCGTCCTTCCTCAGGAAGATAGTTGGTATGCTTTTTATTTTTAGAAATCTTTTACTCGGTAATTGGTTAGAAATCAAATAACAAAATATAAGGTATTGTAAAAAAATTCACCGAAGAAATATCAATCGTTAACGAAATATAAGAAAATTTTATTTGAATATTTCATACCTTAAGAATCGAACACTACTTTATTATCCCTAGAATTAGGCCTTGTATGCAGCACCAAACACTGTTTAAAAGTCACAATTTTAAAACATTTGTACGTTTCATGGAAATTCCTGAAAGAGGAACGAATATTGTTTATTACATTTACGTAACTTATCTCTGAAAGTCTTAAAACCATACAAAAATTTATATAAATTATTTTCTATTTTTATGGCGACTGTCAAAATTCAAATTTGTTTTTGTTTTTTTTTTTTCATTGGTTCACAAATTATTTTCAATCAATAAAATTATATATGTAGGAAATGAGGGGAAAGGTAGGAGAAGATCACCTAGGTTGACAATTTAGGGATTGACTTTTAGTGGGTTGGATTTAAGACGTACGGAACATGGCGGAATAGGAACAGGGATATAAAAGACCGACGTTACGAACAGAGAGGATCAATTGTCAAAGAGATCAAGTGTCAGAGGATCATCAAGTATCTTAAGTTTGTTGAAGCGAACGTTTAATTTCTTATTTTGAAAATGTTACTGTTAAGTTATAAAATGCGTAAATAGTGTAAATATTTTCTTAATATATAAATAAATATTATAATGAATTGAGAGTGCAGCTGCGTTTTAAATTGAAGAGGAAAGCAACAAAAATTAGAAGTAGCCAAAGTGTTATCAAAAATACTTTAAAACTACAATTAGGCGATAGTCCGGGAAGATCTCACTGAGACAGTGTATTCATCAAAATACCTTTTCAAAACTACATATATTAGAATTAAACAAGTTATTTAATAAAATTAAATTTTGAGCCAAATAATGATTTATTAAAAAAATCTAATCATAATTTATTCTTTGTAGACCTTCTGAATTCTTTAATATTTTTCTAAATAACCATTTATTTATTTTCATTTTTACATTAATTTAAAATCTGAAAGAAGAACTGGGTGGAAATTAATATTAATTTAATACATAATTTTAAAAATATCCAAATTTTTTCCCAATACAAAATTGTAGAGTCCATTGAAAGACCACTAACTTTATTATTTATAAGAAAATTGTGGTAATTTTTTATTTCACAAAAAAGGAAACATTGTTTAGTATTATTAAAAATGTTGTTTTTTATTTAAAATTAGGTGTTACTTTGAGAAATATATTTTAGTTATTTTAAAAAATATTTTGTAAGCTACCAAACATTTTTAACTGAAAAAAATAAGAATTTTTTAAAGAAAAACCTTGGAATTTTATTTGATTCCTGAAATATTTTTAAGAAACAATATCTATAAGAAAATTAATAGAAAGAAAAATTATATATTTTTTAGGTATTATGATAGTTTAAATAAGTTTTTGTTTCCTTTGTTCATAGTTGCACAAACAAAATCCTTTCATATATAAAATCACTTTAATAAATTGTGGCACATTCAAATAAAATGACCACCAATGATAATAAAAAACAAATCCCAAATTTAATATTAACTTCTATAACTAACATTTATCAGCATTACTATTAACTTCATTGTAATGAAAATTCCCTACCCACTAAACTGCACATTTAACTATTTGCCTTAATAAAAAGAAACGTCTGGTATCAGCAATATTTTCTTATTTATTTTGTTCTATACTAAATAATAAAGTTAATTTTAATTAAAAACTATTATTTCCAACACGTAAGACTCATAAAAATGTATAAATTTCAATTTATGGTTAATGCAAAGCGATAACACTTAAATACAAAATATATAATAAACTGTATAGAACAAATTATTTTTATAACATAAAAAATTTATGGGCAAAATGTGAAACAGGAAAAGGAACTTAATAAAGAATTGATAGAGGGAGAAAAAAGTGTTTTAAATTTTAAAACATTAATTTTTGTTAACAGTTTCAATTAGAGAGACATTTATGGAGGAGAAACTAAAAATGAAATACGTACTTATAAACAAAACATTGTACTTTTAAGAGCCTGAGAGAGTGAGAGAAAGAGAGTAGGAGAGTGCAAGAACAAGATGTTAGTAACAATAAAAATTTAATCAGCATAAAATTTTTATAGCCTACTTTTTCATCAAATTGCTAACCGTCATTTAAAAATCGTAAAATATTTAACATAAATTTAACTTTTTTGTACTTTTTAAATATACAAACACCCACTCAACACCCAGCTCTCAATATATTCAACAATTTCCTGATGATTCTACAACAACAGCTGTTAAATACTTATACAAACACATATATTACTTGTATAGAAGCGTATGTTTATGTGAGAGTTTATTTGTTTGTTTGTTTTTGTGTTTTATTATTAGGTACTCCTTTACTGTTTTAAAAAAAAAAAAAAAAAAAAAAAAAAAAAAAAAAAACAATAATAGAAGAACAAAATAGAAGAAACTCCTTTTTCATCATTTTTATGTTTAAATACTTTTATTAAAATGTTAGGAGTAGTAATCACTCAGCCAATCGTTATATATTCTTTAAAAAAAAACTACAACACACTCCTAAAATTAGCATAAAATATAATAATCAGGATTGGAAAATTGGAAAACATCAAATAATTTCTTCGGAATTATATTTGAAAAGGTTAGGTTCCCCTATGGGTTGGTTGATAGTGAGCTAGTATGTTTGCCTGGGGGTCGTGGCTTCAATTCCCACCAGAGACCTTCTTTAAAATCATAATAAATAAATAAATAAATAGATAAATATCAAGTTTTTTGAGTTTTCATTTCGCCATCCCTGCAAAGGAGTTTATAACGATAACATCAAAAAGGGAACAATTTAATAGAGGAGTGTTTAGAGTAACAAAGTGAATGAGTGAATGAATTGTGTGTTTAGAAACTTTTCTTTTATATTTTCTATTGTTTTTGGCATAAAAGCAAATACATTGCCAGTGTGACCATTTCAGCATTTTGCAGCTAAATTTAGTATATTTTACTCGGATTTAGCCGCAAATTGTTTATTTAGCTTTTAGCATTTTCAGTAATTAATTTGGCATTTTCTGGCTTTTTTCATAATAAGAACAAAAGTTCAAATATATATTAAACTTAATTTTTATATTACAGTCGTTGAAAATCCTATAATCCTATAATAAATTACCTAAATATAGACATTACGAATGTAACTCTAAAGATCAGCACCAGAAAAAATAAATAAATAAAAAAAGGGGAAAAGTACTAAATGGTCAATAGATCAACTAGTCCGTTTCATAGTATAGTATTAAATATAATGAATATAATTCTTAATATTAGATGTGCTTCAAAAGTATCAAATAAATGTGGCTGAAGTTTTAAAACAGATTTCTTTGAAATATATTGTTATTTTAAATATATAATATTTAGACATGAACTTATTAAAATAATGATATCAGGGACTTTGTGTCTTAGTGTATAAATAATGAATATTAGACAAAATCGGAAGAATTACAATGGTTATTATCAGGGGAAACTGTCTGAACTGATGCAGTTTCAGGAGGTGAGACAACGGCACACTGCATCTTTTTTAGGTAATGTGAGGATGTTGAGGTACCGTAAGAATATCTAATTTGCTACTGCCCACGGTTGTCACATCATTGACTTAGTTGGTTAGGTACGCAATGCAACAACGAACTGGGTGTAGGTATAGCTGAAAACTTGAGAAAATTATACAATTTATCATGAGAATTGAATAACTTGATGTCAGCAGATAGAAGCTGTTGGGAGATGCTTCTGTATAGCTGTCTATGACCCTCTACTTATTCTTCTACATATTATTTTCTCTTTCTTTTTCTATTTTATAATCGCTTCTTTTTTTAATAATAACCTAAGGACAAAATTATGTAGAAAAGTAATTTATTAATTCAGCATTATTTTTAGCATTTCTAAATTTTTTTTAAGCATATTTTAGCTTTATTTTAAACACGATTTAACTTAAAATTATTTTCGCATCTGGTCACACTCTACATTACTCATACAAGAGTTTCATTTAAATATACACATACATAATCATGTACATAAGTGTAAGTTTCTCTTTTATATTTAGGCCAATATTTAACTTTGTTAGAGTTTATTTTCCAACAACATAAATCCTTTACAATTTAAGACTTCTACAGCTTCTTTGTGTTTATACTTTGGAGTAATAAAAAAAGAAATTCCCCAAAATTACATATAAAATGCAAAATATCAAGAGTATAAAACTTTATATAATAGTAAATAATCATAACATGTAGATATTTATATTTGTTGACTTTTATGAGGCCATTCAAGGCAGAAATAAGCTGCTGCTTTGTAAGCAATCTCTCAGGATAAGGAATGGAACACACATGAGAAAGTTTATGAAAATGATTTGTGTTGAAAACTATAAAGAAACCTAAAAAGAAGAGAGTTTATTCCCTGTTTGGTTATAGTATTTTATATTTATTATTAAGATAAAAAGGCCAAACACATTGAAGCAACAGTTGCTTGTATTACCAGAAACTCAATTGTTTGGCAAACATTTGCTGAAAGGCTTGAAAAGTTTTATTTCCATTAAAAGTTTAATTTAATATTTTTATGTTAAAAACGCTTAAAATATGAAATCTTAAAATGCTTTTTAATATATACTAAGGCCAAGAAAAGTTTATTCTAAGTAAAAAAGCAAATATCGTAATGTTGCAGCAACAATTTATTATGCTTTTATGTTGCTAAACATCTTTAACTTTTAAATGTTATAATAAGAAAATAAGGGATTGACAATTTAAATTAAAAATACGAGTAGTTGGAAAAATTTTACAGTTAAAAAAAATGGGATTAATAACATTTGTTCTTATATCAGAATTCAAATTAAGAGGTTGTGATATGGAATAAATAATAAGCACTCTGCTTATTATTTATTTTTTCATTGGCTTTTTTTGGCATATTTTTTCTTGGGCTTCAAATGTATCTAGTTTAATTTCTAAGACATATTTTTCAATTTAAAAGCATTTGTATGCGCATAAAATACTTTATATATAACATATTTTTGGTTGCCCTGATAAGTGTAGTACATACAAGTACCACAGTAAAGGATCTTTAAATATTTTTCTTAGTATCTTTTTTTATTTAATTCTATTATATACATAAATGAGGTCTAGTTGCTGCTTTTTTTATATTTTATTTTTCCTATTTTTTAAGTTTTTTTTTTATTTTTTTATTATTAAATGAAAATTTTAATATCAATGTCAACTAATGACCAAAATAAACAAAAAATTTTAACATTATCACTCCCTTGAAAAAAAATAGTAGGAAATTTATTTTGAAAAATGAATGTTTGTTGTTTTTCTGCAAACGAAAAGGGACATATGATATGACACCACATAGTAAAAATATATCACAATAAAATATAAACATACATATGTATGTATAGTTATGGCAATGTCCTTTGTAGTTTTCCACAAAGAAAAAAGAATATATAAAATATACATATGTTGAAAAAAATATTAAAAAAAAAAAATAGTCTCAGACTCATATATCGTTTTACTGTGCATTTCGTTGGCGGTTTTTTTTTTGTCACATTTATGCTGCATTATTATGATGCCAGGAAATAAATATGTCTGAGTTTGAAATAAAACTTACTGGTGGCTAAATTTGTTCGTTATAATTTTTCCTCTTCTTGATAGATATGTATTATTTAAAGGGTTTGCTTATTGTAATGCTGAGCTTATTTAGGAATTATTTTTGCCGGAAGTTATTAAATTTTTTATTAAGACTATTGTATTTTATATATGACTATTATTAGGATTTCTAACAGAAATAATCCAGTAGTCGATTTAGAAATATTTCATTAACGAAGACCCCAAATTCTTAGTTTTCCGAGCTATATGTAGCTCTAAATTTAAAAGGTATATTCATGTACTATATACTGATATGTAATTTTTGATCTCAACAGAATCTATGTGAGTTTAATAAATTGTTTACTGAATCAACACTGAGGGCTCCTATTGCAAAGTATTGTTTTAGTAGGAAAAAACCCGGTTATGGGAGGAGCATAAAAAGAGGATAAATATGGATTAAAATTTGATTACATTATGACAATATAGACTTCTAGTTAGAGTGTTTCTCGCTTAAGATTTAAATTTTTATGGGTTGACAACAATTGGATGATATTAGAAGAAAATGATAAAAAGAAATTTTTCGAACAATTTACTATCAAATGGAAAGATATCAAAAATTTCTCATAAAATGAAAATTTATCATTTTCGAAAATGTCCCACGAAAAGTTAAATTATTAAAACGCTCCAGTTAAAAGAAAAATTGTTTAAAATATCTTTTAAAATTAAATTTTATTTAAAATTTCTTTTAAAAATAAAATTTTAGTAAATAAAATAAATAAAGACAAATTTTTGAAAATTTTCTTATAAAAGAAATTTTTTTATAAAAAAATTATCGAAATAAATTCAATAAAAAGAAAATATTATCGAAAATTTTCTATCCAGCAAAAAAGTTTTAGTGGAGTTGAATCAGGCGTTCAACTGATTGAAAATTTAAATAGAAAATAGTTGGGAAAATTTTACAACTTAAAAAAATGGGATTAATAACATTTGTTCTTATTTCAGAATACAAATTAAAAATATTCGGAATATGGAATAAATAACATGGTTAAATTTTTAGGTGAAACATGCATGATTTTAACATTAGCGTGTCATGGAAGTTCAAGTGTTAATGCGAAACTTCAATGAAAGTGAGAGGAATAACTTTTTTTGAGAGCTCATTTAAATGATTTCCAAATATAAATAATTTGTATTAAAAAATAGTATTTTTTCGTTTTCGAAAGAAAAATTTTCATGGGACTGAAAAACTAGTTTATTATTTAAATAAAAACTATTTTTATTTTTTATTAAAAAATTTGTGAAAATAAGTGAATTATTATTTTAGATAATATTTTTGGATGTTCATTTTAATCACTTCAATAATAACGAATAATTTTTAATTTAAAAAGGCATTAGGAAAGAATTTGATTTAAAATGAAAATAACAACCACTTTGAACCACTTTAATTTGTTTTTGCTGGGTATAAATAAAAACGATTTAGCGAAAATTTAATGTAAAAGGATATTTTTTTCTTTAATTTTCTTTAATAAAAATATAAATAAATTTAAATTTTTTTTAGAAAAATAAAATTAAAGAAAGTTTTCTGTTGACAGATATTTTCTATAAATACGAACCACGGATGGCACACATGGTACAATTTTACTTTTTTTTGGTACATTTTTATTTCAGTTGCTATCGTGGTACTACCACAACTCATTTGGTACAATCTGTTATGATCTTAGTTATTTTTTACTTAAGCAGTAACATAAACTGTTTTTGAAATATTAAAAATTATTTCATTAAGATCCCTTCATAAGTTAAACTTAATATTTTATAAAATGTACATTAACTTGGGATTTTAATTTAAATATATATAAATACATTTAATTCAAAACCTTTTAATTTTTGAACAAAAATGTTCTAGATAATACGAGGTATTAATGTATAAACACAACAAGTCCGGATTCCATTTTATTTATTTTTTTCTCATTTCTTCTTTAACGAAATTCATATAAATTTTTAAAAAATATTTTTAAACATTTTTTGTAAGAAAATAAAAACAATATAAAATCCGAAGGGAATTTAAAATAAAATTTATTTTTTAATTGATTTATTTATACAAATTTGTATGGAAATTTCCGGACTGGGCTTGTTTATAGCAAATATTAGTTATGAAAATTGTGTTATACCTACATATTGATGGCTTAATATAGAAACGGCGTATCTCTAATTTTCAAATGATTTAGTTTTTTACACAAATACGCTTAGAAGATCTATATGACATTAAAAAAAAATCTAAATTATATAGTGCTATTCTAAAAGTATTATAAATTTGATAATTACCATCATAGCTCATTTAATTTTTTTTAAGGGAGATGTCACTGGAAGAAAACTACCAGGAAAATAAATTTAAAAAAAATTCAGATACGTCTTTTCCATATTAAGTCAAAGATACATTTATAAACGAATAATATTAATAGTGACATCACAGAAATTTAGATAAATTTAAAAAAAATACAAGCAATTTTGGAATGTTTTAAAATCGAAGATGAACTTAACAGAATGCTTAAATGACTTCATAAGTTTGGTTCCAGAAAATATAATTTTGAGAAAAACTAACATAATTGTTCTCTTTAGAAAATTTTTCAAGAAAAAAAAAAAAAATTAAAAATATACAATTTAGAACACTAGAGTATGTAAAGGAAGAAAGACCAAAAAGTCTAATATTTTTGGTTTAAAATATAGCTGATGAAAAATGGATTAATTGAGCTTTCGTTTCTAGAAATTTCGAGATTTATTGTAGGAATTTTTTATATTCCGCATTTGTTAGCGCAAACGTTTTACCAAAATATAATTACAATAAAAACGTAATAATTTCTATTATTCTATATTGTATGGAGTTTAATTCACACACAAGATATTAACTCAACAAATTTACTGCTTTAATTTTAAAATTAATGGTAATATTTTTACCAAAAATTTCTTAATAAAAATATGTTTATAATCTATTAAATATCTATGTACAATTTTGTAACAAGAAGGAATTGACAAAACTAGTACCGTCACTATCAAAAAAGTACCTTTTATTTGTATGGTTGGTACAAAATGAAATAAGTCATTTTTCATACCTGATACAAATTTTAAAATATTTTATGATTTGTTAAATATGTCAAAGAAACACCAAATCTCTCTTCTCGAATATCTCATAACGAAAAATAATATTCCCGATTTGTGGATACTAAAGTGTGCGTTCGAATAAAATGTAAAACATATTTTTGCTTATAATTTTGTCTGGTGATAACTTATTTTTATTTTAGTGATCATTATATCTTTGAAAAATACTCCAGATTTTCTAATGATATGAAATTTCAAAATATTTTGTGTGCTTTCTTCACAATGGAGAGTCAGACTATTAGAGCTTATTCAAATTGAGAAAGAGGTGTGACTCAGTAAACAATTAGTTTCAATTGACCGGAAACCGGAACAGAAATAAATAAAAGACCACGAAACGAATAAGAAGCCAAAAAGGTACATCAGTTCTGAAGCAGTATTCCAAACATTTCCACATGCAAGATTGTTAGACGTGTCAAATGTTCTGAACGCTATAAGCGCAAAGTTAAAGTCAATATTGAACTTAAAATATTTAAAGTGCAAAAAGTACACGAATGCAGAAGAATGATGAAGCTAAGAAGAGAGCACAGCTCCTAAAATGTATTTTTTAAGTTTAAATATTGTGTAATGGACGATGAAATCAACATCGTTATTGACTTCTCACAGCTTCCAGGACAAAAGTTTTATGCAGCAGGAGAGTATTCTACCAAAAAAGAATCAAAATTTCCAAAAATTTGCTTATTGGCAAGCTATAATGTATAAATACAGTAAAGACGGTAATTTCCATATAAATTTGAATAAAAAATGTGCAATGCGGCTCCGTTAAAAAAAATTAAAAATTAATATACATATATATATATATTATCTACATATTTTTGGTTCCTTTTCCTTATTTTTTTTTTTATTCTCTCACAAAAAATAATAAAATATTTCTAAAAATTTATATGAATTTCGTAAACAAAATTGAAAAATGTTTAAACTGAAAAAAAAGAAATGAAAATAAAATAAATAAAATTTTTATTTATTTTCCATCGCCGTCTAAGTTTTTGTTTAATTTAACAATACGCGTTATTTAAAGAATCCAGTCTTATTGTGTTTATACATATATGCAGCTGTGATGAGAGAATTGAATTGTATGTAACATCGGGCACAATAAACTCGGATATTTTTATCAAAGAGTGTCTACAAAGAATACTGCTTCTATTTATAGGAAAACATAGAGTCTCAACATTCTTTTGCTCTGATTTAGCATCGTGCCATTACAATAAAGTACTTTAGAATGTTAGAGTAAGCATAATGTTAATTTTGTTACGAAAAGTCCCAACCCTCCAAACTACCTAAAAATTTGGCCAATTGAAAGATATTGGTCGCTTGTCACAAGGGAATTAAGGAAAACTAAGGGTGCTTCCAAAACCTTAATAGAATTTAAACACAATTTTACAGCTGGTTCAAAAAAAAAACTTACGTAAATTACAATTGAATCATTATTAATTCAAGGCTGTTTGAAAGAAAATAAAAAAATCATATCTAATCATTAATTTATCGTTTATTATCATACGTATAAACGTAGTAGCAGAAAAATCCTTAAAATAGATTGTTTCATTAAAAACTTAATTATTCAGGTCAACTTTTATATCAGCATTTGTATGTTGTGTTTCATTCAAACGTACACTTTACGAAATATTCTTTGAGTACCGGTCCATACCAGCCAATCGGTTGAAGTAAGGTTCTTGTATCTGATCATTTTGGTCTAACGGAGAGCTTAACAGCTTAAATATAAAAGATTTAATCTTGCAAGTGTTAAAAATTACCACTTTCACGCAAAGCCAATTGCAGATTGTCATGTGAATACGAATTAACGTATGATACATATTTTGACCAAAGGCTGATTTGTAACAGATCCAGCTTTATGATCTTTAAATTGAAAGGAGCGCTCGTATTTATTTTTTAGGAAAAATGTTTAAATTTTGCTAGAATATTTTTTGGCATAAAAATATTTTCGAACTAAAAAGCAAAACTACGTAAATGTAACTTAGAGAAAATTTGCATATCGAGGGCTTATATTCAAAAACGGTTATCTACAAAACACCAATTGTTCAGTAAAGCATAAAAACTGTTACTCTCACTTATTTTTTAACATTTTGCAATCCGATCTTCATAAAAGTAAATCTTTCAAGGCTATTATTCGCGATTGTATGATGGTTCGCAGGAAGATCTTCGAACGTTACAACTGTAAAATAACAAATTATAAATAAATGCAAAAAAAAAAGAAAAAAAATGCAAAAGTTTGATTGCAAAGAAAAATTTAAATTGTTTAAAATTTTATTAAATTCCCTATAAAAAGATCAATTGTGACTAAAACATTCAAAAATGCTATTTATTTAGTAAAAACAATCAGAAAGCTCATTTTTTCATAATAAAAATTATATTTTTTGTAGATAACCAAAAGTAAAAAATGAAATATATATATATATACATATATATATATATATATATATATATATATATATATATATATATATTAGAATTGTTTTTTCTTCTCAAAATTGATACCACTAATAAAAGACACAAAAAAAGGGTTTGGCGTCAAAAAAGTATTTATGGAAATCTGCTCTTTTGAATATAAGTCCTCGATATGTATTTTGGTACTTTCTTGAATCAGATCGGATAAAAAATATAATGGTATTTTACATAATGTTTTATCACTGGAAGTAGAGTTCAAAGCTTCATTATTACATGTAATAATTTTGTTGGCACTCATAAGCCTAAGGGAGGTACTTTTACATACATAACACCAATGAGAATAAAAGTTTACAATAGGGCGTATAAAACGATAGGGAGCTTTTAAAACGATAGAGATCACTACAGTAAAATTTGAATACTTTTTTTTGCCGACTAATGATTCAAATCCAATGATTTGTTTGTTTCCTTGTGATATTGTCGAGAAGAGTAAGCGTTAGAAAAAGAAAAGTTCTTTACTAGAGCACATGAACTTTTGGGTCGTAATCCAATTGAGATATTTGTTTAACAAATACAAAATAGATCAGATAAATAATATTATACAGATGTTTGTTATATTCCTGAATCATTTTCAACCTATTTAATAATTATCTCATTTAAAAAAGCTAGTGCAATATAGAAAGTTTGATAGTCGAGAGATATTTTTGCTATAGTTCATTATTTACTGATCTTTAAAAAATTCGTAATATATTTTGTTCATATATTTGAAGCAGTCTATATTACGTAATATCTTATATATTTTTTAATATTTTATCTAGTATGTTTACCTAATCTAATGCTGACAACAGTTTCATCTAAAACCCAATTATTGAACCTTAAAAGATCATCAACATCAGCATCCACTACCAAATAACTAAAGTAATAAATATCAATATAATAGATAAAGTTATTTTTCTGTCACAACCAAACAATGTCACAATAGAAGCATTGCACACATTATTACAATAATAACCACTACAAACACACATTTATAAATAAATATGTATAGGATTATATGGACATGTTGTATATAAAAGCTCTATATAGATTATTATAAACAAACTATGTTTATAACCATAAAAAAAAGAAAGAAACAAGAGCTCACTCAATAACAATGTCACCATATCAAAAATCAAATGAACTTGGACAAAAAAAAAAAAAAATGTTATGAAAAAAATATATATAAACGAAATGAAATACATTGAATATTAGACATTTCATTCTCAAAATTTTAAATCTTTAGCAAAAAGCCATGATAACTATAACAACCGCAAAAGACATTGGGATCGATGGGAAAACAAATGGTTTAATATATATGGTAAACCGAGTTTTAAATTATTTAGACAGTTGGTCAAAAAACTTCATATATTAATAGAGAAGAAGCTAAGATTTCAAAAAAAAAAAAAAAATTAAATTTTAATATATTGAGAAGCCACTTTTAAATAAATAAATAAATAAATAAATAAACTGATTGACAAAAGGTCATTTCATCAATTCTTGATATTATTGCAGAAGAATTATTTAGTTTGAAATATTTTTTTAAAATTTGTATTCATAATTTAATTGACTGTTCCACGGTGCAGTATGTGAAACGTCACACAGAAACAAAATAACTTTAACTCACTCACACAAGTACTCATACTTATACCATCTACTATGTTGAGTATAAAAAACATCAATTGAAAATCAAATGAACTTAGTTGACCATTTAAACTATGAGTACAACCACTACTACCAGTACCATTAATACAAGCATAAACACATATATATGTACAAGTGGTTGAAGTATGTGTGATTGTATCACTATAACATTTGATGATGATGTTACTTTTCTACTCCAACTATTTATAAGTCCAATTGTCGTCTGTCCATCGATATGTTGAGTATGGTCATGCCACAAAAGAATTGGATTGTAGTTCTGTTATTTATTTTTTTATGCTTTTTGCTCTTGTCATACATTTTTTTCACTAACAATACCCAGTTAATAGAGAAAAATTGCTAAATGACCCATAAAACGTAGAGAGTGTATTGTAATAAAAATAAAACTGCAACAAGAACAAAAGCAATAATAAAAACATTGCTTTCAAAAAAATATCAATTGAGTAGTAGCAGCAGACTTAGAAACTAAAAAAAAAAAACAAGAGAAGGGAAAATTACTCATACTATAGCATAGAATACCGTTAGGTTTTCTACTCTAGAGACTTGTGGAGTATTGATAGAATCAGGAAAAAATGAGAAGAAACCAATAGAATAAAACGACAACTTGTAACGTTGTAAAAATTGTAAAATAGTGACTGTATTGACAGGTGACTTCTTGTTTTAACATTGTTGTTAAAATTGTTTTTGTTCAGTTGCAGTATTTGACTTATCAAAAAAAAAAAAAAAAAAAGTAAAATATTACAGAAATAATAAGAGTTTTAATAACAATAAAATATTAACTATTTTAATATCATAATATTGAAAACAGAAACTAAGTAGTTTATTAAAACTAATTTATAGAGTAGCTATGTGAATGAGTTGCAATAATCTGGCCGGAGAAAAACTTAAATAATAAACTAATTAGCAAAGAAATTTCATAGGAAAAATAAAATAAAATTTTAATACAAAATTTTTTAACTAACTGAAACTGACTTTAGTCCTTAACAAGCTTTGTCGTAATACTACTTAAAACAAACGGATTGCAGATATGAACTCGCAAGACTTGAAACTAATAGAGTGCATAGCGTCATATGTTTCATTTTATGACCATGATTGTTGTTCAAAGTTCAAAAACTTAGAAAAAGGGTTTAAAATTATTTAACTTTTTTACATTCTTCTATATAAACTAACTGGACTTTGTGAATAAATTCTTCAACTTCTTTGTTGTGGTGCAGACATTAAATAGTTACCTACAGGGTAGTCGAATTGATGGCAAAATTTTAAAATTTTTAAAAACAATTTTGGTTTTTTGTACGGGGTCTATGCGCACCTCAACGGAATACAAATTTTGAAACATGGATTGGTACTTGTTGTAATTATGCGTATTTTGTACAATATCTTGTTGATGTGTCCTAAATAGTCAACGCAGTAAGAAAGAAAATCAGTTTTTAGCGAGGCATATTCACAGTTTCGAGTGTTGTTGTTTTGTTTTGTTGTTATTTTACAAAATAAAATCGAAGAAGTATTAGAAAATAAATTTAATATAAAAAGTTTATGGACCTTTTGAAAATTACACAAAAATTTCACTTTTCATATTTGTATTTTTTTTATATATCAAATTGTAATTTGTACAAATATTGGCGATAAATATAATTGTTCGGAACCATATATTTAAGTCAAATCTCGTTGATAGTTAAAAACGGGATACTTTTGTCAAAACACATTTTGCTAAGGCACATTGACCATAATTTACGTAATATGTTAGGTGGTGCTTATAATGCTTAACGTAAATGTAGAGGCGCATCAAAAAATTTTGAAAGATAAAAATTTTGTGAACCAAAAAAAAAAAAAAAAAAATATATTTGGGCTGAAAAAGAATCACAATATTAAATTACAAAGAATAAACTTGAATAAAATATATTTTCGAAAAATTTATGAAGAAATAACTTAGATGCGAATACAATTTTTCGCAAAATAAAAATAATTGTTAAAATTGTGCTTGAAAGCCATAAAATATATTACACTAATCCATCAAACCTTGAAAATATCATAACTTTATATGAATAACTCAGTAGGTTTTGATATTGCGTGTAATTTTTACTTTAATTATATATAAACTTCTAGTTTAAAAACATTTTTGTATGTTCAACTTAAAACTGCTATAACTTTCACATGAATGATTAACGCGAACTGATTCTAAATGCATTTGAGTAATTTAATATTTATACAAATAGATTTTAATGTGGCATCAAAAAAGAAAAAACAAATTTTTTTTTGAAGGCCTAAAAGCAAAGATTTTTGTTAATGGCCCACAAAATTGAAGGGGCTGTATTTTGAGTTAGCCGCAGAATGGCTTGATGTGATTCCTTTTAATTTTCCTTTATAATAAAGTATCATAAATATGTATGTTTGTATGTAATAATAATTCCTTTTTTTTGTGGAAGAAATATAACACGTTTTCGTGTAAGAAAGTCACTTATAAATAGTGTAAATTAAGATTATACTCTTATAAATCAAATCTTATTTTGTTTATTTTATTTTATTTTATTTTATTTTATTTTATCTTATTTTATTTTATTTTAAACTTGATATGTTCTTTACAACTTTTCTTTAACGAACAAAACATTAAATTGTAAACCTATAAAAAAAGGATATTCTTTAACATTATTCAAATAATGAGACATTGCACAGTGCTTTGTTCCGATACAACAATGGAACAAACATATTAGTTGTCGTAGAAAATTTAAACTTGGTACATATGTATATTAGATTCGAAGTGGATAAATACAAAGTTTCGAAAAAATCGGAGCAAAGGACACTTCTACCCCTCATATATCCTGCAATGAAAAATGCATTTTCTCCTAAAATACTGGTCAAAATAGTATCAAAAGTTGCAATAGTCATTGGGAATAGATTTATGGGCATATCTATCACCTCCAAACGCTTTTATTAATTTAATATTATTTTAATTTCTGCACCTACATTTTTTCTCCAGTAACTTATTAATTTGTCTAAATTTGCCAGATTTCCGGTTCAAGATTTGCATTTTTTAGTTTTCAATATTGTTTTAAATTTTAAAGTAATTTTGATTTAACATCACGTTATATTTCAACATAAAAAATTATTAGACTTTTGTAAAAAAAAGAAATATAGAAATTTTTTTTATTTTATTATTGTGACAAAAAATATGAAAATATTATTTTTTTATATTTTTTATATATATTATATAATACTGAATTATAAAATCAAGGAAAAATTTTCATAATTTTTTACAATTTTTTTTAATACTCCATCGAACTCAGGTAGTTTTTGTATTAAAATTTAAATGTTCTATAATTAGCCATCTTGAGGATTTTTAAAGTATTTATTGAATTCGAAAATTATAATTTTCCCTTTATTAGTTTTTTTTTTTAAATTTCGAAATAATTTTTGTTTTTATACACCACACCACCATAAGTGGTTGGGGTGTTATGCGTTTGAGATGATGTTTGTAACACACAGAAAAAATCATCCACCACCCACCTTAAAGTATACCAATCGACACAGAATCACTTTTAAGTCGATCTAATGATTTCCGTCCGTCTGGCTGGCTGGCTGTCCATGTAAACCTTGTGCACAAAGTACAGTTCGCAATTTTGAAGATAATTCAATGAAATTTGACATGTAGGACTTTAATAACACAAGAATAAAAGTTATGATCGGTCTATTATTTCACCTAGCCGCCATACAAATGTCCTCCCGGAATAGGGGTTTAACAATCATAAATACCTTAAATATAACAATATTTTAATGAAATTCGGTGCGAAGAAGTTTTGTATAAGTTTCAATCTTTGACCATAGCTCTCATTTAAAACCCTCTTCCAAAAATCAATTTAAGCTGCGTAAATCACATACACATACACATGCTAGTATCAGGTTTATATTCGATACAAATAAGTTTTATATAAGTAGAAATTATAGAAAACAATTTTATGAGGATCGTTCCATAATTTACCATAGCACCCATATAAGCCCACTTCCGGGAATCATCCGAAAGTGTTAGTATTTACGTAATATTTTGTATTCGTATATTTCATTTTAAACTTAGTAAAAGTATCGGCCCACAATTGTTCACATGTCTAATATAAGACCCCTCCATGAATTTTGATGGACATGCGCTATGATATAGGGTATCATATGGTCGGGCTTGAACGATTATATCTTTCTTACTTGTTTTTTATTTTAGTTTAACAAAATAAATAACGTAAACTAAACAAGTTTGCAATCGTAAATTGCCTTGTTGCTTCTGTTTGGCAATACCAAAGCAGAGTTTGTGGACTATAATTAGACGCCAGCAGAATGGAATACGTATTTTCTGAGCCGCTGCACACTTCATCAACATTCGAGGTGTCCTACCCATTTTGACATAGTGACCAGGGGGTGGGGGGGGGGTCACATTTATAGAAGGGACTCAATGTCGATGTCCAACAAATCATCATTATCGACGCCCGCTGTTGGAGCCTCAACATTAACATTAAGAACTCTTTGAAAACAAGAAAGCAGAACCTTTTTCAATTTAACTTTTTTTTAAAGTTGTTTTTATATCCTTTATTAAATTTAAATAATGTTTAGGTTTTAAGTAAAAAATATGTGTAAATTTGAGCAATAAAACATATATATTCGAAACACAACATTTTAAAATTAGTAATAGTTTTAATTTACAAATATACTGAAGTATTGAAAAAACAAAACTTTGCGCATTTTATCAAAAAAAAAATTTTTGTGAACTAATATTTAATTTAAATTCTCTGATTTTAGCGCCCTCTCGTACCAACAAAAATAATTATTTCTAAAAAGTTCTTCTAAAATTTTATGAGGTATATTGATAGCTTCCTAAAAACGTATATTTCAACACAATTAGAAAAATGCTTTGTTTAGATTTTTGTCTATGGGACAAAGCGCTGTGCATCGTCTCATGAACAAATAGTCCTTTTTCAGTGCGGGAAAAAATAAGGTCCATAAGCAAATTCGCCAATTTTTTTAAATTTTTTTGAAATTTTACTTTCTAAATCGTTTTTAAATTTTTTAAAATAAAAACTGAAAAGGAATTATTGATGATCCTCATTCAGAGATGATTCCGAGAACATCAAAAATACAAGAGAACAAGAAAAATGAAGGTCTGAACAAGTGCTAAGTACCGAATACGATCATTACAGTTAAATAATTTTAGTTTCAATTACAATTCAGCACATAAAGCAATTTAATACTTGAGTTAAATGTTTGATCATATTTACTACAAAAATACTTTTCAATATTTTACTCATAAAAGCAACAAATGTACAAAATATTTATATATTTTGCAAAAAAAATATCGAATTTTTTTCACATGATGTAATAATATATAAGAGCTTAATGACTGAAATTTTTGTAAACTAATTTTTTGGATATTTCTTATTTATAACTTAAAATTACGAATTTTTAGACATCCATTTCGGATGAAAACTCAAAACTTTTTTTTGAACAAAATGTACTAGAACTATGATTTTCCATCGCTAGTAGGGAAGCGAAGATGAATTTTTACATATTTTTTATTATTTTTCTTATATTTAGCTCATCAATATGTATCTTTTGAGGTACAAGGACGAAGCCTATTGAAATTACTTATGATTAATTCATTATTTCAACTAGCCCCCTTATAAATGTCCTTCTGAAATTTTAACATACTTTATGCTGTAACGTACTATATTTGACATAAATAAGCTTTCTATAACTTGAAACCCCATTGCCAAATTGTATGAGGATTGATCCATAATTGCTCATAGCTCTCATATAAGGACCACTTTCGAGAAACACTCTAAAGTGTATGAATTCATATAAATGTTAGTATCAACAAAATATTCTGTATACGTATGTTTAACTTTCCCACATAGTAGACCATCATTTTTTGGGCTTGACCGATATATTGCTACTAAAATCAGCCAACAATTTTCAAAAATTTAGATACATCCATAATATAAAAAAAAAATCTGAAAAATCCCTTTGTAAGGATAGTTTCTATAAGTATAGGTCAATTTTAAATGTTTAAATTGACTTAAAAATAAAATAATGCAGTTTTTATGCATATAAACTCTTTAATTTATATCTCAAATAAGTATTAATTTATTCAATATTTTAAAATTTATTTTCCTTTTCTTTTATAAAATTTATAATTTAATGTAAATTTTTTGATTGTTGTCCTTAAAACTAAACATATTTGTGTATACATAGTCTTAAATACATTTTTGTTTAGAATAAAACAAAAGAAAAATAAAGCTATTAATTTTTTTCTAAAGTTTGCAAAAAAGTTCATCATGTATCTTTATTTACGTGCTATTTGGTGTATACTTTTTGGAGCAAAAATGATAAATTTATGAAAATTTTTAATAAAATATTCCAAAATTTTTATGGTGTATTGAAAAATTGTTAAACTAGTTTGTGATATTTTCATGAAACTCTCTTAAGATTTTTCACTGTAGCAGAGTGTTATTATTATTTTTTAATACATATTTTTTAATTTTACTTATTATAATTATTTCTAAATATTTTAACTACCAAAAGTACATATGTTGTAAAATAAAGTACAGCAAAATAATTAACATATTTTTATTATTTCACATTTTGGATTTAAAAACTTTTTTTAGAATAAAATAAATCCCTTAAAGTATGCTAATTATATTTGTTTATTTTAATACCATTTTTATGCAAAATATTTATGCATTTGTTAAATCCTTAGGTAATTATAAATTAAAATAAAAAGCAAAATAAATTCCTTAATTCTGCTAATGGTCACATTACATACAATACACATAAATATTCTAAACAAAAATAGTTCATTTATTTAATAACTTCCATAAAAATTTTAAATTAATTATAAAATTTAATAAAATTATGATTTAATATCAAAACATTATTTATGAAAAAATCCTCTAGCAAGAAATGTAAATTAGTCAAATTATTTCATAATTAGCATAAATATATTCACTCATTCACTTTAGTTTGTTCGTTTATAATACCAGAGAATGTAAATTGAAAATAAGTTTAACAAACTTTTTTTTTTTTTTTGTTTTGCAAACAAAACAATTTATTTATGGTTCAGTTGAAGAGTATAAATAAAATATTTAAAATTTATTTACTCATCACAAAAAAAAAAAAGGAAAATATATTTTACATAATTTAAACAAATTGTGTGTTTATATTTTTTGCTTATATGTATGTAAACATGGCGTTGAAAAATACACTCTCTGCTAAATTTGATATTAAACACGCATACAAACATAAACAGCTAAATAAACACTCACACATGTTCATTGTCATATATGTGTGTATGAGTTTAGAACACGCGCAATTACATTAAGTGGATTTTAATTAATTTGCGTTAAATGATGCTGAAAAAATATTTTTTTCGTTTGCTGTTTTTCAAAAAATTATTTTTTTTCTTTCTTTCTAGATGTATATGGGCTATTATAAAAAATTTTTGATTTTATTATTATTCTTTTTTTTAATGGCACATTAAAATTCATTTGCATAAATATGAAGTGACTCGAATGCACGTTAATCATTTCCTATAGGGGGCGTGAAAGTCATGGCCGGTTCAGGTTGAACACACACACAAAAAATATTAGTTGGAAAACAGTTACAACAATAACAAGTGAGATTATTATATTCAGCTTGGCCGAATCTTTATACCCACCATCTAAAATTTTTTAAAATTTCATCTCATATGGGAAGTGGATGGTAAAGTGGGCGACCCACTCCCAATTTTTGTTTCCGAGTTTACATTGGTCCTCGAACAATCTGTAAAAAATTTCCTTGATGTTTCACCTTATATAAGAGGTGGGCGGATAATGCCCATTTTTGCTTTCCCAGTTTATATCGATCCTCGAACTATCTGTATCAGTATGAACTAAAGTTTCTACTGATACTCTGTGTTTTTAGTACTTGGCTTATAACTTTTTTGTATATTAACCGATTTTTCAAATTTAAACTTATATAGAAGGTGGGCTGACCGCATCCATTTTTGTTTCCGAATTTACATTGGTCATTGAACTATTTGTACAAAGTTCCGTTGATGTTTCAGCTTTAATGGATGATGGCCGATAAAGCGGGCAGATCTTGCCCATTTTTTGGTTTCTGACTGTTTATAGGTCCTCGGTGGAATATCTGTACAAAATTACGCTGACGTACATGCTTTTGTTTAAGAGATATCAGCCGAAAAGTATGAACTGAAGTTACAACGGAGACCCTGTGTTTTTATCATTTGGTTCACAAATTTTTTGTTTATAAACCTTATATAGAAGGTCGACGATAAAATGGGCAAGTCATTTCTATTTCTAGTTTCTGTCTTTTTATCGGTCCTCGGTAGAATATCTGTATAAATTTTCGCTGTCGTACATGCTTTTGTTTAAGAGATGTCAGCCGAAAAGTATGAATTGAAATTACAGCGTTTATTTTTGTTTGTTTATAAACTGATTTTTAAAATTTTATCATATATGTGAGGAGAGCAGCAAAGTGGGTGGTCCATGCCTATTTTTTCCGAGTTTACATTGGTCCTTGAACTATCTGTACAAAATTTCGCCGTCGTTTAAGAGATCTCAGCTGAAAAGTATGAATTGAAGGTACAACAGACACCCTGTGTTAGTAGTATATGGCCCATAACTTTTTTATTAGCCGATTTTGTCCATTTCCAATACCATACAAACCTTATATAAGATAAATATGTGAACCAAATTTTATCCCTCTAGATAGTCCTCCTCCCCCTAGACTTATCCTGTTTTCAACAGACAGATGAACGGTCAAATGGACTGACATACTTAGATGGACTCAGAATTTTACCATTACCCAGAATATATATAATTAAGGCGTCTTAAATAATTTTTTCGACATGTTATACATGGAATGAAAAACCCAATATATATCTCTATCTTTTCGATGGTGGGTATAAAAATTTAATTAATAAATTTAATATTCGATTGTCATTGTTAAAAATTAATTGTTTCAAAATTTGTATTCCGCTGAAATTCGTACATACTCCGCCGAAAAATCAAAAAATTTAAAGAATTAAAAAATTTTATCATCAAAATTCGACTACCCTGTAACTGTTGAAAGTTTGCACCAAAAAGGTGTAGATTTAATCCATAAATTCTTATTAGTTTTCATAATACCGAATGAGATCAAAAATTATGAACAAAAGATTTAAAAGAATGGGAAAATGTTAAGTAATTTTAAGCCCTTTTTTAAAGTTTTTGAATTTTGAAGAACAATTATATTTATAAAATGAAACTTATGGTGCTAAGATTTGACACTCTATTAGCTTTAAGTCTTGTGAGTTCAGATTTGTGACTCATTTGTTTTAAAGACTATTACTACAAAACTTATTAAGGATTAAAGTAAGTTTCAGCCTGATTAGAAATTTTTAATAATGGCCCATATGAATTTTGCTTTTATATAAAAGTTACTTAAACATAAATATATGTAGTCATGTATGTCTTTAAATAAACTCGCATGATTAAATAATATACTACGCAAATATGCGGGCAAGTAATTATAATTAAATTTAGATAATTGAATCACAATTTTACACACACGACTATGAACATAATCACATATGTATGTGTGTAATTAGTTAATATATGCTGGTTATTAAGTGAAAAAATTATCCAGACTTATTTTTTCTATTTTGAATTTAAGCTAAAAAATTAAATAATAAAGTAATTAATTTAAATATTAACATTATTATTCGTGTTGGAAAAAATGGTAAGTATTTTGTTAAATAAATTATTGTAGTAAAAATTATGTGAAAACTTTATTTATAATTACATATGCAATGTTTTTTTTTTAATTTCTGTAATTGAAGAATATAAATATCAATTTAGTAGTTTTTGCTAAATATTAATAATAGACAAATTGCAGAAAAGTCACTAAAATAAATCGTATTGCTGAGCTGAATACAGGAAATGTATTAAAACGGCATAAAAAAAAATCGACCAGCGATTGAAAATAGTTTTGCAAAAATAAAATATTTTCAATAAAAGAAAAAAACAATATTTTGAGAAAAGATATTGATATACGTTTTTAAAAAATATATATTTTTGTTACTTTTATAACTATAAAAGCTTTGAAGTTTTTTAATTAAAACTCAGTAATAATTTTTGTCTATCCTAAAATATCTTGAGTAAAAAATCAACAAAATAAACGAAAGGCTTCTTTTATGTTCCAGAAGTCGATTATATAACGTCTTATTTTAGCTGTTGGTACTAAAAGATGACCTTCATCATGATTATGAAAATTTATTGTATTACAAATCCACTTTTGGATGTTGGAAGAAATTGACTCATTATAATTTACAGAGTAGTAAATGGCTTTTGGACTCCTAAACTCTAATTAACTAATATTTCGTTTCTATTTTCCCTGAAGGTGACCAATAATTTCAACACAAATACCATTTAGATACGTAAAAATTCTGCTTTACAATTTTTCTCTTCTCTTGAATATAATATGATAAATAACCAGATTTTGGTTTAAAGGAATATGTTAAGGACTAAACGAGAAATACAACTATTAGAAACGTTACCAGCATCGCCTTTGTCACTAATATCACAATGATCTTTAGGACAATCTATAAAAATCTTTTATACATATTCATCATTGTCACTCCCAAGTTATTCGAGGCTATATTGATGGACAATTTTCCTAGAAAACACGTTTTGAAAAAAAAGAAAAGAAAAACATTTCTTCACAAAATTTTTGAAGGAAAAAATTCTACGTTTTGCCTGGCGCACCCATATGGTAACACAGATATATAGTTCATAATAAACAGGATAAAAATATTTTATACTACTTGGTTATATAAAAATTATAAAATATATTTTTCTTAAAGGCTACACAGTGTCAAAAAATTATGAATTATTTTTTCATGTCGTTAATTTTTTAAAATTTTTAACAATATTTTTTTTTTTTTTCAAAAAGGATAATTTGGTTTCATACACGTAACATAAATGACATGAATGACGAAATTTAATTCAATGTAAATTAAAAAATTCGAATATTTTCTGTGCTATATAGCTTTTTATGTAAATGTTGTTTGCGCTGTCATATGAGTGCGCAAGATCTATCAAAATTAATTGCATTTTATTGTAAATTGTTCTTAAAAGTGAAAACCATAAAGCAATACAATATATTATAAACACGTTTTGGTTGTAAATATATTAAATTTTTAAAAATTAGTATATATATATATATATTCCGTTTTATTCCATCAGGTCCTGATTTCTGTATGAGTATATCTAATCCTTTTATAAGTCGAAAACATGAGCATATTTTACCATAACTCACGTTGTCCGATTTAGACAATTGAAATATCAAAAGATGCAGACGAAAATTATCTTTAAGTTAACTTAAGATCATTTTTTTGTCTACCTAACAGTTTCGGAGTAATTCAGAAATTAGTGTCGGAAAAAATTTTTTTTGCAAAATTGAAGATCTTTTTCTTGAAAATTTCTTTTAAAAAATGAAACCGGCTAAAATGTGCAGTTTTTAATGATTTATCATAAAACTGTTAATTCATTAAAATTAATCTACAAATCTTAATTTTATTCATGAATGAAAATATACATGTATACCTACAATTAAGTGGACACCGATGGGTAAAAAAAAGTGGATTAGATGGAATTTATTGTGCAAAATAAGGATCTGCTTGCATTTTATTTTATTAAAATTAAACTCCAATAGCTGTAAATTCAAATTATCTTTGTGTTATTTTAATATAATTTTTTATCCGCTCAATACTTTTCTAGTTATTCGGTAATTAGTGGTAAATAAAAAAATATTAAAAATTGGGAAAATTGTGCTCCTTAGCTCTGAAAATATGGAGCGAATAAAAGATAAATTTCAATTGTCTTTAAGAAAATTTTTATCTGAATCTTTTGGTGTATCATTTATCTAAATCGCACAAATGATTTTTAAGTTATAGTCTACATTGGACGAACTGTTCTCGAGTTTTACTGGTGTGACCGCTAAATAAGGTGGTATTATTAGTCATCCCTATAAAAAATTAGTACATGATAGAAAAAAAAAGTGAAAGCAGATTATTGTTTTGCTCGTCAAATTCCATCTAATTTTTTTCGGTCCACTAGTGTATCTCCACTTAATTGTAGGTGTAGATGGATATTTTCACTTAACTGTGAATAAAATCAAGATTTGTGCATCAATTTTGACGATACCTAGACTATTTTATTTGTAGCACTACCAGCTTTATGATGGAGATGAAAAACAGAAACATTTTTTGCGTTTTCAGTTTTTAAAAGAACTTTTAAGAAAAGAAAAAAAATTTTTCAATTTAAAAACAAATTTTTTTTTCGGACATCAATTTATAAATAGCTCGGAAAATATTGAGCACATAAAATAATGATGTTAGGTTGAAGTTATTGTTAGCTCGCAGCCTTTGGTGTATACAGCAAAAAACTATTTCTTTTTTTTAAGAAGAAAGCTATTTTTATCAATGCCATTTATATCAATCGTACTCATCCTTCCAACCAACCAACCTTATTATGGTCGAAATATTAGACACAGACATAAAAAATTCAGACTTAATGAAAAAAAAAAAAAAAAAAAACTGGAAGCAGTTTAGTGTTTAGCACATAAAAATCTTTCAACTTTAACCATTTGTCTTTAGTGGAGGATCTTTTTGCCGATCACTGTAATTATATATGAAGAATTTTTTGATAAAACTATAAAAATGTCTTTAGTTTTATTTAGCAATTTTAAATATTGATATTGATATTTGAAAAAAGACAAATAAATTTAAAATGTAATTATATAAAAGATGTTTATTCTATTTTAAAATCTATGTTCTTTTACTTTCTGAATCGATTAGAAAATCCGAAATTGATTTTAAATTTAGACAGCTATGAGATCTTAGTGCAGCAACTATCCACAAAACTTTTTTTCCAAATATCTAATAAATTTATAGGGTGTTACGAAATTTTTGAAAATTATTTTGTGATATGCACAAAAAGAACTACAGTCTACATTATGTTGTCTATCGAGTGAAAAGAATTGATTCTTATTTTATTAAATTAATTTTATTCTTATGTAACTAGGAAATCGGTTTACTATTTTTGCATTTAGCACAATTCACATATTTCAGTTGATGTTAACCCATAAGAAATCCATCAGTAGAAAATCACAGTTTGTTGGTTGAAGTTCACAATTCTTTGAATGTTCATGAATGTTAGAAAATTTTGTGGACATATGCATTGGTGCATCCATACTTTGAAAATAATTATATATATGCCAATAAACCACAAAGGACAGGCATGCTTGAAGTGAAAAACTTTTTTTATATTTTTTATAGTTATTAAATTATTATCAGGGAAACCAAAAGTAGGCAATTGCATGTTTTTTTCTGTAAATTTTTTTCTATACATTGAATTTAGCTATCGATAAAATATTTATCCGTTTCAGAACAAATAAAGCATTTTGCCATCAATTTGTAAGATAATATTGTTGCATATTTCTGCCTTAATGGCACATTTATGGCATACCTGGTTATTTTTAGAGCATATTTAAACCTTTTAGAGCATATTTTGACATTTTGAAGAATTTTATTTTTATGGAAAAAATTAGATATTTAAAATTATTTTTAATTTTGATTTATAGTAACAAATCATTTCTAAAATTATTTGAGATTTTTTTTTATTAAATTATTATTTTTTTAATACTAAAAAAAGTATATTTTTCATAATGGTAATAAAAATTGCCACTATACTAAATATTCTGCTCAATATGAAGGAATTCTTAATTATTTCCTTAACAACTACTATAAAATAAAATGGTAAAGTCATACTTTTCACAAATTTTTCAAATTTTGTTTAATTCATTTATAATTTATAAAAATCAGTATTTTTAACCACCAAATATAACGTGAAATTAAATTAAAATGCATTTGAACATTTTAATATTTATGTTGACAAAATCAGTAATTTAGCATTATATTTAACGTATAAAAATTATAAAAGCAAATATTGTGATTTCTTTTTTTGCAAAAAAAAAAAAAAAAAAAAAAAAAAAAAAATAAATAAAATAAAAAATAAAAAACGATCATGCCATGTTATCACTTTTTATAAAAAAACATATGTTATTGAAGACAATGCCAGTAGTGAATATTATTTTTAATAAAAATAATACGTTATATAAACAAATTTAAAAATCTTAAATTCAAGACTTCAACGCGTTTGGTGCGGAAACTTTTTAAACGATCGCAAAGATTTAATATTGCATTTCGTAATATTTTTTCATGCCCTATAACACTATGCCTTGTGAATTTTGATATTCGCAAAAATTGCAAAAAATTATATCCCTATAAGCATTGTTTTGAAAAATCTAGTCGATTAAACCTAACTACTCATAATAATATTCCTTACAAAAAGCGTAAGTTTTTTAAAGCGAATTTTCGTAAAATGGTTATGGAATTATTGTTTAGTCTTTAAATTTAAAAGTCCTGTAAGTATTTTGACGCCCACTGGATTTTAGTATTAAACAAATAATAGGCTTTCATTTGACTATTTTATTTTAGATAATTTCACTAAGTAATCGTCATTCGCGAAAAATCCGTTTTATTAATGCTTTCGCTGAAAATATGGACATTTGTGATGATGCTGTCCCATGTCATGCCTTCTGACATTAACGTGATTTACCATAAACTGTAGGAAACTAATTCGTCTTTTGAATTCTGTTATTTAATTTAAATTTTCCTAAATTTCTAAATTTTTGTTTCATTTTTTATCACCCTATAACTTTTCACCGGATAGTAAAATGGTGACTATTTATACAACATATGAATTTCCAAGCATCCCAATTGCTTAATATTTTGAGTCTAAAAGATGTAAATTGTGAGTGCAAAACTAAATAAATAAATAGGTAAGAATGTTATATGCGGCTTGACTGAATTTTTTATACCACCTTTAACTTTTTGTGGTACTTTAATTTAGAATTTCATCTTATAAAGGAGATGGGCAAGTCTGAACCAAATTATGAACAGTTTTCCATTTTTAAAACAAACTTTAGAAATACAGAACACATAAAATATCTCTCAAAGAGTTTTGAAAATTTTTCAAATTTCTCATATATTCTTTTTCACTTAATTTACAGAAATTATATATCTTAATTCTGAAACATTATAAATTACACAGGGTGAACTAAAAAATGTTAAGTATAAACATACAATGAATCTAATGAATAAAAAGAAACTTATCATGCAGGTGAGAATAATATTAATATTTTTCGTCCCAATTTAATAATATAAATATAAGATAGATGAACACTTTTATATGATCATGAAAATTTAGTATAATTTAGTAATCAAACTTATAAGTTCTAAATTGTTTTAGCTTAGCCTTTTGTTTAAAGTCTGTTAATAATGACGAAAATTTCCCTTTTCGTTGTAACTTAAGTAAGTATATTTCATTTTTAGCAGTAGATATAATTTAGCGAAATAAAAGTAATATATAAAAAATTTTGATATGTTTTTGAATTAAGTTTTTTTTTTGAAAAAAAATTCCTTTGGATTTTTAAAGACATTTAAGAGACTACTATACACACATATTTACAAATGCATTCATAATACTTACACAAACATACATACACAAAAAGATTTTCTTTTGAGAAAAGACCATAAACTTCTTTATATTTAGGAGAATAAAAGAAAGAATGCTACTTTTATAATGCTTACATTAGGGTGGTACTTAATAAAAGAAAAGTTTACTTTATTAGTAAATTCATCATATTTCTGAATTTATGAAAAATTATAGTAAAATAAAGTGTAGATCATTTCAAAACTTTATTATGATTAGTGGTGGAAGAATTTAAAAATAAATCAGTTAAGTTTTTGTGTGAATATTATTATTTTATACAAAATATTTGCCACTCTATTTTTTAACATATATCAACTTCCTATAATATTTATATGTCAAGCTTATTACTTGCATGTGTGTTAGTGTAAAAGATGTATTTTATGATATTTTTTCCAACAAATACCTGCTTTAGCTCTTAAAATCTTAAGGAATTTATATGAGTATTTTACAAGTTTTATGAACAGATTTAATTTTTTGAAATTTTAGTACATTTTTATGATTTGTCCGGGAGCTGGGAATATAAAAGCACAATAAATTTTAAAATAATATACTCGTAACAACACATGTATTCACTATTATGTGATGTATGTAAGTATATTTTATCACAACTTAAATATATATTTTAGCCTAAATAACATATTGATCTCTAAGGGCCCTAAAAACGGTGATTAACAAAGCTCAACATAATGTTTGTTGACCTCATTTAAGAGTAAATGTTAGCATGTGTCGTATTAGTAATACGAGCATTAAAATTAAATATTACTCATACCACCAGTATGTAATTATTATTTAATATAGTCAAAGAGCACATTATATAAAGTTCATTATTTCTATAATATATTTTTACCTTTTATTCTCATAAATTTTTTAGTTAAACAAATAATGTTTATTGTGCTTCTTTTATTTTATTTTAAACTCCTGCTGTTTTAAGTTTTTGCTTACAGTTTATTTTTAACCACATGTTGTCCTTTTTGAAGAAAAACTTTATATATTTTACTTTAGTAATAAAATATTATATTTTATAAAGATTTTAACCTTAAACGTCTGCTTTGTTTCTTAGGAAAAGAAATAGAAAATTAAAAGAATATTGTTTCATATTTTAATAAATTTTCTTAAATAATCTTTAACCTTTTTTGACTTATGTATACATATATATACATAAGTGTGTGTTTATGTAAATGTGCATTTTTATTTTACTTTTAACATAAGCGCATAAATAATAATTTTATGTGAAAAAGGTGTTAATGTCATTTTAAGTTTCATAATTTATTTCCTTTAAGATTTTTTCTAAATATAGTAAATGGTAGTAAAAATCATATTGAAACGAAATACTTAAGTTTTAATGGCTTTTAAAATAACTATTTAAATGTGGCTATAAGTCATAATGCTAAGAGCAAGGGATTTAAGGAGATAGTCTGAAAGGAGAATTATTTATGTTCATTTAGGGAAAATATTATTATATACAATAAATCTTAATTTTAAGCATAATAATATACTATTGGTTTAAAATAAAGATTAAATTAAGGGAAATACATTTTGGTTTCTTGCAGAAAAAGAATTTTCAATATATTAAATTATAAAAGGAAAATAAAATTTTATAGTTTTTAATACAATAGATTATACATAGGTGCACCGCTACCCTTATCGTATTGAATGAAAGATGTTTAGTGAAAAAAATTAATTTTTGCTACATAATATTTTAAATACAACCGTTTATAAAATATCTAATACAAAATGTCAGTAGAAACCTTTAACGATTGTAGCTAATCAAATACTGAAATTGAAATCTATGAAATAAATAAAAAGTTTTCAAATAATTTTTTTCCAATTCTAAAGTTTTATAGATCCAGTTATTTCTAAAAGAAAATTTCCACTTCATGGTTTTTTTTTGGGAGGAGGGGGGGCGGGGTGTAAAATTTTTCTTTTTGGAGGTTTTTTCTTGTTTTGGTAATTTTTACCGTTTTTGTAATTTTTACAGTTTTGGAGATTTTTTTCTGTTTCGGCGATTTTTTGTTTTGCAATTCTGTCAAGAACAACTTTTATATTCATTAAAAAAAAAAAAAAATAAAAATACATTGTGTTTTATTTATGCTCGAACAAATCAAAATCATCAATTAATAGTTATTTTGACTCTATATATAAAGGTGAAAATATAATCCTCAGAATTTTAAGATAAATGTCGTAATAGTTACGGTCTCTGATTTTCAATATTCAGAACACAGAAGATAACAGTGTTGTCATATGAATTTTGGTAATTTTGAAAATGACCATAAACAGCTCCTTGGAATATCGCGGAAAAAAAGAAAAGGAAATACAATTGTAAATATAATAATAACGAATGCTGAAGTAAGATGCTAAATACTAAAAGCAGAAAGAAGATTGAACAATCAAAACAAAGCAATTTAAAATATTAAACTCTTTTCTATTATATTTATCACTTCTCTTTTACAAATCTCCCAGTTTAAAATGGAAAATAACTCAAATTCTCAGTTATTATAACATTGCAACTTGTATAGTTTATTTTTGTAAAGCAATAACAACATGACGCTATTTTGAGTTGAGAGAATTGTCTGAAAGATATGAGAATAAAATAGAGAAGAGTTTAATAACTTGAGACGCTCTGTTGTTTGAGGTTTATACATATATATGTGTGCATATATTTGCTGTAGATTAAAAATTTTAAAATCTTATTTTCCTTTAAATATTTTCTAATTTCCTTAAATTAATTTTTCTTTAATTTTAAACCAAAAAATTATCTGGGTCAAAAACTTTCTTTCAGAATTATAAATTATTATTTCATAAAATAGAATACACGAATTTCTTTTGTAATTTTTCATTAATATTTCTATGTTGTATTTGTAATTTTTTCCTCAACTTTGTTGAAATTCCAAAACAAAACTCTTTACTTTTCAACAGCAAAACTCAACATCAATAGCAGCCTCATCATTTATCATTAAATCAAATGTCAGTTACACAAAAAAGTATTAAAAAAAATCCCGTAGGAGGTGGAGTTAAAAATAAACGAAAGTCGGCGTTTTTAAAAATGTGATATGGGCTCAAAAGTACAAAGTTAAAATTGATACAAGGGATAGATGAAAAAAAAACTTTTTAGCAAAAGAAACTCATTTATTATCGACAATGGACACAGAAAACTCGATGAATTGAAAAGGAAAATATAAAAAAAAACAAATAACAAAAATATCAAACGTTTTTACAATAAATTGGAAAAAATAGAAGATTTCTTTAGAAAATGGAAATGAAGCGCTTTACAGAAAAAAGAATTTTGAGTGCAACATAATGTTGGTGATATAATAAAAGAAATATTAAAATGTTTGCTTTGAATTTCTCTAAAGTAAAAAATGAAATATTTTGAAAACATTTTTAAATATATATTGGAATACTGCAAATTATAAAAAAAGTAAATATTTAAAAAGTGTATTTTATAACTATAGCTCCTTATTTAGTCGTTTATTATCTCATACATTTATCTCTGCCTTGAATCCTTTAACATGTTTTTTCTTATTTATTTTATGTCTTGACTTATTAATGATGTCCGTTTGTGTATTTGAAATGAAAGAAATGGCAGTAGAAAAGAAAAGTTATAATGATAAAGGGTTCAATGTCAAATCAATGTTATTACAGGAAATACAAAATAATTATAACCTAAATAAAATAGAATTTGTTTTGAAAGATGTTTGCTTAAAAAACAACGTCATATTTTCCTTGTTTTTTTCTTTAACCGGAAATCAACAGTTTTCATTTCAATTTTATTATTTTATTTAAATGTTTCTTTAAGGTTAGAGTTTATATATGAGAATAATATTTTCCTTAATTTTTTGGTCTATTTTAAAGTTTAATTTTCATGAGTAACATTGTCGATTCATATCATTTTATTTGCCACCACCTGCTGCTTTTCGTATTAATTTAACTGCAGCTACTTTTTGTTTTCAGTGTGAAGAGAAACCTTGTCAATATTGTGGTTGTTTTCTATGTTTAAGGAAAGAAGTCCTGTAGAGTTAGAGTTGGTTTTATCATTTGGTAACAAGTAGGTGTAAGTATGTTTTTGTATTTAGTAGGGTAGTAATTTATAGTATCTTTTAACAGACTTTTGTATTTTCAAACAAACATTGCAGGGAAAATGTTCAAAATTTCTGTTGAAATAAATATTTTTAAGGCTCCTTATAATTTCTTTAGGTTTGTGATATATGTTTTTCGGACAAATATTTTCAAGAATTTTTGTATATAAATTCAAAATCAATCAACCAAATGTCTGATTTATAGGCAAAAAACAGCGAATTCGGTTGACTGTTTCGGACACAGCTGCTTTGTGCTGTCTGTTTTGGCATAGCAACTTCAGTTGACTGTTTTGGCACAGCAACTTCGGTTGACTGTTTTGGCATAGCTACTTCGGCTGACTGTTTCTCTTTAGATTAAGTCTGAATTTTGTAACCTAGTTTTAAGGAATTGTATTATTTAAATCAGTATTCGTAACATATTTCTAAGCATCATAAATGATTCAGCCTGCTGCATAGTACCCGAGGGAACCGAATCGTCAACCCGGCGTTTACCAGTAATAAAATCCGAATTACCTGAGAAGTACCCGACTGAATTCCTTCGTATCATCGTGCTAGCATCATAAACTACTCGAGGGAACGGAATATTCAACCCGCAACTACCAGTTTTAGAACCCGAATTACCTGAGAAGTACTCGACTGAATCCCTACGTATCATCGTGTTGCTAGTAATTATATAACACAAAATATTTATTAATATTTATTATTATCGATAACTAAAACATTGAAATATTAAATAAAGCTACACTGTATATTTTAACCCCAGAAAGGGTAAACCAATTGTGTTCTCACTTAAGGTTCGTGGATCTAATAAGTCGACCCTGGACACTACTGAACTACCTCAGCCGATGATAAAACCACGTTACAAAATAATAATAATATTTTCGCCTTAAGATATTGTGTTCCCCAAATACCTCCCTAATTAATATTATACCTGCCTTTCTCTATTTTTCCATAGCTTATTACAAAACTTTAACTTGTCTGTGACATAATAAAAAATCTTAAAAACATAATTTAAACATAAGCTTTGTAATTGTTTTCTTTTCTCTTTCCTACTTTCTTTTACAGCAACTTGACATAAATAAGAGAGCATCCTAGGCAAAGAGCAACAACAAAAAAATATATATAAAGAAAAAAAATCAAGGTACGTGCAACATACGCTAAAAATAAATTCATATTTATGCACAAAAGGTGTTAATGTCAGCCATACATAAAAACTTATACTCACTTACTCGCACACATATACATTTACAGCAAGCCACAAAAATATACTTAAATTATCCTTTACATCCGGTTTCCTTACCCCAGCATCCAAATAAGATGTTGTTAAGGTAAAAACAGCAAACATATAAGAATGATATAAATGAAAATACAATTTTTGAAAATGATTAAAATATATAATTTGAGAATATAATTAAATTTGTTATTCTTTTTCTTTTATTCTGTTTAAAATTTCTGAAAAAGTTCTATAATAATTTTTATTTTGAAATTTTTTTCTATTGCTAATGTTTACCTTTGTGTTTGCTGGGTTATTCCCAGTTTGTCATAAGAGTATTTGATTATGTGTTTATATAAGCATTTTTTGTTGTTGTGAAGCAATAATTCATATTAATTTAAGCTGTGAAAAGTGAAAGTCTGACATTTTAATGGAATTCGTGAATTTTATTTCAATTTTTCTCACTAGGAGGTGTCTTTACCTTTAATACCACAATTACAACAACAATGAAAATAATAATATTAGATAAATGTATATAGAAAAATGACAACAACAATTTTGGAATTATTTTTTAGAAAATATTAAAGGACTTGACTTTTAAGCTTGTGTTTTTTACTGGCATTTTTTGAAGTTATATACTTTTTATATTTTATGATAAATAAATGATAAAATTTGAAATTTTATATTTAAAACTTTTTCATATACGTTTTAGATAGATTTAAAAGGCAAGTTCAGAACTTTGTACAATGGTATTTAGTAATATTAATAATAAAAAAATGGAAATTTAGATAGTAAATTGAACGATTATTTATTAATAAACTAACTTTAATTGTTTTTGTTTTAGAAGATAATTTACAATTTTTTTAATTAAATGAAATCTTAAAAAAATAATTACAAATTCTGCTTATTTTGCTAATAAAGCAAAGAATATTAGTAGTAATGTTGTACAACAACAATAATAATCAGTTTAATATTCTATTATGTAAATTTCAATCACAGATCTATATCGTAATGAAAATAAGCCTAAAACTTCATTAAATTTTTTTGGACAATTAGTATTACAACGATAAAATAAAGACAAAGCAGAGCGCATGAAAATATTAGTGCACACTATTCTGGTTATGAAAATAAAACCACTATTATTAAGGATTGTTGTATGCAAGTTTTTAATAAAATAATAATACTTTTTTTATTGCTAGGACACAAAACCTTTTAAATTCACAGAGTTCTGAACATTTCGAGGACACAACAACAAAACAGAAAAAAAATTAAATATTCCGTGCTTTCTTATATTTTTTTCTGATAGTTCTTATTTTGTGTTAAGTTATAATTTTTTTTCGTCTAAATATATTTATTGAATCTTCACAAAATTAAGTGAACTAACAATAAGAATTCAAATCTTATCTCTATATCTTAATTTATATTAAGTCCAACCACTGCCGGTTGTAGCCAATCTCATTATGTTTCGAGGAAGTGGGTTAGGGTGTACTTCAAGCTTTCTCAAATACGTTTCTGCGTGTTTTCTTATTTCATCTTTCACAAGAGGAACATTAAGGTCCTTGTGAATATTTTCATTTTTCTTATACCGGGGAGCTGCAGTTATCATTCATAGTATTTTATTTTGGAGTCTTTGAATTTTTTCGACATTTGAAGCTGAGGCCGTGCCTCATAGTTGAATGCAATAGCACCATATTGGCTTTATAATTGAGTTACAGTCTAGACATAATATTGAATTTCTACCAATAAGCCAGTTAATTTGACGTGATTTTAACTTCATTTGGATTAATTTTGTATCTATATGTGATTTCCACGTAAGCCGTCAATCTAGATGCATACCGAGATATTTTACTTCCTTTTTTTTGGGGTATAATCTGATTATTTATCAGAATTGGGGGGCATGAATCTCTCCGCAACGTGAAGGTAATATTTATACAGTTATGTTAATTCACTTTTATTCTCCATTGTTTCAACCATTTTTCTAGATAGAGTATATGATCTTGCAAGGGTTTAGATGCTTCTTGGGGGGTTTTCATGAACGCCTAGAATAGCTGTGTCAACTGCAAATGTTGATATATGGGTTCGACTATAAGTTGGCGTATCAGTAGAAGTGTATATTAAATATAAAAAAGTGTCCCAGTTTACTGCCTTGGGGTACACCAGCTTCAATGGACTGTGGTGAGCTTATAAAGTCTCCCTCTTGAAGAACAAACTTTCGATGAGTTAAATAGCTTTCTAGCAGCTTATGCGTACTTGCGGGTAAATATTGTTTAATTTTAAATAATAATCCTCCATGCCATACTTTATCGAAGGCTTGAGAAACAGAAATAAAAAGAGCAGAACAATATTTCTTTTCTTCAAACATCTTAGATATATATTTATATGTCTGCGATGTTTGTTAGATAGTGCTATGTTTTTCTCTAAAACCAAATTGATATGTTGGAATACAATTGAAACGATTTACTTTGGTTTCAACTTTTTCAACATCGACAAGGCCAGATCTCTCGAATCTCAAAACAAAGGGGTTCAACTGCTCTAAAAAGGTGTACAATAGTTATAAATGAAGTGGATTTTCCTGTATATTCAAATGAACCAAAATTTTTCTTGTAACTTTAAATTTTGTTATCTGTTAGAATTTCTCTAATATTTGTGACAAACAATTTCTAAACAAGATGTTGCAAAGAGCATTCATAATTTTTAAAAGAATTCCAAGAATTTCCACCAACCCTTTTGCCCACAAATTTTTCTAAGACTAATAGACTAAAATACAAGTCCCCAATTTTTTTCCCAAAATATTTTAATATAAAATCAAATGTAAAGCTTCCGTATTTTATAAAGAAAAGTTAATAGAAAGTGTATTGAAAATTTTCTATAAATAGCTAAAATAACTATTAAAAATATTCTATAAAATTACTGAAAATTATTTTTAAATAAATTTCTTTTAAAAGGGAAATTTATCCAAAATATCCTATGAAAAGTAAATTCAGCAATAATTTATATGAAAATAAAATTTATTGACTTTTTTTCATTAGTTGAAAGTTTATAGAAATATTCTCTTAATATTTTCTGAACAGAATAAAATTCAATATTTTCTATAAAAAAGGAATCAATTAAAAATTTTCCGTCAATAGGAAATAGTCCCAGGAAAAATTATTTTAGTTCTAAAAATAGTTGCAGAGCATATGAAAGTAGTCTGTACTTGTTCTACATTGGCGTTATGACCAATGATTTTTGTTCGAAATTTTTACCACCAAAACTAGTTTCTTGAAAGTGTTACCTAGACAATACCCATTGTATGGAACGGTTCTAGAACTAGTTCTTTAATCAATTGTTTTTGTACGAAATTGTTACATTTAGAACTAGTTCTATAGAAGCACTAGGGAACGGTTCGAGAACCAATTATTAAAATCATATACGTTTTAGAAAGATTTTTTTATTTTAGTTTTCATTCTAATGAAACATTTTCTGAAATCCATTTTTTTTAAATCAATTTAATTTTAGTATTCGTTTTAAATTTTTTTTATTAGGTTTTTTTAAAGGGCTCTAGGAAGTCATTGGGGAACTACTAATTTGTTCAAAGAAGTAATGTGGAAGTAATACAGAACTGGTTCTTAAGCACTAGTTCTCAAAAGTATTTTTAAATCCAATTTAGAATCACAAAGCGTTTCCACTCCACATATGGTTGCGACACCACTAGTTCTAAAGATGTTACTAAAGAATCTGAGAGGTTCTGATTACACCAGTTCTAGAACTAATGATTTTAAAATAATTTCCAATTTTTTCCTGGGATTTTATATTTTCTATAAATAGAAATTTATCGAAAATTTATTTTTGTAAAAGAAAATTATTTTTATAAATTTTGTATAAACAGAATAATTGTACATATAAAATTTATCTGAGTTTTCTATAAAAATTAAAAATAATTGAAAAATATATAAACTAATATTTTGCGAAAATCTCCAAACCAGTCATCACGAAAATCTGTCTCTAAATTAATGTTTATATCTCCAATTTATGGACAAACCATTCATCTGGCAACACTGATTCTGGAAAGCGATTTAGAACTGTTTAATTTTTGAACCGCTTTTTATCCAGAGATATTGAATTTTTCTTTTAAAATTTGTACTATTTTGTCTGTCGTTCCACAGTTCAAAAATCCAAATATTCTACTGCTCTCTGGTTTCTTTTGGGTGGGCATAAACTCCTTGTATTTTTTAAGGAAGGGTGTTATATAGTCGACATTAATAAATTTACGTTTCAATTTCTTCGTGTACACGCCTGTTTTTTGCTGAATTTTTAAAAGCTAAATTCTCATTTTCTTTATATAAGCAAAACAAAAGTGCTTTTGAAGAATTTGTAAAATCATTACTTCTGTACTGAAATTACTTCCAGTGACAGCACATAAAATCATTGCTTTCGAAGTTCTTTTTTGATAGGTTATTTCTTTTTTTTAAGTTTTAATATATGTACGTTTTACGCAGAAAAGATTATTAGATATTATTTCTTCTTAAATTTGTTAAATAATCTACGTTAAATAATTAAGCTAAAATTTGAACCATTTTTACCAATTCTAATAAATATATGCACTTATCTCGTGATCTGTAAAAGATACTACTTTAAATTTTTAATCGCTTTTGTTGGAACGAAAATATGAAGGTTTCTTTTAATAAACAATTTTTGAAATAATAATAAAAGATACCATCTAATATTTGAATGCCTTTTGTTGGAATGAGCCCGACTGGATTTCTGACCAAATATTGAAAACCCTGGAATATTCTCTAATTTTTGACTTTGAAAAATATATAATTTTAATTTTTAATTATGAAAACTGGATTGTAATGCTATGAATTTTTTTATTAATATTGAGGAAATATTTGCAATTTGTCAATAAATTGTTTAACTGATTTGGAGAAGATTTTTAAATCATAATTTGATTAAAAAATTGTTTGAAAGTTTTAAAAAAAGTTTTTTTAAATTTTCACTTGATATTATTATTATTATTATTATTATTATTATTATTGTTATTATTATTTTGATGATTAGATCAAAATTAATTCAAATTTTAATTGAATTATACTATATAGTAGTATTTTTTTTATTATTAGTGTTGCAAAAATTTAAATCTTCTTAATTCAGTTTGTCCTGCTAACTTAATAATTTACAATAAAAATGAGATAGAATTTCATTAAGTAGAGAAAAATTATATTTTCTTTAAGGATGTATTTATTATATTTTCAAAATTGTTTAATTTTGATATTTTAGAAAAATTATCAATTGCAAATCTAAACATCTCCTGAAACCCTTGTTAACCTTATAAACAAATTTACACACAGAAAAAATTATACCACAAAATTTTTCAATTAATTCGTTATTTCATTTAAAATTTAAACTTAATAAAATATTTGTAACTTTTTAATTGATTTAAGTTTGGTGACATAAATCCTAAAAATGTAATTTTATGATAATTATGAAGGCTTTCTAACCACTTGGGCTCTACTAAAAACAATACCGAATAATAGAGATTATGAAGGTTTCTGAGGTGTCAAAATGACTTAAATATAGAATTATTCGTTAAGTATAGGCTTTAAAGATTTGATAGGACTCGTTAAGTTCATTTCGCTATTATTATATTTAGAATTTTCGTCGAGGCCTACGTTTGTATTCTAGCTATATAAGGTTTACTTTTATATTAACACAATTGTGAGAAGTTTAAGTTTACTTTACGATTACTTTCAGCATTTCTTCAACCAGGCGTATTATGTTGTTTATTGTTTTGTACTTTTATGTCGCCTCTGAGGTTGTTCTTATACTTAGTAATAATTCAAATTCCATTTGTTGGAGCTCCCATCAAGTTAACCGCTGCTAATATGAGTTTTCCATGGAATCAACTATAAGTATGTGATAAATATATTTAGAACACCCTACAATAGATACATAACATATATACATACGTACATATATACATTACATACGTTACGCTCTTTATATATAATATAATACATATGTAGATCTTCATATCGAGCCTGACAACTGACAATATTGTCGACATTTACAGCATCTGTCAAAAAAAAAAAAAAAAAAAAAAATATCTCAATCCCATAGTTAAATATTTATAATAATAAAATAAAAATATATAATAAAAATATAATTTTGCGTATTTTTATTAAGGGAAGCATTCTTGTGCAGTAACAGAGATTTAATTAATTTTAGAGTCTAATTAATAATTAATAGCTGAATAGTTAAATAGTTGATTAATTAGTTGCTTTTGAACTAAATTTCGATTCTAATTCTTATCGAATCGATAAAAAAAAATATTTGAAATCTAAAGAAAAAATAATTATTTCAGTTAGTTAATATTGCCATTTTCATTTTGGTTATTAGAGCAAACTCAATTAAAAATTTAATTAATGTAAAAATTTTCATAACTGAAGTTTACTTTATTTTTTTTCTGTGCGTAGGAATAGGAATAGAAAAAAAATCAAAAAACAAGATTTTTACATATCTTAAGCTCTGTACTTTTTCCCTTTTGCCACAGAATTTATTATCAAAAAAGAAAACCGGCAAAAATTTCTTAAAAATGGGTTGGTTCACATTTCTGTAAGCTAAATATTATATTTTGTCATGTTAGCGTATGAGTAATATTAATTATAAGAAATAAACGTTTGTGAAAAAATCATATTTTAAAAGTTTCAGATTCATTTACGAAAATTTCATTCCAAAACAATTTTTAAAGAGATTTTCTCTCTGTCTTTTAATATTTGTTTAATATTAATTCTGGCATCTTGTATTTTAGATAAAATTTATAAATTTAAATTTTTCAAGGTCATTTACTTTATTTTGCAAAATAAATAAATTTAATTTAAAAAGAAATTATCATAAAAATAAAATTTTATTTTAATTTTATAGACATAAATAAAATGAAGAGGAAAAATATAAAAAATTTTCCCATTTATTTTTTTGCTATCTAACTTAGTTTAAATCATTTTTAGTTTTACAATTCTCCAAACAACTTCAAGTTCATCGCAAAGAAAATACTTATAAAATTATGAGTTTTAAATTTTATGACAGTTTTTTCTTTTTTTTCACATTTTATGAACACTAAAGTTTATCAAAATGTATAGAAGTAATACAAAAATATGAAAGTAAATATAAATTTTTTTATTTAACATTCATTACATTTAATTTTATGTTTCTAAAATGTGTTGTTTTCTACAAAAAATATTTATTAAATGTTTATAAGGGCAAAACATGAAGAAAAATAAAGAGGAGTAATAAAATTGTTTAATAATACTCTCGAAGGACTTCAATCAAAAAGAAGAAATTTTTGTATTTAAATTTAAAGCGAGTGGAAATAAAAGTAAAATTATAAGGATTTGATTCAATATCTTAAAAATAAAAAAGTGTTCAAAAATAAATAAAATTTTTTTTAGACCAAATAAAAAATTATAATGTTGAGCGTCCATAAAATAATATTGATAAACTTGATTATAACAAAACTATGATATTTCGATTCTGAAACAAAAAAGTCACAAAATATTTTCTTAAAATAAAGTATATGATAATTTATCCACATGCTCTGGTAATGTGTTAACTTGCATAACAACTTACTTGGAATATATGAAATAATTGACTGCAGCCTAACTCTAAGAAAATAATTATAGCTTCTTTTTAAATTGAAAGCAAAATTTTACAATTGTTCTTTTAATAATAAAAAAATCAATACCTGCCAGCTAGGAGTCATTATCTGGGTTGTATTTTTAATCAAAATAATTTAGAGCAATATAAAATGTTTTACTATTTGATAATAAATTTACGCAATACAAAAGTAGAATTTCATGTTAAATGTTATTTATTTTTTCCATAAGTATAAATTCACTTCAATTTCGTATTAGCTCTATTTGTTAATTTTATATTCTCATTGTTAAACAATTCTATTGAAATGAAATACAAATAACCTGCATATTTTATTAGAGCTTATTTTTGATACCCCATTTACAATACATATTTGATTGACAAGTCTTGTATAAAATATTATTACAGCTCAATTAAAAATGCTCGGTTTTGTTAAATGTTATTAAATGGAAATTGATGAAAACACGAAATAAAAATATAAGAATATATTTAGTACCTTTGCAAAGGGGATTTTAAATTTGCATTGAAAATAAAAGAAGAAGAAGAAAAAAAATACATTCAAACGACAACAACTGAGATATGTAAATTACATTTATTTTGAAAAGCATATAGATGTATGGTTTTTAAATTTATAGGGAATATGCATATGGAAGAGTTTGAGTTTTTTTCATTCTCTTTATATAATCAATGATTTTTAGCAGTCATACGTAAAAAATGTTTTTCCAGTTTTGTGTGTCTTTTTATTTTTAAAAAAGATTTTTTTCATTTTTTAATTTTGTTCATCTCTTGTGAGAATTTTGCTGTATAAATCGTTGAATTTTATGCTTTTTATTTTCTTTCATTCCTTTAGTTGCTATTTTTTTTCCATCATGATTTGCATGTATGACTGCATAAAGCCCTGGCTGTAGTAGAAGTAGTATCTGATCATATGACAAACGCAAATTTACACAAAGCATTGTGTATACGCACCGTATTCCTGTATTACTTTGTAAAAAAAAAAAATTGTATACATTTACATATACAAACAAACATTCAGCTACAAGTACACTTACTTATGTTTGAATATTTATTGTGTATGTTTTTTTTTCTTATATATGTGTATATATGTGTGAACATAGGGTATTCTAACAATAATTCAAAATATCTTTTTGTAACTACAAAAGCTTATGTATGACATGAAAAAACCATTATCGTTTTAACTGCACATTCAACACAAAACGTATACATACAGACATACACAGACGGAGAGAAACCAAAAATATATTCACATGTAAAACCGAAATTTCAAATGGTGATAAGAACATGAATGTTAAAGGAATGTAATTTTTAAAGTCACACATAATAGAAGAAAATACAGTATTTATTTTAACATAACAAAAAAATATAAATGATTTTACATACACAGAAAAGGAAAAAGGTTTTCAATTACAAAATAGCTTATATTGATTAAAAATTTGTTTAGTTTTGTTTCGGTCATCATTAATTAATTAAAATTAATTAAGTTTTTATGAATTTCTATTCTATTTCTTTTTTCAAATAAATAATATTTTTTATTGGAATTTTGCTTACAATTAACTAAGATAGTAATTGATATAATTAAAAACAAAATTAATATAAAAGAAAATATAAATAATTTTACATACAGAGAAAGAAAAAATGATTTCAATTACAAAATAGCTTATATTGATTAAAAATTTGTTTAATTATACATTTCATTAAATAATTTTTTGTATATTTTAAATTGATTTTAAAGAACCAATGTATCTTGTTTGATTATTTTCAAATAAAATAATAATAATTATTTTCAAATAAAATAATAATAATTATTTTCCAATAAGATCTCTCATTTTTCAAAAGATACATTTTAAATTTTGCAGAAAGCAAAATTTTTTAAAGAAACATATTAGAATTTTTCAGAAAAGTAGCATTTTTTTTTTGTCAAAAAAGTGTAATTTTTTAAAAAGGGCACTATGTTTAAAAAATTGATATTTAAAAAAAAAGCTCTCCAAAAATAAGTCAAGGAAAGACAAAATAACGATATCCATCAGCCGGTTGAAATATTAATTCTTCAAACCATCGATAATTGAGGGACATGTTTTATGTATCAATATATAGGATAAATTTTCGAGATTTTTTGTTATTAAGAACCATTAAGGTTATATTTTTTATCATGTGTTTTTCTGAGGTACTTTTATATAAGAAACGGGATTCGTTGTTTCACTGAAATCTATCAAATCAGCAAAATATATATATATACTTAAAAAAAAATCGTTAAAATTAATTAAAAGGACAATTTACAAAGAAATGGTTAATTAAAAACTTGCCCAGAAAAATCGCACTAGATTAAAAAAAAAGTAAAATATTTTTAGTTAGTCAAGCCAGAAGTAATTTTTGAGATTTTCGGATAGGTATTTGTGACCGTTAGTAGACCGATGTGTGATTTGCAGCGTAAGTTTTTTAAAAAGTACAGTTTTTCTCCATGGATACTCTCAGGACTACTTTCAGAAAATCGGTTTTCTGTGTGAGTTGAGTTTTGTTTAATATCGGAATTTTTGAATATTTAACAAAATTTTCAGATGTTACTATAGTCAAAAACGTCTTAGAGTTATATGAAACACATTTAAAGACTTTTAGTAATTTATTTTATTAATATTTTTTTAATAATATTACCAATAAACCAGTTTTGGCGGAAAACGAGATACTTTTATGTAAACACATTTTGATTGGACAGATCCAAGGAGCGTGATAAAAGTGTAACTCGACAGCAAGTTTTTGCTAAGATTTATCATAAAATCAAGGGTGCCCTAAAAATTACAAAATTTGTAGAATTTATGAACAAAACTGAATTTTCGTAATCTCAGAAATGATTATGTGATAAAATCTTCTTTAAAACGGATTATTGAGCTATATAAAAAGTTTTCAGTTATTTTTCTATAGTGTAATCTGAAATTAGTTAAAATCTACGTATATCGTGTAGAACTTAAAACGGATACTGAACTTTCATCTAATAACACCCAAAAGATAAAATACATTTTGGTTTTTATATATGTATATATATATATATATATATATATATATATATATATAAATATTTTTTTAACTTACACCTGATATCTTTTTTATTATTTAAAAAATTATGCAAAAATTATTTTTAAAAAATTCTTCTAGTAATGATAACGTTGTCAGTCTTTTTGCATGTGGTGACAATTTTTCACAACATTTATTAATAATGTGTGCAAATTTAATTTAAATAAGTGAAATTTTTGAGAATTGTTTAAAATTTTCTGCTTTAAACCGCGACAATTTTTAGGCTCTCTCGCTAAAGTTATTCAAACCAATGGATTTTGAACGCTGAAGTATAGCTTTCCGTTCATTCAAAGCGTTGTTAATGTGCCAAAAAGAAGTCTGAACAAATTTTAGGTTTGTGTTTTTGCCATGTATGAAAAATTCCTTTTTCGTTTCTGTGTATGCACATTATATAGCGCTCTATCATGTTAAATGATCTAAAAGTCCCCTTACAAAGAAAAGACACCCAAAAAAGTAAAAAAAGATATAGAATTTACTAACAGCATGGGCTGAAAAAGAACTGCAGAAACAATGATGATTCCTGTTCATTACTTTTGATGTTGTGCCTTTAAAGAAAATATTATTTTAATTTAGGATAATTGACTTGTTGGGAAATATTAATATTAGTCATGTTTAAAATTAATTTTTTTTTCGGGGAAAAAGTGCGTCTGTAGAAATATTTCGTAGAAATAGGAACTCATTATTTGTACAGGATAAATACACAATATTGCAAAACATTTTTACTTGAAAACTAATAAATTTCTAGAACACTTTTTAGTTAAAAAATAATATAAATTACAAAGGTCAACAAAAAAGCAAAAACAAAAATTTGTTTTAATCCTTACACAATATGTCAAATGAAACATTTCCATCGCGTAACACTTTTAACCCTTTGACGACCAAAGCTTATTTAAGATAGAGAAAATTAGTTATTCATGTTTTATAGAGAAGAAATAGTGATACAAAAATTTGGTTAAAGTTATGTTTTCAACTAGCCCTCTATATTATAGATTGCTTTAAAATTCTCAAAATCAAAAAAGGTCTCGATTAACCCTCATTAAACCATAGAAAAATGAAGGCGAAAAGTAAACTCAGTCCATATTAAAATTGGAAAAGTGTACAGGGAAACTAGTTACAATAATGAAATTTTGTATATTTGTAGACATTGACCGTCTATTTATAAAAATTTTATCAAATTTTTAATAATTCTTTGTATCTTGCTAATACTGGAGGAAAAATATATCCCAAATACACTCTTTTAGTTCTTAAGTTTTATAAGAGTACATATATCTATTAAAACACACAAACAAATATTAATTATAGTATTTTTTTCCATAAAATATTTAGTGTTTTTTTTAATAAAAAAATGTTTACATTTGCTTTATTTTTTTTTTAACTATTTTGTTTTCTAATCATATTTGTTTGCAATTTAGTTTATTTAAAGACGACATATTATTATATTTATATTATTTATTTCTGTAGAAATCCTTGTAGATATGTATTGCAAAAATTCACCAATGTTTTAGTTTTGTGAATGGTAAAACCATTAGAATATAATATTCACAATATTCTTTTAATACAAAATTACTGGTTACGTAATAATTATTAATACTATTGTTTTATTTTGATGAGTTCGGAATAAAAGGTTTGATCATATGATTTTCGCTCGTATTTTCTTTGTTAATTTTTCTAATAAAATAACGATTGTTCTTTGTTGTTTTGCAAAGACACCCTAACGTATCTTATGAATGAATTTCTTACAATTATTCATCTGTAATAGTTTAATATTTTCAATGGACAAATCGAATAACTTGAAACATTTAATTTAAAATCCATAATATGGACAATTTTTAAAACTAACCTAGTTTAAAAGTTGACAAAGAAAATACATATAATTTAATATGGACTGTATAGAAAACATTTCAAAATATTGAACACCATTTAGAATTAGGTTGTTTTCCGCTGTACCTTTTTGTCTGCTCTATAAAAGTTGACAGTATTTTTGAAAATTTTTGATATTTTGGCCAAAGTTACACAATTTTTTCACAGTGTAGAATTAAATATTTCATATCTTTACTTGTAATATTGTTAATACATGTAATTAATAAAAAACATCTAAATATCCAAAACTGAATTTTATGCGATTTTTTTTCCAAAAATATACAAATAATTCAAAATTTTCTTGACTGTGGAGTTGTCCTATTCTATTCAGGCTATTTGGACAGTAATAAACTAAATATATCTTGAAAATCATAGCTATCATTTTTCGTTATTAAATTCTAATTTTTTTTTAACTTTTGTCCATTGTGTGGCGGGGTAATTTGTGTTTGATATAACCAATATATGACCATAGATGTGGGTCTGCACAATAATTTCTTTCTTTTACACAACTGTCATTGATAACATTTAATACGTTTATAAAAAATGCTCAAAAAAACCTCCTGAAAGAAAGTAATAATATTTAAGGGAAATATAGAAAAAATCTTTGAGAAAAAAAGACATGCTAAAGTGTAGCAGTTGAGGATGGATTATTAAGAATTTATGTACAATAGTGTTCACAAGCATATATTTTTTTCTTTATGGCTACAATTTCGCTGTTGTTGTGATGAAGTAAGATTTTAGAGAAATTTTCGTTGCACTCAAAAAGCTTTGCTTTTTATTACGATACTGAAATATTAGTTTTAAAGTGCATATAGCAAAAGTTGCCTTGAAATTTTTTGAGGTTATAAGGAAAATATGTTCAATTTTAAGGGAGACTTAATAAAATACAAGTAGAAAAAAAGAAAATCATGCCAAATATTTTATTTATTTTTATTGAAAATTTCAATATGTATATTTTTATATCAATTGCGATTTTTTTGAATTCACCGTGTACGAATTATAGTAGAATACAGAAATTTGGTTTCTTCCATAATTTTACTTATATTACGTTTTTGTAAATTTTTTATCTGTTTTATTTGGTAGGGTATCAAAAAGTGTACTTGTTAGTGTATATATTAAATTGAAAGTCTACATACTTTTTATTTGTATAATGAACGTGTAACTGTGGCATTTGTAATTATAACTTTTTGTTTTTGGTTCAATGATTGTACTCGTAAGTATCATGTTGATATCGTATCATGTATGTATATATATGGTTTGTTAATTGTATGTCGTCTGACATTTACTAGTATATTATAATGTATATAAGCAAACTATTTTACACATATTAGATTTGAAATAGTCAATATATCAATATTATTTATTTAGTACAGGGAAACTACAAAAGGAGCATAATATTTTGTAACAGTTTTAATTAAAGACAAATACAGTAAAGAGAAAAAATCACTTGAATGTGCTTGTTTGAATTTCAAATCATTCATATTTAAATTTCACTATCTAAAATATTTTCTTGATGATCTTTTATCTTTTCATACATTTTTTTAATTAATTATTTATTTTTTAAGTAAAATCTCTTTTCTTACCACCCTTTTTATGTAAACCATAAACTAAACTAAAACAAAACTGATAGATACTATTATTATTATTATTATTTATTTATTTACAAATACCCTAGTGCATACTAAATGCATAGAATTTAAGAGAATAAAATATTTTTTCTTAATAATTTATAAATTGTTATGAGCAAATTTTTCTTTCTAATTTTAAATTCAGATTTTGATTCTCTGTGTCTGTGATACTTCAACAGAGACTGCAGACAGAATATTAAAAGATCAAAAGCTAACAAGTTACAATATAGATAATTTCATATAATTTACACTTGTTATACAAACGCAAACAGACAAAGCGACAGCCTTATCTTCATCACTTTTCCATACATTTAGAAAAATACATAAATATTTATTAGAAAATATATTTTACATAAACTAAAAATAGAAAACTTTAAGACATCAGTTAGGCAAAAAAATAATAAAAATGAAAAAGAAAAGTAAGATGTACGTGTAGTCTAACAATTTACTACTTTCTAAGAATGTTTCATTAAAATTCTTATAAGGACCATAAGGAGAAGAAATTGTTATAACATTACATATAGTCAAAACTAAATATATACGAATAGTAAACACATATTTCAACACACTTACAATGATAATACTCGTATCTTTTATAAAAGGGTAGACCTCAACTTGGCTAGAAATTGTAAGCCACCTGTTGGGTCTGCCAATAACAAACCACAACAATAACCCAAGTGTAGTATTATTCAAGACAACAACAACTACAATAGTGATATTTAAAAAATATTAAATAAATCCTTTGTAGGTTCTTTAGAGAAAACTACAAATTATGGAAATATTTATATGTAGGAATGTCTGTATTTATTAATGTGTGTGGATGCTTATGGATATTTTAAATTTTTATAGAAAATTTCTTTGGTTTTCTTTTAACATAGACATTTCTCTTTGTACAATGAATGTAGAGACATATGTTAAAAAATTAATTTCCTTTTTCAAACAAAGACCATATTTATTTCAAAGACATAATTTAAATATTTCTTGGGTATAAAATTTATATGAAAAGAAAAATTTATTTTTTAGTAATGTACAGTGTTGTAAAGTTATGATGATTATTTCTATATATACAAAGAAAAAATTTTGGTAATAGGTAGTAGTTATTTCATACGTTATAAAGTAATGAGTGGTTCTTATTTATCTCATTAGTTTAAAATATAAAATAACTGCTTGCAGGTAATGATTTAAAAAAGTAGTGATTTATATCATTATTTAAAAGAGTCAAATAATGGCATTCTAGTAATGAGTACAATTAATGGAAGAATAGTTATAACTACTTATAGGTATGTAATTTGGTAACTTTTGTATTTTTTATAGTATTTTGTAGTTTTTTAGTATTCGATTAACTACTTATTTGACTGTTTTAAATAAGTACTTTATTAATGGAGACCCATGAATCTTGGACATTGTCATATAAAGGTAATGAGTTTTTACCCGAATTACAATAAGTAAAGTTTTTGCTGGGTACTGGGAGTAGAAATATTTAGAACTGAGATGATGTATAACATTATTATTAATTGTTTGCTCTTAAAAATGTTTTCACTTTTGTTATTTTCCGAAGATAATTTTCTGAAAACTATTCCAACTAAAATGGACTGTTGAAGCAAATTTAAAATATTTTCTTTAGTAAGACAGTAGAGATTATAGTGTTCAAAATATTTGCAATTATTTATTCTTATCTTCGTACTTCACTTAATGCTTTTGGTCTCTTTGTACTCATTATCCCAAATTCCTTAAGTTTTTTCATTTCAGTTTAATTGTGAAAATTGCCTTCCATCTCCTGTACTTATTTCTGTGACCTCTTCGAATATATTATGCCATAATCAAAGAGTCGTTGCATTACGCAATGCGATCGGTTCGCAATTTTCTGACAAGGGTTTCAATGAGTTTAGCAGGCTAAGTATTGTCCTTAAGTCTCCAGTTTAGCTATTAATTTTATTTGAAAGTTCTATGTATGTATGGCGAATTCGTTTCCTAAAATATTACTGTCTATTTCACCGTGTGCCGGCATCCAAATTAAGTTGAAATTGTACTGCAGGGAGATCTCGTTCAGAGACCTGACGCATTCTATGACAAATTACTAATGTTTGTTCGTAACGTCGAATCTATATTATACAACTTTTTATCAAGACAAACGTCAAATTTTTATCAGGATAAAAATTTGTAGTAACGTACACTGAATTTGTCAGCATTATTCCAGCTCTGACAAGTTTTTCTTGATGTTGTTTGACAAAAGACGCCATTTTGATTGTTATTGGTACTTTGTACATGGTTTACTATGTCATATATCATCCCCTGTAGTTGATAGAGATAGAAAATTATCTGCAATTCAAGCAAAAATTTGACGTGAGTCTTGATAGATAATTCTCATGTATAGGCCCGACGTAGAGGTCGCTTGGTTATCCGAATAGATATTAATATTCCTGAAAGATATATCAATATCTTGTCACATCCATCTTAAAGATATTGCAATAGCCAGGTAAGTGGAAATTAAGCTCCCTACACTAAACCCCAGCTCCGATTCCTCATCAAGTTCAGACCCGTCAGTGAATAATTTCATTTTATAATAAGGAATATATTTCTTGAAATCGGTTTTCACTGCCTTGAAGCAAAGAACAATATCCGAACCAAAGTATGTACAAGTAATCCGACTATTTGGCAGAGGTACCTAGCTCTAAGAATGTGTTAGTAAAAAAAGTACCTAACTCTATGTATATATTAGTAATAAAAACTTAAATGTATTGATTTTTTATTTTCCCAACGTACACAGAGTTTTATAAAAATGGCTTAAATTAAAATTTGTTTCAAATTTCAATGCCAAAAATATTAACACTGTTCTACAAAATAATTTCTAAAACGAACAAAATAACATGTCAAAAATAAATAAAACAATTTTTTTCGTTTGTGCAAAATGGACCAGGACTAAACATAAAAGTGTATTTCAAAAAATTATAAAATTATGTGAGGAAGTGTTTCTTCTTTGTTTTCTTCTTTATTTACAGTTTTTTTTCAATTCACACGACACCCGTGAGAGATCAAATATACTTTGATCCGAACCATATTTAGGTTTAAACAAAATCCAAGTAGTAAATATGCTATGAATGCTGGTATCTAACTCTAGTCCACAAAAATGAAATGGTAGTTGATTATCAGATTTCGTAGATAATAACTGGATTAGTTGACTATTGAATTTCTCGCTATCTCTTCTGGATTCGCGCACAATTTTCCATTCTCAAGGGATGTAGATAAGAATATCCCCGTCTGACATCCTTCGATACTGAATGTATTGAACGGCTGTTTCAATTGCCATTATTTCAGCTTGATAAAGCTACAGTATTCCGGTAGCTTCAGAGATAGTTTCAAAGCTAGGTCAATTAAATATGTGCCAGATCCTCCTTGTGATTTCGAACCGTCTTTATATATGTGAATAGCATTATCTGGTAGATTAATGTTATCCTTATGAGAAAAACAGGATCCAAGATGGGTTCTGGGATTGTGTAGTCAATAAGTATCCCCAGATTTAACATATTGAGTATGTGATCATGTCCATAGTTTCTAGTTTTCCAGCTTTCAATGTTATGTAGTTGCATTGGTGGGTTTGCTGGTAGGCATTGTGTGGGTTTATAACCCAGTTTAAACATATAACCTTCTTATAGCACTAAAGTGTCGCTTTTGAGATCCTAGATTGCATGTTTAAGTTACAGTTCAGTTTGCTATCCATTAATTGCCTTAAGAACTTTGTGTAAGCAAGGAGCGTTGGTGTTTGGAATAACGATGTATGTGATTTGATATTTCTACTGAATAGCATTAGTTATGTTTTGGTTGCATTAAAATATAGCCCACATCCTTGGTACCATTTGGATAAAATGTCCAGGTCAACGCCGCATATGCAATTGTATTGCACCATGTTTTGATGTTGAAAATTCATAGTAGTAGAGATCTTGAAAATTGTAGAAGCAACCAGAACGACCTATTTTTGAGCAGTTTTTCAATAAAGGAGATAATAGTGGAGTTGACGCCAAGTTCTCCCATAGCGCTAATCACTGATTTCGGTTTGAGATTTTTAAAGGCACCCTCTACGTTCAGGAATGTCATCAATTCGTATTCCTTAAAAATAAGGGATTATTTTATAATACCAACTGTTGAGAGGAGGTCTGTTTCAGTTGATTTACCCTTAATAAATAAGCGTTTCTTATTCGATGATTGATAATCCAATACAAAAATCAGTAATACTTTGTAGTGTTTTTAACAGGAAAGATTGTTCTGAAGACTTTTGCTTTGGAATTCCATGTTTCTTCTTCTTTTGAAATGAAGACTATCTTGTATATATAGTCCATCATATGTATGATATGCCTAAGCAAGCTCTAAAGATGTAAATGAGCCATATATACATTATCTACCTAGTTGGCTCACTCCCATCTATTTCCAAATGATCGTGATGGCAATTACCACTGACTCATTACAAGCAGTAAAATGATTATATGTGCAAAAAAGTGCCTAGTTCAAGTCGTGGAAGTGGCCAATTGAGTTTCACCTAGCACAAGTCTATGTTAAAATAATTAGTCAAAAGTAACTAGTGGTAACCTAATATTGTCGGTAAAGTAACTACTGCGGAACAGTCACCAAAAACTGTTTATGTCTTCAACCAAAATCTGTTTTGAAGGACCATGAACAAGTTGCAATCGATTGCTGATCTTTTTTTCTTTATCTTGTGATAGCAAATTGGAATTTATAGACAATAATTAAACACCTAGCTGAATGGAATATTTCAACTCTATTTCTTCAGAGGGTAAAGCAATTTTTGAGTTTACTTGATCTTTTAAATGTAGATTAGAGAAGAACGTAAGCTAGATACTTTCTTTTGCATCAAAAATCTCGATATTCAGGACACGCTTTGTTTAATATTCACAAGTCATGCTATATTAAAAGGTAAGAACAATTTTAGACTTACTTTATTTTTAAGACTGTAAAGCAAGTTAGGTTATTTGTATACACAATTCAAAGAAATAACAATCTTTAGGAAAAGGACTTAATAATTTGTATTTGTTTTCTTAAAAAGAAATCTAATAAAAATATATTTAAAATAATTTCGATATTTATTCGGATTCTTTTCTCTAACTTTACAACACTAACATATATTTAACCTTACCACAAACTTTTTTGTAAAAGACTTTAATAAGACAAATATCAATTTGATTTCCTCTTTGTAATGAAAACACACAATTACTAAAGAATAATGACATGGTTATTTTACAAATCTTCCTTTTATGTACATAAACACTATAATATATTTACTTCATATTGTTTTTGGTAAATTACAAAAAGGTTTCTTATCCTTTAAGGATTAAATAATAACTGAAGCAAAAGCTCATATGTCTGACAAACTTGATGGCAAAATGAAAACAAAAGTCTGATACTGAACTACTGCTGCTGATAGTCATATGAGTCTCTTGTGTGTATTTTAAAAATTTGGGAAGTGTAAGTGAAAATGTCCTAGACCTAACATAGCTGGATCTGGTGGTAGTGGCTTCATAAATGTCAGTCAGGTGACATTAAACACATGTGACAATGTGTCTCTTTTTTACGTTAGGCTAAATTTTAATATATGTTTGTTTAAATGAACACAGACATCCTTTCACTGCCTGTTTTTGTTTTCATTTTAAGTTTATTTTTCGTTTGTTAATAACTTTGACTTAAATGCCAATCAAAAAATAAAATAATTACAGGGGATTTTCAAAAGCAACGTCAACTTGAACACCCACAGCAATAGAAATAATAAAAAAGAGGAAATAATTATTTAAATGTTTGGAAATATTTTCACACCCCTGCCAAAAAAAAAAAAAAGAAAAAATAATATAAAACCCAAAAATAGAGAAAAAATATATATATATATTTTAATTTTAGGTTTAAAAAGTTCTTCATAAAAAAAAATTAACACTGTGATTGAATTCCTTTCAGAATATAAAATGAGGTAGAAAATATGAAACCCATACGAGTGTTATAGTGAAATAACTAAACCATTTCCAAAGAGATTAGTATAAAGAAAATGTTGTTTTAAATTAGTAGCGAAAAATTAGCCTACAGAGAGGCGATAAATAAATGAAATTTAGATAATAAATGAAAATGCTTAAGCTGCTACCACTTCAATACAGGATTGATTCGAAAAAAAAAAAAATGGTTTCGATTTTTATTTAATGAAACCAAATTCTTCAGGTAATTTTAGCATAATGAAAGATTACTTTCTTTTGTATTGAGGGTATAATCATTTAAACTTAATTCTGGGTTTAAATTTTAACACTTTCCATCCTCTATACTTGTTAGATTTGAAATAATTTATATTAAATGTTTTTAAAAACTTCTCTTTACCACAGTGTAATAGAATCTAGCCTTTATTTGGTCATCTCTCCTTTTTATACCAAAAATAAAATCAAAATAAAAATAGAAATCAGTAGAAAGAATGTAAAAAAGGCAAATGAGTAATAGCTCAACATCTACAACATGATGGACAGCACAGCACGTCAGAATAGACAAAACGAATGATGAAAAAAATTAAACACTCTAAATACTTTATAGTTCATACAAAAATATTCTCTAGGATTCTCTAGCAAATGAACTTGTTGGAGCAAAGTACGAAAAGTATTGTATATGATACGATATTTAGTACATGTGGTTGTCTGGCTGAGGTATTATCTCATCAAATGACTAACGATGCGTTAATTTCCATAATGGGGAATCTGGCATTTAGACAACATTACATCAACATCGCCTTCTCCATCATCATCATCATCATTACATTTACAAAATACTTAAATACAAGCAAATAATACTAAAAACAACTCAAACCGCCACAACTTATACTTTCCATATGGTGGAGAAGTTGATGAGAAAGAAGATGAAGTAGAAGATTCAAGTATTTTCAAGCTAAAAAGTCAAATTGAATTTGTTGAAGCGAAATTTGAGTTACTACTATAAACCTATAGCTACTAGTATTTGCTAAATACTTACTATCGCAAAAGCAACTACAACTACTTCATTTAAGTAATGTACCACACACATATACATACACACCCAAACAATTACATACTTATGGCGTTTGAATAACAACGAACGAATGATTGAACAGGGAATGAACAACAACAACATAGGAACTAACTGCCTTGACTGACTTTGTCTAAATCAATAGCATTGGAATAATAAAAATAGTAGAATAAACAAAAAAATCTGTATATATGAATATATAAAGTACATATATTTTTCCATCGTTAGACATATAGCACATGGATTCCATATTAAAGACTTTACAAAGGAGTAGCATAGAATTGGTAGCAGATAAAAAAAAAATCGAACAAAACATTCATCTTTTACTGCATTCTTAGTAGATTTTGCAGTAAATTGATTAAATTAATTTCGCATGATAAAGAGTCAGAGAAATAAAGAGTATGTGATAACTGTAGCCAGAGGTGTGGAAGATATTTGCTTTTATTGCTAAAGGAAACTTATCATACTGTTAAATTTTTACAACTCTATTAAAAAAGTAATAATTTATATTTAAAGCAGAAACTAGCAAATACATAATTTACCCTTTAAAGTCTTTATTAAAAAATCGTATTCAAAAAACTGTTTATAGTCTACATTAACTAATAAATGGTTTTTGGTTTATGTAGGAAATCCTTCTCAGCTTTTCTCTCTTTTATATTGCCAGTGTTGTGAATAGTTAGTATAGATTATTCGTTAACTGTTTTATTCCATTTTTGTTTTTAACGTCCAGGTACGTTTTTGATGATAAATAATTTTTCTATTAAAAAAAAATATATATCATTATTTAGCTTATATAAGTATAATTATGTATAAATTAAATACTTTTATTTAATTTTTGTTAGTGGCAATTATAAGTATCTAAATAACGAATATTCTGTGATAAAATCAACATCACTATTTCATATCTGGTTCTGCCCATATTATGTTTGTTGTATTTTTGTTCAAATCAATTTTTAACCCAGAGTTGATAAATTAGATTAATGGCACCTTAGTCTAAGACTTTTATATATTAATGTACCATGTGGAATTAGGTGGAAATAGCAAACAACGAAGAAGTCGAAGTCGAATGATTATGGCGAAAATTTAATCATGAATGCAAATTTTTTTCTTGCAGTTTGTAACGGAAATAATCTTTGAAGTAGGTTAGAATCTACTTTAAATTATTTAAAGCTAACAATGGTTTACTATAGGTACATTAAGTGAATCATGGTTTTTGAATAAAACTTTAAGGAATTTTGCTTAATAATGGTTTGTAAAGCTGTAATAAGTTTTTCTTGAATACGACTGTTAACCTTTATATCAATATTAAGGCATTGCAATCTGGTATAATTCTCTTGTAGCAGACTTTAATAACACAAATATTAAATTTATTTAGGCTTCGTATTGAAAGTGCAGAATTATTAAGGAACAAATACATATTTTATGTTGGAAGCCGAAGATTATTAAACCTATGCTAATAGAACTTAATTACCTAAGTTATAAGACTATTGATTATGCTGACGATTTCGAGTTATTATTTGATATATATTTGGTTATATTGCTTGTCCTTTGCAGTTTCCACTTGTCCTAATCACTGTGAGTTGTCTAAGGATCAATCCCGAAGGAAGCGGTCACATATGGTCTATATACATCTTATATAATATACTCTATTTTTAAGAAGATGTAAGTCTGCCGATTTTCGCAATGCTACCCTTTAACGGGTTTGAAATGAAGTTTTTAGCTTAAGCTAAGTATTTGAAAGTTATTTTTGAATATCAAACTGTCTGGTAACAGAACTCCCAAGATCTTCAATGGATAATATTGCAGGGAGTATAGAAATCAAAATGGCTCTTTGACATGGTCTCACAGAAAATTTTCTACGATTTTTGTTACTAAGTTCAACATTATCGTTGTATGAAATATGGATAATTTTCGATATGTGACGGTTTTAGGTAATCTGCTAGATACTTCTAATAGTAAAGATTATTATACACCTGCTCTTTTCTTCACAGATAGTTCTTGTTGTCATTCTCTGGTATTTTAATGCGTAACAATGAATCAGTTGAGATATATAGAGATGAAAGTCTTTGGATGAGATAAATGTGGTATTTTATATTTTTCTGTATGTAAAATAGCAATGGCAGAAACAGTAGAATGCTACACTGCTTCTTAAAATCCTCGTCTTATGTTACAGATTTTTTTCATGGATTTTATTTTGTATTAAAGCGGAGATGGCGCCTACTCATGTAGTGCATTTTTGGGCAAACATTAGATTTGAATTTTCCCAAACTGCAAGTGACAGTTAGTTTATACCACAAACGTACATGTTACGCGATCTACTAACCAATATACAACAAATGGATGTTTTTTTCCGCGTGTTGGGAACAAGCTAACTAATATATCAGAACACATAGTGAAATACAATCAAAATTTCGATAATGTTCCAATTAATAAATAAGAGTTGGATACTGTGCTATCCTTTAGAAGAAGGTTACATAGATAGAGGAAAGAATCACTTGTACCGCTTTAAAAAACTAAAGTGCTTGAATGCTTCTTTCGACACTTGGAAAATGCGTTCAGTACAACTAGCGTTTTTGTCCCGAGACTTATCGGGATGAATTTCATGCGAATTTTGTCAATTTTTCACTTCTGAATTCCCGAAAATTTTTAGTTGGGAATTCCGGGAATTAAAAGATACCAAAAATTTAGCATTTTAAAAATCAAAATTTCTACAAAACGTTGATTGATTTTGCTAAATACTTACATTCATCTTTTACTGCATTCTTAGTAGATTTTGCAGTAAATTGATTAAATTAATTTATCATGTTCGATATAATTAACTCTTAAAAGTTTAATAAAGTACTAGAAAAAAGCATTTCCAAACTAAGAAATACTAAAATGGAAAAACTTCTTAAATATTAAAAAAAAAAATCCGAATTTGGAATTCTCTACATTTGGAACCACTGCTATTAGAAAATGAAACTTAGAAAATCTCGACAATGTTAGATAAATACAAAGATTTTTAATTTTGACCTTTCATCTAATACAAAAAAAAAAAAAAAATTATATTTATGTCATAAATATATCGCTCGGGGTCCACAAGTGAGATTAAAAAAAGAAATAAAGTATATACTCAAAGATATATATTATTTATTCATGGATTTTTAAAAAGTGTTCTGTTACTGTAATAACGTTATCCAGGATTATTCAGTTTTTTTAGTTTAATTTTTAGTTTTTTAAATTTTTATTGTCGATGCTGAATTACATGACATTTAAATAATAAAAAATTTTAATTTTTTTGAAAATATGTAGTAACGAACAGTGTTGCCAGTAGATGAGAAAAAGAAAGCTAAATTGAACTTTAAAGAAGTTCAAACAAGTTTAAATGCTCTAAAAAATAAAGCCAGAAAAAAGTTAAATTAAAAAAATAGAAACTTATTTTTCCTTATTCTCATTAGATTTTGATACTTTTTCAAAGAAATTGTAATAAATTTATAAATATCACCTAGTACAATTACTTAATGAAAAATCGCAAAAGGAAAAAATCACCCAATGCTTTGAAGTTATTTTTCACCTTTGAACTATAATTAATTTTTTTACTAAGCAACTCGCCTTAGTAACTCTACAAAATTTATTAAAGCACTTTTAAGTTAGAGAATAAAGCGCCGCAGGGGAAATTTTTTATTAAATATAAATAATATAGATTTTTTTGTGCAAATAAACACATAGAAAAGCATAAATGGATGATTATGTAAAAATAAAACAACTAATGTTAAATAGCTAGAAGCTAAAACGAAAATTTTGAGGCTAGAAGCAAAATAAAAAAGCTATATTTAGCTTTAAAAAGGATAATATGGCAACATTGGTTATGAATATATTTTTCAATATATAAATGAATTTTTAAATAAGCATTTTGAAAATATTAACCCTCTTATTCGAAATTAAAAAAATGTATACTTTTCTTATGGAAATTTATATACAAGAACTTATCCACTCGTTAACAATCATAGAATTTTTCATTTTGAATACGGCTGAGAGGTATATTTTATTTCTTACCCAATAGAAATATTTCATCATTATGCTGATGAAATATCCTATGTGTTTTTATTAAACAACTTTTCAGGAGAGCGTTTAAATCGAAAAATTACTCATAGGACTTTTCGTTAGCATACCGACGATTTTTTAAAAATTATTTGCAATATCCTTTATGATTTCTTTAAATGTAATATTATAAAAAAACAGTTCGAATATGACATAAATATATTCTTATTTTAAAAGCAGATAGATATACATATTTGCGTACAAATTATATGCAGAATATGTTTTTTTTAATTTTCATGTTTTTGAATGATATTGCTTTAAATAGAATCCTGAAAAAGTCTGGAAATAAAAAACCCTAAGTACAACCAAAAAACACACTATATTCTCAAGCCTAGAACATCAACCGATTCTTTAATATTTATAACATCCATAAAAATAGACGAACCTTCATGAGTGGTCTCTCGTTTGTATGCTTATACACAATATTGAGTTTTACGAGCAATAAAATCGATTCTGTTCCATCAGTTAATTTTTCCTCGTATCCCCAATCTCTTACAGACTTGGTCTATAGTTGAATGGATGCGAATTGTGCTTAATTGAAGTTATGTATTTAGGACAAAAATGTTGCTTCCATCTAATTTTCGAAGTTCAATTTGGTTTTATAAAACCTTATTGTGGAATCCAATTTAGGTGGCCTCGAGCAAAATTAAGACGAGTTATTTTGTGCGCCTATCATTTTTCGCACAATTAATAACGCGACGTTTTTCTTTGAAAAACTGAATTAAAACTATTAAATTTCAAAAGATTTCAAGAAGAATATGAATAACAGAGTAACCAAATATATGGTTGTTTATGCGCATTTTATGCTCCTAAATTCGGAAAATCCATAATATATGTTTGACAAAAAAAATTTTACTAAAGCCAAATTATTTATAAATTTTTATTGGTTGCAAAATTTGTTTCTTAAAAATTCTTGAAAAATACAAGTTTATGCTCTTAAGTACAAAACATGTTCTATTAAAGATTTTTCATGAAAATATGACGAAATATGCTACTAAGCTCAAAATAAGCTGTAAGGACCAAAATAGAAAAAACAAGCTGAAGCAAATCGACACCACAATTCTTAATATATATTTTTTTTTATGTTTATTTATTTGTAACACAGGGTAAAATATGACATTAATGAATTAGAATGCTTAACCACTAAGGAGATTTGAACTAGTTCAAACAGAATCTAGGGCTATTATATAGTTTTCTCACTATCTAATTTGAATTTTAATGTCTTTAATTACTGGACACTGTGTTATCGATACACATACAGTAGAATATAAATTTACTCTTACAATGTTCACTGTAAAAGTTATCACAAAAAGGAGGACGCATAAATTATTATTTTCATTTTATTGTTTTTACCGAAAGCTATCATTTCTTGCATACTTTAAATGTTTTTTCCTTCTCCTCGATAACACAAAATGATCCACAAATAAATCCAAATGAGCTGGCTTTCTGACTAGCTAAACTTACCTAACTTAAAATTATAATTCTATTTCTTTCGATTTAGCCATATCCAGTGGCTCTTAAATTGCTTTTAGTACACAAATTTCTCAATCATATTAAATGTTAAGGAAAAACTTTAATATTTAGATAAAAAATTATTTATTTTTACCAATCTCTATTTTTTTAAAGGAAAGTCTTGATATTACATATGTTTTTTTTTGGTCTTGCCAAAATGTTCTTAAAAGTTTTTTTTTCTTCCACGTCCCTGTCTTCACATACGACGACAGCAATAATATGTGTTTTATGTGTTGCATACAATAAGCCTTGATTTTGCAAATGTGCTTTTGTTATTGATTCTTCTTTGGCAATAACAACAAAAACAACCACAACAATTACAATAACAACAACAACTACAAGTATAAAACAAAAGAACAACACATACAGCAATTTAAAGTAATTTATTGTGCCCCATTTATCGATCAAATTTGATGTACGACGACGACTATACAAACTTATTTTCCAATTGAAAAGATCTATGGTAATATTCATTTAAATAACAAAATATATACCAACAACTATGAGTAAGAACAATAATTGTAAAAGATTCTTATTTAAAATGATAGTTGTTAGTATAAAATACTTTTAAATATTCTGAAGTTTGTGCAATTGAGTGGTATGTGATAATTGTTTTTAATTTAAAAGATTATAATATTTAGTAAAAGGAAAAGATTTTAGGATTAAGATTTAAGCTGAAATAAAAAAAAATCAATAAAGAAAAAAATCAGTATAAATAGCTTAATTGATTGATGAAAAAATAAATAATTAAAATATTTAATTGAATTAAGAAATATATGTATTTAAAATTAACGGGTGATTAAAAATATTTTTCACTACTTTTCTGTGCATTGATTTATAAGAAAGAAATTTAAAATTTAGCCTGAAATATGTCAATTTTATTCCGACATATTGTTCACTCTATCTACATAAAATTTCCATTCCATTTATTGTCTTCAAAATGATTACTTTGCCAAACGAAAGACATTTCTAGTTAAAACTTTTTAACTTTGACTTGCAAATTTGTCAAAACTGAATTTTGACAAGCATAGTATCTATTGACACAAACCATCTACAAACGCGCTTTAATACTCATTTCTTCTCTGCCATTGTCATCTAACTATCGCCAAATGATGCCAATTTATTTAACACAATATTACGCATAAGCAACGCACCATGTCGCCAATGCCAGTGTCATCATCGTTATCATTTTTAACATCAACACACCGTTAAATTGTCCTTAAACAATGACATCTAATTTTTCTACTCACATGTTTGCGCAAAGATAATTGGGTGATAACGTCCATTCATATGTCTGTCTATTATTTTCATGTCTTGTTACCATTAATGAACGACAATTTTAAAATTTGTAATTTTTAGTTGCAATAAACAAATTTTTTAAATTTCGTTTTAATTTATTTCCTACAATTCTTCAGTAGGAGTAATTTTAAACTGAACATGATGAAATTTTGTCAGAGAATGTGTGACTGTTAAAAAAAAGTAAAAATAAAAACTATAGCATACTTTTGTGCATACAATATGTGACACTCAACCAGATGTAAAACCTCTGCTGAAACTAAAGTTTCATTTAGTTTTTAGTTCAAGCGATACAAAATTATTTAAATAAACCACAAACACAACTAGATTTTTGCATTTGTAGATTTAAGGGGTTATTTTTCAAAAAGACATACCTTAAAACGTGGCTCAATTGGTAATTTATAGGAAAAATAATAAAATTAAAATTTTTAAATTTAGTTACTTACAAATCGTATCACGTTTATTCATATGATAGCTTACCATAACAAAATGAAAATAACTAAATAGAAAAGAAAAAAACACATATTGAAGTAGTGGTATATACACTTCCGTTTCCTGTTTGTTAGAAATTAGTAACATTTTGTTAAAAATACAAAAAAAAAACACATACACAACAAAATAAACATCAAATACATAATAAACCGTAACCGTAAAATTCTACATATAAGGACATTTACTACTACAACTAAGCACTTATGCTCTTATTATTTTTACTTTACTTTAATTTTTTTTAAACATATTGTTGATATTCGTTTTAAAATTTTCTTCAAACCCTTCTTTCTAGCTTTTTTTCCAAACCACTCCCTTTAGATAAAATTTTTGTTAAACAATCCTTTCTGAAATTGAGAATTTAGGAAATAAAACTAGTTAAATGATTTGTATGACGACAATGTTGTTGAAAATACTTCATAGAATATGTATTCAATGTTAGTTATTTTTAGTTGTTGAAAAAGTTTAAAAATTCAGTTGCACTCTTAAATCGAATGGTTACCATTTTCATTTGCATAAACATTTGATTGTTTTAGTTGTACAAAAGTTGAAGTCTTAAATAAAAATCTAAAAAAAAACAAGAAAACTTTTTATTCTATTTTGTCATATTGCAAGTTTGTGTTTCTATTGTCAAATATTGTTGTTCATAGCTGCAGTTAAATGTTGCTTGTTTACCATTTCATTCCTATCATATCGAACGTTGTGTGTTTAAAGCTTTTTAGAATGTCATCTCATGTCGTCCTGGTTGTTGTTGATGTTTAAGGATTGAATTAATATTGTTAGAGAATATAAGGAAAAACTTTTTTAAATGTTGCTTATAAATGGCATGTTTAATAAGAAACCACTTGGGGATTGAGTGAAATTTTTTTCTTGAAGGAGAGAAATTTTTAAAAATATTAAAAAGTTTTAGAAATGTGATAAAATAAGAAGAAAACTTTGATGTTTAAGAGTGAATATTAGTAGGGGTCAGTATTTAATTAAAAAGTTTTTTTTTCTTTTAGATTAATACCAGATTTTTAAAATTTTTTGTTTTTAAATATTTAATATATTTTTTATTTATTACATAACTACAATAAATTCCTTAACTGAGCTGAATATTGAAGAGCAAATGTATACCCACTGTATTGAAAACAGACCAGAGATATTGGCAAGAATTGAACGACTAATAGACTATTTATCTAACTACTAAATCAATCTTTTATACCCTTTATCACAGGTGTAAAGGATATATTCAAGTTTGTCGTTCCTTTTGAAGTTTCAACAATTTTTGTCGGAGAGTAAAAAAAGTTTATATTTTCTCGATCCTTTTAAGAAATAATGTCGACAGCACAATTTCCTTGTAGTCAGACTAAAGTTCTTAATTTTTAGAACAATTTAATTAAATTTGGTACACATATCTTTTATGGTTCAAGAATGAAATCTATGGAAATTGGTGATGATCGGTACATTATTTCACCTAGCCCTCATACAAATGCCCTCCCACCAGAATATGGGTTTAACGATTCAAAATATCTTAAATATAGCAATATTTAATTGATAACACAGTACAACAGCCAATCTGGGGGGTGAGAAATTCCAAGTCAGGGTGATGGTACTAGGTCAGTATAGTAAAACCCTCAAAGGGTTTGGCGTTTGTATGCGTCGATTTTTTTTATGACCTTTTAAATTTTTTCCTTATCTTGATGTTTTTTCGCTTAGTTGTAACATTTTGGCAAAAACGTAGTTTAACGTAACTCGAGAACCACTTGTCCGATTTTGCTAAAACAAACTCAAAAAATTTAGAATTATAATTTCTTTAATCCGTTCATATAACGTTTTTCTTTATAATCAACAGTTTTGCCGGTAAAAATAAATTTGTGGAGAAAAAAAATATTTTTTTGCCTAAAAATTAAATTTTTTTTTTTTTTTTAAATTCATAAAAAATCCAAAACGGAAAAAAGGATCAAGTGTTATTAATTTCATGTAAAGTCACATAACCTATAAACAAAATGCGACATAGATCATAGAAATCGATTAACGCGTTCTGCTTTATTTACAATTAAGTGAAGGTATCCCATTTTGATAAGAATATTGATATTTATTTTTATTCAAAAAAGTGTCATTTATCGCCTTTTTTTATAAATTTTCCCCAATAACTCCAGACTTCTGGCCATAAACTACTAAAAGAATTAAGTAAACATTTTTATAATTTTTTATTTTTATTTTATTTATTTATTTTTATTTATTTTAATAAATATTACCTAGACTTTTTCGATGGTGGTTGTTCGGGACTAGTGGCATCGCATTCATCGCTATCATCAGTTTCTGAACCACACATAATGTCAATGTGTGACTCCACTGTTGGCCCTTCTGCTGTGACTTTCACACCGGGTGCCAACAAATTGTTTGATTTCAAAATGGGAGCCAGCTCTTCCGATTTATGCTGTGTTAATTCCAACTTGGCAACAATTGAATCAAGCTTATTTTGATTTATTAAAATTGACTCATTGGATATTGATGGCTCATATGGGGGATCATCACGTGCATGATATGTCGGAGCTGTCGTAGAAGAGAAAATATCTGGGCTAGAAGCTTTTGGCACAGGAATGTGGTCCGAATGAGACAATGGTGTTGCGGCACTTGCAACACCAACGTAATTATACGATTTTCTTAACCTTTTTGCGGCTCCTTTATTCGCACATGCATAGCAATTCAATGGATTGGGACCTTCGCCAGGATTAATCCAAGTCATTGGGATACCGAATGGCATACTTTCACGTCTTCTATTTTTCCAATCCATTAGACGGTTGTAGCAGCTTTTACACACTATATTTGGTACCCAATTTTCGTTCACTATAACATTTTGGTTGAAGTACATCTCGTATGTTTGAACAAAATCGGTACTGAAATTTCCCTTTTTTTATGTGTTGAGACATATTGACCACAGCAAATACTTTTTTCCCTTCATGCATTCATTTTTAACTTCGAAAGTGTTGCACATATAGGAAAACGGTATAGAAACAGATTAGAGAAATTGTAATTCTTAATTTTTCTAAATTTGTTTCATCAAAATCGGACAAGTGGTTCTCGAGTTATGTTAAACTACGTTTTTGCCAAAATGTTTCAACTAAGCGAAAAAAACATCAAGATAAGGAAAAAATTTAAAATGTCATAAAAAAAACTGACACATACGAACGCCAAGCCCTTTGAGGGTTTTACTATACTGACCTAGTACCATCACCCTGACTTGGAATTTCTCACCCCCCAGACAATAATCCCAAAAATGTTCCACAGTGTAATTAACATATACAAGTCCGGCTGGACTTATACATCCCTTTTTTGTTTCAGTTTCAAACAGTTATTACCATAAAATTTTAGTTTCTTAGATATGTGTTAACTAGAATTTTCCCTGTACGGGATTTGTCTTTCCCCTTCGTATATCATTCAAGATAATTATTACTTAACTAGCCTTTCCCGGTGCACTACGCCATCCCATTTTATGCGATAACTAAAATTTACTTTATATGGAGGCTACTACTCCCCCTGGAACTATTCATCCTATTCGAAATTTGATATGAAAATTACTGTTAGATTTTTTTAAGAATTTCACTGTAATAACTACTCATTTAAATGTGAGAAAATCAATATTTTCTTTGTATGAGGGCTACCTCTCCTCCTTGACCTATCCATGCTACTTTCATTTAATCAGGATGTTCGCCCGAAAAATAAGGGTTTCTCTACAGTAGTTCTTCAGATATACTATAATAAATATTTGCTTTTCATGGGAGGTTTCAGTGACTGATCCAATATAGCCTATAAAATTCTGCAGTCCAAACACTCACTGCATGAAAAATTTCATGCTCAATAGTTTCGGAATTATCCAGATTAGTGCAGGAAAATAAAATTTTCATTCAAAATTTTATAATTTTTCTCTTCCCGGGAAATCGGGAATGATTTTTAAATATCCCGGGATTCTGAAAATTCTCGCCGAAATTAAAAATTTATGAGATAATTAAGTTAAATTAAGGATAGAAATGTTAAAATAAACTAACTAATCATAAAACGATTCAGTTTTTTTTTGAAATATTGACATTTTGACAATTAAATGAACACTTTTTATTACATAACAACTCATCTGAATGTTGAATCATTTCTTTGGTTTTTCATATTGCCCTATGGGTAAAACTTCCCTCGAAAATTTTATGACTTTTTTTTAGAATGAAGCCCTATTCTTTCCGAGTTTATAATCCATTATGAATAACATTTTTCTCATACACAAATATAATTAGGTTTCTTATATTTATATGCTATACTATTAATCTATAACTAAGAAAAACATGAGCTCAAAAATTAATTTTCATCATGCCCAGTTTTTGGAAAATTGGATAAATTGCATAGTATTATAAGCGAACTTTGTGTAATTTATCTATATAAAGTTAATAATTTGGATAATTTTAGGCCCATACATAAGTTAGCAAATATAAGCACTTTGCATACTAAAGAAATCCCGAAAATTCCCGCATGTTTTCCCAAGATTACGAGGCTGAAAATTTTGAGGAACGAAAAAAACATGATTACAGCATTATCATTATAACAATATTATGTTCTTATTGTTGATTTTCTTAAATTTTAATAACTCTATGTTCACGATAACAATGTTTTTGTTTAATATTGTCATTTAATGTTTACACTCAATAAAAATTTTAATATGGTTGACTGCAAAAGTTATATGTTTTTAAATGTCTCTACCAGAAAAAAAAATTTATTAATATAAAAAGTATCAGTACTTCTAAAACCATTAAATATTTGCAGTCTTCTTCCTTATTTTTAAACCGTATTTTGTTTTTAAACCATATTAATATTATTCCCATGACAATAAAATGTCTTAAATAAATATAGTACTTATATTTTCACAAACTTAGATTAAAAATTCAATTCTGGTGTGTTTTTAAATACATTTTGCTTTTAATGTTTATTTGTTCATTGTAATTCTCATTTAGTTTATATATGAATAAATATAAATAGAGAATATTTGGTTTTACTTCAAGCAATTTATGGTATTGATTAACTGCCATTAAATTGTTTAGTTAAAAAAAAACATATTTTGCATTTGAACTACATATGGTGGTACAAATGAATATAATTTATAAACAAATATATTTTTCTTCTCTATTATTTTGAATAATTTTCAATTAAAATGTAATAAAAATAATAATTTTTTATTAATACGTTTTATTTTAATATACGATAAGATGCAATAATAATATGACAAATTGAAATAATAATATGATAAGATTGGATAACTATATTATAACATGGGATAAGAATATGATAAAATGGAATCATTATATGACATTGTGATATAATAATATAATAGGACAGAATAATAATATGATAACATCAAATTATAATCTGATTGAATGGTGTAATGATGTAGTAAACTAAACTAGAAACATAAGATGAAAAGACAAACCATAAAATCAATATGATAAAATCAAATCATAATAATTATTACTTATAATAATTTCTATTTTACTCTGTAATCACATGTTCCAATCATAATATATTGCTCTTTGATTATACTCACTACAACAGTATTTTTTCTTGCGAGTATGTTATTGCTTAAACTGACGCTCCTGTCGATGTTTCAATATTCAACTGCCTATGAGTTATCTCAGCGCGAGTCTCTGTTGATTTAAAAATTAAATTTAAATATATCTTTTTCTGTTAATAGTTCAGCTGCTTTTGGACTCATTTTTGACATTTTTAAGAAATGTTCGTTTTTTATTTAAAAAAAAGGAGGATTCCACCATAAATATATATTATATAAATTACAGAGGGAGTTTTAAAGAAGGTTTTACAATTAAGACTAGTCCCATTATCTTGATTTTATTAGAAAAACCAAAATATGTTTTTATAAATAAAATTCCACTTTGCTTTCCTTTCAATTATTTTTACGTCTGCTTAGATGTGATTGCCGAACACAATTATTTTTATGAATTTCAATAATTATATGAAAATCAATAACAAATATCTTTAGCACATGATATAAAATTCAATTTTGTTTTGTATTTTATAAAATATAGTTAACATATGCAACTTAAACCCCACAATAGTCACGTTTTTTTTTTTTTGAATTTGTAAACAATCAGATTTTCTAGACTTTGAAAAAAAAAAAAAAAAAAAAAAAAAAAAAAAAACGTAAGAAGTACTAAATCTTACAATACTCTCAGACACATACTCGAATGCAGTAAAATACTTAAGACTCAGCTGTTGGGTGACAACAACGAAACATTATAACAAATAGAAAAAGCTTTTTTTAGCATTTTTAAAAAGAAACAGAGAATAGAAAAATATATAAACAAATGATATTGAAAAAAAAAATACTTTTTGTAGTTGCTAAAATGTTAAAATATATCTAAGAGTATATGAATGGTTGTTTTTGTATATAGAAAACAACTATAAAAACTGATTTAACGCTTTAATGATTTTTCATTTTTCAAACAGCAAAACTTTCTTACTTACACATACACACACGCACACTAATACATATCTAGTTAGCTTCACACCCATACAAACTTTAAAACATTTTCAACACAACAACCGAATGAAATCAAAAGTGTTGAAATTTGAAAACAACAACGGAAGTTTTATATACTCATTCATACACTTACACACTAACAAAAGCAGGAAGAGTGCTAGAAAAATTGGAATAAAAATAAAAATAAAATACTTTCAGGGTCGGTCGGTATTGCAAAACAATGACAATTTATTTTGAATGAAGCTACTGACAAAAAAAAAAACAACTCAACAGGGAAAACGTTATAGTACTTGTTTGTAGCCGAGAACAACAACAATAACTTTTATGCAAAAAAATATATAAAAAATAGTAACGACTAAAGAGAAAAAGTCACAGCTGCTAAATGTCTGTTTAAATAAATATCTCTATGGGAACATATACATACAACATAACACTTACATACATGTACACATTAATATATTATTTTATTGTATATGTGTGTTAAAGCAATTCAGAAATAAAACATACATATAATGCATTTTTCAAAAAAAGGTACAATAAATTATTTTATTTTATTTTTATTGTAAATACTCGTATATTATTTTTTTATACCGTTTTTTTTTCTCCCGTTCCTACTTTTATAAACATTACGAAAAAGGACGAAATTTTACACATGTGGCTTTTATTATAATATTTCGTGTTTGCATATAAGGAAATTGCAATTTCCTCGAAACGTGTCTTGGGATAAAATTAAAGGTTTTCCTTAAGATATATTAAAAAATTATGCAAATAGAAAAGATTTGTAAAAAAAGAACAAAAGCAAGAATGGAAATATTTAGGTACATGTTTCGCGTATTCATTACAAAATATTATATACATAATGCTAAGCGAAGATTTAAATCCTAGAGACAATTGAAACTAACTTCATTTATTTATTTGTGATTCGATTAATTTGCAAGCACAAAGAATAAAATCAGCAAGTAAGTAAACATTCTTACAACTTCAAAAGTAGAATTAAATAATATTTCATTCTAAAAAAAGTGAAATTGAATCTATTTTTAGTACAAAATTAATTATTTCTAAGAAAATTATAATTTCAATAATTTTAAAGTAGTTAAATTATCTTTTGACAAAGATAAAATAATATTTTTATAAAAAAGATTATAAACTTAATTTTAAGAGAATAATTCCGACCACAGTGAATTAGAATTATAAAATAAAGACATACTATCTATTATAATTTTTGGCTTTTTTCAGCACTAAGTACTTCTTTTCAATGACAACACTATATAAATATCATAACTTTTTCATCTCGATTTCCCTAAGGAAGGAATTGAAGGAATTATTCTGGATTTATGAAATTTGTTACACAGTTATATGTTGGAACAATTAGGAAATAAATAAAGTTTGGACAAAAATGGCGTAAGGATTTACGTACCTCCCATATGCTCTGAAATTAAAAATTTTGATAGTTTTTACAAATTTAGGCCAAATTCTGAAAGTTGGGCAATGTTCCACACATTATTGTGTTTGTATCCTATACAGCTTTTTGAAATTGGGACAATGACTCTTGCATTTGTACTTTCCATATATCCTTTTTCTTAGAACTTTTATAAATCTGCTAAAATTATTCTTATATTAAAATTACTTTAGGAATAACATTCGCACCAACTTTCAAAAGTAATAAAAATATGAAAATTCTTCAGCAGAGTTGGTTATCAGAGCGTATACTTGCTATATTTGATTGATATTACTCACACGTGTATATTGCCAAACTGAATATTAAGCATATAAAAATATTATGTTTTAATAAATTAATAGACTACTAACAAATTTTATTTACAGAAATTTTAATTTTAAAGTTTGCACATGTTTAACAATAAACAGAAAAATTGTATCCCTCTAAGGAACAACGTTCTTTTATAATTCTGCCAATATTTCTTTATTAATAATAATTCATTAACAGGGCAAGTTTAAGTAAGCACAAAAAAAAAAAAAAAAAAATTAAAATTCTGTCGAAAAGGCATGAAAAAATGGGATAATATGTACATACTTAAGCAAAAGTAGCATTAATATGCATAGTGGAAATGTTATAATCTGGAAATATACTTAATATTTGTAAACTGGTGTTAACCTTGACATCGGAAATTCGTAACATAAAGAGTCCCGGAAAACATATGGCTTATAAAGATCGCTCAGACACAGGAATATCTGTATTGAAGGGCTGAATAAAGAAGAGATATGCAAAATTGTAAATTCCTTTTTAGTTTTCTACCAACAATTTTTTTTTTTCGAAAAAGATACTTTGGAAATAGATATTTTAAACTTGAATTAGCTATTTTAAAATTTTTAAAAACTTTTACTTTGGTGCTCTAAGACACAATTCCACAAAATACGATATGTCATCTTATTATCTACATTTAAAAATATAAAGCTTAGTTACATTTAAGTGATAATGTTTCAATTATAAAACAACTCATATACTCAGATTCACTTGTCAAACAAATTTTTTCACAAAAGATGTGCCCATATTAAAACAAAATTCAAATGGATTCTACGAGGATACAAACCTTGGTATGAATATTTGTATTCTAGAACACTTCCAATAGACTATCTATACCCATAGAAATTTTGTTGAAAAACAATTATATGTGCTCCTCATATATGTAAAGGGTATATAAATCAATTTATAATATTATATGTTGAATATATTTAAAATTCAACAATGTTGAACATTTATCTTTTCACATAAATTAAAGTAAAACTATTTTTTAAATTCAAAATTTCAAAATGCCATATAGACTAGAGGATAAGAATTCCCAGCTAGGAGTTTTAAAGTGTTCATATGAGCTCGAGTCCTGACGAATACAAATGTAATTTATATTTAAGAAATTTAAAATAAATATTTTTAATCAATTAAAAATATGTTTGACAATTGACTTAAATTATTGATAAACTCTTATTTCTTAATTAACAAACGCCTTTGTAAAATATTATTTTCTCTATTTTGTAAAAATTCGATTAATATCCTAAAAGTTTAGAAAATATTTTAACACATTCTCCTCTTTTTACCTCAAAGTTTGTCTGTTTTGGAAATTTATAATTTTTTTGAAAAATAATAAAAATAAACTTAAAAAATTATGTTACATTTTCCTATTTTTTTTTAATTCAAAATTTTTTTTTTTTCGAAAACTGATAAAAATATTGCTACTCTTTCAGCCTCTTTTAACCTCGTAAATACGTTTCTCACCAAAAGCGGGTTTTTCAAAGATATGATGATGTTAGTATCCTCTGGTGGTCACTATGTCATTAGCATTTAACAAACTGAGTTTCAATCTATTCTGATTTTTTTTTTATTTTATATGAAATGAATCACTATGTAACGTGTCAATTATTTTTATACAATTTATAAAAAAAATAATAATAACAATAATAACTTTAATAATAGGATAGTAATACGCTATATGCATACAGTATGTACAGTCTGAGACTAGTAATAGCCCTTCAGTATTCATTTATTTTACATCAGTATTTCTGAAACTACTTTCTGTTTATTGAACCCAGCTTCTAGGTTCCAGCTGATAGACTTGAGAAATAATTAGAAATAATATATGTACATTTTTTTTAGCGAAAGCTAATTGAAAAGCGAATTAGTCTTTTAGTCAATTTTCTATGGTACTAAGTTTTTCAAATAGTACCAGTTTTCAGAAAAGTAAGCATTTTTTTAAAAAAAGTAGCAATTTAAAACATATTTTTCTCAGAAACATTAAATTAATAATAAATTAATATATATATATTAAAGAAAGCTTTATAAATCCCTTTTTAAAGTGTTAACTCTAAATATCCTAAGTAAGTTCACACTAAGCTAATATTTGACGATTTTTACAAATATTTGCTTTGCATAATGTGAATAAGAAATATTTTTACGATTCCAACAGGATAACAGCTGATTTTGGACAAATAAAATTATTTGCTCGTAACTAAAAATGCCGTTAGTGTGAACATTGTGTGAACATAAGTTGTAAAAAAAAAATTGCAACTATTTTGAGCGAATTTTTATTTGATCTTACAAAATAAATATAAAATCACACAGCGGTAAACAACAGGTGTTGTTGTTATATACACAAAATTTAAGTGATCGGTTTATATTTTATCTATTATAATATAATATTTTTTTAATAAAACTTTCAATATATTAATATATTTTATTATTTAACTATAATAATACTTCTTATTTTTTATACAGCTGAAAGTGGCGTGGTTTTGTGAAGACAAGTCTGTTTTGTAAATGACCAGAAAAAGGAACAGGGTTATTCTAGTGTATAAACTTAAATTTCTTAAACAAAATTTAAAATATATATTTTTTTAAAGTAATTTTTATTAATGTGCATATTAAATCTTGTAACTAACGATTGATAATCGTTCGTATTTCTAAATCTATCTAAATATTTTACTTTGCACATTTTATAAATATTTATACTTAAAATAAATAGCATTTTCGCTTTACATTTAATAAAAACGCCTCAAACATTACCTTGACATCTACATATTGCGAAGTTCTCTCAGAAAATTGTTCTAAGTTGTTTAAAAGAAAACAAAAAAATACACAAAGAAAAAAATTCATAAATTTAAAAATTTTTTTCATAAATATTATGAATCGAATATGACTTTTTTCTCCCAAACTTTTTTCATAAAAAATAAAATTATGTTCATTGATATTATTAAATTGTATTTAATGATAATTTTGTGAATTTTGAAAATTTTAGTAAATTTAGTTTTATTAGATTTGATTCAAATTCTAAATAAAAATACTTATGCATGAAAATACTCATGATAAGTCCCTTTAAATAGCAACTTTCCAATAAAAAGCTGTTAAAGGATAAGGATAAGAAATTTGCTTAAATCTGCCATTCTATAACACATGCATCATTGTAATAAAAAACGCATCTGCTGTGTTCTTCAGCCCCCAACAAGTGCCTAAAAATCATTAAAAACCAAAAATTCTGTAAAGAAAATTACAAACATACATTTAAAAACTGAAAATATGAATGAAAATTTAAACAATTTGTTTAAGTTAATATTTAAGACATTATTCTTAAATATTATGAACTAAAGTCAATGATAGTAAATTCTTATATTTATGCACAAACTTTTTTTTCTGTGTAGGATTTTGCTATAAATTTATTTAATAATTGATATCAAATAAATTTATTGTAGTTGTGTGCTTAACTCCTGACAGCACAGGAGATAAGAAAAAGAAGAGGCTAAATTGAACTTTAAAAAAGGTCAGAAAAGGCTAAATGCCCTAAAAAATAAGGCAGAAAAATGTTAAAATTAAAAAAAAAAATCAGGTACATATTTTTTCATTCTCATTAGTTTTTAATAAACTTCTAAAGAAATTGTAATATATTTGTAATAACAGTATAATGATCCAATGAAAAAATCGCAAAAAAAAAAAATTCCCATACAAATTTGTATTTTATTTTATACGAAAAATTATCCAATGCTTTGAAGAGATTTTCCGTCATTTTTGATCCATAATTCCTTTCTGAGCATTTAAAAATTTTTGGGTGATTTTTCGCATTCATATTTTTTTTTTAATTATTTTCATAAAAAGTTTCTTTTGTTGAAGGAGTAAATTAAAAATAATTATAATAATTGATTTAGTAACTCTATAAAATTTGCTAAAGTACTTTTAATTTGGAGAATAATGCGCCGCAGGCGATATTTTTTTATTAAATATATATAATCTCGATTTTTTGTGCGAATAAATTCTCAAAAATGCATAAATGGATGATTCTGTAAAAATAAAATTAGTAATAGCAAATAAGAAATTATTTTCTTAGCCTTTTTAAGGTAATTTTGAAAAAGAGCTAGAAAAAAGCTAGAAGCCAAATTGAAAATTTTGAGGCTAAAATGAAAATAAAAAGCTAGATTTGGCTTTAAAAATGCTAAACTGGCAACAGTGGTTTTTAATCAAATAATTTTAAGTAAATAATTCGCATCTAATCTGAACGGGCTTAAGATATCTTTCTCCTTCTCGTAGTTCACTATATTTGATAGCTGTTTCATCAAACAAACAACGTCAAATAAATGCACGTAATGTGAACAAAAAATCAAATCCGTATTTAGTCGCAAAAATTTGCTGTAAAACACGGTAAAATATTTCGTGTCAAATACTTGAGTGTCAAATACTTGAGTAAAGAGCTGGATTATTAGACAACCGGTGAAATGTGCATCCACTACAAACAAATTGTCCGTTTAACCAAATGAATCTCTGAAGAAAAATAGCACATAAAAATATTAGTTCTAAATAAAAGTTTTACTTTTGCCCATAAAATTTGTTTAAAAAAATATCAATTTATTTTCCTTAAAAAATTTCAGTCAAAAAAAAAAAAAAAAAAAAGATAAAATATAGAATGTTACAAAGTTGCTCATCTTCAAGAAGTATAAATTTTTACAACAATTTAAAATGTTTCTCAAAATATATCTTGCGACATTATCTGTCCATAGTTCCACAACTATGATCATATTGGTATCACAATCACGGAAATACTTTTTCAATTGAGTTATCTTAGTATACAAGGGTTTGGACTTGAGCAACTATGAGATATTTACAGGATTATGTAGGACTGAATTCGAATTTTCACTTATTTTTTTTCAAAATTGATTTAGTTTTCGTGATATCAGTAAAAATATTTTTTTACTACATTTGAAATCTGAAAAACAATTTATTCAATAAAAAGTGATAAATCAGAACTAAAAAAAATCTGTCAAATTAAATTGTTGGTATTATATGGGATCCGTATCACGTATTAGAGTCCAATAATAGCAACTTCTCAAGGCCTCTTACCAAAATCTTTGGTATAAAGTAATATCAAAGATTTTGGGAAGATACCGGATATTAATGAAAAAATGAACTTTTATTTTTATTAAAGATATCTTTTTTCATCATGTTGTATATTTATATTAAAAAATAAAAAAATTCTTACATACTTTTTTAAACAAATGAAAAAACATTTTGAACAGTGAAGATATTTGTATTGATTCAAAAATGAAAAAAATCAAACGTTTTCGGGAGCTTGCTCTGAAGTGAAAAATCGAAATATCGAATAAAGAAAATCAAGTTTTAAAGATATTCGAGCTCTAATATTGTGGTATATTTGCGACAAATTCTCTATTATTTGCTCTCAATTTACCGAAAAACTAGAACCAACCTTGAGAAACGGATGCCATAGTTGAATTCGGAGCGCCAAATTACATTGAAATTAGTGCTCATCTGCTCAGGTGCAAAAGTTGACCCGAGTTTGCAAACTTGTGTAATTATTTCATAAGTAAAAATATTTTTTATAACAAATATATTTATATATTGTTTAATTGATATCAAAATTGGAAATGGGAAGAAGTCAAAAAGAACATAACAAAACATTTTTACTGCCTAATTTTAGTAAAATGATGAAAGAACCACTTCGTAGTCATAGAGGTGATTATTTGTGAAAAAAAGAACTCACTTCAAAGTCGTAGAGATGACGATTGCCATTTTACTGTTCCTTTGCTAGTTGTGGAGGTATTTATGTGTGAAAACAGTGTCACCTCGTAGCCATGGACTTGCCCATGTTAAATGACTAGGCAGTGCCCTAATATAGTCGATAGAGTAACTAGTTCGGGACAGACACTATATCAGAATCTCTAAATATTTGAACAACCGATTGCGGTATCTTTATTAAGCCACTTAAAGTAGGATCTCATATACCATTTAAATAAAACAACCAATTCTTGAAAGATTTTTAGCTTCACTGTCAAATTCATAATACAATTTTTATTTGATGAAAGTTAAAAAAACATATATTTTATAAATAAATTATAAAATTTATTAACCACAAGACTTTTAATATTTAAAAAAAATCTTAATTTATACTTTAAAGTTTTCGATCGAAATTTGACAGCTTCTCTCTTGTAACTGAGTACTTCTGTCTAATTCACTAAAAACATTTTTGTTCCTACTTTAGTATTTTGACATTAACATGCTGTTTTCTTTATTAGTTTCAATAAACAAGAAAATCTTCTCAAACATTTAAGATTTTCTTTATAAGCTAGTATGTGTGTAGGTAATAAATCATATTTATTTATATTTTTATTTTTTATTTCGTTGTTATTTTTATTGCAATTTATTAATAAACAAATCACTTTTAAAGACTTTCAACACTTAACAAGTGTTTATACTTTGCTTTACAACTTTGCCCTTTTTTATATTTTTTATTTACTTCTCTCTACTCTACGCTCCTAAGCAAGTGTCAAATTTAAGACTCACTCCCAAAAGTGGAATTGTTTCTTATGGTGTTTTTTAAGGAGAAGAAGAAAATATATTACCAAAGAAGGAGATGTCCAAAATGGCAAGAAAGAAGAAGGTAAAGAAAAGAAAGAAACTTAACTTATAGTTGTAAGGAATAAGTATCACATTAAGAAAAGATTGTTTTGTGGAAGAGTGTGGGTTACAATTTTCTAAATTATAATTTATGGCTATTTATGTTTGTTGCTACTGTTCGTATTTGGTTTATATTTTTCGGTTAAACTGAAGTTAACTTGATAACATTGAAAATACTTTGACTATGATTTCAACAATTTGCTTGACTTGTTTTCACTACTTAAACTTTATATTTTTTCTTAAATAAATTGTTAAGAAGTAAGATATCTACCACATATATGTAACCCCATCTTATACACACACATTGAAAGGGTTTTAGCCACAAAATTGTATATTAAACTTTGTTTTTTACTCATGTATTTAAGAACAAGTGGTTTTTCATTGGCCAACTTTTGAATGTTGTGGGATTTCTTCAAGTAATATTTTTATATTTTTAATGTGTGAAAGAGGTTTAGGGAATTCTTTTATAAATTTATGGCTCGTGTATGGTTTGGTTTTGAATTTGATAGAGTTTCTTCAAATTGCTTTGAAAAGACAATGAACTTTAAATAATAATGAAGTGTTTATAAAGTTTTAAATTTAAATTGGGGGGGGGGGGGTAAGGACTGGATAAGTTTATTGATTTGTATTTATTTATTGAACTCAAAAACTGGGATTAATTTCTTTTAAAGAATTAGAGTTAGTTTGTGAAGAATCAAAGAAAATTAATAAATTCATTAAGGCGTTTTCAAATGGTTTTCTGAAAATAAGATCTCTACCGGATTTATGTGTCATTTGTATTCCTTTAACAGTTTGCAAAGTCTAACCTGCGGTAGAAACTAATTACTTTTAGCCACAATTAATCAAAACATAATACTCTCACATATACGAAAATTATAAAAAACCATCTACATATTTTATATTAAAAAATAACACTAAAACCAAATGTTTTTACATATTGTCTCCATTTTATTCCAGATAATAACAGATATTTTTACAATTACATGCTTATTCTTCTCTCAGCAACTCACTAGAAACCATATTTAACAATGTGGTGTTATGGAGTCAAAAAAAAAAAAAAAAGAAGAAAAAGTAGAAAATAAGCTTATAACTGGATTATTCAACGTTCTATTGTTATTTTGTTAATTTTGTTTCTTTTATCCAATGATTGTTGAATTCGTAACAAATTTACCACTTATTTAACCATTAGAATTTGGGGTTTTTCTGTGGAGTTTAGTTTTTTTTTTTTCTTACATTTTACAATGTAGTTACCAGTATCCAGAGACAATTCAGAGACGTTAACACTTTTGATGACAGCATGAATTTATTTCGATTTAACTTTTTGTGGCATTTTGGATTTGGAGTTTTTCTTTTTTTTTTTTTTTGTGTAGTTTAAATTAGAAAGGAGAAGAAGAACAATTTGTTTAAGTTTGATTTGTATAAAGTGTAGACAAGGAAATTAATTTGATTTGAGGATTTTCTTCTGTAAGTAAATTTTCTAGGTTAATTTGTAAGAGATTTAAAAAGTTTGAAATTATAGGAAATACGAGTAGTAGGGGTTGGAGTTTAAAAAGAATATGGAAAGCCCTGGCTTTATATAATATAAATACAATTAATTTATAAATTAAGATTTAGTATTAATCTTGATTTTGTCAATAAAATTATTATTATATATTTAAGAAAATCTGGTCTGAAAAAAAAAAAACATATTTCTTTAAAAAATATAGAATGAACCAAGAGTTTAAAGTACTTAATCAAAGTACTTATATAACTCCTTCAGTAAAACGGTTGCACTAATATAATTTGAAAAAGTATTGCCCAATTTGGATAAATATTAAATAAAAAGGTTCTGACTAAAATTATTTTCAAATTAAGTTAGTTTTTTATTTATTTAAAAATTTGTGAACAAATTTTCAAATTAGAAAAATTTAATTCCTTAAAAGTTTTAAAAAAAAATGTTTTCAATCAGTTTTTAATGTTTTTAATCATTAATAAAAAATAAATAAATAAAAATAATAGTAATTATTATGATAAAGGAGCACGTTTGGACGTCTTAGGTTTTTTAAGATTATTTTAAAAACAAAAATTTGGATGTAATTTTATTAGAATATTTTCTACTTTATTAAAACAAAACAGATAAGTCGTTCTCAGGATATGTTAAAATGTTTGGTGCAACCTCTGCAATTTAATATATTTGGAAAAATAGGGTCAATTCGAGGCAAGTTATTTATAGATGTAGAACTCCATGATAAGATGTATTTAAATTAAATAAGAAATATCGTACTGCAGAATCAGTGTGGCCTTGTATTTTCCATTTTTTAGTTAAATCTATTTAAATGTATTTAAATGTCATCTGTGAAATTTAAAATAATATATTAAGTTTTCATAACATATTCAAAGGAATAATACAGTTAATATTTCATAGTCTACTTTATGGCTTAAATTTTCCTATTTATTGACGAATTAATTATAATAATAATTATTTTTTTTATACCCAGCAAAAAAAGAATATCCAAAGAAGTCAATAAGATCCTGAACTTGTGATCCAAAAGTTCAGGATCTTGGATAATTTTAAAAGAGTTTTACATAGGCTTGTCACTGGAAGATGTTCTCTTTTCTGATACCTATTCACTCATGTTCACGATATCATGTAAAATTTATTTTTTATGTACTTTTTTTATCAATTCAAGGAAATAACTTTTAATTTTTACATAAACTAAATATTTTTTATAAAAAAAAATATGCATAACAACATTCTTCATTTGATTAAAGCAGTTATTATTAAGTAACAAGTATTTCTAAATTCTCAACGTTTTATATCAGAAAAATCTATCTAAATCGCTTTTTAATAACATCTTTATATGATGTTTATATAACTTCTTAAGCACAAGAAACCGTAAACTTACTGAAACTTTGCAAGTAATGGAAAAGTACTTCCTTAAAAATTACTTCTTTTTATTTTTGCTGGGTATATTTTTTGTTGTTTATTGCTTAATTTTCTTTAAATTGATAAAAATGCAATATTAGAAAAATATTACTTTGATGATTTTAATTCAAATAATAAAAACAAGATATTGTGTAAATTTCTTCCAGGAAGATATCTTTCAAACATTTATAGGGATTGGAATGACTTTCAGTGTTATTGTTTTATGTATAAGCAAGCAGTAGTTTTGATTGTATACACATTCACACAATAATTTTTAATGTATGTTTGGACGGTTTTTGGTTGGAAATAGAAGCATTGCAATGACTCCGTGTGGCTGTTGTTTTCTGTATAAGCATGTATCTACATACAAACATATGTATATAAATTTAGTAGTCATCAGAAGCTATTACTGTTGTTTTTTTATGTTTAAGTATAAATGTGAAAATATGAAAGCTTACTTTAAGGCATACATTTTATTATTTGTTTGGTAAGGTGGTGAAGGGCATAAAAGATTCAGCGAATATAGAGCTCTAACTTGTTTTTTATTTAAGAACTTATTTATTTATTTATTTTTTTCTCATTAGTTTTTAATATTTTCTTTAAAGATATTGTAATAAATTTATAAATAAAACATAGAACGTCCGAAACAAATCGCCTACAAAATTTCCAAACAAACTTGTGTTATAAATATTTCATATGAAAAAATACCTAATGTTTTGTATAATTCCTTTTTGATCTGTCATTTCTAAATTTTTAGTTGGTTTTTCGCTTATATAATTTTTTTAATTATATTCATAAATATTTTCCATGGTTAATGAAATTTGTTAGAGAAGAATTACCTATAATAACTGATCTGAAGATTGAAGCGTAGCAAGCGAAAATACTAGTTAAATATAAATAATATCGATTTTTTGTGCTAATAAATACACAAAAGTGCTTAAATGGATGGATGATTCTGTAGAAATAAAATAATAAAAACAAATAAGAATTCTTTTCTCATTTATTGAGGTACTAAAATTTTGGCCTTTTTAAGGCAATTTTAAGAATCAAAAAATGCTAAAAAATCTAGAAGCTAAAACGAATATTTTGAGGCTAAAAGCAAAATGAAAAGGCTAGATTTAGTCCTAAAAAGGCTAAATTGGCAACACTGTGCACCGCTATAGGTGGTTGGGCTATTATGCGTTTGTGTTGATGTTTGATCCTAGACCCACCTTTAAGTATACCAATCGAGTGAGTATCACTTAATGAGTCAATTTAACGATATCCGTCTTGCTGTGTGGCTGTCTATGTAAACCTTATGAACAAAGTACAGGTCATAATTTTGAAGATATTTTGATAAAATCTGGTACGAATAATTATTTTAGCACAAGAACAATGCCTATTGTAATTGGTTAAGATCAGTTCATTATTTCACCTAGCGCCCATGCAAATATCTTCCCGGAATAGTAGTTAACGATCATAAATTCTTTAAATATAGTAATTGTTTTAATGAATATATATGTGCCAAATTTCATGAAGATCGATCCATAATTCATCATAAATCCCATATAAACCCTCCTTCTGAAAATCACTTTAACGCGCATACATCCCATAAAAATGTTAGTATCAAGGTAATATTCGATACGAATAAGTTTTATATAAGTATAAATGCCAGTGCCAAATTTTATGAAGATCAGTGCATAATTTACTATAGTTCTCATATAAAGCCCACTTTTGGAAATCACTCTGTATTCGCATGTTCTATTTTACACTTAATATAAGTATTGGTCCACAATTGAACACACGTCTAATAAAAGACTCCCCCCGAATTTTGGTGCACATACACAATGGTGTAGGGTATCATATGGGCTTAATCACCTAAAACGTTCTTACTTGTTTTTTCATAACAAACAAACAAAATTTTAAAGCTTTACACATTTTTAAATTGTTTACTTCTTTCTGCAAAACCACCAAATATTTGTTTATTTATTTTTTGGCTTAACTTTTTAAATATTTTTCAGTTCCACTAACATTTTTTTGCATTTTGTTGTATGAATATTTTATTTCTGTTGTTTGTGTTTTATTATTATTATTTTTATTTATTTTTTTTTTGTACCAGCCAGACATAATTTATCACCAGCAATGAAATGAAATGGAAATATGCGCTCATAAAAACACTGGACAGCATTTATGGAATCAATTAATTTAGTGATGTGTCAACGAGTGTGAAAATATGCCACGTCATACAGTAGTTTCCTAGACACAAAACTGAAATTTTTATTGCAAAATTCAATAAAGGGGAAGAGAATTTTGAAGTGTTGTTTTAAATATTTAGCACTGGCATTGAAAAATTTATGGGGGCTACTAATATTAGTTTAAGAGATTTTCATTAAAATGTAAACTTTTCTATTAGGTAATAAATATTTTTAGCAAAACACAATGTCTGGTTTCTCCTAGTGATAGAAAACCATAGGATCAGAAAGTAATACTAATTTAAGATTTTTTATGACGTTGATAAAATGTCTTTTATTTATTTCTGGGCAATATAATTTTTCCATTAATCTATTAATCAAGTTGAATAATTATGAAACTTTATTAGAAAGTATTCGACGATTTTTTTTATAAAAATGTATAACTTTAGTATTCTTTTCTTAAAAAAATATATATGTATATATATATATATATATATGTTACCATTTTAATAAATATTTTCCTGGATTAACAAGCGATTTTCATAAATATATGTGTATTGGGCCAAAAATAACTTTATTGTAAAGGTCCCTAGGTTGATAGGCTAAGAATTTAAATAAAAAAAAAAAAAATAGTAATAAGTTTTTTTTAATATTTTTGAGACGAAAGAAACAAGAAGGTAGATATGCCCCCAAATGCCCAATTAAATCTTACGGGGGCATATCTACCTTCTTGTTTCTTTCGTCTCAAAAATATTAAAAAAAAACTTATTACTATTTTTTTTAATTTAAATTCTTAGCCTATCAACCTAGGGACCTTTACAATAAAGTTATTTTTGGCCCAATACACATATATTTATGTAAATACATAAGTGAATTTATTAATGTATGTAGGTGGCATCATTTGAATATGTGTATGAGAATGGGAATATTTTTGTAGAGTATGAAATTCGCTTGTTAATCCAGGAAAATATTTATTAAAATGGTATGAGATCATGTATTGTATCTATTTACATACATTCATACATTTATATGTAGGAAAAAGGACAACAAGACACTAACAACAGTTTCTGTTTCTGTGGCTTGTTTTGTAAATGTTTTTTGTTGTTGGTTTTTATTTTTATTCTGTTCCTCTTTTTGTTATTTTCATTTGGGCTTAAATTCCAATTTAACTGGATTAACAGTAAAAATAGTTGAATACAAAATACATGAAATACTATGAACCCAGGACATACTTTTATTTGTATGAAGAAACAAAAAATTTATTTTTGAAAGTAAAAAGAAATACTTTAGTAATATTACAGGTTGTAGTTCCTAAAATAAATGAAATTTTTGAGTTTTATATCATATGGATATAGCACCAGAATTCTAGAATAGTTATAATGTTAGAGATTCTCAATTCAGAATATCATCGGAGACGGTAAACATAATTTTAGTACCATACCGTTGGACCTTCATTGAGCAATATCGGGAGGAATTTCCACCTTTAATATTTTTTATAAATCCACGTAAATTAAAGTCAAAATCAGAAATAAAACTTTCAAAGTTCAAACATAATTATTTTTAAAATAACATTACATAATATAACATAACATGACATAACAATTAACAATTTATTGGCGTATGCCAAATTTTTTTTCGATATCATCAAAGTTTAAACAAATATCAAAATTATCTATTTTATACTATAAGCGTAGACCATATCATAATATAACGGGATGATTAAAAATTATATTTTCTTGATGAAAAGATTTTACTCTTGCATACAAACGAATTTGAGTATATTAAATTAAATGGACTTTTATCTATAATCTATAATTTGTATAATACAAGCTGCTATAGTGCAAATCGACTTTGAATGAAGTAAATTTTAAATTTCTGTATTCTTCCCTCAATTTTCCAAAACCTCTTTAAACTAAAACTTTAAATTCAATTTTAATATAAATTGCTCACTTTTTTAACATTAAAAACAACATCAACAATATGTACGAATAAAATCTCATTGATATCCCTTTTTTGCCGTATATCGTTTTGTTGTTTTTTTCTTAAAGGCATTTTAACTAATCCTGGTAAATATTATGTGTAAAATAAACCTAATCGTTTGCAATTTCACACATACTCTAATACAAGTTAAACTAAAGGCTTGTTAGACGATTAGATAACAAAAAAATGTTTAAAAAGCCTTACTGCCTTATTCATAAAAATTTTTTTTAATTTATCAAATTTTACCAATAAAAACTCTACAAATTTAAAATTTGGTCTCTTAGAAGAAATAAAGAACTGAAATAAAATTTTCTTACTCTTTCTCTTTTTTAAAATTTTCTTTTCTCTATCTTCGTTAAACAAGTCTCATATGTTCTTAGTTAACATTTTGTTGGAGTGCTTATCTTAAACATAAGATGTGCGTTACTTTTTGTATATCTTTTTAGTATGTGTTTAGGAATGTATTTCTATTCGTAGAAATGTCTTATGTCTGCTATGTTTAGCTGTCTGTTCTTGTGTTAGTTAACTTATATTTATTTCGTAATATATATTTTTTTTTTTTTACTTTTCTTATTCTCTACACAAATGATGCTTTAATCCTGACAACATTACTGCACTAATGCTATTTTGACATTTGGTTTATCTTGTAGAAATCAAATAATGATGACAACGACAAAGAAAGTGACAATGATGACGACTACAAATTTATGGCCTAAAAGATTTACAAATGATTATATGATTATAAAACATAATTCAAAAATTTTAAAAAAATTGGTTAAAAAAATAATTTAAAAATTTATTTTATAAATTTAAAATCTATTTAAAATCTTGTACATAAAATATGCTAAAAGTAGAAAACTAAAGAGTTATTAAACTTATTTTTTAAGATGGCTGTGAAATGTGTTCACTGCACTTGAAAGCTCTTTTAAAATATTGCATCATTGCATTATCATTTCTTCTACTGAGTTTCAATTTGAATTTTGTCAAGATTGGTCGACCGTTCACTTGAAAATGTTTAATTAAACTATAAAAGTTAAAACAAATCAGAGTAGTACTTAGAAGTGTTATTTATAATGATTGAAAATTAAAATGAGCTTGAAATTGTTGTTGCCTTATAAAATTTTAAGTCGTAAGTATTTGTTGTTATTATTTTTAATTTGCATAAGAAAAGTCAAAAGAAGTCTTTAAAAGGAAGAGTTAAAGAAAAGAAATAAAAACGATTAGTAAAAGAAATAAATGTATAAAAAGAGCTTAGAAAACAGTGCTGCCAGATTAGGAGAATTAACGAAATTGGGGATATTAAAGATTTAAATTTAGGGACAGATTTTCGTGGTCAGGTATTTGAAAATTTTCGAAAAACTTTTTTTTTTTATACGGATTTTTCGATAAATTTTTTTATAGAAAATTTTTTGACAAATTTCCATTTTGTTGAGAATTTATATAAATAGATAAAAGATAGATAAACTTTCTTTTTATGCGAAATTTTCGATAAATTTCCTTTTTTAAGAAATTTCTTAATAAATTTTAATTTATTTTCGATAAATTTTCTTTTTATAGAAAATTTTTGATAAATTTTCATTTTGAAGGAAATTTTCGTTTAATAGGAAATGTTAATAAACATTTTTTATAGAAAATTTTGGATCAACTTTATATATGAATTTTCGATAAATTTCCTTTTTCGTTTGTTCTTTTTTTAGCATATTTTCGATAAATTTCCTTTTTTTCTTCTTTTTTTAGCATATTTTCGATATATTTTCTTTTTATATGAAATTTTCGATAAATTTCCTTTTTATACGAAATTTTTGATAAGTTTCCTTTTTGTAGGAAATTTGCGATAAATTTTTATTTTATAGGAAGATTTCGATAAATTTCTTATTTATAGCATATTTTCGATAAATTTCTTTTTGTATAGGAAATTTTCGACAAATTTCCTTTTTGTAGGAAATTTTCGACAAATTTCCTTTTTATAGGAAATTTTCAACAAATTTCCTTTTTATAGGAAATTTTTGATAAATTTTTATTTTATAGGAAGTTTTCGATAAATTTTCTTATAGGAAATTTTTGATAAAATTTCTTTTTATCGGAAATTTTCGATAAATTTTCTTTTTATAGGAAATTTTCGATAAATTTTCTTTTCATAGGAAATTTTCGATAAATTTTCTTTTCATAGGAAATTTTCGATAAATCTTCATTTTATTGGAAATTTTCGATAAATTTTCTTTTCATAGGAAATTTTCGATAAATTTTCTTTTCATAGGAAATTTTCGATAAATTTTCTTTTCATAGGAAATTTTCGATAAATTTTCTTTTCGTAGGAAATTTTCGATAAATTTTCATTTCATAGGAAATTTTCGATAAATTTTCTTTTATAGGAAATTTTCGATTTATTTTCTTTTTATAGGAATTTTTAGATCAACTTTCTTTTTATGTGAAATTTTCGATAATATCTTGTATAAGAAATTTTCTTTTATAGAAAAAAATTCGATAAATTTTCTGTTGATATGAAATTTTCTATAAATTTACTTTTTATAGGAAATTTTCGATAAATTTATTTTCTTTGGGAAATTTCCAATAAATTTACTTTCATTGAAAAATTTTCAATATATTTAATTTTTTTTGTGAAATTCTCAATAAATTTAAATTTTTTGTGAAATTTTCAATAAATTTGTTTTCTTTGGGATATTTTTGCGAAATTTTCAATAAATTTATTTTTTTGGGAAATTTTTGATAAATCTATTTTCATTGGAAAATTTTCGATAAATTTACTTTCTTAGTTAAATTTTCAATAAATTTATTTTTTCGGGAAATTTTCGATGAATTTACTTTCTTTGGGATATTTTTGCGAAATTTTCAATAAATTTATTTTTATTGGAAAATTTTCGATGAATTTACTTTGTTTGGAATATTTTCGATGAATTTACTTTCTGTGGGATATTTTCGATGAATTTACTTTCTTTAAGATATTTTCAATGAATTTGCTTTATTTGGGAAATTTTCGATAAATCTACTTTCCTTGGGAAATTTTTAACAAATTTACTTTCTTTAGAAAATTTCTAATAAATTTAATTTCTTTGTGAAAATTTCGATAAATTCACATAATTTTTCTAATATCTTCGAAACTATTCAACAGATTAAAAAATTATGTGACCATGCCTTGAAGGTAATATCATTTATATTTTTTTTCTACTTTGTGATACCAAATCAGACAATTCGTTCATGAGATATGCGATGCAACTTCATTAAATATCTCTTTTATGGAAGACAATTAAAAAAGTGACTTAAATGCTTAGATCCCCATGATTATGTATATCCAAATTTATTGAAAAATCATGTGTCGTAAGATCTGCGTTGCCTTGTGTTATTTTCAATTTATACAAATTTTCAATGCAATTTCTATTAAAAATTAATCCTGTATAATTTGCAGACAAAATTGGGGATCTATATCTATAAATTGGGATTTCGGAGGTCATGGAGCTTCAGTTGAGACATGAGATACATTTTTCTGACAACACTACTAGAAAAGAAAATAAGGGTTGTTATTTAAAAAAGAAAAAGTTTGAAATATATATATTTTTTTGCTAATTTCTCTGTTAATTTAAAATAAAAGCAAGTGGAAAAGTGTCCTCATATGAATTATTGTCAGTTTTATAAAATATTTTAAATTTGTACTCGGTACGCAGGTGTAGTGTAAAAGAAGATCGAAGATTGCTTTTAGAATTAAAATTTTTAATTTTAAGAAATATTTCAGCAAATTAAAAAAGTTTAATTTAATATTCATTATTTAGTATATTTATTTACTATTATTTTCCATAATTTAGCTATAAATTTTGTAGAAGAAAATTTTATTACCTTAACAAACCTTAAGGAAGATGAATAAACTATATGTCCTTAACACATTTTACAAAGAGCGCAGTTTGTGTAAGTGTCCGTATTTTAGTACATTTGTTGTTAAATGTATCCTTTAAAACCGTTTGTTATGGTTTTTTTTTTTTAACTTTAACAAAGATGCTAAAATATTTACACTATCTTTGGCTTTTTCTGTATAAATATATTTAGTTGTATATTAAGAAAATAATATATAGACATACCAGGGCATGAACAAGAACGAGTACGTAGATAACCAAATGCCTGTAGAGGTCCAACGCCATCGCAGTAGCAAGAGCATTATATAGACTTGAAAAAAAAAACACTGGTTTCATATCTTTTTGTCTTTTGTTATTTAAAAGCGGACGAAGGATAGGAATAAGAATAACATGAAGTTAAAGTCTGGTAAATGCCTGTAAACGAGTGCATAATTTTAAAAGTTGTACTAAAATGACTTTGGCTATAGACTTGTGCGAAGTTGTCGGCCACAGTGTTGGTGCTGGTAATAGCGATGACTTTTTATATTATTTTTCTTGTACAATAGAAAACGAAAAATGTATTATTTTCTTAAGAAAAATATACTTGCAACATCTTTACATTCTGCAGAGTTTTTTTTAAATAAATAAATATATTAAAAAGCAAATAAAAAAAAAAACAAGTGTAAGTATTATATTTGGCTGGGCAAAATTTTTTATACCCTTCACAAAATATATATTTCATAAATATATAAACATATTGGAATCATCTCTTATCAAAATTTTTGCTTTAATTTAGAAATATACTTAACATTTGTAATCTGGTGTTAATCATGACATTCGAAATTTGTAACATATAGAGTCCCCGAAAACTACTTGGGAATATGACTTAGGAGGATCGCTCAGATCATCTGTATTGAGAAACTGAAGAATTTTTAAGAATTTTTAATTTAGGGCTTTAAGACACAATTTCACCAAACATGATATGTCATCATATCATCTATATTTAAAAACGTAAAATACGACTGTAGTTAAGTTTTAGGAAAAACATCTCACATACTCAGATTTACCTACTTTTTCACAAAAAATATACCCATATTAAAATAAAATTCAATTGAATTCTATGAGGATACGAACCATGGCATGGAAATTTGTCGTCTAGAACACTTCCACTAAACTATCTACACCCATAGAATTTTTATTGGAAAATAATTATATGTACCCATCATGTATGTGAAGAGTATAAAAATCAATTTACAACACTAAATGTTGAATATATTTAAAATTAAACAATGCACATAAGGGCATAAATCAAAAGTACGTTTTATGATGCAATTGTTATATGTGACTGGAGTCCAAAGTGAAAGAAAATTTAAATACTTTTAAATAAATAAAATTGTTGTTTTCTTATGACACACATTAGAGTCAGAAAATATCTCTGACATTATAATAAAAATAAAGAGCTTTTACTAACTAACGGCAAATTTTGTTAGGAACAGGTATACAAATTTGTATACAAAAATTCCATAGCCACATGGACAAATTGACAATTTATCAATATAATTCTTATTAATTTTTTTTAAATTTTAAAATTTTTAAAAGCAAAAAAGTAACATTCAGAACTATCTATAACTTTTACATGCACCTTAAAGAAAATTTTATAGGAATTGGTCCACATTTGACTACAGTGCCCATATATAATACTTAATGAAATTCACTTAAATTGAACAAATCACAATATCATGTTCAAATTTGTCATAACTAGCTTTTTTTTTATAAGATTATACAGATTTAAATGTATCGGAAACGATGGTAGGCATGGAAAATATATATATTTTCCCAACTTTATAATTCCCTATTATTGTGAATAAACATCAAAACAGTATAATTTTGGTACATATTTTTACCTATTTTTAATTATTGAATAATATAAATTTGGTATAAGAAAAAATGAAGAAAATAAAAAAATTTATATTTATTTTGGTTTTTCATTAATTGAGTTATAATGTTAAAATATATTTAAAAAATCTAGAGAATATTAGCTTTTCAACTGTACCAATTACTTATGTTAAAATAACGTAGTCTACTTAATGCCACGTTTGGTATACCTTTGCTCCTATGTGCAATATTGAAAAATTATTATTTTTATTTGCACAAATTAAAATAAAATTATTTTTTGAATTCAGAATTTCAAAATGCTATGTGGCCTAGGGGGTAAGAATTCAAAGCTAGAAGTTTTAAAGTGTTTGTACGGGTTCGAATCCTGGCGAATAGAAATGTAATTTCTAGTTAATAAATTTCAATGAAACTTTTCTAATTAATCAAAAATATATTTTGTTTGAAAACTTTTAGAAGTCTTGGCCAAGGATCGAACCTAAGATCTTTCAGTTGCATCCCAAGCGATATATCGCATCTATATGTTGAAATTTATAATGTTTACTGCTTATATAAAAAGCTTAAAATGAAACTCAAATCTAAATAGTACATTTTTATAAAAAACACATCGAAATGTGCTCAGAAATTTTTGTCAAATTATTTCTTTTTTAATAATGAAAATTTATATATATATGTCTTTAAATTTTTTTAGGGAAAACAGAAATTTATAAGGAGTCCCGGGGATACGAACTCACCCTTAACGGTTTGTAGCCTAGACTATTTAGTTTCACAACTTTCGAACAAAAAAATATTTATATATTATTGTATGTGATATAGAAAATTTTATTAAATATGGGCAAAGAAAATCGGAAAATTGTTTTAAATTGTTCTAAAAAATCGTTTATAATACCGCCAATCCTAAACGGATTTCACTAAATTTCAATAGAAAGTATTTTGAGACAATAGGCCACATATGTGAAAGTGTTAATTGGACTATGGGCTTCAAAAAATCCATGTCAGACAGACAGACATATATTGTCATAGTTATTTTTAATCATAACAATCATGAATATTTTTCAATTTGTGCCCCTGGGTATATATTTAATGACTTTCGAATAAAATGACAAACTTATAAATACCCTTCATTTTATGTGAAGGGTATAAAAAAGTTGTAAGAAATATTTTAAAAGGTATTGATTTTTGCACAGTGTTGTTACTTCTTCCATTCGTTTAGTTAATATTGTACAACATTTAAATAAATAAAAGAATGAATAAAATTTAGTTACATTTAAATAGTAGGGAAAATATGAAAAATAGAAAAAGAAAAAGGAGTCTAAAGCTAATTTATGGCTTAACTTATAAAGTAATTAAATTATAAAACAAAGTAGAAGTTTAAACATACAAAGAAAATAAAATAGGAAGAAATAAAATAAAAAAAAAAAATGAAACTGAAACTAAATCAGTGAAATACTAAGAAAAATAAAGTCTTCGAGATTCTCGAGTATATTAAAATTATATTTATGTAATGGAATTTTTAAGACTTCTACTAATAAACTCAGTTTTGTTTAGTTTAAATTAAGAAAATTTAACAATTTATCGGCTCAATTAACATTGAATGTCACATAAATCTTAAATTACGATATTATCTCTTTCGTACAACTCTCTTGCCATCAACCACCCACACTCCCTTATATATGCATTGAGATAGTGAGTGTCAGACAGATTTATTTTGTTTTACATCTTGTGTTTATTTGTTTGAGTTTCTTGAAGGTTGGGAAAGTCTCTTGTAACATTTTCACGTTTGTTGAGCTTTTTCTGAAAACTGTAGAAAAGTAAATTAACATAATGAGTGAAGGTCCTTGAGGGACATTAAATAATTGTATTTTAAATACTCTTAAATGTTAAAGATAAACCTTCTTGAGAAAAAAAATATAAAAGGAAGAAGTTCAACTTTAATTATACAGGGTGATAAAAATATATTTTTTTTCAATGGCGCGAGACTTTTCTTTAATAGACTCTGGTCTTCGAGATAAAATGTGATATAGAAAGTTTGATGTAGCACCAAATAATACATTACATTACGATTTGTCCTTATTTGATTTTACAAAATACCATAAAATTCTAGTTTGACTTATCTCCAAGATACATCCACATCATTTTTTAAATTACATTTGTAAAAGAATTGTGTTGAAAACATTCTTGTTACATAATTCAAAAATGCTTTTTAAATACTTTAAAAAATTTAAAATTATCTTCTACTTCGTTATTATAAACTTGAACATGTTACAAATAAATAAAGCTATATTTCACTAAAATGGAATGATACAAAAGCATTTCAATAGGAGTTAGGAAATGAAATAATACTATTGTGGGTAATGTCAACATATATGCATCGATTATAGTACGCTATAGCTGGTCTTTTTTTTAACATATTCGGGTTTTTTACAATTTTTTACCCTACACCAGCGTTTGTGCTGATGTTTGCAACACCCAAAAATATTGGTATAAGACCCATCTCAATATATACCAATCTACTTATACTCATTTTCTGAGTCGATTTACCGACGTCCGTCCGTCTGTCTGTCTATCTGCAAACCTTGCAATCAAACTACATGTCGCAATTTTGAAAATGATTAAATGAAATTTTTCACGCATGTCTGTTATGGAAAATCAATTTAAAGTGCATAAATTTTATACATATATTAGTATCAAGTTAATATTTGACAGAAATAAGTTTTACGTAAATAGAAGTCACAGTACCAAGTTTTACTATAGTCAGTGGATAATTAACCATAGGTTCCATTTAAGGCTCACATCTGGGAATCATTATAAAATGCATAAATAACATAATATCATGTAAAAATATGTTTCATAGAAATACTCTTAAGATAAGTATCGCTCAACAATTGGACCCAGGATCTAAGATCCCTCCCGAACCATTATACACATACATAATGGTTTAGAGTATCATAAAGTCGGCCTTTACCAACTATATTTTTAGTACTAGCTTTTTTAAAATCTCTGAAACTTTAGGTATTTTTGGATGTACTATTAAATCAAATTAAATAAAACTTTCCCCAGATATGCTTCAATATCATTAATTAAATTAAAAGTCCTTTAAAAATAACTACTTTAAATTATCTTCGACATGACTGTGGGTATCAGAATAATTTTCGAACATGCAATTTTACTATATATTTTTTTAGATCAAACATTTTCTTATTGAAAATTTGTGTTTATTTAAAATTAAATAAATAATTTAAGATTAAACAACAAATTAAGCTATAAATTATTGGCATAAGACCCACCTTTAGAGGTGAAATACAAGCTAGCTGTAGTGTTGGTTGTTTTCCGTTGTCAACATTGTTGCACAAATTTGGAAACGTTTAGTCAGAAAGAAATTATAGTTAAAACATGAGGAAAATCCCTTTAGAACATTGGATGATTTGTCATATGAAATATAACCCAAAGTTTGTATGGAAATGTTTTGTGCGATTTTTCAGTGGGTCATTTTGCTGCGTGTTATTTAAAAAATATCAAAAACTAATGAGAACGAGAAAAAATAAGATTTTAAATTAAAACAAATTTTAACTTTTTTTATATGAAGGCGGAGGCGATAACGGATTTTTACATACATTTTATTTTTGTTTATTTACATTGATTGCTCATGAAAACAGCAAATCTATATGTATAAAAAATTACTTTTCCCTCCCTTGTGAGAACTCCTATATATAAAAATATAAAGCAAAGGTTTCTTTCTCTTTCCATTGTATATAATTTTAATATAAACATATGTGATTTATTTTGCAACAACGGCTACACTGACAGAGAGGGTGTGTAAAAAAATAAGAGTTAACGAAACCTCGCATAATGGGTCCTTACATTTTGAAAATAAAATAGATTTTATTTATGCGAGGATTTCGCTATGTTGTTTTAGTTATCAAATCTTCATATAACAAAAATTATCCGCTTGTGTTCCGGTACTTAAATATATCAATCGCCTTTGAGCTGTGTCGAGTTAACGAGGTTCGTTTGTCTGTCTGTCTATCTGTTAATCTATGTAAACCTTGTAAAGTGCATAAATTCTTCAAATTTAGTAGTACCACGATACTATTTTACTGACGTAAGTTTTATTAAAGAATAAAACAATATTTCCAATATCTATCAACAATTGATCACAGTTCTCATATAAAACTTTCGCTTTGACGAAAATTTAAATTTATCTTGAATTTAATAAATATGTATAATAATCATAATAATAATAATAATAATAATAATAATAATAATAATAATAATAATAACAATAATAATAATAATAATAATAATAATAATAATAATAATAGTAATAATATAAAAAAAATAATAAAAGATAATAAAAGATATTTTACTAAAATCCCCAAATCCCCACGAAAATTTGTCCCCAAATAGAATTTTAAATTCCCATTTTGGAGACCAATCACATAAGCTTGTACTATCTAATGTGATTCGAAATAGTTCCGAAATCCACAAAAAAATCTTTTTACAGAATCATAAAGTTAAAATTTTTTTCAAGAATTTAAACGCTTTTTAACTCAAATCATTTACAAAATATTAGAAAATTTTGAACTTAAAAAAAAATTCCAAATAAATTTTATATATAGCAAATTAATTCTTTGGCAAAAAAAAAAAAAAACAAGTCCTGTTCCCCATTTTTGATAATAAGGATTTTCGTCATATTTTAGGAAATAAAATTATTGGTAAAGTTATAAGACAAAAATACAAAATATTTATAGCCAAAAATGAGAAATTAAATCTTTGAAATTATATATCGTCCAAAACATGAAAGATAATGTATTAGAACACGCTTGTCAAGATCGGTTTATATTTGTAAAAGTTACAACCCACGTACCTCGATATATTTTTAGCACAAGAGTTAGCAATTTTGGAGCACTGTAGCGCCGTTTGTGTTTCCTTTACATGCTCTAGCTAACAATTTTCTTATAATTCTTCCTCTATCGATATCATGAGTTTCATTAATATTGGTTTAGCAGTTTGGAAGATTTAAATTTATCACCATTTATTATGCAAAAAACCCCACTGTTCATTATTTAGATTTTAGATAAAGCTTGATCTGACCACTATGTAGTACCTGAAAGGTGTATGAAAGTTACATCTCTAATATCACCATTGACTTTATCAATCCAAAAATATCTAATACACCTCAAAATAAATTTTGATTTTTTTTATAAAAAAAAAAAAATCATTTAATCTTTGTATTCCTCTTATCCACATCTCAGATACAAAATGTCATATAAATATTATAATAAGTTAAACAAAATTTAATCTGGACAACCAAAATAAATGAAAATCAAAATCAGATTCAAAGTTATATACCACACACACATATCGTCTTTTAAAATGTAAAAGGTCGTAACCACACTTTTTAATTTTTTACATCAGAAGCAAAAATTAAGCAATTAAGCAAACATTTTTAATCGTACACGTAAAATAAAAATAGACAAAACATAATGCACTCTTCGAACTGAAATTTTTGTTAAATGGAACACATTTTACGACTGTTTCGTTTATGAAGTCAATGTTACGGCCTTTTGACTTTTATCAATTTTGATGACATTTTTGTAGATATGAATATGATTTGTTTTGTGTAAATGAATGGATCAGTACATAATAATCCGGTAAAAAACCATTATTTGATTTTACAGTGGTTACGGCCTTTTGCATTTTAGGTGACAATATACACTCTTAAGAGTAGACACACATATGTACGTGTATACAATTTAACGGTTGAACGGATGATTTCTATGCCAATGAATTCAATGGATAAAACACGTGACTTAAATGTATTAAACTATGAATACACGTACATAAAAACATACACAGGAAACTTCTTAATATATACAGACCTTAAGAAATAAATACTTATACATAAATACAAAGTTACTGGTACGACCAAAAAAAAAAAAAAAATCGGTGTGTCTAGTATGTGTCCTCAAATACACATTAAAATTGATAACATTTATAAACTGACCAGGGACAAACAAACTAATACGGAAAGAAAGAAAAATAAAGGAAATACATACAATTCGAGCAGAGTCCGTTTAAATGTATGTGTGTTTTTCTTTAGAATAAATTAGGCAATTTATTTTAAGCCTAGAAAAAAAAAACATTTTGAGATCATGATATGCATACGATACCATAAAGAAAATTGAGTATTATCCTTGTTTTTTCGTTTATAGCAAACTTGTCTACAGCAAGAAAATGTAGAAAAAGTTTTGTTTTTTAACTTGATTTTACGGTGGCTATTAAGAATAAATAGCAATGCGTGATAAGAAAACGCAACTAGCTACGTTTTCCTTTCCTTTCCATTCCTTTCCTTTAATTTTTTTTGTTTTGTTGGTTTTTCTGTTAAGGAAAACAGGGCGAATATATAGACAAAAACAAAATAATTTTATATATAAATTTAACTAAAACAGCCTAAAGGTATTATGTACATAAATATATAAATAAAATACCATGTTTAAACGTTAAAATATATTAAAGTATACGTGTTTTTATATATATGTATGTGTTTTAGTGTGTTTGTATTTAACTATATTTCTTAGTATATGTCAGGTGTTAGTGATAGATTTGTCAATGTTTGTGCAATAAAAACATGTTCAAATTATTGTCTTCAACATTTAATACTTGTACAAACACTAAAACAAAAGTAGCTGGTGTCTTTAATAGCGATTACACATAAACTTATATGGTTTTACATATAACCATACATATTTCACGTATGTATGTAGGTTTTATTTTTTTAAAGTCTTTTTTACTTCTTTAATATGTTTTGAGGTTTTTATGACTTTAACTAAACATTGGTTAAGAAAAAAATATAAATTCCAAAGTCATATGACAAGGTTTTATGATTTTTCGTGTGAGCTAATTGTTAAAAATAGTCGAAAATCATATCAGTCTATATAAATCTATATTAAGTGCAGTTTCGATTATACAAAAAAAAAAAAAGATTGTTAAGGTAATTTTCGAAAACGTACGAACTAGACTAAAGCTAGCTTTTCTGTAAATTTACAAGAGTAAAAAGAAATGTTTTTTTTTTTTTAACTTACTGGGACGTTTTGCGATATATTTTTATTATTTTTCAAAATGGCCAAATCTTAGAGTTAGACTATATAAAATTAACAAAGAATTCTTGTTTTTATTTAGTCCTGTGAGCATATGAGTAATATTAATCGAACATTGAAAGTACACTGCTCTATAACTAATTCTGCTAGTGCACAATGAAAATTTTGTAAAATTTTATAAATTTTTATTTACTAAAGCTATAATGAGTATTTGATTAAAATTGCATGACTATTAAATATTTTGTAAGAGAAAAGAACGAAATTTCAAAATATTTTATCTAGAGGTTATGTCCTTTTGTTAAATAATTGACTAGTCTGAACGTACCATAAGCCGATTTCAATTAGATTTAGTACGAATATTAATTTATTTGGAGCGAATATATATATAATATATATTTTTATTATTGATAACCGCTTTGTCTTTTTCAGAATTGACAAAGTCCGGATAGCGTTTGGGGAGAAATCTTAGCCGAAAAGTGCGTGTGGTTTTGCTCTACATACATTTACGTTTAATTTTCTTGTGGAAACATAAACAAAATTCCACGTCCCGGAAAAAAGTGTTAAAGAATGTAACTACCTTTCTGAAAAAAAAACAAGTAAGAAATATATATAGTCCATTTAGCACCCGTGGCTAAAATTGTTTGAATATTTCTGTAAAACATACTTATGTTGGCATTACGCAGATACTAATATTTATATGGTATATATGTACATTAGGGTGATTCCCACAAGTGTGCCTTATATAATAGATCTGGTCAATTATCGACCGATCTTGATAAAATGCTGTGGTGTCTACTTATATACAATTTATTTGTGTCATATATTATAAAATCAATTATATAGGATTTATGAGCGATAAAGTGATTTTTGGAAGAAGAGTTTATATTATATCTTCATGAAATTTCACAAACAAATTCATGCTTACATAATTTCTATAATAAAACTATACTTCATTGCAAAATCTTACCAATTTATATTTATAACCTTACCAATATATATTTATATATTCTTGTTCAAATTAATTAATCTTGTTTAGGAGTAAAACTTTTCAAAATGATCAAATCTTACAGTTAGACAAGATAGAATTGATAAAGAATTCTTGTAAGAAAACTGATATAAAAAATTATGTTAAGTTTTGTGCTCGTATAAGTATGTAGAATATTAGATGGTTCTAAAAAAGCTCGGCTTGTGAATTTCACCGTAACTCCCCTAATTGTGAAAACATTTTGTTGAAAACATAAGAGTGATCGGATATCGTTAGCACGTGCCGCATCGGTACTGATATTTGTATGGTATTTTTGTATGTTGAAAATTTGGATTAAAAACATTAAATTTATTATAAATTTCTGCCAAATTTCCATATTCAGGGAAGACATTTGTATAGTGAACCTATCATAAGAAATTTCAGTAGACTTCGTTCTTGTATTATAAAATCCTACGTACCAAATTTCATTGAAATATCCTCAAAATTGCGACCTGTACAAGGTTTACGTTTGCAGACAGCCAACCGTACATCCATATGGACGCACAGTGGCTCAAAAAGTATTTTTATTGGCCAAAATTACAATTTTTAGTTAACACCGATTTCCAAAATATCCTCAAAATTTCGACCTGTACATGGTTTACGTGGACAGACAGTTAACACCGATTTCCAAAATGTTAATAACATTTAATAGTAAACATATTGAAACTACGGTCAAAATATTGGTAATGGTGGGCGCGGCAAGCTGTTAAAGACAAATATTTTATGGTATTTTATAAAAAAATGAGATTTTTGTAAATTTGATCAGAAGTAAATTATCATTACTCGCAAACTATTATTGATAATTGGTGTGATGTGTCACTGTACAGTTTATACCTGTTGCGTTATTAAATATTTTCTCAGGTACTATATTTTAGGCAAATTTAAATTTTAGCGGAATAGAAATTTTTAGGGCCAAAAGGGGTTAAACAAATTTTACTGCCAGAAGAAAGGCGCTTGTACTTGTCTCAACCCGTCGGTAGAACATTTTTTCTATTTGAATGAAATAATTTTTTCATGAGACATATACTTCAAAACAGTTATGATTTCGATTTTAAACTTACAGGACCTATAAAGAGTTAAGAAGTTTAGAAAAGAAACATGTTCAGGGCGAATTTCTCCAATATGGGTTGATTATAGATCAACCAAACAAAGATGAGGCAATACGAATGATGAAAACGCAGCAAGAAGGTTCTTTTCAGATCCCGAAAGAGCATCTAAAAAAAAATGTGTTGATATAAACCTTATTTTAAGATATAAAACAATTATCGAGGTACTTGTGTGCAATGAACAAATCGATGCCAGAAAATTATGCGAAGGGAACTAAACGAATATATACAACCAAATATCCATGGGGAAATATGTCTACAATAGTTCAAAAATCCTTTATCATGACAAAGATGACATTAAGCATCATTTAGTATCACTTGGAAATCTATCAGAGGAAGCACAGGAAAAAAAGGAATAAGGATTACAGATTTTACAGAGAGCACAATACCAGAAAAATATCACGCAATTCTACAAATGAAGATCGATTTACTATATCACTGGCAACGTCAGATCTGCTCATCTCTAGCATTCGAAGTAAATGGAAAATAAAACATCGAGACTTAGATCAAGAAGCAAAAGGACTGCTAGAGGATAGAAATAATATAGAACTAAATAGAATAACCAGCAAATATTCCATTATTTGCTGGTTATTTTTTAACGGATGAATAACAATTATAATTTTCTTTTATTGTTATTTAATTGAAAAACTTTTAGTTATTATAAAAAAATAAGCTTTAAAAAAAGTCGTATCCTGGTGGTTCTTTAAAAACCGGTTCTATTGGAACATTTTCTAGAATTCATAAACTGGAAACCTGTTCACAACATTATTCTGGGTATTATTAAAATATTTTTTATCTGCTTATAACTTTTTTAAAAGTAAAGTTGGTTTAAAAAATAAAAAATCCGAATTTTCATACTAAATGTTATAAAAAATTAAAAGTTTAAAATTCGGACTAATAAGTTTTTATGATTGATATATTTATATGATTCTTACGGCAATTTTATCTGAAATTTAGGAAATACAGTGGATATTTTAAAGAAATTCTAGGACACAAATTAAGCACGCCAAGTTTAAAAAACTTTATAAAAAATAAGGCAAAAAATAAAAAAATTAGCATCGACTTATATATCTCTCAAACTAAAATAAATAACCTACACATGTAGAGATTTGCATGTACTATCTATATGTATTATTTTTTGCATTCAAATTATAAATAAATTCGTAAAAATTACAAACATTGGAGCGATCTGTGTTGAGCTTCAAATCAACTTGAAAACACCTCAGTTTTGGTCATGAGAAACTTTATTTAGATATCTTCAGAATTGTTACATAAAAAGGCACCTTGGAATTACTGTGGAATTAATAGCAAAGTTATTGGCCGATTTGTTTCCAATTTAGTCGTTTCGAGTTTGCGATGAAGAGTGTTTCAACAATCGTTACATTAACACTAATTTTAAAAGTTTTAAATGTCTGTAAGCGAACTTATTTCCATTTATGTACAAAAAAATATTATAGACATTTAACATTTTTATCAATGTATCCAAAACTGTTGGGAAAATAGCCGATTGTGAATTTAGCATGAAAGATAAGTACCTTAAATATATGGAAAAAGAGGTTGCCAAAATTATAAATAGTATCTATAAATTTATATAATTGATATCCAATAGTTCGAATAGAAATAGTTCTATAGCGTTTCTTCTCCACATTTTTATTAATTTCTTTACAGTATAAAATATTAATTTTTATAGTTTTATAAATCATACACTACACCTCACTTTTGATCACTTTTACTAATTTCGTATTTTGCAAATCTCCAGAATATTTTATTTATTTTTTATTTATTTATTTTGAATAATATTTCATAACCTAGTCTTTTGGCCATAATCGGTCACAAATTTCTACTTAACAGATAAATTTAAAATACAATTCATAAATAAATATTGAATTGTTTTCTAGTGATAGAAACGCTCGACGTTATGTTATTTCAAATAAAAATTTATTAAAATAGGATTTTATAAATTATCGCCTCAGAAAATAGGAGTTGGCGCAAAAAATAACACAAATTGAATATGTAACATTAAAATGTATATAAAAATTCGATCTTTAATTTTTAAATTCACTTAAAACAAAAACACGGACAATTTTAATTTATAATTTTACATAAAACTACATTTTTCAAATTTTCAAATTTATTTTTCACTTCATAACAGGATTACCAAGCATATAAATTTAGATCTTATAAGAAAATCAATTTTCATAAATTCTCATAGGTATTGATGTTGGAAATCCTGAAATTACAGATTTATAAAATTATATTTTTTGGGCAAGACATTGGTGATTGAAAGTGAATTATTGGTGAAACATTTATAAAATATGTATTTAATTTGCTGAATAGTACCGAATTCTTATTCATTTCATAAATTTGAACTTTATTAAATATAAAAAAAAAAAAAAATTGAAATGAAGCAGCTGCTTTTGACAATAGCACCAAAAATTAAATTTTCCCTAACTTATTATTTCTAACTAGTAATATGATTTAGAGATGATAACAAATTTCTAGTGAAATAATAAATTATAAAAAGGAAACCAATTTTATTTTCTAATATTTTAATATAATTTCTTAACTAAATTCCTTTTACTTTTGGTAAAACCATAAAATAGTTTAGAGGATAGAGAGTTATGAAATGACATTTTCCTTAATCCCATATTTGGAAAAAAAGAAAAACAGCCTTCATAAAACACGTATTCGTTAGCACAATTCCAAGAAAATAACAAACTTATATGTATTTTCTTAAACAAATGTACGCGCTTTTACGTTCACGAATACATGCAGAAACATGTTTTCTTTATTATGAGTATTTTACCGGAAAAAATAAACTAAATATTTAACAATATGAGAGTAGTGTTGTTCTTCTTATTGTTTTTTTTTTTATACGGTTACAAAAGGATATTGACATAGAAAAATATAGGGAAAGAAAACACGAAAATACCTTAAGATTTTGTTAAATGGAATATAGTTAAAGTTTAGTATTACGATAGATATGTAAGTAAAATATACACTGCAAGAAATTTCTTTATAAAAATATCTATTATGGGGAAAAATATAAAGAAATTATCATAAAATAAGCTTTATGAACTAAGTTTCAATGAAACAATTTGTTTTACTTTTAAAGTTTAAATTTTCGAATAGAGATATTTGAAATTTATTCTTTAAGTGTTCATTGACGTATGAGTATGAAATATCTCTAATACATGCGTAAGTTAAAACGTGACTAGAAAGAATGTTCAATATTAGGAAATATTGAAGAATTAAGTAGATTTTTATAAAAAGAAAAAAAAACAGAAAAAAGATCTAAAAGAATTTCCTATTAATGTAATACTCGTAGTATTCAACTTAAAGTTTTAATTTATAAAAAAAAAAAAAAAAAAAAATGGTAAAAGTAATAACGATAATAAGTGCCACAAGAAGATGTAGTGAAAGAAAACTAGAGGTATATTGTTAATACTTTAGAAAAACACAAACACTAACACACAAATACTTTTACAAATGCAAGCATTACTCTGACATTACTCTAAACATTTCTTAGATTATGTCAATGTGATAAGTTAAGTAAATACCAGCACATACTTGCAGTCATACTCGTAATAGTGATATACCATTTGCCCTTAATATTTTTACTTATTTGTATTCTTTTTGCTTAACTTTATTTGATCGTGCAACAAAGGAATATGAGTAGAGGAAAAAAAAACATAAAATTTAAACCTTTAAAATTGTTGTTGTTGTTACACAATGACATACTTGTCACCCTCTCAACAATATTATAGAGTAGTTAGTAAAAATGTCAGAATAGTTGAAAAACATTGCAATACATATACAAAATGTTGCATGTGGCAACTGAAGGTAATAAACTTAACTAACACATATACCCACCCATAGGTAGAGTCATATGTGAGAGACATTATTTACGTGCATTACATTTCTATGTATTTTACACTACAGTTTCCAACATACAAACATACATATACATGTCAACCCATATATTGACATGTGCTAAAATATGTCTGTATTTGTTGTACGTTTAAATGTTTGTTGTATAATGAAATCTAGTTTTGATGTATGCACCCTTCATGTTTATTTTCTTATACATATTTTTTTTCCTCCTTTTCATTTGTTTGTGTTCCTACTCTTCTTTACTGTTGTTTGGTTATGTGAAAAGTGCGTCACTCTTAATCTATACTTTAGCAATACTAACATATACTTCTATACAAACGTCATTCATCATAGCAATGAATCCTTATATTGCCATGTCCTTTTTTATGTTTGTTTATTTGTTTATATTTTTCAAATGTGTTAAAAAAGGGGGTCACTTACAGACACATTTCCAAACCATTAATTTACAAATAAACTTTGTCAGTTTGTATGACTATATGAATTTCGATTTGCAAAAAAAGGAACTGCAAATAAATTTAACCAAAAAAAGTGTAAACATTTTTGAAATGCGCTCAGTATTTGATGATGGAGTGAGTGTTAACAAATGGTCAGTGATAAAGTGTTTCATAAAATAGCAGTATTAAACAAATACTGTAGATATTTAAAAATTGGCTTTAAAATGGTAGGGAATGTACAATTTTAATAGCGATGTTTTTGACAAAAGAAAGAGATTAATGTTGGCTTATATTATTTGTTAGGAAAAATGGCACATGATGTGAATTTTGTTTTATTCTGTGAATAATATTTGAACATAATTTCAAGCAATAATAATGTCTCTCCATTGAACAAATTGCCATTTTTGAGTTTTCGATGTTTCGAACATTTTAATGAGTATTTTTTTAATAGTCGTTTTGATAAAAACCTGACACGTTATATAAACTATTATATGTCTGTTATTTGTAAACTGATCGAAATAAAAAGTATGTCATTTGAGAGTGAATTCAAATATCTATTGAATTACATTTGGAACAAACCAATTTATTAATTCGTTAAATAGAAATATCTAATAGTTTGTTATTTTTTCTGGGTTTGTTCTTAAAAGTACTGCAATCTCTGAAATATATCGATATAAGGGTAAGGGTAAATTTTCATGGATTCATTTAATGCAAATAGTATATTTTTCAACCATTAAATAAAAAAGATAATTTTAATTGAAAATTATTTATTAAGTGGATATTTTTATATATTCAATAACTACAAGTCCCTACAATACTATGTGGTTATTTGCTATATGTGTAATAAATTTATGTGTAATTTATACATAATAAAAAATATTCATAAAATTGTTTTCCCTTTTTATTTTTGTGGCAACGCTTTTTGTTTTATTTACAAAAAAAAAAAAAAACAGATATCAAATAATTGGCTTAAAAGTAAAAAAAAATTGTTAGTGGGAAGTGGATCTACCTCCTTATAATTATATCATGTTTAGAACATGCAAAGTTTTTCAATAAAAATTAAGTCTCATTAAGAAACTTTGTTATCCTTGGAGATAAACAAAGTAATTAAAGTGTTATTTGAAAAAGTCGTTCTAAAGAAAAATCACAAGAATCATAGAGCCTTTCATTTGGTATATTAAATTCTTTGGTCTCATCATTAATAACAGTATAACGATAATAGCGTATTGATCTGTTTTAAATTGAATCTTATTAAAAAACAGCAGAATTATTTTTTGGATATTATAAGGATATTTTCCCTCAGGTACTGAAGATCAATTTTTCTTACGGTTAAACCAACCAAACCGAAATGTAAATAAAAAAGGAAGTAGAAAGAAAAATTAATTTGGTTTATCAGGTTCGTCCGATGTACAACAAATTTCGCATAGTTGTAGGAAAGCAAAATTTAGATTCTCTCAGAATCGGGCATCACGTATTTCAAATATATTTCTGATATGAAATTTTATTAAATACTTTCGTTTGCGATTTAAATGATTTTTAATGAAATTATACAAATAACAAAGTGCCGAACTACTTTAGAGCAACATTAATGTTAATATATAAAAAAAAAAGGAAAAGTGCAAACATGTTTTAATTTAAATCCATATTTGTATTAAGGCAAAAAATATGTGTTTAAAAATAAATTAATAACAGACAAGAGTTTCCGAAAATTCTGTACGTTTATCAATTTTATAATACTAGTACAATCATCCTAATTTTTTTAAAATAGCTAAAATTTGAAGAGGTCTAAGCAAAGTATTCATTGCAAAATAAATTTAATTTCTACTTTAAGGCCTTTTACTGAATAGTAGCAAATTTGCACCTCTCACCAAAATGATGATAACAATTTCTAATAACCACACTTCTAAATTTTAATTTAAATTTTTATTCTCATTTAACACTTTTCTATGATGAATCAATTAACGTATTAATTCAATTTTAATATAAAACCAAATAGCAGCATTAATGTAAAAGTTTGACTTAAAACCAATTAACCAATTAACAATAGGTTGAATGAATTAATTTTTTACAATTTTATTATAAATAGCCGTAATAGCCGTGTTAGTTGAAAAATTTTAGACAGTAGTTTTTTCTATGTATTTTCTGACATTGGTATCTTCTAACAGAGACAAGAAAACTGTGTATATGGTCTCTCAAGGCAGATTTGGATCAGAATACTATGGATTTATATACGAGTACATTAGTTTTATAGGATAAAGACTAGTTTTCGTATGTATGTATGTATATATGTATGTATGTATGTATGGTTTGTTTGGTATTGAAAATTTATGAGCCAAAACTTCATCCATCGTGACTCCGTTTGTCGCCCACATATAAAGTGAAATTTTAAATTAAGGTGGCACAAATATTGCAGATGGTAGGTAAGACAGATTTGTCCATTTAATTTTTTTAAATTAAATTTATTTCAGATTATTGAAAAGTCGTGAAATTTCAATTCTCACATATGACATTTTTTTTTTTTTGATCTTAATCGAACCTCAAGAAAATAAAAAAAAAAATCTTTTAAAATTAATGAAAAAACTGCCTGGTATTTGAAAATGTGCTTGTTAGAAGTTGATCTTTACAAGGACGCCAAGAATCTGTAATATTCGTATTCGAAACTTAAGCCCAAATACTCCCTAGCTATGCATATCATTTAGAAATTACAAATTAACTTCCAAATTACTTTTATTCTAGGGATTGTAATTTAAGAAATTGTTTTGTTTCCGTTTTTTTATATTTCATTGGTTTAATATAACGATAGTTATATATGATTTAACATAAAAATATTGATATTTTTGATATTTATGACATAAAAATCAATTTTTATATAAAATGCTTTACTTTAATTTTTTACAGTTGTTGTTTGGAAGTAGAAACGATGGCTTCAAACTCACCAGCTTATTAAATTAATTTTTTTAACGTGAAATATGAGTAATTATCGCATGGCATTCAAAAATATGCTCCAAAAATGCCAAATATGCCCTTAAATTATAAAATATGCTATGAAAATATTATTTTGAATTCAATTATTTATCCTTCCATGCCAAAAAAGACATTGATTAGCAGTTACTAAGAAGTATATTTTTTTGCACATAAAATGTTCATTTCTAAGATGAAAATAATTATATTTCACGGTAAAAAGAAAAATTATCTAATTGCAAATTAGCTCTTAAGTGTAAAATATGCAATTTTTTAATCCTTGATATTAACCGAAAACTACAAATTTATAAATATGTTAATTTAAATTTATACCTATGTATGCATGTGTGTTTGTATGTATGTTGTCCAATCTCTGATTATCAATTAAATAATAAAATAATTTGTTCTACATAAATTTTGCTCTGGAGTACAATTTATTTAAATTTCCTTTTGCAAATTTCCAGTAGAAAGCGTTATTAGAACTATTTCCTGACCTGACAAAACAAACTCATACAAAATGAATATTTTTCTCTTATTGACAAACATTTGAGCTCAAACAACACATAAACTTGTATTCCATGTCCCTACATAAAAAAGTATATGGAATGGTACTTTGAAAAAAAAAAAAAAAAAAAATAATAATAAAAATAATAAGAATATTTATCTTACATGTTTTTCATCTGTCAATTATAATAACGGAAATTGTTTTTAAATTGAGAAGAGATGAGATTTTTTTCTTTCTTTTGATGCTACTGCAGAAATGTGGGAGTTTTGTCCTTTTCACTATGAATGTTTATTTTTTTAGTTCTTAGCTTTTATTTTAGTAATTGAGAGTAAATTAATACATGTTAGAATTTATAATTTAATTGGAGCCAGATTTTTTTCCACATGTAAGTACTTTATGTTGAATACAGTAATCGGCGCTCATAAAATTCTCATTTAGTTTTTGTACTTGTTCTATATAATTCTCCCACTCTTATATTGTACACGGAAAAAGTTTTCAAATTTAATATTATACTTTTGCTTTTAAATAATTAGTTTTCTGTGATGAAAACTATAAATGTATATTAAAACAATTTTCTTTAAAAACATTATAAAGAATATCTCAAATTTATTAAATAATCATTCTTGCGTACCTCATTAAATATTTCTTTCAGTTTTTTTGAAAAACCATGCGACAGTACAATCTTACAGTTTGAAAGCTCAATTGATTTTGATTTTTCTAATCTACAAGAGCATGTAGGTGTTAGAAATTTAAGAGAGGATTCCCACGTGTGCACTTTTTTACGGATAACTGATTTGTTAATATTTAGTTGGAAGAATATTTTAGACCACGTTCTTAATATATAATTAGTTATTTCATTGTAAATATTTTACATATAATTATAATTGCTAGTAAACGTTACAAGATGTGGACATTTGTTAATACTAGATTATATATATAGTGCTTCGCTACCCCTATCGTATTGAAATATAAACGTATAGTATAAGTACAATAAATTTTTTTTACATAGTATTTTTCAGAAAATACAACCCGCTTATTAAAATCTAACAAAAATGTCAATGTGTAACAACTGTAACCAATAAAATACTGAAATTGAAATCTTTAAAGTAAATAAATATTTTTCAAGTATTTTTTACCAATTTTAAAACGTTATGGATTCTGGTTTTTCTTTAAAAAAAAACCAATATGAAAATAATGGTTAAATAAAAAAAAAATTTCCTTAAATTCTTTAAAATAGAGATGGCAGATGAGGTTCTAAGTAAATCCCTTCTGTTTTGGGAATCTTTTATATTGTTTATTTTTTTCCACTTCGAAAAAGCTTTTCCAATTTGGTATTTCTTTGTTTTAGCATTTTTCGTATTTTAGTGTTTTTTGATTTGGCGATTTTTTTCTGTTTTTACTATTTTTCCCCTCTTTGCGATTTATTCCGTATTGGTGATTTTTTCGCTTAGACAAATTTTTTATTTTTGCTTTTTTGGTCGACTTTTTTTTATCTAAGCGATTTTTTTCATTTTTATGGTTATGTTTTTTTCATTTTGGCGATTTTTTTCGTTTGATGATTTTTTCATTTTAGCGTTTTTGTCGTTTTAGCGATTTTTTTTAGTATTATTTTGTTCGAATTTTTATGTTTTATAATACAATAATATTAAAAATAGGAAAATAACATATTTCTTTGAAAAAAACTAAAACTAATATAATATTTATTTTTGATTGAGAAAATAAAAATCACCAAATAACTGTTATTTTGGCTCAAAAAACATAAAAGTGAACTTTTATTTTAAAAATCATGATATAAAAACAGAAACAAAACACCAAATTATTTCTTATAATGCATAATACTGAGAAAAAAATAAACAAAGCAGTATCTATTAAACTCTTTCCTATTTTGTTCTCTCTTGCAAATATCTCAATTAAAAGTGGAAAAAACTCTAATTCAACATTATATAACTTGTTCATTTTTTTTTTTTTTTTTTTTTTTTTTTTTGTAAAGAAATAATAACAATGTCCCTGCTTTGAAATGAATGAATTGTTTGAGAGACATAAGATATAAAATAGAGAATAGTTTAAAAATTTGAGACACTGTTTTGTTTGAGGCTTATGCACATATATGTAAGTTCTTTTACATATGTCAGTAGCAACTTTACCGCTAATAACGTCTAAAATACTGAATCGGATGTATACTGTCAGCGCAAAAGGGATTAAAAAAATGTGTTTGTCTATTAATTATGTAGATTTCATACAGATCACACTATACGTACGATGAACTGATAAAGTTTTTTATTAATCAAATTTTTTTTCATAATAATGCTAATTCCATATTTAATATGCATAAAATATTTTGTTTCCATCTTCCAGCTAATAAAATGCAAACAAAACAAAGTTGTTCCTTTTTCTACAAACAAGAACTTTAAATTCCCTACAGAATGAGTGAGTTCTTGTGGTAAACAAGACGAAAAGTTTCCTAAAGAAAATTTCATCGTCTTTATTATATTAATATTTGTTCGTATTATATATGTGTTTCCATTTGTAAATATTGTTGCCTCAAAGTTCCCCTTTTTTAGGGAAAAGAAAACAGTGAATTTCAATTTAAAATTGATATGCAACACGTCACATTTTGTTCCCTATACACGCTCACATACACTCATCCACACACACAAATACAATATCTTTGACTATTCTAATGGAGAGGTTAAACTGCACATAGATTTCATTTGGTTTGGTATTGGCATTGAGTAAAGAAGAAGAGGAACACGTATGATTGAATATGCATGAATATGTTTGAATAAACCTTGAAACTAAGACTCAAAGCAATCATTCTTTATACATGCCTTAGGAGCATACAAAGGGATCTCTGAAATACATTCTTACATACTCAAACTTTGAAATACATGAAATGTCAATATATATCCTTAACATTCAACGAATACAAGGATACGTAGAAGTTTTTGTATTTGTAACACTTGTTTATGTGTTACAAAAAAAAAATCTATACTTTTATATCATACTCTAATTTTCAAGTATATGTATGTGTATGTACACAATATAATATTCAAAACATTTGTCATTATTCTTCGACTAAGTCTTCATGTTTTCTCAGCTTCCTTTTTTGTCTATCTCAGTTTTCCCTTTTTGAAGAAGCAAACGTTGGCAGTCAGTAGTCGATTTTTCTTTTCTTTTGAAAATCCTATTCGTGTTGTGTTGTTAAAGTAATAAATCATCGTAGGAGTATTTTTGGCTGAACCTGTAATACAATATATAACAATTGGGATTTGGAGATGAGTATTTGCATGGAATTTCAAATAGAAAATTAAACTGAATTATAGAAAATTTATAAAGAATAATATAAATATTTTGTTAAAAAAAAGTAGCAAAAAAACAAAAAAAAAAATTATTCATTATATCGAAAATAAAACAGCAATTTGCAAAAAAGGATGGCAATTTTCGAAATTTGGAAAAAATAAAACTATTTTTGAAATACATATGGTTAATTTAAAAATTTCGTTTGAAGTAAACATGTCTGCAAATGAGATATATTTCAAAGATTATCATTAAGAACCGTTTTCCAATCTTTGTTTTAAGGTATATATATATATATATATATATATATATATATATATATATAAAATAGTTAGAAACTAGATTTATTAAGCATCCTAAGCTATATTGATTTGAGTTTCATCTATTTTAAAAAAAAATTTCTGAAAGAAGTGAACTTTGAACCGCAATAAAAACTAAACTACAACGCATTTAAATATTTTGAAGAAACTTTGAATTTTTATTGACATAGTGCGTGTGTATATCAAATTTTTATTAACATTGGAGGTCAGGTTATAAATTGTTTTTTCTTTTTGTTTTTTTTTTTAATTTTTGTTTTCTACCTATACATACGAATTATCCATTTGGAAATGGCCAAAATTGTGAACATTCAGCCAAGTGTTGATTATTTTAGAAGCCATGACCATGGTATTGGTTGTTAGGATAATTTTTTTATTGTGGAAAGCAGTTTCCTATTCAATTATTTATGTCTACCAAAGTAGATATCTGAGACAATATTGCTTATTATCTAAATAAATAATATTTTCAAAAATCCTTCAAAAAATTTTTTCTTCTTGATCATTACAATAAATTCAATCTAACGTGGTTTCAATCAAACTTGCTATTCGAAACCATCTAGTCGTAGAATGAACATACTGTAGAATTGTAACAAACATGAATATGATTGCTTAACATATACATAGGTGATTTCTTTACTTTAATTTTATAATTGCGCGCAACGCAATAACATTTTCCGAATATGGTGGAAGGGAGAGTTTTTTTTATATGTTATAATTATTGTGGTACTAATTGATTTTTCTTTTCCTGTATCACAGATCTACCTTCTAACAATTTTTTTTTTTAAATTGAACGGAGGTAGATGTAATTGTTTTTTCAAAACTATCCTAACTTTCTTAGTTTTTGGGATTTAAAAAAGATTTTGCTCAATGTTATTTATACTAAAGAAAAGTCGCAAGCTTGTTTAAAATAAAAAATATATATAAAGGCAAGCAATTCTGTCCCAATCATTTGGCGAATTTGGGGTTGGGGTAGTTTTGCCGTTTTAGCTCATGTCACAAATTCATAAAGGAAAAAACCATAACGTATCAGAGGCATTGTCAGGATCAAAAGGACTTAAATTAAAGTATTAAATTATCTAAGTCTTTAGTATAAAATAAAGTTTACAGATATCTTTTACAGTTATGAAAAGAGAGTATTTAAAAAAAAAAAAAAAAACATAGAGGAAAGTTATAACTTCATTTACTTACTTTTATATTTTTTCTTTTTATTTTTAAAATTTCATAGTACGTACACGAAACCCGCCTTATCATTTAAAAACGTTTGCAAGAACCAAAAAAAAAAAGAAAAATCGTTCAAATGAACATACATGTAGGAGCTGAAGGAAGAGAGATGAGAAGATCACTAAGGTTTTGCTGAACAGAGATGTTAGTTTAGAAGGTCGGGTTTAAACAGGACGGGATAAGACGGAATGGGTGCGTGAGTATAAAAGACCAAGAGTTTAGGCAGAAGACAGAGTAACTTAGTATGAAAAGGTATCACAAATTCTCCTTTTCATGATTCATTATGGAGTTTGAATAAAACGTAATTGTTAGCTTGACTACGATATAAATTTAATTTTTTATGTTTACTGGTTTAGAAGGTACATATGGTGACAAAAAAGTCTCACAATACATTTTTTACCCGTTTTCTCTCTAAATGAGCTGATTTTCAAAAAACATTTGTATGCTTATTTTTTAAATGATTATTTTTTTTTTCGTATCTATATTAGTTTAGGAGATATAAGGTGTTTTTATCCCTTTTTACCTTTTAAACAATCGAATTTCGAAAGTCCCGTCTTAGTGGATTTTTTTTTTTTTTTTGGTGAGAGACCAATTCATTTCTCTAGCTTCAGGCGTTTGGGCTGTGGGATGAAAAATCTGTCAGTCAGTCACGTTACTACTTTATATATATATAGATAAATGTATGTGCAAATAAAAGTAAATATTACAATGAGTTTTGAAATAAAGCCGTTTGTAGAGGTAGATAAGTGTTCGCTAAAATTCTTTAAAACTGCATGTACTACTTCCTCGTAAGTGTACTTTGCACTCATATTTTCTATTTAGTCAATCCTTTTCATCGAAAATGTTAGATAGGGCCTTTTTGGTAACGATATATGGTCTACCTTCTTCAATTTGTTGACATTCCCATTTGATATGGCTACTGAAAATAATAATAATAATAAACTAATTTTAAATGCTAAATACAAACTTTGTAACCAATCACAATTTCCTCAACAATTCTTTTAAAAATTAAACCATTTTCATCGATTTATCCTCCTTTACCAATTTAAAAAGTTTTGATTTCTTTATTGGCATTTAGTTTAATCTTTTAACAAGCTATTTTTCGCTACTTGCCAACACACACGATTATCCTTGACAACACAATGCCAACCAACACACACTTGTTGTACACATAATACGTAATTTTTATCAATCATAATAAGCGGCTTAACTATTATTACCAAGTATGAAATTATAAGAATATCATTGTTAATATTTCAAAAAAAAAAATAAATAAACGAAAAAGAACTAAATAAAAGATAAGCTTTATGCTAAATCCATTTGTCAAACCAGCTAAAAAGCAAAGGAAAACAGAAGCCGCTTTAAAAAATAAAAAAAGAGAATAAGCGAAATAATAGTAAAAACATACTGTTGCATGACAATAAACTGCGATAAAAGGCCATAAATTGCATGATTATGATTATAAGGCCACCCTCTCCTATTTGGTTACTTATGCCTAAAATATTTTTGTGTGGGGCGAAATATGAAAAGAGTAGAATTTGTTGCTACAAATAACTAACAAAAGGATTTTTTTGGAGTTTTTTTTCTTTTGTAAGTCATACATTAAAATAAAAAGGAACAAAATAGACGACTTTGTATTAAATTTTTGACTTGTGAATATAATAAATGATATACTTTCGTATATATGACAATAGACACAAATATTCTCTACCTCCCACACATTAAGCGACTTTACACCTTTTAAGGCCACATTGAGCAGAAAGTAAAATTCAAAAGTAAGTCTAAATGGTATTAGATATAATAATAGTTAAAACAAATATACACATATTGCAGGAGACATCTATATATCGGAAATCATTTATAGATGATATTCCAATCAATTCTTAACAATACTGGAACTGTATGCCCTGTCCTCATTCTAGAACTTCACTCATCCTTTTCATTTAAAGTCACTTCTAAAACCATCTCTCGTTACAAAATAAACCATAAAATATAATAAGAAATCAAAAGATATTATAAAGCTACAATATGAAACAATCTAAAGTGGTTCTTCGTACATGCAACACTTTTTTTTCCTTTAAATATACATTTTGGAGGCCACAGAAAACAAAACAAACTTGGACGGAATATAACTTATTAACGAAAATAAAAAAGAAACAACCAAAATATTTATATAAAAATAAAATAAAAACTTGCAGCTACTGCTGTTACCTTATGGAAATAGCTTAAAATCACGCCAACAATGTAAATAATCTCAAATATAAAGATACTTAAACTTAAAAAAAAAAAGAAAACAAATGAAACTAACTCATACCCTAAAGGCTACAGTTATATAGAAGAGTAGAGAAGGGTTTGGTTTTTTATTTTTATAATTCTTTTCAAAACATATAAAACACATAATTAGTGGCACGATTTTCAGACCGCACACGAATGTATTACATTAATACAACAAGCGGGAGAAAAAAAAAACATAACAACAAAAAAACAAAACAGAAATTTGTAATATGAGAAAAATGCAAACCGGATATAATGAAAATTAAGTGAATGAAAAGTAGCGCCAGACACATTAAATACGTCGTACTACTGTATACTGCTCATATGCACGCAGTTAAAAAAGTCACATTCACACATATATTCAAACACTCATATACATCCTTTGTTTTTATATTGTCCTTTTATTCATTTTAAATAGTGTTTTCTTTCCTCTTTCTGTATGTATGTTTTCGGTAAATCCCTGAACCATAATAAAGTTTAATATTAGCGACCATTAGTTACATTTTTATACACATATCATTAAAAAAACGAAAATGAATAATATAAAAAAAGAAAGAAAAACTTAAAATAAAATAATGCGAGTTGTGCAGAGTTGAGTAAAATGAAATAAATAGTAAAAACTCTATTAAGAAAGTTATTTAAAAAAAGGTCAGTGTTACTATTTAATTGGATTTAAATATTAAATTAAATAAAAAAAACTTTTCAGAAAAAAAATAATAATAATAAAAAATTTCTCATTTAAACGCTTATTTACAAAATTAAAAAGATTTAACGATTTTGTATATTTTTCATATCAAAAATTTATTTTTTATTAAGAATACAAGTGAACGCAAGTGAGGGACCATTTTGTAAGTTCTTATTTACAAAGTTATAAAGAATTAAAGATTTTTTATATTTTTCTATGAAAAATCGAATTTCGCAATCGTAAATGAAGATTATTTTCTTATTTAAGCAATTATTTTAAAAGTTATAAAGGTTTAAGGATTTTATTTATATTTTTAATATACAAATTCTATTCTAGGTCAAAAATATGAGTGACCAAAAAAAGACACTTTTTTCGTGTAAACTCTACTTAAAAAGGTTATAAGAATTTAACGATTTTTTACATTTGCTACATCAAAAAACGACTTTTGGTCAAAAATATGGCTTTAAACGCTTTTTAACAAAGTTATAAGGGTTTAAACATTTTTAATATTTTTCATACAAAAAATCGATATTTGGTCAAAAATATGGGTGATTACAAATAAAGTATATTTTCCCATTTAAACTCTTTTTAACAAAGTTATAAGGGTTTAAAGATTTTTAACAATTTTCATATAAAAAATCGATTTTTGGTCAAAAATAAGGCTGATACCTAATAGGGACTATTTTCTCATTTAAACGCTTTTTAACAAAGTTAAAAGGGTTTAAAGATTTTTAACATTTAAACGCTTTTAAACAAAGGTATAAGGGTTTAAAGATTTTAAATATTTTTCATACAAAAAATTGATTTTTGTTCAAATATATGGATGATCACAATTAGGGGCTATTTTCTCATTTAAACGCTTTTTAACAAAGTTATAAGGGTTTAAAGATTTTTAAAATTTTTCATACAAAAAATCGATTTTTGGTCAAAAGTATGGGTGAATACAAATAAGGACAAAAAATCGATTTTTGGTAAAAAATATGGGTGATCACAAATTAAAGCTATTTTCTCATTTAAACGCTTTTTAACAAAGTTATAAAGGTTTAAAGATTTTTAATATTTTTCATACAAAATATATGTGATCACAAATAAAGACTATATTCTTATTTAGACGCTTTTTAACAAAGTTATAAAGATTTAAAAATTTTTAAGAGTTTTCATACAAAAAAAAAGATTTTTTTTCAAATATGGGTGATCACATATGAAGGCCCTTTTATAACACTCTGGAACATTTTTGGGATTATTGTCTGGGGGGTGAGAAATTCCAAGTCAGGGTGATGGTACTTGGTCAGTATAGTAAAACCCTCAAAGGGTTTGGCGTTCGTATGTGTCATTTTTTTTTATGACATTTTAAATTTTTTCCTTATCTTGATGTTTTTTCGCTTAGTTGAAACATTTTGGCAAAAACGTAGTTTAACATAACTCGAGAACCACTTGTCCGATTTTGATGAAACAAATTTAGAAAAATTAAGAATTACAATTTCTCTAATCTGTTTCTATACCGTTTTCCTATATGTGCAACACTTTCGAAGTTAAAAATGAATGTATGAAGGGAAAAAAGTATTTTTTGCCTAAAAATTTAAATATTTTTTTTTTTTAAATTCATAAAAAATCCAAAATGGAAAAAAGTGCCAAAACTCATTACTTTCGCGTAAAGTCACATAACTCATGAGCAAAAAAGGCATAGATCATGAAAATCGATGCACGCGTTTCTCATTTATTCACAATTAGGTAAATGTATGAATTTCAAAAATTTGCTCCAGATATGCACAACATTATTTGGAGAAAACATTGACACTCACAAGCCGAACTCTCTCATATTTTTCTACTGTACTAAAAGAGAAATATTGATGTGGCAACACTGGTTCTGTAATGTTCACATAAAACATGCATTGTCATTATACTTCTTCTCTTTCTCACACTGGTTCTGTGATTTTTGCCATTCAACAAGTGCCGACGAACGCGAACAGTAAAAGTGATTTTTCTCCAGTTTTTTTAAAGTGAACAAAAGAGAACAGAATATGGAACTGTGCAAGCCAGATATAAATAGCTTTTGCTACTGCTGTGGTCAATATGTCTCAACACATAAAAAAAGGGGAAATTTCAGTACTGATTTTGTTCAAACATACGAGATGTACTTCAACCAAAAAATTGGGTACCAAATATAGTGTGTAAAAGCTGCTACAACCGTCTAATGGATTGGAAAAATAGAAGACGTGAAAGTATGCCATTCGGTATCCCAATGACTTGGATTAATCCTGGCGAAGGTCACAATCCATTGAATTGCTATGCATGTGCGAATAAAGGAGCCGCAAAAAGGATAAGAAAATCGTATAATTACGTTGGTGTTGCAAGTGCCGTAACACCATTGCCTCATTCGGACCACCTTCCTGTGCCAAAAGCTTCTAGCCCAGATATTTTCTCTTCTACGACTGCTCCGACATATCATGCACGTGATGATCCCCCATATGAGCCATCAGTATCCAATGAGCCAATTTTAATAAATCAAAATAAGCTTGATTCAATTGTTGCCAAGTTGGAATTAACACAGCATAAATCGGAAGAGCTGGCTTCCATTTTGAAATCAAACAATTTGTTGGCACCCGGTGTGAAAGTCACAGCTTATCGAAGTCGTCAGGCAACACTCCAAAGTTTATTCGTTGTGAATGATGAAAAAACTTCTGCATATTGCCCGGATGTAGGAAAATTGATGGACGCAATGGAAATAAAATATGAAGCAGATGACTGGAGATTATTTATTGACAGTTCAAAACTCAGCTTGAAGGCGGTTTTACTGCATAAGACCAATAAAAAACCTTCAGTTCCAATCGCCTATAGTACAGAAACGAAAGAAACATATGATGCACTGGAAAATATTTTAAAAATGGTTAACTACGCCAAACATATGTGGCGCATATGCTGCGATTTAAAAGTTGTAGCAATGCTTTGCGGTCTTCAAAGCGGCTATATAAAATATATGTGCTTTTTGTGCGATTGGGACACACGATTTTCCGGTGACCAATATGCATGCCACGGATGGAAACTCAGAGAGCACAGCAGGTTACAAACGGCCAATATTATTCGTGAGCCTCTAGTGCCGAAGGAGAAGATATTGCTGCCTCCACTGCATATTAAAATTGGAATTGTTAAGAATTTTAACAAAACTGTCGCCAAAAGAGATGAAGTTTTCTTGTGTTTGAAACTAATTTACCCGAGACTCAGCGAAAGTAAAATTAAAGAAGGTAAGTTATAATATCACATTCATTTCCCATGATTTTCCATCTTAACAAATTAATTTTTTCCAATCAGGCGTAATAAATGGTCCAGATATACGAAAGCTGATTAAAAGTGACGCATTCAACAATATTTTGATTGACGCTGAATTGAATGCATGGCAGGCAATCAAAGAAGTAATAGAAGGCTTGTTGGGAAAGCATCGTTCTAACAACTACGATGTTTCTGTCGCAAGGATGTTAAGAGCATTCTCGGAAATTGGTGTCCACATGTCCTTGAAAATCCATTATTTACATCATCATCTGGACTACTTCAGCAAACAATTGGCTACCGAATCTGAAAAACAAGGTGAACGCTATCATCAAGTTGCTATGCCATTTGAAATGAGGTAATACTGATTTTTTATTTTTTCAAACTCATTTTAATAAAACAAAAACTTACAGATATAGAGGCAAAAAGTCGCCTAGTGCAATAATTGCGGAAATTTGCTGGTGGAGTAAGCTTGTGTGGCAAGACAAGGATGATCTTGATGATAAAGAATTTTCAGGAGATGCAGAAGGGCCAACAGTGGAGTCACACATTGACATTATGTGTGGTTCAGAAACTGATGATAGCGATGAATGCGATGCCACTAGTCCCGAACAACCACCATCGAAAAAGTCTAGGCAATATTTATTAAAATAAATAAAAATAAATAAATAAAATAAAAATACAAAATTATAAAAATGTTTACTTAATTTTTTTAGTAGTTTATGGCCAGAAGTCTAGAGTTATTGGGGAAAATTTATAAAAAAGGCGATAAATGACACTTTTTTGAATAAAAACAAATATCAATATTCTTGTCAAAATGGGATACCTTCACTTAATTGTAAATAAAAGCAGAACGCGTTAATCGATTTCTATGATCTATGTCGCATTTTGTTTATAGGTTATGTGACTTTACATGAAATTAATAACACTTGATCCTTTTTTCCGTTTTGGATTTTTTATGAATTTAAAAAAAAAATTTTAATTTTTAGACAAAAAAATATTTTTTTTTTCTCCACAAATTTATTTTTACCGGCAAAACTGTTGATTATAAAGAAAAACGTTATATGAACGGATTAAAGAAATTGTAATTCTAAATTTTTTTGAGTTTGTTTTAGCAAAATCGGACAAGTAGTTCTCGAGTTATGTTAAACTACGTTTTTGCCAAAATGTTACAACTAAGCGAAAAAACATCAAGATAAGGAAAAAATTTAAAAGGTCATAAAAAAAACTGACACATACGAACGCCAAACCCTTTGAGGGTTTTACTATACTGACCTAGTACCATCACCCTGACTTGGAATTTCTCACCCCCCCCCCCCAGATTGGCTGTTGTACTGTGTAATTTAATCGCTTTTTAACAAATTTATGAGTATTTGAAGATATTTTACAATTTTCATACAAAAATCGATTTTTGATCAAAATAATGGCCCTTTTCTTGTTGAAACGCGTTTTTATAGTTATTTATCCGTGAAAAATCCCCTTTTCTCCTTTTCTGTCGTAGTTTTTGCAAAATTTTTCCTAATTGGTCGCATAATATATTGCCAGGTTTGTTCACTTTATTCTTTTATTCATTTCTATTGTTTTTACTGTATTTGTAAGGAAGTAATTTGTTTGGCATTGTTTGTTGTAATTGTTTTATAAATTAAGTAATATATATATATATATATATATATATATATATATACTAGCTGACCCGGTTCGCGTTGCTGGCCCTAAACAAAAATTAGTGTTGTATTACCACACGATTTAAATGATGTAAATATTTTGTAAATAAACCGAAAACTCGGATTTTTGAATGCGATATTTCGAAAGTTTTAAAATTTTGATATTAACATAGGTTTTTTGTAAATATCTTCGGAACCACATAACCGATTTAAGAGTTTGATATCTCGTTTTGAAAAACATGACAACGGATTTAAAAAAAATAAAATAAAAAAAAAAACAAAAAAAAAATAAATATATGTATATATCATTGGTGATGCGATATGAAAATTGGATTTTGCCACGCCCTCTGCCCGCAGACCGAAAATCAAAAATGAGACTTCACAGTGTCACCCGCCTGAATATTCTGAAGATTCCATCAAAATCGGCCCAGCCGTTTTGGAGTCCATACATTACATACATACACACATCCTGTTTTATATATATAGATAGATATATATATATTATTTTGTTGATTGGAATTTAGTAAAAAATATATATTAAAAATTTCAGTTTTAATAATAGATTGGTGCAAATATTTTTGAATTTTATTCTTTTTTTAGTAAAGTTCTGTGGAAACTTTGAACATTTCCATAAAATCCGTACGTGTTGCTGCAAATCTAAAAATATGAATAAATGTTACACGAGTATGAAAAACTCTTCAACAAAGAAACAAAAAAAGGTCAGGTCATGGTCAAGAAACCAAGAGTGCGTTAGGACTATAAAAAAAAGGTAAGTTTGTTTAGTGGAGCAAATTGGAAAATATTTTTTACATTTTTCTCTTATTTTTTTCATTTAATAATAACTCTATTAAAATAAAACATAAACAAAAAAGGAACTAACAAAATGGAATGAAAGTTAAGTTAATCAAATTCTAGTTTAACTTTATTTTAAATTTATATTTTAATAATTTAAAAGTCCCAAAAGGAAATTTAAGTATATTTTAAGATTTATTTAAATTTTCAGGTTATTAGGTATTACCAATATGACTTTATCGGTATAATTTTTAGACGTTTTAATATATTTTTTTAAATAACTAAATTTTGTCAAATATGTAGAAAAGTTGGCTTTATATTTAGCTGTTTTACAATCTATTATATACAGCAAATTACCTATGGGGTTTTAGGCTAACATGAAACTATTTAAAAATAAATATTTTTTCTTCACACCCTCGAAAAAAAAACATAACATATGAATGATCCAAAATGTTAGTTATAAAAATGATTTAAATAAAATTGAAAAGAGCCGAAAGAAGATAAACTTTTTGTGGCAAAACTCCAAGGAGAAAAAATAAAAGTAAATAAACTGAAATGTATCTAAACTTAATCACGTATTTCATTAGCATTTTTACTATTTATTTACAAACATATTTTACTTTCTTTTATTATATTCCTTGTGAAAATTTAACAATGGATGAAAGTTTATGAGTGCTCTCACTCTCTGACTCAAATTCTCATTCGAATTTTACCTGTAATGGACAGGTATTAAATCAAGTACCGTAAAATTATTTGGTTTGTTTTTTTTCTCCTACATCTTTAAACAAATCTTCTGCTGGTTTGGGAAACAAAAATTGTGTAATAAATATAAAAATCATAAAAATTTTCAGCTTCACTAAAAGCCGAAAACTAGGCTGCTTTGAAAGAGAAAAAGCAGATTTAATTTACGAGATAAATATAAACGAAATTTAGATTTAACAGGAAAATCGTTTCCATCATTTTTATGTGGTTCATAAAATAAATTTGCAGTGCTCCAGATAACACCAACAAATTCAAATTTTTGTTTTTTCTTTTTTGTTTGTTAATTTTATAGTTGAAAAAATAAGGTAATTTTTTTTTTTTTTTTGGTAATGGAGGGAGTTTAAGAGTATTAATTCTTATAAAAACAATAATTTAAATTTTAAATTTTTAGAAAAATAATGAAAAATAATGAAAAATATAACAAATATTTAAACCCTTATAACTTTGTAAAAAAGTGTTAAAATAAGAAAACAGCCTTCGTATGAGATCACTAATATTTTCGCAAATATTTAATTTTTCATTAAAAAAATATAAAAATCAGTATTTAAGATTACATTCTTTTAAATCCCTTATTACACCCAACTAATATATTTGTTCATTTGTGATCATCCATATTTTGACCAAAATATTTTTTTTTTTTTTTTATTTGGCAAAATTTATAAAAAATTTTCAAACCCTTATAACTTCATAAATAAGCGTTTGAATAAGAAAAGCATCTTCATTTTTTATCACTCATATTTTTGAATTAGATTTTTAAATAAAAAATATAAAAAAATCTTTAAACCTTCAAGGTTACAAGTTGTAAATAAGAGTTCAAATGAGAAAAGGGCTTCATTTGTGAATACTGATAGTTTTGACTTAAAATCGATTTCTCATGGAAAAATTTACAAAATATTTAAGCCCTTTTAACTTTGTTAATAAGCGTTTAAATGAAAGAAACCCTTCAATTGTGATTACTCATATTTTTTATCAAAAATCAATTTTTATATGAAAAATACAAAGGATCTTTAAACCCCTGTAAGCATTTAAATAAGAAAAGGGCGTCGTTCATTTGAGATCACTCAAAGTTTTGACGTAAAATCAATTTTTCATGGCAAAACATACAAAATCTTTAAACCTTTATAACTCTGTTAATAAGCTGTAGTCACTAATATTTTTGACCAAATTTCTGTTTAAAGTACATATTATATAAGAACTTGGTTAATAAGCGTTTCAATGAAAAAGAGACCTTATTTGTAACTTCTAATATCTTTTACAAAAAAAAAAAAAAAAAAAAAATTATGTGAAATATATTAAAAAATTTAAATTCTTATAACTTTGTAAATAAGTGTTAAAATAAGAAAACAGCCTTCGTATGAGATCACTAATATTTTTCATTAAAAAAATATAAAAATCAGTATCAGTAAGATTACATTCTTTTAAATCCCTTATTACACCCAACTAATATATTTGTTCATTTCTTGTTTCATTACAGATTTTTGTTTATCTTATTTTTTATTTTTTCAGAGCATCCATAAATTCTACTTCAGTTAAAATGCGGTAAGTCAATAAAAAATATCTTCTCTTTCATCTGCTTATTCCCTCCCCTTTTCTTCTATATTTCACATTTATTCTTTATTATGATTTTTCTACTTATTACACTTGTTACACTGTATAGTTGTATACAGAAGTATTTTTTTTTCCTTCTTGTAGTTGCTCTTTCCATTATAATATTTGTTACATGGTTGGATAATGATTATTCTTTATTATCATTTCAATGATGAAGAATAATGAAAATAGTTCATGGTATTTGGAGTAAACGCAAAATGGAAAGGAAACAAACTTGTAGCAACAGTTTATTTGTTTTATTTTTGTCGATTTTTCTTTTTCATTCTTATTATGTTTTCTAGTCACTGTCAAAATGTGTATTTTTTTTTTTTTTTTTTTTTATAAAAGTAAATATTTGGTATGAGTTTCTCATTAGCATAATTTTATTTACATCGATAAGCATGAAATATTATTTTTTTAGGGAATTGGTTATTTAGTTTCATTATTAGTGGTAATAATTTTAGTTAAAGTATTATCATCTTTATTATGTAAATTTAAATTTCTTTAAATTTTATAAAGATCCAAATTTTATAAACCTTAATTATAATTAATAATTTAGTTGTATATTGCGCATATTCAAATGCGAACAAATAACTTTCATGGTAGATATGTTTTAATTTTTATACTTGTTTAAAAAATAATATTAATAATAATTTATATGATATTTTCAATATTATCACCGCTTCTATAATTCTTATTTTTGTGAATAAATCGAGATTTAAATAATTCTTACTCTACTTCAAAATGATCTCCACTTTAAAATTGTCATCACATTGTAGCTAATGTTTTTTCTAAAAAAAGCATTAAATTTCTCCTTAGTGTACCATAAAAATAGTTTTCCATTATTTATGATCACAAATATATTTTTGTATAATATTCAGACAAAAATTAAGAAAGAACTAAAAAAACAAACATATGTGGTTTGTTATAAAATCCGCAGTAATAATGTTTCATACAATTCAAAGTACTTTTATACAAACTCAAATGCAAAAAACTCTATAAACGAATACAAGAGTACGTACATACCATCTATATTAATGCAAATAGTACATACATACGATTCAAACTACTTCGAGTAGAAGTAGAAGCAGTACTTTAAATATACGTAAGAAGTTTGATAAATTCTAATTTTTAACAAATTTAAATTTAAATCAAAATTACAGCTTTAAAAAACACAAATTAAAAAAAATAATAATAAATTTATTTATGGGAAAATAAAGCTATTCATATCATATGCAAAGTCGCAGTTCTGATATATCTGCTTTTATAATATGAAACCCGGGGAAGACTACAATTTGTTTCTTTAAGACAATCGGTGTAATTTAGACAAGACATAACCAAATGGAGTTGAATCTAGATATGAAAATAAAGGCGGTATTAACTGATCTACGCATTGGGTGGATTAAAGAAATTCATTTGCAAGACAGAGCTTCTTCCACGGTGCCCTTGGAATAAACTTGGAGAATATTTTTTCAAAGCAATGTATATATTTTGGACAATTTAATAAATTAATATGTCAACAAACAACTTTTTACATAATTGATGTTCTATGTACTAGATATAATGTATAAATTTTTCATAAAAAATGTTCATCATATCTAAGCTTTATGAGTTATGAGTTACGGACTTTTAGTTGTAACCTGTTTTCCTGTCCGCACAATTTTTTTTACTGTTTTGTAATTTGTGATCTACGATCATGAACGCTCATATGCACATTTTACCACAGCATCTTCTTTTTGCTTCTCATTTTGTCACGATTGTGAGCGGATTATAAAAGGGTAATTTTAAGTTTTTCAACTTCAAAAATGGGGCAATATAAGAAATATCTACTTGGTACTATTTTCCCGCTACAAATTAATAGGTGATGTAAAAAATATCGGTGTTTTTTATCACTAGATTATGTTGATGCTCATATGTCTGGTAAAATTTATTCGATTGTTTCAAAGGTTAGATTTCAGGTTACATTTTTGGTGAAGACAGTTATTTTAATCGTCACTCGTGCAAAAAAATTTATACTGATTTGAAAATGAGTGTAATATTTGCCGTCAATCCAGGCTTTGAAGTCGTTTGTGGAAAATCACCAGCATTTGATAATGATTTGGACTTCGGAAATACTATTAAAGTCCTATTCCCCACCAGGAGTGAATGGAGAAGGGGTAATCTTCTTGAACAATTTAGAACTAGGATATACACTGACGGCTCAAAGATGAACTGCGGTGTCGGCTCTGGTGTCTTCTCTGATGATCTTGGAATTAGACACTCATGTAGACTCCCTGACGAGGCAAGCGTATTCCAAGCGGAAATACTAGCGGTCAGAGAAGCGTGTAAACTAATTCGCGATAGAAATATTCAAGGGAATATTGGTTTATTTGTCGACAGTCAAGCGGCAATACTATCGCTCAAATCACCGAAAACTACCTCTATTCTAGTCAGACAGTGTAAAGAGGAACTGCTTGGACTAAGTCGACTGTATGACATTACTATAATCTGGGTTCCTGCGCATAGGGACTACTATGGTAATGAACAGGCAGACGAATTAGCCCGGGTAGGCTCTGCTATGAATGCCTCCTTAGCGGTTTCTGTCGCAATCCCGTTAGGAACAGTCAAAAGCAGAATCCAAAAACACTTTCTAGAAAAGGCGGAAAATAGATGGCGAAATCTGGACAAATGTAGAGTCGCGAACGAGAAACGCTCAATGCAACTCATTGGCTACAAACGCAAGGACATCTCGAGACTAATAGCATTGTTTACAGGTCACTGGACGATCGGTAAACATGCAAGTAGACTTGGTCTCCCTTAAAATGAATATTGTCGTAGTTGTGGCAATCGCGAGAAGGAGGAGACAGTTTTTCATCTTCTATGTGAATGCCCAGCCTTGAACGCAAGCAGACATAAATTTCTGGGAGGGCATCAATTAGACAACCTCTTTGAGATATCTGACACTAGACTCAGTGACATCATTAAATATCTCAATGCTACAGGCTGGATCTAATTAATTTATGTTCTCATTGTTTCTTCCCTACATTTCTATCTCATTACAGACTCAATACAACTAATTCACCTGGCGAGTAGTGTGGTTCCATCAAAACGGATTCTAACGAGTCTAATTGATTGCCCGTAAGATTACGGGCTACCACGTAAACCAACCAACCAACCAATGATAATGATTTTTTTTTTCGTTTAATATTCTCGTATTTAACCCACTTTTCATCGCCCGTAATGATTCGCTTCAAAAATAATTTGATTTCGTAGCATTTAAACAGCGTTTCTCTGATGGTAATTCGGTCAATCAAATTTCTTTGTGTTAGTTCATGTGACACCCAAACATCGAGCTTCTTTCAGTAGCCAGCCTTTTTTAAATTATTTCAAACTGTTATATAGTTAATGATTTGCGCCTCCGCTATCTCCTAACAACTTGTGTGGCAGTCCTGCACCACTAATCGCAAAATTTAATTCCACTTTTTCAATGACTGTCCGACTAAAGCGAAGTGTATTTTCGACATCGAAATTTCCGAACCAGAATCGAACAAACCACTCCTGGAACTGGAGTTCACTTACATCATTAAAATTTGTTCGAAATTTTTTTGCAGCGTTTTTTTCTTTTTTTATAGTAAACACGCTATACTTTATTTATTTATTTCTTCACACATATCATTCATTTTCAAATAAATATAACTTTTTACACGAGCATTAAGAACTGTTTTCAGTGAAAATGTAACCTCAAATGTCGCCTTTTAAACAGGTGTTTGACACAATTGAAGAAGTGTTACCCTATATATGGGCATATAGTGACAAAAAAATCCTAGATATTTTTTATATCACCCAATACAAAAGAAATATTTATTCATGTTTGTTTGGGAAAACATATTTTATTTGGTCGCTATTGGGTTAAATTTTCAATGTGATAGAAAAGAATTAAAGTTTTTTTCAGTGCGAGAATTGAGTGATTGGAATGAAATCTATGTGTTGTAGATTTCATTTCCCACGATATTTTTTAGTGTTAACCAGTGTTTTTTATAAATTTTTGTAAAAGCTTATTTTACGAAATAAAGTGAAGTAGATATTTGACATTTGAAATACAAAATTTTATATGCCGTTATATCAAAAAACCATTAGAAGCAAAATAGAAAAGATAGAAAAATATTATTAATGGTTCTTGGTTGAATTATTTAGTTATGTAATAAAGAAATAAAAATACCGTAAAGTAACCATTTTTTGCTCTTAACTTTACATAGTAGTATTTGATTTTTTGCTAAGTTTATTAATATAAAAGAAACAAACTATGTATGAAACTGAAAAAATACATTTTCTTAACACTTAATTTTTCGATTTTTTTCAAATTTAAGAAACAAATACCGTAATAATAATAAAGATACAAAAAGGTCCTCCTTTTTTCTTACACTTAGTTCAAAATTAAAAGTTGCACATACATTAAAGATACGTAATTCCGCTTATGGTTTCCATTTGAATTTGGATTTTATAAAAACTAAGTTTCGCCAACCAGAATAAGTACAATTTTTATAAATAATAACGAAACTACCCTAACCATGGTCCAAATTCATAAAATGGGTGAGGCACGATTGTTTGCCGATATATGGTATCTTTGATTTTGTTTTAATAAGTTGATTGTAGCTCACATGAACTAAATTAAAATTCAATAAAATAATATATATCCTGATTTAAATATTATGAACAGCAGAGAGTCCCTTATACAGTGACAACTAAGGCTTGTTGTCCAAGAAAAAAATTTGTTTAATTTTTCCGGGAAAACGGGAAATTTAACATTAATTTAATATGTAGTTTTAAAATCCTGTAGCATTTTAGATGGTAATACTGAATATTAAGATTTGCCAAAAATTCTATACAAAGAGTGTATGCCAAACGATAGAAAAGTATGTAGGAAAGTAAATTTCTGACAGTTTTGAGTTGAGTAAAAATCCATTTGCCCATAGGGCTACAAATTATTGACAAATAGAAAAATTTGACAGTTATAAAATAAATAATAAAATAAACTATTTTGAAATCTTTGGCGGAATTAAATATTTTATCTTTTCATAAAAACAAATAATTATTAAAAATGTATTAAATTTTATAAAAGTTTGTAAAGTTTTATTACAAAAATATGTCAAAATTTAACATGAGAAAAAGTTCTCATTTGGTATAGCAAAATTGTAAAATTTGTTCACCAAAGGAAAATTGAAATTTTCCGCAGAAGTTTTAAAGAAAAATAAAAAATAAATTAAATATAAAATCATTATATTACCGTCTCAAGTATTCCCTATCGAATCTTTTGACATACTGATAAAATACGAAACATTTTATTTTCAAAAGTATTAATACTTATCGTCATAGAATGTCTTGACCCTAGTCTACACGTAAACATTTTTATGTTGGCAATTGCCAAATTCTATCTCCTTCTTTAAAATGTTTCATGTGGACCAATAAGAAATCTATAAGGCAATCTATTTCGCAATAAATGTTTAAACACAAATCTGAGCAATAATGTTTTACATAAGCTGTCAAATTTGTTCCCTTTTAAAATTTTTGCCCTTTTTAACAAAAAGAAAAGTGCAAAATAATTAATTTTCTTTTGAAAAGACAAATAAAGAATAAAAATGCGAAATAAATTAAAATTTTTGATAAAAAAAAAAGAAAATTTTACAAATAAATTTCTCATGTACATTTTTCCCACCCCTCGACGCAAAGTTGGAAATAAAATTGTTTTCCTGTTAGTTATGTTAAGAAATAAAAGTGTCTTCGTGTAGACATAGAGTAAGAATTAAATTTCATAACAATTTTACTTTTGGTAAGTTAAATTTTTGATTTTTTAAATGTACTATTGGTTTGTGAAAATTAATATTATATGAGATTGCTGATGCCATAGGCATTTCATATGGTAGTGTGGTTTCGATTTTAAATGATCAGCTGGGTTTAAGAAAGTTGTCTGCAAGGTGGGTGCCGCGTTTGCTCTCAATTGACCATAAACGTAAACGTGTGACAACTTCAAAGGATTGTTTGGAGTTGTTTAACCGCAATCCGAATAAGTTTTTGCGACCTTTTTTAACTGTGGATGAAACATGGATTCATTTCTGTACTCCGGAGACCAAGCAGCAGTCTAAACAATGGGTTTCTCCGAGTGAACCTGCTCCGAAGAAAGAAGGCTAAGGTAAGTTTGTCGGCCAATAAGGTGATGGCAACAGTTTTTTGGGATGCACGCGAGATAATCCACATCGATTACCTTCAAAGGAGAAAAACAATAAACGGCGAATATTATGTCAAGTTATTAGACTGATTTAATGAGGATTTAAAAAGAAAACGACCCCATATGGCAAAGAAAAAAGATCTTTTTCATCAAGATAATGCACGGGTGCACACGTGTGCAGTCTCAATCGCAAAACTCTACAAATTGGGCTACGAATTGGTACCTCATCCGACATATTCTCCGGATTTAGCCCCTAATGACTACTTCTTTTTCCAACGATGAAATTATTGACCAAACAAATGCCTATTTTAAGTACCTCGAAAAATCCTATTTTTTACGCAAAATAAATGACGACACTTGCTCAAAATTCGACAGTAGTCTATTAACAGGTGATACTTGATGGGAATAGTGTTGCATTTCATATGACTACGAGTGAAATTCGAAAAGTCACGGACTTATTGATCCGCCCTCGTATATACATTAACATTTCTGCTTATATCTCAGTAAATACTTTGAAATTTTCTGTATAGTATGTATACTAACAAAACTTCCTATGAAAAAAATTATAAAAAAATTAAAGATGGATTTTTTTGAATATACGTCTCTAAACCAAAAATTGTAAAAAAAATATGTTTAAAAAACATGTTCCTTAATTTGAATACAAAATTTTAAAATACAATTCCACTGCAGAAAAAATTATTTTTATATCTTTCGTACAACAAAAGTTATGACCATTTAAAAAAATATATTAATAACTTTCAAAGCTACAGAGTTGCCACAGTTTTCAAAATAAAATTGAATAAAATTAATTTTATATGCTTGTGTATCCTCCTCTACACGTGCACCAAATTTTATCCAAATCGGTAATTAAGGGTAAATTTTTTAAATTTAAAATGGAAATTCTCTATTATAAAAAAATTATGAAGTAGAGAGTTTCTTCAATGAAAATACAACACGTTTCAATTCTTTTGAGAAACATGTCTAATAAAAGCAATGAAACTGTAAAGAAATATATATAAATGTTAAAGCTTCAAAACGTAACTGAGGATTTTAAAACGACTAATAGGATCAATTTTAAATATTTTTCAAAATTTTGTTTTACATCTCTAAATTAGAAAGAATTAATTAAGAAGATAAAATGGAAATAAAATAATAAGAAAAACTATTTGTATTGAAACTTAAATATAGTATCATATATTAGGGTTTATTATTTTTATTATTATTAGTATTATTATTATTATTATTATTATTATTATTATTTTAATTTTTGGCATAAAAAACAAATTAATCTAAAAATCTGACGTATACAGTTTTTAATATAACTTACAATAGGTACTTATTTTATTTGTATGAAAAAAGAAAAATTGTTTATATCTTGAAAGATGCATCATACTTTAATATTATTTTATTTTTAAATAATTATGATTTATAATGTTTGCTTAATATTCTTTATAATAAATCAGTGCTTTTTTCATATAGCATAAGTTTTTAAATATGAATTCCCGGGATTATCGGGAAATTGAATTTTTCATTCCCATATCCCGGGAAAGAAATATCATGGGAAACCCCAAAAACAGTAACAACTTGACTTAAACGCGCAGTGTACAATTTGAACACATATACGAGGTTGATTCACTATTCACACTGAATGTTATCGCATCATACAGGAATGTGATCAATATTTCCTTGGTTGTTGTAGCTGGTATAGACGTTACTTGAGGATAATTTGGTCCCGGCCCACCTTTAGTCTGGCTATATATTCTGGCTATATTCTTATGCAACAATGATATTTTCTTATATCTGAATTCATATCTGAATTCAGTTAATATCAGTATTATTACACTGAACAATATCTATTTTAAATCCAAAAAACTTAAAAAGTTACCACAGGTAAAATTTCAGCAAACTACAGCTGAAAAAAAATTTTTTGATAATAATATTATAATACGATTAAATTGTATTTCTTTGGAAGTAATATCAAGAAAACTCTTCCTAACTAGAAGTTTCTATCTTTTAACTTTTGCAACAACCTTTGAATTTATACTATACATAAGTATAAACTTGCATGATAAATGTTTTAAACCACACACCATTTAACACGGGGATAACATATGAGAAAACATACACACTTCGTGTTGGACCAAGAACAAACGAGGAAATTCTACTATGATTTTTTTTCACGAATAAAGGTGTGACAATTTAACAAAAGTATTTTTTCTCCTTTTGTACAATTTATAGAAAATATATGAAATAAAAACAATGAAATTGTGAATAATATATTTTATACCACCGCAGAGTACAATATTCGTATTTAAATGAAATTTATTTAAAATATGGATAATTTTTTTTCTTAGCTGTCAATAACGATTTATGTGATAATATTTAAAATAAACCATAAAAAAACTTTAATCTCACCTACTCTCCAACAAACAGGATAGTGTGGTTATAAAAGGTTGAAAGAAAGGAATTTTACCATTTAAATATTTCAATTTAAAATTAAAGAATAATATTTTTTTTAATATTGGTTAAACAATTTTGAATAACTTTGCTTGGATTTGCGAACAATTTAATGAGAAATAGAATAATATATATATATATATATATATATATATATATATATATATATATATGTTTCATGAGTCCTTTTTTTATCATCATTTCTCTAACGTTTGACATGTAAATGATGGGGAAAAATAAAACTAGAATTTTGACCACAACACGTCATTGTGTGGTTAACCACAGAAATAAAAATCTCATCTCTTACTATATACGATTATAACCGAAACCAGTTTATGGTACCAGTTTATATGCAATTTTTCGCTCTCATCCTAAAAGCTTTTATTGTTGGTGTTTAAATAGAGTGACGTTTGACTTAATGACATTCATGTTGATGCATGTCACACAGTTCGCAATCACTATGTGAATATTTATTCATATTTGCATTTGTATTTCAACGTATTCGTTTATGAATATCAATTTGAATTTATTATTATGATATGTCCACTTTTTATGGTTTTGTGGTATGTTCACCATAGCTACCCCTAGAACCCATTTTTAACTTTCCAAAATGAAGGGACACATCATCCTTATATTATGGTTTGTGTGTATAATAATCAGTGATAATGATGACGTGATGATGATGTGTTGCATGTTTATTTTAAAATACAAAAAAGTGAAGAAATACTTTATTAAATAAACAAAATTTTGTCCCACTGACTAACCGACTTTTGCTTTATGTGGTGTGTCATGCAGTTAAATTTAATTGAAACCAATAAAGTTGGTTAAATTAGAAAAAAAGTAAATAAATTAAAATGCTATCTAAAATCAACAACTACTCCAATAACAACTAATGTCAAACAAAACAAATGTTTATGTTAATCAAGTATTATTTACACTTAAGTAAGCAGACATACGGACAGACCAACCGAAACAAATGTATACGTAACTACATGAACTATAAGCTAGGAAGGTAAACTAAGCTTAGAAGTTGTATTTTCTTAAGCGGAGTTAAAAAAACAATGTAGAGACATAATATCAAAAAATTTTGAATGCCATTTGCCATAATTGTGATCTACAGCCTGCTATAGTTTACAGTTTTGTATGCTATGATTGGCATACCTTCCCTTTATTTTTACTTTACAATTAAAATTTGTTTGTTTATATGTTTATCAACTTATGTAATGAGGGTACATGTTGGGCTGTCAATTTTTGAAATTTAAATTGTAAAGTTCATACTTAAAAGAAAAAACAAAACTTACACACACATAATACAATATTTTTAATACTTAATTTTAAATATAATTGTAATTTAATATCTTGTTTAATTTACTACCTAAATTTTTTTCTACAATTCCTTTGAAATAATATTATTTTAGCGTGAAAACACATGTCAAATCAATGATACGATTAACCTTTAAGCACCATTTTGCAGGCTTCCCCTCCTCGTTAATTGTTTACAATTCCGTTTTCACTTCCTATTTCTGAGTAATATTGTATTTTAAAAGTTTTTAAAGTTTAAGGTTTCTAATCAACATAAGAAATGTATAGTTTTGTTTTGTTGCTTACATGTTTTGTTTTTAATTCAAGTTCTTAATTTCATATATATTTTTTTTTGAATCTGTTATGTTTCTACACAGTGATTTAGGAAGTTTCTAAAGAAAATTGTTTATTTGTGGTAAAGGAATTGTTAGTGTATGTGTTTAATTTTTTGTTTCTTTTTGGTTTTAAGGAAACTTTATTTGTTTTGAAGTAATTTAAGTACGAGTTGTTATTATTTTTGTGGTTTTTTTTTTCATACATAGGAAATGTTGCTATATGTAATAGATAAACTAGAGTATGTGGATTTTAAGGTTTTAGAAAAAAAATGTAAGTATATGAAATAAAATACGACTAAAATATAATAAATTGACGAAATTTAAAAGAAGTTCTAAAATTTATATAAGAAATTTTCTAGAGAAAACTGTAATCGATAACAAGTTTTCTAAATGTATTGAAAATAGTAATAGATAACAAGACTTCTAAATAAAACAGCAGTCGATAACAAATTTTTTAGAAAAACCTCTAACCGATAACAAGTTTCCTAGAAAAAACTATAATGAAATTTTCTATTGAAAAAGGTAATCGGTAATAAGTTTTCCACTGAAAACTGTAATCGGTAAAATTTTTGTATTTGAAACTGTAATCAATAACAGTTTTTCTTTGGGAATTATCAATACAGTTTTTCTATTGGAAATAGTTATCTATAACAATTTTTCTATTGAAAATAGTTATCGATAAGAAATTTTCTATTGAAAATAATTATCGATAAAAATTTTTTTATTGAAAATAGTTATCGATAAAAATTTTTCTATTGAAAATAGTTATCGATACCAATTTTTCTATAACAATTTATAACAATTTATCTATTGAAAAAAGTTATCGATAACAATTTTCTATTGAAAATAGTTATCGATAACAATTTTTCTATTGAAAATAGTTATCGATAACAATTTTTCTATTGAAAATAGTTATCGATAACAATTTTTCTATTGAAAATAGTTATCGATAACAATTTTTCTATTGAAAATAGTTATCGATAACAATTTTTCTATTGAAAATAGTTATCTATAACAATTTTTCTATTGAAAATAGTTATCGATAACAATTTTTCTATTGAAAATAGTTATCGATAACAATTTTTCTATTGAAAATAGTTATCGATAACAATTTTTCTATTGAAAATAGTTATCGATAACAATTTTTGTTATCGATATCATGTTTTCTAATGAAAACTCCATAAAAAATTTTTTATTGATTTTTATTTATCGATAACAAGTTTTCTATTGAAAATGGTTACAGATATGAAGTTTTCTGTTGAAAGTAGTCAGCAGTAACAAGTTTTTTATAGAAAGTAGTTATCGGTAATAACTTATCTATTGAAAATAGTTATCAATAACAATTTTTCTATTGAAAATAGTTATCGATAAGCATATTCTTATTGAAGATAGTTATTGACTACAAGTTTTATACTGAAAATATTTATCGATAACAAGTTTACGCTTGAAAACTATAATCGATAACAAGTTTTCTATTGAAAATTGTTATCGACAACAAGTTTTCTATAAAAAGTCATAATCGGCAATTAATCATCATCATTAAACATCATTTGTTCTCAACTGTTGCTCAATTTTACGCTTTTATACTTTATCACACTCAAACTTTTGTGCAAAATTTTTTCCACTAAAGAATAATTTCCGAAACAATAAAAGGCTCTATTTAATGGGCATCAGTACTAATTATATTTTATTTATTCATTAATTTAAAAACTTAAACCACTAAATTAAGGCCAAAAGTTTAGAAGAAGCAACAAAACTTTTAAATCACACTTAAATATTTACTACAGAATTGAACAATTTACAAACGAGTACTTTTGAAGCATCTTAGATACTACAGAAAATATTTCTGGCATCAAACAGAGTGTTTAAATAATAAAAGTAAGTGAAAAGTTTTTTCGAAGTTCTTGTTGTTAGTTCTGATGTTGTATGGAAAACTACTTCAATTAAGAAATTTCATTTTATTTGATATGATGAGATTTCAAGTGCAAAATATAATTGTTTTCTCGTTTATTTGTCTCAATATAAAAAAGGCTATGGTATTGGGGAAAAGTAAATATATATGATAATCTGGAAAAAAGGGGAAAAAAGTAGTCGAATCTTAAGATCTCTATAGTTAATAGTAAATAGTATTCTAGTTTGTCCCAAAGATTCATAAAGAATAATTATTTGCGCCCCTGAAATTTCAGATATTTTTTAAATTATTTCTGAATATAATCATTGAGTTTTAAAGTTAAAATTATTATATTTGATTTTTAAATTATTAAACAAATCCATAAATAAATTCCTTTAGTTCTACTAGCTCTATTAAAATTCTATATCTACCTTGATGTCCCCTACATTGAAGATTGTTCTAAAAAAATAAGTCAAACTACGAGTAAAATACAACACCGTAAATAGGCAAATAAGGCTGTTAAATAGATACAACTCAAGAAAATACAACAATGACTACTCGTTGCTTATAAACATTATTACAAACAATAAGTCTACGCTCAGGATACTTGAACATGTTTCTTGCATATTTTCTCAATTTAACATGGCATATAATTGCAATACAATAGCCTGTGTGTTAGTAAAGACAAGTACTGAAAACAAGAGAAAAATAGAGAAATTACATTTATCATTCAAACAAACACATACACATATAGATAGATATTGCATACATGAACAGCCAGCCATTTGAGACACATAACAAAACTTTAAATAAAACTATGCAGACTCAACTCTATAGTACTGTTTTTATCTTTTTTTTTTTTTTGAATAATTCCACCACGTGTTGGTAAAGAGAAAATTGTCTACGAAATGGTATACGCTACAGTACAACTACAACATGTTAGACAAAGATTAACAAGTCCAAGAGTCACTGTATGCTGAAATGTTTAAGAATTTTTTATAAAAAGAACATTTTTAAAAAATTCTTACTAATTGAAAAATTAAAATTATTGAAAACTACATAGATAACGAGTTTTCTATTGAAAGTATAAATCGATAATTTCTTTAAATAGAAAATTTATTTAACTTTTTTTCGAATTATACAATTTTCTTCAACTATAAATATTTAAACGTAAAATTAGTAAAAAATTTTCTTGTTCCAAATTTTTAGATAATATATAGAAAAAAAAATTGTTGGACAATTTGGAGTACAAGACAGCTTTCTTGGAACAGAGGCAGAAATGTGTACAAAAATTTTGAGAATATTCTTAAATATTCTTCCATTTTTCCATTATTAGCTCCACTGTTCTTTTCACTAGAGTTGATGATGACTAAAAACACGTTTGTTTTGTCTGCAGTGAAATTGAAGAGGCACAATGAAAAATTAGAAAAAAAAATATATATAAATGAAATGACTTTCAAGTCTAGAACAACGACAACATTGTCTTTCATGTAAATGTAAATGTCATAACAAGTTACCTTTCACTTTTTGTTTTGTAGTTTGTTAAATGCAATTGCTCTTAGCTTGCCTTGGCATCCTTAAAAAAGTCCTTTTCAACACAACTACTTGTCAAATTTGTTTTCATTGTATTATTTATTTTTATAAAAACTGCTATAATGGAAAATATTTAAATAAAATGCTATAACTATTTTATTTTAAAGGCTTCCTTTAAAAAATACCTCTCATAAAATAGATAAAAGGAAATAAAACCTTTCTACCACTTTTGCAATCTTTGTAAACATTTGTTAATGTTACTAATTAAAAATGCTGTTAGGGAGAAAAAAAAACATAAAATTTTAAATCAACATAACTATTTTTTTAAGTTGCTAAAATAACTGGCATAAATTCCTTTAAAATTTCGACTTTTATTAGCGAAAATGTTTTCTTTCACGGCCAAAAGAGAACCAAAATACTCTTCCACATATTAAAATTATTTAAAGAAATAAAACAAAGAACAGCTTTCATGTTTTTTACTTTCATAGGGTATACTTTTAGGGATTTTTTTTATTAGTTAGGAAATTTTTGAAATTTGAGCTTGTTGTTTTTGTATTTTTTTATATTATGGTTTTGATTTGCCTCTTTCTGTGGTTTGGCTTTTCACTGTTCTTTATTCTAGCTTTTTCATTTTTGATTTGGAGGTTGGTGTTTTTTTCGTTCTTTTGTTTCTACTTCTTCTGTGTAAGAAGAGAGTGTATGTGTGTGTGTAATGCTTTTTTTTGTGGTTGCATCATGACTTTTCATATAATTTCCGCATCATAAAGCTGTGAAAGTAATTTTCCACTTGAAATACTGTTTCTTATTTTTTCTTGTTGAACTCCTGCGACTGGCTGGTGTTGTTAGTGGGAAAAGGAACCAATGCCAAGTTTTCTTTTAAAAACAAGCGTTGATTTTTCTTTTAGAATACTTTTTAGTTTCTTTGTTTGTTGATACTTTTTCTTAAACAAAATAACAGCTGCTTTTGAAAGACCAAAAATAAAAAAGTCAACATTGTAGGAATATTTTAGTTATTTTTTTTATTATTTTTTCTGTTTTCGAGGTGACTTTTGTAACAGTAACAATGATTTGTGTAAAATAATTGTTAGTAATTGAGAAAAATATGAAGGATAAAATTTAAACCATTTTATTTTTACCAGATTTTTTTTTATTAGGTAAAATATTGCAGTGTTTCTAGTTTCATTATAATTTTAATGAAATTATTATAAATATGCGACCTTTAATACCCAAGAGTAATTAAGTTTCTTAATAAGTATATGGAAGTATTTAAAATGGAGTGTATTGACTTTATTTCTTCTTATTAAATAAATATATTTGTAAAAGGTATAATATGTGAAATAGTTAAAATATGAATTTTATTGAAGTTAAAGTATTTAAGAATTCAAATTATTTTAAATTATATTTCAACAATGGTCATTCCAACTCTTTCGCATTAAAATAGCTATATTGAGCAACAAAAATAGCTCGAAATGACTAGATCAATAAAATTATCATAAAGTTATCATATACATCAAAATGTTATAACATAAGTTAAAGGAAATATTAAAGTTTTCACTAAATATTAAAAAGGAAGGTTCGACATCAAGAAACAGGTATCTACTTAATATTTCATTAGCTTTCATTAGCAAATTTCGGCCCCTCTTTAGCTCATAATCATTAATAAAATATTGAAAAATTGTCTATTATAAATTATTAGCTAATACTCGATAGGCTTTTTTTTAACTTTTTAATTTGAAAGATACCAAGTTACAAAATGTAAACGTTATTGCTTGTTTTTATCTTCTAAATGTTATAATTTCCAAAAATATCTATTTATCAGGAGAAATGCCTATGATTTAAATTTCATACTTCTACTTTCTGCCAATAACGTTATTAGTTTATGTACATAAATATTTAAAGCCTTTACCTTCAACATTATAGAGAATTCAAACAGTACTATTCGAAGAACGAAAAAGTACCACAACATTTTCTTTTTAAATTTTTATCCACATAAGAACATGTATCTTTAGTTTCATGTCTCTATGTTCAATATTATAAAAAATCAAAAAGTATCATTAGAAGAACGAAAAAAATACCAAAATTTTTATTCTCATTCACTAAGTTTATAGTATACGAAATACAAAAAGTACCATTGAAGAGTCGAAAAAAACTAATAGGTCCCGCTTTTGTGGATTCTAACTGAAAAATATATAAAAAATACCATTAGACTTCATTATTTGGTATCATTAGAGAAAAAAAACTAACCACTAAGATCCACTTTGATTGGTTTCTTATTCTCTCAGAACCGTATTGTAAACTTTTATACCAGTAAGTTTATTAATTGAAAACATTAGAAAAGTACGATTACAAAATACGCACTATGTTTAAATTTTCATGCTACATATACGACTCAATCAACTTAAATCTGCATTCAATTGCTTAAGAAAAAATATGTTTTAAAAAAGTACCAAACTATTTAATCCTGGTACCCGAATTCTAAATAAAATTATTTTTATTTATTTATTTTATAATTACAATACAATTACAAATTATATTCTAATTCTAACCGAGCGGAGTAACTAAGACCTTAGCTCGTTGTAGTGAAACAGACCAGAGTCTCTGGTGGGAATCGAACCCACAACCCCCAGACTGACAGACTAGCTCACTACCAACTAGGCTATCGGGGCACTCTAAATAAAATTAATGTACGTATATTATGTATATATCAATAAATACCTAAAAATGTTTTATTAAAAATGTACTAAAAGAGATACAAATTTTTTGCCACTGAAACGTTCGAATTTCTAAACAGTACCAAAAAAATTTCAATGTTTCCTGGTTTAAAAATACATAAAGTACCAAAATACAGTTTTTACCGTTTTCTCCCTAAAAGGGCTGAATTTAAAAAAATTGCTAGACACATATGCGCCTTTTTTTAATCGGTAACGATAGGTATTATTTTTTATCTTTATTAGTTTAGAAGATATAATGTTACGAGTTACTCGTTCTTACCGTCTTTTACCGCCTATACATTCGAGTTACAGGTACAAAACTAAAGCTCAAATTTCATACTTAATACTTTTTCAATAACAAGCTAAAAATACACATTTTTTAAGGAGGAAATAATTAATTTTTTTGGTAGAGGGAATTAAAGACGTCTTTTCCATAAAGAAATTTTGTACGTAGGAGCACTTATTGAATCAAATTCATTTAATATATTTACTTATCTCCCTTGTTATTTAATGTACAGATTATTTAATATCTCGAAAATTTAAGAGATATAATTCCTTTTGAAATCTAACGAACATTTATATGAAGTAGTAATTTCCTATGTTCTGAATTTAAATCGATAGATAAGGCTTTAAGATTTATATTTCTTAAGGTGCTAGCAAAATTTACTATGTATATAGTACTTTGAAGAGCGCTTTTAAATATATTAGGTAAAGTTTTTGAAGCAAGTACTTATCGATGGATTACGCAGTGAGATTTAAGTGACTTAAAAAATCTGATCGCGGCTCATCTGTACTGTTATAGAAGTCGAGGCCAAAGTTTTAGTAAACAATAATTCTTCCTTTATTTCACTTTCTTCAATAAAATAAAAGTTGACTCAAATTAGAAACATCAGTCGTTTCATTACATTGCAGGCCATCAATTCTTTTTTTTAGAGTTATCTGACAGAAGAAATCTAATGATTTGTTACTTTGTGGGCTTATCTAACATCATATCATACAAGTTCACCAATTGTGTGTGGTTACTTTCCTTTTGCTATTAGTATTGATAGTATTATATACAGCTTCAATAGATTTTCCCCTGTAGAATCCAACTTTGGCATAATTTTATATACTGAAAAATAAAAAAATATATCATATACGATAATTCTGTGCACATTTTTGGTCTTTCGCGCGGACCCCCTAGAATGTTGCTACGGATGTCTAAAAATAGTTTATTTTTTTTAATGATTTCAATACAAACATTAACGAAAATGTCTGTAAAGCAAAACCGGAAGCCTTTGTGCAACGATCATTTTACATGTCAATTCTTTCAAATTATTTGTAAAATTCTCAAAATGCAAAGCTGAGACAAACAAAAAATATATATGTCCCCATATGTTGGTTAAATACATAGAAATTATTTTCTGACGAATGGCTTTTAAAAAAAATAGAGTGATGATTTCAATGAAAAAATTTAATTTTTGAAACATATTTTTCCCGGATTGGGGTTTTGGGTGTTTTGGTACAAGAAAATGGGAGTTTTTTTAATCTCAATTTTTAGGACATTTCTTACTAGTCCTTTTGCTACATATTTTGGCTGCGGATTAGTGGACACAAAATTTCCCGGGAATTCCCGTCCTGGACTTTCCCGTGAAAAACTCTAATTATATCGAAATTTCATTAGGATACCTTTATTCGTTTAAATTTTATTTCAATCCAAATATTTACACTATTTATCAAAAAAAAAAAAAAAAAATACAATATGAAAATTTCATCCCCAAGTTGTCTGCATAAATAGCAATTTTTACTCTCCCCATTATCTTGTTTGAATAAAATAGAATTCACAACGATTAACTGTGGTAGAAGAGAGATTACAACACCTTAAGATGTTTCGCGCCTAATTTCTTTCAAAACCTGTGATGATTGTTTATTTTATTTTTTATTTCTTTATTTTTTTTTTTCTAAATTGACTCTGACCAGTTGCTGCTCTTGATGGTCGATTTATGGGTTTTAAATTTAAACGCTACTGATTACGCTACCAATCTTATGTTTTATCTTTGCTGCACCCACTATGTGATATATTGCAATACCGATTTGAGCCCAATCTGAAATCTTTATTTAGGAGTCAGTCTTTTAAAAATAATACTGAGCATAAATTACCTGTTTCTTACCAAATTAACTGACACGGAAAATATTGCTACTAGCTTTAAGATTTATATTTCTGAAAAAAAATAAACAACATTCCATTCTTTCATCGTGTTTGAAATCTCTAATATTATACAAAAACTTTCCTGAAACAATAACAAATTTTGCTACTGATCCGCATCAATTTGAGTAATTTAAAATGCCTGACTTAGTTTAACGTTAGTTAATTTGATTGGACAAAATAAAATGTTCAAATTATGGCAAAAGTATCTATGGGGCGAAAAATAAATTTTAAGCAATATTAAATTGAACTTTAAATGGGTTATTAATGCATATGCATTTACCTCCTCACAAATCGTACGAAACCAACATAAAAATGCCAGCAGTCACACACACATACGAATAACACCAGATCCAGCAGGAACGTACATATACTTTTACACTTATGAATGTGTAAATATGGGTATGAAACAGACATTGCCTTAAAGCAAGATTTACTCTATTCTGGCATAAGCCAGATTTTACCCGACAAAATGACATTTTAATTTCGCGCATAACATGACGTTCATATAAACACAGGCAGGCAGACACATACAGTAAAACACATGCAATTGAACAAAAGCCGGAAGCAAAATATCGATAGTATGTGTGTCTAAAAGTAAACCAAAATAAATGAATGGGTGTGTATGCGTGTGAATTTTGAAAATGTATTTGTAAATAAGGGAAATATTGCCAAAAATTGTAAAATTTTGAAAAAAAGAAAATATGAAAAGTTTAAAGATATGTAAGGAATAAAAAACAATATAAATATTTAAAATGAATTTGTTAAAAAAAAATGGCAAATTGTTAATAAAATTGTTATATTTTTTTTACTAAGTTAGTCAACAATATTTTGTTATATGGTAAGAAGAATGACCTTTGTTGTTACTTTAAATTCTTTACATAGAAAAATTGTGTTTTTTTTTTTTATTTTTCTATTTTTTTTCTTTTTTGTTACGCTCATTTTTCTTTTTAAAACTAAATTTGCTTGTCTCGTACGTGCTGTGCATAAAAAGCATTGATCAAATACACTAATACAAACACAAGAAACAACAACAGCATTAAACAGAAAATACTCTAAAATAAGTTTTACAACAACTTTTTCATTCGTGTGTGTTGATTAGGTTCCTCCAAAAAGTTTTTCAAGTGTAAGAGGAGCATTTGAGTCAGTCAGGTTGGTTGGTTAGATGGCTAAATTTCACATTTTCCTTTGTCTTTTTTTTTCGATTTTCATATACCCAGGATATTTTAGGCTACAGTCGCTCTCCTGTTAGCAAAGCTAACAACACTTACTAGAGCTTATCCCAATTTTTCTGTGCCTTACAGCAAATAAAAAAAGAAAAAAAAATAATAACATGCACGTAGATTATAAAGTTGTTGTCAGGTTTCGTTTTTCTAAATTTTTTCTCTGCTGCTGTTTGTCAACTTTGTTGACTTTTTAAGGAGAATTTGTCTTTTTGCCTTAACAACGTAAAAGAAAGTTTTCTTAGGATTTTTTCTTTTGTGAAATGTTTTTGGTGTTGGGTGTTTTTCTTTTTCTTTTTTTGTAGGCACTAAGTTTGACAAATTCTAAATTATACAGTATATTTCTTATGCTGTACCTACTTCTTAAGAGAGTCTAGGAAAATGTAACAAAAAATACAATTGATTTTGTTATATTTTACTTTTTTGTAAGAAAACTTCATAACATCTTATGAATTTATTACAAGGAAATAAAATTTGAGTGGTTGTTATTTAGAAAGGATTTCAAATGGAATATAAAACGTCTTAGGAATTGTACGAAATAAAAAAAAATATCAATTAATGCTACTAGAATATTGTTTCTTTTTGAATTTTGTTAAAAATTTATTAAGAATTTGTCAGAAATATTCAAAATTGGCTAGTTACACCCTGCAATAATAATTTTTACATCTAAAGAAATTTATAAATATTTATGAAACTAGAGACCATACATAATAAAAATACATACAGTGAAAGCTCCCATAGCCGAACGGCGATCGTAACGTCGATTTTATTCGGTAACAAGAAATGTCCATCTTTGGGATGTTGTACATAATATATTTTTTTTTAATAAGGGGGAATTCAGTACTATGTCTTCTTATTTGAAAATTTAAGATAGTGTTTTTAATAAATTAACTTATATTAATTTTTTATATAGAGATAATATAGACATATATATTTTTTAAATTTATTTGGATATTAGTTATAATAAATTATAATATTTTTATGGAATTTATGGTTTTGTTTCAAAGTCGTCTGCTTACAGTTCGCTTCTCCAATTTTTTCCCCTTTTTTAAAAATTACCTTTTAAATTTTAAATTTTTTTTTTTACACGAAAAAAAAGCATCTCTGACAAATTTTTTTAACTGATCAACGACTTTTTTTCACAACATTTTCATTGCCAGTTTCTTCAGGAAATTTTAAAATTTGTCGCCAATAAAATTCATGTTGAGGACAAGTTTGGCAACAAAGTCACCTTTGTTAGCGTGTTACTCCATTTATTGACAATATGTGTAAATAATTTATCAAAAATTACATTTTATATTTAACTTCAAAAAATTTATGCAAAGCCGAAATATGAATGCCAACATGGACAAAAATAAATATAAGATTCTCTAAGATTCTCCAAATTCCACAATGTTCGGTTCATTTCCTTTTTCGTTATGATTTTTGTCCGGCTACGAAAGTTGTTTTTCTTGAAAACAAGTGTCCATGTCTGGCCAAGAGAGCGTACGCCTAGCGGAGATTAATTTATTATATAAATGACACCTAAAACATGGGACCAAGAAATTTGTCTGTCTTGAGCTGTCCGGCTATAGGAGCTCTCCGCTAAATGAGCTTTTACTCTATTCAGTTTTTCTGCATGTGGCCAAATTTCCTCTCATACAATTCAAAAAAATAAAGAATAAATTAAGTTAATATTTTTTCCTCATATTTTTGTCGAAGAACTTTCGGATTTTTTTTTCTTTTTTTTTTGTAATTTTCTGATCGTAAGTGAAATTATTTTTAATATTATTATTAATTATGACCTAAATTCATTTACAAATAATTTGGTAATCAATCTTTGAATTTTAAGTCATAATAAAATTTATTGTTACATAAGTTTAAATTATATTACCCAATAATCATTTTTGATGGAATTCATGTTGAAAACAAATGTATTATAAGCCTTGAATCTAGTGAGTTCTCCAGTAAAAAAGGGAAATTTAAATTCAAGAAAAATTTATTCTACTTCAAAATATGAAATCCTTTAGTGTTATTTCATGTTTAAAATATGTATATTTATATTCTTGTCAGATTCCAAAAACAAAATTTATTTGCTTATTTGATAAAAATTTATAACACTTAGAGGAATATAGTTAGGGACATTAAAGAATTAAAAATGGTAATTATTTGAGGTTGTAGGATAATTTTTCGGAAAGACTGTCGGACGGGCATATGGCTAATACATAATCTTATAACAATCTATTGTAAATGGTGTATTATTTATTATTAGATAATACCTGGAATGCTCCGTCCCACCTATTGTATTGAAATAATAATAGTGTAAATGAAATGAATTTTTGGAATACAATATTTTCCAGAAAATATTAGCAGAAACGTTTAACGATTATAACTAAACAAATATTGAAATTGTAATCTGTAAATTTTAAAATGTTTAAAGTAACATCCTGTGTTTTTCTAAAAAAATATCTAACATAAAAATAAGGGTTAAATACAAAAAAGCTGTCCTAATATTCTTAAATAAGAGAGGGTGAATAAAATTATAAGTAACTATAACAAATCTCTTCCGTTTCATATTGATCTTTTTCAGTTTGACGATTTCTTTTTCGTTCCAGCATTTTTAATAATTTGGAATTTTGTTAGCATTATTTGCGATTCGGGGATAAAAGAGTTTGCGATCGTATAATTATTTAGTTTATACGTAGTTCTCATTTGCAAATAAAATTGAAAAGCTTTGCTGTATAACTCTTTTATTATAAGTTACTAACTCACGAAAACAATTACTGATTAACGAGACTATTTACAAATAAGGTCTAATATGTTGACATTATTTTTTAAGTTTTCAAAATCTGATAAATATTAAACAATTTTGTGGAAAAAGAAAAATGAAAAAAATAATAAATAAATAAAATTATTTAGAACAGAACAAATTAATTTTTTTGTTTATAATCTTCTATATACCAATAAACAGTGAGTTCCTTATTTACAAATAACTTAAATTGCAAATAGGAAACGTGTATAAACTAAATATATGTTGGGACTATCAAAGCAGAGTTTGTGGACTATAATTAGATACCGGCAGAATGATATACGTATTTTCTGTACTGCTATGTTCATTTAGGTTTCGTTGAAACCTAAAAAGTAATAAATATTTTATTTTTTAATTAAAATTGAATTACTTCAAAAAACTTATTTACATTGAAATGTATTATGTTTCTATTAATATCTCAGAATCAAATCAAATCAATTACAATAAAAATTTGCATGGAGAATGAGAATCCACGAGTGATTGTTGAAAAGCCAATGCATCCAGAAAGAGTGACTGTTTCTTGCGGTTTATTTGCTGGCGGCGTCATCGGGCTGTACTTCTTCGAAAATGAGGTTGGCCAAGCAGTTACCATGAATGGAGTTCACTATTGCGAGATGATAATGGACTTCTTGTTTCCAGAAATTTAGTATATGGACCTGGATGATATGTGGTTCCAACAGGATGGTGCTACTTGCCACACAAAGAAGCAATGACTCTTTTGCGCGAGAAAACGAATGTTATCACACGTCGTGGCGATGTTAATTGGCCGCCACGATCATATGATTTAACACTATTGGACTTCTTTCTCTTGGAATATTTAAAATAAAAAGTGTACGTCAATAAGCCAATAACAATTCAAGAGCTAAAGGATGAGATAATTCGGCACTTTAATGACATTGAACCTCAATTATGTCTTAGAGTCATTGAAAATATGGACCATTTAATAGAGGTATGTCACCGAAGCTATGGCGAGCACTTGGCCGATATTATTTTTCACGCGTAATTGTCATAGATCCTTCTATTACAAAAAAAAAATATTAAGGTAATTCTCTGAAAAATTTTTGTTTTATTTACAATTAACCTCGTGCGTTTTGGCTGAACCACTCTATATGGTGGCCACATTCCGTCCATCCGGCTGTATTTCCTGAAAATGAGCCTTTAATACCAAATAGTGTTCTATTATCATGGTTTAAATTATTTACACCTAAGTCTTTAAGTCAAGGTCTCTAATATAAATAAAACTCATGTAATTAAATAATAATTAATTTCAAATTCCAAGAGAGAGAGAGTGTTTTCGACATAATTCTATGGAAGAAATTCTCAAGATTATTGATGAAAATTTTATTGTTTTTTTGTTTGCTATAGATTAAAAAGTATAGACCTTGAAAAATTTCCCACAGCCCAAGATTGGTCGCAAATTATGATTTTTTAACAAAAATTTTAAACTTTTCGCTCAAGGAAAAAGTTAATAGAGATTTAACAATTTTAAAATATATACATACATATATATATATATATTCTTTCCCTCTTTTCCTTTTTAATAAAAAAAAATACAGTTTATTTTACTAAAAATATATCGAAAATTTGGGCAAATGTAGTTTTTCTTTGTAATTCAACAAAAAATAAAAAAAAAAATATCTAAGACGAAAAACGATAACTGCGAAAAATGTATGATATATAGCATTTTTTTCTTATTTATTAAAATTTTTATCGTTTTTTGACAAAAAATTGAAATATTTTAAAAATTTCCCTTATTTTGACAAAGCATAAAATTCCCTCCCTTTTTCCCTTCGCCATTAATTTTCTTTAAAAATTCCTCAAAAAGAGGAAATTCCCTCTATCTGATATCAATGACGGATATCATGTTTTTCTAGAATTTGATTCATAACATAACTGTCTGCTTTCAACCGTCAAACAGACAGACGAAACGAAGGACGGACATTGGATCACCATAAATTTTCACGAGGATCCAGAATGTATATACTTTATAGGACCTTAGATGATTATTTCGACATGTTACTCACGGAAGAATGAACCCAATATACGAGATCTCCAAATACTTTTTTTGCTAAAAAGAAAACTCTCATTCATTGAAATTTTATCTTTTCTCATTTTGCCAATCATTGGTTTAAACTTTCATGTTGGATACAATGATTTTTTGGATACAAAAGATACTCAAATATTTCAATGATTAAAAAGAAGCCAATTTTTTATTTGCAGCTTGTCAATAAGTTTCACATCTATGTATGTGTTAAATCGTCGCACTTCCACCATAGCTTATACCAGTTTAATGATGTCCATCCTTTCGTTTAGCCTTGCGAACAAGATACTGGTCGTAATTTTATATATATATCTTGATGACATTTGGTACAAAAAGTTTCTTTGACACAAGGACAAAGTCTGTTGTAATTAATTAAGATCGGTCTGTTATCTCATATAGTACACATACACATGTTGTTCCAGAATAAGTGTTTAGCGATAACAAATGCCTTAACTATATTTAAACAAATTTCGGCAAAAAAATTAAGTTTTATATACATATAAGTGTAATTTGAGTACCAAATTTTCTGATAATAGGTCAGGTCCATAATTAACTATAGCTTCCATATGAATCCTTCTTACGAAAATCACTATAACGTGCATAAATCTCATAGCAACTATAGTGTCAAATTTTATGAGGATCGATCCACAGCTGATCATAGTTCCTATATGAGTTCCACTTTCAGGAATTACTCTTAAGTATATAAATTCCATATTATACATTGTTAGTATTAACACAATATAATGCATATGTATGAATGTTTCATATAAATATTCTTTACACTTAGCAATACACAATCGGTCACAAGGCTTTTCCTCGGCTAAAGGATTAGGGTGTTTCACTTTCATAACTTTAAGTATCTACTTGAATCACTAAGTCGGACCAAGAGATAAAATTATGAAAGTTATCAATCGATTTTTTCTGAAGAGCAAATTAAATCATCTAATAACAGTTAATGAAATACAAATGTATAGAACAATTTAAAATTTTCTTTATTTCTATTATTCCTAATTTTTTCTAAATTTTTAAGTGCTGCATAAACATTTCCTTATATTTATTCCTTTAATATTACACTTTGGTAACAATCTGTATTTTATGTTTTAAACTTTTGCAAATAAGTATGGCATCAGTACCATCATGACTATAATCGTCATCTTTATTTTCATGATATTTTCTTTTCTTGGTTTTATTTTTTAACATTATACTCGTAATAATAAAAATAAACGCCACTTTTTTGCAACTTGAAGGTAAATGTATCTCAATAATAAAAACCAACAACGGCAACAAAAACAAACAACTAACTAGTGGTCTTTGGTATTCGATTTTCTCATTATTTAGAGGGAGTGTTAAACAAAATGAAGTAAAAAGAAACTAAGGACAAGCTAAAGGTGTAAGGTACCAGGAAGAAAATTACCAGTATTTTGTACCCTACAGAATTTCTTCTCCTTAACTTTACTGATTTACAAACAATAGAACAAACTGTTAGATACTTTTTTACCGTTGAACAGAACTGAGACTATACACTAAATATGTGTGTATATGATGCGTTTTTCTTATTGTTACTACTCCTGCTATTATATTTTGTTGTTGATGATTTTTTTTTCTGCTATAAACGTGACTTTGTTGCTTTATTAATATGATCATAAAAATTGTTTAACACTTTTGACGTGTTGGTATTTATTATTAATAATAAAAATAGGAGGCTTCTTTTACTTCATTTTGGTAATTCTACAAACGAATATACACATGCAAGATTCTTTTTGATTGTGTTCGTGTGTGAGAGTGTCAAGAAATATATCTATAGGATACATTTAATACAACATATGTTTTAAGTAGTATGTATTATTTTTTTTACTGTTGTTGTCGTTATAAAAAATAATGTTGCTATTTTATTTTGTTGTTAAATGTTGGCACGTGTTTTAAGCATAAATCAACCAAATTGTACTACTCACTCTTATATTCTCACACTCTTTTAATATTTTGAGGTTTTATGTTTATATTTGCAATTTTTACAATATGACGAAATATCTACAAGTATTTATTTATATTGCAAATGAGTTTTATTTATGCTTTCAATAATATGCCCGCTTTATAGAAATTCAATAACATTTAATATTGATGTAGTAAAATTTGTATGAAAATTGAGTTTCATTTAAATTTTATTTTTGTATATTGCAGTTGCGAATAATAGTAAATAATCTGATATCAAATGTGAGTGAAATTAACAGGAATAACATTTTAAAAGAACAATAAATGTAAAGTATCAAAGTTTCCAGCTCAAATAGAAATTAATTTAATTTTAAGATAGAAAAGACTCTTCGTCGAGTGTTTCATTTTTTTTTTTTTTAATATTTCTGCCAAAGGAATAATAATAAAATTTGGTATATATAATAAAAAAATAAAATATATGAAAAGTCGCCAAAACGAAAAAAAAATCGCCAAATAAAAAAGTCATCAAAACGATAAAAAAAGCTAAAAGCGAAAAACGATAAAGCGAAAAAAATGCAAAATAAAAAAATGGAAGAAACGACAAAATAAAATGAAAGATAATATTCATAAAGAAAAAACTTCCCAAAAATTCTCCGTTTAGGTTTCAGCGAAACCTAAATGGATAAGACACAATCCATTCTGCTTTGGTACTGCCAAACAGACACGACAACGCAATTTACGATAGCAAGCTTGAATAGCATATATATTTGTCACGTTATTTTAAACCATTTTGGTGGTCTGTACGACCGGTTCAGAGGCAATGTTTAGTTATTCCATGCATAGTGGGGACAAATGAATAATCTTTTTAATAAATTTTTATCTCCTAAACTACTGCTCGGAAATTGAAAATTTATCGAAGAGTTGTAGAAGAGGACACTTAAGCTTTCAGAAAAATCATTTGTAGTCACCCTGTTATAACACGAATAAGCTATAGGGTGTCAAAATTGATTGAGTATATAAAAGTTTCAAAAAATTGTAACTTCTACAAATCAAGTCCTCAGTTATCTCTTGTAGTTAAAAAGATACTTACGCTTAAATTTCGAATATTTTATTTTATTTTTCTTGGACTACTTCACTTTTCGAGAATAAGTCCTGAGGCACATGGAGGAGTTTTTCAATATTCTGTAATTTTTGATATATTCCGAAATAATATGCTAAAAAAGTGTTTATTATCTCAATTCGCCTAGACGTGAAAACTGTTTGAATATTTTCTTTACATTAAAATAAAAATTTTATAAAATTTTAAGAATTTTCAAAAAATATTTATGGACGGCTTGTACTCGTATACTAGCATTTCCCGCAGTTTTAGTTAAAAATTTTACAATTAATAATTTTCAAAATTATCTTTCAAAAGTTGTAAAAAAAGTATATTGGTTTCTGTTCTTGAAAACGCGTTGAAGATGTGAAAATTTCCATTAAAACAAAAAGAAAGTTTAAAAAACTGTTTTTGTTTACCGTACTTTTCTAAAATGGAATTTACCGTTTTTAAAAGAGAGAGAAACGCGTTAAAGTTCTCACATTTATTACATTTTAAAAATATATGGTGAACAAAAACAATTTTTTAAACTTTGTTTTTGTTTTAATGGAAAATTTCACTTCTTCGAAGTGTTTTCAAGAATAGATACCATTATTTTATTCACAAAATTATAAGAACAAATTTAAAAATTTCTTACCTTAAACTAATTTATATAAATTTTCGGCAAAAAAGGTCCCAATGTTGACTCTCAACCAATTCCATAAAAGGTTACCACATATTACAATATTTAAAATTCCAAAAATTCTTTCATTATTTTGTATTCCAACAACTTATGTAAACAAATAAAAAAAATATAAAATTTAACTAAATTCCACAAAAAACCCCATCTCTAACTATATCTCGTCAAAGAAAAATCTCATCAAAACTTAGGCACACGTAAAAATCATAAAAATCAAAGTATTTCATTTAAAAAATAACGACAGCAACCAAGAAATATATATTTTTTATGTAAGTATGAGTATGCGTGTTAGAGTCTCCTCTCTCTCCTTTTCAACAATTTTGCTTAAACTCATTTTGTTGGCAAAAAAAAGTTATGCTCCGTAAAGTATGCTACTTATTTTATATATATAAATTTGTTTTTGTGCGAAAGTATAGAAGTGTGTGTGTGTTAAAATTATTATACCCTTTTGTATATCATCTAGATGACTTTTTGATGACACTTGGCGTAGATTTTTATGGTACCAAAGTTGTAAAATTTTTACAAGAAATGAAAGAAAAGAATCTTACAAAATATTATATTTTTGTTTTTATTCTTTAGTGTTCTATTTTTTTGTTTTTTTTTTTTTTTGAATAACAGCATCTGGGAAAAATTCTAGTAGACAGCCATTGTAAGATAATATTTTTTCTAGTATTTATGCGACGATTTTATTTTAGTTTTTACTTATCTCTACTTTTTTTTTTTTTTTTTTTTGTAGAATTGTAGGAAATATAAAGTTTGGACAAACGTTTATTGAGCAATTGTTAAATGAAAATATTACTATTTTTGACCACTTATAAATGGTTACAATTTTACAATGAATGCAAATAACACATATATTTTTATCATTTTTAAATTAAAATACCATAAAACTTATACATTTCTGTTTAAGAAAAAATTGCTTAATTTTCTCTTAAAATGGATTTTATATTGTAATGCATTTTATTTTATATAAAGAACATTATTAAATTTTCAATCGTTTGTCTGTTTGTCTTCTTTTTCAATTTCTTGTTCACTTGGGACAACTAACGAAATTAAACTTTCAATTTCTTTTGTTAAACCAACCAAATCATTTTTGTTTTCACTTTTTCTTAAAATAAAACATTTATTTTCATCTCGTCTTTGCTTAATGATCAATTGAAAACGCATTATCAATAAAGGTTTACGTTATAAATCTGAAAGAAGAAAAAAATTTCAAAGTCAAAGACTTTTTAGAAAAAAAAAAAATAATAATGGTCGCTAGACGAAAACAATTTAATAAAAATAAAGACAACACGGAAAGAAAGTACATTTACTTAAAGCATTTTTAGTTGTCCCTACAAAAATGACAAATGCACCAAAATGTCTCGTACAGTTTGTAAAATAAATTTCTTTATTTGTATTCCATTCAACAATCAATTCAATATTCAACATTCTTCTTGTATTATGTTATTTGATTTTGATTTATTGCCAGTCATTTAAAACAAAATTTTCCAAGTAACTCGAATAAAAAATACAAAAATCAAAAGAAAACCTTATTTTTACTCAAGAACAAGTTCAATAAACCAACTGAATGGAAAAAATATTAAAGAATTAAAGGAAATAAAAGTCAAAGAGCATAAAATCATAAAGTTTGCAACATTAATTTTATTACCTGCAATTATTTCAAATTATTTACTTTTGAACAAAAATATTTTTACTTCATTCTTATTCTCTTATTTAAAAGTTATACCTTGAAGAAGGTGTAGAATATTAAGTTGTATCATTATTATTGCTGTTGTTGTGGAAACTCATATTTCTTTGTCATTAATAACAATTAATTTATGAATGAGGTTAAAAACACTGACATATACTTTCATAAAAACTCATATACATGCATAAGAGCATACCGTATATAAAACATATACACATATATACTAGGGTATGCAATTATTCGAATTTTCCTATTAATCTGTTAATTTGACAAATAAATATTCGAAGTTAAAAGTTGATCGGTTAATAGTTTAGTCTTAGTAAATATATAAATAACACTAATTATAGTACTTAATCACTTAAAATATTAGATCAAATTGTTTAACAAATGGTTCTGAGAAAATAGTTCTTTCGTCCATTTGTATGAAAGAATTGCATTTTTACCTAATGCTAAAAATATTTTCTTAATTCTGCTTTATTTAATAATTATTAAATTAGGATTAAAAGAAGTACTATTTTTAATTTTTTATCACACTAAGAAGAAGCAGTAGTTTGTCAGCATCAGCTTTCAGAAAAGAAAAATCATAATTTTAGTGTAAAAATTATCAAAATTATTTTTTTCCTAATTTTAGCTTTATCTTAGTTTTGACCCGATTAAACATGCTACTATCATCAGAAAAAAATTCGGAGAAATATTTCGCACACATATTTTGAGACGAGAAAATGTTGTCGAGATACAACTTCTAACAATTTTCTTTATGCAATATAATACCAGTTTTGTTCTCATCTTAATTTTGGTTATATATTATTGATTTCAAAGAATTTTAAATTAATCAGTTTCGAAGACTCCTGAATGGAATAAAAGAATCATAAAAAATTACATTAATCCAAGTTTTTCAAGGTCCTAAATTATTTGCTATTCATTGTTTAGCATAGGTTAAATATTAAACTTATATTGTTAAGTATTACAAGAGTCTAAAAAAAGGATTGTATTAGGGTCATATATCGCCATTTACCACCTAAATTTAATATCCTTACGGGGATTGAACTATTTACCTTTAATGATTGTCCGTGAAATACTACTAACTACTAACGCATCATTCCTTAGAAAAACGAATTAAAATAAAAGAACAATTTCTACACATCCTAAGTATATGAAGATATATATTTTATATATGAAGATATATATTTTATATGTGAAGTTATATAAAATTAACGTGTTGTTATTAAAATTGCTGCTACTAGTCCAGAAAATGCATTTCACTTTGGTAGTGCCTAATAGTATATAACGTATTCTTCAATAATATTAGCATCAAAAATTTAACTTGAGTCTGAATAAAATTTCACATAGTGATCAGTATTCAAATATTACAATTTTTAAATAAAATCTTATTGCAAAATTCTTTGAAAGACTTCCAAAAAAAATTTTTTTTGGTGATTAAAAAAATCATATTTTAGCTAAAATATCATCAAAAATATGAATCATCACTCTGGCAACGGTTGTCAGTCAGCATAGTAGAATTCCATATGCGGTGATATAATATCTCAATAAGAGGTTTGTTTATCGATTAGTGCTTCCATGTTTTAGGGGAATTCGACAATTTTAAAGACTTTTATTAGCTATGTAAGGCAAGTTTGGGACATGGCATATTCTACACTTTTGCTACACTATCCCTTCTCTATAAAATTTGCTCTACCTATTACCCAGAAAATATTATAACGTAAACATTTCTAATAAATACATATTTTTTGGTCGTCAATCGGTTAAAAGTGTGAAGTGATGGGAATGTTTCATTTAACTTTTTGCACTATACTTAGTTTAAGGAGTAAGAATTAAGCGGAGTTATTCGCGATTTAATTTTTTTTCTGTTTTTTTTTATTAACTTTATTTATATTTGGATTTTTATTTTTTTAGAACTTTTTTTTTTAATTACGCATTTGTCTGTCAGTGCAATTTTAAAAATTTTACAATTTTTGAGATCTATGATCATTTATTAGCTATAGCAAATGCAAATATTTCCTCTATAACCACTCCTTACATCGTTTTATGAGGGTTAATTGAGAAATTCTACATTTTTACAACTTTATAGCACCATTTCTTGTCTATGAAATATAAATTACTAATTTGCTCTAACCTGAAAATTATATGACCTAAAACTCCTCAAGGAAGAATATTTTTTTTTTGTTTTGTTTATCAATGGGTTAAATATGTGACGTAATGGAGAAAAACTGAAATGTTCCTGATGATTGAAATGAGTATATCTACAATATCTGCAACATATTTTTCACAATACTTTTTTAGTGTTGACCTGTGCAATCAGTCTTTTAAATGTAACTCCCTTTATTTTCTGTATGAGAACGATTTTTTTTATAAGATTTAAAATTTAACATCGGCATTTTTACGTAAATTTTGTTCAAGAAAATTGAAATTTTTATGACATATAACTTTGAATTTACTTTACTCAAAGCTATGTTTTTAGAATTTCTAATAGCACAAGTTTAAGTACTTATGAAGTTATAATTTTAATTATATTATAATGTCTTATTTTATTAAACATTCTATTCCAAAAAAAAGAAGAATATCAAAAAAAAAAAAAAAAAAACAAAAAATCAATCAATCCTTAACTTGTGATTCGATGTAGTGAAAATTCGGATCATTTCCAAAGAATTTAGCATAGGCTTACCATTGGAAGATGTTCTCTTTTTTGATACCTATTCACTGAGAATGAGAAGGAAATTAGTTTTCTTTTTATGTAAACCAACATATTTTTTAATTTAAAAATATAAAATTATATTTCATTTGTTTAAAACAGTTCTTTTTGGTAACAAGTATTTGCAAAAATAACAACTGAACCTCAACGCTTTAAAGCTGAACAGTTCATTTAAATTTCTTTTTAATAATATATTTGGATGCTGTTTATATTACTTCATAAGAACAAGAATATGCACACTTATTGATACTTTGGAAGAAATAAAAAATAACTTTAGTAAAAATTATTTTTATTTATTTATTATTATTATTATTATTATTTATAAAAATATATAGTTGACATAAATTTATCTTAAAAATAAAAAAATGTTCTAAATTTATAACTCCGTAAAAGTAATTTTCGCTTAATCCGTTATTCGACATAAATTATTTTAGTTATTCGTTATTCGAAAATAAACAATTTAAATTATCCGTACAGTTAATCGACCAAAATAAATCGAATAATCGTTTAATGTTTAATTGACAGGATACCCTAATACATATATACATACACATACCTACATAATAAACATGTACAGATATGGATAAATGAAGATGTTATTTTCTTTTATACTTATAATTGAAATACACAAGAGTATGAGTGAACGGCTGACTTAGTGGAATACATATGTATTTGTTATTTTATTTTGTTATTAATATTTGGAATGGGATGGAAGTGAAAAGTATCATGTCTGTTTATCAAATGATTGATTAGACCACAACATGCCAAGGAACTTCTAACATACGTGGTTTTGTAATTTCTATCATTTTTTCTCTTGTTTAATGGCCTGAGAGGGGAAAAGTCATTTCGCAACTTATTAGCTTTTTTGAGGATTAATGTCTGCAACAAATTTGTGCCTGTTGTATTAAAAGTTAAAGATATTATTATGGATTAAATTAATACCTTCCTCTTTAGCACTTGTAAGAATTCATGTTTTAGCAATTTGAGAAACATATTTGGTGTTTTAACCAAAAATATAGCAATATTAAAATGTTTTTTTTTCTCCTATTATAAGATAAAAATCAAAGCTATTGTTTTGTCAATGGTCATTAGAAAAACACATTCGTATTATTTTATTTTATTATTTTTATTATTATTATTATTATTATCATTATTATTATTATCATTATTATTATTATAATTTATTTTCTTATTTTTCCAAAATTTCAATGACACTGAAATATTTATAACGTGCTTTATTTTCTTTTTTTTTCCAAAAATTTTTTCTCTAACCTAACTTATAGACGCATATCATTTTTAGTGTACGTCCACGTACATCATTTTATATACTTTACTTCCATCATTTACTGAGTCGTATTAACTAATTGATTATCAAAATTTAATGAACACAAAAATAATGCTTAAATGTAGTAAACTATTAAGACATTAGGATAATGTTTACTTTTGTTAAACTTCTATAGTTCTAATCATTTTTAAACTTGAAGTATTTGGTGTTAAGAATTTTATGAAACCCAAGAAGAAAAGTCATCGCAAATGCTAATTAAATGAATTGCAGTATAGAAAATATGTTTCCATTTAGCTTGTGTACAATTATATAGTAAAAACTTTGCTTCTGTTCCGTCAAGCAGAAACTTGTTAATGGTCCTTCGAATCAGATTCATATCTAATAACTCATTAGAGGCTGCTAATCCTTTCTAAACGCCTGGTATCAGTAGAGGACGTCTTGTTTAGAAAATAAAAAATGTATGTATCAGAAAAAATATCCCACGACCGATTTACTAAATTAAGTGTTTTTTATTTATTTATTTATTTACTTAGAGATCAAGATATAGATAAAAACTGTTGAATTATTATATACGTCTCATTGGATCAAAGTTGGCATAATAAGTTCGAAAATATTTGATTTTTAAAGGAGTATAATTTCTAGTTGGACGATTTGGGATTACCAATTCGATCTTACAAAGAAGAATCTCGGAATTAATTGTAGCGTTTACTAAATTAATTACAAATAAAACATTCATATATTCTCTCCTACTTTCAAGAGTAGGAAGATCAATAAACTGTGATCGGCTTTCATATGATGGTAAAATAATATTGTTTCTGGACCGATTCAGTTTTCTTTATATGAATTTCTTATTGAGGATCCTAGACCACGGAAGCATATTCCAGGATTGGTCTTACAATAGATGTGAATAATTGCTTGGAAACGTAAGAATCATTAAATTCCCCTCCCCAGAGCTTGAGGAAACCTAGAACTCCCTTTGGTTTATTAACGATTTGGGAAACGTGGGAATTAAAGGATAGTTTACAATCAAGTAACACACCGAGATCAAGAAATTCTTCGACTATATCAAGTTGATATTCATTTATTATATTGGACTTATATTCAGATTCATTAGATTCGTTCATTTATTATACTGGACTTATATTCAGATTCATTAGATTCGTCATATACTAACCATAAAGATTGTCAAGATCTGGTTGGAGTAAGGAATATCGATAGGAATAGTTAAAGCTATGGAACAGCTTTACATCATCAACATACATTAATACTCTAGAATTCTTAATGCAAGGTTTTATCCAGCGAAACGCTGGATAAAACAGTAATGCTTTTCGATATACATTCTCTAAATAGTACATATTGGTAGAAATCCATTTGAAGAAAACAGGAGAAAATCCCAGTTCATCCTAAGCGAAAGCTTTTTCTGAAATCTATATATCTTGAGTCTGTTTGTAAACCGAAATCAAATGCATTTATAACTAAGGCTGTAAACTTCAAAAGGTTAGTAATGGAACATTATTGTCTAAATCGATGCTGGAATGAGGGATAACAAAAAATTTGATTCGAAGGGATTTCAGTGATTATCTTTCCGAAAAGTTTTGAAATAACTCTTAATTTAGCAATATCTCTATAATTGGACATGCTTCCGAATTTAAACAAAGTTATAATATAAGATTTTTTCCAAACTTCACGAAAATAACCACTAAATATTTATATGGAGATATAAAAGAATATAAACATTTATAGCAACATAGCTTTGAATACCATTAGGTCCACATTTATCAGAATATTTTAGATTCTCTACAGTTGTCATTTACCATCATTTATCGAATGTTGGACAATCTATTAGAGTTACATGAGGCATTGGATATGGATAATTGGAAAGTTGATGTAATTCTTTATCAGAATAGACGGATGAGAAGAAAGTAGCATACATATGCATATAAGGATTCTTTATCTCCAAATTTCATAATTACTCGACGCTTTGAATTTACAAACTGGTAAAAATATTTTGGAATATTTTTGAAGTTTCTTTTCACTTTAAAAATATATTTATTATAACATTGGATATTTTCTGAATTTTAAACTGATCTTGATATGGAATATCTCACATAATCAATAGATAAACCGGACTTTTGTATTTTATATATTTGTTTTTCAAAATTTCCAAGAGCTGCTTTCTATTTCAAGGCGGTGTTTTTCAATTTTTATTTATATTTTTATATCATTTTTAGGTTATTTTTATTTTATTTTGATTCTTATTTTACTTTTCTTATATTTTTAGTTTGATTTTATTTTTAGTTTTTCTTTTACTTTATTATATTATTATTATTTATTTTTATTATTATTTTGATTTATTTATATATTTATTCTATTTTAATTATTATTAATTTCTGTTTCAATTTTTATTTTGTTTTTATTGTATTTTTAAATTGTTTTTATTTTAAATCTATTTTCATTTTTAATTTTTTTATTATATTTTTTTTTTTTAATTATTTTTATTTTTTAAGTTAATTTTTACTTGAGTAAAACCAAAATATTTTAAACTTTACAACGGACAATAATTAAAGTATTATGCTTGCAAATTACAAATCTATAAAATACCTCATACTTTATTAAGACTTTTACCTAATAAATGTTTACCATCTCTTTTTTTTTTCTTTATATACACCTAATAATATCATTATTCATTTCATTCAATTGTTCTATTTCATTCAATACATGACCAGCATTTATAATTATCTATATATATTTTACACTTTAATTGAATATTTTTTCTTTCTTTCTATTCTTCTTCTTTTGATATTCCATCTAATATCATTTTCAATTTTTGCTGCAATTTTATTCAACTTCATTATAAAATAGAATATTTTTAGACTTTTTTTTATGCTAAAATATCTTTAATATTATATATTTATGTAGGAGAATATGTCTCTATATATTAGAGTGTATATGTAAGAATATACTTTTGTTCTATATTAAAAAAACCTCGTACCCACCTTCCTTTTCGTGAGAATTTTTACTCTTTGTTTTTTTTTTTTTTTTGTTTTTTTGTGTTATTTTTCTATTTCATCTAAAATTGTATAAGAGGAATTAAACTTGCCAAGCACGTTGCAAGACAAACATTCCAAGCGTGGTGGTAATGGTGTTGGTGGCTCTGAGTCTAACAGTGCTTTGACTGGTGGAATGAGTTTGTGAAACGTATACATGGTCTCATAGTCCCGAAGAGTTTTGTAGAGTAAAGTAACTAATTATTAAGCAGGATTAAAATGTTATACAATATACTGCACACAAAAAATACACACACACTTCTATATATATATATATATATATATAAAAAAATTGAAATGAAAAAAGAAGAAAATTTCATATTGAGAACATGATAAGTGAAAACATATGGCAGAAAATTTAATTTATTTTTGTGGTTTATGAACAGAAGCTCAAGAAGTAGAAAAAGTAGCTATAAAACAAAAATAAAATAAAATAATTCTCTTATAAGTATAATAAAAATTTAATTTATATTTTGTATTTAAATAGGTATTTATAAGATATAATATTTTTATATTGCACAGATATTTATGTTTGTATATGTATAGTTTTACGAGTATTCGAACATCTTTGCTCATTGTGTTTATTCATTTGTTCATTTTATCTGGATTTCAGCCAAAACAATTTTATTAAATTTTCTCTTATGTACAACTGGACGTATGATTGATGTAATAAACTTTTTGGTTTTTATAATAGTTTTGTGGTATTTTTGAGTCTTTTTTTTTTTTTTTTTGCATTTAAGTATTAAATTTTTTGGAGTTATTTTTAATATAAACTATAAAAATTGAATTTGAATTGTTGTATAAGGAAAATATTATTTGAAAAATTAGATAACTTTTTCTAAAGTTAGCTGTTTTGTATGAAATGTTTACAGGATATTTTAATTATAATCTGGTACAAAAAGGTTGTAGAAGACATTCTTGCAGACATAATATTGAAATTTTCAAAAATTCCGATTTACTAAAGATCTTTTAACTCCTTTAATTTTAAGTAAATTAATTTAGAAAGAGCTGCAATAAAATATTTTATGTATATTCAAAGTACTTCAATGTAATTATACAAATTTATTTTTCATTTCTATTTGAAAACATCGATTTCTTTAAAACTGAGTATAATTGTATATATATTTTTGGATTTCATTTGATGTAGAATAAAACAAGATAACTTTATTTAAAAACGACTTGAATCTCAAAAGGTTTTTAATGATTTAATAAAGTTTGTCAAACGAATACTAAGACGAAGAATTTTACTTCATATTTTTGTTTGAAGTATACTTTAAGGGGCCTAAGAAATTCAAGGAAAGTTTAAATTAGTTATTAGAGATAAAATTGAATATATTTTCCTTCAATTAAAAAGAAGTAGATATTTACACGGAAGTTATTGCTTTTTTGTAAGAAAGGTCGATTCTGCTCCAAATAATGTGTATTTATGAGCTGAATAATACAGGAAAATTAGTAAAAAATTAAATTCATTTTTAATTCTCTACCAGCTATTGAAAAATACTTTATATGATTTTAAGGATTTTGTAATGTTTTTTTTTTTTTTAATAATTATTTAAAATTTCTAATGCAATTTTGCAATTTTTAATAATCTTACTATTTTCAACAAAGATGTAAAAAAAATCCAATTAATAACTCTGTTCCAGTACTTGTTAAACTTGCAATTTTTGGTCGGAATTTACAGGAAAGCGTTCCCGTAATAAGAATTTATGTACATTTTGATGTTTTTCTGGCAATTTCTGACTAAATCAGTACTAATATTTGTTATCGTAAATGTCATTCTTGAAAGGTGTTCAAGGCTGGATTGTTGCCCCTTTTTTCCCCTTTCATAAACGTTTGATTTAATTACATTTTAATGAAAAGGATTCATATAGCATTTAAATTAATTTTTGAAAATATTTCATATTTTGATATAATGAACTTTCTTTCTATTTATATGACGATTATTAGTGAATTACAAATCGATATTAGTAAAATTTTGGCACACTAATGATGATGTGAAATACGAGTATGTCGAATTTCGGAAAAATGGTGATATATTTAAGGCATTTAAGACTATACTCCAGGAGAACATTTGTATGGAGACTATGTTAAAAAATGGACTGATCTTAAACAACTTCAAAAAGCTTTATTCTTGTACTAAAGGAATAATGTGTGCCAAATTTCATTAATATATTTTCGAAAATGCGATCAGCCACAATTTTTATGCTATTTAATTATTATTTTAATAGAAACAATTTTTAATCAGCAAATTTTGAAAGAGATAAATGTTTTAAAAACAAATTTTTAATAATTATATAAGTATTTTATCCAATATTATATCCACAAGCTTATTTTAAAACTGAATTTTTTGTAAATTAAATTTTAAGTCTTTTTTATACAACGTGCATTTTTATAGCTATTTTTATATTTAGATATTTAAAACTCTTCTCCTTTTATTTAATATATTTTTTTCTTTTATGGGCCTGAAACTTAACAAATATTTAGTTCAATATCTTCCACAAAAATATGTTATAGAAAATGAAAAAAAAAACATTTCGTCCACATATGTATTTCTAGGAAATACAAAAAAAACTGATTTTAAGCTTTATAGAAAGAAAAAAACCTTTTACAACTTTTTTTATTACTTGTACTTTATGCTCGCACAATAATATCCTTTTTCTTATTCTTCCACTTGGTCTTTGTTTGTATATTAGAACTGTTATTTTATTTGTCAAATATGTTTTCTCGAAATCCCCAAGACGTATAAACATATACATACATACACACATACATACATACACACATACATACATACATACATACATACATACATATGTACCTAAAAGTGCGTGTTGCAGAGTATTTGCCATACAAAAAATATTGAGCAATAGTAATCAGAGAAATAAAAAAATAACAACAAAAAATATAAACAACATTAAATAAATAGTTTTACTTTCGCCAATAATGTTTGTTTTATTGTCACACAAATACACATACAGATACACACATACATATATAAAGAGTTTATTGGTATTAAGTACATACTAAGTAGTAGATTGTTGAAATCCCTCAAAAGTAATAAAATATTTTTGGGTTTATTGGCTTAGAAATGTGCAATTACATATTACGTTTTAGCTTTTTTTTCTTATTTTTATTTTTTATTGTTTTTTTTTTTATTTGGTTTAAATTCGAAGAAAAAATACTAAATATTTAAGGGACTTTAGGGTATTTTCTGAAATTTAAATAGTTAAGCAATAAGCAATAGCTTTGAGTGATATTACTAAGTTTTAAATTATGAATTTAAAAATATTTTAAATTGTTTAATTATTTAAAATATTCTATACTCTTCAGTTTTGTGTAAAAATATTTTAATTTTTTTTATTTATTATTCATTAAATGATTTATATTTTTTCATATTTTTATATTATATGTATATCTGTTTTGTAATTTAACAAGAAAATCAATATTTTGTTAAAAAATTTTGTCCTTACTTTTTTAATGCTCATTTTCTTTTCTTGCTGTACATCAGGGATGGAAAATGGCTTATTTTATATTGTATTAACCATAAAAATGAAATGTACTTTTCAACCTTAATTGTACCATTTTTGTCAATATATTTTAATTACAAACATTTGCATAGAAATTAGATAGATTACAAACATATTTTTATTAAATAATTTTTGTAAAAATATTACCTGCAATTTTAAAATTGCAGCAAAAAGTTTATTGAGTTCAGCTCGACACAGTCGAGAAACTAATTATATTTTTTATTTTTTTTTTTTTTTTTTTGTTATTATATTTTAATAGCATGCTTTCGCCTGCGAATGTGGAATAGACTGAATTCCTAAAATAACTCTTGATATGACTGGAAACAAAAATTTAATTAGTAAATTTTTCAACTGCTATACTTTGGCAGAAATAGTCAATTTTTTGAACAGTTTGAAACGTTGTGATCAATTATGATCGATTTTAATAATAATTTTTGCAACAATGCTTTATTTTTCCTTTACAAGATATAGCACTATGGAAAACCAAGGATACAGTTTTCGTGGAACACTTAAAGTTATATAATATAAAATTGATAAAAACTAAATTTAATGTAATTTTCTTCAATTAATGAAACGAAAAAAAAAATAATTACATCACACATTTTTTTATATTTTAATCGATTTCCATCACATACCCAAATATTGTAATATGGGCTGTTAACTAATCAAATTTTAACCCAAAGTTGAAGACTAATTATAGACAAAATGATTAGTTTGTGTGAAAACAATGTCATTTTAATATATTATTAAGCTTTAACGCTTGTTTGAAATTTGATAAGTTAACAGCCCTATAATGTTTATTTTAGTTTTTTAAATATTATTGTGACTATTTTGTTATATTTTTAAATTATTTTTTTTTTTCGAAGATAAAATTTTTCGAGAATTTTATTTTTTGCTAAATTTTAGTTTTTGGATAAATGTTTCTCATTTAGTTAAAATTACTTTTTAATATCATTTGAATATTATTTACTTGGTTAAAAATTCCAATTTAATACAAATTTAATTTGGTTCAATTAAGCGAAAAATTTTTAAGCAATTTGATGAATATAATATAAACTCGAAAATCTAGATTATTCGGTAAACCAGAGGACATTTCCTAACTTTGCATTCCATAACTCCAAAATCCGGATTAAATAATAAAAAGTTCTTCCTTTATTATAACTTGGAAATTACAATAAGAAATGATATAATTATTCTGTAAGAGTTGATTCTAGTTAAATTCCTTCATTTTCAGTTAATGCTTCTTCCAAAAAGCATTAAATTTTTTTAGATAAAAAAACTTAAAAAACTTATGAAATATTATTTTAACCAAAAACTTGAATTTGATACTCTAAGTGTTTTACATATCAAATAAAATATATATTTTAATAGTTTTTCCTTTAACAAAGTTGGACCAGAAAAAAGCCTCGATAAACCGGATAATTCGACAATCAGAATTGGGGTCTTCAATAATTATCCAGATTCTGGAATTTATATTGTGTGATTTTTAATAATAAATAAGATTTTCAAAATCAAGTTTTCAGTAGAAGAAATAAGATATTATTTCATTAAAATGTTAACTCATATTTTGAAAATATATTTGAAATACGTATAACAGTATTATTCATAAATTTTTTTTTTTTTTTTTTTTGTTTGATTTCTAAAGAATCAATTTCAGAATCCTTTTTTTTATTATTTTCTTCAATGCGTTTTTACATTTACCCCTAAAAATAAATATTATATCTCCTCGTTTTTTAGAAATACAACAGTTTCTGTTCTTTTTTTCACCTCTTTAGTTTTTACACTCTATATCATTTTTCTTTATAAATTCTAGTTCTTTTGCCCACTTAGATTTTGGCAACACTATCACACACTGTCACGTTTATCCAAATTATAACGACAAAAATACGAAAATAAAAGTTTAGTATTTAATATTGGAAAATATCTATAGGCTGAATTATATATTCTCAAAGTTTCTAGTTTAAAAAAAATAATAATAAATAATTTTTATTTTAAATTTTGTGAAGAACTTTAATCGAATATATTTCACTAAATACGGCAGATATTGATAGAAATAATAAAAGTAAATTCAATTCAATATTGAAGCTATTTATAAAAAAAATATTAAATATTTTTAAGTATAATTTTATTGATGTTCTTTTCTATATTAATCATATAGATAGAAGAAAAACAACCATAAAATTACTTTTGAACCTACTTTAGCGATTTTCCAAAATATTTGAAAAAAACGTGCGGTACCTCATATTGGAATTTTGTTAAGAATTAATATAAAACTTTAAGTTGATTTCAAATAATTGCTTATGCATGTAGTACACTAAGATAGATGTGGTTAGACAAAGTAACGCCTACATTAAAGTATTAATTTTTTTTAATAAAATTTATTAAAATATTGCAGCTGCAGCGATTCTACTCGCTAATTTTTAGTGGAAAGGTTTACGGTCTTGTCTACTAACAGAATATAATATTTCACTCCAATATCTCCAAACTACAAATATGACACTGTGTGCCGTCTAGTGCTCTATATTAAATATTAAAAAACTTAAAATTTATTTTCTTACTTGGAAAAATATTTTCCAAAGAGGAACAATTGAATACATTTTTCCCAAAATTATATTTTTTAACCAAAAATATGTAAATAAAATCATTTCAAATTGTACCAAATGAGTCCTGGTAGTACCACCGTACCATTAGATATAAAAATGTATGGAAAAAAAGTACCATGTACCATGTACCATGTTTGACATCCGTGCTGTATATAGTTTAAAGTTTTTAGTTTCATCAAAATTCTTCACGTGCTGTTGCTGTCGAGACATCAGTTTATAGTTTGCTTTTATTTTCTATTTCTTTATAAACTTTGAACAAGACTTTAAGTGACTGAATATTAATAAATAAGTTGGAACATGATTAAACTAAATACGAATAATAAGGACTTTTACTAAATTCACTTCTAAATATTTAAAAAATGCTTAAGTAATAAAAAATTGTTTTTTTTTGTTTTTTTTTTGTATGTAGTTTGTAATTTAATGCTTAAATTTTAAAACGCTCTTCTGATAAGTAAGTACATAATCCTTTTTCTTATTTTCTCCCTTAAGGCATAAAATACTCCAGAAAAGAAATTATTTTCTGTTCCTTTTTTTAGTTTTATAAAAATAATTTAAAAATATGCATTAGTGAGCAATGCAGCTTTTTATCTCTCTAAGGATAAAAATTGAGCAAAAAATGTGAATGAATAAAAAAAATGTATCGATAAAAACAAAAATGTAATATACAAAACGAAGTATTAAAGAATAAAATAACTCACACCGAAATTAAAATAAAATGAACAGTGAAATCTCTTCATTTTAGAATGTGATTTCTTATTAAATTTAAAAATATCAAAAGCAAAATTGAAACAAAAATTTTACTTTAAAATAAAATTTGTTTAAGGAGTCTACCTTAATTACAATGTAATTTAGCTAATAAATAACAGATTCTACTCGTATTTACATCAATGATTCAATTTTGTTTTACTTATTTATTTTTCAATAATTTTCCCCTTAAACTATAACTAAACAAAAACTATTAAAATATTCGATAAAATTGTCATCATTATTTAAGTTAAAGCTTAAAAAAAAATATATTTTTAAATAAAAAGGCAACATTATCGTCTACTGCTATTTATAACGTTTTGCTATTCAACTATTCCTTAGAGATGTTAAATAATTTCCAACTTAAATAGATGATGGGAATTGTAAGAAAATAAAAGAAAAAAAGCAGGAAACACTGGATGGAGTAAATGGAGACAAGACAATTTAAATAACGTTTTTTTTTTCTTCTTATTTTCTTTCTTTCTGGGCAGCAAGAGTAGGAAGAAAAAGTCATAAAACACACTTTGGGGAGCCGCAAATCAACTTAAAATACTTTTTTTCCAACTATTTAAATACGAAAAATGGCAAACAAACACATGCACACAAACGCTTTTAAATAGATTTAATCGCAGCAAAAATGCCAGTAGTTGGAAGAGGTGTAGGTGAAGTCCTAAAAAATAATTTAAATTCTTGAAAATAAGTTAAGATTTATGGCAAATGAATGAATTTGTAAAATAAGAAGAAAAATATTGTGATTAAAAGCAGAGTCAATTTAACCATTTAAAATTTTATTTATATAGCAACAATTCCATAAAAAAAAACTTCCGAAAAGACATTTTTTTTAACTGGTGTCTTTAAATAATAGATAATTTTTTAAATCGGCTACAACTCATATATCGTCTGATGAAATTAACGTAGGAAGACTATTCGTGAGAACAAAGAATATGATCTCGAATAAGGAGGTTTTTTAATCTTTATTGGCCCACTAATTATTGTATTCGATTTCATACGGTAATATTATAAGAAGAAAAAAAAATTGAACATAAGTATGAAGCAAAGTCCCAATCATCAGCAATCTTTTAATTTCTGAAGCACCTCCTTATGATTATAACCAGCTCTAATTTAGTTCATCATTATATGACGTAAAAGCTTATTTTGAACTTTATGTAAGCCAAATTTCAAACTACTATTTAGAAAATCAAAGAATTAATCGTGAATTTTTTGATATATTTTTGTAAAAAAAAAGAAAAACATGAATTTCAACCAGGCACACAGAATTTATAAATAATCTTGTGAAAACCACTTTCTTAATATATCTATAACTTCGAAACCAATTAATATATTTCAACTAAAGTTATGTTAAATGAAAAGGCAAAATGTTCATATTCAACATTAAGTTTAAAATATTTCAACTTAAAAGATAGAGTTCTACAGCAAGAATATATTTTGAAGATATTTGCTGTATTTAAATGTTTTTTCTTGAAATATTTTAAACGTCTTCTATTGCCTGTCATAAATTTTGTTCACAAAATTTACTTTTCAAGGTAGTAGATTGAATTGAAAATATGGGCTTTAACGTCACATACAGGATTTTAAATCACACTAATCATGTGACAATAAAAAATCATGTGAAATATAGCTTTCAAAATTCAATTGAAATCATATGAGAGTGAGTGCTTTAAAAATTTGGTAAATTGTCTGGTTGGTTGGTTGGTTTACGTGGTAGCCCGTAACCTTACGGGCAATCAATTAGACTCGTTAGAATCCGTTTTGATGGAACCACACTACTCGCCAGGTGAATGAGTTGTATTGAGTCTGTAATGAGATAGAAGTGTAGGGAAGAACAATGAGAACATAAATTAATTAGATCCAGCCTGTAGCATTGAGATATTTAATAATTTCACTGAGTCTAGTGTCACATATCTCACAGAGGTTGTCTAATTGGTACCCTCCCAGAAATTTATGTCTGCTTGCGTTCAAAGCTGGGCATTCACATAGAAGATGAAATAGTGTCCACTCCTTCCCGCGATTGCCACAACTACGACAATATGCATTGTAAAGGAGACCAAGTCTGCTTGCATGTTTTCTGATCGTCCAGTGACCTGTAAACAATGCTATTAGTCTCGAGATGTCTTTGCGTTTGTAGCCAATGAGATGCATTGAGCGTTTTTCGTTATAGGTAGGCCACGTTTCTTTCGTGAATCTACATTTGTCCAGATTTCGCCAACTATTTTTTGCCTTTTCTAGAAAGTGTTTTGGATTCTGCTTTTGACTGTTCCTAACGGGATTGCGACAGAAACCGATAAGGAGGCATTCATAGCAGAGCCTACCTGCGCTAATTCGTCTGCCTGTTCATTACCATAGTAGCTCCTATGCGCAGGAATCCACACTATAGTAATGTCATACAGTCGACTTAGTCCTAGCAGTACCTCTTTACACTGTCTGACTAGAATAGAGGTAGTTTTCGGTGATTTGAGCGATAGTATTGCCGCTTGACTGTCGACAAATAAATCAATATCCCCTTGAATATTTCTATCGCGAATTAGTTTACACGCTTCCCTGACCGCTAGTATTTCCGCTTGGAATACGCTCCCTGACGAGGCAGTCTACATGAGTGTCTAATTCCAAGATCATTAGAGAAGACACCAGAGCCGACACCGCAGTTTATCTTTGAGCCGTCAGTGTATATCCTAGTTCCAAATTGTTCAAGAAGATTTCCCCTTCTCCATTCACTCCTGGTGGGCAATTGGACTTTAATAGTATTTCCGAAGTCCATCTGTGGAATCATATAGTCGGTAAATTGATTGAGTTGCGGGGTTATTATACTTAATACAATCGCGTGCCCATACGTTCTTGACCTCCAGCTTTCCGTTGCAGATAATTCCCCACCTGGATAGCAATCTTGACGCGATGTGGCGGCTTAAATGTAGGCTGTGCTCTCTTTCTTGAAGCCTCAGTTGTCCTCCTGGAGGATACTGAGTAATCAAGGTCTAGACTCTAAAGGCCTTCATGACCAAAGGTTATCCATCCCCTATCCTCTTTCCCCAATTACCCTCTTTTCTCCCCTCTTATTCCACATCCTCTTTCCCCCACTTGTAAGGTTAAAGTGGTTGGTAGCAGTGCCGAGAACCTGAATGGCTAGTCAGTGGTTAAAGAAGACTAGTCGCTAACAGCTCCCGTCTGGCGCCAGGACACGGGCCAATTGTAAATTTTCTTTGTCTAGTCCATGTACGCCGTCCCTGCATGGATGGTAAATCCCCTTACGTGCCTACTCGTGGTAAATTGTCTATTATTGCGGTTTTTTTCTGACTTTATTTCCATTTCGATTATAAACGAATCACGCCAGTAGTCTGCGAGAGTTAGTTTCTTTCTTCTAATCTTATGAATGCTCTTCATTAGTATTTTCTATGTACACGTTCGTTAATTTTATGACTAGGTTTTGTTACAAATTAACAATTGGTTATCTTCTAAATTTTGCGAAGAGTCTGGATTTAAAGGAATAACAATAATTTCACAAAATTTTCTTTCTGCTAATTTCTGTACTAGTTTTCTTCAAATTTATAAAGTTCTAATAAAAAGCTAATTTTCTCAATGTCAACAATACAAAAGTGGAGGAGACAAGAAATGAAAACATTAATAAAAAACTTGACATTTTTAAGTTAAATTATTTTAAATATCCTTTGAAACGTATTGAACTCTTTTTCTATCACCTGCCATCTATTTTATTTAAATATCTGCAATGGTTAAATAGTTTGTAGTTTTTGTTGAAAATGCATTCCATTCTGACTAGTGTCCAATAAAACTTTTACAATGTATTCTCCTACAATTATCCAATGAACTTAAGCCGGAATGCAAAAATTCTAAAAAACTATCTTTATTGGCTTAAAAATTTGGAAAATTTCTATTATTGAATTTTTTTTTACTTTATATTTCCATTTCAATTAAAAACTATATATAAATTACATTATATAAGATAATCTTCGATAACATCTTTGATTTTCAACGTATTTGTTTAAGAATTGGCCTACAGAAACTTTGTGCCAACAATGAGCTAAATTATATTTTTAAACTATAAATCATAAGGATGGCGTATTAAAAAATTGGAAAAATCTGTGATTATTGAGATTCTTTCCTATTTGATTTTAATTTACAGGTGAATGTTTCTATCGAAATGAAAGAATTAGCTTGATTTAAGTCAAGAAACCTAAGGATTATGGAGCAATACCACACAAATTACAATTTTATAATGAAATCGAATTAAAAAATTTTATTATTTAATAAATTGCCCTACTTGTATTATGTTGACATGTATACTACTTTTGTATATTTGTAACTATTTAATACAAATAATTTTTCTAAATTTTCTCCGTTATCTTTTAAAATCTTGCCTTAAAGGGTTAATTGAGCTGCATGTTTATCTTCTATAAATTATAGTTGTTGGTGCCATCCTTTTTCATTTGTTCCCTATTCTTTTTTTTCCCTTTTCCATAAAAAAATATTCAAGGCTAAGAGAAAAAAAACAACCTACAGCCAACTCATAATTTGTTAAGAAAGATCGCCTGTTTGATGTTCATTTCTTGTTACCAAAAAACGAAAAACAAATTGTTCTGGCAATTTACAAAAATTCATTGTTGTTATTTTATTTGTTATTTTTTTTCTTATTTTTCATAAACAACGAAAAAGAAAAATGTTGCATTTTCTTAGCGAAAAAATAAAGTTTTGTTTCATTTTAAATGCAATTCAAAGGTCTGCAGTTTCACATAAAGCAACCAAAAAAAAAAGGAGTTGATGTTGTTTTGTGTTAAATTGTTGTTGGTATTGTTGTTATTTGATATTGTTGCTATTGTTGCTGTTATTTTTGTTATTTATGGAGTGCGCATTTTCTTGTTAATGTCTTCATTTTTTATGTTTTAAGACATTGTTTTTGGTTGGTCTATAGTTGTTATTATCGTTGGCCATATTTGTTGTTTTCTTGTTGTTGGCCTCACAAACAAGGTTGTGGTTAAAATAACACTGAGTCTTGTATGTCCGTCTGTCTGTCTGTCTATTTGGGTTTGTTAGTTTATTATTTACAATAGTGTCTATACTATGGTTTTGTGGTAATGTTTATTAGATTATAACTATAGCACAAATACTATATTTTACTTATGCAATTTTTTCCATAAAGTTATGGTTGTGTTATGGGAGTTTATCATGGTTGTGCAGAATTTAACATAATTTTAATATTATTGCTTATGTAATCTTAACTTCCTAAGTCTGCTAGAGTTATAAAAAAATTAAAAGAAATTATATATCTTGGTTTTGTGAACGTAACAAATATTCTTTAAAACACAACTAAAATTATAAGTTTTAAACTTGTAACAAAGTTAAAAGTAACAGCTATTTAAACTTTGTTACATACCTATAATACTTATATTTATTATTATATTCTTTTATATATCTGCACCCCATTAACATTTCACTCCTTTGCTCGTCTGTAACTACATTTGTTTATAAAAATACATTAACGTATTTACTTTAGCTACCAACCTCATATGTTAGAGGGAATTAATAATTCTCATTTAGTTTGTTTCATTTTTCACATAAGTATTCTAAGGTTGGTTGAAGTAGTTGCGATTCGAGCGCTCTAGAATTTGCCACAAACTAAGACAGCTGATCTTACGATATAATCTGCCTTGTTTCCAAGACATCTGATATTGTAAAATCAGTCACTGTTTCTCTGATACTCGGGTCAATTCCGAGGGCGTCAGGGCGATACCTTGCACAGCGACTTCGGTTGACTGTTTCGGTCACAGCGGCTTCGGCTGACTGTTTTGGCACAGCGGCTTCGGCTGACTGTTTTGGCACAGCGGCTTCGGCTGACTGTTTTGGCACAGCGGCTTCGGCTGACTGTTTTGGCACAGCGGCTTCGGCTGACTGTTTTGGCACAGCGGCTTCGGCTGACTGTTTTGGCACAGCGGCTTCGGCTGACTGTTTCGGCACAGCGGCTTCGGCTGACTGTTTTGGCACAGCGGCTTCGGCTGACTGTTTTGGCACAGCGGCTTCGGCTGACTGTTTTGGCACAGCGGCTTCGGCTGACTGTTTTTGCACAGCGGCTTCGGCTGACTGTTTTGGCACAGCGGCTTCGGCTGACTGTTTTGGCACAGCGGCTTCGGCTGACTGTTTTGGCACAGCGGCTTCGGCTGACTGTTTTGGCACAGCGGCTTCGGCTGACTGTTTTGGCACAGCGGCTTCGGCTGACTGTTTTGGCACAGCGGCTTCGGCTGACTGTTTTGGCACAGCGGCTTCGGCTGACTGTTTTGGCACAGCGGCTTCGGCTGACTGTTTTGGCACAGCGGCTTCGGCTGACTGTTTTGGCACAGCGGCTTCGGCTGACTGTTTTGGCACAGCGGCTTCGGCTGACTGTTTCGGTCACAGCGGCTTCGGCTAACTGTTTTGGCACAGCGGCTTCGGCTGACTGTTTTGGCACAGCGGCTTCGGCTGACTGTTTTGGCACAGCGGCTTCGGCTGACTGTTTTGGCACAGCGGCTTCGGCTGACTGTTTTGGCACAGCGGCTTCGGCTGACTGTTTCGGCACAGCGGCTTCGGCTGACTGTTTCGGCACAGCGGCTTCGGCTGACTGTTTTGGCACAGCGGCTTCGGCTGACTGTTTTGGCACAGCGGCTTCGGCTGACTGTTTTGGCACAGCGGCTTCGGCTGACTGTTTTGGCACAGCGGCTTCGGCTGACTGTTTCGGCACAGCGGCTTCGGCTGACTGTTTTGGCACAGCGGCTTCGGCTGACTGTTTTGGCACAGCGGCTTCGGCTGACTGTTTTGGCACAGCGGCTTCGGCTGACTGTTTTGGCTGACTGTTTTGGCACAGCGGCTTCGGCTGACTGTTTTGGCACAGCGGCTTCGGCTGACTGTTTTGGCACAGCGGCTTCGGCTGACTGTTTTGGCACAGCGGCTTCGGCTGACTGTTTCGGTCACAGCGGCTTCGGCTGACTGTTTTGGCACAGCGGCTTCGGCTGACTGTTTTGGCACAGCGGCTTCGGCTGACTGTTTTGGCACAGCGGCTTCGGCTGACTGTTTTGGCACAGCGGCTTCGGCTGACTGTTTTGGCACAGCGGCTTCGGCTGACTGTTTTGGCACAGCGGCTTCGGCTGACTGTTTCGGCACAGCGGCTTCGGCTGACTGTTTTGGCACAGCGGCTTCGGCTGACTGTTTTGGCACAGCGGCTTCGGCTGACTGTTTTGGCACAGCGGCTTCGGCTGACTGTTTTGGCACAGCGGCTTCGGCTGACTGTTTTGGCACAGCGGCTTCGGCTGACTGTTTTGGCACAGCGGCTTCGGCTGACTGTTTTGGCACAGCGGCTTCGGCTGACTGTTTCGGCACAGCGGCTTCGGCTGACTGTTTTGGCACAGCGGCTTCGGCTGACTGTTTTGGCACAGCGGCTTCGGCTGACTGTTTTGGCACAGCGGCTTCGGCTGACTGTTTTGGCACAGCGGCTTCGGCTGACTGTTTTGGCACAGCGGCTTCGGCTGACTGTTTCGGCACAGCGGCTTCGGCTGACTGTTTTGGCACAGCGGCTTCGGCTGACTGTTTTGGCACAGCGGCTTCGGCTGACTGTTTTGGCACAGCGGCTTCGGCTGACTGTTTTGGCACAGCGGCTTCGGCTGACTGTTTTGGCACAGCGGCTTCGGCTGACTGTTTTGGCACAGCGGCTTCGGCTGACTGTTTTGGCACAGCGGCTTCGGCTGACTGTTTTGGCACAGCGGCTTCGGCTGACTGTTTTGGCACAGCGGCTTCGGCTGACTGTTTTGGCACAGCGGCTTCGGCTGACTGTTTTGGCACAGCGGCTTCGGCTGACTGTTTTGGCACAGCGGCTTCGGCTGACTGTTTTGGCACAGCGGCTTCGGCTGACTGTTTTGGCACAGCGGCTTCGGCTGACTGTTTTGGCACAGCGGCTTCGGCTGACTGTTTTGGCACAGCGGCTTCGGCTGACTGTTTTGGCACAGCGGCTTCGGCTGACTGTTTTGGCACAGCGGCTTCGGCTGACTGTTTTGGCACAGCGGCTTCGGCTGACTGTTTTGGCACAGCGGCTTCGGCTGACTGTTTTGGCACAGCGGCTTCGGCTGACTGTTTTGGCACAGCGGCTTCGGCTGACTGTTTTGGCACAGCGGCTTCGGCTGACTGTTTTGGCACAGCGGCTCCGGCTGACTGTTTTGGCACAGCGGCTTCGGCTGACTGTTTCTCTTAGATTAAGTCTGAATTTGTAACCTAGATTTAAGGAATTGTATTATTTAAATTAGTATTCGTAAGATAGCTTTAAGTATCATAACCGATCCGGCGTGCTGCGTAATACCCGAGGGAACCGAATCTTCGATCCAGCATCTGCCAGTAATAGAACCCGATTTACCTGCGAAGTACCCGACTCAATCCCTGCGTATCGTCGTACTGCCGAGTCTCCGATCCAGCACCCACCAGTAATAGAACCCGATTCACCTGAGAAGCACCCTACTGACTTCCTGCGTATCATCGTGCTGCTAGTAATTTATTTAACACAAAATATTTATAAATACTACCGATAACCGAAATATTGAATTATTAAATAAAGATATACTGTATATTCGAACCCCGGAAAGGGTAAACAAATTGTGTTCTCACTTAAGGTTCGTGGATCCCGTAAGTCGACCCTGGACACTACTGAACTACCTCAGCCGACGACAAAACCACGTTACAAATGGCGCCCGAGCAGGGACCCGATTCTAAATCGCAACGCGAGAAAAAGGAAACCGTCGCCAACGAAAAAGGATCGGCCCAAAATTACGAAAGCAGCAAACACGATCATCCGACAACAAGTCAAAGTCTAAATAAGGATTCAGTCGGATGGATATACCTATTACGCAAGGAGCAACTGATCGAACAATGTAATAACGCAGGAATACCAACCGCTGGCTTCACAGTCGAGCACCTTCGCAAGCAACTAGCAGAGAATCTTCGTGCAAAACGATTAAGGGCTTCGGCTGAAAACCTATTACTGGAATTAGAGAAAGAGTTAAAGACAGCAGAGAAGAGTATAATATGCGAAGGAGAAATATCATTAGCTGTTCCCCGATTAGTTACAGCCCAAAAATTTTCGGATTTTGACATTATGAACATCGTACAACGGTGGAACCTTAAGTTTTCGGGAGAGACTGACGTAATAGAATTTCTAGAACGCTTAGAAGAGCTAGCCGATTGTCACCAGATATGTCCCGATCAACTCCTCCCATGTATGATAAGTATGCTCAGTGGGAATGCACTCAAATGGTTTAGGGTAAAAAGGGAAACTATCAATACCTGGCAGTCTTTTCGACAAGAGCTCGAGAGATTTTTCCTTCCGACTCGTTACCTAGCAAATTTAGAGCGGAACTTTTACAGCCGCAAACAAAACAACAGAGAACGGGCGAAGGATTATATTTTGTCTATGCTTACCCTGTGCAGACGGCACCCTACTCTGCGGAAAATTAATCATCTAGATCGTATTTACGATGGTCTCCGTACGGAATACCGGTACTATGTTCGTCGTAATGACTTCACTGATTTAGATGAACTTATAGCTATGACCGATGAATACGAAGCGTTAAAACAAGAAGAACGCTCGCAAACCTCGCACATGAATTGCCGAATATTACCGCAACCCGCCGTCATAAGAGCAGATACACACCCTCCGCTTCATACGATAACCAGCCGAGGTTTTCTATCTGAATATGAGAAGGATGAGTTGAACAACCCCCTGCGAGAACACGATGGAAAAGGGCTAGGTACAGTCGACCCGACCATGATGCAAATAATTAACGAAGAGATTGATAAACCCTTAGATGATGACCGTATAGAAACCCAACGTAGTGCATACAGTGCCCCGATAGAGCTAGCCCGAAAGAAACATAGTGGATGGATAACGTTAAATACCGCCATTAAACCCGACGCGTACCCCCTTCCACAGATTAATGCGATCAGGGATCAGCTTCGCGAGACAAAATTAATCAGTTCTCTGGACTTAAAACATGGGTATTGGCAACCACCTCTCAAGGAACCTCCCAAGCCTTATACAGCGCTCACTGTTCCAGGTAGAGGTCTATTCCAATGGAGAGTTACGCCCTTCATGTTACATTCTGCACCAGCTACTTTTCAACGCAAGCCCAACAGTAGAATAACTTATTTCATTCGTTCCCCAAAGAGGAGGGGAAATGTAACAAAGTTAAAAGTAACAGCTATTTAAACTTTGTTACATACCTATAATACTTATATTTATTATTATATTCTTTTATATATCTGCACCCCATTAACATTTCACTCCTTTGCTCGTCTGTAACTACATTTGTTTATAAAAATACATTAACGTATTTACTTTAGCTACCAACCTCATATGTTAGAGGGAATTAATAATTCTCATTTAGTTTGTTTCATTTTTCACATAAGTATTCTAAGGTTGGTTGAAGTAGTTGCGATTCGAGCGCTCTAGAATTTGCCACAAACTAAGACAGCTGATCTTACGATATAATCTGCCTTGTTTCCAAGACATCTGATATTGTAAAATCAGTCACTGTTTCTCTGATACTCGGGTCAATTCCGAGGGCGTCAGGGCGATACCTTGCACAGCGACTTCGGTTGACTGTTTCGGTCACAGCGGCTTCGGCTGACTGTTTTGGCACAGCGGCTTCGGCTGACTGTTTTGGCACAGCGGCTTCGGCTGACTGTTTTGGCACAGCGGCTTCGGCTGACTGTTTTGGCACAGCGGCTTCGGCTGACTGTTTTGGCACAGCGGCTTCGGCTGACTGTTTTGGCACAGCGGCTTCGGCTGACTGTTTCGGCACAGCGGCTTCGGCTGACTGTTTTGGCACAGCGGCTTCGGCTGACTGTTTTGGCACAGCGGCTTCGGCTGACTGTTTTGGCACAGCGGCTTCGGCTGACTGTTTTTGCACAGCGGCTTCGGCTGACTGTTTTGGCACAGCGGCTTCGGCTGACTGTTTTGGCACAGCGGCTTCGGCTGACTGTTTCGGCACAGCGGCTTCGGCTGACTGTTTTGGCACAGCGGCTTCGGCTGACTGTTTTGGCACAGCGGCTTCGGCTGACTGTTTTGGCACAGCGGCTTCGGCTGACTGTTTTGGCACAGCGGCTTCGGCTGACTGTTTTGGCACAGCGGCTTCGGCTGACTGTTTTGGCACAGCGGCTTCGGCTGACTGTTTTGGCACAGCGGCTTCGGCTGACTGTTTTGGCACAGCGGCTTCGGCTGACTGTTTCGGTCACAGCGGCTTCGGCTGACTGTTTTGGCACAGCGGCTTCGGCTGACTGTTTTGGCACAGCGGCTTCGGCTGACTGTTTTGGCACAGCGGCTTCGGCTGACTGTTTTGGCACAGCGGCTTCGGCTGACTGTTTTGGCACAGCGGCTTCGGCTGACTGTTTCGGCACAGCGGCTTCGGCTGACTGTTTCGGCACAGCGGCTTCGGCTGACTGTTTTGGCACAGCGGCTTCGGCTGACTGTTTTGGCACAGCGGCTTCGGCTGACTGTTTTGGCACAGCGGCTTCGGCTGACTGTTTTGGCACAGCGGCTTCGGCTGACTGTTTCGGCACAGCGGCTTCGGCTGACTGTTTTGGCACAGCGGCTTCGGCTGACTGTTTTGGCACAGCGGCTTCGGCTGACTGTTTTGGCACAGCGGCTTCGGCTGACTGTTTTGGCTGACTGTTTTGGCACAGCGGCTTCGGCTGACTGTTTTGGCACAGCGGCTTCGGCTGACTGTTTTGGCACAGCGGCTTCGGCTGACTGTTTTGGCACAGCGGCTTCGGCTGACTGTTTTGGCACAGCGGCTTCGGCTGACTGTTTTGGCACAGCGGCTTCGGCTGACTGTTTTGGCACAGCGGCTTCGGCTGACTGTTTTGGCACAGCGGCTTCGGCTGACTGTTTTGGCACAGCGGCTTCGGCTGACTGTTTTGGCACAGCGGCTTCGGCTGACTGTTTTGGCACAGCGGCTTCGGCTGACTGTTTTGGCACAGCGGCTTCGGCTGACTGTTTTGGCACAGCGGCTTCGGCTGACTGTTTTGGCACAGCGGCTTCGGCTGACTGTTTTGGCACAGCGGCTTCGGCTGACTGTTTTGGCACAGCGGCTTCGGCTGACTGTTTTGGCACAGCGGCTTCGGCTGACTGTTTTGGCACAGCGGCTTCGGCTGACTGTTTTGGCACAGCGGCTCCGGCTGACTGTTTTGGCACAGCGGCTTCGGCTGACTGTTTCTCTTAGATTAAGTCTGAATTTGTAACCTAGATTTAAGGAATTGTATTATTTAAATTAGTATTCGTAAGATAGCTTTAAGTATCATAACCGATCCGGCGTGCTGCGTAATACCCGAGGGAACCGAATCTTCGATCCAGCATCTGCCAGTAATAGAACCCGATTTACCTGCGAAGTACCCGACTCAATCCCTGCGTATCGTCGTACTGCCGAGTCTCCGATCCAGCACCCACCAGTAATAGAACCCGATTCACCTGAGAAGCACCCTACTGACTTCCTGCGTATCATCGTGCTGCTAGTAATTTATTTAACACAAAATATTTATAAATACTACCGATAACCGAAATATTGAATTATTAAATAAAGATATACTGTATATTCGAACCCCGGAAAGGGTAAACAAATTGTGTTCTCACTTAAGGTTCGTGGATCCCGTAAGTCGACCCTGGACACTACTGAACTACCTCAGCCGACGACAAAACCACGTTACAAACTTAAAAATATATGAAAAATTTGATTCACCATAAATCATAAATTATTTTTTAAAATAATTTCTGCTTCTACAAGACTTCTAAATTAATCCCACATCTTTTATAATGAAAATCATAATTTCAATATGTGCTCTTACCATCTTCAATATTAAGATTTTCTAAAAAAAGAACAGGTAGAATAAAATATGAAATCAAAATATCACATTAGTACAAAACCTAAGTGACAAATGTTTTCTCTTACAAATGCATTTTCCAAACATTCATTTATTTACAGCACTTAATTCCAAAGGGAATTCATTTACATCCATGTTAGAGAAAATCAAAGAAGTTCTTGGCTTTTGAAGAGAATACTTAATGTGGAAAACATGCATAATCCATTATCACAAATTTACTTCTGTTTCTGCTATTTTTTGTAAATCAATGGTATGTGTGAAAACTGCAAAGATATTTTCATGGTAACGAGTCATTGTTAATGACATATATATAGTTATCATTTCAATTAAATTATAGGAAAAACTGAAATTTTCAAGAAAAACAAAATTTACCAAACATTTTCTATTAAAAGAAAATTTAAAGAAAATTTTCTGTCAAAACAAATTTGGAAAAAAAATTATATAAAAATTTATATAAAATTTAGAGAAAATTTTTTATAAAAACAAAATTTGGTGAAAATTTTCTATAAAAAGAAAATTTGAAGAAAATTTTCCATAAAAAAATTTAGAGAAAATTTTCTATAGAACAAAAATTTCGATAAAATTTTTTATAAAAATAAAATTTTAATAAAGTTTTCTATAAAAAGAAAAATTTGTATAAAAGAAAATATTTCTATGAAAAGTTTAGAAAACATTTTCTATAAAATGAAAATTTAGAGAGAATTTTCTATAAAAGGAAAATGTAGACAACATTTTCTATGAAAAGAAAATTTGAATAAAATTTTCTATAGAAAGAAATATAAATTTTCCTACAAAAAGAAATTTATATAAAATTTTCTATAAAAAAAAATCTGGATAAAATTTTCTATAAAAAGAAAACTTAGAGAAAATTGTATATGAAAGGAAAGCTTAGAGAAAATTTTCTATTAATATAAATATAGAGAAAATTGTCTATGAAGAAGAAAACTTAGAGAAAAATTTCCGTGGAAAGAAAAAACTGATTGAAATTTTTCTAAAAAATTTTGTTTAAAGAAAATTCATAGAAAATTTTCTTTAAAAAGAAAATCATCCAAAATTTTTTATAAGAAGAAAATTCATCTCAAATTTCGTATATGAAGAAAATTTATGGTCTCATCCCCTTCCATAATAATTGTATATTACCTGAAAATTTTTATTCACTTTTGCCCGTTTAGGTTTTATTAAAATCATGCTAAAACTTCATCATTTGTTTAACTAGTTTTACATATTGACTTGTTTATCTTTGTTCTGTGCGCCAAAAAATAAATTATAATTAAAAATTGTGTACCTCAGGACGTATGAGTGTTAATAAAGTACTCATACGTCATAAACGCCGCATTTCCTACTTATACAACACAATAAGCCTAGTATAGATAAAAAAAAATATTCAGCCAAAAAACAAACAATTTATTTACCAACAACAAATACCACTACAACCACAATAAAAACAACAATTATTTGATTGTACATTGGATAAAGCAAATTATTTACTGCAGTAAAAATACCATGCTGATGATCATTATAATCAACATCATGATGCTTCTCAGTCAGATTGTAATAATGTAAAATGAAATACACCAAAGAAAAAAGAATAAACAAAACCATTCAACCAAACGACATGCCAACCAACACAAAATGTTTAATTTTAACATTTATTTATATACAAACAGAACATTTACACTTCTTCCCTGGCAAATCAACCAGTATCACCACCAATTATTGCCACCAATAAAAACTTCAAATTGTTTTTCATAATCACTAACATTTTTAAAGTAATTTGTTTGGTTGTTGGTTTTAAACACACACATACACACACAAATGTATACATATAGTTACGCACTCTTAATTCTAATATATATTTATTTATTTTAGTTTTGTATTTATCCAAAATTTGTTGAATACATTTACATAACATTTGTTTTTAGCCTTAGGAAATTTTTGCAAATTAGTTCAACTTTAAACAAAATTTGAATGAAAACATTAATTATAAAATTTACCAAAAATTTTCGTTAATTATTAAATACTTTTATAAGTAAACTTTGTTTGCTAGTAATTACAAAATTATTGATAAAATTTTTAATAGAATATTTAATGTGTTTGTAGATGAAGTCGACATATTTAAAATATGGTCAATTATACAAAGTTAATAAATACGATAATTTATAACATATTTTTAGTCGAATGTGAAAATAAATGGTTATTTTGTTATTACTTTTTACATATTTATATTAGATAAAGTAAAATAGGGATTGAAAGTTGATCGATCGTACTTCTTTGGATACTACATTTGATAATAACACAGCAAGCGTGATGTCAAAGTAGCCAACTAATCGTTGCTTACTTTTAAACGTTAAAATCAGTCTAATTGAAAACTTCTAGACTTGTTCATATTAGAAAATTAGACCAGCACCGTGTGTAATTTTTATTATTTTGTGATCAAAGTCTGTAACTTTTTTAAACTTTGACAATAATTGAACAAAATTTTGCACCAATAATCTTGAGAATATTTTCCATAATATAACTTAATATTTACAAATTCTTTTATAAACTCTATTTGAATTTGTAATACTCGTAGGTTTTTATTTGGTTACATTAGTTTAAAATATATTAAAATATGGCTTAAATTAAAAGGATGCTACAAAATATAAAAATGAATATACATGGAAAGAGTAGATTATTACACAATTTTTAGAATTTTCAATATACCTCCAAAATCTGAAGTTATTTTGCGGCTTTCAAATCTTTTATCTTGTTTCATGATATGCAATCTTAACAGTAAATAGAATTTTTTATAAAATTTGCTCGTTTTCTAGAATTTCCCACAGTACGGTGTTTTTTCATTTGAATTATTTCCGAAAAAATAGCTCGCACAAAATTTGTTTATGTGTTTAGAGGAATTTTTCTATTTAGAAGAGAATAACTAAACTTGATTATTAATCCGATATATATATATATCCATGCGGATCATATATATATAATTTCGAGTTCTCAATGAATTTTGAAATTCAATCTGTATAAGCGTTTAATCTTGATAAGCCTGGCCAATCCACCGTTATTTATCGTCAGAAAATGATTATGTTGTATCATTAATTGATTTGATAGACTGTTTACAAGTATACAGATGGATAAATAATTGAAAAAATATATTTTAATTAAGAAATTCGTTATATTACTTTTGTCTGATTTTGTTTCAATAATTATATGATAATATTAGTTAACTGAAAGCCATTGCATTTCTAAATTTATCTCGAACATTTATTGATATTAACTGAAATATATTCTTCAATGAAGATAAAAAATTTTATTGCAAAATATTTAGCCATTTTATTTTATAAATATTAACTATTTAATTACTTTTCTTTCATTGCCGGTAAAACTTCTTTAAACTTTTAAATTCATTAACTATTTAATATTTAATTCTAGTAGTAATATTTTGTAATATAATCTTTTCTTTTACAATTTCCCTTTGCCTTTAATATTTCCTTAAATTACATAAATATAAAAGTATTTGTATACTCGTATTATGTTCTATTGACATTAAAAAATTATTATATCTTAGTCAAGTTAATATATTAAAATAAATAAAAGAAGAAAAGTAAATTTATCATCAAAAACATTTAAAGAATAAATTTTATTTCTATGACAATAAAAAGGTCACTTAAATATTATTTTATTTCTATATATAATATTTGCATATATACGACATTACTTATACAACAAATGTCATGTTGTTTTTTTTTTTTTTTTTTTTTTTTGATTTTTTTAAAGAAATAAATAAAAGCCTGATGATAATGAAGATAAAAATGATAAAGACAAGATAATGATGTCTTCATGCTAATTTTTCTCTATTTTTTATGATATCATCATGCATAAATTTTATAAAATATTATTAAGGTGCACAAGAATAAAACAATTATTTATATTTTCTTGAAGAGCTCCATTAAATTGCTACCAAATAAATAAACTAACTAGACTGACCTTTTATTATATATAAGTATATTTTTGTCTTGTTGGCATTTAAAACTTTCCTGTTTCTATTTATATTTTGCTTGATTCCATTTGTTAATTTTAATGATTAAATGATATAGAGAACTTATTTTTTCTGACACTTGTCTGTCACTTTGACACATTTGGTTCCCCCCAGGGGGATAGACAAATTTAAGGTTGATTTTGAAATAAAAACAAAAATAAAGCTAAAACTTCAATGTGAATTATTGTATTTGAACAACAGATTGTCTGTCACCTGTGCTAAAATTAAACACATATATTTACATGATGCGAATGTTTACCCACCTGACCTGAGTTTCGATATTAGCGAATATTCGCTAAAAATGAAGAATATGTTCGAGAAAATATCAAAAATTATATTTATTATTAATGATCGTGCCATCGAACGATAATTTCTCGTTAGTAAACATTCGCGTAATTTTAGAGAAATATAAAAATATCGATATCGCAATATTAAACTTCTCTAAATAAAGTATCGAAAATAAATGTTTCAGGAAATTGTCAAATCTACTAAATTTCTCTAGGATTTCTTATGTAAACAAGAAGAAGCAAATTATTTTCTTGTTTGTTCATGCAAAATTGCTCCTCTGGGCAAAGTTGAAATTTGGACAAAATGCTTCAAATACTGCCACTCTTATGTAAACCACTTTATTAATTTTATTTTTCATTAAATGTATTATTACTTACTTTTGAAATATAATTTATTATTATGCACACTCAAAAAATTTTACATTAACTGATTATAGTTTGTTTAATAAGTTTTCACTTAAGTTAAAAATTAATGAAAATATAGTTATTTTACAAAGAAAGTTATTTTTAAGCTTTTTGTGCACATTGTTAAAACAACAAATCACCATAAAAAATATTTTTGGTAGAGTTAATACTATCAGTTATTTTCTTTTATTTATATAGCAATTTTATAAAATTTTTGTTTCTTATATATAAAAGTTTCCTTTCTTTTTTGTTGAAAATATTTTGTAAAAAAATGCCTGAAAGACTTTTGTTGTCAAATAAAATTATAACAAAAATAGTTTTATAAAAAATTCGAAAAATTTATAAATATTTATAGCAAATAATACAAAATAAAAGATCGTCCAGCAGTTTGCAAAGTATTTCAAAAGCATAAAAAACTCACGACATGACCTTTTTTGCAAAATGTTAAGAATCCAACTCATATAGACTTTTTTAAAGCATTAACTCAATACTATTTTCATATATCTATTGGTTTGGATGCCGTTTTCAGGCTTTTGCTGACAATGGAAAACAAAAACTAGAAGCTTATAAATTTATATATTAGTAGTATAGATATTTTTTATTTTATAACCTATAAATTCAATTGCAGATGTAATTTAATAGCTAATTTTTAACATTCTTTTAAGTAATCATATGTTGCAATATTGCAAAATAAATTAAAAATAAAAATAAAAAATACATTCATATATAAAATATTACATATTAAGATTTAATTTTTGGGAGGTTAAATGTTTAATATACACAACGATTGATATTGATATTGTTATTACTGTTTCGGTTGGAATTTTTATGAGTAAAAAAAATTAAAAAATCGTAGTTTCTAAGGCTTTTGTAAGTAGAAATTTGTCAGTTAAAAATATAAAACTACAAAACTACGACAAAACATTCGCTTTTAATGTTTTGTATTTTGAAATTTTGTAAGTTAAAAAAATGAAAAAAAAATTATTATTACACAGAAAAAAGTTTGTGCAGAAATATAAGAATTTAGTTTCATTGATTTTAGTCTTAAATGCTAACACTTTTTCATATTTTTTGAAATGAATCAAAAGTCAAGAAGACTTAAATAAATTGTTTAAATTTTTATTTATATTTTTAATTTGTAAATGTCTGTTTGGAAATTTGCCATTTAAAGGGATTTATCATTAGTATTTTCATGCATAAGTATTTTTATTTAGAATGTAATAAAACTAAATTAAAATTTTAGCAGCATTTTTGCAAAATTCGCAAAGTTATCATTAAGTACAATTTAATAATATCTATGAACAAAATTTTATTTTTTAATGAAAAAAGTTTGGGAAAAAAGTCTAGTTGGATTCATAATATTTATGAAAAAAAAAATTCAAATATATCAATTTTTTTTCTGTGTAGTTCTCTGTGGGTTATAAAATCAACATTTAGACAAACAGAAAAACATATTTTTTTTCAAATAAAATGTAAGAGATCCTTTTTTTAAATGAAATTATATTTGTTTCTAATGGTTTTTCATTTAAATTTACTTATATATTTTTTTGAGTGTACCTATACTTTTAAATTTTTGATATATTGTGTTAAGTTTGAAATAAAACATAACTTTAAAAATTAAATGAAATTTTAGTTTTATATTAGGAACAAAAAGGAAATGAACATAGTAGAAAACTATCGTTTTTGAAATGTTGCCAATGATTATAATCCCAAGTCATTAATCATATCGATATCGAATAATTTTCATAATTTTTTGATATTGTATACGATACACTGCGAATATTTCTACGTTTCGCTATTGTTATAGCTAAAGGTTCACTAGTAAAACAATAGGCAAATCTTCGAGATCGGAAGATTTGCTGCTATAAAGACAGCGAAGTGTGAGCTTAAGAAGCTTATATTCGAGATCGAAGGATTTGCTACCATAAAGTGAGCGACGGGTGAGTTCAACGATAGTCATTCTCGAAAGTTTTTTCAGAGAAGTGTTCGCGAAATGTTCGAACGGGATATTAATTGTTTGTGGTCAGCTGGATATTAAAGAAGATAAACTCACACGTATGTAAATCTTAAATAAAATTATAATATCATGAGGTATTAATGGAAACTAAGGCAGTCGAATATTTTGTATATTCATAATTAAAGTTCTGCTTTAATTTACTTAATAAATGGTATAATTATTTTCACTTTATTCACCTTGCAATACTTGTATCTCTCTAAAGAATTCAGCCTTTTTTTCTAAATTATAAAAGAAAAAACTAAAAAAACACAGTAAATATAATTGCAGAACTGGTGCTTTAGTCACTTGTCGAATTTTTTGTGGAGGTTGCATGTATAAGTGCTGTGAAAACTGTGTCATAAATGAATGGTGGCAACAAACAACTAACACGAAGTTGAAAGAAAAAAGTAAAAGGAAAAAACTTTTTGTTGTTTTGTCTCTGCCACTTAAATGTCTTGTTTTTTGAGTGACAGGAGGTAAAAAAAGTCCTGGTTTTCCATTCAAAGTTACTTAAATATTTAAATGCATGTGACTGTCTGTCTTTCTATTTTGTTTATTTGCTGCCTGGATAAGAATTGTTTATCATTTTTGTCGTACATAGACAAGGGAAAATATTTCAGTCTTTATTTGTTTTGTTTAGATAAAAAGTTGACACTTTAAGGATATTCAGAGTAGATTAATTAAATATTATTTTATTTTGTCTTATTTTTTTTTACAAAAAAAAAAAAAAATATATATATATATAAAAGTGATTTCTGTATGTTGTTGTGACTTTATTAAAATTTTAATATAAAATTTGTTGAGATAATAGAATAAAATATTATGCGATATTGTTGAAACTTCTTCAAATTATGGTCTCTTTTCTCCTGATATTCCATTTACTGCTCTGAATGCAATAAAAAACTTCATGATAAAATTCATGATAAATTTGTTACAAAAACATTTTTTTTTTCGTTATTAACCTTTTAATAATAACACTTACAATGTGCTTTTAAACATTCAATAATTTTCTTCATTAGTTACATGTGTATTTGGTATTGAGCTCTCTCTCTCTCTATCTTTTAAAATTATACAAATATTTTAGATTTATTTGAAAACATATTTCAAGTGTGGTTTAAACCATTCTTTCTTTTCGAAAAAATAATTTCAACAAAATTTTATATTATTTAACAAAAATCCACATGCTTTGAAAATAATTTTGATGATAAATTATACTCGTACCATATAACAACGCACAGTGGGGTCAAACGCAAATTTTTTGGTAATAAATCTGAATCTCCTAAACTACTGGTCGGATCAAATTGAAATGTATGGAAGAGTTGTAGAGGAGGACCTAAGCTTTCAGAAAAATCATCTTGTAGTCACCCTGTGATAACACGAGATAAGCTACAGGGTGTCAAAGTTGACTACCTCGAGTATGTAAAAGTTAAAAAAAATCGTAACTTGTACAAATGAAGTCCGATTTTAAAGATTTTTATATTTCTGAAAAGTGCTTGCCAAGATAAAGAAAAAATATGCTTACTCATCTAAGTTATCTCTTACAGTTAAAAAAATATTTACGCTTGAATTTTGAATTTTTGATTTTTTGGCTCGACTTTCTTTCGTTTTTCGGTAATAAGTCCGGAGATATATGAGGTAAACATTTTTTAAAAATATTCTGTAATTTGCTACATATTTCAAAATAATATGCTGAAAGAATTTTTGGCTTATCTCAATTCGTCTAGACGTGAAAAATATTCAAAGTCAGCACTCTGAAATTGGCATGAAAAATGGCTATTTTTTTTACAAAAATATAGTACAATTCATTCACTTTTTTCTCAAAGTTCCGTTAATAAAAAATTTCTTTCCTTATTAATTTCAAAAGATAAGGCTTCATAAATGGTTAATAAAGAAATTTTGAATTGATTTAAGTTTGCACCCTACATCGAGCATTGGCCGAAAATTGTCAATTTTAAAAAATAGTTTCATTTTTATCGATTAATAAAAAAAATGTCACGCGAGCTTTTTTAAATTTGGTACCCATATTTTTTATAAAGATAGATTTAGAATGATTTAACACTAAACTGCTTCCCGCCCGGCCAAAAACGAATACAGGAGTGGAGATTTTATGTTAAAAGTCAGTTTTTTTAACGACTATTTTTAAAAGCATATTAAAAGCATATTAGCATAATATTTTTAATATTATTTCTTATGTAATGTATAAAAAACAAATCAAGCTTTCATTTCTATAAAAATCAATAAAATAGCTCCAATAACCTATTTTTGGTAATTTTTCAAAAATAAATTTTTTTTTAAAAAATAGCTGAAAATCCAAAAAAATTTAATTTTTTTAATACAACTCCACTAATTTTGCAAATACTTTAAAAATGTTAAAAGAATATAAAATTAGACTTATTTGCCAATTCAACGATATATAAAATGTTGATATAGGTCATTTAATAATAGTAATATAATGGTCTCAAAACTACCAAGTCACGTCAAAAGTTGCAAAATTCACTATTTTGTTCCGTATTTCCATATGTGTGTATACGTAACATTTTAGTTTTCTAATGTATTATGTAGGTATATATTTGTTATTATAAAGTAGTAAATTCTTTATTTGAGTAATGTTTATTTAATTTGTTCTACATATTTACATACTTATTATACATATATCCCGTATATTTATTTTATTAAGAATATATTATCGAAGATATTATTAGAGATTTTCCTGAAAATAATCAGAAACATCAAACGTTAGCAAATTTTTAACTTCCTTAGCTTCGGAATCCTCTTTTTCTATTTCAAGAGTGATTTTTGGTAGCCATCGTGTTCTTATAGAATATATAACTGGATCTGATGATATTAATAAATATTCCATTAAGTCCATATTTTGCGCTATTTTCGAACATTTTCGGGTATTGAAGAGTCGGAAATGTTTAACATCTTTATTTCGGGCTTCCTGTGCTTCCTCTGTTAGCTCTCCCAATGGCAAAATACTATTTTCTATTATTTCTTTACCATGAGCCAATACTTTGTGAATTGTTGGAGTCATTGATTTCCAGGGGTATGTAATGTTAAGTAGTTCTTTAGTTTCGTAAGCAAAAATTTTAAATTTGTCCGCATTAATTTGTTTTTTGCTATTAATGGCAGCCAATATAATCTTAAAACGCTTCAAAATATTTAAGTCAATGCCTGTGATTGAAGATGTGAGTTCCGGATTTTCAAAGAAACGTCTTGCTGTATTTCCATCATTTGAGCTTCCATAGCCATGTAGAGGTTTATCAATTATTAATCCGAGTTGTTCTTTGAATTCTAATTGAATTCTTTTCTTCTCCTCTTTTCGTAATTCGTGAAGTTCCAAATTGTTTTTTACTGTAGCATTTTCCTGCCCGGGAATATTTCTGTACTTCATATCATATGCAAGATGTAAGCAGAACTCCAAAAATCTTATCCTTGCGTGGAGTGGTGATATTCCAAATTTTAAAGAATTTTTATTAACAAGGACTTCAGAATTATCCTGAAATTGTGAACTTATTTTTCCACATATATTACATTTCCATGTAGATGTTGTATCTGTTATAGCGTTTGCAACTTTTCCATCAATCATCGTTAATTGTTGTTGAAATGTAACTTTAATAGTTCTGTTTGATACTTTTACATATATTGGGGGCAATGCTTTAATTTCTTCTTCCAATTGGTTGACAATGCTGTTTATTGTAACCGTGGTTTCTTTTGTGTAATCAAAAAGGATTGGACGGCACAAAAATTTGGAACCTGGAGTTAAATTTATCCATATATCATCAAAAAGCGAGTCATTTCTTGTCGATGAGGAAGGCTTATTTAAGCGCATTCGAAGTGGTACCAGAGACGCTATAAACAGTGAGGAATAATTATGTCCAGAATTACTTCCATCCAGTTGTTTGTATTCCGAAAATCCTGATGTTCCATCGCAGCCCCATTTGAATATTAAAATAAGTTCAGAGTCTTTGCATTTTTCAATGTTATCATTGCTGAAGGTAGATATAATTCTAGAGGCAGTATTTTCAAGTAATTGCAATATATTAACTTTAGCACTTTTAACAGAAGCATTAACCGGGTCCTTCATAGGCTGTAAAATATTACTTTTCGCTTCTCTCACTGATTTGCTACTGGGAAAGATATCATATCCTTTTTCGCTAACAGATTTCCTCAAAATCTCGTATTGGTTTCTTGATAATCCTAAATTTAATATTAGAGAGCTAAAGCATCTTCAGTGGTAAAGGACGATGTTGATTTCGGTGTCACTATGCTTTGGATTATCCGATGTAATCGATTGGGAGAAGCTGTTGGTAACACATCTATAACTTTTTCTACTTCCTTTGGTTGCGTACGTGTTACTAAAGCTTTAAATGCATTCGTATGTGAATTTAGAATAGATTCCTGTTTGGTCCTCTTTGTTCTTAGCTGAACTTCATCGTAACTTTTTTTTGGTCGACCCTTTTTCTGCTTTCCGATGAAAATTGGTATTTCTCCCTCCAACCACTCTTCATTTTTCTTCTTGAACTTTGGTATTGCGCAATCTGAAGCTTGCATCATTTTTTCGTATGATTTATAAAAATTTTCGAGCTTTAAACTGTCTTCTGCAGTAAGAGTTAAACCAAAAGATACTACTGTATCAATGAGTTTTCTTATTTTTTCTGGACGATTTATAATATCAGATAGATTATCCCAGATTACTTTGCAAATAGAAAAGTGTTTTAATGTAATCTCCATAATGGCAAATTCACTAATAATTCTGCATATTTATAAGGATACTTATATATAGAAAAAGAATATTTATATCAGGTAAATGGTGACAGACAAAAATGAATTAAAAAAATTCAATTTTTGCTCAAAACCCCCAATTTCATTCAGTTTATTTTTATGACCTGTAGTGTTAAACAGGTACGTCAAAAAATGTACCTATGCGATTGTAAAAAAATCATTTTTGTTATAATACATTAATTAAATAGCTAGGTAAATTATTTAAAAACTTAAAAAAATATAATAAAAAACGAAGGAAAATATACTTATTTATGTACTTAGGTAATTTTAAAAACCTTTTCAGTAGAAAAAAATTATGAACACTTTAAATAAATTCATTAATAAATATTATTATCTCGTAACAAAAATAAGCAATGCAGTTGAGTGTTACGTATACACAAATATGGAAATACGGAACAAAATAGTGAATTTTGCAACTTTTGACGTGACTTGGTAGCTTTGAGGCCATTATATTACTATTATTAAATAACCTATATCAACACTTTATATATTGTTGAATTGGTAAATAAGTCTATTTTTATATTCTTTTAACATTTTTAAAATATTTGCAAAATTAGTGGAGTTGTGTTAAAAAAATTAAATTTTTTTGGATTTTCAGCTATTTTAAAAAAAAAAAATTTATTTTTGAAAAATTACCAAAAATAGGTTATTGGAGCTATTTTATTGATTTTTTTTAGGAATGAAAGCTTGATTTGTGTTTTATACATTACATAAGAAATAATATTAAAAATATTATGCTAATATGCTTTTAATATGCTTTTAAAAATAGTCGTTAAAAAAACTGACTTTTAACATAAAATCTCCACTCCTGCATTCGTTTTTGGCCGGGCGGGAAGCAGTTTAGCGTTAAATCATTCTAAATCTATTTCTATAAAAAATATGGGTACCAAATTTAAAAAAGCTCGCGTGACATTTTTTTTATTAATCGATAAAAATGAAACTATTTTTTAAAATTGACAATTTTCGGCCAATGCTCGATGTAGGGTGCAAACTTAAATCAATTCAAAATTTCTTTATTAACCATTTATGAAGCCTTATCTTTTGAAATTAATAAGGAAAAAAATTTTTTATTAACGGAACTTTGAGAAAAAAGTGAATGAATTGTACTATATTTTTGTAAAAAAGGAGCCATTTTTCATGCCAATTTCAGAGTGCTGACTTTGAATATTTTTCACGTCTAGATGAATTGAGATAATCCAAAAACTCTTTCAGCATATTATTTTTAAATATATAGTAAATTACAAAATATTTTTAAAAAATGTTTACTTCATATATCTCCGGACTTATTCCCGAAAAACGAAAGAAAGTCGAGCCAAAAAATCAAAAATTCAAAATTCAAGCGTAAATATCTTTTTAGCTGTAAGAGATAACTTAGATGAGTAAGTTTATTTTTTCTTTAGCTTGCCAAACACTTTCCAGAAATATAAAAATCTTTAAAATCGGACTTCATTTGTACAAGTTACGATTTTTTTTAACTTTTACATACTCGAGGTAGTCAACTTTGACACCCTGTAGCTTATCTCGTGTTATCACAGGGTGACTACAAGATGATTTTTCTGAAAGCTTAGGTCCTCCTCTACAACTTTTCTATACATTTCAATTTGATCCGACCGGTAGTTTAGGAGATTCAGATTTATTACCAAAAAATTTGCGTTTGACCCCACTGTGCAACGTTACATATGAGTATTATGAAACATTTTAATAATATGAGTGTATGATACACACATACACAAACGTAATTTATATTTGCTATCATATGAGAGAAAAAAAAAAATTAAAAATGAAAAAAAAAAAAACAAGAAGTTGAATGAAATAACTAACAATGACGATGAAAGAACATATTTTATATAATGCGAAATGGGAAGTTTTATAAACTCAAGACTAAAATGAAAAATGTGTGAAATAATTAAACAAAATTTTTGTAAAAAACTTATATAAACTTATTTAGACTTTTATTTAGTCTGAATTTGCAAAAAAAAAAAAAAAAAATGTTAAACACTTCAAAAAGATTTTATAGATAAAATTAAGATTGTTTAACGTTCTAAAGATTTTATAAATTACCTTCCTATTCTTATGGAATACCCAACATATACATACATTTATTTAAAGATGTATAGGAGTATGTATTAGTGTGAGCTTATGTTTACATATGAGGAAAATTAAGGGTTACATGGTAAATAAATTTTAGAGGTTTAATTAAAGTGAGAGGGTGTGGTTGTGTATGTTTGTGTATAAGTGGTTGATGAACTATTTTGTAAATCTTTTTCTTGGTAAAATAAACAAAAAATCCTACATACACACACAAAAACATGTAAAAAAAAAAACAAAAAGCTAGTTAGTGTAATATTGAGGTTTATTTTTTCTCCTTTTGCTTGTTGAAAAGTTTTTAAAGAAAAAAAGAATGCAAAATAAAGGATTTGACTACTACACAAGTACTTAACCAACACATCACTTATATTAAAAGTATAAGTTAAATTAATGATATTGAAATCAACTAAAAAGGGAAAAAAACTTTATAATAAAATAATAAAAGTGAAAGATTGATATTTCCAGAAAAATCCTTAAATTTGAAAGTAAAGGGATACTTTATTTTAAATAATAAAAATAAATTTTATTTTAAATAATATTTTTCTGATAACTTTTCTTACCAAAGATTTTCGCTTAAATGTTCGATATTTTTTCAAATTTTTGAAATTTTAAAATTTATGCACCCGGAGGTATTATAAATTAACGTCACCTTGTAATCGATATTATTTGCGGCAAATGCATATAATCACACATACAGCTACGCTCTCTTATTTATTTTCAACTCCATAAACTATATGAATTTGCATGAAAACACATGGAAGGAAAAAAGGACAATGAAAAACACAGTCATTTTTGTTTGCTTCATATTGATTGTTGTTATTGTTATTTATGTTGTTGAAACGCATTTATACGATTTATACAATTTGTATTGTTTTTTTGTATTTGTATTCGTAGAATATATTTTATTGTGTATTTGTCGGCCAGAATCATAACTTATACAAAAAACAATAGCATATACGAGGGTTGTTACTTATAGAACAAGAATGTAGAAACTACGAAAGTTATGACTCTACAAAAAATAAATAAATAAATAAATAAATAAATAAATAAATAAATAAGTAAATAATATTAATAAAACACATTCCAAAATAAAATGTTGAAAGTTGTTTGTTTTTTATTATCTAAATAGTCATTTTAAATTGTCATAATCAGCACTTTAAAATGAGTACGGAAAGATTCCAAATTTTTTGTTTTGACATGTTTTAAGAGATAAAGCTTCAGAACCAGTTAAAAAATGTTAAATTTGATGGAAATTTTAGCCATATTTTATATTTGAATTTTTTAATGAAATTCATTGAGATAAATTTAAAAAGTTACGAGCGGTTTTTCAAATTTACAAATCGCTTTTTACGGTGCAGACAGAAGATATTTTTTTATAAAAATAGTCAAATTTTAATAATCATATTTGTGAAGTACACAGTAAATATTTTTAAATATTCAGCCAAACCATAAAATAAACTTAAAATTGTATTTTTGTTAAATTCAACATTATTTTAAAATAGAAGTTTTATTTTTTCCGTAATATTTTAAAAGGTCTTTAAAACTCATAAGTTGAAAAATTTGAAAATATTTTTCAATTAATAGAAATAATAAACACATGATATAATAATAGAAAGTCGAATCATTTGGGAGAGTTGTCATTTTTAATTTCTGTTAAGTAAAAATGCTGCAATATGAACAACAAAAAATAAAAATAGTTTTTTTTTTTAAATTTTAAAATTTAGAGGCAGAATGGAATGAATTTTCTGGTCCGCCGTGACCTTTATCAGCACTCTTTAGCGTCCCATCGTGGCGTAAACATCACATATTTATCATCTATTTAACTTATAACTTTTCGGTAAATGGAATCCCGAAATGGATTATATAAAAAAAGTTCAACAAAAAACTATAAACTAATTAAAAAATAATAATTTTAAATAAAAAATATAAAACATTTTATTTGTACATAAAAATTTAAATACTTTCTGCAGAGATTAATAGCTTCCTGAATTCCATTTTTGTATATTTTGCACAACATATTACATGGATAATTGGTTTTTTATAACATTTAGTTGTAGAAAATTTATTCAAAAAACAATTTTTATAGTCAATTTGAAAATTGTTCTTTTTATATTTTGAGGATTTGTTTTGAACTTTCTTGCATTTTTTTTTTTTTTTTTTTTTTGTTTTATATGTGACTAAATTTTCAAAGTAAATATTATTTAGAATATAATTTGTAATGAATTTATCTCTTGTTATTATATTGTGAATAAAACGAAATTTCAAAAAATTTAAAAAAACAAAATATACATAAAATTTTAAAACAATAAAAATCAAAAAGCTTTATTTTAAAATTTCAAATGAAATTTTAAAATTACAAGATATTTGAAAATTTCGTTTGAAAAAAAGCTTTATGTTAAGAAATTTGAGATAATGGTTGACTTTTTGGATTAAAAATCTACTCTTCCTTTTCATTGTTAGGCTGATTATTTTTAATTTCATTCTTATGGAAACATAAACAGCCTAACTGCAAAATTAATTTAAAATTTTATTTTTGTAAAAATCGATTTTATCTTAAAATATAAGTTTTGTTTTTTTTTCTTAGCATAAGAAATATTTAAAAAGTAGTTTTTTTTTCATTGAATATAAATAAGAAAAAGAAATTTCAGAAAATTATAAAAACAAAATATACATAAAATACAAAACGATTTTTGTTTTAAATTTGAAACGAAATTTTAAAATTTAGTTTTAAAATTGTTTTCTGTTTAGAAATATAAAATAATAGTCGAATTTATGGGCTTAAAATCGACTTCGTGGCTCAGTATTTTTCTGTACATTGCTTAATTTATATATTTTTAGCCAACATGTTCCCTACATAAAGAAGATATTTTATATACAATTTTAAAGGAAATTATGTCTTCTTTATAACGATGTACAAAACATTTAATCTTATAAAATGTATAGAGAACTTTTGATAAAATGAAACAAAAAAAATGGAACTCAAGTTTACAGAAACATATTCTGTAAATTTGAGTGCTATTATTTGCGAAACATTTATATGAGGAATTCTCTTTCTAAGTTTACTTTTATAAAACCAGCCTTAAACCTCAAATATTTTTCTTAATTCTGATTTTCTAAAATAACTAAAAACTAAACTAAAAAACGGAAAAAAATCAAAACCTGAAATGGTTCCATGTGGTACTGACTCACTCAAATTTAAAAAATCCAAAAAAATGTGTTTGAAAATTACAAGTTTTTTTCATTCTTTTGATTTCTGTATTCGTGGATTTTAGCATATATGTCCTGCAAACTACAAACACTTGTAGAAATAACCCAACTTGTTTTCAATCGTTGACCAGTATTGAATTATATTGTGGACAAGTGGTGAAATTAAAATTTTCAAAAGTTTAATTTTTCTCATATTAGAAAATTTGCGCTGTTTCGATTATTGCAAAATAATCATTTCAGATACATCTCGCTAATATGCCCTCAATAGCAGCGCTATAGGGTGTCCACGTAATCATAAAAGGTTTCCAAATTATATTTTAAAATCATTGTGGTGCGTTAAAATAATAATTTGCAAAAATTTTATAATTCTTTAAAATCGATCAAAAATTTTGAGTACCTTATATTAGCATTTTTTTTTACATTTTGTATGAAATTATATTTAAATAAGTACATCTATTCTGTTTTAGTTAAGCGACAAATAAGTTTCAACAAAAAAATTGCATAAAAAGTATTGGTGAACTTAGATCTCGGTGCCTTTAATATCGGTGAAAATGTATATCAATCTGTAGGTGTAATTACAGCTTATGTCGGAATCAAGTGGCACTCAAAAATAATTACGCGTTTGAATTTAGTGCAACTTTTAACATACTTGGGTGTGTATTTTTGTCATTGAAAAATTTATTTTATAGTTATATAATTAATATATGCAACTTCATTCATTATTCACTAACATCATTTAAAGATCATTTTGGTTTATGGTTAGATGTGAAAAATACTTCATTGAATTAAATGCAACTAAAAACACATCAATAATCTATATACACTTCGCTTTTCACTCAATATTTTAATGGTAGGTTAAATCAGAACTATGGTCCCGATTATATTCACTATTATAAAACATATAAATCCTCCTTTAATTTGTATTTTGTATACTTTTCTGTAGGTTACATGTGTGCATTTGTTTTTGATATCGGACTTAAAATGGAATTTAAATTTTTTTTTTTTAATTTTTTGATTTTTAACTACCATAACATAAACAGTCATTTCTTGCTCATCGATATCAGATATTAAAAATGTATCTACAATTTTTAAAAAATGAAAAATAATTTGTTTATATATTGTTTAAAATAGAATTTTAATATTTTTTTTAGAATTTTAACATTTTTTTTTTTACTTTTTGTCTTAAACCTCCATAACACTGACGCCGTTCGAGAAAAGTCATTCACTCAAACGGATTTGGGTTTCATTAAAGGTAATTAATATTGCAATTAAAAAAAATAAATTTTTTTTTTTGAACCCCTAAAGTAAACGAATTTGAGTATGTTATAAAGCAATTAATGAGAAATTCAGAAATGATCAGTTTAGGTCAATTTATATAATTTTAATGATCTATTTCAGATAATTGGCTTGTGTGACTAAATTAACCGGTGTGTTGTCAAAACTTTTTGCAAAAGCTTTAAAAACATTTTGTTTTATCTAATTTAATTTGAAGAAGTGCCAAAATTAAAATTTTGTACAGAATTAAAAATTTTAATTTTTGTTGAAAAAAATTATAATTTTCGACCAATGCTATGTAGAGTGCACGTTCAAAAATTTCCAAAGTGAATTTATGGGCCTGTTTACCTTCTTTTAATTCCTTGTTTTTTTAATTGAAAAAAAAGGAAATATTGAAATTGTGTTTTACATCCTAAATTTATTTTTAAATTGTTTATTTACATTTCAAAATTTAATCATTAACACCGACAACAAAAGTATTCTAAACCTCGTATATAAGAATACATTCATTCGCACATAGTTATGGATGTATGTATGTATATGTATATTATTTACGGAAGCATAGTGTGTGAGATACCTATAGAAAGCAGACATACAGATAAAAATACATTTTTAAAATGCAATAACACTGCATTTCGAATAAAATGTCGGTTTTGCAGGATCTCATGTGAAAGGTATTTTAAGGGGACGAAATCTAAAGAGAAAGAAAAGAAAAATACTTTCATATAATATAATAATTTTACCAATACAAATTTAGAAATAAATACACATATATTTCCCAACTTTTGGGAAGCAAAAAATTTGATTTCCATATAATGAGTTAAGAAGCTAATATGATGGATCTTCACTACTTACATATCAACTGAATAAATCTTTATTTTAACATGGTGATGACATTAGAGACAATTACTTATTTCATGTTATTAGAAGCAGGCATTTTAGAAAGCCATTACTGAGATACCATTACCAGGAGTAATTACTTCCAAGCAATTCAACAACCCATTGATTTTAAAATATAACAGAAGTTATTATTAATGAAAACGATAGGAACTAGTTACATTTAAGGTTACAAATAAGTAATTAAATGTTATAATATAAGAATCATTTTTTTCTCTTTTATTTTGATTTTAAACGTAAAAAGAAAATTCTATAAACTTTAATTACAGATTTCAAAAAAAAAGAACATATAATATATAATATATACATATATATATATATATATATATATATATATATAAAGGTACTTTTTATATAATAAATATTTGTTTCTTGCTTTTGATGTTTTCTTTAATTTTTAAATCTGAATATATTGGTATTAATTTCAGTGGAATATTCCTACAAACACAGTCGAGAAAAATTTGTATAAAAATTGCAAAAAAAAAAAATATATATATATATATATATATTAAAAAATTTTAACAGTTTTAGTTGTTTGTTTGTCTCACTTAAGGTAAGATTCTGATGACAACATTTCTGTTTACTGGAAATATTTTTGTTTTAATTGGGAAATTTCATCAGCTTAAAGGATGCCCAAAGAACTTTTCATACAGACCAGGAAAAACTTAAAATTTAATAT